>JANBXA010000600.1:53812500-55012500 GCA_030556225.1 Cricetiscus sungorus
TGTGTGTGTGTGTGTGTGTGTGTGTGTGTGTGTGTGTGTGTAGTGCACATGTTAAGGTTCACCTACATTAGATGTGTGGCCCAGGCTGGCTTAGAACCTCCCATGTAGTTGAGGATAGTCCTGAACTCTTGATCCTCCTGCCTCTGTCTCTGGAGTGCTGGGAACTCTGTGTTGTGTTCTTGTTATGTCTCCATGAATCCCCTCTCCCATTCCCATGCACCCGGTTTCTGTGTGCTTCTGCTCCTACTAGCAAATGGAAGACTGAAGCCACTTTGTGTGTGGGCACAGGAGCATTGCCTGGGCACTCATTGCCCCAACTCCCCAGTGCCATCATGTCCTTAAGGAGGGGTGGATGGGTGAGGGGACAGAAGGACAAGTTCCTCTGACTGCAGATGGAGTGTTCCTGGCGGGTTCATGCCTGTCCTCCACTGCATTGTGCTCGGACAACCCATCCCCTGACTGTTATCTCCACACCCTTTTCTATGTCCTCCCGGGGTGCCCCCAAAGTATATATATCACTTAACACTGTGCTTCTGGACACCCACAGGCTTTGCGTTGCTGCTTGCCGCCACTGGGGGGCGGCATCAGCACACTGCAGGCACTCAGATCCCAGGGAGTCAATTATTTCCAAACTCATTCAAGTCCCACGTTGCCATTCCTTTATCACTTCTAACGTGACCCAATTTGCTCCCCGCGTCCGGCAGAAGCAGGAACATTTGAAAAGTAAAGAAGTAAGTCACAGGGAAGCAGCCACAGAACCTAACCCCCGTGTCCGTATGTCATTGACGGTGCAGTTGTACGAGACCTCGCTGGTGCGGCATGGCCTCATGACCCTGGGGCCCAGTGGTTCCGGGAAGACGACTGTCATCACGATTCTGATGAAGTCATTAACGGAGTGCGGGCGGCCTCACAGAGAGATGCGAATGAACCCCAAGGCCATCACCGCACCCCAGATGTTTGGCCGACTGGATACAGCCACCAACGACTGGACCGACGGGATCTTTTCCACTCTGTGGAGGAAGACGCTAAAAGCTAAGAAGGGTGCGCATGGCCGCTCTGTTTGCTTTTTCTCTGCAAGCTGATTGACGGGTAGTTTTCTGTTTTTAATTTTTTGCCAATCAATGCAACATCGATTTACTCCCCGTCCTTGTTTGCAGGTGAAAACATCTTCCTCATTTTAGATGGTCCCGTAGATGCCATTTGGATCGAGAATTTAAACTCTGTGTTGGATGACAACAAGACACTCACCCTGGCTAACGGGGACCGCATCCCCATGGCCCCTAACTGTAAGCTGCTGTTCGAAGTGCACAACATTGAGAACGCCTCTCCTGCGACAGTGTCAAGGATGGGCATGGTGTACATCAGCAGCTCGGCCCTCAGCTGGAGGCCAATATTGCAGGTGGGGACAGGAAACAGTCGTGGCGGGGCCGGAAACAGGCGTGGGGGACCAGAAACAGGCGTTCTACATGTCTCCACCATTCTACATTTTGCTTATATGTATCCATGTGTGTGCAGGTACTTGTGTGCATGGTGTGCGTGCGTGTGTGTGCGCGTGTGCGTGTGTGCATGCGTGTGTACATGTGGAGGTCAGAAGACAGCCATGGGTGTTTTCCCTCAAGCCATCCTGCCATCCACACTTCTCTCATTTTTGAGGCAGGGCCTCTCAGTGGCCTGGAATTTGTCAAGTAGGCAGGCTGTCTCACCATTGAGTTTGCGGGATCTGCCTGTCCCCACCTCCTCAGTGCTGGGATTATACGCATGTGCGTATACCTAGCTTTTTGTTTTAATGTGAGTTCCAGAAACTGAACTCTTGTCCTTATGCTTGCAAAGCAAAGCCCTTTCTATTAGTTGAGCTGCCTTCCCTGCTCTGCACATTCCGAGTAAACACAGAGATGCTTTACAGGCATGGTTGAAGAAGCGCACCCAGCAGGAAGCCTTTATGTTCTTGAGTCTGTATGATAAGACTTTTGAAGACACGTACACATACATGAAACTGAACCTCAACCCCAAAATGCAGCTGTTGGAGTGTAACTACATCATGCAAGTAAGACTTGGTTTGATCTGTACCTTCACTGCTTTAAACTCAGTCACCACCTATGGGCGTCTGGAATAGGAAGTTCCTAGGGTCTAGGAAACCTTTCATGATGTGGGTGTGAGGACTCTGAGAAGCTGAACTCCCAGAAGAGGAGGGATGAATTTGTAACCTAGTAATCTAACTCTGGGACCAGAGGCAACCTTAGGACACGTTTAGAGGAGACCTCTTGCCTCTTCAGACTGGGAAAGTGAGACTCAGCTCTCAGGGATGGGGTGAAACCCACACTAGCAGGTCCCCAGCTCTCAGGGGTGGGGTGAAACCCACACTAGCAGGTCCCCAGCTCTCAGGGGTGGGGTGAAACCCACACTAGCAGGTCCCCAGCTCTCAGGGGGGGGGTGAAACTCACACTTGCAGGTCCCCAGCTCACATCATTTCTGTTGGTCACGTAGCCTGTTGGAAGCCTTGTTTCTCCTCTAACACTGGGGACTGTCAGGAGGGCATCAGGCAGTGTCTCAAGATAATTCTGTTGTCTTTTCTCTTCCCCTCCTGCTTTTTGTTTTCTTCTTTCAAATATTTTAACCAAACATTTTAAAATTGGAAAAAAATAAAGGATCATATTTGAAATCTCTTGCAGTCTCTCACTCTCCTGGAAGGTTTAATTCCTTCCAAAGAAGAAGGCGGTATCTCATCCATGGACCATCTCCATAAGTTGTTTGTGTTTGGCCTTATGTGGAGTTTGGGGGCCCTTTTAGAACTGGAGAGCAGAGAAAAACTTGAAGCCTTTCTCCGAGGTCATGGAAGCAAGTTAGACCTGCCAGAAATCCCCAAGGGCACCAATCAGACCATGTATGAGTTCTTTGTTACTGATAATGGTAAGTGCACCAAGTTATGGTTCAGACAATCTAAGATGTAAATTTCTAAGAGTTGAGGACTAAGCAAAGTGGAATATAACTACAAATACTATTGTGAAAACATGTCAGAGATATTGTATTGTCAGGATTTTGTATATTAGCTGTGCTGGAAGCTGGGCCTTCCTGACTTCTTCACTTGGAATGGTCTAAGTAAAATCTGCTACGAGAAGCAATTCCTGGCACACTGCCTATGTCCTAATGCTTAGGGAGCATCGTGGAACCACACACAACTGGTGAGTCCCACAGTCTGTCATTTTCAAAGTCAGAATGAAGAGAGCGAACTGAGCAGGCTGGGGCATGTTTCTGTGTAGGACATTCCTCCAGGCCCAGCTCGCCTTTCCTTTGAGCAAATTCCCTTCAACTTGATGCTTTTGTCCATAACCAGGCTCCAATTCTTCTAAGTCCCCCAGAGAACAAAATGATAAACCCTTCCTCCTGTTTCCCGTATTTACCTCTGCTTCCTCCCCAAACCTCCAGAGCAGCCAAGGTGTTTTTGTGTTGACCGCATAAACTCAAAAGGATAAATAGAACAGGAGGGAAGCCAACAATAAAAAAGTTGTGATAGCAAGAAAGCAGAAGGTACAAGGCTTTTGATTTAGCATGCGGGAAGCAGCTAACTCCTAGTTGAGAAGTAATTTGTTGGACACATCCGGGAAACTCTGGAGGGCTCAGGTAGTGCTACCAGCAAGGAGGGTAGGTGGAACTAACAATCAGAGGGCTGGTTCTTAGCCTCTAGGAAAAAAAGAATTCTTAGGTCTCTTTCCAAAGCTGCTGCTGGGCAGCCACACCCACTGATACCACAAAGGGGTGAAGAAAGAGCTTCTGAGTTTTCTGGGCACTGTGGAGGGTGAGAGAATCCCACCAATGGGAAGGGGTGTGCGCCCGAGTTTGGAAAGGCCTTCTCAAAAGGACTGGGACCTGTGAATTGAATTGCGCCACTGTACAAGTGTAGAGGTCAGAAGACAACCCGTGACAGTTGGTTCTTTCCTCTCACTCTGTGGTTCTGAGGACTGAACTCCAATTGTCAGGCTTGGTGGCAAGCTCCTTTAGTGGCTGAGCCCTCTCATGGGCCCCCTGTAGTCTCACCACTCTAAATGGTTAATGGCTAATGAGGTTTGTGTGCCTGAGCATCCGTGCCCATGAAGGGAACCAAAGCTTTACATATTTGGTGCTCATAAAGGGCTTTCAGTTTGTTATCAGTGCATCCTTCAGCTTGTGTGTGTGTATGTATGTTTGAATGTATGGATGTGTCTGTCTCTGTATATGTGTGTATATGTATGTATTTATGTATCTCTCTGTATGTATGTGTGTGTGTGTGTGTGTACAGTGTTGTGTATGCATATATGTGTGAGTGTGTGTGTGTGTGTGTGTGTGTGTGTATTCTCATCATCACCAGTCATAAGTACTTTTGGAGAGACTCTTTTCTTAGATCTAGAAGCCAGAGGGAGTTACAGTCTGAGTTTAGTCTCTAACATCAGCAAGTGGGACTCAGTGTATGGAACCATCATTTAGACACTGGACAAAGACAGAAAGAGAACCAAGTCCTGACAGGAGGCTTCTAACAGGCATTAGGGACCCAACCAGAAGTGCCAGTCTCATCAGAACAAGAAGGGACTAGTGCAAAGGAGCCATTCGGTTACAGCTTCAAGATGGCGTTGCCATAGCAGAGGGACATGCACAGAGGGAAAGAGCCAGAGAAGAGTGGAAACTGAAAGACAAATCCACAGACAGTGAAACTGTGCTAGCTTATGCACGGAACAAATCTAGGAGGTAGACAGGTGGTTCCAGTACAAGCTCCTTGCTTTTAAATCTACCTGACAGTTGCAGAGAAGCCCACTCTTGGAGTTTATCTTCTTTCCAAGAGCAAAGAAACATTTACAGCAATACTGTAGCCTGTAGAACATTCAGGACAGGGAGACTTTATAGCACTCTGTGTATATCTCAGAAGAATAAAGATTTCAGTTAACCCCAAAGTAAACAGAAAGAGTGAATGTTGATTAAAACAGAAATCAATGACATAGAAAGTACAATAGAAAAAAGATGGAACCAAGAGATGGTTCTCTGTGAAGATCAATAAAACTGATAAAGCCGTTATTAGAGGCATTAAGAGGTCAAAAACATAAGAAGATATGTTACCACTGGTGGGCTAGGAGATAATCTCGGTCAGTGAAGTATTTTTGGTGCCACTGTGAGGACCCGAGTTTCATCCCCAGAACTGAGGTAGAAAAGCTGGTGTGGCTTGTGTGCATGTAGTCTCAACCCTGGGGAAGAGGAGGCACCAGCCTAATCCCTGAGACCCAGGGCAGCGAGATAATCTGTCTGAAAGCAATCCAAAATAAACGAAAAAATCCATAGTGGATGATGTCTGAGGGGAAGTCACACTGAAGGTTATTTCTTGACTTCCACATATGCACACACATATGCAAACACACACAAAAGGAATACATGAGTAGCTGTTGGCAAGAATGAAAGGGGAACATCAGATAAATAGGGTTGTCGATGTTTTAGGAAAGCATTTTAATGTTTTGCATGATCTAAGTAGTTGTTTCTAGCACTTGGCATTTGTATAGCTTTGCATGGCCATGGAAGGACACATTTTGATGAAGATGAAATTCTGCCCACTGTGTAGGTGATTGGGAACACTGGAACAAGAGACTTCAACCATACTTCTACCCAACGGACAGCATTCCAGAGTATTCTTCCATCTTGGTTCCAAACGTTGACAACATCAGGACCAATTTTTTGATAGACACAATTGCAAAACAGCATAAAGTAAGCATGGTGAACTCTTAGGTGGTCCCAGACCGTGTAAGAAACACATTTCCTCACACATACCACAGATAGATAACATAAATCCCAACACAAGGGCCCAGCTGGGTGTCACAGGAGAGGGACCATTCTGGCAGTGATTCTGGGTTCCAGAGAGGGCTTCCCCTCTGTCTCCCCTGAGCTGATAAGGAATGTGGGTGACACCTTTCAGACTAGCTTCTGTACCACAGTGGGCATTGGGATAGGCCACCACATCATCCCCCAGCACCTCAGTATTGGTGTGTGCGCTTTCTGCTTCGGTCTTTAGTTTCTCTGGGAGAGGTCTAAATGTAGGTGTGATTGCAGAAAACAATTTTAAAAAAATGCATAGAGCGGACTCTCGGCATGGCGAGTCATCTCAGTTAGAGCCATAAGGTGTTTGGTACTAAACATACTACTGGCGCCTTTCAGCACAGTTCTTGCACAATTGCAGGCTGTTTTGCTCACGGGAGAGCAGGGGACTGCGAAAACGGTGATGGTAAAAGCCTATCTGAAGAAATATGACCCTGAAGTACAGCTATCCAAGAGCCTAAATTTTTCCTCTGCCACAGAACCAATGATGTTTCAGGTAGACCTGTCATTAGCTGCGCTAATCAACACACTAAAAAGTGTAAAATGAGTGTTCTGTGTGTTTCCCCAGATGTGTTTAGCAGGCGCCATCAGCTCACCTTGCTTTCCTTTTTTTTCTCGTTTTTAAAGACTCCTGTATTTATCTTTATTTGTGTGTACCCGTGTGTGTGTGTGTGTGTGTGTGTGTGTGTGTGTGTGAGAGAGAGAGTTTATGTACCCCATATGCATGCAGGAGCCCAAAGAGGCCAGAAGGGGGTGTCAGATCTCCTAGAACTGGCATTTGTGAGCTGCCATGTGGGTGCTTTAAACCAAATCTGGTTGTCTGCCAGAGCCACGAGAAGTCTCTAACTACTCCTCAAAGACATCACCCCAGACCTAAGTTTGTTCTCTTGTGACTGAATTAGAAGCCAGATCTAAATAGTGCCTTTTGGCTTAATGTCGAATCTGAGGCCAGACTTGGGAGCATATCGGTTTTAGTATGCTGATGGCTAATATCCCCATTTCTTGTTTTTAAAAACTCAATTGATGCATATTTAATAATGATGCTTGAATTAATGGGTTCCAGCAGTAAATTATGTTCTGTTTTGAAAGCATGGTTTGTTTGCAGGACTGAAACCCAGCACATGTGACAGACCATTTCCTTTTCTCTAGCGAACAATCGAAAGCTACGTGGATAAGAGGATGGGGAGCACCTATGGGCCCCCAGGAGGGAGGAAGATGACTGTGTTTATTGATGATATTAATATGCCGGTGATCAATGAATGGGGAGATCAGGTATGCCCGAGGAGCTCTCTGTAGCAGATATGCAAGTCCCCTGCAGTTGGAGTTACAGGAGATTGTGCGCCATCTGAGGTGGACCCAGGGAATTGGAATGGGGTCGTCTGAAAGAGGCACACTCAGCTGCTAAGCCTGCTTCCAGCCCCGTGTTTTCCCTTAAATCACCCACCTGTCCTCAGACTTTTGGACTCCTCCTTTGTGATCCCATCTATGATCTGGTAGGACTCTGCATGCCTACTTGGCATCTTGATTTCACGCCCTTTCTGGCTTCTCCTCTTCACCTACCGCATGTTTCATCCTTGCTCTCCCTCTCTAATGATCACCTCCTACCTAAACATTTCCAAACAAAGCACTACATCTCATCCACTCAGTCACTCTTCCAGCTGTAGACCTAACCAATGTGGCCAGCATCCTGCATGTTCCTGATTCACCCCCAGTGACACACACAGCTCCATCTAGCATGAGTCCACCAGGCCTGGCCCTTTGCCCCTGTTCCTGCCCTTCATGCCCTTTGCTTTAGGATCTACTAGCAGCTCAGTGCTGACCCTGAGAGCAGTCCTTGTAGTTCTTCATGATTTTGCTCTACATCAGGGCTGAAGGACCTCAGCAGTTCTCAAAGGTGGAGACATGTTTAGTCCCAGCCTGACTTGATTGTTCTGTCTAAACTCAGACTTGAAATAGCCCAAACTTGTAGGGTGAGGAATCATCTGTAATTCAGGAATCAGCTGCCCCACCTTCCACCTGTCAGGAATCATGCTGTTCTTCACATTGAGGCACCCCTCCTGGGAGTCTCGTATTTCTTTTCCCTGCTTTATTTTCTCTGAAACATTTATAGTAACACTATTTTATTTGCACATAAGCATACGCTTGTGCATTTTGCCTCCCACAAGAATGCATGCTTTATGAAGATGGATTTTTGTGTGTGTATAAAGAGAGCCCGGCACACAGTTGAATACTGGTTGGATGAAAGACTGTTCTATTGGGGGTGTTTATGTGTGGTCCCCTTGGAGATACCCAAAAGGAATTTGAATACACAGAGTTGGAGGGCAGAAGGGAAGCTATTGCCAGAGTAACAGCTTTGAGATTCTTGGGGATGTGGAGTTCCGATGGTGTGGCTGGAATCATGAGAAGGCAGAGGAGCCCTGGAAAACAGCTAAATGGGAGCATGGGTGGGTAAAGCGTGGCTAGGGAGTGATATGGAGTCACCAGAGGTTTCTGGAAAGAATCAAGCCTCAGAAACCAAGGCAAGAGGTTTTTTTTTGTTTTTGTTTTTTGTTTGTTTGTTTGTTTTCCTGTAAGAAGGAGGACACATTGACAGAGTTAGAACTGCAGAGAAGAGTCTGAAGCCTCCAAATGAAAACCTTGAGTGTCATAGGCTCAGGGCTGAGGCCACTCTGTTTTCTTACATGAAGGGTCTGAGTGAGTGTGGGAGGCATCTATAATCAAACTTGGAACTCTGAGTTTCGTTGCCAGCACACCAAGTATCTCACAACCATCTACCTACCTATACTTACTTGGACATTTGTTTTTATCAATATGGCGAAGGAAGGGCACACAGGACTCCCACCAGAGGTTACCTTGAAGGGGAATCATAAACACACTTCCAGGGAAGGAGTTGACTGTTTTCTGATAATCTCACCTGTTCTATGTTTTTTTAAAAAGACTTTTTGAGGATTAGTGATGTATTTAAAGATGTTACTTATGAAATTTCAGATAACGAATGAGATTGTGCGTCAGATGATGGAAATGGAGGGGATGTATAGCTTGGACAAACCTGGAGACTTCACTACCATCGTTGATGTTCAGCTCATAGCAGCCATGATTCATCCTGGAGGGGGTCGGAATGATATCCCACAGCGCTTAAAAAGACAATTCACCGTGTTTAATTGCACGCTGCCTTCAAATACTTCTATAGACAAGATTTTTGGTATGAGTACTCAAGGCACTTAATTTTTTATTGCATCACATATGGATATAAAAGCCATGCAGAAATTTACTTAAGAGCTAAAGTGTCTGTCTGGAGTGGGGATTATGTATCTGACACGAACAGCTAAATACCAACATTAAGATGACTGATGTTTATAGCCATCCTAGGACTCAAAGATACTTAGAAAGAACCTTGTAGATGGTGACATCAGGAGTGAGGGAGGGGTGAGGAGGTGACTTGGTTGGTGAAATGCTGACCATGCAAGTCATAGGACCTGAGTTCCGGCTCTCAGAACCACGTTAAGAAAGCCAGATGTGATGATACGCACTTGTAGTCCCTGTGCTGGGGAGGTAGATGCAGGAGTATCCTGGGGGTTTGCTGGACAGCCAGCATAGACATTTTGGCAAGCTCCAGGCCAATGAGAAATTCTGTCTTAGAAAAGGGTGTATAGCATCCGAGGAACAACAACTAAGGTTGTCCTCTGGCCTGGCAAACACACACACACACACACACACACACACACACACACACACACACACACACACACACGTATGTGTGTTTTGTTCTCATGTGGGTGATCAGAGAAGCCTGGGCTGATGAGTGATGGTTCTTCATACATGCCACAAGTTAACAGTAATAACTAGTACTTTGAAATGTTAATGAAATTTAGATCATTGGCACCAAATTTGGCATCTATAACATGTACTATAGAAAATTATGAAATGTAGAATAGGTCAGCATGTTTGCTTGATGTGGCAGGCACTGGAAGTCAGAAGGGAAGGGAAAGGGGGAGAGTTTCAACAGAAACAGGAATGGTCAGTAATTTTTATGGGAAATCCATTAAAATTGGATCCCCACCTCATGCCACAGCACAAAATAAAATACATATAGACTAAGGGCCATGAGTCAATGCATAGCCCACTGCCACTAAGGATGGCTGGGCCACTCTGATTTACAGCGCTAATCCCTGCTAGGTAGTCAGTCTTGTACTGATTTATTTATTAGAATGAGCATGTGCCCTGTGCCCTTTTTAAAGAAGCTGTATGCTTATTTTCTCCCCAGGAATCATTGGCTGTGGATACTTTGATCCCTGTAGAAAGTTCAAGCCCGAAGTCTGTGAGATGGTTGGGAATTTAGTCTCCGTGGGCCGAGTACTGTGGCAGTGGACCAAGGTAACTGTGTGACTCATTAAAAATGACAAACTCAGGCCAGAGAGAAACAGAAGTGAAGAAAAATATTAAAATAGGGTGTATGAGATAGACTAGTCAAGAAGATATTTCTACTCTTCATTTTTATCTGAGAATTAAATTGAGAGTTTTAACCTTGTTTCTCATCTTCAGGTAAAGATGCTACCAACGCCTTCTAAATTTCATTACATCTTCAACCTTCGAGATCTTTCCAGAATTTGGCAAGGGATGTTAACCATAAAAGCTGAAGAGTGCGACTCTATCCCTGTTCTCATGTCACTCTTCAAGCATGAGTGCAACAGAGTGATCGCAGACAGGTGGGCACGACAGCCCTGAGGTTTACACACTTACTCAGAGGCACGGGATAGGGATTATTGTCTCAAATTGTGTGTGTGTGTGTGTGACTGAATCCATAGCTCACTAATTCAGCTAGATCCACCTGTCAGAGTGCTCCAAGGCTCCTCCCACCTCTCTGCCTGTCTAGAGCTCGGGTGACAAGATGTATGCTACTGCACTTGGCTTTTACAAAGGTGTTGGCTATTCAGACTCACTGTGTCCACCCAGCCATCTCCTTGGCCTGTGCGTCAGTTTTTAGTGAGGCTTGAGAAGTGTTAGTGGCATTTTCCACTTGTCAGTCAATTTAAGAAAGTTCTATGTCAGTCCACCCCACACAGCTCCAACAGTCCCTCTTCCTGGGCCACCTCACCACCAGAGAGCTGATACAATTTAGCAGCACATTTCAGCTGTGTGTTTTCTAAAGATGGTGACCATTGCATGGATGCAATCTCATTGTCAGCCCACTAAAGTCCAGTCGTCTCTCTGAGCCACACTTTCCTCATCTAAGATGTGTATGTATGTGTATGTGATGTCACCAGGCTCATGAGGCTGTAAAGTGGGAACTACAATGTTCCAACACACAGGTAGAGCTCTTGAGATGTTGGTAGCCCTTCTGTCATCTCCCTGTGGTGCTGTAAGTCTGGCACTGTGAGGGCCATGTGCCTGCTCCTCGCTTGCTCTGCAAGCTGTAGGGACCTGTTGGCTCCACCTAAGACACAGGGCAGTGCCCTTCTCAGAAAAGAGGGCGCAGTGTTTCTTGTCATGAGGTGAGGAAGGTGCAGGTTAGGTAGAGAGGTTACCTCTCTGCTGTCTTCTTCTTAGTGCCCTGTCCTTTTAGGTTTATAACTCCAGATGATGAGCAGTGGTTCAATTCACAGCTCATCCGGGCTGTTGAAGAAAACATCAGCTCGGAGGTTGCATCAGCTATTTTCCCTGAACCATACTTTGTCGATTTTCTCCGTGACATGCCTGAACCCACTGGCGACGAACCTGAAGACACTCTGTTTGAAGTGCCCAAAATCTACGAATTGGTACTTATCATTATTTTTTAATCTCTTAAAGGTTTTTCAGAAAAAAAAATATTCCTCAGCATGAATTAGGGAGAGGCTCGTGAATTCCAGTGTAATCTCAGGAGCCATTGACAATTGATGGCTACTGGAAGAGGGAGAGTTCTTTTTCTTCAAGGTGCCGGGAGGCTGCCTATGTTCTAGAAGATGGTCCAACACCCAGGCATACACAGGGAAGCACTAAATAAACTTAGCATGTATTAAATTGAGAAACATATAGACATGGATGGGTGGATTAACTGATAGATAAAGAGTAAACACTATGTAAGCTATATGAAATTCAAATTTCAAAGTTCCTTGATAAAGTTTTATTGAAATATGTCATGTACAATTATTTATATTTTGTCTGTGGCTGCTTTGCAAGAGCAGAGTGAAGTAATTGCAATAGATATGGCAAGGATCACCAAACTAAAATATCTACTAATTTAGACTTATAGAAATTTGGGCAGCCTTTGCCAACAGTCCCAAGATAGAAAATGTAATTTTGAAAGTGTTTTGTTTAACATCCTCAATAAAATATTGGGGAATTGGTGTGATAAAACTTCAGTGAATTAGTAGAAACATGCCATTTCCCTGCATTAATAGATAGATTTGGCACTAGAGTGATGGCTCAGCAGTTGAAAGTGCTTACTGCTCTTACAGGGGACCTGGGTTCAGTTCCCAGTACCCACATGGCAGCTTACAACTCCCTATGGTTCCAAGACCAGGGAAACTGATACCGCTGGCCTCTGAGGGCATCTGCATACATATGGTTTACAAATGCTCATTCAGGAACACACATCCACATAAATACTAAGTAAGTAAAAAGAGGTAGATTGAACAAAATGAAAACAAGACTTCAAATGAATTTGAGGGAGGGGAGAAGATCCCGTGTCAACATGGTGATGAAGTGCAGGGTGAGCAAGAGAATATTGTGTAAAACACAGTAGGCAGGGCTTTGCCTCAGAGCTACAAAGTTGTGGATTTGGCCTCATAAACGGTGGAAAATTTTTGTGTGTTTTCAAAAAGCTCAACTACCAAAAACACAGACTAGAATCAGGTAAAAATACTTGCTACCTCAAAAAATTTGGATCTTAGATATTATTTTCTTCCCCTCCTACAGGTGCCAAACTTTGAGTTTCTGTGTGAAAAACTCCAGTTTTATCAGAGGCAGTTCAATGAGATCATCAGAGGGACATCTCTTGACCTGGTGTTTTTTAAAGATGCAATGACTCACCTGATTAAGGTTCTGTTGACCATTTCCTAGGCTATGTGAATGTTGTTAAAAGTTAGTTTCTTAGGTAAATGTACTGTGAGAGTGTCCATCCTACCAGGCAGCGTGGAGAAGATCGGCCATGGTTGAGTCAGCTCCCAGTTTCTGAAAACAGTGGATTATTAAGGACCCACTTGCACAGCAGCACGTGTTTCCCAAGGGCAGATGGGTTTTGTGCCCAGAGCTCTGTCATTCTGAGTACTCCACATTCTCAGAGGAAGCTCAAACATCCTATGAAGAAATAGTTCTTGTTGGAATTATGCTTAATTATTGTGTATAAGGGTGTGTGTGCCCATGCCCACAAAGAGGCCAGAGGAGGATGTTGGGTGTCCTGCTCTTTATTTCCTTGGCACAGGATCTCTTACTGAAACTGGATCTCTGACAGCCAGCCATCTCTGGTGAACCTCCTGTGTTAGCCCCTCATAATGTCATGGGTGTGTTCCTGGCTTTTTATGTTTGGGTTCTGCGATTTGAACTCAGGTCCCATGATTGCACAGCAAGGACTCTTTGTTTGAGACAGGGTTTCTCCGTGTAGCCCTGGCTCCTGGAACTCACTCTGTAGATTAGGCTGGCTTCAAACACAAAGGTCTGTCTGTCTTTGCCTGAGTGCTGGGATGAAAGGCATGTGTCACCACTGCTAGGCATACAGCAGGGACTCTTTTCTGCTGAGCTATCTCCACAGCCCTGTTGTGGGGATCTTGTTGTCTAGGGCTGAAAAGACAATTTACAAAGTGTCAGCTTTGTGGCTGGAAAGCAGATTGTGGACAGACTGATGAGGGAAGGGAAAGACAGGTGCACAGGACTGATGGGGGGGGGAAGAGCTATTTAGAGGTAGGATTGATGAAAAGCTGACAAACAGGTTATTCACTTATGTGATTGGATGATGGAAGAGGAATTCTTCCTGGTAGTGATGACATCATGAGGGGGGATGCAGCCTCAAAGCTGATGGAATTAATTTTCAATGTCTCAAGGTTTCCACAAGATACGTATATCCAAGACATTACTTACTAAACTCAGCATAACAGTGACTCAGGAGCCTTGAGACCTTCATCTAGGTGCAAAAACTTAAGTGATGAATATATTTCAAAATATGATGTAATCCATCTAAAACCAAAATGCCATTACTGATTCGCCATCATATATATCACATGTTTTAAAAATAGCTACTTGTAAGGCCTGGAGAGATGGCTTGGTGGTTCAGATCACAGGCAGCTCTTCCAGAAGAGGCAGGTGTGGTTCCCAGCACCCATACAGTATCTCAAAACCGTCAGTGACTCCAGTTCCAGGGGATCCATCACCCTCTTCTGGCTTCCTTGGGTCCTGCATACATGTGGTACACAGACAGACATGCAAACAAAACATGTACACACAAAATAATCTTTTAAAATAGATCAGTGGTCCATCTACAGTCTTCCTATTTGTTGGCGTTTACTAAAAGACTGGTAGATGGCTTTTCTGTGGTGTCTTCACATGGCCTGCATATGCCCTGAGCCTCCGTTTGCCCGTTACCCTGATTGCACGAATCAGTCACAGAAAAGTCAGGTGGTAGGCTGGCTCCCAAGGGCTTTTCCTAAAAGTGTCCCTTTAGTCTTGCTAATCACAGAATTTTGATACTTTGTGAAAAGAGATTGTGGAGTGAGTGTTCCTTGTAGATAGGTGTGTGTATGATTCACTGTAACAGCCGCTTTAACCCTTTATTATACTTTGTGTATCCTCCTCATTAAGTCTCAAAGAAATTGAATGAGGGTTGGAGAGATGGCTCAGAGGTTAAGAGCACTTGTTGTTCTTCCAGAGGACTTGGGGTTTGGTTCCTATGACCCACAATGGGTAGCTCAAAATTGCCTACAACTCTAGCTCCAGCAGATCTGACATCTTCTTCTGGGTACCTGTACAACATGTACACAACCCCTCCCTGACACACATGCACACAAAAATAAATCTCAAAAAATAAAGATGAGTAATGACACATGCTCATAAACACACAGAAGGAACAGTTATGAAACAGAAGAGAATTGAACCAACTTGTTCTTTTGTATGGTGCAGCTGTAGGTGGGCACAGGAAAGTGAGGGGGCTGCAGAGACAGCTTAGGATCTAAGAACACTGTCTGCTTTTGTAGAGGACCTGAGATTAGCTTCCAGCACCCACGTTGGATGGCGGCACGTTAAAACAACAACAAGAAAACCCAAGATGTAGCTTTATTAGGAAAGAGTCTAAAGTAGTCTGGAAACATGTGGTCAGGCTTTGGACCCTTTAGTGCAAGGAAATGTAGACATCTGTACCCATTTTTTCTGATACACATTGTTATTTCAAAAATAGATCTCCCGGATAATTCGAACTTCCTGTGGGAATGCATTGCTGGTGGGTGTTGGAGGCTCAGGGAAGCAGAGCCTTTCAAGACTGGCCTCTTTTATTGCCGGGTATCAAATATTTCAGATAACATTAACCAGGTAAGGTGAGATAATGCTCAATGATGTGTTATCCTGCAGTTAAATGTTTATGTTTAAAAGCAGAATGCTTTGGTGCATTGTTTTACCTCATTTTTTTGCTTGAATTTATATTATTTATTTTGTGTGCATGTGTGTATATATGTGGGCATGCCAAGCATTTAGGGCTGTTTTCCTCTCTCACCATGTGGGTCCTGAGGGATTTAATTCAGGTCGGCAGGCTTGATAGCAGGTAGGTACCTTTACCCACTGAATCATCTTTCTGCTCCCCCCCCCCCATTTTTTTTTGTAAAGATTTATTTATTTATTTATTTATTTATTTATTTATTTATTTATTATTCAGTCTACCTGCAGAACACTGTTTACAGGTCAGAAGAGGCCACCAGATTTCATTACAGATGGTTGTGAACCACCATGTGGTTGCTGGGAATTGAACTCAGGACCTTTGGAAGAGCAGCCAGTGCTCTTAACCACTGAGCCATCTCTCCAACCCATGGCCCCCCATTTCTAAGTAAACTTTCATATGTATATATGAAGACGATATACACAGATTATGGATAAGTAGTTAACGACCACGACAGCACCAGATGACATGCCAATGTGGATGGGGAACAGTTAGTAAGACCCCACCCATAGATGAAGATTGACAGGGCACCAATGGCTGCAGAGAGAGGGAGAATCAGTTTTCACCAAGGATGGACTTCCTGAAAGGTTATAGTGGTCAGCCTGAAACACACTTATGTAAGAGTAAAACTAAATGGCAGGGTGTGTGTGTGTGTGTGTGTGTGTGTGTGTGTGTGTGTGTGTATGTGTGAGAGAGAGAGAGAGGGGGGGGAGGAAGTGTGAGTGAGGAGGTAGAGGGAATAGAAAGAATAATGATTATAGTAGAAGAGATAAGACAGGGAGGAGGGGAGAGGTTGAAGTGATGTGAATACAATATTCATGTATGAAATTCTCAATAATTAAGTAAATAGCACAAACCATGTTAAATAGAAATTAGTTACAATGTGTTAATAGAAATTAGTTAAAAACCAGGAGATGTAATATCTTAAGAGATACACTGTTGACTTTTCTTGAGATAACTGGAAGAGCTGCCATCAGATCCACCTTGAGTGGCTGGCTAAGCCATGGCTGTCTCCTTGAGTAGGCCATGCATTCCTTCCACCTGGCAGAGACTCCAGCCCCCAGAACTTCTTCCCTTGTTGATTTTGAGGTTCCTGGCTGTATCTGAATCCGTGATCCCACTGGCCTTGTTTCTTTCACTAAGATTCCCCCTTCATATGACATTTCTCTACTATCCTTGTCTCAATTTACCCAGTGGACACAACACTTCAGAAAAGGCATGCTGTATTACTATCTATCAAAACTGCTGCCAGTGGCACTTACCAGCTAGCAGGAAACAGGGTGGATAGAAAAAAGCCCAGGAGTTTACCTTTTCAAAATCAGTAACCCCCTTCCTACAGTGTTTCAATTACTTGGATCAAACTGCACAATATATCTGTAAGCTCCTTCAATATCTAGCCACTTAGGAAGCTGTGCACATGGCTGCGATATATAATTTGTCACTAATTTTATTCACAATTTATTGTGATTTTCCCACCCCCAAAACCAAACTCATCCAGATTTCAGATTAGTTTTAGATATTAGATGTATGATTGGACAACATCTATTGATTAGAATGGCTAGGTAAGGGTTCACATTCATTTTACTTTCCCACTATTATTTCTGGGTCACTTACGTTAAGTTCTCCACTTCTCTGTTCTTGTCATGTATATAACAAGCTTGTTTTGGATGGTAACACTCAGCTCTTTGTCTCTACTCCCGTGTTTTCTGGTAGACACCATTATTCAGTATGTGTTGGAGCCAGTGTAGATTTTTGCTCTAATTATCATGGTTTATTACTGTGTCTTGACATAAACTGTGACTATACAGGTTAATATGTTACTTTTAAATTTATGTATATGTGTGTGCCTGCTTATCTGTATGCTCAAGACATGTGTTCAGTGCTCACAGAAGCCAGAAGAGGGCACCAGGTTCCCCAGAACTGCAGTTAGAGGCAAGTTTTGAGCTACCCAGTGTGGGAGCTGGGAACCAAATTTGGGTCCTGTAGTAGAGCACTCATAACTGCTGAGCAATCTCCCTAACTTCATTAAAATCTTTGACAAATCATCTACTGCTTCTCTTCTAGGTCTTACAACGTGAGCAATCTAATAGAAGACTTAAAGAACTTGTACAAAGTTGCTGGAGCTGAAGGCAAAGGCATCACCTTCATCTTTACTGACAATGAGATAAAAGATGAGGCGTTCCTGGAATACCTCAATAACTTGCTGTCTTCAGGGGAGGTGGGTCTTGGAGAGGGGCAGCTCACAGTGAGAAAACGTGTTGTGTGTATGTGTGTGTGTGTGTGTGCGTGCATGTGCTCACACCCAGGTGGGTGTATGTGTGTGAATATATGTGCACATGTGGAAGTTCCAAGCCACCCATGGCTGTCATTCCTCGCAGCCACCATCCATCTTTAATTTGTTTGTGTTGGGCAAGAGATTTTCTGGTGTGCTGGGACTCTGTCTGGTCAGTGAGCTCTAGGGCTCTCCTTGCCTCTCTCTCTCCAGTGCTGGAATTTGCAAACATGTGCCACTGGGCATGGCTTTTTGTTTTGTTTGTTTGTTTTCTATGCATGGATTTTTATGTAGGTGCCAGGGCTTGAACTCAGGGCTCCAGTACTTGGATCATGCCACACCTGGCTTTTGCTAGTTTCTAAAGTGTGGGTTCTGGAGACTAAATTTAAGTCCTCATGCACTTTTACAGCTGAACCATCTCCCCAGCCCCTAAATCCAAATGCCATTTGTGGAGGAAGAACGGGAGCTTTACAAAAGCCAGACTGTTTTGCATACGTTCTTGACTTGAGAAATGAGATTCAGGCACACACGGTGTAGTAGGTTATTTCATTTTATTTTCGTATTTGTTCGAAATGAATGCTGCCTACCTCCATATTTTTTTTCTATGTTTTATTCCATCTTAAACATAGTTCCTGGCCTATCTTTTATCTTCAGCTTGGTCCTGTGCCTTATTTTACTGTTCTACCTATTTATTTACCATTTGGGAGTGTAGAATGTTTCAGTGCATTTTGTTTGCTGGAAGTGGGTGGGGTGGGTCCTTGTGTTACTGTTTCCCATGGCCACCCACCTTTAGTACTTCGTTAGAAGGTCACCAGCACTCAGTGCGTAGTTGTACTAATGGTTGAGACTTATAGTAAGGATGCCCAGCTGGGTCATAAGTAGGAGACATCCTGGACTGTGGAGAAGGCTTGGTCAGTAAAATGCTTGCTTGAGGTTGGTCCCCAGAGCATACATACATACATACATACATACATACATACATACATACATACATGTTTTGCATGCATGCATACATACATATATATGTTACGAGCAGGTTTCCCCCCCCCCCACCGCCGGTCTGGTCCCGCTGCCACGCCAGCCCCCAATAACACACAGAGATTCTGTATTTGATACAATGCTGTTGGCCAGTTACTATCATTATTTATCAGCTAGCTCTGTCTTAATGATTAACCAATTTCTACTATTCTAAGTATTTCCACTGGCTCAGCCAGAGTGGCTGGCGTCCTACCTCTCTGGGCTCTCCATCTTGACTCCTCCTTCCTACTTCCTATTCTTTTCTCCTCCTAGTCTCTCCTATCTTCTTTTCCTATTGGCCAACAGAGCTTTATTCATTAGCCAATACAAGAAACATATTTACAGAATGACATCTCCCATCATACATACATACATACAGTCATGCATAGTGGGGGGAGTGAGTTTTTGGAATCCCACTGCCGGGGAAATGAAGATGAATGGGTCCCTTGAGTTTCCTGGCCAGCCAGCATAGCCAACTCTGTGAGTTTTAAGTCAGTGAGAGGCCATATCTTAAAAATCAAGGTGGATGTTCTCTGAAGAATGACACTGAGATTGTCCTCTGGCCTCCACATGCATGTGCAGGCACACTACACATATAATGTGCACCACCACACACATGTGGACACACACACACACACACACACACACTGCATGTAGCCTTGAGGAACCAATGTCCAGGTGTCCCATGCTTCCCCTGAGGGGCCATAAAAAACATGCCTTCCCTTCAGGAAGAGGTGCTGACCTGTGTACCCCAGGCTGTTTACACCACGTTTCTGCTCAGGGAAGCCTGTGTGGGATTCTGAGTCTGAGATCTTGTTAGAGCCATCCCCAACTGTCAGGAGAAAAGCAGGCCTTTACCATATATTAACAGTGCTTGCATGAATAGTTTAAGCTCAGGGGAAACACCTTGTCAATTAGTAATGGAAGAGATATCCCCAAAGCCACGTTCCCAGATACCAGCCAATGGGAAGCCCCAAAAGCACTCCCTTCTCAAGGTCACTGTTGACTCTGGCCGCACACGGGTGATTGCTGACGCTTGATGGGACCAGGGCTAAGTAAAACATCTTGAGAGTAGAGTTGAGAAGACCAGCCAATCACTGGCCACTTGAAAGCATTGATTGGAGGGGTGGAATTGGGACCTTTCTTAGGGTGACAGCTTCTTTAAGGAGGACGGGGGCACTGTGAATTGCTCTTGATTACTGTGTTCAATAAAAGAGCTGTGCTCTTGATAAAGTGCGGCAAACTTGGCATGTGGCTGAGGAGCCGTGGGAGCGAAGTATTGGTGGTGTGTGTGTGTGTGTGTGAGTGAGAGAGAGAGAGAGACAGACAGAGAGGGAGGGAGGGAGGGGCGTGGCTAACCAGACTTACAGCAGTGGGGAATTTAATCATTTAAAATACACATCATCTACTCACTTTGTTGTGTGTTCCTCAAAGATCTCCAATCTGTTTGCCCGAGATGAGATGGATGAGATAACACAAGGCCTGGTATCGGTCATGAAGAGGGAGCTGCCTCGCCACCCTCCCACCTTTGATAACCTGTACGAATACTTCATCACCAGATCCAGGAAGAATCTACACGTTGTTCTCTGCTTTTCCCCAGTGAGTCTTCATCATTTTTGCATCTAATAGGCAGCCTTCTTTGATGAGATATTTGATCAGAATCTAATCTTTCTTTCATGAAACTAAAATGAATTTCTCCCTACCATGCTCCCTGGACCTATCACCTGTGTAGCTATTTAAGAATATATGAATCATTTGAGGTTACTGTATAGCTTACCAGTTCACAAATGAACAAGAGACATACATTATTTGAATCATGAAGAATTTAGTGATGCAATCTCACCTATCTATATCCAATATGGACAAAACGTCTGGGATATTCTTGATTACTTTTCCAACTTTGAATATCTCTAGCTCATCATGCTTGCCAATTTAGCAGCCATTTGCCCCATGAGGCTACTTAAACTTTAGTTAAAATTATGTAAAAATAAAAATTCTGTTCCTGGGCCCTGGTAACCACATTTCCAGTATTCACTGGCCATGTGTAGCCAGTGTCTACCATACTGGGAAACCCTGCTAGAAAACATACATGTAGGACAATTACATGCTCATGGGAGGTTTTACTGCATATCTCTTCTCCTCCCCAAAGGGCCTTGTTCCTCTGTAGGGTGGAGACAGCCTGCTTGTCAAAACTCTTCCCGATACTCAGTTGTTTTCTCTCTCTGTACTTTTCTCTGCTTCTGCCTTGTAAAATGAAGCTAGTTCCCCTCCTACATACAGAGCATCCCAGACACTTGGAGGAAGTCTCTTTAGATCCCTGACTGCTTCCCTAGAGGCCTTAAGCTGCTTATGTTACTGGATGTTAGATCAGAACCTAAGACCCTGGCAGCTCAAGAAGCCAGCCTTGGCCACCCGTACTCTACGAGCCAATTAAAGAGACAAATGAATAGTGAAAAACAGAACAGGGAAATTTGTTCAGTGTGGTCACATTGGAAGGAAGGACAAAGGGGCCCAATGACACGCCCCTTCACTGTCCCATGTCTGTCTTCCGGCTCCTGTCCTGATGTTTGAGTTTAGGTAGAAGGCAAGAGCTGGGTATAGTTATGTAGTCCTGTCAAGGTGTGGCCCAGCCCATTGTCACTGTCTGGGCTGCAGTCTACTCTTGCAAGGTGATCTGACAAATTGTCAGGATTGTGTGAGGTCTCTTCCTGGAGACAAGCTCCTCCTCTAACTGGCTCCAGGCTTCAGCCTTTTCCTTCACATAGCAAACATGACATTCTAATCTCTTGGGGTCCATTGTTCCAATAGATAGCCAAAGGGAGGGTTTAGAAAGATCTCCTTTCTACCCAGGACTGTCACATTTGTACTCACCCCAGTGCCCAGGCCAGCTCTCCCCCTCTCCCGCAGGAGTCCCTGTTCTCATTGTCACTATGCCACTTTCCTCTTAGAAGGTAGCTCCTAGACTTAAACCCAATATGGCAGCCTTTTTTTTCCAGGACAGGGAAGAGATTAATTCCACACCTTCCTGCAGTTAAACACCAACTTGGTATTCTGCCACAGCCCAAGGAGGTGTTTTCCAACCTTTACCGTCACGCTGCTGGCCCAGGGTGTGAATACATCCCTCTCTGCCGCTGGCCTTCCTCACTCTGTGTTTCTCATGCCTTCTGACCTTGCTCTTGACAGGTTGGTGAGAAGTTCCGGGCCCGGTCCCTGAAGTTCCCTGGCTTGATTTCTGGCTGTACCATGGACTGGTTCAGCCGCTGGCCCAAGGAGGCTCTGATCGCTGTAGCCTCCTACTTCCTTTCAGATTATAACATTGTCTGCTCCAGTGACATCAAGAGGCAGGTGGTGGAAACCATGGGACTCTTTCATGACATGGTTTCTGAAAGCTGTGAGAATTATTTCCAAAGGTATGTGAGATTACAGAATCTTGGCAGCTGGGAAAATTATTCCAAAGAGAAGTGAGATTGCATAAGATCTGTAGCTGCTGGAACCGGAACCACCAAGTCCTCTCCAAAGAGGAATTAAATGTAACGACCAGTAAGCAACTTCTTGCATAGCCTGATCATGCAGGCCCAGCCACAGCACATTTTTCTTGCATTGATTTCCTAGTGATTAAGTAATGAGATTTAAAAATTAACCAGGGGCCATACTTTTAAATACCTCTTTACCCTCCAGGACTCCAAGCAGCAGATGCTTAATGAATCACAGTTTCATTTGCTTAATTTTGTTTTGAAAATGACCTAAATAATTCCTTATAAGTGGTTTAAAATGAGCTTTTCATCCCAATGCATTATTTATTCTGATTAA
This sequence comes from Cricetiscus sungorus, assembly GCA_030556225.1. Lineage (NCBI taxonomy): Eukaryota > Metazoa > Chordata > Mammalia > Rodentia > Cricetidae > Cricetiscus > Cricetiscus sungorus. The sequence continues at coordinate 53,835,039 of JANBXA010000600.1, forward strand.
AGAAGGACATTGTTTTTAAGTTTCTTTATTGCCTTATGTTGAGGGAATATTCAGGGTTTGGCACTTGCATAACTTATCAAAGCTTTTCTGGTAATTAACTATGAAGCAGGACTTTAATTGGGTGCAGGAGAACCACCAGTAAGAACAGTCATGGTGTGCACATTCCGAGCAAGCTGGCCACAGAGCTTAAAAGTGCTGTAGCATTTCCTTGCCCCACAGTGCATGGGAGCCATGGATGAGGATGCCAGGTAGGCCCAAAGTATGTTCTTCAGGGACCTCTAGAATATCGAGCTTCCTGCTTGGGGTGAGTATGTGGGCTTTCAAGCCTCAGAGCCTTCTTGAAGTGCTATGCCTGTTTTTCTATGCCCGAGTCGGGTGATCCTAGGACTGTTGAGGAATGCCCATGCCTTGAAGTGTTTGCTTATGACAGCCCCTTCTTTGTCCTAGGACCATGTCCATACTATCCCTCTTAACCAATTCCAGATGTTTCCCAGACTCTCTGGAGTTAGTGGGCTCAAATCCTCACAATCAGCAGACATCATTTCTTCTGCTTCTATCATCCAGCAACATCAATTTCCTTTTAGTTTTCACACAACCACAAAACGTATTTCTTGAATTTTGAAAATGTTGCTGCATCTTAAGTTGAAGAATGGTTTCCACAAAGTGATTTTACAAAGTGAATGTCTTCACAAAATGCTCTAGCAGTAGTTACTTACATGCATGTCCATTCTAAACAAACAAAGACAAAAACAAAACAATCAAAAGAAACTTGAAAATGTTAAAAACCCTTGTAAGACCCACGAGAGCGTGGTCCCTCGTGCTCCCACTCAGGAAAGTCCCCCCCCCAAATCACTCATGAGAAGTGGTCTTGATGCAAACGCATAAGGTTCTTTATATTCCAGTATATTAGGGCCATCAACCATACACCATGCAGGGCAGAGGGCTTAGCGACCCTAGCACAGAATTGAGACAGCTTTTATAGGGCTACAACAAAACCCGCACACCGTGAACCTCGTAGCATCCAGTGCGGACCAATTAATTTAAAGCATCCAAGCCCGCTCTTAGACCAGGAAGTCTACTTTCGCACAGGCTTCTGGGTTTGGCGACAAGGCTCATTTCCTGTGTTCATTCACTCACAGGCTAGTAAACATTAAAGTAGGTGACCCTCAGCTTCCTGGGGTCACTTGAGAATTAGACTATATTTTTCCATCCTAACACCCTCAGAACTCCACAGGTGAGCCATTAAGTCAGAAATGTAAGATTGTGGAATCTAGACTTGGACCTGCGTTTCTCTGATATAAAACCCCATTTGTTTATTTCTGTGGTCAGTATGATGACTGGAGGGTAAAGCCCACAGTGAGTTGAACCCTGAGCCCAGCATGGCTGTTTGGACCTCAGGGACAATTCAGCTAGACAGGAGTGAGACTGGTCTCGTAATGAGCAGCAAACAGCAGCTAAGTGGAAATGAATTACAAAGCACACTGGCATCTGCCCCACTGTCCCCCAGCTGTCCAGAAACTTCCTATTGACAGAGCATGTTCATGCTCATGTGTGCTAATTTATTTAATCTTCACAAAACCCTGAGGAGCCGGCTATACAACATCCTTCCCCCAACTTCCTATTTGCTGAAACACAAGCCAGAGTGGGGTAAGACTCAGGTCAAGGACCCCTTGGCAACAAAGCCCCAGACATATATGCCCTGTCTTTCCTCACTGCTCTTGGGATGCCAGGTCCTGCCCATAGCTTTCACAGTGGGTACAGCGTATGGGGCACTGGACAGAAAGACAGTAGAGGGACTGAGGGGGCTACTTTTATATTCTATTTTCAGATACCGCCGAAGAGCCCATGTGACTCCCAAATCATATCTCTCATTTATAAATGGTTATAAAAACATCTACACTGAAAAGGTGAAATACATTAATGAGCAAGCGGAACGGATGAATATCGGTAAGAGGAATGGCCAGTTTTGTCTTCTTTAGGGTTTGTTTGATGGTGAACCCAACATTTTATTGAGTGGATGTCACTGTGTTTAAAAATCAAACACTGCCTTTTTTTAGGTTTTAAAAATTAGTATGTATGTTTGAGTATGTGACTGTGTGTGTGTATGTGAGTGTGTGACTATGTGTATATGGATGTGAACATGTGACTGTATGTGAATAAGTGGCTGTGTGAGCATGTGACTCTGTGTGTGTGTGTGTGTGTGTGTGTGTGTGTGTGTAGGTGCATATGGAGGTCAGAAGAGGGAATTGAATCCCTTGGAGCTGGAGTTACAGGAATTTGTGAGCTGCCTTACATGGGTGCTGGGAATGAACTTGGGTTCTTTGCAGGAACAGTATAGACTTTTAGCCCCTAAATAGTTGTTTTGGTATTTTGAGACAGTGTCTCCTGCAGTCTACATTGGCCTCCAACTCAATATGTAGTCAAGGATGACCTTGAACTCCTGAGTGTTTGTTCAATCCAAATAGTAATTTGATTATTAAAAGTATGCCTTGTTGCCAAATGCACCTTGACCTGGTAAAAATCTAGGTAGCTGTGAAAAGAGGGTCCTTTCTTTCTTCAGAATTATGGCTAATGGCTTTTAGCCCCAGGTTCACGGTGCCAGGTATGAGTCACAGTCCCTGAGTGCAGCTTGCTGACAAGGAAACCCTTTCTTGTGGGAAAAAGCAAAACTGGAACAAGACAAAACTCAGGCTGGAGGGATGGCTCAGTGGGTAAAGTGTTTGTTGTACAAACACGAAGTCCTGGGTTCAGATCTCCAGCACTCACAAGAAAAACTTGGCAAGTAAGAAAAGCGATCTGTCTTGTTCTAAAGGCAGGTGTATTTCTGTCCGTAATGAGCCATGTTGTGTTTGATGTTTGTCACACACTGTGCCTGCCCTATACATAGTCAGTGGTGAATACATTCCTGATGTGAGGCTGTGCCTTAACCAGCAAGGGCCTGTCCGTGTGTGTTTGTAAAGGTCTGGACAAGCTGATGGAGGCCAGTGAATCTGTTGCCAAACTCTCACAGGATCTCGCCGTCAAGGAGAAGGAACTGGCTGTGGCTTCTGTGAAAGCAGATGAAGTGAGTTTGCACAAACTCCCCATATTTAAAAGATTTTTACATTGTATGTAACTCTCAAATAATTAAATTTACTTGTAAAATTCTTTATTTAAAACTTTGTTAAAATAAACAGGACCTAAACCTACAACCTAGGTGTGGTAAGACAATTAGCCGTACAGGGACATCCTCTGGCTGGTCTTTTCTCTCTGTACTTAAGCTCTTGTTCTCACTCAACTGTCTGTGAGTTATATTAAGTCTTACTTTAAGGTCCTTTATAGTCTAATTTTCTAGAGGAGCCAAGGCTCATTATTTGTTTGTTTGTTTATTTATTTATTTATTGAGTAAGGAAATGGCTAGAGTTAGTGGAGTAAAAAAAGATCAACAATCAAAAGGCCTCCCTTCCAAGGTGATAGGACACCTGTGAGGCTCATTTGTGTTCAACCACCTCTTTCAGACTTCTTTCAAAATCAGCCAAGAATCAGTTAGGAAGTGGAGGTCTGAGCCTGGACTGACTGCACTCCAGGCAAGCATTGTCCCAGCATGTGCCAAACACTCAACAAACTTTAGCTATTTTTATTATTATAGGAGACTCAATATGACTTCTTACTTTTCCCCATTATACTTGAGTTGTTTTAATTATCCAGAAGGTCATAGATTGGCAACACCATTTTTCATGAAATCTGACATTTGTTTCTATATACCCTTAAGTTCAAGGACAGCTCAGAAAATGGAGTATCACACACATGATACCAGTCAGAGGATCTGTGTTTTAAAGATTTTATTTTTAATCATGTGTATATACATGTGTGTGTATATATGTTCACATGCATGCAATACTCATGGTGGCCAGGAGAGGGGGGTGGTCTGATCTCCTGGAGCTGGAGTGACAGTTGATTGTTAGCCATCTGATGCCGGTATGTTGGAACTGAATTCAGGTCCTGTGAAAGAGTAGTCAGTGCTCCTAACTGCTGATCCATCATCACTCCAGCTCCCTCAAAGTACCTTTCAATATGCATTAAAATATAGATGATTTAGGTAGAGAACTTTGCTTTTACTTTCTCGTTTTATACTTTGCTAAATAAGATTTGTATCTCATGGACACAAATCTATACATTTTGCTTTAAAGGCTTTGGTGTGCTGTCTTTACCAGGTACTGGCAGAAGTCACAGTGAGTGCCCAGGCTTCAGCCAAAGTGAAAAATGAAGTCCAGGAGGTAAAAGACAAAGCCCAGAAGATCGTGGATGAGATCGACAGTGAAAAGGTCAAAGCAGAGACCAAGCTGGAGGCCGCCAAACCTGCACTGGAAGAAGCAGAGGCTGCCCTGAATGTGAGCACTGCCTCCTCTTCCTCCCGTGTGTGTGTGTGTGTGTGTGTGTGTGTGTGTGTGTGTGTGTGTGTGTGTGTGTGAAATCCTACACAGTTCTGGGTTTCCTTATATGGAATTAACCCTGGGACTTTGTAATCAGGAAGCGGAGTGGAGTTCTTAGCTCTGTTCATAACCTCATCTAGAGATGTATGTTTCTGCTGGCTTGGTTTCCACAGCTTCAGTGTTTAGTGTGTGCTCATTTCTTGTCACCTGTTACTCCCCCCCCACCCCGCCCCCAACCAGCCTTCCCTGGGAACTAGGAAACAGCTGGCAGGTGGACAGTGGCCTAACCTGGAGTTGTCTAATCTTTTGACATTGAGACATATGTAACATTGTCATCTACTGATATGTTGGGCTGCACTCAAACCTATTCTTGAACACATAGCTTGGGACCCTCATTCAGATTATGAAGACACCTTTATCCTTAAGGAGGATGCTCTCCTCCTTAAGATCCTCTTGTGTCGCTCACTTCTCTAAGGGTACAGTTCCAAGCTGGACATTCATAGCTTCAAAACAAGAAGGGTACCTCTTCTCCTTCTCCCTTTCCTTCCTCTTCCTCATTTTCCTTCCCTCTCTTCGTTCTCTCTCACCTTCCTTCCCTCTCTCCCTCCCTCTCTTACTTTCTTTCTTTCCTCCCTAACTTTTCTTTTTTATTTCTTTCAAAAGAGGGAATGGTTCTACTATGTTACCCAGGTTGGCCTCCAGGCGTCCTCCTGCCTCAGCCTGCCAAGCAACTTAAACTGCATGTGTGCACCACAGTGCATACAACAAGGGCATAGCTCTGGAGGCAGGAAGTTAGCCTTTTCTTCTCATGACTGCCAATTTTATTCACATAATCTGGAGTCAATGTACTGAATGTTACAGCTCTCTACAGATGTTGTAAATCCCTCGTGGATTCTTGAAGTTCCATGTAGATATTAGAAATAACACAATTTGTTGGGCACATTGATAGTGAGTGTTCTGTCTATTATTATCTAGTATATGTGTAATATTTATACCTATTTATTCATCTGTCTGTCATCATCAATCATTTATCTACAGTCTGCTAGTCTACCTGCTTCTGTTGCTGCTAACAACCTGATGCCTATGTTTTGAACTTTGCCCTAGCTATTCTGTTCCTACATACAGTCTGGCTCATCCATACAGAAGCACCTATAGGGATTCTAGAAGAATCATGACCTCTTATCTTTAGATGTATCTAAATGTCTTATACCCCTCCGTCTGCCAGGAGTGCTTTTCCTAACCTTCATTGCCAATCACAGCCATTCTTCAAAGTGGACCCAACTCTCCCTCCCTCCAGAAGGTTTTCAGTTCTTTGTTTTGCCATTGCCATGTGCTTCTGAGATCCTACTTTAAAGTAGCTGTATTTTCTCTGCCTTCTTTGGGAGATTACCAAGGCAAGGCTGCTTTTGTTTGCTCACTTTCCTCTATGTAGGAGAATGCCTGTGGCTGTTAAATGGATGGATGAATATGAGGTAATCATTTAGTTCCATGTCCAGGACCTCCTCCTGACTCCCTTTATGGGTCATGTAATGACATATGAAAGAGCAGCCACTGAACTGGATGAGTCTTAAGTTTTATTGATCTTGCTCTCCTTATCTTGGATGTCAGTCATATTAGTTATTTTTCTGTTGCTGTGACAAAACACCATGTACTGGGAAACTTATGAAAGAAAGAGTTTAACTGGTTTTGCAGTCCTGGAGGGTTGGAGTCCATGATGAGGGAGAGGAGGCTTGTGGTAGGCAGCTGCAGCAGCAACTGAGATCTCACACAACAGTCCACAAACTGGAAGCAGAGAGCACATTGGGAATGCCCTGAGTCTTTTGAAACATCAAAGTCTGCCCTCAAGAACATACCTTCTCCAATCGGACTACACCTCCAAATCCTTCCCAAACAGTTCAAATCGACTGGAAACTAAGTATTCATGCATATGAGCGTATGGGGGCCATTTTCATTCAAACCATCACATCAGGCATCATCTAAATCCAGCTCATATCTCCTAAGTATATTTTCATAAGCCTTATACTATAATAATTTTTTTTGTTTCTGGAGACAGGACAGTCCCAAAAATGAAAACTAAAACTAAGGTTTCTGATAATCAGAACTTTGTCTCCTTTCTCCTTAAAAATATTTTTTCTTATCTTCATTATATGTGTGTGCTGTGTGCATGTGTTACATATTTGTATGTGCATACATATGTGTGCACAGGTATATGCATATCTGGATGCACATATGTATGGTGGTCAGAATTTGTCACCAAATGTCTTAACTCTGTCGCTCTCCACATTACTTTTTTGAGGCAGGGTCTCTCACTGAACCTGTAACTGATTCAGTGAGATTAGCTGATCAACAAGCCCCTGAGAGCCTCCTGTCTTTGCCTTCCCAGTGCTAGGATGTAAGATACGTAAGCATTACATAATAATTATGTTAGCGGAGGTATGGACAGTGGGAGATGTTTGATAGTAGTCATTTAAGTCAGTCAATTTAAGGGACAACAGAGCATGAATAAAGGCCAACAAACAGAAATCCAAACCTAACCATGAAGAAGCCATTATGCAGAAACCTTAGAATATGAACCCTTGGGGAGATAATGTTAGAAATCGGAAGCTGAAATATGTTTTGATTGTTTTCTGCTTTAATCATTTAGAAGTATAAGGTTTCCACATATGTCTGTTAATACCACTCAGAAAAAAATTATATTGATTCCTATTCCCGACTACAGACCATCAAACCAAATGACATTGCCACGGTCAGGAAGCTCGCCAAACCACCTCATCTGATTATGAGAATCATGGACTGTGTGCTGTTACTATTCCAGAAGAAAATAGACCCCGTTACTATGGACCCAGAAAAGCCTTGCTGCAAGCCCTCCTGGGGGGAGTCATTAAAGGTAAGAAGAGTCTGTGTAAGTCTCATGAGGTGCATCAGATGTCCTCCCAGGACATGAAGAGTCAGCCAGGCAAGCTGGCGAGGTACAGCCTCCTGCCATGTATGTGTTCAGGAGTTTAGGTTAGACTTCACATTATTCAGTATGTTTCCCACCACTGTCATACAATGCCTGTGGTAATAAACTTATAAAAGGAAAGGTTTATTTTGGCTAGAGTTTTGTTTTGGGGCCATGATAGATTGATGGTTCTTGGCCCTTTGGGCCTGTGGCAAGGCAGTAGCTTCTTTGTGGCTGAAGCATATGGCAGAGGAAACTACTTTGCGGAATCAGGAAGTAGAGGGAGGAAGCAGATGGGCTGGGTTCTGGTGTCCCTTTTAGTCATTTGAATAGGAGGGGCTGGAGTTCTAATGTCCTTTTTTTCTGTTTCTTGAATGTGAAGTGTGCTCTATAGGCTGACACATTTGAATGCTTGGTGCTGAGCTGGTAGCTCTGTCTTGAAAAGTCATGTAGACTCTAGGAAGTCTTGCTAGAGGAGAGGGTGCTCTGGAGGTGGCCTTGAGTCTGGCCCCACTTCCCAAGTGCTGTGTGCTTTCTGTTCTACCAAGATGAAGAAGTTGAGGTATCCCAGCTGTTCACCCTTGCTGCCGTAGAGCCCATTGCTGCCATGCCTCCATCCTCAGTGGTCGATCACACTCCACCCTGCAAACTGAACCATAACAAACTGTTTCTTTCCTTCAGGTGCCTCTATCATGTACTTTATCACAGCAATAGACAGTAACTAACACACCATTCAAAGCCGTATCTCTGTGATATGACTTCCTCTCACTAGCCCCACCCACTAAAGGTTCTACCATCTCCTCACAGCACCATGATTACAAGACAAAGATTTTGGCATATGAGTCTGTGGTGGTTTGAATAAGAATGATACTCATAGGCCCATATATTTGAATGCTTAGTCACCAGGGAGTGGAACTGTTTAGAAGGATTAGGAAGTGTGGTCTTGTTGGAGAAAGTGTGTCTCTAGAGATGGGCTGAGGTTTCAAATGCCCATACCAGGTCCAGTCTTTTTCTCTGGCTGCCTGTGTATCCGCTTGTAGCTCTCAACTACTTCTCCAGCTGCCATGCTTCCTGCCATGCTGATAACTCTCTGGAACTATAAGCAAGCCAATTAAATGCTTTCTTTTTTATAAGAGTTGCCTTTTTCATGCTGTCTTTTCACAGTAAACAGTGACTAAGACAGGGTCTGCTTGTATGTGATTTGCCTACATGTATGTCTGTGGGTCCTGTGCATGCATGGTACCCACATTGGTTAGAAAAGGGGTCAGACACTTTGGAGTTTTACAGATTGTGAGCCACCATGTGGGTGCTGGAAATCAAACCCAGGTTCTCTGCAAGAACAACAAATGTTCTTACCCACAGAGCCAGCTCTCCAGCCTCCTGACATATGGGGTATTTGAGGGGTATTCAAGATTCAAATTATAACACTGTATCACTCAAACTGTACACTGACAGATTTTGACACTCAAAACCCTTTAAAAAATGAAATATGCCCAGAACCAGTGGCATATTAACCAGTTTTAGTGGCAGTACAGCCCCATATTCAGAAGATGGTCCTTAAGGTTGGTAATATTTAGACATGCTTATTGCACAGGAATGTGGATTTTCATTTCTTTTTACCATGAAATTAGAAAAAAAATATCTTCAGTCTACAAATTTAGGTTGGTATTACCAGTAGGGTTGGTTGGTTGGTAGGTTTAGAGGCAGTTGATGCTTACCTCTTTAAAAAAAAGAATCAATTGATGACTTAGTTACTTTTCTATTGCTGTCAGCTTATAGAAGAAAGGGGGTTTTTTTAGAGCTAGCAGTTTCAGGTCATCATGGTGGGAAGCATGAAGCAGGCAGGTAGGCAGGCAGGCATGGTGCTGGAGCAGTAGCTGAGAGCTCACATCTTGACATGCAGCCACAAAGCAGAGACTGATTGAGAATGGTGTGGGCTTTTTAAAGCTCAAAGCCTGCCCCTCTTCTGACAAGGCCACACCCCCTAATCCTTCCCAAACAGTTCCATACACCAGGGACCGAGTACTTAAATATATGAGCCTGTAGGGGCCATTTTCATTCAAACAGTCAACAGTTGAGAAGTGCATACGAATGCAGGAAGGCAGGATTTCTTTGCTCTGAGTCCTGAGAAATTGCCATTCTGTCTTCCAGCTGATGAGTGCAACAGGATTTCTGTGGAGCCTGCAGCAGTTCCCCAAAGACACCATCAATGAGGAGACCGTTGAGTTGCTGCAGCCCTATTTTAACATGGAAGATTACACTTTTGAGAGCGCCAAAAAAGTCTGTGGGAATGTGGCTGGCTTGCTGTCCTGGACACTTGCTATGGCAATATTTTATGGCATCAACAGGGAGGTGTTGCCTCTGAAGGTAAATTTACCTCCTCCCCGTAAATCAGTGCTTCATAAAATCAGTCCTAGGAATTAGCAGACAGACTGTAATTTGGATCAATGTAGACAAATGCTTCTGTAACTATATTTTAATTTTATTATTTATTTAGTCATTTACTTTTTGCAATATTTTATTTTTTTACTCCCCGGCTGACCTGGTACTAGCTATTTAGACAAAGCTGGCCCGATGCTCACAGAGATCCATCTGCCTGTGCCTCCCACTTGGATGAATCCTACTGGGACTGAAGTCACGTACCATCATGCCTGACTGTTTTTTTCTTTTATGTCCTTTTAAAGTTTCTCTTGTTTTTCTTTTTTATATCTGGTTCATGCTTCTTGGCAATGGAGACAACCAAGACTAACTTTTTCACTTCAACAGGAAACTAATTTGTTCAGAATAATAATCAAACTGCCACAAAGGCAAACTTGGCAGGTATTTCAAAGTTCAGAGACTGGGGACTGAGTTTGCTCCCAACATTCCAAACTAAACCTATAGAAGTTTGGATCGCAAACACTGAATGAAGACCTGTTGGAACGAAGAAAAGTCAGGGGTTGGGAGATGGCTCAACCAGTAAGCGCTTGCTCTGCAAGAATAAAGACCAAAGTTGGATCCCTAGAGCACATGTGAAAAGAAGTAGGGTGGCTGTAATTCTTGGGGTTCTGTGGTCAGTCAGCATCGAGGAATGGGTGAGCTCCGAGTAAGGAACCAGAAACCCTGTTTCAAAAAACAGGATGAATGTCTCCTGAAGAAATGATACCTGAGGTGATCTCTGGCCTCACTCCCACATATTTACACACACACACACACACACACACACACACACACACACACACACACACACACACGCGTGAATGCGCCTGCATACACACAAACAGGGCAAAAGGAGAGAAACCAGGAAGTCTTGGAAATGCAGCCAGGGTGTCTAAGAGGGAAGAATTGTGGTTGAAACTCAACACTAGCATCTACTACTTTTCATCACTAGAAGGAAACAGACATTCTCAGGGATGCAGGAATGCATTGCACAGAAGCCACCTCCACTATATGTGCAGGTACACACATGCTGTCTACACCCAGTCTGGGCATCTTCTGTGTCTGAGGGGTCACAATCACCCTTAGGGATTCAACAATGCATAAAATATCCCTTCATACCCCCTCTCAGGGCTCAAACTCAACTCACTAAACTGAAAGAGTTGTAATAGGTTATTCTGTGGCTAGAAATGTGTGGGCAAGCCAAGCACTGCCATTCTTCATGAGAAGCCTTTTAAGACACGGCTACCTCTTTAAACTCAACGTACATAATTTTGAATGAAACAGAAAATAAAGTTTTAACAGAGGGAAATGATGGGAAAACAGCAAACACACACCAAATGAAGACCAAATGAAAACTTAACTTGAAATTGAGAATTCATAAGAGCAAAGTTTTTTTTTTAAATTAACAAATATGATCCATAGTGAAGTTCCAATTATAATAATGTTTCACAAAAGAAATAAGATAGTATTGAATTAAATAAAACATAAAAGGCCATTTGTATCTTAAGTGGGAGCCAACAGAAGCACGCTAGTGGCTTGAGACTGTGGCACATGTCATTGGTCCGTGACAGATCTAGGGTTTCAGAGCCAGCTTCATATGGGCCAGGCACCATGGCACACACCTTTAATCCCAGCTCTTGCAAGACAGGGGAAAGTGGATCTCTGGGAGTTTGAGACTAGCCTGGTCTACATAATGAGAACCTGCCTAAATAAATAAGCAAGCAAACAAGTAAATAAAAAAGAAAATGAGATATTTATTAAAGAACTTCCACCCCAGAGAGCTCTGGTAATATTTTAGTGATTAATTATTTCAAAATTATGAGAAACAGATAATTACTAAGTTGTAGAATTTAGAAAAAAAATAAAAAACTACTGTTACAGTAACTTTGTTTCAAAAGAATCTTTACCAAAGCAACAAACCAAATTACCAGTTTATGCAGCAGTATCTATCTTAGTATTATTTTTAAGAATGGAAAACCATAGAGGGGGAGAATATGTCTAAAGTAGGGAAACATTAATAAATTGAGATGTATTCAGATGGTAGAATGTCACAGAGTCTCATCACCTATTGAAAAGCATTTTAAGGGGAACACTGGCTGCTATTTCAGAGGACCTGGGTTCGATTCTCAGCCCCTGTATGGTGGCTCACAGCCTCAGTTCCAAGGGATCCAATGCCCTCTTCCAAGCCATACATGTTGGCAAAACACCCAAACACATATCTGATTGTTTTATTAAAAATATTTTTAGGATGTGGGACAATGACTAGAGTCTATTAAGCAAAAAGACTACAAATGACATTTAATAACTTAACATAATACTTTATTCTTCCTTTATATTGTTGTTTTCTGTATGTTCCATAGTGAACATTAATAATTAATAATTAAAAGGGGAAAAATTAATAAAATATCCCCTAAGACATCCTGTCTCCTCAGATGTAAACCGTGAAACAGATGACCTTGGAAGTAGCACCCACTGCAAAAATTCTGTGATTTATGTGATAATTTAAAAACTAAAATCATGAATGTTTCATAGCTTGTGCGACTCTTTGTGAACCACTTCTTCTCTCTAAGGCAAACCTGGCCAAGCAGGAAGGCCGCTTGGCTGTGGCCAATGCAGAATTGGGGAAGGCCCAGGCACTGCTGGATGAGAAGCAGGCTGAGCTGGATAAGGTGCAGGCCAAATTCGACGCTGCGATGAATGAGAAGATGGTGAGATGGATGAAATTGATGCACCGAAGCTCTACTTGAAGTAGCTTCGAAGTTATATGTAGTTTTTAAGCTTATGCATAAAAACGTGGTCATGTTTGATGGGTACCAAGTAATGTTTCAGTGCGTCACTGAAATGTTTAAAGCAGGGCACACACTTATCTCAAGTATTTTCAGATAGCATGTTTCCTTTCATATGTGGGACCTATTTATTTGTGTATCTACTGCCACCCAGTCTTACATCCATCCATCCATCCATCCATCCATCCATCCATCCATCCATCTTTTCTATCCATCCATCAATCCATCTATCTACCTATGTATGTATCTGTCTATCATCTGTCATTGCCGGTTTGTATCTGTCTATCCATCAATATAAATGTGCATCTGTATCTATCTGCATATCTCTTTATCTATCAATCCATTTCTATGTATGTATGTATGTATGTATGTATGTATGTAAGTATGTATGTATGTATCTCTATTTAGCTATTCATCTATCTATCATCTATTATCTATTTATAAATGACATAAAAACATAAGGGAAATTTGGGGTTAAGGGAGGAACAGAAACATCAAAAGGGGAGGGATAACAACAGGGGAATGGATATGGGCAAAGTACAACTATATACATATGTGGAAATGTCATAATGAAATCCACAATTTTCACACTGGCAGAAAAATGAACAGAATAGCATAATTTTTACCTTCATTGTTTTCTAGAAAATATTTACTAGAAATACTACTTTAATTTATACAAGTTTAGAGTCTTATTAAATTTCCTTGAATTTTAGCCTCATTTAATTTTTATGTAATTAAATAGTTGTTTATTTTAGAGATGGTTTGGTGCACCCTACCTTTTTTCTGTTTTTCTGCATAGCCAAAGATTATCTTAAACCTTTGACATTTCTGAATTCCCACCCGTGGGGTTCTGGGGTCACCATGCTTGGCTTTATGTGATGCTGGGAATCAAACACACTGGATAAGCATCCTAGCAACTGAACTATATCCTCTGTCTTTTTACATATGTCTTTGACATTTTACAAGGTTAACAGACAAGCAACTGCTGTCTCATGAATGAATGATCAAATTGTAGTTAATCTGTTGTTACTGTATTATTTCCTAACTGCATTTACTTTGCAAACTGAGAAATTCCTCCATATAGTTTTATGTGTGAACATAACACACCCCTGCTCAAGTGCTTTCAAATGTTGTCTGAGACATTTCTCATTTCCAAGTGCAGGATCTGCTCAATGATGCAGACATGTGTAGGAAGAAGATGCAGGCGGCCTCCACGCTCATTGATGGGCTGAGTGGAGAAAAAGTTCGGTGGACCCAGCAAAGTAAAGAGTTCAGAGCTCAGATTAATAGGTAGGTGTTTTACTCTTTGTGGACTCCTTTCTTAGTCATCCCTCTTATTTCCTTCTCTGTGACAGTGAGACATAAAACCTACACCATCCACACATCTCTGAATCCCCCAAGGGCTGTACACACACCTTTGAAAACGAAGGGCCTTCCACACAGCTCTGCAGTGTGAGTTCCTAGCGATGTTTGAGTTCACCAGGACCACCCAGCACTTGTTTGGTCACCTGGGCTTAGCCTCAGTGATTTGGAAAGTGTGCATTGGGCAGAAGAGAGGGCTCAGCCAGTGAAGGGCTTGCCTTGCAAAGACATGGAAAGGGCAGTGTGGTGTGGTGCACCTTTGGATTCCTAGAACTAAGAGGGTGAAGAGACAAGTGGATCCCTGGGATTCACTGGTCACCTAGTGAGCTCCAAGCCAAAGAGAAAAGAAGCCCTGTCTCAAAACACAAGGTGTGTGTGTGTGTGTGTGTGTGTGTGTGTGTGTGTGCATGTGTGCGTGTGTGAATGTATATGTGTTGGTACCTATGGAATATGTACATCGATCTCTGTACTATGTACATAAGCATGCAACCTTGTTCACATGCATGTGTTCATGTGCATAGGTTCCTGCACAGAAGAATGTGCACATATATATACATACATACACACACACATACACAAACACACACTAGGTGTTGCCCATGACAGGTTGCAAACAGGTCGTGCATCAGGAAGAAAGCGTGATCCATGCTTCAGGAAAGAGCCTGTTTGCATCTCCTTGACCCACCCAAGTGTGACCCCTTTGTGTAGGACTCTTTTTTGCAGTCTCTCCATGTCAGGGGCAAAGCAAGCCTGCACTGTAGCTCCTCCAGGGATTCACACTAGGAGTGAGTGGGCTTCTGCAGCTGCCTTGTTTCCTTCACAGACTCGTAGGTGATGTTCTGCTGTGCACGGGCTTCCTCTCCTATCTTGGCCCTTTCAATCAGATATTCAGGAACTACTTGCTTAAAGACCAGTGGGAGATGGAGTTGAAAGCACGGAAAATCCCTTTCACTGAAAACCTTAATCTCATCGCCATGCTCGTGGACCCTCCGACTGTAAGTTTGATATTTCCCCATAATATTAGAATTTCAGCCTTGTTTTAGTTTTTACTGTCAGCAAAAAGTCAAAAATGGTCTGTTTTATTCTCCTGTAATCAAAAACTTTATTTCTGTTATTTAAGATGGTTTAAATGGCTTTCCATTATTTAAAATGTTAATTCTGTTATGTTCTCTTTCAAAGATTTGAGGTAAAGGTAGTCATTGCCTACAAATTATAGTGTATTATGTGTGCAAATACGACATATTAGGTATTATGTGTATTATATGTTGGGTATTATAGTATATTATTTATGTAAGCATATATTATGCATTATATATTAGGCATTAAAGGGTATTGTATTAAATATATATTAGGTATTTTATAAATATAAATATTAGATAGTATGGTATATTAGTTCATTATTGCTGTGACAAAATAACCTAAGAAAAACAAACCAAGGAAGGAAGGGTTTATTTTGACTTATAGTTTAAGGGTAGCCATGGTGGTAGGAGTGTAAGACAGCTGGTCACATTGCATCCACAGTCAGGAAGCAGAGAGGAGGGGGATGCTATTGCAACACTCACTTTCTCCTTTTTATTCAGTGGGGGACTCCAGTTCATTGGATGAGTGGTGCCACTCACACTCCATGTGGGTCATCCCTCCTCAGTTGGACCTCTCAGAAGCCTTCACTGGCAGCCCAGAGTGTGTCTCCTAGATGACTACAAACCCAGACAAACCAATGTGAATAGCTAACGCCCTAACCTGCTCTGGTACTGATGACTAATGGCATGCCTGACCTGCTGGGATTTTGGTGCCAATGTCAGTTTTCAACACAACTTTCCAAGCTCCTGTCATCATAAATATTTTCCAGGCAATTTGCATTTTCAAATCAACTTGCATTTCAGATTTACAAAAAGTTGCTGCTTCCTTGGGGAGACAATGCTTTGAATTTCCCATGTTATGTATTTAAAGGCTAAAAGGTAGTTCCTAATTTAGACAATCTTAGACTCATCCTTACAGGGAGATACACTGGGCACTGTGTGGCAAAGGTGGGGCCAGGTAGCCCTCATTAATCTGCATTTTTGGAGACTCTAGAGGGTAGTTTAGCAAAGGTGGATGCTGGTGGATTCGCTGGATCTCTAGGGATTTTATTGACTATGATGTTATCTCATTTAAATTTGGGGAAGAACACATTTCGTGTTCTTTGAATTGGCACAGCACCATTTCCTCTTCTTCAGATTGGTGAGTGGGGCCTGCAGGGGTTACCTGGAGATGATTTGTCAATTCAGAATGGCATTATTGTGACAAAGGCCACCAGATACCCTCTCCTCATCGATCCCCAGACGCAGGGGAAAACGTGGATTAAATCAAAGGAAAAAGAAAATGACTTGCAGGTACATCTCTCTCAGTGTGTGTATAAACCACCATGTTTTCTCCAGGCCTCAGCTGATGCTCATGACGTTGGGGGTCTGTGCTAGTTGGCTGGCTGTCACTGTATTGAATACATGAAATTAACCAGTTCATGGAGATAAAGGGTTTGTTGGGACTCACAATTTGGGAGAGTCTGATCCATTATTGGTTGGTTCAGTTGCTTTGGGGTGAGGCAGCACATCATGGTGGCAGTATGTGGCAAACCCATTCACCATGACCAGAAAGCAGAAGAGAAGAAAGAGAAAGGGACCATGGTACTTCTCTTGCCTTTAAAGATGTGGCCTGCACACATGAGCTCATTCCTCTATACACTACCTCTGCATGTCTCTTCCATGCATTTCCTAGTAGCTTCAAGCTGGGAACCAAGTCTTTAACCCACGGCCCTTTGAGAACATTCCAGATATAAACTGTAATGTTACTTTCTGGCCAGTGTTTGCTCATTTGTGCATCAGCATTGGGGGAACAGCTCTGATGATGTAATTTCTTTAGTATTCTCTTTGTTTATTTGTTCATTTATTTTTAGGGCCAGGGTCTCCTGGATCCCATGCTGGCCTCAGTCTTCCTATGTGAACAAGGATGGCTTTGAACTTCAGATCCTCCTGCTTCTGCCTCCCTACTCTCTTTCCATTCTTGATCTCACTCTCTCTATTTCTCTTTTCCTGGGGTTTGATTACTTTGGCATGTTGTCAATGTGGCTTTTGTTCTGGACTTTGAGTTTGGACTAATGGGAAATCAGCAGAAATAGTGTCCCTCAGGTGATTTCTTCCAGCTTCACCCAGGTTCTTGGCGCCATACAATGGGCCCATACTCAGCAGACAAGGCCAGGATTACCACATTCCTGGCTCTTTTGGGGGACTACCCACTGGTAATCTAGGAATATGGGCTATTCAGTGTTTCCTGGATCCTGTTCCCAGAATTCCTCATGCCCCATGCATTTTGAAAACTTATCATCTATTTATTTGTGTGTGTCTCTGTGTGTATGCAGGTGCACATGCCACAGTGTACATCTGGAGGCCAGAAGACAACATGCCAGAGTCGATTCTCTCCCTCCACCATATGGCCTCTAGGGATAGAACTCAGGTCATCAGACTTGGCAGTAGCCTGTGGCATCTCCCTGGCCTCTCCATGTTTTTTTCTTGAGATGGGGTCTGACTTCTCATAATTGTTCTTGTATCATTTTTACTAATTTTTAAACACTGATGGCCTCAGACCAAAGTATTCATGATTATCCCTTCAAAGCCTGTATCTGCTGCCTACTTCATCAAGACTGCTCTGTGTCCCCAGCTTGACAAAGTCCACCCCAAGGCCTGTATGTGTTTGGTTTGTAGTTCTGTTCTGGACTCTGAGTCTGACTTGAATTATTGTTCATTTCTCTCTTTTATTTTTACTGAGCCATAAACTTCTTGCTAGTCACATTTATGGTTTTCTCCATGTTTATGTTTTCGGCACAGCTCTTACATAGTATAGCAATTCCAATATTTATTGGATTTAAATGAATTCATCAAAATGTGCTATCACTACTGGGGAGATCATGTGACCATCTTGATAAATGTGGGGAGAGGACTCAGTAACATCCAATACCCATTCATGATAAAGCTGCCGTTAAATTAAGAAGAAGTGGGTGGGGGGAATCACTTCTAAATCCATAAAGAGTTTTTAGGAGAAGCCTACAACAAAGATGATAGTTAATGCTGAAATATAGACAGCTTTTTTTCTGAGCTCTGGAGCTTCTCGGTATATCTCTTCTGGCATTATCTTCTGACGTATTTTAGTTTTGTTATGTGTACTCCTGTGTGTCTGCATGTGAGTAAGTGCATGTGAGTGAAGTACCTGTAGGGGCAACAAAGGGCCTCAGATAGCTGGAGCTGGAGTTATAAGTGGTTGTGAACTGTCCAGTGTGTGTGCTGGGAACTGAACTCAGGCCCTCTAGAAGAGCAGCAAGCTCTCTTAACCACTGAGACATCTCTCCAGCTCCTTGACATTCTTCTGTTTATTTATTATCTGACACCTATTCATTTCATGGGGCCCAGAGAAGTAAATAAATATCATAAATACTCATGACCCCTTGCTGTTTGTGATTCTAGTTACCCAAGTTTTAATAAAATGAGTCCTTGGCAGCTTCCATCTGCCAGGAGCTCTGGCATTTGGTATGAGAGTGGCCCCTTTTCATCTGGGCCAGAAGCCCTGTATCCTTGTGTCAGCAGTCAGGGCTCTCCAAGTTTTGAAAGAATTAACTTTTGCTTGTTGCTTTTATTTTATTCTTCAATATTGCCCTTTCAAATCCCAGCCAGTCATCCATCAGATAGCTTGCTTTCCATGTAGCCCTCTGAGCACTGTTGGGAATGTTTTAGACTAAGGAGCTCTTTATCTTCAGGTGACGTCTCTGAACCATAAGTACTTCCGCACACACTTGGAGGACAGCCTCTCGTTGGGTCGCCCCCTTCTCATCGAGGACATCCGAGAGGAGCTGGACCCCGCTTTGGATAATGTGCTTGAGAAGAACTTTATTAAATCGGGCACAGCTTTCAAGGTGAGTGCTCTGCGCAAGAGGAAGAACAATGGTGGCATCCCCTCCACCAAAGAGCAGAGGAGCCGTCTCTTTGGGGTGGTAATGCTTAGTACACTGGAAACCAGCATTTCCAGATGAGCTGTTTCCTCTAGATGATTGCTTCTACACATCAAAAGCTTGTTTCTTGCCTGCTCTCTTCCCAAATGGCAGCTATTACTTTTCTTCTTAAAACATATTACATCTTAATTATGTTCACGTTTGTGTGGGGGTATGTGCATGTGAGTGCAGGTGCCGTCAGAGGCCAGAAGAGGGCATCAGATCCCCTGCAATTTGGAGTTGATTGGTTGTGAGCAGCCAACAGAGAACTGAATGTGTGTATTCTCTGTAAGAGCAGTATTGCTCTTAACCACTGAGCCATCCCTCCAGCTCCCACTTTGCTTTGCTTTGAGTTGATTTAATTCTTAATTGAGAGATGATCACTTATATGTGTGGGGTACAATGTATTATACTTGACAACATTGTTGAAAGAGTTCTTAAAAATTTACCTTGTAATGGATATGTACAAATGAAATGTGCATATTGATGGGTGCCATGCAGTTCTGATTTCTTTCATTTTTTTTTTTTATAATATAGAAAAAAGCCCCAGAAGAGCAGTATCCTTGTAAGAGTTTTCAGTTAGTTGAAATGAAATAACACATTAAGGAAACAGGTTTCTTATCTTAATAACAATGTAATAATGTTATACAGAAATTACATATATATTATGCTAGTTATATATTAGAAAAGTGGTTTTGCAAGCCAAATACATATATAGATTCAAGAAAACCTGTTTCTCCTCACTGAAGAAAATAGCATTTTAATAAAGCCTGTAGACACTGATTTGTTCATTTCTGTCTTTACTAACTTTCAGTCTAAACTCATCGACTTTGCTAGAAGCCATGGAATTCTGTTCCCAGTTGTTGATGATAACACAAATTGTTTTCAATATAAGTGTCTCTTTTTTTTTAAATTGGCTTCATTCTCTACTTTGAAGGTTTATTGGTTTTATTTCTTGATAAACGACAGTGTTTTAGATTAGATTATATCACTTCCAGTTTGTTGAATTCCAAGTCCTAGAGAAGAAGTGAAGAATGAGAGTTTTCTCCTTAAACGCAGATTTACCTAGATTTCTTCAGTGTGAATTCTTTTTTCCCCTGTTCTCATGTGTGTGCATGTGCGTGCTTGGGTGTATGTGTGTGTGTGTGTGTGTGTGTGTGTGTGTGTGTGTATGCATGCGCCTGCATGTGTGTGTGTGTGTATGCATGCGCCTGCATGTGTGTGTGTGTGTATGCATGCGCCTGCATGTGTGTGTGTGTGTATGCATGCGCCTGCATGTGTGTGTGTGTGTGCGCGCGCGTGTGCGATTCTGTGTGTATGCTTGCACGTGTGCAGGCCTGTATGTGCATGTAGAATGAATGGGTCTCCATCAGCCTTGACCTTTCTTCCCTCTAGGCAGGTGTCTGAGAGTTCACTGACATGACTAGCCTCCCTAGCTAACTTGCTCTGTGGAAATCCCCATCTTTGCTTTCAGAGACTGGAATTACAATTATAGGTGGGTTGCCAGGCTTACCCAGCATTTTTCATGGGATCTGGGGGTCCAAACTTCAGCCACCATGCTTTTGTGAGAAGCAATCAACTCCTGAGTCATCTTCCCAATCCCACAACGTGAACTCTTTTATTTTTTTTTTTTTTATTTTTAATTCTTTCAACAAATGCATGTGGAACATTGCTGATCTACTTAAGCCTGGAAGAGTGAATTTAATTTACTGGGGGAAAGTGAATAAAATTGAGTCAATGTCTTTAAGAATTCTTTTTGTTTTCCCATGCGATTACAAAGTGGGGATTTTCTTTGCAAAACAAAGGGAGCTAAAAATATAATCTTGGTCATTTCTTTAGCTATTGTGGGTTCGCCCACAATTTTGAATAATTTTTAAAAGTGTTCAGTTGATGGGAACTGGAAAGATGATTCAGCACTTAAGAGGCCATGCTGCTGTCCAAGAAGATCCAGGTTCAGTTCCCAGGACCCATATGGCAGCTCACAAACCACCTGTAACTTGTAACTCTAGTTACAGGGGATCTGATACCCTCGTCAGACCTCTGTGGCAACCAGGCATACTTGTCATACACATATATACATTCATACAAAATACACACACACACACACACACACACACACACACACACACACACACACACACATCCTACAGAGTCCATGTCGTGTCACTCATACTCTTATGTATATGTGCTTAGGGCTGACTGTTTGGGTTTGGATGACCTATAGGGGCCTCATCTCTCCCTCTCTCAGCAGCCATTGGTGGCCTGTAGCTTTTCTTTGGGAGGTGGGGCCCTGAGAGGGTCCTCCCATCCATGTGTGTATAGCAACTGGTATCACTGTGCAGGTCTTGTTTAAGCAACTTTAAGCTGTTTTTAACTTTACGTCTGAATTTGTATAGGTGAAAGTCGGTGATAAGGAATGTGACATCATGGACACATTTAAACTTTATATCACCACGAAGTTACCGAATCCTGCCTTTACCCCCGAGATCAACGCCAAGACGTCTGTCATAGATTTCACTGTCACCATGAAGGGACTTGAAAACCAGTTACTCAGGAGGGTCATTCTAACAGAGAAACAGGTAACCACTCTCAATATTGAAACAACAAGTAGGAGAGCCAGGCAAGGGTGGTGCATACCTTTAATCCAAGCACTTGGGAGGAGGGGGGTTAGAGGCAGGCAGGATCTCTGTGAGTTCGAGGCCAGCCTGGTCTACAGAGCGAGTTCCAGGACAGCCAGGGCTGTTACACAGAGAACCCCTGTCTTGAAAAACAAAAGCAAATAATAAAAAAAAAAAATCAAAATTGACTAGGAGGGTCAGTGAGATGGCTCAGCAGGTAAAGGTGCTTGCTACTAAGCCTGAACACCTGAGTTTGATCCCTGGGACCCTTATGGTGGAAGGAGGGAATCAATCCTTAGGTTGTTGCATGTCTCCTCCAACAAACAAACAAATGTAAAAATAAAATAGATTATGATGTTGTTATAGTAAATATATGGAAAATATAGGCCAATCATATTTCCTCTTGTTAGCATAAGGGAATATTTCTTTCTCAATGATAATTACTGTTTGGAAATTATGTGACTCAGTTATCCTTCACCCCCAGATAAACACACACACACACACACACACACACACACACTACTTCATGCTTCTGTTCTTACATCTTTGGGTGTATTAATTCTGCACATTTCAATCCATAGTGTGTGGATTGTCTTGAGACACCTGAAAATTTTCATTAAAAACAATGATCCCAGAGAAAAGAAAATTCCCCTGGACGGCTATTACCAACTGTTGTGACTTCAGATATTACAGTGTAATAATGTAATAATATAGGGAACAATATTTCAAATGAAATTTGCATTGGAGGGGAATATCAGTTAGTTATAACTAAGAGCATTGGTAAAGCAAAGAATGCCATAGGCCTGTAATATTTTAAGAGCTAGATATGAGTCTAAAGTATCTTTTAAGATTTTCAGGAAACTCAGTTTTATGCACAAAATTTGCATATATTAACTACATTTGCATAAAGCACAAGATAGTTTACACTTACTTTGATATAATTCATTTTAGTATTCAAGGAAAAGACAAGGTGAGAGATAATAAGAGCAAAGAGGCACAAAATAGGGGAGGAGAAGTGAGAAAGGGAATGACGGGAAGAGGGGGGGAAAGGTAGGTGTATGGGTGGAGGGCAATGGGATGAGAACAGATACTCCAGAAGGTAAAGAGACATGATGCCAACTCTCCTTTATGAACAAAACAGCAATGGCATCCTACGTGCTTACCAGAAGTGGTTCCCCACAAGGAGCGACCATCAAAAACCCCTATCCTTCCAGTTATCTACCTCCTTCATCTCTCAGGTCCACACAGTATCAGTTGTTGAAAACAAGTCTTCTGCGGTCGAACAGTGCTGCTGGTCTATTTTGAGTGGTTTCTCATTGGTGTTGCTCTCCCATGAGGCTATATTGCCTCAAAGTCTCTACAGTGCCCCATATCCCTCTTCTTAACTTTGATTCCTCTTTAAAACACCCACTGGCATGTTTGGACCAGCCTTGCTGGGGAGCACTGATGACAAGCTTCATAAGCAGAGTGTCCCTTCCTGACAGCCTCTGCAGACCCTCCAGAGGCCAGAGAAGATGAGGGTCTGTCTCCCTCTGTGACAACATGTGCATTTCCCAAGGCCTCCTGGAAGCTCCTTGGGAGTTTAACAAAAGCTGGCATATGTGTATGTGTTCATATATGTGTACACATAAGTACATGTGAAAGTATGTGTATGTTCATGTATGTACATGTGAAGGTGTGTGCTCATATATGTGCACATACATGTGTGTGTAAGCATGTATATGTTCATTATGTACATGTGAAGGTGTGTGTTCATATATGTGCATGTGAAGGCCAGAGACCAATGTCAAGTGTTTTCCTTGGTTGGTCTCCACCTTATTTTTTGAGATACATTCCATCACTAAATCTGGAACTCACCAGCAAGTCCTTGGTTTCCCCGTCTCCAATTCCAGCACCGCAGTTACAGGCATGCTCCACCAAGCCCAGCTTTTTACACAGCTGCTGGGGACTCAGCACCTAAGTCCTCATGCCTATGTAGCAAGGGATGGTGATTTCAATGGGAATAGTTCCTCAACTAAGTCTCCTGTGAGTGTAGCCACTCTCCTCATCACCCCAGCAAACCCCCACAGTAGGGTGGCAGGGACACTAGCCAGGGTTTGAGAACAGGCTGTTAGGTCCATCTCTGCAATCACTAGCTGTGTCTGGTCCTGGGATGCTATGCAGGGGTTTTGCCTTCCCCAGATACACAATAAGGGATGTGAACGAAAGTCAGCACATTGGGTGAGGCCTCGGCTCTGCCAAGCCTCAAAGGGTGCTTTCAAGAACTTAATAGTTCCTGCCTGTTAGATGCCAAATTATGTATGAAAATAATCTATAGGCAGGCTGATTGGAGCCGTGAAAGACACTTGACTCAGTGCTGAGCTATAGCTTTTGATCATCTATTTGCTTTCAGAAGACTTCCAAAGTTAGTGGGATTTCCAACACAGTTTTGAAAGGAATGTTCTCAAGTTAGCTCTTTGATTTACTTTGAAATACAATTCTAAATGCAAAATATGATTCTGCATATAGGTGAGGAAAAACTGCTATAAGAGTGTCACAGAGGGATAGGATGTGGCCCAGTTGTTAGAGAACTTGCTCAGCACACACAAAACCCTCAAGTCCAGTGCATAAACAGTGTGTGTGCAAGAACAACCCTGCAATCTCAGCACTAGGGAGGTGGGAACAGGAGAATCAAAAGTTCAAGGTCATCCTCAGCTACATGGTGAGTTTAAGGCCAGCCTGGGCTACGTGAGACTGTCTCAAGAACAAAACAACATGTACACACACACACACACACACACACACACACACACACACACACGCACACACACACACACACAAAATATTGTTACAATTATTTTCATTTAGACTCTATCAATGTCAGATTTCTGGGATGTGGGGCCAGTGAGGTAGCTCTGCAGTTAAAGTACTTGGAGAGTTCAGGTCCCCACAAATGTAGGATGGGCATGGCTGCTCACCTTCTGGGCAGCAAAACTAGCCCTATCTGTGATCTCTGGGTTTAATGAGAAACTTTGCTTTCATGATTGAGGTAAAGAGCAGTTTGCGATGGTTCCAAATATCAATCTTGCGTGCACACCCACACACATGCATGGGCTCCAACACATGCAAAAACGTACATATGCACACAGGCATGCCCCTTCGTGTATGGGAAAAAAATGATTTGGAAAAAATGACTATTATTAAGATCACTTTCATTTAGATGCTACAAGAATGCCTGTCACTGTTAACCATCCTGGGCTTGAAGAGAGGACATTGACTCTGCAGGAGGACAATGTTCTTGTTCTCAGGAGTCTCAGCAGAGTGTTAAGGAGTCAAGAGTCTCTGGGGACCTGAACTCAGGTTCTCTGGATTCTATAAGAGGTGTTTTACCAAATGGCCATCTCTCAGCCCCAGAACTATGAAATGTTAGTGCCAGTGGGCATCGTTTTCTCAGTTATCCAGAGAATCAAAAATATAAACTTGTTCTACTAATGATAATCATTTCTCTCATTATTCAAAGCGCAGTTTTGTTTAATCCCTTGACATTGCTAATAAACTACCAGCGAGGTTGGTTTTTTGTAAGCACCTGTGACTGGGATTCACAGGTTCTTTTGTTTATGTCTTAATAACAGGAGTTGGAATCGGAGAGGGTTAAGCTTCTAGAGGATGTAACTTTCAATAAGCGGAAGATGAAGGAGCTTGAGGATAACCTGTTGTATAAACTGAGCACCACGAAAGGTACCATGTCATTAAGAGGCAATCGAGTCATGGCTCCTGAGGAAGGAGTTTGTTTGCTTGCACTCCCTTCAATGCCACCATGACCACAGATGTGAGCAAATAGCCAACTTCCCAGTGCAAAAGCAAGCGTGATGCTTTCCATGTAGACTTTACAGAAATGTCACAGAGGATGTGATGTCTGAATTAGCAACTGGGGTCAGCGGATGAGACTAGCACCATCTTGTTGATATAATCACTCTCTCCTGAGAAAAACAAGGGCTCCTAAGCGGAACCCAGGAGCTCATGATGGCCTCATTTGCTTTCCCAACGGACTCGCGTGTGTTCCATCCTTTTTATTTTTATATTATTTTTATCAATCAATCAGTTCTTTCACTTAGCTTTTAAGTGAAGCTGCTGTGATGGGTCACGTACAACACATGCCTTTTGTAATCTAGAAAACGTGGCTGCCTGAGGGCCTGGCTCATCTCAGATGACTCCCATTTAGAAGTCAGGGTACTGTCTCCTCTGGGTAGCCAGAATCATTATACCACACCCCAGTTGGAGGAGGTGCTCTCTCTGTAGTACATTGAAGAAAAAAGATTTTCTATGCAGACCTGTAATCCCAGCCCTTGGGAGAAGAACCTGAGGCAGGAGGATTGCTGAGAGCAGCCAGGGCTACTTGGAAAGCACCAGGCCAGTCAGGGCTACACGGCAAGATGTTGGCTTCAAACAAAAGAACCCTAAATTTTTATTCAAAGGAAAGAGAATCAATAAACATGGCAGCATTCTTACAGGCAAATTGCAGCAGCCCAGTTAAATTCTATCATGTATTAGTAGTTGTTTATGAGTCCATTCCTTTGTCACGTTAATCCCTGGATCAGAAGAAAACAAAACCTCATTATCCTAGAATGAGGATACCGTGAGGATGCCCTCAAGGCCAGGAGTGGGTGCACTTGGGAGGCTGGGGCACAGGGATTGAGAATGTGAGACCAGCTTGGGCTGTGTTAATGAGAGCTTGTTTCTAAATAAAATAAAAAAAAAAAAAAACCTAAAAAGGGAGTTATGGAGCTATGATTCTGGCTATGGAATAGCAAGGCCCAACACACATTATACATACACACTTACATGCCTGCATACAGCCAATGCAGTAGAGAGCAGGTATTCATTCCTCTGCTTTGCTGGGGATGTTGTGTGTCTCTTGATTGCAGGATGCAGCAACTTCTCCTGCCTGTTCTGCATGTTAGTAAGCTGAGCCAAGGGCTAGTTCCCTTGGCTAGCTAAGAATGTTCTGGATCACGGCCTTCCTGCTGTAAGGCTAATGGCATTTGTCTCTCACATTAGACATGGCCTGCTAGCCAAAGTCACTCTGCCTTTCCAGACACCTGTCAATATCCCAGAACTTCCATGGTTCTGCTGCTTGCAGATGTGGGGCCCATGAGCTTAGTAGCATGCCCACAGATGCTTTTCTGATCTCAATGGGATATATTGTGATTAATGTGTTATTTCCACTAAAAACAATAATGAAAGAAGCTGAAAACTAGGTCATCTTTTCTTGGTGAGACACTTCCACCATATCTCAGTTTATCCTTGTTAGAGATGTAAAGTGACCTTGGTTATCCCTAACAAGGACTGTTTCCCTCAAGAAGTGGGGAGAGAATGACCCACTCATCTGCCAGCTCATCAGCGTGGGTACAGTGCTTACATCAGCTCATACCCTGAGACACAGAATATATGACTTGAAGTAACCTTGGGAAGACTTGCTAGGGTAAAAATGGGGTGAAAGTAGACCTCACAGGTGACATTGATACTGCAGGAGACATGGTCGTTGTCTTAAAATATTTGAACCCATTGGACAAGGGAGGTAGCTTAGCCAATACTGTGTTTGCCTAGCCAAGCAAGAGGGGCCTGAGTTAAGTCCACCAGAATCCATATTTTAAAAGCCAGACACAGTGGTACATGCATGTAACCTCAGTGTGGGGAGGTCAAGACAAGCAGATTTCTAAGCCCCACTGGCCTAAGGTTGTCATGTACCTGCATGCAAATGAATGAGAACACATGAACACACACACACACACACACACACACACACACACACACACACACACACACACACAAAATCAAAGCAGATATTGTCATGTTGTCTTTTGCTTCTCGTTGTCAGCGTAGAGTGGAGGTGAAGAACCCACAGTAGGAATATCTAGAAATATGCAGGCTCTGGGAGGTGATTGGATCAGGGATCCTTTGTGTGTTGAGTTCTCCTTCCTGTGGTCTCTGGGTTAGAAGCCAGCATCTGAAACGATCCACTTGTTATCCAGCGATTCCTTTCTGTGCCTGCTCCTTTGACTCTCAGGTTCCTTGGTGGATGACGAGTCTCTCATTGGTGTCCTGCGCATCACCAAGCAGACAGCAGCAGAAGTAAGCGAAAAACTTCATGTGGCTGCTGAAACAGAGATCAAAATCAACACAGCTCAGGAGGAGTTCCGACCTGCGGCCACCCGTGGCAGCATCCTTTATTTCCTCATTACAGAGATGAGCATGGTCAACATCATGTACCAGACCTCACTGGCTCAGTTCCTGAAGTTATTTGACCAGTCCATGGCCAGGCAAGTCCTCTCTACCTTCCCTTCAGTTATTTTCAAAATGACAAGTTAAAGGTGTTTTGTGTTTTTTTGTTTTGTTTTGTTTTGTTTTGTTTTGTTGTTGTTGTAGGCTAGGGAGATAGTCTAGTCTATGAAGTCTCTGCCATGGGAGCATGAAGCCTTGAGTTTAGGTTCTCAGCACCCACATAAATGGCATAGGCATGGCAGCGGACACTTGTAAACCCATGCTTGGAAATAGAAATGGATAGATCACTGAAGCTCCCTGGCCAGCCAATACAACCAATGAGCTCCAAGTCCAGTGAGAGATCCTGTCTCCAAAATAAAGGTGGGGACTAGAGAGATGGCTCAGTAGTTAAGAGCACATACTGCTCTTACACAGGACTGGAATTTGGTTCCCAGCACCAACATCTGGTGGCTCACAACTAACACCTATAATTCTAGCTCTAGGTGATATGCTGCCCTCTTTTGGCTTTCATGGGCAACTGCACACACTCACACACACACACACACACACTCACACACACACACACACACACACACACACACACACACACACACACTGATTAAAAAAAAAAAAACAGTTCTTAAAAAAATAAGGTGGACAGGGTGGAGAGATGGCTCAGAGGTTAGGAATACTGGCTACTCTTCCAAAGGTTCCGATTCCCAGCAACCACATGGTGGCTCACAACTATCTGTAATAAGATTTGTTGCCCTCTTCTGGCCTGTAGGCATACAGGCAGACAGAACATTGTATACACAATAAATAAATAAAATCTTTAAAAAGGAATAAGGTGGAGACAGATTGAAAAGGGTACCAAACACCAGATGTCAACCTCTGGTTATGTAGACGTACACACACACACACACACACACACACACACACACACACACACGAGTTTTGTTATTCATAGTCCTCGAAAATTTGTTGTTTTTTTTTTTAATTTACAGATCTGAAAAGTCTCCACTACCTCAAAAAAGAATTACAAATATCATTGAGTACCTGACATACGAGGTTTTTACATACTCAGTGAGAGGCCTGTATGAAAACCACAAATTCCTCTTTGTACTCCTCATGACGTTAAAGATTGACCTACAGAGAGGGACAGTCAAGCATAGAGAGTTCCAGGCCCTGATTAAAGGTAAAACATGTGGAGTGTGGCTGGGTTGACTTGGAGCGTCGTGGGGGATGCTGGCTCTGATGGGCTCTTTGTTGTACTATGATGCTGTTCCAGGGATGCAGGAGGGAAACAGGGTGGTACCCTAATGAAAGCAGCATTGTTCTCTTAATCTGCTTCTCGCCCTCCTCTGCCCTCTTTCAATTTCCATTAGTATAGTTCTGTTCAAAACACCGGGCTTGTCCTAACTCTGTGTTTTTAGTTATGTTACAGTATTTGGTTTCCTTGTTGTTGCCAATGCTTATGGAACCTGTTGTCAAAGTGAGGAAAAGCTGGTGATGAACTTTATTCCTCCTCCCTCCTTCCCTCTCTTTCTCTCTTTTTTCTTTCTTTCTTTCCTATACAGGATCCCACTGCATAGTTGAGGCTGGCTTGTAATTTGAAATATCCCCCCCAAATAATTTTTAACAACAACAAACCACCAAATTTCAGATAGGAGCTGCTGCCACACATCCACCACAGAAGCAGCATTGCTCATTGATGGAGTGGGGTAGCTTAATGAATGGTCCCAAGGTTGGGTAAGGAGTGTGGTAGTGTGGAAATAAGGGGCAGGCTGGCATACAGCGGAGACCTGAGTTCAAATGAGACACTGCAGAGCAAGGCAATGTTGTGCTGGAGACTAGGCACCAGGGCTAGTGGTTAGGATGAGGACCACAGCCTAGCATCCTACTAGTCCTATAGGGCTTGTTGAAACTAAGAGGGTCTAGGGACACAGATTGTGACTGAGATGCACTCATACAGATCTGAGATACCCTCCTATTCAGACAAAGCCTCATGTAGTCTCTTCACTCTTCATTAATGACACCTAGCTACACCAGAGACATTTGCCAAAAGAAACAGACCCCTTTGAAAGAGGGTTTGTGAGTCAGAGGAGGCTCACATGGGGGAGCGACACATGGGGGAGGGTTTCTGCACTAGGGGTGGTGCCTTACAGCAGGATAAAGATGGGCTCTCTCCCAGGCTGTGGTGGGAGCATATTTGTGAGCCCATTTCATCAAACTGGAAAGTGAGATTGCACAGGGCCAGCATAGCCCAGATGGGGACTTTGGGTTCAATTCATTTGGCAGTTGGGAGCCTTTGAGTGTTTTACGGGCAGGGATATGGCAGGAACAAAGCAGTGCTTTAGGAAGATTAATTTGGAATTGCACGATAGGTTGATTGACAGAACTGCAATCAGTTCAGGAGGAAAGAGGGGTATTTTGAACAAAGCTGGTTTATTGTATAGTCTGCTTTAGTTTTGAACTGGCTTACATTTTGATGGAATTATTTCTTAAAGGATAGTATGGCTTATTTTTTTAAATGCTTTTTCATAGAGTTAACAAATAGACTCTTATATCATGGACTTTATTTTTTTTTTATCATCGTGAACTCAATACTCAAGGGAGAACTACTGATATTTACAGCAATGTTTGATTTCCCAGGAGTGACAGTTCTTAGGTATCAGTTATTTCTTCTTTTCTGCAGTATTTGTAAGGTGCCTTTGACTACCTCCTCTGGCTGAGAATGTCAGGGCACTTTGGAAAATGAAATGGAGACCAGGGGCAAACCTGGGCTATAGACCAACCAATAGCCCTGTTTCCTTGTTGGTTTATTCTAGGAAGAGATTATCTTTATTTTGCTATAGAACCCCAGGGGTTCTCATAAGCTGCTCAATACAAAATAGGAGGAGGACACAAATTAAATGTCAAAGTAATCACCAATGGCAACATAGCTTTTATTAACCTCACAGCAACCGCATGGTAGAGTCTGTTACTCTCCTGACAGATCAAAGGGTGAGAGGGGCACAGAGAGAAAGAAGAGAGAGAGGAAGGGAGAGATGGAGGGAGGGAGGGAGGGAGGGAGGGAAGGAGGAGGAAGGAGGAGGGAGGGAGGGAGGGAAGGAGGGAAGGAGGGAGGAGGGAGAAAGGAAGAGAGGGAGTCCTGTGTCCGAGGGAATGCAGCCAGGGTGTTTTGGGAGGAAACCCCTGTAATCCCCTTTGGAAGCACTGGGGTAGTTGAGCTGTCTTCCAACATCTCTAAAGCTATGGACACGGGGAAACAATTCAAGAAGAAATGTGGGGGTGGAATCCATCCCTGATGGGACTGAAGGTGGCTGTTTCTCCCAGTGTTAACTCTTCCATTGGCAGAAGTGATGTAAGGACAAGGTTTCCTCCTACACTGTTTCAGGGGGACAGGAAGTGAGTGAAAGCATATGTGATATTTTGAGGGTGCCAGAGCTTTCAGAGCCACAGATCCCCCACGCCTTTTGTTGTAGAGCAAAGGGGGGGTTTATGTAAATCTTTCTTTTCTTCTTTCTTTCTTCCTTTCATTCTCTCTCTCTCTCTCTCTCTCTCTCTCTCTCTCTCTCTCTCTCTCTCTCTCTCTCTTTCTTACTGCAACACTTCAATCTGTATGGCTTCTCAGGAAGATGCTAAATGGGGGAGCAAAGACCTGAACCCCTTGGTATGTGTTTGTTGGTCTGTATGTTTTTATGTGAAAGGGAAGCATTTGATCAGAGTTTGTGAGATTAGAGATGACTCAGCAGTTTCAAGCACTTTCTGCTCTTGCAGAGGACCAGGGTTCAGTTCCAAGCACCCTTGTTGCATAGATCACAACTGCCTATAATTCCAGCTCCAGGGAGTCTGATGCCTCTTGTGATGAGCAGTTGTGCACCACATTCACAAACATACACCAAGCTAGTATAAAAATCACTGTTTTGCATCCATCTGACTTAATAACAGTGGAGCTTCAGTTACAGTGCAGTGCCATTAAGGACATCCAGCCAAGACCTTTCAAATTGTAAAGGCAATCCTATACTTTGCTTATCTCACATGTGCTCATTTTGGCTAGCAATTTGTTTTTAAACATGGTCTGCTGTGATAACTCACATTCTTTGTCAGTCTACAGGCTCCATGCTTATCTGTACACTGTCATTGCTTCCTCTTTTACTGAGTGCCTGGATCATGAATGAGTGTGAATGAATGAATGAATGAATGAATGATTTGAACATATTGCCACTAGAAAGAAACCTAACTATGATATTCCTTCATGTCTATCTAATCATCTATTTAACTTAGTGGGAAATATTGTTGCGTATAGAACTTCTGGAGGAGTGGTGGTGAGTGAAAGGCAATTATAAATGTCACACAAAGAAAGATCATCCTAAAAATTTCACAAATCTCAGGTTGCTAAATAAAAATGTAAACCACCACAGCCATTCAAGAAGAGTTCATTGGTGTCTCACTTTTGTTGTTGGAAAAATAAATTTCCAAAGGAGAATAGCAAGCTGGCTGGTGCGATTGATGTATCTGGTGTGATTGATGTGTCTTGTGTGTCTCCCTAGGAGGAGCAGCTCTGGACCTGAAGGCATGTCCCCCCAAACCCTTCCGCTGGATCTTGGACATGACATGGCTGAACCTTGTGGAGCTTAGTAAGCTCCCACAGTTTGCGGAAATTATGAACCAGGTAAAGGGAGAGGGGCTGAATAAAACACAGGGTCTGCAGATCAAAACACAGTAGACTGTTAAACCAGGGCCCTCTAGTGACAGCTTCTGCCCCTAGAGGAAATGACAGGTATGGATTGAGATGGGTATGGTGGCACGAGCCTACTGCAACCCCAGTTCTCGGGAGACTGAGTCAGGGGAATCGGGTGTTCAGGCCATCCTGACTGACTGACACAGTGAGACCCTGTCTTGAAAGCAACAACAAACAAAGATTAAATCAGTGGTTCACAGTCTTCCTAACCCTCTGATCCTTCAATAAAGTTCTTCATGTTGTGGTGACCCCCAGCCATAAAATTATTTTTGTTGCTACTTCATAACTGTAATTTTGTTACGGTTATGAGTCATAACATAAACATCTCTGTTTTCCAATGACCTTAGGTGATCCCTGTGAAAGGGATTTGAACCCCCAAATGGGTCTTGGCTCACAGGTTGAGAACCACTGAATTAAAGCCAAGAGTGTGGCCTCCTGGGCCAGGGAGGTGGGATGTGGATGGACAGACTTCTTTTCACAGGCTTTGGGATAAACTTTCCTTCTGTGTGGTGGACAGGGGTGTGTGTGTGTGTGTGTCTGTGTGTGTGTGTGTGTGTGTGTGTGTGTGTGTGTGTGTGTTGTATGTATGTATGTATGTATGTATGTATGTATGTGCACATGCATGTAGGAGCCAGAAGTTAATCTTGGGTGTTGTTCCTCTGGCTCTATCCATCTTACTCACCAAGTAGGGTAAGTTGTCTGGGATAGAGTCCCAGAGATCTGCTGTCTCTACTTCCCTGGTATTGGGATTACAAACACATGCCACCATAGCCAACGTTTTATATGAGTGCTGGGGATTAACTCAGGTCCTCATGGATATAGCATGGTGGGTACTTTACCAGCTCAGACACCTGCAGCCTAGTCCCTTACCCCAGTTCTTTCTCTTTTCCTGTTTGAGTTCCATCCAGAACTTTAAGGACTGGGAGAGGGAACCCTTCCATTGCATCAATGCTTTCGCCTTTAACCTCTGCCCGTGATTAAGTCATTGGTAGGAATCTGAGTTGGAGACAAATCAAGAGGATAGCGTACGTTTTAAAAATATCCAATCATCTTATTGGTGCAAACATCAAATAACCTGGAGAACAGGCTCAGTAGTTAAAGTGCACATAAGCAAGAAAATCAGACTTCAGAAGCCCAGGTACAAGACAGGTTGGCCTGGCAGCCTCGGAAGGCAAATACAGGATTTGCAGAGTAAGCTGGGTAGAGATAACCATATCTAGAACCTCTGGTTGATTTACCCCTGAGAATAAGGTGGAAGAGCTGCAGTCTTTAGGGGGCAGTTTAGATGCACTTCAGAACCTTTCCCCCACCTCATACTGTTCCAGGGACAAGGTGAAGAAGCAATTGAATCGTAGAGCTAATCGGCTGGGTGGTCAACAATCCTGCTCTCTGTTGGTGTCCTCTGCTGGGCAGTCACAGTCTGGTTAGCATGTTGCTAACTATGGAAGCATGAGAAGCTGCCATCAGTCCCTTGGGACCTATGTTTAAAAAAACACAGCTCTCTATGCAAGCAAGCAAGCAAGCAAGCAAGCAAGCAAACAAACAATTCAGGAGAAGTGGTGCAGGTCTGTGATCCCAGGGCTTGGGAAACAGACAGTAGGACAGTAGGAGCTCTGGGGCTTGTGGATCAGCCAGCCCAGCTGAAATTGGGAGTTCCTGGTTCAGTGAGGGACCCTGCCTCAAAAACTATGATGGAGAGTGATGGAGGAAGTCTCTTGATGGAGGAAGACTTGTGACTGCTGCATGGCTCAGGTTCCCAAACACACACACACACACACACACACACACACACACACACACACACACACACACACACACACTCACAGGGGAGAGGTTGGATAGGTTGGATGGATGGAGACAGAGGGAGTGAGGAGAGAGAGAGAGAGAGAGAGAGAGAGAGAGAGAGAGAGAGAGAGAGAGAGAGAGAGAGAGAGAGAGAGAGAGAGAGCATGAATGAAAAAGTTCAGTCTGAAGGCCTAGCACATAGCACATGGGGTCTGAGATGTGAACTTATGCTGTCTGCTTTTAATGCTCACCATAGTTTTCTCAAAAGTGCTGACAAACCATCTTCCTAGGACCCTGCCTGGCAGTTGCTGAGGATTATGGGCCAGGCTCAGCAGTGCAGGGTTTATAATTAGACTCAATGGCACTTGGGCAGCAGGGGCACATTTTAATGCTCTGAACCTCCTAGGTCCCCTGCGTGTGTTCTGATGAGCAGCTACTTGAGACCCACTTGGAGGGACTTCTACTGCTCTTAGCTTTAAGGTCTCACTAGGAAAATAAAAGTTTGGAGTTTTGGCTGCTCTTGCTATTTTTAAATAGAGATCACTGTTCAGGGGAATTTGTCCACATCTGAGGTTCTCAGTGGAGGTAATTTTGTGCCACCCCCAGCAGGGTATGTGGCAGTGTTTGGAGATGTTTTTTGATCATTTCAACTCAAAGGCAAGGATGCTACTGGCATCTAGTGGGTAGAGGCCAGAGATGCTGTCTGTGGAAGCATGCTCACTGTCACCATAGTGATCAGGGTGAGAGCCTGTGCCAACTGTCAACATACTGATCAGGGTGAGAGTCTGCTCATTGTCACCATAGTGACCAGAGTGAGAGCCTGTGCCCACTGTCACTATAGTGATCAGGGTGAGAGCCTGTGCCCACTGTCACTATAGTGATCAGGGTGAGAGCCTGTGCCAACTGTCACCATAGTGACCAGAGTGAGAGCCAGTGCCCACTGTCACCATAGTAATCAGGGTGAGAGCCTGTGAACATGGGCTCAACTGCTTGTCCCAATAAGCCAATTAAAGAGACAAATTAATAGTGAAAAAGCAGAAAAATGAGATTCAATGTGGCCATACTGGGAAGAGGGACAAAGAGATCTAGTGACTCCCTGCTTCCTGTCTGTCTTTATGGGTGTGATATGGGGCTCAGGTTTAAGCTGTAGATGTCAAGAGGCCAGCTCACAGTGTCATTCTGCCGTCACTGACTCCACCATTGTGTCAGCTCCAGTCTCTGCTGCAAAGTGACTAACAAGTCGTGAATCATTCCCCATAAGGCACATTCCTCTGGCTGCTTCTAGGGCCTCAGCCCTTCCTTCTCCTAGCATGAGATTCCTGGGTGAATTCCAACTTCTAGGGATCTGTGGTTTAAATATGTTAACCATGCTGGGGGGGGGGCGGGATGGGGACACAAGTGTCTGCCAATATGGTTACACTGCCATGTCATGCCCAGGACAGCCCAGCACTTTATAAAAATGTCTATCCCCAAGTGCCAATAAGTGTCACGATGGAGAAACCTTGATCTGCTGTCATCCTTGCTAACCATTTGTGTCACTGACACATTATTGCCTGGTAAGCTCAGAGCCAGCAAGAGTGTCTCTCTGGGGTCCTTTGGAAGGTTTGGTACATTCCCATCTCATGCAGTCTTGTGGCCTGGTTATTGGCTTGTTACTCTTAGATATCTCGGAATGAGAAGGGGTGGAAAAGCTGGTTCGACAAAGACGCCCCAGAGGAGGAGATCATTCCTGATGGATATAACGATTCCCTGGACACTTGCCGCAAGCTTCTGCTCATCAGGTGAGCACAGGGCCATCAAGACCTGGAAGCGTCAGTCACAGGTCTGACCTCGGCAGTCAGTATCATTGTATACCCACTGTTATGTGTGTTGTGTGGGGAAGCAGCCCTGCAGTTAGTAAATGATGGCTATGTGTATGTATGTATGTATGTATGTATATATATATATATATATATATATATATATATATATATATATATATATATATATAGTTAGTTAGTTAGTTAGCAAAAGCAGAAAAGAAAATGTTTTATGTCTCCTTTATTCATTTGATACTGGGTGAATCATTCATTATTGAATTTACCTCTCTACAAACATATAATGGAACTTGGGCAGGTGAGATGGCTCAGTGGGTAAAAGTGCTGTCAAACCTGACCACCTAAGTTTGATTCTTTGGACCCACACTGAGGAAGGAGAACCAATTCCAGCATGTTACCCTCTGATCTTCACACTCTCCCTGTGGCTTATTCACAAGTACACACAAACACAACTACATACACATGCACACAAAATGAAATTTAAAAACAGGCTTTACGTGGAATTGGCTCAGAAGCTAAAACTCAGTTTCATTTGAGGGGAGAAAGTAAGAATCCTGCAGCATTGAAATGTATAGCTACTCTTGGGGCCATTAAAATGAAAACAAAGGTTTCAAATTGACATTAAGAAAGAACAGTCGCCTTGTAGATGTTCACATATCCTTGGTGTATCTCATAGCTCAGAGAGGCTTCTACAGTGCAATAAGAATTCTCTCTCTCTCTCTCTCTCTCTCTCTCTCTCTCTCTCTCTCTCTCTCTCTCTGTGTGTGTGTGTGTGTGTGTATACATGTGCACACACACTCATGATCCCACGTGTGTGTGAGTCTCCATGACTAGTTAGTGAAGTTACAGGGAAATGAGAGCACCAAATATTGACAAGGACTGAGAAGATGTTTCGGGTGAGGACCAGAGTTTGAACCTCAGAACCCACATTTTAAAAGCCAGGTGTTGGAGCCAGGGAGATGATTTGGTGCGTAAGAATGCTTGCCTCACAAGCCTGATGACCTGAGTTCAAGTCCCAGACCCCACATTAAGGGATAAGGAGAGGACTGACCCCACAAGTTGTCCTCTGGCCTCCACATAGGTATCATGACACACACACACACACACACACACACACACACACACACACACACACACACACACACAGTGCACACACACAGCACACATACCTACACCTGCCAGTCATCATTATCAATAAAATATTTTTTTTTTTATAAAAGCTAGATGTTGAAGTAAGTACTTGTGGTAATGGTTGTGCTGGGGAGGCAATGCCAAGATGAACCTCAAGGCTTGCTGGGCAGTCAGCCAACCCTAATGGTGAACTAGTGAGAGACCCTGCCTCAAAACAAAAGCAAGGTAGATAGTACAGACAGTACCTTAGAAAAGACACCATGAGCTCCACATGTGAACCCCCCCACACACACCGATAATATGAATAAAAAAAGAGGTGGATTATTTAGGGAAGTTTATGTTTCCTAATGTAGCATAACTGAGCTTGGCAGTGGAAATGATGTTTGCTGGCTATTACCCATGAGAGTGATCAAAGTGGCTGCAGTGGTGACCCCCTGCTCAGCAGAGTATGAAAGGGTTACTTGTTTTCATTAAAATAGGCACATTTATCTTTTAGCCATCATTTTAAAATTGGACCCATGTTACATGAGCAGTGTCATTAACTGGTAAGTGAGAATCTGCTTGAGAGACAGCGTGTCTCAAATCTTAATGATCAACTGTCTGGCATTTATTTATTTGATGTTTCTCTGTGTGTGTGAACCTGTTTGGGTGTGTGATGCACAAAAGCTTCTAACACAGTTGCTTGCTGATAGCTTACTTCTGGCCTCTTTGGCACCTCCACCCTCTCTGAAGACAGCAGAGCTTCAGAGCTCATGACAGGTCAGCCTCCATGGCAGACCAGGGCTGGCAGAGGACACTCTGTTGTTACATACTGGACCCTGCTTCCTGCCAGTGCCTGGCATCAAACCCTCACATGATTAAATCTGTGCTCATCCAGGGATAGCAGAGTGTGCCATCACTTTCACCCAGCCCTGTGGATGGGAGGATTCAAATGCTATCCCTTTGTAAATTAAACATGTGACCTTCACACCTTCAGAATTCGATAGAGAGGGGGAGTATTTTGAACTTACTTCCTCTAATTTTTTTTATTCATTTCAAGATCTTGGTGCCCAGATCGCACTGTTTTCCAAGCAAGAAAATACATCGCAGACTCTCTTGAGGAGAAGTACACAGAACCAGTTATCCTAAATCTGGAGAAGACATGGGAAGAAAGTGATACCCACACGCCTCTGATTTGCTTCCTGTCCATGGGCTCTGATCCCACCACCCAGATTGACGCATTGGCTAAAAAACTAAAGCTGGGTATGACTGACCACCTGTCCATGAAATTTAACAGCACACCTATGTCACCTTCACGGGTGACTCTTAGAAAAGTATATGTGGTCGGGCTTGGTGGCCAGCATTTGGGAGGTAGAGACAGGCAAAGCTCTGTGAGTTCAAGGCTACCTTGGTCTACACAGTGAGTCTTAGGCCAGCCAAGATTACATAGTGAGACCCTGTCTAAAAAGAAAGGAAAAGTAGAAAATTGTCTATGAAACAAAGCTATATTTAAAAATTAAGTTCCCCCACCATGCTTTTATTCAACTGTACATGAGACCCAGGTGTCCTTGAGCACACAGGGATGAAGCTATGTCTGTCACAGATTGTTTTATCAGCAGATGGCTGTACTGGTGGACAGCAGGCAGCAGAGGCAATAAGGAGTAATCATCTGCTGCCACCATATTTATATAAAATGACACAGAAGCATATTTTATCACAAGCTCAAAAACTAGAACCAGTGTTGTAATGTCTGATGACCAGGGATTTATTTGTTCATGTTTTCACTCAATAACAAGTTAGCTATGAGTCATGCAGTGGGTTGGGGATAAACAGAATACAGCTGGAGAAGACAGATGTGAATAACTGAACAGGATATGTGACAACTGTAACCACATTGTGTAGAAATAAATGGTGGACATGGGTTCAGAGCTGCACAGATTCTGAGGAAAAGCACTGCATTCTTCACTATGTTATTTATTTTATTTTTAATTATGTGTTTGTGTGTGTGTGTGTGTGTGAATGTGGGTGCCCATAGAGGCAAGAAGAAGGTGTTGAGTTCCCTGGAGCTGGAATAACAGGCAGTTGGGAACAGCTCAATGGGGTGCTGAGGACTGAACATAGGTCCTCTCCATCTCTCCAGCCCTGACCCTTTGCAAAGAAGCACCACGTTCTTGATATTATATACATTTCTTTGTTATCAGTAGGGGACAGAGGGATAGTATCCCAGGCAAGGAATTGTAGCACCTAAGCATTCCAGCAATGATGGAGTCAGGGGGCTCAAGGATGGTGACTCAGGCTTGTTCTGTCCTGTGAACAGAATTGTTTATTCTCCCACATACTCAGGAAACCTGGGTGTTGTTGGCATTGATATGTAAAGTCACTACAGCCATACTTGCAGAGTTGATTCATTTACTTTAGAAAGATTAGGAAAGCATTTTATGGTCAGTGAGAGGCCTCAGCAGGTAAAGGTGTCTGCTTCCAAGCCTGATGATCTGAGTTCAATCCCTGGAACTAACATAAAGCTAGAAGGTGACAGCCAACTCCAGCATGTTTCTCTCTGACCTCCACGCTTAGGCCATCATGGGGATGCACAGACACACACACTTATACACAGTCAGACAGACAAGGACATGCACACACAAAAAGCATTTTTTAAAAAAAGTTCAACATCCATATTTGACTTTGCAAAGTTAGGAGCAGAATACCCGTGACTTATTTTTTGTGAACAACTGAGACATACCCATTAAAGTCAGACTCAAGACAAAGATGTCTGCCCACTGCTGCGGTGATTAAACATCCTTATGGAAGGTACAGCTAAGGTATAGTGAGAATCATAAATAAAAGATGTAACTACTAAAAAGGAGGGACCAAAAATGCCACCATTTCTCTCATACAATGTAATTGTCTAGCTTAAAACCTCAAATGAATCAACTGAAAATTATCCTACTTAATAGAACAGTTCAGTAAGGTGACTACTCACAACATAAATATTTTTTTTAAAAAAATCAATTGTGCTTTCTTGTAAAAATAAAATGTAAAAAATTCCATTAACTTAGCAATAAAGATGAGATGGGTCATTTTTAAAATACCCATTTAAAGAAAAATATAAAACTTTCTCAGTGACATAGAAAGTTAATTCAAATAAATAGAGTTTAAACAGATTCCCAGCATAAGAATTCAATATTGTAAAGGTGTCAATACTTTATAGATCAGTGTATGAATTGAATGTAAGTCTAATTGAAATTCAAGTATCATTTTCCCCTAATTGGATCCTAGGAAGATACTAGATCATCAGAAGCATAGATGGACAAGAATAGCCACAAAAGCTTGAAAAGAAAAACAGTAATTGGAAATGAACACTCCTAAATTTTTAAAGCTTTGTCAAATGGCAATAATTGAATCAGTGTGCAACTGGCTAAAAGCGAGTAAACAAATCAATAGAGCAAAACAAAAGACCACAAATTAGTCACACA
The DNA here is from genome assembly GCA_030556225.1 of Cricetiscus sungorus. Taxonomy (NCBI): domain Eukaryota; kingdom Metazoa; phylum Chordata; class Mammalia; order Rodentia; family Cricetidae; genus Cricetiscus; species Cricetiscus sungorus. Next base: position 53,875,759 of record JANBXA010000600.1, read on the forward strand.
CATACATGCATGTGCTCACACATGCACACATAAACACATGCATACATGCACATATGAACATGTGAACACACATGCATGGATACACAAACACATGTGTACATGCATGCACATATGCATGCATATGCATATACATTGTTTTAAAGCCCAACCTGTCTTTTGCTCTTGAATCCAACCCTCTCTCCGTTTTTGGTGTCTGCATTTCTTTGAGCTGTACATTTTTTGGTCAGCACATGGAAAGCTAGGTCCTTCTTTAGGAAAGGAGGGAAGGAGACTGGTAAAAAATTCATCTTATCATTGTGACCTTCTTGTGTTACAGAATGTAGAACTATCTCAATGGGACAAGGACAAGAAGTGCATGCTCGAAAGCTGATTCAGTTGTCCATGCAACAGGTATATAAGCAGTAATCTTCATTGTTTTGACCTAAGCACTACAATTCATTCATTCATCTGGTCTACCTTGGAAGACCATGGTGATTAGAAGCATCCTTTCTCTGATGCTCATTTTCCATTCTTGTTGGTGCACAGTCAAATCTTTCATCATCTGTGAATCTTATATCTCAAGGCAGTTTCTTACTTGTAGTTCTATAGAAAGGACTTTTTAAACTTGCTGTTTTCTATGGTTCACATTCATCTTTTTTTTTCTGTATCTTTCCATTCATATATGTCTATTTACAATCTGGAAGGCACAACATCTGGTTCCTAAGGTTACAGCTCCAGCCATCTTGGAGTTTCATGATCACTATTACTATAAGGGACAAATCAGGGCAGTTAAATTTCAGTTTTCAGTTAAAGGCAAGCTTTCATTTTTTGTTAATGAATTATTTTGGGCAGACAAATAGTTGAGAACTTTCTCTTTAAATATTGATGATGATTTTTATTGAAGTGGAATGTTGAGAAGCAGTTGGCGTTTTGCCTAATAAATACACAGATCGTTAACTTTCTAGAAATGCTTTGCAGATAGCCATCTCAGCTGAAATAAGAAAGGGCATAATTTATAAAAGTAAGATAAAAATCTTGGTTTGTTTTCAAGTGTTTGATCTCATCATGTCTGTGGCAACTTTGTCATAGCTTTTGCCTGGGAATTAATGACCAGTGAGGGTTAATGGTCCAAAGCTCTTAGGTCATCAAAATTTCAAGCTGGTCATTAATTCTCAAGTGCCCTTAGTCTTAATCTTTATCACCTAATTAAATTCAATAATAAATTACATTTAATTTATATATCAAGGCAATGATGTGCTATTATTTCTACTTGAGTCAAATCTTCCACTCTTTTGGGTCTATTCTACTTTGGGCAAAACAATCTATTTTTTTGTTTGTTTCAGTGAGTGGAGAATCTTTTAATTTAAATATTATATTTACTTTAACCTTCTTTGGGATGATAGTTTTTTAAACATCCACTGTTTCTCACAATGTATTGATAATGGCATTATTAGAAAGAAAACAACAACAAAAAATAGAACTGTGGCTGTAATGTGACCCTGGGAACCCCAGATTTCAAACACATCTGATGTTATTGAATGCTGATTAAAGAATCAGGAAGTGCTGGGTCCCTGATGCTGAATTCCATCTTCTAGGTAACTCACCATAAGCCCAACTCATCCTCTTTGCTATTTAAGCTAGCCTAGACTCAGATTTTTTCCTTCCAGTTTAAGTCAGGTTTTAAATACCTTATCATGCATTCACAGCATTTAACAGTTTGTAGATGTAGTTATCTAGTCTACTGCAGTTACATCTAAATATTAAAATGTTGACTTAATGGTCACAGTGATCATACCTATAGTTTTATTACTTGGGGGTCAGAAGAAAGAGACTTGAGAATTCAAGACTAGCCTAGGCTACACAGTGAGTTCAAGGCTAGCCTGAACTGTCGAGCCAGGCACTGACTCAACAAATGAGTTGACAGTCTTGTTTTCACAGGGGAGTGATGGTCTCTGACTTACTGTTATAAGTGCTGTATTTAACCATTTAGGTGGAGCTTATTAAATCATGTTTTCAGGAGTCCCTGGGAGAAGTTATAACAAAGACTATGATTTAGAACTTGGCTAGCAAATGCCACTACATACATTACCTCTGACTTCCAGAAGGTGACAAGCACACTTAGGAATGACTATGATGAAGCTGTCTTCTTGATCTGAGGCTGAGTGGATTCTGACATTCCTTAGGCAAGCCTGTGCAAGTTACCAACCTTACCATTAGATGGCGCACACACTCAAGTTTTCATTTCTAATCTCTAAGGAGCCAGGGGTGCAGAATGCAGTGTTGTCATTTGTTAGTCACTTGACTTCAAGTCACCAAATTGGACCAGGAACAGATGGCAGTGTTGATATATATATATTTTGGTAAATAAAAAAATAATCTGTAAGTAAATTTGTTTTTGAAGTGTATTTTGTTTTGGTAAAATAATCCACAAGATATAAGAAATAAATATGGACTCTTTGCTTTTGGATACAGGGTGGTTGGGTATTACTGCAAAACTGTCACCTTGGTCTAGAATTCATGGATGAATTACTAGAGACATTATTGATCACGGAAACCATGGAGGACTCTTTCCGAGTATGGATAACCACTGAGCCCCATGACCGATTTCCAATTACGTTACTCCAGGTTTGTACCAAGAGTTATGATTGATGGTACTGAAGGGTGGATGGGAAGGCCAAGTTGGTTCCTTGAATAAAAGTGCTTGCTGCCAAGCCTGAAAACCTGAGTTTTATCTTGAGGACGCATGTGGTAGAAGGAAAGAACAAACTCCTATAAGTTCTCCTTCATCCTCCACACGTGTATTGTGACATATGCTGGGCCACCTAAAGAATAAATAAATAAATGTCATAAAATTTTTAAATGAGGGAACACAGAAGGGTATATTAATCTTGACTGTAGTAGAATTCTAAGACCATATTATTTTTTTGGGTTTGTTTTCTGATTAATGTAATCGGCTTTACTCTGTTGAATTCCAGGCCACAAACTCTATGCTATAAGCATGTTGTTACCTAACATACCATGATTTATTAATTAATTGATTTATTTTATGTGTATGGTTGTTTTGACTGTATTTATGTATATTGCTACATGCATGTAGTGCCCTTGAAGATCAGAAGAGGACACTAGATCCCTTAGGATTGCAGATAGAGACAATTGTATGCTGTCATGTGGGTGCTGGGAACTGAACCAGGGTCCTCTGCAAGAGCAGCCAGTGTTCTTAATCACCAAGCCATTTCTCCAGCCCCCATACCATGATTTCAATTGCATATTTTCAGTAAGTACTTTGTAAGAGTAACACAACTGCTTCTCATGGCAGACTTCTCTCAAGTTCACAAATGAACCACCACAAGGCGTGCGGGCAGGCTTGAAAAGGACATTCGCTGGAATCAACCAAGACCTCCTGGACATCAGTAACTTACCCATGTGGAAGCCCATGCTCTACACAGTGGCATTTCTGCACTCTACTGTGCAGGTAACCTGGAAAAGTGTTCATTGCTAGGGGTGCTAATGAGTTGTTGTAGCGACCACGGGGGAGAGCTCCTGGGAGGGTGGCATCAGCCTGCATCCCCTCACTTCTTTCCTGGCCTTTCACCCCACCTGGTTTAGTATGTCTTTGTCACAGACTCCTCCACCTGAACCCCCACTGTGGGACTGTGAGCTTCTTGAAAACAGGCTTTGCCTTTGATATTGTCCACTCATTCTTCTGCAGTCACAGCATTCTGAGGTCACCTTCACAGTGCCTTTTTTGCTAAAGTTTCTTGTCCTGCCAGATCCCACCACTTTCAGCCCCAAATTAACACACAGAGACTTATATTAATTATAAAATTGTTGGCTAATAGCTAGGGCTTCTTACTGGTTATCTCTGTCTCAATTATTAACCCATTTCTATTAATCCGAATATTTCCACATGGTCTTATCTTACTGGAGAAGGGCTGGGACCTGTTCCTTCTTCCTCTGCTACATAGTTTCTCTTTCTGGTCTCTCCCTGCCTACCTTTCCCAGAATCCTCCTCTCTCCAAGACTTGCTCATCTTCCTGCCTCTATTGGCCAAACAGTGCTTTATTAATCAACCAATAAGAGAAACATATATACAAAAGGACATTCCCCATAAGTGCCTTAGCCATTTTTTTTCTTACTATGAGAAATACCTGAGGGAAACAGCTTAATGGGGAGGTGTTTACTTTGGTTTAGGGTTGCAGATGGCTCAATTACTTGACATCAAGACAAGGAAGACACATTGGTGTCAGGAGCATGTGGCAGAAGTTGATCATCCTATGATGGCCTGAAAACAAAAATTGAGACAGAATTCTGCCACAGAGCATATACTCCTCAAATTCTGTACCCTTGAGGGATCTACTTCTTGAAACCCAGCCCCAAAGTTTCCACCACCTCCAAAAATGGCACTGCCAACTGGACACTCAGCCTTCAACACATGAGCCTGTGGGGTGGAGGCGGCATTTCCTACTCCAACCATAACATGAACCTAATAAATATTTGTACAATGAACAAGATTAATTATTAAGAGCAAAACTTGGTCTTGGAAGTGCCTGGGTTGGCCAAGAACTTTATCCACACCCCCTCTGATAGTAACAGCCACTGCTTTTCAAGATAAGGTTGCTACCACTTTCAAAATGAGGCAGTTGCTATGGAGAGATGGATTAGTCAGTCCAGTGCTTGCCTTGCAAGCTTAAGGACCTGAGTTCAACCCCCCAGATCCCATGTATAAAGAGTTGGACATGGTGGCACACACTTTTAGTCCCAGTGCTGGGGAGGCAGAGGCAAACAGATCCTTGGCATTCATCAGTCATCAGTCAGCCAGCCTAGACTACTTGGTGAGTTCCAGGACAGTTAAAGACTGTCTTTAAAAAAAAAAAAAAGGTAGACAGTGCCTAAGTATCAACTATCAAGGGTTGTCTTCTGGCTTTCATGTACACACATGCATTCATACATGCATTCATGCACACATACACACACACACACACACACACACACACACACACACACACACACACACACAGGCAGTTGAGTCTTAGAGAGCCTGTGTCATCCATGGTAGATCTGGGGTGTCCTGGCTATGATGGACAATTTAGTCCCTAGTTCTTAGTAGTTGGCATGGGGAGGGGTAGCCACAGTCCCTGCCCTGTCAGGCTGTGCCGATGGCTTTCATAAACTAATTGCTTCTGTAACTATTACTAATTACTTATTTTGATTATTAATTGCTTATGTTGTGATTTAATTATTTTGTAGCTACTGAGAAACTTGTAGAATTTTTTTTACCTCTCTCATTTTATGTACGGATCTCATTGTTAGAAAATGTCATGCCTTTAATTTACACAGGGTATTCCTTGGTTTCACAGGGGCACAAGGGGGTTTCTTCCTGTGCCACTCCTTCCTGGAGAAGGCTTGGGGAAAAAAGACAAAATGAGCCCTTGGCCATGTCCTGTCAGGTGTAGTCTCAGCTATGCCCAGGTGGAGAGCACAAGTTCCTTCATCTCCCCCAAGGAAGTAGGGGAATCTACAACCCCCCCACACACACCCAGGAATTGCTATTCCCCTGGCTCATTGTCCTTACTACCACACTGGGGCCTGTGCAGCCACCAGAGAGGGCAGTGGGTGTTTCTCTGTCCCTGGAGTCTGGGAGAGTGCACCTTGGCTTGCATGCTTTGTGGATAGTTGTTTTTTACTAAGCTCCTCTCCATGGCTTTTGGATTGTAAATTATAGCTTTCCAGAGACCCATTTCACGAAGTCTTATCTGAGGATTGCTCACCTTATCGTGCTCTAGTTCAAATACCGTGTGACCCTGCTATTTGATACCCCATTGATATTTCTGACTGTTCCCAGTCACAGTGACTCAACTCTTCCTCCGAGCTCACCCTGGAGAGTGGCCATGGGGAGGGATTTTTCTGCATAGTAAGTGTGCCAACCCCTGTTTTTAGTGGACATTGCTTGAGTGCTGAACAGACGGAGTCCAAAGCCTATGATCCAGTTGGACCAAACTGTGCTTGCAGTAACAAGATGCATGTTTAGGTTAAAACAGAGAAAAAAATTCAACATTTCTACTTCCAGGGCTGGGAAGCTAATAGTGGAATGTCAGTATAAAAAAAAGTTTGAGGGTCTGGCAAAATGGCTCCAGTGGATAAAGGTCTTGCTACCATCCCTGACTACCAGAATTCCATCCTTGAAACACATGGTGGAAGGAGAAAAGCGACTCCTGAAAGTTGGCCTCTGATATCTACCCTCAAAAATTATGCTGTGCTGTGCTGTACATATACACGCACGCATGCACACACAGAGAGACAGAAAGAGAGAGAACATAAAACATAATAAAATAAATGACTTTTTAAAAATTGAGAACTCAGTCTATAAAGTGCTTGCTACCCAGGCATAAAGACTGGAGTTTGATCCTGGAAAACCCTTTTGAACAATTCGGGAGAGGCCACATGTTTCTGCAATTCCAGCACAGTGAGGTGGGAGGGGTGAGGGTGGAAGGGAAGTGAGGTGCAGATAGGAAGCTCTCTGAGTTCCCTGGCCAGCCAATCTAGTCAAATTGGTGGGTCCAAGGTTTAATGAGATGCCATGTCTTAAAAAAAAAAAAAAAAGAGTAAGTGTGCTTTTAGGTTGTGTGTCGTGTGTGTTTGTGTGTGTATGTGTGCATGTACAAAGGTGTACAGGTGCCTGGGGAGGTCAGAACAGGGCATCAGATGTCTTAGAGCTGGAGTTATTGATGGCTGTGAGCCAACTGCCATCAAGGTGAGTGCTGGGAACTGAACTCTGGTTCCCTTGAAGAGCAGCATGAGCTCTTAACTTCTGAGATCTCTCTCTCTCTCATGTACACACACACATGCATGCACACATGCGCACACACGTGTCCATGAATCCTACGCGTAAAAGATACCTGGGTTCTGATGCACACAGGAAAACTTGAGATGTAACTTCTCAAAGGGGCTGTGGCTGATATGGAGATGATGAAAATGATGATGAAGCCAAGCTTGGAGGATGAGAAGACTCCATTTTTGTTTAAGAATTTCCAATATGACTCTGATATACAACAGAAATTGAGAATGATGCTGGCCAAACAGCTGCTGCATTTAAGGGAGGCATCTGCTGCCAGTTTTACAACCTACTCATGTTTGGGTTTCCTTCCCTCGTCCTCATGCTTGGCTCACAGAGTCCTAACAACTGAGACTTTTCTAGTGGGTTAGCCACAGTTTTTACTGTTTCTTTGCTACAGCCATTCTGCGCTTGGCCTGAGATAACAAGCCCCTGAAAGAGTCTGGGATCTTCAGAGTCCTGCAGTGGTAGTTGTTAATGTGGATTTTTTTTTTTAAAATCTGAGCCCTTAAAGTAATTTAAACATTTTATAAATACAGTCATCAGGCCCAGGAAATGCCACCATCAATACATTCTCATCCAAGAAAGTTCTCACCTCCTCTGTACTCTGTCCTGTCTAGTTAAAGTCTTGACAAAACACCTCTCTTCAAACTTAACAGTGCACGTAAAAGTCCTTTCTTTGGCAAGCATGCTTAGAAGGCCCTCATTTAAATATTTCTGAGCAATAACAACAACTCGATACAAGTTCCTCTTTCACATTCCTCTATCAGCTCCTACCAGTCCTGACCACTTTTGTTCGTAGTTTTTAACCTCTTAACATTACATTCATATTATCTAGTGCAGATTGGATCTGACATTGTATACTTCATTTCCCTATGTTACTAGGTCTGGTAGTTAACCACAGCTGGTAAAGTGCATCGAGCCGCACATAAATCAGGGTGAGCCTCGGCACCATTAAAATGACTGTTGAGCATTATCTTCACCGTCAAGCTCAGGACATTTCCATATTTCTTTGGTAGTTCTGCTTTGTGTATTCCTCCGGTGGGGGGGAGTCTGCAAAGTGCTACCATGCAAGCTTGAGGACCTGGGCTTAGATTCCCAGAACTCCTGTCAAATGCTGGCTGTGGCAGCCCATATCTGTAATACCAGAGCTGGGGAAGCCAAGACAGGTGGATCCCTGGGGTGGGTTGGCCAGCCCATCTAGCCCAATCAGGTTCAGTGAGAGACCTTGCCTCAGAAAATAATATTGAGAGTAATACAGAAAGACATGCAGCTCTGACTTACACACACACACACACACACACACACACACACACACACACACACACACACACACACACACACACACACGGTAGGGGGGAGAAACTAGATTGTTCAAACTATGTGTGAAATACTCTGGTCCTTCTAAAATCATCCCATTTGTGCTTACCAGTCTCTTTGAGTGGGGGAGCTTTGTGTTCAAATCTGTCTACATCCCAACCTGAAGGAAGTGAGCCTGGAGGCCCTGCTGCTCCCAGAGCTTACCTTTGAACATGGCCCTCCTGCCCTCGGTCCTTTCCACAGAGTACTTTGTGCTTCTTTATTTCCCCCATGCCTTCACCAAACCTGCAGGGCTCTCATCTGCTTTCATTTTGGCTGTGAACCAGAGGCCCAGGGTCCAGTGTCTGTTTTTTTTTTGTTTTTTGTTTTTGTGTTTTTTTTTTTTTAACCTCAGGATTAGCATCCTGGTAATTCAGCAGCTAATTGCCTTTGCTATCACATTGTCCTTTTCTTGTTTCTGTGTCTTATTTTCTCAACTAGATGGAAACTTCTTGAGAACACATGTATTCAAATGTTTTTCTATTGTACTAATAAGACCTTGGCCCAGGGCTTCCAAACTACTAATTGGACTGAAGAGACAGAACATCCTAATTAAGTCTCAATATCTCCTACATCTAAGATTCCAAATGAGCTCCCAGGCCCCAGTGTTCTCATAAGTCCCGTCTATATATATATATATATATATATATATCCTCTTTTCTTCCTTTTTTGGTGCTTTCTAATTACATTTTTGTTTATTTATGGGAGGGCACTGGCACAGCTCACATAGGGGCAGAGAACAGCTTTGGGGAGCCAGTTCTGTCCCCCCCCCTTGGTTCTCCAGGGTCAGTTTATGTCATCAAGGTTTTAGAGTGCATGTTTATCTGCTGAGACATCTCTCTGGGCATTATTCTTTCTTTTCCTTTATTGTTAGTTAGAGAGCTCAGTGGATGGGTGGATATGTACAGACGGACATAAGAACTTGAGATTACTTTTTGTGAAGGAAAAAGAAAGCATCTTCCAAGACTTTTGTCTTCTTTTAAAAAATATTTTCTCCAAAATAAACTCAACTGTCTTTGACTTCAGTGAGCCAACTTATAAAGAGAATGTTTTAAATGAAAATTGATAAGAAGTGACATGATAAGAGGTAACTTTCAGCATTGGGGCAATTTTTGAAAATTGCTTTTTAAGGAACAGCTGAGTTGCCATTGCTCAGTGCAAATAAATGGAAGTGTTTCCATGGAGCCAGCAGGAGTATCCCCAGTAATTGCAAAGAAAGAATTATGTCTCATTCAGCTCTCTGTCTAATTGAACCTTAAATTCCAAAAATTAAGTCAAATGCTTATGTAAAACTCACTGTAGATTTTTATTTTTATTTATTTTTTTGCAAAAAATGGGTAGTATTCCCATTTTACTAAGTGACTTACATTCTGTTGTGTGAAGCTTACACAATGGAAGAAACCACAGCAGCAGTTTTCTTGTAGATATCTGAAAGGCTCCATTCCACCCTGGCTCCCAGAAGAATCTAGAAGAGTCTCACCTCATTGTTGCCAACATCTACTCAAGAACCTCAAAACTCAGAGTCAGCCTTGGAATTGACTTCACTGGGGGTGGGAGAGTTCCTTCATTAGGACAGTGACTGACCAGTGTGGCTTAGACAACTGTTGAGTCTTTTCACTGCGGGAAGACAAAGATGGAAGACCTATCCTTCACTGCCAAGCTTCCAAATCTGGTTAAAGGAGCAAATATTGCAACATGAGACAACAAGATAAACAAACCTACTATCTTGGTTAGTTTTGCTGTCAACTTGACACACTTGGGGAAAGAGAACCTCAACTGAAGAATTGTCTGTATCTTATTGACCTGTGGGCATGTCCAGGGAGCATTCTCTGATTTCTGGTCGATGTAGGTTCCACTATGGGTAGTACCTACCATTCCTAGGCAGGTAGTTCTGAGTTGTATAAGAGAGTTAACTAAGAGTGAGCCTGGAAACAAGTCAATAACTTAATGGTTTTTGTTTTTCCTTGAAGGCTAAATAAAATTCAGTTTTGTATATGCCACATTTTCTATTATGCATCCATCTGCTGATGGACCTCTATGTTGCCTCCACTCACTAGCCATTGTGAGGAGAGCAACAATGAATGTGGATGTGCAGGGATCTCTGTGATAGGCTACAGAGTTCTTTAGATGAAGCCAGGAGTGGTATGGCTGGAGGATGGTAGTTCTATCTTTAATTTTTCAAGGGCCCTCCATGCTGGTTTCCATAATGGCTTCACTAGTTGACACTTCCTCTAGCAGCAAGTATGAGTTCCTCTTTGTCTACATCCTCACAAGCATTTGTTGTCTGATTTCTTGATGATCACCACTCTGACTGGGGGGCTGGAATATTGAAATAGTTTTAATTTGCCTTGCCCTGGTTACTAGGGATCTTGAGTTCTTTTTTAAAATGCTCACCAGCCATTTGTGTGTGTTTCTTTTTTTGAGATCTGTCTGCTTATTTTTAATAGTCTATTGATTAACTGGCAGCATTTCTTTGGTGCTTAATTTTTGTAATTCTTTATATATTCTATATACTAACCCTCTGTCTGAAGCATAGCTGGCAAAAGCCTTTCCCCATTCTGTAGGCTGCCTGTTCAGTCTTCTGATTTTTTTTCCTGTGTAGAAGCTTTTATTTTCTTGGACTGGACGTCTTCCTTTAATCAATTAGTTAAGTGGTGGGGATGAGAGTCACATTAAGATGTGACAAGCTAACTCAAGAAGTGCAGGTCGCAGGTCAAGAAGTGATGGGCGCACCTTCCCATTTTTGAGAGGGTTCTGCATTTCTTTTTCTTTCTTTCTTTATTTTTTTTGCCCTTCCTCATCTCCCAGGGTCAGAACAACTGAATCTAAATTAATGCTAATGGTTTCATTAATATTTTAAAAGCATACCTTGAAATTCAGTGATTAAATCTTCTGGCTTGCAGAATTTCTTCTATAACTTGTCCATGATTTTTTCCTAGTTAATTGATTTCTTTAAAAGGTGAGACTGTGCAGTAAGTGGGGCTTGGAACAGCAGCAGTAACAAGAGACGGTTTAGTGTGTGTGTGTGTGTGTGTGTGTGTGTGTGTGTGTGTGTGTGTGTGTGTGTGTGTCCTCATGCACCCGCATGTGTGTGCATGTGCAGAAGGCAGTGGAGAGAAAGAAGAGTTAGTATGTACTTAGAGAAGCAGAATTGCTGTCCGTGTAGATTCTTAATCTAGGCAGTAGTATGGAGCTCCAAAGGATGTGCAAGATTCTTCCTAGAGATTCACATGTGCCAGGCAGATACAGCTGATAGCATAGAAACTGGGTTCCTCTGTATGATTCTGGGTTTACAGGACTTGGAATTATTAGGGACACCATTTACATGCCTTCAACATGGCCTCCAGGACTCTGTGGGTGGAGATGGCTCAAACTTACTTTCCAAGTTTGAAGATCTGGGTTTGACTAGGACACAATATAAAGTTCTAGGCATGGGGGTATGTGCTTGGAATCACAACTTGGGAGGTGGAGACAAGAGGATCCCTGGGCCAGCTAGTCTAACCTAATTAGCCTAATTGGTGATCTCTGGGTCAAGGAGAGAACCATCTCTAAGGAGGTAGACAGCCTTCTTGAGGTTGTCCTCAGGCCTCCACTCACACACCTACATCCACATGAACATAGACACAGAGACATACACAGCAGTCTCCAGACCATCAAAGAAGCTCCATCCTCAGACTGGGGCCTGTCTGATTACTCACGGGCAGCTTGGCAAATTTGAATAGCCTTATTTTCATAGGCATCTTCCAGGTCTCACTCAGTTAGGCAGTGACTGTGGTATGAAGGTGGAATGGGAGTTTTAAGACAGCTGTGTCATGTGTACAATCGAAATTCTTAGTTTTCAAAGCCCGAGATGGAAAAATTACACAGTGAAGCCAGCAGGGAGTCATGTTCATAAATGCTTGAGTTCTTCAATTTGAAGAATCTCAGCCCTTACATTTGACTTTCCAGACTCTCAGTAGGCTGACTCAGAACAGCATCAAATCCAACATGCATTTATTAAGAATCTCCTGCAGTTCCCCAGGGGAGTTATCAGTGGAGAACTAGACAAGTTTTTCTTTGTCTGAGACAGGTTTCTTGTAGCCCAGGCAGCCCTTGAACTCACCATGGAGCTGAGGATGACCTTGAATTCCTGATTCTGTCTCCATCTTCCAAGTTAGATTATAGGTTTATGCCACCATGACAACCTACTAGAGTTAAAAACAAACAAACAAACAAGCCACAAAACAACAAAGAAATCCCAAACCCCAACAACTACAACTTGACACATATTTGGTAATTTGTTTGTAAATCATTAGGTATAGTATTTAAATATTTAAATAGTATTTAATGGTTAATATACCTCAAATTGAATATATTGCTTATTTTTTGCTTTTGTTTTGAGACAGTCTGTAGCCCAGGCTGAACTTGAAATCACAATCTTCCTTTTTTAACCTCCAAAGTGCTGGGACCACCTTGTCCAACTATGCACTGTCTTTTAAATTTTTTTAATTTGTGTTTTAAAGTATTTTTATTGTTTGAGTGAGTGTGTGTGTGTGTGTGCTCGCGAACGCGTGTATGCGTGTTTGTACACACACTCACAAGCTCAAGTTGACCAGATGCTGCAGTAGAATGGAACTCAGGTCATCAGGCTTGTGGACAGCTACCTTTCCCCACTGAGCCATCTTACTGATCCCATACTGTTCTCTTCAAACAGTGCCAGCCTACCTTAGTAATGAAGCTTTTATTAAACCTTAGTACACTGACAGTAATAGGTGAATTGGCTTGGGTTGTAGTTCCGGGTTACTACAGTGCTTGTCTCTCAAGCCAGAAGGCCCTGAGTTTGACTCCCCAGATCCACAAACAAGGATCCAGCTGCAGCATTTGGCTTAGTGGTTGGGATCACATTTGCAGCTCATTGCTGTCTGTAGCTCACAATGCCAGAGGATCTGACACTCTCACACAGACATACATGCAGGCAAAACACCAATGCATGTAAAATAAAAAAGAAATAAATCATTAAAAAAAAAAAAGCCTAGTCAGCACTGACTTTCTTTGCTGTTTTTTAAGGAGCGACGAAAATTTGGTCCTTTGGGATGGAATATTCCCTATGAATTCAACTCTGCTGACTTCTCAGCCAGTGTTCAGTTCATCCAAAACCACCTCGATGAGTGTGATATTAAAAAGGTGAGTGGATTTGTTGAGTCTTTGGTCTGTTTGTTTCCTGGTTTTCCATTACAGCCTGAGACACAGAGTGAATTAGCTGAGGTCTCCCTGAGAACCTCTTCTGGAGGGACAGGTACTCTAATCAGATGGTCCACTCACTCTCTCCTCTCTCTAACTAACACACTCACATATTGTTTCCCTCCCATGAAGAGCCTGTCAGTGTAATAATGTAACTCTGTGCTGCAAAACACAATCATGTCCCTAATGCTACTCATGGGGCCCACAGGGCCCCACAAGAAGCGGAGTGACCTCGGTCAGGCCCTCCTTATTTGCTTGTCCTCCAATAGCCAATCAGGCAGTTCTTCTTTGTCTCAAGTTCCCTCCTTCACCATTTGCTTACCTATTTACTTACATGTGTGTGCATCTGAGTTCCCATAGGGCACCATGTGCCCTTGGAAGCCAGAAGAGGGCATCAGATCCCCTGGAGCTGGAGTTACAGATGCTTGAGTCCTCATGTGGGTGCGGGAGAACCAAACCTGCATCCTCTGCAGGAGCACCAAGTGCAGTGCTGTAACAGCTGAGCCATCCCTTCATCCTCCCACCCCAGTATCAGCCGTGGAGTCACTCCTTTTATAATTAACTACACTTATTCGTGTGTGTGTGTGTGTGTGTGTGTGTGATGTACGTGCATAAGTGTAGTAGGCACTCATGCACCACGGCACACAAACGGAGGCCAGAGGACAATTTCCACAAGCTGGTTCTCTCCTTTTAGCATGACTTACTCTTTTGGCTTTTTCGGACTCTGGGGGACCTGCCACCCAGCTCCCAAATGAATCACACACGGAGGTTTATTATTTATTATAAATGCCTGGATTTAGCTTGCCTTGTATCTTGCCAACTTTTTCTTAAATTAAATTATCCCATCTATCTTTGGCCTTGGAGCTTTTATCTTTCACTATTCTGGTATACTTTTTCTTTCCTTCTTACTCCATGACCAGCTGTGTGGCTGGATGGCTTTGTAGCTGGGTGGCTGTGTGCCTGGCCCCTGAAGTCCTCCTCCTTCCTCTCTCGTTCCAGATCTTCAGATCCTTTTTCTCCCAGATTTCTCCTCACATTTATCGTCTCTGCCTTCCAGCCCCACCTGTTCCTCTCTCCTGTGTCACTATTGGCCATTCAGCTCTTCATTAGACCACCAGGTGTTTTAGACAAGCACAGTGACACAGCCTCACAGAGTTGAACAAATGCTAAACAAAAGTAACATACCTTAAAATAATAGTTCCCGACAAGTCCTGGGGTTGACATTCAGGTCTTCAGGATGGGTACCCAGGGCTTTTACATTCTGAGCCCCCAAGAACCTAGCTCATTTCTTAATTGTCAGGTTTGAGTATGTAAATAGCAACTAAAAAACTTTTTGGCAGTCCTGAGGATTGAACTTACAACTTTGCACATGCTAGACAGTTTTACTACCACTGAGCCTTACCACCTCCCCAGTGGTTACTTCTGATAATGGTTACTACTCATCATCGTATAGACTTCCCCAGTCTCCATGGTGCTAATGTATGCATTTTTGCCTATACCATCATGAAGTTGATATAGAAGTTGTCATCAGTATTGCCATTAAACTGATGAGGGGCTTCCTCGAGGTCCCAGAGCTGGGAGTGCAAGCCCAGTTGTCTCTCTACTCACAGGCTGTGAAGGGTTGGAAATCTACTTTTTCAGAATCATAGGTAAGTCAGTGAGCCTTTCGACCTAGTTCCTCCTCTGTAAAGTAACTGTAGCATCTTTGAGGAACAGGAGAATCAGCATTTTAATGCTAATTTTAATGAAAACACGGTGCACAGTGCCTAATAGAGGCTCGATGGATACCACTTTCACTCTGTCCCTCTCTTCCTGCTCATAGTAGGACTGCTGGATTATCACAGACACTGTGGTGGTGGTATGATTCTAGTGAGCCATGATGAATGTTCACCTGGGGTAGACAGAAGTTAGCACCAAACTGTCATTTTCTCCTGAAATGACAAAAGGACAGTAAATTAAGACTATGGCAGCAGGATGAAAAATTATGTTGTATGGGTTCATATTTTGCAGTTATTTATTATGTCAGTATATACAAATAATAGCCGCCTTGAAATGGTTGCTTTGAAAGGCAACCAAGCTGAAAAATAAAAGTTTAACCAATAAGTGGATAAAAATAAGAATCCAAAATCCATAAGCATCCTCACTTTCCCTGTATTCCAAATATACTGAGTTGTTTTTTAAAATAGCTATGAATAGCAGAATTATATTGCTAGTATAAGATTGCTAAGAAATTAATGACTGCATCGATGCGGCTTTTAGCTTACAGAATGAGGCAGCACAGGATTGCACTGTGGAAAAGTTTTGGGAATAAATACTTTCCTATTTGTTCTCTTACAGATTCTGGAAAATCTATTGTAGGAAAGAACATTAAAGCTCCCCTTCCTCGATCTTGTTTCTTTCTTCATTAGGCATCACTCCCCACCCCTCTGTAACAGTGTGGCATTTACTATAATGAGTGTTACAGGTGATATAATCACAGAGAGGAAAATGCTGTCACCTTCTCTTCTAATGCTTAACATTGTAGATTTTTCTTTGGTAAACAAACTGGAGTGGTTCCAGCCACATGGTAGTGAGTTATCCCTATGAGCTAAAGAATAATTTTCAATGCAGTGATTCGAGTTTCGTTCAGCTGCTGTGATAAAATGCTCTTAATGGAAGCAACTTAGGTTAGGGGACAAAAGGGTTTACTGGGTTTACACTTGCAGGTCATTGTTTGTCACTGAGGGATGTCAGGACAGGAACCTGGAGGCTGCTTCCTGGTTCACTCACCCAGCTCATGCATAGCTGGCTTCCTCATACAACCTAGGGATACCTATATAGGGAATAGCACCACCTACAGTGGTGTAGGTAGGAATTCCACCTACAGTACCACAGACTAACTCAATAAAGACAATTACTCAACTGAGACGTCCCCCCCACCCCTCTCCTTTCTGGTGCTTCTATCCCCTGTCAAGTTCACAGTTGATGTTAACTAGGACAACAGCCTGGCTGGCATTCCCTTTTCCAGATCTTTCCTATAGTGCCAGACCCCACTGGCAGTGGATAATCCTATCTTGTTTGTAATACAGGGTGTGTCATGGAGTACAGTCCGGTACATGATTGGAGAAGTACAGTATGGAGGCAGAGTGACAGATGACTTTGACAAACGACTGCTTAACTGCTTTGCCAGAGTAAGTCAATTTTTGGGAGGAAAATGTGGGGAGATAAATTTCACAGTGTTTTACTTTTAAAAAGTATACATTTCACTTTAAATTATGTATATGTTCATGTTGCTATGCATGGCTATGTGCATCATGTGAGCACAGGAACCTGTGAGGGCCAGTAGAGGGTGTCAGGTACCCTGGGGCTGGCATTACAGGGGTGTGTGTGTGTGTGTGTGTTGGAAACCAAACTCCAGTCCTCTGTAAGAGCAAGAAGTGCTCTTTACCACTGAACCACCTCTCCATCCGTAGAATACTTTTTGTTTACAATGGGCATGCTGAATCTGGGGGTGCAGTGTAAAGAAGGGATGCTTATGGATAGAATTAGCCAAGAATCCCTTATTTCTACCATACTGACCTCAGGTTCAACAATAAACTAACCATCAGCCATCTTATGGGGCTCCTGAGGTTTCTCATACCCCATCTTCCCATTGCCCTTACTTCATGGTCTCAGACCTCCAGAACCTGCCAAGAAAACACTGGCCATCTCTCTGTGCCTCTGCCTCTTGAGTAAAAGACACAATGTGGCTCCAAGGCTAAAAATAAGAACTTGGAGGAGTGCAATATAATTTCAATGATACCATTTTTTCTGTTAGAATAAACTGTTGAAAATGGATGGAGTGTTAGGGGTTTTCCCATCTTTTCCTAATAAACTACACATAGATCCTGTGAGTAAATACTTCCTAGGGGATATTATTTATTAGCAATGATTGCTTTACCACAAAGGGTAAATAACATAAATCAACACCCACTGGACACAAACTTTTCCTAAATCTTTTTATGTATTAAAGAAACAATATGCATTTACCTGTGGGGGAAAATCATATATGTGAATATTTTGCAGTTATTGGATTCTTTATATTAGGAACTGTTAGTAATTCTGCTTCAGCAAATTTTCTCCCTCTAGTCTTACTCCTTTCTCTCTTCCGTTTCCTTCTCTTCCTGCCCCTCCTCCACCTTCTCCTCCTCTATTTCTTTTTGGTATAACATAATTAAAAAACAACAAACCTCTCTCTTAGAAGCCTGTTCTTTTCTAATGAGAGACAGGAAGGGTCTGGATGGTAGGGTAGGTGGGGAGGAACTAGGGAGAGTAGGGGGGAACTATAATCAGGATATAATGTATGGAGAAACTATAATCAGGATATAATTTACAATAAATTAATGTATTTCAACAAAAGGAAGAAAGAAGAGAGAGAGAGAGAGAGAGAGAGAGAGAGAGAGAGGAGAAAAAAACACAACAAAGCATACAAATATACAAACTGTTGGGATAGTTGGTAAACTGGAGGTAGACCAGATATTCAATTTTTAACCCTTTAAAATTTCCAAGTTACACATGGAAAATAGCAAGTGTTGGCAAGGATGAATAAAGGTAGGAACAGCAATGCTTAGATGTGAGAGACAGACATCCCAGAGTGCAGTCTGTTGATACTGACTGAAAACAATATCTGAGCAAAATATATGTCAGAACATTTCAAGAAAAGGTCCACAAATATATTTAAGTACCAAAATGTTCCTGGTGACATTGGATGTGGGAGGTGAAGGCAATTATAATGGGCTGTTTTATTCTGGAAAGAGACTTTGACATGGGCCTCTCTGTTCAAGTTTCCCATTCCTTCCCTGTTCTCCCACATATGACCTGGGCTGAGGCAGTGCCCATCTGCCAGGGCAGTTCCTGGGAAGGTTCTGTACTGTAGCACAGTAGCTAGTACTGCAGCCAGCTGGAGAAGTGCGTGCCTGGGACCTGATGGAGAATGAGATGGGGCCTCACAGCATGCTAAGACAGTGAGATGTAATGAGTCAGCACAGTGGCTTCTGTGGCTTACCCTCTTGGGACACAAACCAGCAGCTTATCTTTTTGCAGCTCCATGACGTGACTGCTGTCTAGACCAGAATCCTGCTCCTGAGTACAGGTTCAAGATATATTCTCAGAACAGATATTATCCATAGCATAGTTTGAGGTGTTGGGATGCAACTTTTGTATTCATCATAGGGAAAAAGACCAGTCACTGATGGTGGTATATAACACAGAAGAAATAGTCTATGTGACATCCTGCAGAGACTGTAAAAACATTTGTTCAGTGAAGCTGGAAAAAAATATGTAAAATGAGATCTATAAAATAAGCTGTGCGTATTTCTCAGGGAGAAATACATATCCAAGGCCATACATTAAATACAATTAAATAGTCACAGAAAGAAGGAGACTGTGGGTGGATGTCAGAGCTGAACGGAGAAAAACTGAAATAAGAAGGGAACTAATGTGTGAAAATAATAAATACAGTATATGAAAAACTGACCTCTGTGCCTGAGAGTCAAAGGGAAAATATGTCTTAGTCAATAAACTGTTTCTGAATAATTGTAAAAGTACTTAAAATTGGAGAATTTGAAGATTTACTTTTCATTTTTTATGTGTATATAAGGGGATGGAGAGATGACAGAAACATACTTGAACTGTGTCTCAGTCACATGAGAATTGCTGGTCTGGGCACAAGGCTCACTTTCCGGCCCCCAGTGCAGTGGTTTTCCCCCAGTGACCACATCTTCTGTCCCATCTGTCCCTGGCCCCTCTGAGCTCTCTCCTCTGCATTTATTTTCTTGTTGTCCCACGCTTGCACTGCTGATTGACAGCCCTCTGCACTAGAGGCCCAATCTGTGGTTCTCTGACCTCTGCCAACTAGTCACTGCTCTCTGCCTTCCCCATCGTGCAACCTCCACCCGCCTCTAGCTCTCTATGTCTTGTTCTTCCCTTCACTCTTTTTCTAACTCCTCACACTTATTCTTCTGTTAAGCTCCAACTTGTTCCAGATGCCCCCTCAGTAGCACAGGTCACATGGCTCTCCTACTAAGCTACTTCTTTTAAAGGTCCTGCCACTTGCCAGTGGTTTCATGGGCTGTAGTCAGTCTAGATCCAGATTAGAGAAGCTGCATTCCTTTGTACCTGCCAAAATCTCTGCCATGGTTTGAATGAGAAATGTCCCCAGAAAATTGCGCTGTTTGGTTGTGGAACCTTTAGAAGACACAACTTTGCTAGAGGAAGTCCATCCCTGAGGCAGGCTTTGAGGGTTTATTGCTTGACCCCACTTCCTGCTCTCTGTCCCTGCCTCCCCATTCCTTCTTTCTGCTTCCTGTGTATGGATGATGTATGACCTCTCTGCTTCCTGACAACCATGCCAGCCTTCTCCACCATTGTGAACTCTATCCTTCTTTGTGACTTTAAGCCAAAACAAACCCTTTCTTCCCCAGGTTGCTTTTGGTCAGGGTATTTTATTGTGACCACAACATCAACAAATAAAGAGACTAATAGAGTAATTCCATGTAGATCTCATATTCTGTACTTTATTAGTATCCTCTGAGTACTCTCCATGCCTGGTGAACCTCAGGGATCTGGCATGTCAAATCCACATTCTGGGGTATATATAATGAAAGCAATGGGAATGCACAGGGCTAAGACTCATTTTGCTTCTGTAGCTACATGTCATCTGGCCACTTGGTGCAGTCATTTGTTAGATGACAAATGTGCTATGGAGGCAAAGCCTTCATCCCAGGATATGTTCTTGCAACCTAAGCCACCCACGTCACTAAACAGCTCATTTGTCTTCATGATGACTATACGTACAGCGTCACCTTCTTTAATAACTTGAAGTCACTCCCCAATTCTTAGATTAAACTGTGCTCATCACCCCAGGTCCAGTCATCCATCATCGAACTCTCCTCACTTTCCCCTTCTCCTCCCTCCCCTCAATGTTTTATTTACTGTAGGCTTCATGACTTCTGTCAGACCACCTCACACTTTGGTATCTGATATTCTATCTTTACTGGTGTGCCTCCTCTCCCTGGCAAAGTCCTGATCCAAAAAATAAAATAACAAACAAAAACCCTTTCATTGGAGACTTCTCTCTAAACCTCATCCTTGCTAAGTCCTTACCTGACATCCACCTGGCCGTCCCTTCCCTCCTGTCATAAGCCCTCTGTGCCCTTTGCTTATTTTAATGCCCTTCTGGCTCTCGCCTCAATGCACCTCATATTAGGGAAATTGTTTCATAACTGGCA
Source organism: Cricetiscus sungorus (assembly GCA_030556225.1). Classification (NCBI taxonomy): domain Eukaryota; kingdom Metazoa; phylum Chordata; class Mammalia; order Rodentia; family Cricetidae; genus Cricetiscus; species Cricetiscus sungorus. The sequence goes on from JANBXA010000600.1 coordinate 53,896,396, forward strand.
TGTCCCTCTCTCTGCCAGGTCATGAGCTCCTTGAGTGAAAGGACTGTGTGTCTCTCTCCTTTGCGTTCTGTTCTGGTTCCTAGCTCTGTGCCATGCACACAGGGATTGAATATAATGAAACTGAAGCAAATAGAACTATGGAGAAAACCAGGGCACAGTATTTCAGAATAATCACTGGATCTAAGAAGAGCTGCAAATGGTGACGGAGGGGCTGACTGGGCAGACACAGTCCAGTCTTCTCCAGCCCTTGCCTCCCTTCCTTTCTGGTCCCATTACCTCCCTCCCTACTAGGAAAATCACCCTGTTAGGTACCAAAGGTTTTGCCTCCAACCAGCTTAGGCATTCAACATCTCTTTTTCCCACCTTTTCAAAAGAAGTCTGTTCACACCAAGTGTATTTGTTCTCTGGCAGTTTTGTTACAGATAATCAATCAATTCATATGGGATGAGAAAAGGGTGCCTTCAGGCTAGCAACAATGGAGGCTGGGCGGCAGATGCTTTAGCTTCTGGTGGCTAGGGACAGAACTTAATTAACAAAGGGAGGGAGGGCAGGTGTTGAGAAGTGTTTGTGGCTGCATTGTTGGCGCTTAGTGTCTGTGAGTGAAACTGTAGACACAGCGAGGAAGAAGTGCCTTGCCCAGGGAGATGTGAGACCAAGAAGATGCTCATGCCCTCATGGCTGCAGGTGGACCCCAAAGTAACTTGGATATATGTGAACTCACTGTGTAGTTCAGCATGATCTTGAACCTCTGACTCTCCTGACTTTACCTCCAAACTACTGGGATTAGAGCAGTGTACTGCCACCTGGTTAAGCCACGCTGGAGATGGAACCCAGTGCTTTGCGCCTGCTACACAAGCACTCAGCCAACCTAGCTATATCCCACCCCATTCTCTTCACCATTCTCTTTTTCATTGAACTCAGGGTTTCCTTCATGCTAAGTATATGCCCAGCCACTTCTAGCCATGCTCCATCCCCCACCCCCCACTCTGGCTGGATCTCCTCTTGGGTACTAATCAGAGTCCTGCCTCTCACTGTTTCTGTGCAGCCTCTCTTTTGTGGATTATCTCTTTCCTTTCTCTATATAATAATTATTCTGTTGATAGTTTTGTTAAGATGCTTTCAAAACCAACAGTTAAAGAAAGAAAGAAACCCTATTAAAATGGAAATAAGCCTCCTTCATCTGATCTTGGGCCTTTTCATCAACTTTATTTTTTTCTCTCTCTCATACAGGTCTGGTTCAGTGAGAAGATGTTTGAGCCTTCATTCTGTTTTTACACTGGATATAAAATTCCTGTGTGCAAAACTTTGGATCAGTATTTTGAGTACATCCAGTCTCTGCCATCCCTAGATAATCCAGAAGTGTTTGGGCTCCACCCTAATGCTGATATCACGTGAGTTCTTGGCATTCTTTTCTTCCTTTTTGTAATTTGAAGATGTCATTTGTAACTGAGCCTGGCAAAGACTGTGCATTTCATTTTCTCCCTTAATCTCTCTCCTTTGCCTTCTTTTTCTTTTACTGTGAAAAATAGTGTTGCTTCCTGTCTTCCAATTACAACTCTGTCACAACTCAACCTTCCCTCCCCTTGCTAAATCCCGATGTCCTGGAATTTATGACAACTTGAAAGCTGTAATTTATGCGTTGATTACTTCTCTGTCCTGTCATAAAAACCAATTCTGTTTCTCTTTTAATCAATGCTCTCCATTGAGAGTCATCTCCCAGATCCTTACCTCTTTCTCCAAATGCCCATTAAAAATATACCACTTGGGACTAGAGAGATCCAGTAAATGGTTGAAAGTACTTGTCTCTCTTGTAGAGGATCCAAGTTCAATTCCCCGTATCCATGTCCAGTGGCTCACAACCACCTGTAACTCCAAGGTATCTGTCTCCCTCACCTGGCCTTCTTGGGCAGCTGCACTCACATGTGCATAGCCACACATAGACACATATGAAAGGACAAGGCACATACAGACATAGTCCTGTCCTACCCTCTCCATGACGGGCTATCTCTTCTCATGCTTGCTCACCCACAACCTTATGGTTATGAGCTCCTCCTGGGCACATACTCCAGAGCTCAGTGTGAAGTCCCTGATCCCACAAAGCCTTAGAAATGCCCACCAATCCCAAGTACCTTATTTGGCCCACCCTCCAGATGAAGTTTCTCTTTGGAGAACCCTCCACAGAAAAGCATCACCCCACTCTACCTACTGACTCAGCCCCAGCTGAGTCATTTCTTTGCAAGGTGCGGCCTCTGTGTTCCACAGGAGGGAGATTCCTAGCTAGAAATAGGGGCATGCTTGCCCTTCTCCCAGTCCCGCAGCCATGGATGTAAAGTAAAGGCACTTCCCACCTCAAGACTCTGTTCTTACAACAAGTGCATCGTCTTCCCACCCAGACACAGCATGGCCCCCAGCATGTGATTCTCTTCCCTGAGTGGGCTCATCTCCTCTGCATTGTCTAGTCTGACCCCGACACTTCCCCTTCAGAGAAGCTGTCACCAGCCAGTGCTCATTTCAGATCCTGTGATGGAGTGTGATGGCCCTTGGGTGTGGCCTGGGACTGATGCCCTGGGAATCTCTGTTCAATGAGCTAAAATGCAAGCACAATGAAGCAAAGAGAAGGGGGTCGTTGGGCTTCAGTTCCAGAACAGTGAGAGAGTGAGGCCAAGGAAGTGATTTTGCTTGGGTTGAGTCAGATTGCTTACCTCCTCTGCTCAGACTCTTGGGTCAAGGTCAAAGGTGCCCTACACACATATAACCCAGACCTCTGTTGTAGCCTCCATCCCTCCCTCCTTCCTTATACCCCTGCTTCCAGCTCAGCTTGAACTCTCAATCACTTACTGTTTCTTAGAACACAGGACTACACACACACACACACACACACACACACACACACACTAAAATATCACCGTGGCTCAACTTTTACCTCTTCCAGCTCCCTTGCCCTTAAGTGTCATGTTTTCAATGATGCCTCCCCATAGTCACTCTAAGTACAAATGGTGACCCGTTTTCAAACCCCACCCCAGACCCTACCCTCTCCCACCCTTGACCAACATTTTCTTATATCAGCCACAGACAAACTCTATTTTCATTATTTATTTGTTTTTATTTGTCAGCCACCAGTTAAAATATAAATTGGATGCAATTCCATTACACCCAAAACCTGTGTCCATTTTCACTTCTGTACTTTCTGGCTGTAATTGTTCCTGGTCTCAGGAAACTTTGGTTGGTTGAATCAGTAAATCTAAGCTCTTCTAGACTCTAAGCAGTCTGTTCAGTGGGGCTAACCCATAGAATGTGATGGTTTCCCCATGGGTGGGAAGAAAAGTAGTGGGTAAAACTCCATGTAATTATAATTATGTAATAAAAGATACTGCTATGTGGTCTGTATATACAATTCTGATAAATGCACAAAATTCTGGGAAAAAAAAACTTTTTTTAGGCAGGGTCTTCTGCAGCTCAGGCTGACCTTGAACTTGCTCTGTTGCTGAGGATGGCCTTTTGAATATCTGATCCTTCTACCTCTGCCTCCAAAGTTTTGGGATTTCAGCCATGTAATGATGGACTGTATTCTGGAATTATAAGCCCTTCCCTCCCCTAAGTTGCTTTTGGTCAGAGTGTTTGAGTATAGTGACAGAAATGAATCTAGGATAAATATTTTTTCTTATTTTGAGTGAACTTTTCTATACCTAAGCATTATTGATGTATAATTTGTCCACTCTTTCAGTCGCAATTTTAGTCCTTTTTTTAAGTTTTTAAGACTTAATTGTATATACTATGTATAAAATATATATAATTGTTCATGCATATATGTACACAAATACACACACATGATTCCCACCTTTTATTTGTGATATATGTTGAAAAATACTATCTTATTTTCTGTTTTCTCATTCGGTTTTGCCACTGTGTTTGAAGGAAGAAATGTTGCTTGTCATTTGCTTTTACTGTTGTTTTATGATGGATTATGCTGTTGTCACATCTGGGCCTATACAACAAAGCCTGTTCTCGTATGAGGTTATAAGCAAGCAATCCCCTTTCTGGTGTCTGCATGGGTTTATAGTTCACATTTAATTCTAGAAATTTTGAGGCATCCAAGTATGGGTGAAGCCTCATCTTTTGCCAAATGGCAATCCAGCAATCCATTGTCAGTGATGTGAGATGCTTCCCTATATGTGTGCAGAACTTTGATGGGTGTGTGGGCCCATGTCTGGGCTTCCTTTGCTGTAACAATCTGTTTAAAAACTCTTGTGTTAGCTGGGCGTTGGTGGCACACACCTTTAATCCCAGCACTTGGGAGGCAGAGGCAGGCAGATCTTTGTAAGTTCGAGGCCAGCTTGATCTAAAGAGCAAGTTCCAGGATAGGCTCCAAAGCAATGCACAGAAACCTTGTCTCGAAAAACCAACCAACCAACCAAACAAACAAACAAACAAACAAACACCCCAAAAAACAAAAACAAAACTCTTGTGTTTTATTATCTGGTCGGTCTCCTCTTTGCACCTCTTCCCCCCCCAGTATTTTTCCCAGATATCTTTGCATATTTATTTTTTTATCATAGCAAACAAATGTTGGATCTTGAAGTTTATTCAATACTTTTCAATATCTATGGAAGGATATAGTTATCCTTCAAATTGCTAAATAATATATAATGGATCTTCTAATCCAAATTATATATTCTTCCTTGAAATTGATTACCCTCCACTTTTCTGGTCTTTTCTTGTGGGCAGACTGTAAACAGCTCACTGGGAAGATACTTGCACTGTGCTTCATAAATAATGTTGGCCCAGAACACTCTCTCTCTCCCTCTCCCTCTCCCCCTCCCTCCCTCCCCCTCCCTCCCTCCCTCTCTCCCTCCCTTCCTCCCTCCTCTCTCTCTCCCTCCCTCTCTCCCTCCTCTCTCTCTCTCTCTCTCTCTCTCTCTCTCTCTCTCTCTCTCTCTCTCTCTCTCTGTGTTGTCATTACCCAGTTCCATTGTTAACCAATGGTTATGTTTGCTTTATGAAATATTGGGTATTTCCTAATCCCCAACAATTTCTGTGCTTAAAAACTGAGTTGACCCCTCCTGTGAAACCCCCAGAGCTCGGTGCTTTGTAGTGTTGCTTTTTCTTTGGCATGTTTAGTTTTTTCTATTTCCATTTGCGGTTGAGATTTATAAATTGTATTCTTAAAGAAAATCCTATGTTGACTCTGTGTTTTCATGTGGGCTTACATGGAGTTTTGCAAGGTAGGCTTTGCTTGAATGTGTGCATACAGTGCCAAGTACATACAGTATGTTTATTGTGGAAGTGTGTGCATATCTCTAGCTCTGTAGGCCTTCATCTGAAATCCAGTAGCTTGCAGCCGCTCTAGTCTCTCTCTGAAAGGAATACTCTAGCTCCCTTAAAATAATTTGTCAGGCAAGTATGGCCAACCACTTTGCTACAGTTAGTGCACGTATTCCCAGAGAAACCATGGGGGCTACCTTGACACGCCACACACTGGGGTTCTCTTTCACATGGCTCAGCTCAACAGATCTCAGTCACTGGTGGGAAAAGCTCACTGTGGCAGAGAACCAACCTAACTTCAGAATGCATGAGTACTGGGGGCATTCTTTAATATAGTGTCCTGGTAACAGTGTGACTTCATATCTCCTATTCATGTACTTTTTTCAGAATCCCCTACATGCACACAATGTATTTTGATCACATTAACTGTCTGTCCAGTTCCTCCCACACCCTCCTACCATGTTCCCCTCCCATGTCCCCCCCTTTTTCAAAATATAACCCACTAAGTCTAGTTAGTGCTGCAGTTTGTGTGTGAGTGTGGAGCCCTCCACTGGAGCACAAACAGCTTACCCCCGCCACCAAATGATCTTCCCCTCCCCTGGCAGCCATCAGCTGTGTGCTACCTCTTTGGCTGTGGGTAGGGCCTCATGGCCTCCTCCATCCATGCTGCAGCGTTGATTGGCTTGACCTCTTGACCTTGGGCAGATCTTGTGCGGGGATCCACACAAGAACTCAGTTGCCATGAGTTCTTGAGTACATCGTTCCCCACTCTCCCGGAGGGTTCAGAAGTCTTTGTTTTTACAGCGGTCATCTCTGACCACTGGCTCTTTCAGCCTGCCTGCCCCCTCTCCCTGGATGTCTTCTGAGTATTAGGGAGATGGTGCAATATAGATGTGCATCCTAGGGCTTGGTCACTGTTGCTGCCAGCTTCTCTGCATTTTGGCCAGTTGTTGAGTCTGTGGGTTAACCACCACCCTATGCACAAGGAGGCTTCTCTGGTGAGGACTAAGAACCTCACTAACCTATTTGTGATGAGGTGTGGGGGGGGCGAGAGTTGGAGTGTTAACCAGGGACCCCCTACCTGTCTGCACCAAGAGCTGAAAGGGGGTAATGACGTCTCAGCACAGTCTTTTGTATGATTTCTTTCAGGTAACCCCAGCCCCAAACTGAACCCATGACTCTCCCCTCCCCCCATGCTTCCAGCACTTCTCAGTAGTTCCCAGGGTACATAGAACACAATGCAATGTCTCTGCTACCTCCCCAACCTTATCTTGAGCAACCTTGGAGCCCCATTTAACATCTTAGAGACCCAGACCGGGTGAGTAAATCCAGGGATGAGTGGATTCAGGCCTAGATCAGGGATGGTGATGGGGTGGGGCACAGTGACAGGGCAAGTAATAAAACAGATTTGACAGGATTCCTTGAATGCAGAGCTAAGGTCTAGAACGTCCTCTTATTATGTTCATTCATTGTTGCTTGTGGGTGGTAGAGAGGGTGTGGGAAGTCATCTGACAGACTCACTCCAGGAAGCCTAAGCTAGCATCTCTCCATGCCAAGATCTTTAATCTTTCCTCACACTCAGAGGGACACCCAGGGTGTCTCCTACTGATGGACAACTCTTTCCACTGGCCTGAGAGATTAGTGCACTTAGCCCCTCTGGTCTGGCTGAATTCCCATCTTCCCATTTGGTCTCTCCTTGGGATTCTCCCATCCTGCATCCCTCCCATCTGAGCTCCATGCCCTGTTTCCAGTTCCTGCTGTGCCCAGGCAGTCAGCTGTATCCCACAGCTCTGTGTTTGGAAAGTTTCCTGGCCACTACTTTGGGCCCCGTTCTCCTTGCCTCTAGGCCCTGAATATCTAGTGACTAGAATCCTACCCCCCAATTATCCTGCTTTTAGTTTTTTCAGAGGCTTCTGCTTCTAGCTCCCTTGCTGTCCCCAGTGGCCACCAGGAGGCAGTAAGCAATAAGAGACAGTTTCCCAGCTACAACCTACCCTTTCCCACCCCCGTGAGTCTCAGTTCTTCAAGGTCTGTGTAAAACAGTATAATCCAAGGTGCTTCTGCCATATACAGTCTGGGATGGTGGGGATAACATAGGGTTCAAGAATGAGACAGCATGTGAGGGGAAGTTAGAGCCCCATGTGGGGTGTGTTGGGGTAGTGGTTGAAGCCAGGAGACAAGAAAGACTCTACAAAGCAATGGCCTAGTCAGTCTGTGAGGATGTTCTCCGTCAGAGGAATCAGGGCTTTATCTGACTGGCCATGCCGTTCAACAGTAATCTTGCTTCTACATAGTCCCATGGGTGTCATGGACCATGGTGAAGAATTGCCCCCTGTTTATGAGGACCTGCCTTCTGAAGTTCACATTCATAAATTTCTAAGGAGAGAAATCTGTAGAAGAGAATCACTAGTCTTCCTTCTTGGTCTCTGAAGGAGGGGAATCACACTGAATTAAATGCTTTAAAATAAGTAAAATCTCTCCCAAGAGGTTAGCTATCTTGGTGACAGAAGCTATAAAAATGCACAGTGTATTCACATTTTATTATCTAGATTTATAAGTTACCAAAGACTCTGCAAATTCCTCTATCTCGATGTCAAAGACATTTATTTATTTTGGCTCTTTTTCTCATTAGTTGGTTATGCATATTTTTCTACCTTCCGAAATTTATCAAGCGCCTCATTACAACTTTTCCATTCATTTCTACGCTCCTTTTGGAATTAACTGGCAAATTTTGAGTTTTAGGTTTTTTTTTAAGAAATTATGCTCATTGATATTTCATGTGCTGATCTGGAAATAACTGTGTGCTGATACCTCATTAGGTGTTTGATTGTTTATTTTATAGGCAGTGCTGTCTTCGAGTTGTTTTGCATTTTTGTTATTCATGACTTCCAACTCCCTGAACCACCAAGCTACAATGGCTAAATCGTTTCTTTTCTTGCCTTTACTCCAAAGAGAAATCTCCAAGAAGTAACTCAGGACTGAAGTTCCTGGATTGTGATAGTCTTCATGCTTCACCTCGGAGCATCTGTGCAGACTGTTTTCTCTAAAGCCCTAGGGCTTTTGAGGCATGAAGAGGTATTTGCAGATCTCCTTCAGAGCTAGCTGACTAGGCATCTTGCCCTTTTTATCTTTGCAGACATAAAAATCACACTGTGGAAAAGGAAATGTAAGTCGTACAACCCTGGAATGCTAGGCAATGGCATTCCGTGCCTAATAAAATGGGTGATAGAGTGACCGGGGAGCTTGCCTTGCTGTCTGCCAATCAAAGTGGGTCAACTCTTGAGGGTTCTTTAGTAATACCTGTGTTCTGAGGACTCCTCTTAGATAGCCTCATAATGAATAAAACTACCCACCATGAAAGTGATTTTGTAGGGGAGATGTCGCAGAGGCAGCTGCAGCATTTCTGTCAGAATCCTCTCCAGGGACACCTGTGAACTTGACCAGAGCCCTCAGAGAACAAGATGGCCCTGTCCATGGCTGTGTACACAGCTGGCCCCCAGGCAAAGGTGTGCAGGCTAGTGCAGCAGCAATGCACAGACCACCAGCATGCATCCAGAGGGGGTGTGAGACTGGAGGCAGCTGAGAGAGCTCCTACAAGCCCTCAGACCCCAGTCATTCTATATTTTATTTGTAGATAGACCAGGCAGGGCAGAATGACCTTCTTAGCAAGAATGGAAATTTACTGTGGCTTTTTTTTTCTTTAGCATTAGGAGATCTGTGTTGATGATATAATTACAAAATAGCTTCCTTCGTTTTGAAATTCGACTCGCCGACTCCCCTGTGGTTTGGAGGGATAATATGTAAAGATGTTTGCAGTTCAGTCCTTGAATTTTGAAGTGCGGCACAATCTACAGTTTTTGAAAGCCATGCAAAATATGAGAAAAGTACAAAGTACAAATAACTCAGAGGGAGAGAAAAATACCATGAAAATAGGCCACGAAAACACAAATTTAAATTCCTAATAGTTAAGGAACCAATATATATATATATATATATATATATATATATATATATATTTACCTTTCTGTGTGTGTGTGTGTGTGTGTGTGTGTGTGTGTGTGTGTGTGTGTGTGTGTGCATGCATGTTTTTCATCTCTTGCTTTAGGTGGAGAAATGTCAGGAAGTGGAAAAACTTGTAATAATAATGCCCTAAATGTTTACCATAAGAAGGGGCAGATAATTAAATTTTCATGCCCTTTAAATATTGGAGAATTGCTCTCCTTTGTATTTGAAGTTTAATAAGATTCCAACCGACTGGCTTCAGTTCAACAAACAAATATTTATTGAGAACTTACTGTCTGGGCAGCTTCGGAACATGAGGATGAGGAAAACGCAGTTCTCGTCTTCCGAGTTCATTATCTATTAGTGAAACGGATGGATGGTAAATACGTAAGACAATCTGATAAACTCTAAAATCAGGTTATATATACATTGCCATGGTGTATATGCCCCATACAGGCAGAGAGAGAGAGAGAGAGAGAGAGAGAGAGAGAGAGAGAGAGAGAGAGAGAGAGAGAGAGAGAGAGAGAGAGAGAGAGAGAGAACCTCCAATAAATCCCAATTTAGGGATCAAAGACAGTGAATGACAGAGGCCCTATTCAAAGTTGTGCATCAGAGGATGTGCCATTGTCAGTTTAGGGGTGAGGCCAGAGTGAGGAGGCAGCTTTATCATGGGGAGAGAAGGAAAAATGCAAAGAAGAATACAATGGGTGGTAAGGACCAAGACACAGTGGATGGAGCAATCAAGGAGAGGTGGGAAGAAATAAACTTGTGCAGGATATCTGAAATGTACAGTTCATCCAGAGCATGGGAAGCTGTGCCTACGGAAAGGAGGCAACTAAGGCAGGTGCAGAGGACCTGAGTTTGGTTTCTAGCACCCACACTGGGCAGCTTACAGCCGCATGCAAAATTCCAGCTCCAAGGGATCTGGTGCACTCTACAGGCGCCTGTAGACACGTGCGCATACACAATACAGACACACATAAATAAAAATAAAATGATTCGTTTTTGAAAACAGTAGGGAATAGGACCGGAGTAGAGGTTGGAAATGATCAGGAAGTAGGGGGTGGAAGCCAAGAGCACCTGGGATGCCATCAGAGGAAGCCACGCCTGAGGATTCTAAGTTGGCAGCATTGGAGACATGAGGGACAATTCAGGTGGGGGTCACAGGGGAATGAGGATGGTAGATCTGGTGTGAAACTATTTAGTGTAAAACACAGATCGCTTGGGAGTGCATGCGGGGTGTACAGGAGAAAGTTGGGGGATTTCAATATTACCAAACATGGCCTGATCTTAGCTGTGCTCTGTAGTAAGTCAGCCATGGTAGCCTCTCCATTTTTTTTTTAAATGAGTGATTCATCCATGTCTTTTGTCTTCACTGCATCTAAGCCCAGAGGGAGGTAATGGACTCATGTGAATCACACACGATCTAAATTTCTGAAACCTGTGTATAATAACTTGTAGATATTAGACTGTGACTCATTTCCTTTTTTTGTCTCATTAGCTGTTTGCATATACTTTGCTTGCCCTGAGTTATTTGTACTTTTGTTAGACTTTGTGTGACTTTTAAACTTGAACTATGACCTATACTATTGTTATATGTCAAGAGAAGTAAAACACACATGCATGCATACACCATGCATGTGCGCGCACACACACTGGCACACATGGATTGCACTCAAAACTCAGGAATGGGTTGCAGATGCTTTCTGTACCACTTTATTAAAATGTTTCATGCCCACCTGACCTCATATGTTCAGTTATATGTGTCTTCCCTACATTCCTCTTTCCACCGTTAGAACAAATGCATTTTGATACATTTAAAACCCCCGCTATCTAAGTAGGGGTTGCTCACACCAAAAACGTAATTTTAATTAATACATTTTCATTTATTAAAAATCAATTTTGGCTGGGTGGTGGTAGAACATGCCTTTAATCCCAGCACTCTGGAGGCAGAGACAGGTGGGCCTCTGTGAGTTCGAGGCCATCCTGGTCTACAGAGTGAGTTACAGGGCAGGCTCCAAAGCTACAGAGAAACTTTGCCTCAAAACACAAACAAAACAAAACAACTTTGGGGACTGGAGAGATGGCTAGATGGTTAAAAGTGTTTACTGCTCTTCCAGAAGACGTGAGTTTGCCTCGCAGCACCCATGTCAGGCAGGTTACCTAGGCCACCTAGCTTCAGGGAACCTGATGCCGTCTCCTGGCCTCCATGGGCATTGCACGTGCACACACACACACACACACACACACACACACACACACACACACACACACACACACGCGCACACACAAGTACAAATACAAATATTTATCTTTTACTTTTGTTATTTTGAAATTCACACATGTAAGGATAAGATGGATATGATTCCCAAACCTAGGGTAGAATGACAAACATCCATTCTAACATGAGAGCTCTTACAGTGACTACACAGGCAGAAAACAGTGTGTAAAATGTGAAGCCACATGCACTCACCGTGGCTACAACTTCCTGTAAGTTTGTGCACATGTCTGGGTCCACATGTGGCATCGCACGTGCTCATGATGTCAGGTAGGAATGTTGGAGACAGGGGTGTGTCCTTCTCTTCAACTCTATTCACCAATGAGGTGAAGCACAGCTCACGGGGGAGGGGGGTAGCTCTGTTTCCCTCAGAACTCACTCAGTTCCTTCACAAGCTGAAGGTAGGATAATGCTTTCAGTAGCTCCTTGGGTGTCTGGCAGTGATGCATCCTCGGGTTCCACAGAAGGATGTTTAATTCACACCTAGGAGTGCTGAGAGAAAACGGTGTCATTCTCTCCCTCATACTGAAGAAAAAAATCAGCCGAGGGCCTTTCTGGCTGGTGTGGTTTGTGAGGTCCGTTTTAATGTTCCCAAACATTTGCCACTGATTCATCCCAGACATATTCTTTGCACCTGAGATGGGCTCTGCCCATGGGAGTATGATGGTGTCTATTTCTAAAAAAAAAAAGAAATGGTTTTGCAATTTTGTTATAAAATCCTATTTTTCTAATACACTGCCTTGAAAGTCAAACCTTCTTAGGCTAAACAATACAGAAGAAAATGGGGAAAAAAAGTAATGATTATAGAAAATGCTTATCGTGCAGAAACACTACTGTCAAAATACCCTTCTAGACTTTTTTTGGCCTGTATACAAAATACTAAAAAATACTAAAAAATGAAAACAAAACACAGGAGTATAGTTATTTGTTTTGTTTGCTTTCTTGTTTGTTTGGGTTTGTGGGGTTGTTGTTGTCTGAGATAGGGTCTCTGTAGCCTGGATTATGCTGGAACCCACTATGCACAACAGGTTAGACTTAAGCTCATAGGCAGCTCATAGGCAGGCTGTCTTCCTGCCTCAGCTTCCCAGCTGCTGAGACCATAGGAATGACTATGATATCAGTCCTGGCTCATAACTGATTTTGTAGCACCCTATTTTATTTGAATTATAGATGGGATCTGTCTTTATCAACTATAAAGCTTTCTATAGGCCTTTGGTCATATTTATTTTTAGAAATACAGTTTCCTGATTATTTAAAAACTTATTTATTACATTTGGAGTGTACATGGAGTAAATATAAAATAATATTTAAACTGTTTAAAAATATAAAGAGTCACTGAGCAGTGGTGGCTCATGCCTTTAATCTCAGTACTCTGGAGGCAGAGCCAGGCAGATCTCTGTGAGTTAGAGACCAGCCTGGTCTACAGAGTGAGTGCCAGCACAGTCAGAGATACACAAAGAAACACTGTCTGGAAAAACAAAACAAAACAAAAGAAAAAATAAAATCAACAGAAGATGTTGCCATTCTTTTGCTTGCTTGCGGGTGTGTGTGTGTGTGTGTGTGTGTGTGTGTGTGTGTGTGTGTGTGTGTATGTGTGTGGTATATACATGTGTGCACAAGTGTGTATGGTGTATACATGTAGGCATATGTGTTATGTGTTCACTTGTCCATGCATGGAGATCAGGGGTCAACATTAGGATGTCTTCCTCAATAACTATCTCCTTATTTTTGAGACATCTCTCTCTAAACCTGGAGCTTACCATTTTGGCTAAACTGGCTAGCCAACGAATCCCCAAGATCCACCTATCTCCACCCTAACCCCAATGCCAGGGCTATAGACACACAGAACCATGCCAAGCTTTTAGCTTGAGTACTGAAGAACAAACTCAGGACTTCATCTTCCCACAGCAAACACTTTGTGCACTGAGCCATCTTCCTAGTCCCAAATGTTGCCATTTTCATACTGCTGTTTCTTCCTGTTTCCGTTTTTTTTTTTTTTCTCCTTTTTGGCCCTTTGCCAATTCTATTTCTCCTCTCTTCAGATTTACAAGTCATACTTTTTTTAGTGATATTTTGTTTGTAATCTTACAAATAAAGCTTGCCTGAAGATCAGGGTGCAAAGCTAGTCACAGCCACAGAGGCTAGGCAGTGGTGGTATACACATTTAATCCTAGCAGCCACACTAGTTAGCCATAGAAGCCAGACAGTGGTAGTATATGCCTTTAATCACAGCAGCCTGAGGAGATAGGAGCATAGCAGTCTGAGGTTTGGTGGAGAGCAGTGTGGTCTGGGGATATAGGCTGAGGACAGGATCACCCCTTCAGTCTGAGCATTGGTAGAGGTGAGAACTCTCTGGTGGCTGGCCACTTTGCTTTTCTTTTGATCTTCAGGAAAGCTTTATTTGTTAGATCATAAACAAAATATTCCCAAAACATACATTTATTTTAAGTGATTATAACTGCTTGTAAGTCCAGCTCCAGGGGATATGATACTCTGCCTATCCTCTGTGAGTGCCATATTCACATATGCATATTACACATACACAGACATATACATGTAGATATAAATAAGTAAGCAAATTCTTAAGGAACATTAACCAAACCACTCCCCTCCTAGCAATTGTGTATTTTAATTTTGTTTTGTTTTGTTTTGTTTTTTCAACCTCACAACTGACTTATAGTTATTGTCTTACCTTGTAATAGTTGTTTAGGTTCGCCCAGGCATTGGCCCATTCTTTTCTATGTTTCAGAACTTGCATGGGAATCGCCTTTCTCCCCTCTGAAGTGTGTTCTTTAGAATCCTCTCAAGTGGCAGCCTGATGGTGGTGGCCCCCTCCTCTGTGCTTCTCTGAAGATACTTTATTGTTGTCCTCCTACGTTTCTGGAAAAAAAAATTCTTTTAATGAAGTATAATCTGCCTCCTTAAATTCCCTAAGTTTAAATAGAGAATCAAAGTAGAGTAAGTTTACCGAGTTGTGTGACCATCCCTGCTGTCAAATTCTAGACCATCTCTATTCCCCAGAAAGAAACCTTGTACCTTTTGTGGCTAATCTTCACTCCTATCTCCAGCTCCCACCCAGCTGATGATCTGTTTCCTTGTGCCCTCCCCTTGACATTTCCAATGCTGCTGTACCCCGCATTTTATGTGGGTGCTGGAGATCTGAAATCTGGTCCTCACTCTTGCACCATAATCACTTTACCAACTGAGTCATCTCTTCAAGGCCTGGCTGAGTGAACCTTCTAGTGGGCAGCTGCATTTGAGTAGGTGGGGCAGATGGACAGCAGTGAATCACCATGGGAATCAGAAAACACAAAACCAAACAGACTAGACCAGGAAGGTTTGAGTAGCACATAATCCAATGAGGGAAAAAAAATTAGTTCTCTTCGATGTAATGGATTGTTATATGCTGGTAGACGCTTGTGCCCAGTTCTTGAGCCAGGGAGGATAGATGGTGTGCTCATGTTGAGCGTAGGCTGCTTGTGTAAGCAAGTGACAGTCAAGGCAATTTGGGTCACCAAAGACACCTAAGGAATCTCATTATCTGGAGGTGAACCACTGCTGCACTGCTGTTCTTGATGTCACACTAGAATCCAATAGAAATCCAAGTGTTCCTATTCTTATAGGTTAATGGTGAAGTTTCTTTCCTTCTCTTTCTTTTTCTTGTGGCTGGCTTTGTCTTAAGAGATCCCCTCAGCACACTTTAGGTTGTGTGGCTGATTACCTCTGAGGCTGCACTTGCCTCTTTCACTCTGAGCAGTTTTCTTTCCATCAGGTATCAGAGTAACACAGCATCTGATGTCCTGGAAACCATCACCAACATTCAACCCAAAGAGAGTGGTGGTGGTGTGGGTGAGACACGGGAGGCCATTGTCTACAGGCTGTCTGAGGACATGCTGAGCAAGCTGCCACCTGATTATGTGCCTCATGAGGTAAGACATGCATGCCCTTGGAGCTGGGCAAGATCCTGGCAGCTGGGGGAGGTGTCTCCCCGCTCCCCTGCCCCACCGAACACCACACATTTCATATCATTCGTGTGGAAGGAGTACACCCTGCAGGGGTTGGCGCTGTCCTCCCATTGTGTGGGTCCTAGGGGTCAAACTTAGGTGGTTAGCTTTGGCTGCAAGCATCTCATCAACCGTTCTTTCTTTTATTTTATAGAATCATGTTATTGAAAATGTAGCAGTCAAGTGAAATCTGTAAATTGAGAGCTAATTATGCCATTAGCTTCCACAGTACAAATGGAGCCCCATTACTGTAGACAGCGGCTCCCAGAAGTATTGTGAGACTCATGCGGGAGACCCCAGCATGCCTTCGATTTTATTAATAAACAGTTTGTGCTGGAATCATAATCATGCATGAAATATAGTTGGCATTAAAAGTGTACTCTTTTCTATGGTGTTCCCCCTTTTGTTACAATTATTAAATTTCTTTTTAATTATGAAGAAATTGGTCATGCTATGTTGCCTGGGCCAGCCAAGAATTCTTGGGCTCAAGTGATCCTCCCGCCTTTGCCTCCTGAGTAGCTGGGACTACAGGTGCAAGTGTGCCCAACAAGGCCCTCTACTAAAATCTGCCCCTGGGAGCTGGAGAGAGGGCTCAGCAGTTAAGAAGACTTGCTGTCCTTTCAGAGGACCTGGGTTCTGTTCTCAGCACCCATATCAGATAGCTCGCCATAGCTTCAGTTCCAGGGAATCTGATTCCTCTGCAGGAATCTTCGTGCACCTGGTACACATACACTCATGTAGATGCCAGCATATTCATCATGTCCCATTTGTGGGGCTGAAGTGGTCTTTTTATAATCGCTTGTTCCCCACAGGGTAGTCATGAACAGAGGGTGTGCTCTCCAGTCCCCTAGGCTGAAGAGTTCAGGATGGAGACGAAACATAACAGGGATGTGGCTCAGTTGGTAGAGTGCTTGCCTAGCATGCATAAGGCCCTGGGTTTTGTTCCCATAACTGTGTGTAACTGGGTGTGGTGGTGCATACCCGTAATCCTCAAGAGGTATCTTCTTAACATGTATCAATAAACTCAAATGATTTAGGCTGTATTAACTTTTTGTGACATTTCTAATAACAACTCTGTAACGGTAATGGAAACACAAAGTCCTGCTGTACTCTTGTGACAGTTAGATTGCAAAAGAATATTTAGCTGACACTTAGTATTTAATCATTTGAAAGAGGAAGTAGGTACAATTTTATTTCAGCTTTTTAAAGAACATTTCCAATTATCAGCTAAGTACAATCAGTAGGATATAAAAGTCATTTAAGTTGAACAGAAGTTTTTGAAGCTCAGAAAATGGGGGATTTAACAGCCAGTCTGGTTCTGCAAGAGATATTTTCTAGTTCATTGGGTCCAGTGGAGTCACATCCAGAGAAAGAGAAAGAATGGAGAACGGGAGAGGTCGTTTGGAAGGGAAATGATGACTGTTTCTTTAAAAAAGGATTTATTGTATGTTGTACTTTGTTTTAGGTGAAAGCTCGTTTGGTAAAGATGGGACACCTTAATTCAATGAACATATTTCTTAGACAAGAAATTGACAGAATGCAGAAAGTCATTTCAATACTCCGAAATAGCCTGAGTGATCTCAAACTGGCTATTGAAGGAACAATCATCATGAGTGAGGTAGGCATCTCCCTCTTTGGGTTACATTTTTCTTTTCTTTCTTTTTTCTTCCTTTCTTCCTTTCTTCCTTTCTTCCCTTCCTTTCTTCCTTCCTTCCTTTCTTCCTTCCTTCCTTCCTTCCTTTCTACATGTATGTATCTGTGTGTACACATGTTTATTTGTGTGTGGTTAGGTGTACACATGTGTGAGATCCTACATATTGAGGGCAGAGAGCAACCTCAAATGTCATTCCTCAGTCACCTTATTTTTTTATTTTTCATTTTTCATTTTTGTTTTTCAAGATAGGTTTTCTCTGTGTATTCCTGGCTGTCCTGGAACTAGCTCTGTAGACCATACTGGCCTCAAACTTACAGAGACGGATACCTTTATTTGTGAGACAGAGTCTCTCACTGGGACCTATGATTTACCTATTAGATTAGGGTAACTGGCTAGTGACCCCTAGAGATTCTCTTGTCTCTGCCTCCCCAGTATTGGAATTGTAATGTACACTCCCATATCCAGATATTTTTATGTGGGTTCTGAGAATCTCAGGGCCTCATGCTTATAAGGTAATCAACTGAGCTATTTCCTGGCTCCCCGGTGATGTTTCCTATTCATGTATTTCTAAAGCCATTGTTTTTTAGTATTTATTCATTTTATATAGATAAATGTCTTGCCTGCATGTATCATATACCCTGTATATGTGCAGTACCCACTGAGACTAGATGAGGGCACCAGACCCCCTAGAACTGGAGTTACAGACAGTTGTGAGCCACCATGTGGGTGCTGGGAACCAAACCCAGGCCCTCCCCAAGGGCAGCAAGTGCTTTTAACTGCTGAGCCATCTCTCCAGCCCACAATACCACTGTTTTAAAAGATCTTATGTATTCCATTTAAATCGTACATATTTCTGTGTGTTTGTGTTTCTGTGTGTTTATGTACACATGAGTGCAGGTGCCTGTGGAGGCCAGAAGAGGGCATATGACCCCCTGACGCTGGAATTGCAGGTAGCCGTGAGCTACTTGACATGAATGTGGAGAAACCAAACTCAGGCTCTCTGCAAGAGCAATATGTGCTCTTAGTTGCTGAACCATCTCTCCAGCTTCCATAGTCACACATTTTACTCTTGTCTTCTTCAGAACTTGAGAGATGCACTGGACAACATGTATGATGCCCGCATACCTCAGCTCTGGAAGAGGATCTCCTGGGATTCCTCCACCCTAGGCTTCTGGTTCACTGAGCTTCTGGAGAGGAACTCTCAGTTTTCAACCTGGATATTTGAAGGGAGGCCTAATGTGTTCTGGATGACTGGTTTCTTTAACCCCCAAGGTAGGTGCTCATGGGGGAGTGAACTGACTTAGAAATTCATGTGCAACTGGATGGCAATGTTGCATGCTGAATGTATACTCCATAAAGCCGGGTGGGCCTACAGCTGTTGGGTGCTGGGGACAGCCCTTCAGATGCCTGAGAATACACAGAATCCTTTGAAATTCTTCTTGTCAGTTTCATCCTACTGATCCGTGCAATGATCAGACCCTTCCCCCATTCCCGTTCAGCCATCTGAGTAAGCCATGGCCTGTGGTGAAAGAGTTAAAAAAAAAAAAAAAAAAAAGCTTTTCTCAAATTGTAGTTTTTAACTGTTGATGGGAAAGTCAAAACGGAGCTGAAGAGACAGTCATTTGGGAATGTGCTTGCCATACATGTGTGAGGACCTGAGTTTGATTCTCAGCCCCTTTGTCAACAAATCCAGGCCCGGTGGTGTTGGGAGGGCTTCAGACTGGAGGGTATTGGGGGCTTGCTGGGCAGCCTGGCTAGTCAAATTGACAAGCTCCAGGTTCAGTGGGAAACTTTATCTAAGAAAACAAGATGA
Organism: Cricetiscus sungorus; assembly: GCA_030556225.1. Taxonomy (NCBI): domain Eukaryota; kingdom Metazoa; phylum Chordata; class Mammalia; order Rodentia; family Cricetidae; genus Cricetiscus; species Cricetiscus sungorus. Next base: position 53,915,409 of record JANBXA010000600.1, read on the forward strand.
AGTGATGACTCCACTGTCATGAGCACTGGCTGCTCTTGCAAAGGATCTGGGTTTGGTTCTCAGCATCCACACGGTGATTCAAACCATCTGTGGTTCAAACCATCTGTAACTCCAGTTCCAGAGGATCCAACATCCTCACCTGACCTCTGCTAGAAGCAGGCACACAGGTGATATACATGCATTAAGCCAAACATTCATATACATAAAATAGAAATAAATAAATCCTTAAAAATTAAAAATAACATGGACATAGAGGAACATGGCTGACATTGACCTCTAACTTCCATTCATATGTGCACATAGTGTAACATGTGCCCCCCCAAATAATAGGTAATAGGTAAAATGAAAAACAAAAACAAAAAAACACCTAAAGCTTGAGACACCAGAGATGTGCCAGAACTTGCTGATTTAAGTTAGAAAATTAGACTTGAAAAATTGAGTAAGCTTTGGCTGGGGGTGGGGGTGGGGATGGGGGTGGTCTTCTCCCCTCTCCCTGAAGGTGCTCTGCTGTTCTGCATCATCCATGCTTGGTGTCATGAACCATGTAAGGTCTGGAGAGCTAGCAACATTCTGTCTCACCACAGTGCCGGTAGTTTTACTTTGTCATCCTCAGCCAGAGGAAGGTATTTGGACATCTTTATGCTCGGCATCTGATAGTTAAGAAGCATTCATTCTTACTGATTTGGGAGGAATCACTGCTACTCATAGCAATATGGGTAAATCTCAAAAAACAACAACAAAAACAAACAAACAAACAAACAAACAAACAAAAAACAATGCTGAGTGAAGGCAGCCCGGTGAAAATTGCAACACCCTGTAGGAGTCCATTGGTACAAAGGCCAAGGATGGGCACAGTGGCTGAAAGATGGGATCATGGTCTCGCCTTCTAGAAAGGCACAGTGGGACTTCCTGGGATCTGTGATGTACAGTTTCTCCCCCTGCATGTGAGTGACACGGCCCTTTCCTTGGTAACTGTCTACTGAGCCACATACTCTAGACACTCAATTACTTCTTATAAACAACTATCATGTCTTTAAAGCACGTATTCACTTGTCCTCTCTGCACATGTGTTCATTTGTTTTATGCAAATTCTCTTTTAGATTAATTAGTTACTTATTAGATGCGTGATATAGGGTGCATATGTGTCATTGTGTGTGAAGGAGGATGTCAGAGAACAACTTTGTGGAGTTGGTTCTCTTCCTCTATCTTTATGTAGGCTGTGAGGGTTGAACTCAGGTCATGAAGTTTGCTCAGCAAGGGCTTTACCCACTGAGCAATCTTGCCAGCTCTGCTCCATTCATTTCCAAGTGCCTTAACATTTTCTGAGTTTATAGCATGAACTGTGACAGTTTCTATCTTTACAACAAGTTACACAACTGATGCCTTCTTCTGCCCTCCACAGGCACTGAAGTCACATGCACAGATACAAATATACACATAATTAAAACTAAAAAGTATTTTAAAAATTTATCTTATTTTACATGTATATATGTATATATACCATTTCTGTGCAGGTGCCCACAGAGGTCGGAAGAGGGTATTGGGTCTCCTGGAGCAGAGTTACAGGCAGTTAAAAGCTACCAAACATGGATCTTCTACAAGAGCAGCAAGTGCTCTTAACCACTGTGCAATCTCAGCGGCCCCTAAATTATTTTTTGAATAAAACGAATGGAGATGGACATATTTCAGTGCCACTCACCGATAAGACAAAACCCTTTTAGATTCTTTACTTCTGCCTCCATGGGGGACTTTTGCCGTTTTCCCTCATAGCTGCAACTTAGAAAGTCCACACTAAATTCAAGGCAGCACCTTACCCTTTAAAGTCTCGCACAGCCTCACACACCCACACCCTTATCTATGATTGCTTTCTGCTTGTTGCTTAGAAGCCTGGAGGTCACATCCTCCTGCACAGAAATCACATCCCTGCTTTCTTCTCCTCCTCTTGACAGAAGGGACAAATTACTTTCCCGTTCCACATCGGTTGGCCACATCTGAAAAGCAGAGAGCTTCACACCCCTCCCCTCCTAATGCATGTGCACAGGCAGTGTCCAAACAGATAAGGGGTATCTGACATGAACAGTAGATCCTCCATTCATCTCCTGAGTCCTGTGGCTTCTTCCCAAGTGTCTATGGCAAAAACCATCTTATTCCTTTAGTTCAAAACATTTAAGTAAATGACTTTAAATATAACACCCCTTACAGTTAAGTGAAACATAGTGCTGAAAGACGAAGAGGTTAAAGTTTCATCATAAATGCAAGGAGTTTGGGGTCTGGCAAGGTAACTCAGAAAATAAAGTGCTTGCCGCCAAGGCTGATGCCTTGAATTCAAACCTCAGGACCTCCACTGTGGAAAGATAATAAACTGCAATAAATTGTCCTTTGACTTCCACATGCATGCTGTGTTTTGCATGCCCCCATAATAAAAAAATGTAATGAATTAAGCTTTTCACATATGAACATTTTTATCACCTTATAATACTTAATCTCTGGGATCTTACACTGTGTGTGGTGTATTTCCCATAAGGCCCCTTCTTCTCAGACGTATGTGACTTTGAGGTCGATGCTACCATAAAGGACAAGTGACATTCATCTTTTGCCACCCCACCCCAACCCCAGGTTAACATCCCAGCCAGCACTGTTTGCAACATCACTCACTTGTCTTGTGACTGGCTTGATTTATTTTCTTTTTTTTAATTTGGTCTGGCATATTTGAAGAGGCTGAGTCATAGAGCACAGAGCCTCACCTGGTATTTTTCAGGCCCCATTCACAGTTATTCCTGTGGCAGTTGATGAGCTCAGCCATGTGGACAATTAGACTGGATGATTAAATGGTCACACGCGCTGCAGCGGTGACCCTGTGCTGTTTGTTTCAGTGGCAAGGCTGCTTTGGTGGGCGGGTAGACTTCCCACCAGATTCTGCAGACCTGGGGAGCCTTTCTCTTTAACTGCTTTTCCCTGGCAGCTTTGAGCACATGGAGTTCTCAAACTCTTTAAGGCTGTGTTTCTCAGAGCTCTCAAAGGAAGTTTCCCCACCCCCTACCCCATCCATTTAGGAGCATCAGTACACATTCTGTGTGTGTGTGTGTGTGTGTGTGTGTGTGTGTGTGTGTGCGCGCGCACGTGTGCGTGTGCGTGTGTGTGTGCGTGTATGTGTGTGTGCGTGTGTGTGCGTGCGTGTGTGTGTGTGTATCAGTACATATTCTTTGTGTGTGTGTGTGTGTATCAGTACACATTCTTTGTGTGTGCGCGCATGTGTGTGTGTGCGTGTGCGTGTGCGTGTGCGTGTGCGTGTGCGTGTGCGTGTGCGTGTGTGTGTGTGTGTGTGTGTCCCTGTCCTCTACATGGGGATGTGTCTAAACCAGTAGGGATGAATTATAGGGAGGCAGACTTCAAGCTAAGACATTGACTCCTTAGTGATACCTTCAAATTAATAGCCGTGTTCTGTCATTTGATGCTGGGAATGACTCAAAGGTGTGCTAATGACATGATGGTAGAGGCTGGCCATACTCACTGGCCTTGCACCTCTGTGTTAGATTGGAATCTGCAGCAACAATCATTTTCCAAATGCTTAATTCAGTCTGGAGCTTGCTGCCATTTAGATGCCCTCCCCCACACATCCGTTTCTCCCTAAGCTGTGGCAATCTGTTGCAGCGGATATCAATACCAACTTATTCTTTCCCATGAATCAAGATTCTTCACTTAGAGGGGCTGTTGCCAAAGCAAAGAGATGGGTCATTTTTGTCCTGTTATCTTGCCCCCCCCCTCTCTCTCTCTCTGTCTGTCTGTCTGTCTGTCTGTCTGTCTGTCTGTCTCTCTCTCTCTCTCTCTCTCTCTCTCTCTCTCTCTCTCTCTCGTGTGTGTGTGTGTGTGTGTTTCAGAGCAATGCAATTCCAAATTCTCTTTTTGAGGCCAGCTCCAAGAGTTGCTGTTTGTCAAGGTGGAAAGTGGGCCAAGGGTTAATAGACTTTCAGGATTGGAAAGGAACCAGGAAAAACTTCCTGTCTCGCATCAATTCTTTGGCTGTTTCCTCATGCCCCTGTGCCCAAATCTCAGAACTGCACAGGGACCCACTGTATTCAGCGAAAAGCCTCAGTGTGGGTGACAGGCACTTCTACCTGCCTTCAGACTAGAGGAACTTTTAGCACTGGCTTTGGTCATAGTCACAGCCATATCTCCCAAAACTCTAGTCTTACGCATGGCTATCAACTGTCTAGTCCTTTGTAATTTGGACAACCATCAGGAACCACCAAAACCACTATCTCCAAGGCCACCTCCACCTAATGACATATCTGCTAACTTCATTTCCTTAACTGTAGCTAGAGTGTCAAGTCGAGCTCCCCAGCCCTTCTGCCGTGTGTGTGCCAGATGCACTCTGGTGTTCACACAGGCCAGAAGGGGCTTCTGATACCCTCCTCAAGGTGGAGTTACAGACTGCTATGACGCACACATTATAGGCTCTGGGAACCAACCTCGTCCTGTGGAAGAGTAAGTGCTATTAACTGCCAAGCCATCTCTCCGATTCCTGAAAAGTCTTTTAAGCCTGGCTTCCATCCCTGAACTTCCTTGGTTCTCTTCCTGCCCCTCAGACCTCTTTGTGACTTTTCCAGGCAGGCTTTACCTTGTGCCTCGGCTCTTCACACAGGTGTGGCTGGCTGTTCATCTTTCCGTGTGATTAACTCAGTGCCAACAGCCAGCGTAGGAAGTTCTGTTCTCCAGTGGCCTCCCCACTGCAAATCTGGTCATCGTTTCCCTAAGCCGTTCTCATGAGGATCCCGATGGCTCCTTGTGCATCATCCTCCAGAACACACAAACTTGGGCCCTCCACCAAATAGCTTGGAAAAGGGAAAGTTGGAACACATGGTCCCGAAGAGAAAGAGAAGGGAAGGTCATGAGTAGTAACAGAGGCTGTCGGAGGTCAAGCCAGATGGGCCCCAAATGGCTGGATGGATTTCTCAGCAAGATCACAGTTGGAATAGAAGTCCCAGGGGTGCAGGTGGGAACTTGAGGGGTCACATTTTAAGATGAGTGGATGAGCAGAGGAAATCGAGAGAAAGAAAAGGAAGGGAGGGAGAGAGGAAAGAAGGGATTAGACAGAGTGTTACAGCAGGTTTCCCGCCGGCCTCCTGGTCCTGCCACCAAGTGGGCCCACAGCCGCGCCAGCCCCAAATAACACTCACAGACTCTGTATTTGGTACAATCCTGTTGGCCAGTTACCATTACTGTTTATGGGCTAGCTCTGTCTTAATTATTAACCCATTTCTACTTATCTAAGTATTTCCACGTGGTCGTCTTATCGGGGAGCCGCGGCAGGCGTCCTGCTCCTTCCCTGGCTACATCTCGACCCCACCTTCCCACTTCCTATTTCCTTCTCCTAGTCTCTTAGCCCCGCCTATCTTGCTATCTCATTGGCCACAGAGCTTTATTAACCAGTATGAGAAACATATATACAGAATAACATCTCCCATCATCTCCTCTTTTCTGTCTAAAGTAAAAGAAGGGGTTTAACCTTAACATAGCAAAATATACCATACAACAGTTATCAAATTAAGAACCACAGTTAACAATATTTAGTCCATTAACATTTTATAAGACTTAAAGAAAATATCATCTATCCTATCTTTGTGAGTCTAAAGTCCTATATGTAACTTATCTTTAATCCTAACTAAGGAAAACTGTAACCATAACTACCTGTCTTCAATTCCATCAAAGACCACAGAAGGATAATATATAAACTCTAGAAATGACAGAGACAACTCATTGCCTGGTCAGTCACCTGAAGTTCTTCTGTAATGTTCCATCTTCAGTCCATAGGCCATAGTGTGTGTCCAGACTCCTCAACAAGGCAGGAAACTTTTCTCTGTGTCCTGTAGACTATCTGGCTGTCTGGCAGCCTCTTCCATGAAGCAGGAATCCTGTAACAATGTCCACCTTGAATCAGCAGTCACCTTTTTGTGGGTCCTGCATGTCCAGTTTCTACAACATAAAGTCAAACAGTCCAGAAGAGCAGTACCTTGCCCAAATGGCTAGTCTTGCCATATTAGAAGCAAACTCCATAATGTGTTTCTTCGATGTCCATCTTCCTTTGTTCTGTAGGTGGTGTTACCAGGAGCAGTTGTGCCTCATTGTCAAGAAAAACCCTAAACCATTTTAAATGCCATATTCTGTAGGTCTTTGAAAGGTTTGAAGAATGCCTATTCATCTCAAATACATCTCTGCATATCTAGAAATCCTAATTAACTTAACTCTAAAGTTTTCATTATCATAGGCTACTCTCTAATCTGTACTAAATTATACATTACATTTTCCAATGAACTATATAAACATAATACCTAAACAAGAGGAGAAATATACATATCACAAAATTGACCTTAAATTGTATCAATAAAAGAAAATCCATTCCAAAGCAAAGTATTCATATCTATACCATAATTCCCTTTTTACCTTTATAAAGATTGCTTGTGTCATTAACCAGTTATAACCAAGACCATTTAAATGAAAACAAACATTTATAAACAGTATTTGGGAATTTGGGCGTCGTTCTTTCCAAACTACTTCCTGCTGGTAGAGGGCGCTGTCATGGGGGTCCAAAGAAGATGCAGAAATCTTGGCAGTAGTCTGCAAGGCTTTGTCTCAACTGCTTTGAATGTTGAATCACCTGGGGAGCTGTTTCTGGGGGTCTGGCTTGATCAAACCACATAAGTCTGGAAAGAATCCATAGCTTTTCATTTTCTGTGGAAACAAAAATAGAAATCCTTTTCCCCAGTAACTTGTCCTTAGGCTTAAATTTTTGAGTCAAAGTATTTTTAAAATATATAAATTGAATTAATTTAGTAGCATTTCTTTTATTAGTAGTTGTTATTTTCTCAGCAATCCAATAATTTAAAGACAACAGAAGCACATATAGTATCCAAAATTTCTGTGTGTTTTCCATCTTTACGTGGCTTTTTTATTACTCTATTTATTCTACTTCTATTTTTATATATTTTGAGACAGAGTTCCTCTGTGTAACTTTTATCTGTCCTGGAATTCACTGCATACCAGGTTTACTTTGAAATCACAGAGATCTGCTTGCCTCTGTCTCCCGAGTGCTGGGATCAATGGCGTGCGCCATTATACCCATACATTCTATTTCCTTTTTTCTTTTTTAAACCATTGTATCCTGTTTCTTTTTCTCTCCCAAGCCAGCGTATTTTTTTAAAACACAGTGTAAACCTTCATTGCAGCTCTTGTACACACCAATGAATTGTTAGCAGAGCTCTTTAAAAGCAAGCCGGCTTTTTTGCCGCTTATGCTAATTTTGGAAACCTCCCTTAAAGGAGCCGCGCAAATCTCTGTCTACAACAAAACAAATACAACGGAGAAAATGCTGCTACTAAGAAGTCTTGCTAGTCTCTGTTCCTTTGTTTCTAAAACATTTCTTAAGCTCTTATTAGTTTTAAGTGAAAGTTCTTATAGCCACGTTGGGCGCCACCAGTGGCCAATAGGAAACAAGATAGGCGGGGCTAGGAGACCAGGAGGAAGAGAGAGGAAGTTGGTTGGAGTCGACATGTAGCCGAGGGAAGGAGCAGGAAGCCTGCCGCGCAGCTCCCGGATAAGACGACCACGTGGAAATACTTAGATAAGTAGAAATGGGTTAATGATTAAGGCAGAGCTAGCCCATTAACAATAATGGTAACTGGCCAACAGGATTGTATCAAATATAGAGTCTCAGAGTGTTATTTGGGGCACACGTGGTTGCAGGACAATGGCGGCAGAACCAGCGGCAGCCGGCGGGGAAACCTTCTGTAACAACAGAGAAAGGGGGAGGAGAGAATTTATATGGGTGATGTGGTAGATACTCTGAAGAAATCATATATATATATATATATATATATACATATACATATATATGTATATATATATATCTGAAGAAAAGATATATATATCAGAGGACATTTGTAAGAGGGAAGGATTTTCTTTCTCTTTTAATGATAAGAGAAACCCATTCAAATGCTGGTGAAGGGAAGGAGGAGAGAGCACAGAGGGAGAGAGAGAGGCAGTGCAAGGATACCAGCCATGGAGTTAGAAAAGGTGGGAGGGTTGTGTGTGTCAGTGGAGAGACTGCAGGGCCAGAGGATGGGCACCTGGCCACCTCTCCCATTGTAACAAGAGCAGCAGGGAAGGACTGGCCATAGATGCTGTGCTGGATGGTTGTGTGTCAACTTGACACAAGCTAGAGTCATCTGAGAGGAGAGAGCCTTCAACTGAGAAATTGTCTCCATAAGATCCAGCTGCAGACAAGTCTGTAGAGCATTTTCTTACTTAGTGATTGATATGGGAGGGTCCATCACATTGTGGGTGGTGCTGTCCCTGGACTGATAGTCCTGGGTTCTATAGAAAAGCAGGCTGAACAAGCCAGTAAGCACCATGGCCTCTGCATCGGCTCCTGTCCCCCAGGTCCCTGCCCTGATTGAGTTCCTGACCTCACTTCCTTCAATGATGTGGAAATATAAGCAAAAAACCTCTTTTCTCCCCTAGTTACATTTTTGGTCGTAGTGTTTCGTCACAGCAATAGAAACCCTAACTGAGCTGGGATTTGGTGGCACATGCCTTTAATCTCAGCAGTTGGGAGGCAGAGGCATGCAGATCTGTGTGAGTTTGAAGCCAGCCTGGTCTACAGAACTAGTTCTAGGACAGACTCCAAAGCTACAGAGAAACCCTGTCTCGGAGAAACAAACAAACAAGCAAACAAACAAAAACAAACCCCTAACTGAGTCAGATGCTCACAGTGGTGCAGGCTTGGTGCTAAGCGACAAAAGGAATTTTCTATCCTCCACTTAAAGGCAGAGGCAAGATTTTGTTGGGGGCAAGAATTTTAGGAAAGTGACAGAAGATGGGGGAAGAGGTCTGGTAGAGACAGGGAAGGACATCAGGGGAACTTTGAAGCCCACTGTGGTTCTTCACAGCAGCTGCATGGTACTTGCTGAGCGTCTCTGGGTGTATCTGGCAGGCAGTGAGAAGGAAGGATCTGATGAGGCAGAGAAGAAAGGAGTTGGAGCTGATTAGTTACAGATGTTGTGGTCAGGACAAGCAAGATGGCTCAGTGGCAACAAGAAGGCACTTGCCACCAAGGCTGCCGACCTGAGTTTGTCCCCTGGAACCTGTGTGGTGGACATGGATGGGGAAAACTGATTTCCACACATTGTCCTCTGACCTCCATACAGGGACCACAGCACATATGTGGGCAACCCCCCCATACAAAATAAATACAGAAATGATGAGGTCAAGAGCAGAGAGGCCAGACTGTTGGAGGGACACTGAAGAGGTACAGAGTGGGTGAGAAGATGACCCGATAAAGTGCTTGTGATGCGAGGGTAAGGGCGGGAGTTCAGATCCCCAGCACCCACAAAGAAAGCTGAGTACCTTGGCACAGACCTAAAATCCCAACACTCAGGGTGCAGGGACAAGGAAGATCCATGGGACTTGCTGGCCAAGTAGTCCAGCTAAATCAGTGAACTCCTGGTTCAAGGGAGAGAGCCTGTCTCAAAATGTAAGGGTGGCTTCTGGCCTACACACACACACACACACACACACACACACACACACACACACACACACACACACACACACACACACGGAGCAGATGTTGGTGGGGTACTGAAATGACTGGAGACAGATGGCAGGGATGATGAAGGGAAGAAGTACCAGTCACCAGAGCCTGTGGTTGTCAGGGCAGCAGAGAGGTTCTTGTGACGGGTGGAGGCATGACTGGGAAGTGCTTATGTGTCCAGGGTAGATTCCAGTAAAAGCAAAAAAGGTAGAGACTATTTTGTGTGTAAATGAAACTATGCCAGAAGGTGTAATGGGAAGGTTTGGAGGGGGAGAAGGATTGGGACTGGAGAGGTCAAGGGAAAACCACAGTTACTCAAGGAGAAGGCTAGGTATGTCGGGAGTTAAACTTCTGCACACCAGCCATTTGAGGCAGGGGGTCCCAGCTTTACCGTGTGTCATGGGTTCTGATAGAGCCTGTCATTTACAGGAGTGACACAGGGTACCTGTGTTCTCTAGAGTCAACTCATCCCATTGGCAAGCCTTCTGGATATTTCACTTGTACTCAGAAGCCTTGCCCCTTTGTCAAACCGGTTCTTAAAACAAATGTGGGTCAGTGACTGGCAAGTGGCCTGACTTGTGAGAGTGTTTGACAGACTGGCAGTTCTCAGGCCTGCCTTCCATGGCAGAATCACCTGGGACATTTTTAATACGTACTAATGGCTGGAACCCAAAACCAATCGTGTCCTAATCTCAGAGGTTAAGACCTCTAGACTCTAGAGTGGAGAGCCTCTATGATCAGTTTTCTTAAGAGCTCCCTCAGTCATTCTACATGATGAGAACCTTGACCTTAGATCCCTGATAACTGATGTGTGGTCCTTCCGCAGCAATTGCATGATGAAGATGCAGAACCCCAGGTCCCACTCCTGACCCCACCTGCCAGGTCAGAACCTGGAGTCCCTTCCCCAGATGATCCCTGGATCATTAATATTTGAGAGAAAGGGCTGGGGAGATGATCGGCCAGTCAGTAAAATGCCTGTCATGCAAACAGGAGGCCCCCAGTTCAGATTCTCAGGACCCATGTAAAAAAACTGGGTGTGGCTGCATGTGCCTGTAATCCTAGCACTGAGGTGACAGAGAAGAGGGATTCTGAAACTCATGGCCAGACAGTCTAATCAATTGGTGAGCTCCAAGTTCAGCGAATTCTATCTAGAAAAACAAGGTAAGAGGGTGATTGAGGAAGACACGTAACTTCATTCTCTAGTTACACACACACACACACACACACACACACACACACACACACACACACACCCCACACACTCATATACTCTCATACACACATTCACACACACCATACACACACACACACACACACTCATACATATGCACCCATATACTCATTCACACACTCACACACCCAAGTCTCATTCACACACAGTCACACACACTCTCACACACACACTCATACACTCACATAATACTCTCATACACTCATTCACACACATTCACACACACTTCACACACATTCACACACACTCTCTCTCTTACACACACACACCCCACACATGCTCTTACACACTCACACACTCATACACTCACACAATACTCTCACACACTCTCTCACACACATACTCATTCATGCACACTCTCTCGCACACACATTCTCACACATGCTCACTCTCACACTCACAACACTCACACCCACTCACACACACATCTCACATACACTCACAACACTCACACACACACTCATACACTCACATACATACTCTCATACACTCATTCACACACACACTCTCTCTCTCTCTCTCTCTCACACACACACACACACACACACACACACACACACACACACACACACACACGGTTTGAGAAGAAACTCAACTGTAGCACTGTGGATCTCTCCTCCAGCAGTTCTGATTTCACTCCTCTGGAGCAGCTGCCCTGGTGCTTCAAATTTCCAGGCCTTTCAGACACCAGCCCTACTGCATTTAGCTAGCACTTCTGAAAGGTGCCCAGTGTGTGCCCGTTAGTTTGGCTGACCAGCCTCATGGTTGTCTAATGATTTCTGTCCTTTTATTTTAACTAATCAATGAACTGCATTTGCTTCTCATTTGTGGGAAAAACTACCTGTCATAAATGCCGGGCAGGGACATCATTTTTCTTCATCTTTGAAGATGCTGCTGGGAGGTGTGGTAACTGTTTAGACAGGAAATAAGTGTGCAAACCAAGGCCCATTACAGAAGGACCAGTTCATTTATTGAGGAAAAAGTGCCACCTGGGAGCCTGGGGAGATAGTGGGGCATGAGGCCTTTAACTCAGATCCTTAGCACCTATGTAAAAGTCAGGCATGGAGGTGTATATCTCCAACCTCAGCACTCATTGATAGCCATTCTAACTGACCTGGGAGCAAACAAGCCAGGGGTGGTGGCACACACCTTTGGTCCCAGCACTTGGGAGGCAGAGGCAGGTGGATTTCTGAGAGTTCCAGGCCAGCTTGGTCTATAGAGCAAGTTCAAAGACAGCCAGGGCTATACAGAGAAACCATATCTCAAACAAACAAACAAACAAACAAACAACAACAACAACAGCCCCCAACCCAAAAAACAAACAAATGAGGTGGAAAGCAATTGAGGAAGATACCTGATGTTGAACTCTGGTCTCCAGGCTCATGACCATGCGTGCTCACACGCACACCTGCATATGTGCTCACACAAACTCCTGCCACCTGCCATTGACACAGGACTGCCTTTACTGAATACCAGACAACTCTTTGTAAAGCCAAGAAGCACAGCTTTCCTGATCAGCTGTTTCTTTCATTTTTTTTCTGAGACCTTGTAGGGAAGACCACTTAAAACATGCCATGGCTTTCTCTCTCTAAGCCAGCTGATTGCACAATTCAGGGGCAGAAAGCAGTTTGCTTCAGGGTTAGCTGGCTCCCTTTACAGGAATTAACACATGAAAAGCATTGCTTCAGACCTGCCTTCCCGCAGTGTGCTCCTAGATTAGTAGTGAGTTTCTTCAAATAATGAACTTGACAAGTGTTTTAAGACTTCATTATGCTTTATGAATTTGAAGGAAGGATTATCTAGACCACAGGGAACTGCAGTGTCTAGTCAGTCACCCATTTTTCATGTGGGTGGCTAAATCTCATGAAGAATAGAAGGTTATTGTTTTGGAGGTCTCACTCTGACTGACTTTTTGTTTTTTCTTTCAAGATTGGGAACATTTGAATCACTTTTGGAATGATTATAACTAAATTCATGCCAAAACAAAAGTGTTTGATTTTCAGGCTTTTGTGAAGAAAACTATACCAATAGTCCTTTAAGAACTTATGCAAGCCACAGAAAGAACAGACTGTAGTTTCATTAGATTTGACATCAGTCTCCAAGAGAGACAGTCATTCGTTTCTTAAAATCCAACAATTAATGTTTTGGAAGGCTCAATACATTTGAAATGCGACAAGATCGTGTCCTTCATAGGAAGCCAGTATGAAATGATGAAGCCTGGAGAAGTTGCTGGCCATGCAGCTCAGTTGGTGGAATGCTTGCTTAACACACAGAGTCCTGCAGAAAATGAGTGGTTTTTGAAGAGGAGGAGGAGGCAGAAGAATTAGATGCTCAAGGAAGTTCCCTTTTGGCTACAGGTGGTGTTTGAAGCTAGCTAGATAACGAGACTCCATCTCAAGTGAATAGGTGGTTAAGAATCATAGATAGATTTGGAAATATATGTTTCCTTTCTCGTCCACGTTCTCTGAGTAGGAATGGCTCACAAACCATTCCCTACCCTTGCGCTAGGTCTCCAGTGTGTGTGCCCAACCCTGCCTTTCTTGGTTTCTGAACAGATGTGTGTACTGGATACCCCCTGCTGGCTTACTAAGAACGGGACACTCCCCAGTAAGAGCACACAGGACACAGTGTTTCTTAACAGCACTGGAATTTTGTAGGACTCCCTGATAATGACTAAAATCTTAGAAGCAGAAAAAGATACTAAAGGAAACAAAACAAAAGCGGAAAAACCCACAGCCAGCTTCCCTTCTCTTCAGACACTCTGGCATGGCCCTGAGGGTATATGGGAGGAGGTCAATTCATAGTTTAGTCATGACTTAAGATGTTATAGAAAAAAATATCAATTACTCAACTGGTGCAGAGAGGAGGTTAAGACTAGGATTGGTGGCTTGGACATTATGATCTTGTAGCTTCATAATACCAGAGGTGAATTTTAAAATATCATAAGCTAAGGTCAATTTAATTCCAGGCACTCAAGTTGGATATGCAGTGTCTAATAGACACATGGATGAACACTGTGTGTTGAGTTATGAAAATGGCATTTTCAGTGAGAGAGATGGCTCAGCAGTTAAAAACACTGGGCTGCTCTTGCAGAGGACTTGAATTTGACTCCCAACAAGCACATGACAGTTCACAAAACATCTGTGACTACAGTTCCAGAGAATCTGAAGCAATATTCTGGCCTCCATGGGTACCAGGGCACACAAATGGTTCATATACATACATTCAGGCAAAACACTCATACAAATATATAAATCCAAAACTGAATGATTACAAGGGTGAATTGAGGTTTTTATTTTCTTTTTATGCACACACACACACACACACACACACATACACCACTGACCTGCAAATGCATAGAATGTGTTACTGATGTGTGAGATTTCCCCAGTGTTCAAAGTGAAAGTGAGGAGCTGGGGAGGTGAATGGCTCAATGGTTAAGGGCACTGGCTGCACAACTATCTATAACACCAGTTCCAGGGGATTTGATGCTCTCTTCTGGCCTCCATGGGCACTGCATGCACACACTTGCACAGATTTACATGCAGGCAAACACTCATAAAAATAAATACATCTCCAAAAATAAATAAATAAATAAATAAATAAATAAATAAATAAATAAATAAATAAATGGAAGTGAACATGATCACCTTCTGGGACTCCAGGAGGCAGGCAGCTGTTGTGGCCAGATGAACCTCCCCTGTGTTTCCTGATGACTAGCTCACACTGTAAGAGTGTTCTTTTCTACTCTGGTTGATGGAGGGGCTTCCCTTTTGGAATAACGCAGAAGGCTCTCTTCTGGGCCCCAGGTCCTGTTTTAATAGGTGCTTTGAATGAGTTTTCTTGGCTACAAATGCAGACAAGTCATTGGCTTCCTCTAAACGTTCAGTGGCTTTCCATCTCCCAAGAAGCAATGTGGGGCCAGCGAAATGGCTCCTGGATAAAGTCTCTTGCCACCAAGCTTGACAACCTGAGTTAGTTAGATTCTGGGATCCACGTGGTAGAAAGAGAGAACTGCTCCCTGCAAGTTGCCCATAAATAAATACAATAGAAATGCATTTGAGAGGAAGCAGTAGGAATTCTGACCCCAGAAATCATGCGGCTACCTTTGTTTGTACTGTGGTCTTCTGGAACCATCAGCTCCTCCCTTAACCTTTGACCCTGTCTGTGAGTCTTCACTCATGCTGTCCCTCGAGCTTGACCCATCTTGTCTTGCAAGTTCTCATGCATCTTTGAAGGTTTGCAACCAGGGGCTGGAGAGGTGATGGCTCATCAGTTGAGTGTGTACTGGTTTTGCAGAAGAGCCCAGTTTGGTCCCCAGCACCTGTGTTGGGTGGCTCACAGCCGCCTGCCTGTTGTCCAGCTCCAGTGTAGTCTGATGTCTCTTACCTTCCCTCCCCATCCCCATGATGGGCATACACGTAATTAAAAATAGCAAGAATAAATATTGAAAGGGGAGTTGCAGTTAACTTCCACTTTGTGGTTAGGATTTCCTGACTTGTTCTCACAGCTTTGCCTGAGACATGCTAATGCTCTGCTGCCCCCTAGGGCAGTGATTCTCAACCCTTGGGTCGAGACCCCTTTGGGGGGGGGTCAAATGACTTTCACAGGGGTCACCTAAGACCATTGGGAAACACCGATATTTACATAACTGTAGCAATAAAAATAACTATGGTTGGGGGTCACCACAGCATGAGGAACCTTGTTAAAGGCTCACAGCATTAGGAGGGGTGAGAACCACTCATCTAGAGACAGACTCTCCTAGGCTTGAACGCAGGTCTGTAGATGGCTTCTTCTGAATTGTGCCATTCTTAGGAGAACTGACAAATGAAAGAATGGATGTTGTCCTCCACCAACAGGAGTCCCTCAGTACAGCCAGGCTGGGTGCCATTCTTTCTTCCCTCTCCCAGGGAGCTTAATCCCTTACAACTTCTGCTCCGTGGTCCTCAGGGGCCACTCAAGAACACCAGGGATGGGAGATGAGAATGGAGATGGTCTAAACACATTGTATCTGTGCATAAGACTACCAAAATATTAGCAATTAAAAAAAGATTACTGTGGGTGAATACATTTCCTATTCTTAACAGTCTTATGATTCATGCACCGTTTGCATGAGAACTAAACGATAACATGTAGACCGCAGGCAGCTGGCTCTCCAGCCAGCTTTGAAGTTTGGGATATTTTGTTTTTTCTAACATCAAATACCACTCTCTTATCAAATTGAATGGCATGATTCCCAAATACTAAGTTTAGAGAAAGGCCACAAGATACGGAGCCACCCATTATCTTAAAATAACTGTATTATGCGCATTAAAAGATGTAGCTTTCCCTTTCCGGTGTGATTGCTCTGTTTGATCAAATTGAAAGTCAGGTTCCTATTATGGTGTTTATGCCTTATTTCCTTAGACTAAATGAAATTGTCCCATTATGGCAAATAGAAGCTTCATAATGGTTTGATTCAGGCTTAATTGGAAGGCTGTTTCTCAGAATACTTTACCATTCCGGTCACACGTTGGATATTGTGTTTTCCAGTAGAGTCCATGAGGTGGGACTGAGTTGAAACCCATAAAAAGACTTGCAGTCCCAGGTCCCTCTCTCTTCACTGCCCCCATGGAGACAAACCCCTAGAAGAAATGCCCCTTGCTGTGTGGTTCTGCTCTCAGCTCCTCCCAGGATGGGTAGGCAGTTTAGACACTGTCAAGCCACCCTTAGTGTCACTTCCTCTGGGTTTCTGAAGTGGACTTCACCAAGAGTCTTCCCTCTCTGTTTCTCAAGGCTTCCTCACAGCAATGAGGCAAGAAGTGACCCGAGCTCACAAAGGCTGGGCGCTGGACACGGTGACCATCCACAATGATGTCCTGCGGCAGACCAAAGAGGAGATCACCTCACCCCCTGCGGTAGGTGCTGTGGGGAGCTGAAGGTGGAAATCCAAGTTCAGCTCAAAATCGTTGTTGCGGGCTGGGGATGCAGTGCAATGAACGGCCAAACAGTTACCTAGTGCGCAAGGCCCTGGATTAGTTCCCTGTACCACAAAAGCAAGCACAAAATTAAAAACTGACCTTGGCTTCTTCAGTGAAGCCCATCTGCTTTTTCAGGGAGTTGATCTCGGTTGTAGCCACACAACCTCAAGGCCAGTGCCTCCCCCATCTGCTGAGTGGGAGGTTAATGACAAGAGCTACTGAGCCCAGAGACTTCCTGGGTGACCTTATTAATGCAACGTGTTTGCTTAGAAGGATTTCCATGTGTCTTCAGCTCCTGCACTGGGCTCACGGGGTCCTCTGGAGCCGCTGAGGGCCATGGAAGTCCACTGGACTCATTGTATTGTTCCTCAGTGTGTTTGGGGACTCAGGGTGCAGAGCATCTGCCATGCTGTGGAGAGAGCAGGCGCCCTGAGCCGCTGTGTTGACACTGATGCTAGGCAACTTCTTTCATGATTTTGCTCCTACATCTGAAAAATGGGTGACAGTTCAAACCTCTCTGCAGGAAGCCACAAGGCTGTAAAGGCCATCATGTAAGCTTGGTGGCGGATCTGACATGACAGCTCAATAAATCTTAGTTCTTATTTCTTCTTCTCTGATGGCCATTCTCTCAATACCAATGGGACAAGAGTGGATGATCTTCTCAGCTCTAGTCCAAGTTTTATGCCACTTTGTAGTGGGAGATCTCCCTTCCAGTTTTCAGAAGGTTCCTTATACCTCTCCAAGCTCTCATCCCACACTCATCTACCGTGTATATTTCTACTAGTCCCTCTTAAAGGTAATTTGGGGCCTTTCTATTACATGGGCATCTTCTGCCTATGATTGCACCCCGGACCATGTCACCTCTGTGTGTGTATTTGTAGTACTGCTTAGCTGCGTGGTACCCCTACCCATATTTGTTGCCTAAAATACCACAGACTGGATTATTAAACTCTTAGAATGTTTTCCCCTCACAGTTAAAAAGTCAGGAAACTACTGTAGCTTGCTTGGGAGAGTGCTGGCTTAGCAGTGTGGAGCCCTAGTTGGGTCCCCAGCCCCATGTAAGCTGGGTGTTGTGGCACACACCTGTAATCCCAACACTCAGAACCGAAGCAGGGGGATCAGGAGTTTAAGGCCAGTCTGGGCTACAAGGGACCATGTCTCAAAATAAAACAAAATAAATCAGTGATTGGCAGTGTTGGCTTCTTCCAGAAGGAAGCTATGAGAGACAAGTTTACTCCATGACTCTCTCCTGGCTGCTGATGCCCACTGGCAGCCCTTGGCAAGATTGGTTGGTTTTTTGCTGTCTCATTCCAGTGTTTTTTTCCACCACTGTCAGAAGCTTATCCCCTATGTGCCTATCTGTGTGACCTACCCCTACACACACACACACACACACACACACACACACACACACACACACATACCATAATGAATCTAGGGCCTTTCTAGACCCAATGTGTTTATATATAAACACATTATATCTACAAAGTCAAACGATGCATTTGAGGTACTGGGTTGATGTAAATTTGGGGTGACACCATTCTATCTGCCACATCTTTGCACTGTGACTCTTAAGGTCCCTAAATCACAACGGCTATAGAAAAAGGACATAGTTGACTGTAGGATGGTTCCTAGTGATCACTTGGTTTGTGTAACATTAGTCAGCCACCAAGCTAATGGTGGGAACTTCTGTTTCTTGATTCCCTGGGACTGCCCACGATCTCACTGTCAAATCACGTGCTTCAGTTTGTGGTTCAAAATGTATGGTCCTCATGCAGTTATCCCACATGAAAGAGTCCTAGAAACTCTTTGCAGCTAATCTCTCTGTCCTTTATCATGATCTACATTTACTTCCCCAGGCCCCATCTTCATTAGAAATAGAAAAACGGTTACCATCTTCTACATAAATATACTTTATGAGCTTGCATGATTCTCTCTGGCCCTTTCTTGTTTTAATGAATACATGTTCTGTGGCTCCCCGGTGCCTGCAAGATAGAGTTCAGACACTTCAGCTCGGCAGATTTGTCTTCCGTGGTCAAGTGATAGCTCATTTTATTACCTTTGAACCCTTTGCCAAGAAGTAAAATATCTTCTCTGCCCATCCTGTCTGTCTTTGTGGAGTTGCTTCAGCCCTCATCCTCCCCAGTTCCATATGCTGCCCCATCCCTTCAGGGATCTCTTCAAAACTGTCCCCCCTCAGTCGGCTCTAATGGCAAAAGCCCACATTGACCTTCATTCCAAAGTTACCACTCTTATCCTCAGAACCCATCACCAGGAAATTCCATTAACAGATTTCAAGCTTTCACCTGAACTCAAGGTGATTTAAAGGTGAGGCCCACGAAGGCCAGTCCATTTGTAGGAAAGAACCTATGTAGGGAGGATGGTTTGGTCATACACTATGGAGCAGCCAACTCCACTCTCATGCCCACTTTGCTGTACCACTCCAGGCCTCTGGGGGCGCTCTAATTTGGATTTCAGTTCATCTTGTGAAGGAGATGGGGTGGAGCCCAGGGTTGGCTTGGTCTTCTCAGCCTAAAGTACCATTGACAACAGCTCTAAGCTGCACCAGCTCAAGCTGGACTTAACAGCTACCTGCAGAAGTGTCCTGGCACTCCTGTTACCCAGATTGGCCACCCCACATTTTAATAACTCATAGCAGGACATTTCCACCATGCAGCTAGACTCAGTGTGTGCCCAGGGGAAAATGTGGCCTAGTATTTTATGAATGCAATTTCCCCAGTGGTGTTTTCTTATCTACTAATGCTCTGAGACTGGTTGTGCTTTCTTTCTGAGAGCTGAGAGCCCTGATTGCATAATGGATGCTTAGCTTTCAGCACCTCCCCTCTCTGCCTCTTGGTCTTTCAGGAAGGTGTGTATATTTATGGGCTGTATATGGACGGAGCATCCTGGGACAGGCGGAATGGGAAGCTCACAGAATCCACCCCGAAGGTTCTCTTCATGCAGCTTCCTGTCCTGCATATCTTTGCCATCAACTCCACGGCACCCAAGGACCCAAAACTGTACGTGTGTCCTATCTACAAGAAACCCAGGCGAACTGATCTCACCTTCATCACGGTGGTGTACCTGCGTACAGTACTGTCCCCAGATCACTGGATCCTGAGAGGAGTGGCCCTCTTGTGTGACATCAAGTAAGGCCATTTCTACCTGCCGTGGGCACCAGAAGAGCCACACAGGAGCCCTGCCATTGAGAGACGCAGATGAGTGTGTCTCTCCTGCCTGGTAGGTCCTTCGTTACTCTTCCTCCATTAAACAGTTGAAACTTTTCCTGTTGCTTGTCTGTCTCTTCATATCACTATTCAAAGAACCATTCCAGATCCCTGCTTCTGATTCCAAGAACTCACATTATGGTGTGATTACGTTTTGAACGACAAACCCCCTTCTTCATCTTAGAATACTTTTGAGAAGGCTTGTATTTGAAAATGTTGAAAACAGGGTGTTGCTAGGATCCATCCTAAAAGGACCCCAGCAGATAGAACTTCTTCTGCCAATGAAAACCACTCCTGGGCTGGCAAGATAGCACTTGTCACCAAACTTGACAACCTGAGTTAGATACTCTGGGATCCACATGGTAGAAGGAAAAAACCCAACTCCTACAAGGTGTACTCTGATCTGCACTGTGGGGCATGCACACACTCTTGGGAGGGCATGCTTGTGCACACATGTGTGTGCACACACATACACACATAAATGTATTAAAACATACAAATAAATATATGAAATAAATAAAATTTTAAAAAGAAAACTTCTCCCAACAAGTAATCTTCCCATGTGTAGGCTTGTTCAAATAGTATTCTTCTGAGATTTTGTGTGTGTGTGTGTGTGTGTGTGTGTGTGTGTGTGTGTGTGTGTGTGTGTGTGTGTATTATGTATGTGTGTGTACATGAATGTGTACATATATGCTTTTGGGAGGATGTCTGAAAACCCACTGGGACAGGTGATCTTGTAATTTATTTTAATTTTATTTGATATTATTTCCTCTCCTTTTTGTGGTACTTTTGAGGCTCAGGGAACTCTGGCTCCCTGGCTCTTCCTCCCAAGCCCAATTCTGCAGGAAATAATGAAACACATGTCTAGGTAGCAAATGGAGAAAGCAAAACAAACTCCATCAAATGAAATTAGGTTACATGCTGAACATCTTAAAAAGCAGAGTCTTTAGACAGTGAAGCTATTTCTTACTCAGTAGTTAGTCTGAAACTCAGTATGAACCTTGATTTCCTGCTGAAGGAAATTGTCAATTTAACAAAACAGATGGGGTCCTCGACTGAAACGCTCGTGTAGCTCTAGGATAGTGAAGAAGTATCTCTTCACTGTCTTCTCATCTGGAATCTTCTTGTCTGCCCCTAGCTACTTGCACTCCTCTCTGTTCTGGAGGAGGAGTCATTCCCAATCACCCTATTCTTCTGTCATCCCGTTACCCGATTGGAGATGGTGACAGCAAACCAAGTGAGAAGGCCCAGTGATAACCTAGGTAAGGTATCCGGGGATGACCATAGAGGAGACTCTGCTGTACCTCCTGTCTGGGGTTGCTCCTGGAAGGAGACCATAGAGGTAACCTCTGATGTGTCTTTGAGGCCTATTCAATCTCAAAGTCATACAACTTAAAGGATAACTAAGTACCTGTCCTGTTTCGTTTCCATTGTGATAAAACAAAAACAAAAATCCTCCCTGACCAAAAGAAACATAGGGAAAGAAAGTTTTCATTTGGATTACACATTTCCAGGTCACAAGCTGTTGTTGAGGGAGGCCATGGCAGGGGCTTGAAGTGAAAACCATGGAAGACGCTTGCTTGCTGGCTCACTCTTTGGTGTCTTTAAAGGCTCATGCTTACTTTGCCAGTTTTCTCAGACAGCTCAGAATTAGCTGCTTAGGGATGGCACCGCCTACAGTGGGCTGGGCCCACCTGCATCCATCAAGACAGGTGATGTCCACAGGCCAACCTGATGAAGACAGTTACTCAATGGCATTTATGATGATGATGATGATGATGATTCCAGATAATTCTATATTGTGTCAAATTGACAGTTAGTGCTAACTTAAACCGTAGCCAAGCCCCTGGTCTAAGTTTCTATACTTCCCATCCACCAGGAGACACACTAAATCAAAGGTGGCATCCCCTGGGTGAAGTATCTTCCTGAAATGAAGCTAGAACTTGGAAGCACCTGCCTGCCAGTCTGGGAGGGCCCAGGAAAGCAATGCAGTCTTGCTATAGCAAGCCAGTCAATGGGTTCTGAAACAACACACATAAGGTGATCGAACAATTAAAGGTAAATGCATAATCTAAATCCCTGATGTCCAAGAGGGTACTTAGAGAACAATAACAATTAGGCTTGATGTTGTCTGATGATTTGAATGTCTTGGAGAAAATGGGGGAGGGGCATGTAGAAAGCTGTGGCTCTAGCAAAGGTCACTGATAAGACTGGTTAATGGCACCGTTTTCTGGGAACTCTGCTGTGGCTGATTATTTTGCTCTGAGTCAACAGTGAGGAGAAAGAGAGATGGGCACTGAGGCCCAGCCAATATGGGCACCTGGCCCCTGAGCAGTGCCTCCAAATGGTTTTGTTGACGGTTGGCACTTCTGAACTGCCTGGGTTCTGCTGAGAGCTGGCTGGGAACCCAGTTCCAGTGTCTTTCTCTAGCCTAGCAAATGGCTTTCCTTAGACATTTTGCACCATTGAACTTCCATAAACACATAACCATTTTCTCAGCAAAATTGTTGCTCTTTCACTAATTACATAATTTGCCACACTTGAGTGAGGGAGACCTGGTGAGCATAAAAGTGCAGGGGAGCGAGGAGGGGATGGTTAAGCCAACAGAAGCTGGGGCAGAAGCAGTGGGGCTTTTTGTTTTCCCTCCTTGGAATCATTCCACGTTTTCTCATTTTGGTCTCAGCAAAAGCGAGCCATAAGATTTATATCTTCTTTGATTTAAAATGTTATTTTACTTTGGACTTTACATAAAAATAAGGGCAAAGAGAAGCATCCAGAGAGAGAGCCTAAAAAAGAGATCTGTCTTGCGGGTGGTGATGTGTGAATAAGCCACACTCTGCTGTCAGAGATGAATGGGGGCCTGGACTCAGCAGGGGATGCAGTGTGACTCAGGGCCATGGCTGAAGGTCATAGATGTGGCTGAGGATATTCAGGGTTGAGGGATGGGGGCGAAAGCAAGGTAACACTGGGCTGGGTCCTGAGTTCTTCATAGATATCATCAAGGGTACAGATGGGTGGGAGATAAGCATTGGTTGTCTTATTGCTGTGACCAAACGCCTGACAAGAAGCAGTTCTTATGTGAGAAAGGATTTGTTTTAGCTCACAGTTTGGGGATGGCTGCGGTGACTGCAACATGAAACTGCTGGTTCACATATGGGTAGATAAGAAAGCAGAGACCAGACAGGAAACAGGCCCAGGCTACAGACCTCAAGGACCCCCTCCAATAAGTCACTTCCTTGAGTGAGGCTCCACTTCCTGAAGGATCTCCAGACTGACTACCAAAGCACCAGCACCAGCTGGACAGCAAATATCCAAACAGAGGGACCTGTGGATCGCACAACAGGAGGGAAGGGAAGAGAGAGATGAACTATCTAGAGACAGAGGCCAGATAACCTTCAAGAAACTTCTGTCACAAGGACTACACACAAGGCCTCATGAGCTAGCCAAAAATTTGACTTTGTGGTCCAACTAATCACTGGAGCGCTCCCCACTCTACAGTAAGTTTCTGTAAAGTACAGCCTGTTCACCGTCCCAGTAAGTATGGACAGAATGGAAGAAGCAACAAACAGCCGATTTGCTGATTAACACCTTGATTACAGGCAGTAACGAGGAAGGAGGGACCATCTGTGAGGACAGGTCCCAGAGGCTAGAATGGCAGAAGGCAGTGTTGATCATGCTGGGTTGCTGATAGGCTGGGGGTAGGAGGATTGGATAGGAGGCCATTGTTCTAGACTGGAACCAGAGAGTGGACAATTGGAAAATAAGAGAGTCTTTGGAAAGATGCAGAGAGGGAGAATTTGGGTCAACAGAGTCTGAAGAGGGCTGGAGGTCTACATCAGTGGTGGAGTGCTTACCTCCACAGACACACACACACACACACACACACACACACACACACACACACCATGAATACAACATACATACCATACCTCTCTCTGTGTCTTTGTCTCTGTCTCTGTCTCTCCCTCTCCGTTCAAGCCTTGAAGATACAGCTGTTAACAGACTGGTGAGTCTAGCTGAATGTTTTTATTGTTTGTTTGTTTGTTTTGCTCTTAAAATTTGGGAGAGGGCTAGGGAAATGGCTTGGTCCATAAAGCACTCACCTCATAATTATGAGGTCCTAGGTTCGGATACTAAGGACCATGTATAAAGCTGGACACTGTGGTGTGCACTTGTGATCCTAGTGACTGTGAGATGGGGGATGCAGAGACTAGCAGATTCCTCAGGACACTGTCTCAAAGGGAGGACCAATACCAGAGTTGTTCTCTGACCTCCATATGTGTGGTGTGGCACACATGTACAGACACATATATATTCATTGAGAGAAAACAATACTTCAACAAAAGATAAAAGAGTAAAAACTTAAAAGAAAAATTTACTGTACTAAGTAAAAAATACTAGGAACTGTGGAGATCTTTCCACTTCTATTTTATCTTATTTATATGGTGTTTTGCCTGCATGTATGTCTGTGGGCCACATGTATGCAATGCCCGGAGAAGCCAGAAGAGGGCTTGGATCCCCGGAAACTACAGTTAGAGAGGGTTGTGATACCCCCTGTGGGTGCTGGGAGACAACTCTGGGTCCTCTGCAAAAGCAGCCAGTGCTCTTAACCTCAGTCTACTTTTCAGTTTTAAAAAGCCAAAAGCAACTCAGAGGTAAAGTAACTTAATGACTTGAACCTAGGTAGCTAATAAAAATCTCCAAAGTCGGAACTTTTGGTAAATAAATAAATAAATAAATAAAAAGCTTTGATAATTAGCCTAATTGGAGAGACTTGAAAGATACAGCAGTTGAAGAGATGCCACCAGGTGACACTAGCCTCTGTCCACACATGCAGCTGACACACAGGACCAGCATAAATACTGAGTGGTTGTGTGTCCTTGGGAGTGATCCAGGACTGTCCAGACATAGGTGGACATGGTGTTTCTAGATTTGATCAAAATGTTCAAGCCATTAAAAACTTCCTTCCCCCTTCCCCCTCTCTCTCCTTCCAGTTTTAGTTCATTTTCTCTAGAAGCCAGCTGGGTAAGGTAGGGATTTGGTGGTGGGAAGGGTCCTAGAAAAATTCTGGGCACAGCTCCTGTGGTATGGTAAGAGAAAGCAGACTGGGACCAAGTTGGGCTACCAGGCAAATGATGTCCTTTCAGCCACATGCCAGCAGGGAGCAGGCAGAGGGAGCCAGTAACAAGGAACAAGTCCTGTAGTCAAAAAGTCAGTTTGGGACCTGAGTGGGATTAGCCAGCTCAGGGCAGCTATCCCACCACATCCATATGCTCTCCACATCCATATGCTCCCGCTCTCCCTCCTTCCCTCCCTCCTTCCCTCCCTCCCTCCCTCCTTCCCTCCCTCCCTCCCTCCTTCCCTCTCTCCCTCCCTCCCTCCCTCACTCCCTCCCTCCCCTTTCCTCCCTCCCTTCCTCCTCTCCTCTCCTCCCTCCCTCTCTACCTCCCTTTCTCCTCTCCCCTCTCCCTCCCCCTTCCTCCCTCCCTCCCCTCTCCCTTCCTCCCTCCCTCCCTCCTTCTCTCTTCCCCTCCCTCCTCCTTCCTCCCTCCCTCTCTCTCTCTCTGTCTCTCTCTCTCTCTTTCTCTCTCTCCCACCTACTTTGATTTTAAATCTAGTCATGAGGCTGTTTTGCATTGCTTCCTCTTTTTACCTGAACAACATAATAAAAACAAAAACCAAAAATACTTTCACTTGCACAGACTGTAACCTGTGAGGGACAGGGTGAAGAGACATCCCTTTCCTAGGAAGGATCCAGTGTGAGCATTAAACAGACAGGTTTAAAAAGATGCCTCCTCAACTCAAAAACAACTCAAATTTGAAAGCCTCCATTCTTAATTGGTGGGTGTTTTTTGTTTGTTTGATTTTTTTTAAGGGCCATAAATTCCCTGAGAATTCTTGAAGGATTGAGCTATATTTTTGCCTTTGAAAAATTAGTTTTGTACCTTGAGCACATGGGGAAAACTTAGTTGCCTCCATTGCATCTGGCATTGACTACAAAAAGGAACTGTAGTCTTTGAACACTCAAGTCTTGAAGTCTTGATTTACATACAAGCCTCTGAGATGAATATAAATACTTTAGGGGTGATACTCAAGACACAAAAATCATCTTTGTCTATCCCGAATCAATGTTAATGCCTTATAGAAGCTGTTGATGCAAAGACCACCTTAACCCTTTCTGTTAGCCCCAGGCTGAGCCAGAGATTGAGGACCTCATAGGTATTGCTGTTCCCCCAACCTCCTAAGGCTTACAAGATCACCTCTCTTGGGATTATGAGGTGTGGGTTTGGGAGAGTGACTTGTTACAGGTGTTTCGTTGTAAACAGTTTAATTGAACAGGTGTCCTTAGGTGGCATGTACTTGCCTCCACAGTGCACACCAGTATGGTGCTGGCAGACACTTTCTGCTTGTGGCTCCAGTTCCCTGAGATACCTTCATGGCTTCTTCAGGATGGTATTGATGAGTGTGTCGGGGGCTCTCTTCCATTCCCCATGCTGATGAATACATGGGCAGTTCTGTCATCAGGAAGGAACCCCAGCCTCCTCAGAAATTTGATTGGGGATTTCACTGTGCATCTGGGGGATAAGGACGCTAAGCTGTCATTTCTGGCTTCCATGCTTGCCTTCCTGATTATGCAAACTGCCTCTTCTCTATTGTCCCTCTTCCTTTGTGAGCCCTAAAGGACATCCGTGTCCTGTCATGATAACAGCCAAAGAGAGGTTGCCAGAAAAATAGGAGATAGTCTTGTTACCCCCACTTCCTTTCTCTCCCCTCACTCTCTCTTTCTCTCCAGATCCGGACTGGCTGCTTGGCATTTAGCTGGACTGTATCAAAAGCCTTGTCTTTAATGTGCCATCCCCTCTCCAGGGAAAAATCAGTCACTTTTGGTTTTTTTCAACATTTATGATTTTTTTTTTCTAGAGAACTGACTTGCGTTTTTTTGCCTTGTTTGTTGTCACCCAAAACTGGTCCTGACTGCCAGCAGGAGCTGTGACATTCCCTGGTGGCTCTTGGATCCTCTTGGATCCCTCCTGTGCTCAGGGAATCCCTGGTGTGGGGCAGCTGACCCAGGGATGATCAGGTACATTTTCTCTGTGACCCTGGCTCTTTCCTCTCATGCCCACCATCCTGCTCTGCCTGAAGCTATATGAGGTAAGGACTGACCCCAAATAATGTTTGTGCTCTCATCTATTAGCTCACATTATTCCCACCCGGAGCCCTGCCAGCAGAGCCCCACAGGCCACCCATGTCAGTGCCAGGCTCTCACGAGCTCCTCTCTGCTCTATTCATCCCAGAGGAGAAGGGAAAGACACAGGTAGGGAACCAAGAGGATGCTGTCAAACCTTCCATGGGTCATGCTTGAACCACACCTTTAGTGCCCATGTTGTAAGGTGACAACCACCGTGTTGTAAGCCTGCATACCACTTGTCCCCTTGAAGCCTTTGAGCATTTCCCCTCTCATGGTTCAAGCTGTCATCTCGGCAGTCTTCTTGGAAACATCTGATTGACAAGCATCCATACTGCCCGAGTCTGAGTTGCTCAAGCCACTCTCCACTCTGATTATCCATCCAGTATGTAGATGTCTCTGGGTCAATTTATGTATTAATTTGTCACTTGCTGCATAATATTTAGTACTGAGATAAAAAACAAATAAGCCAATCCTACGAGGAATTGATTTTCCCTTCCACATCTGTTCACAAAGACATAAATCTAAAGTTTTGCTACTTTAAAAGCCTCCAATGCAAATATAATCTAAAATTGCTAGGCTTTGAAGTTGGCCTGTTCTGTCAAAAGATGTTTATGGACCCGATCTCTGGAGCCTGGCCACTCATCTTCCGCCTGCAGGCCCTGAAGACATTGATCACCTCTCGAGGTCCACTCCAATTCTCGGCAACCAAGCCTGAGGGTATTGTGTGCCTTTTGCACACTCTAAGCTCTGTGACAACCCCTAGGAGAAAAGCAGGAGTGACAAAGTCATGGAACAGATCTCAGACACTTACAAGCAGAGAACACCAGCTCTGTCTACAAGACAGCTCGTAAGCCAGGACATGGCCATTGTTCTAAAGACGAAGGGCTATAGTAACAAAATGAAACCAAACTTGTCTTTGGGAAGCTTGGGGGACATCTTTATAGAAAGGAGAATTTAGGCTGAGCTGTATTGAATGTGGGGACACAACCAAAGGAAATGAGATCAGAGCATTCTTGGGGTGGGGGTGGGGACTAAAAGAAGCCAAGTTTAAACCTCCACAGGGGTGGTGATATAGCTCAGTGGGAGAGGGCTTGCTTCCAGGTCCAATCCCCTGCACTGCAAGAAATGAATGAACAAGTTAAAAAAAATCATGAAGAACTACATCTTTACAGCGTTCAGTTTGGCTACAGTCCAGGACTTTTGAGGGGGCCCAGCTGGAAAAAAAAAAAAGGCTCTGAGTTTATGACTGTGGCACCTCAAGGACACTGTGGGTGTGACCATAACGGTTTCCTTCACATGGGGCAGTCTCCCAAACTCTCGTGTGCAGTCAGTATCTGCACAACAATCCTGCAAGCAGGGGGCAGCTTTGAGAAAGGTGAGACCCACAAGGGAGCAGTGTGGGCTGGGGAGACAGTTTAGAGGGTTTCACACAAGCACAAGGATTCCGGTTTGATCTCTAGCATCCGCAGAAAGAGCCAAGTGTGGTGGTGGCACACACTTGTGACCCCAGCACTGAGGAGGCAGACACAGGCGGATCCCTGCAGCTTAGCACCCAGCCAGCTTCCATGAACCACTGAGTTCCAGCACAATGAGAGACCCTGTTTCAAAAAGTACGATGGACGGCTCCTGAGGTTAAAACATCCCAGGTTGGGGCTGGAGAGATGGCTCAGTGGTTAAGAGTGTTGTTGTTCTTACGGAGGGTCTGAGCTTGCTTCCTTCCCATTACCCACATCAAGCAGTTCTAGGCTGTCTGCCACTCTTGATCCAGTGGTGCTGACACAGCTTTGATCTTTGGCCTCCCCCCCCCCCACACTCCCACATAGACATACATGGATACTTTTTAAAACGTTTTTAAAAGACTTCCAAGGTTGACCTCTGACCTACACGCATGCTCTACACACAGGTGCCTTTGTGCACACACAGGGTAGAGGACATGTGCGATCTGCCTCTGGGACAAACAATAGCCAAAGCATGGACATGAAGACTTGGTCCTTCCAACATATGAAAATAAGAACTCTTTGAGGATTTCATACAATGTATTTGAATATATTCACTCCCTTCCCACCCTCTCAACCCCCATCCCTTTCCATCCAACTTTGAGGGTTCCTCCTTTATTTCTCTTCTTTTTCCGGCAAGTCTTGAGATCTGGGCCTGCTCTCAAGTATGGTCAGCCTACCAGGAGGCGCACCATTTAAAAAGAGAGCCAAACCAAAAACAAAAGAAAAAAAAAAAACCAGGACCAAATCTGACTCACCCTCTCCCACCTCTCCCAGCAACCATTAAGTGGCTAATAACTATGGAACGAATTACATGTTCACACCCTAACTTCTGTGTTGGGGCTCCCAACATTTTAAGTTTGCCCCTAGATAACAGTGTGGGCAGGGAGGCTGTAAGAGACCTCATTCCTTACTAATGGCAGTTTTGAACGTCTTTGGTTGGATGGGTTAGTTGAGTTTAACTCACCGCTTCTTGTTGAGTAAGGCCCAGTGGATGCTCAGGTATGAGTTAGAGTTTTCCTGACAGGGAGACAAGGTTAGTGCTATGGGCCATGGGTATGTTATCAGATGAGGTTGTGGCCAAAGGGGTAGATGTGTAACCATCATTAAGACTCCAGTGGTTGGGCCAATTAAACCAGGTGCAATGGTGTACACCAATAATACCAGGAAAGAGAAAATCAGCAGGTAAAGGTACCTGCCACCAAGCTCGATGGCCTGAGTTAAATCCCCAGGACCCACGTGGTTTGTCCTTCAAGATCTCAGGCCTGGGTTGAACCCCAATCAAGATCCAGCCACTCCAGTCTGGATGTCTCCCCTCCAGCACCCTCCCTCAATACTGACACTGTCAACATTTGTCTCTTTTCCCATCAGGAAACCACCCTGTTTTGAATTAATTCTGTGGTTCTACCCTCTGAGAAGCCACCCACAACCTTCCCCAAGTGCAGTGGGTTGGGGAGGGGAGGGCACCTGAGCCATTAGGTGCTGGAGAGGTTCATCAGCTTTGTTTGCCATCCCGTTTGGCAAATGAGCCAGAAAGCAAAGCATCATTGAGTGTGTGGGGTGGGGGGTGGGGTGGGGGTGGGGTGGGTACCTTTAAAGCACTGGCCTTGTGGGGGGGAAGGAATGAGGTAAATGACAGGTCCACTTGAGCTAGGTCGGGTGGTCAGACCCGAGTAACAGCAGGAGACCTAGAGCTTCGTAATCACAGGCCAACATGAGCTTTGGACTCATTGCCACAGCATAAGCCAGAGTGGCCCAGGAGAAGTGACCAGGGGCAGAAATGGGGACTCCTAGGTTGTGCTCCCACCTAGAGCATAGAAAACAAATTTGGAGTCAGTCTTGGGTAGTAGTGGCATTTCACTCATGACAATACTGAATCTACACTAAAAACCAAGGCCAAGACCAGGGGTTCCAGCTGCTCAGAGAAGCTGGCCAGTAACTCTAGGGAGCCACTGGCTTGTATTTGTTTTCTTTTATCAAGGGGGAAAAGAGTATACCATCAAATGTCTTTCATGCAGAAGCCTGGGAGGTGATTTAATCCAGCCTGTGTGTGGTTAGTAAAGGCAAAGAGACCAGGGCTGGAGAGATGGCTCAGTTGGTGTGTGGGGTGGGACAGAGCTAAGCACAGTGGCACATGATTGTGATCCCAGTGCTGGGGAGGTAGAGGTAGATGGACATCTGGGACTCATTGTCCCACTAACCTCAGGCCAATGAGAGACCCTGTTTCAACAAACAGGGTGGACTGGAGAGATGGCTCAATCAATGGTCAAGAGCCTGCTGCTCTTACAGAGGACCTGAGTTCAGTTCCCAGCACCCACATCTAGTGGCTCACAACAGCCTTTCACTTCAGTTCCAGGGTATCCAGTGCCTGTTCTCAAATCCACAGGTGTACACACACACACACACACACACACACACACACACACACACACACACACACACATTTTATTAAAAATATTGATTCATATATGGCAGCACACACCTTTGATTCCAGCACTGAAGAGGCAGAGGAGTGTCTGTGAGCTTGAGGCCAGCTTGGTGTACACAAGCAATTTCCAGGCCAAGGTTACACAGAGAGAACCCACCTCCAAAAACTAAACCAAAAAAACAAAAGGTGGGTGTCCCAGAAGAATGACATCACTCAGGGCTGCCTCCTGACTGCCATAAATATGTACACACATGTGTACCTGCACCCACATGCCCACTCACCCTGGTGGGAACACACACAAGTACAAGAGGAAAGTGACTCAGAAGGCTTCAGGGTGAGTCTCCGAAGGGGCTCCGGCCAGCTTGAGCATGGCCAGCGTGGCTCTGGAGGCCTTGCCCTTCTCCCTTATACCCTCTGCCTTGGTAAAACCATTAGATCACATTCCTAAAGCCTGCCACTGGGGTCCATTTCCTCACTTGGCCACGTCCTCCTCCTGAGGCTGACTACCAAGGTCCAGCTATCAAAGTATTGAAGTCCAGCATCAAAAGCCTCTAATTTAATTTGGCTCCCTAATTGACATGCCCAATTAAAATGGAGCCCTCATGCCAGCATGGTGTTGCCTCTTGTATCTTCATAAACTGCCATTTTCCTGTGTGCCATGTCTGTCTCCTCTCCATCCAGAGGCAGTCTTCTGTCCTCCGGGGACAAATACCCCTGCACCCCATTATTCCCTTCCCCTTCTCCCTCATCCTCTGTCTCCTATTTTTGTCCCCTATTCCCTGCCTCCTGTCTGTCTGGGGCAAATACATCTCCTTTGTGCTGAGAACTTGGTCTGAGAAGTTGGCTTTTGGGGGTCTTGAGCTGATACTTTCCCTTTCAGTGTCTACTGATACTGGGATCCTACCTGCCCCAAGAGTTCCTCCTTCCTGAGCCTGGGGGCTCAGGCAAATCTATATGATGACCTCTCTCAACCTTCTATTTCCTGAAGCCCAATCCTAGATCCCCACGCCAAGGCCAGAACTGTTCTTTTGAGAAAAATCTCTGGTGTCCACCATAGTCCCTCTCTGCCTCGGTGTGAGGGACCATCTGAGGAGGGCACATCCCAGGGTCTCTGTACAGGGCTTCCCAGTGGACTAGAGTGGCAGTTGGAGGAAACCCCTCAGTTCTTACTCAGATCGACACTGCATTCATTTCTCATTTGGTCACGGTGGGTTTCTCAGCCGTCAGGATGTTGAAAGGCTCGGGGAGGAGGCTCCTTGTGACATGACTCTTTCCTTTGGCTTCTGAATGTGTGATGTGTGGTATGTTTTCTCTTTTCCTGTAAGAGCTTCAGGGAAGAGGGAGCCCTGGGCCCTATGATACCAGCCATTCTTGGATCCTCTCTTCCTACAGAAAAAGGCAGACATGAGGAGGACACTGGAGAAGAGTTACAGAGGAAGGCCGGGTGGGTGGGAACCACTCAGTTGCACTGACATAGAGCCAGAATCCCCTCAATGCTTATGCGATGCCAGGACAGAAGGCAAAGGAACAGATGAGCCTGGGTGAGGAGCCCTCTCCACTGAATTGCAGCTGCTCTGAGGGGATCTTCAGAAGGTCCCCCCCCCCCGCCCAGACTGACCACGGTCCTGTATCTAAGGGCAAGCTCCAGGCTGTCGAGTCTCTAAATCCCAGTGGATTGCCATGATCCCATCGGGTGTGAGTCTGGTAGGAGGCTCTGCTCTGTGAAGGCTTTCAGGGATCCATGCTGCTTATGCTTTGTGACTCTGCCATCCTCTAGGGCCTTGGCAGCCTTTGGTGGTTGTATTTATCCCACAAGCAGAGGACGGGGGGGGGGGGCGTTGAGAGCAGTCCTGTGGGTCAGGCCTGGAGGTACTTTCCTCCCCATTCTGTGGCCCATGGGAAACACTGAGGGAGAGTGGAAATGGCGTCTTGGTGTTTATGGTGTCTAATGGTCTCCCTCCAAGATCTCCTCAGGTCCCAGCTCCAGTACCCTAGAGTGTCACCTGATTAGTAAATGGTCTTTCCAGAGATAATCAAGTTCCAATCATATCCTCACGGTGGGCTGGAATCTAACAGAGCTGGTTTGTCCTCCATCCTCCCTTTTGCTCTTGAGATGGGGTCTCACACAGCCTAGGCTGCCAAGCTCAGGTTTATTATATAGCTGAGGATGACTTTGAACTTCTGATCCTCCTCCCTCTACCTCCCAAGTGTTGGGATTACTGACATGTGCCTCTGTGATTGTGTGTGTGTGTGTGTGTGTGTGTGTGTGTGTGTGTGTGTGTGTTGTTTTCTCTCAGCACTGGAGATAGAACACAGGCCCTTGCCAGGCAGGGGGCACTGGAAGCTTCAAGAAACCCATGAGACCTGGAATGAACTCTTCCTTCCCAGTTCTCAGAAGGACCCACGCATGCAAGACTTGGAGCTCAAGCTCCCAGCCTCTCAGATTCTGAGGTGAAATATCTCTTGTCAAGCTACACATTGAGGACTGCCTTGTTAGGCTGCCCTGGGAAAGCTAAAGCACACCATGCTGTGTCCAGATCTGGGGAGCATCCTGTCACTTCTGCCAGACTTTCTTTTTGTCCAAAGGAAGATACGGGTCCTACTTAGGGCACTTTACCATCTCCCCAGGGGAGCTTTCTGACTCATCAACCAGGCCCCATTTGTCCCCTGGGTTTTCTGTCACCTTCTCTGCACTCTGAGAGCAGATGAAAGCCTGAGGCATTTCTGGCTAGTGCATCCAAGTGGAGAAGGGACAGTAGCTATTCTGTTCTTGTCCCTTGGTCCAGAGTTACCTCAGACAAATCCTCATGCTTCTGGAACTCGATTCCCCCCCTGTAAAGGGGTTGCGATCTCTTGCTGACTTCTCTCAACAGAGGAGTCCCTCCGAAAACGATGCTCTGACACTTTGAAAATACAGCCTGCCACAGACCCTCAAGAGAGCAATAATCACTGTAGCTCAAGAGGTGGTAAATCTTCCCTGCTGACTGCTCGGAGCTGGACAGGGCCCAGTACCTGGTAAGCTTGGCTGACTCAGTGAGTGGGGAACGAGGAGGATGCCATGCTCTGGGATAGCACGGCAAGAGGGACTTTAAGTAAGGCAAGTCTCCTTGTCTGCTAAAACAGGGGGGCCTGGCAGCAGCCACCTGGCAGATCAAGCTATGTGCTAAGGCCCTTGGGCCTCAGCAGCCATACCCGCCACCTTACTTCACCCTGGCACAGCTTGGGGGCACTGATGGCAGAGGGGATGGAGGGTGTGGGTATAACTGCAGAATTAAGCTGCTCTTGTCTGAGGACTTAACTGACACCAGGCATTAGGCAATCGCTGCTTGTGACTGTAAAACCTTCTGGCAGCATGATCAGTGTGGCTTGTGAGGTCTTGTGGGGTTGCAGGCTAGGTGGGTTTGCAGCCAGCCACTCACAGACTATCTCAAGCCATGTATGTTCCTTACTTCTGTGGCCTCATTTGTAATAAAAAGAAACCCTGGTTATAAGCCAGTGCGGCTCTGAGCCAGGGATAGGATGGAATGGTGGTGCCAAGGGCAGGGGTTATTCTTGAAGGAGGCGGGCGAGTGAAGCCCATGCCTGCAGGGCCATCCTCTGTGACAAGATTTTATGCCTGGGAGCTGCAGCAAGCAGACTTCCCAGGCAGAGGGTGGATTTGGGACTCTGCAGTCTCTGTGTCCTCTAGGAGGCAGATCTTCAGGTTCCTGGTGACACGCAGGGTGGTAAGCCTGAAGCCAGAAAATGCTCAGGAAGTGCTGGCTTTCTTTGTCATAGACAATGTGCCTGAATCGGAGGTTACAGATGCACAGGAAGTGGCTGGTCTAGATTTGAACCCCTGACTGTCAGCTTCTGATATCTGTAGGTATGTTTGTGTGCTGATGGCAGGCTCAAAGACGACAGCTCTGTCCTCATCTTGTCACTCAGGAGCAGAATGTGACCTTGGACTGGGGGGAAGTGAGTGAGTTCTTGGGGAAGTGGCGTGGAACAAACGACACCTGAGCCTCTCTCTCCTGTCTTTTACTCTTTTCTTTCTAGTCCTCTCCTGCGTACAAAGATCTGCCTCAGCTCCTGCTGGGCTCTTCCTGCAGAGGGTGGGGCTTTCCTGGGTAGGGACAAGGATCTAGGGTGGCCTGCATCCCTGAAGGGCTTGTCAGCATCTTCACCTCAGGGACACTGACCAGTCCCTCTCATTCACATTTCTGTGAACAAGGCTATCTTCATGGAAAGTGACAAGCCTCCAAAGGCCTCTAGAGAAGCCTTGGGAATGAGGGTGAGGAGCAGGCTTTGCCACTCTGGACTGTGGAAGGAGGAGCTCACCCTGGGAGGTGCTCACCAGTCCAGCTTGTGGGATGGGAGCTGCGAGGCATCAAGCTGCCTGGAACAGAAGCTTTGGGGCTTGGTGGGTTGCAGCTCTGCTCCTGTGAACAGCTTACTTTTTGTAAGTGCTTTGAGCTTCTCATCTATAAAGGGGGCATGACAATACCCCATTGATGCTATGTGAGCTCAGGGACCTCTAAGAGCACCCAATAGATGGTAGCTGCTTTCATTTATGGTTATTGTCTATCTATCTGTCTGTTTCTCTCTGTCTCTGTTTCGGTCTGTGTGTGTATCTGTGCGTGGTGTGTGTGTGTGTGTGTGTGTGTGTGTGTGTGTGTGCATTTGAGTGTAGTTCTCTATGGAGGCCAGAAGAGGGCATCATATAACCTGGACCTGTAGTTATAGGCAGTTGTACACCATCTGATATGGGTGCTGGTTCAAGAACTCAAGTCCTCTGCAAACATATCAAGTGCTCTTAACCATAGAACCACCTCAGCAATCTTTAAACAAAAAATAAAAAATAATAATAAAAGAAAAGAAAAACAAGAGAAAAAAAAAGATCTCTTACTGGTCTGGAAGTCCCCTAGTAGGTTGGGTTGACTGGCCAGTGAGCCCCAGAAATGCATCATTGCTCCTGGCTTTTTCCATGGGTTCTAGGGATTGAACTCCGATCCTCATTATTGCAAGGCAAGTGCTTTACAAATTGATCCATAGCCCCATCCCCTCATAATTCTTGCTAATTAGCAGACAGTATTTCATCCATTCAGATCTCTGTCCTTAGAGAGTCATCCTTTCTCATGCTCTAGGATGGCTTGCTAGCTTCACGGGGAAAGGATTGCACGCTCTCAGGGCATACTCTGCCCTCTCTCCCAGCCCATCCATCTCTAATAAGAGTTTCAAACCCTTCTAACCTGCTACATACCAGGCAGCTACAGAATGCTTGGACCCCCACATGCCATTTGCAACAAGCACCTCCTGAACACTTACCATGGGCCAGGGCCAGTGCTGATACAAGGCATTTTGAGATGAGTGAGGTTGGTATTCACTCAAGGAGCTTACAGTTTTATGGGAAAACCACACAGATAGGGTCAGAACTCTCAGGCTGGATGCTGGGAGGTGCTACAGATAGGGACAAGATTCCCAGGCTGGATGCTGGGGACATAGAGCAGTGGTTCTCAACATGTGGAAGATGACTCCTTTGGGGTTGAATGACCCTTTCACAGGGGTCACCTAGGACCATCAGAAAACACAGATATTTATATTACGATTCATAACAGTAGCAGAATTTCAGTTATGAAATAGCAACAAAAATGATTTTATGGTGATGAGGGGCTCACCATAACATGATGAGCTGTATTAAAGGGTAGAAGCATTGGGAAGGTTGAGGACTGCCTGCATAAACAAAGCCCTGCCACTAAGATGCACAGTGTCCATAGGGGAACAAACTAATCAGCACAGGGGATGTGACATAACACTTCTGTCACTTTATAACTTCACAGTGCCCTGACAGTTATAGTAACATAAGGGACCAAGAGCTCTGAGAAATGAGGATCCTAGAGGGCAGCCTTTCAGAAATGGCAGCTGTCATTTGGAGTAAGCATTGATAGTGACCTAAAGGACACTGAGGGATGGGGGTGAAGAATGGACTTCTGGGATGGGAGCTGTCTGAGCTGGGGCTTGAGGCATGATCAGGGGCCTGGGTAGGAGATATACGAACAAGGGAACTTCAGGTGGTGGTGGGGGGTGTTTGCAGGAGAGTGACCTGAGGAGGCATGGGAGGTTACAGGGGAGAGGGAGGCAGGAGCAGGTTCCAGCTGCCTCATTGGATCTAATGAGTTTGTAGGACTTGCTCCCAGGCTGTGGGTAAACCAAGAGACCATCTATGAGTGTCCTTAGGAATGAATCAGGTAAGGACTTGAGAGGGTTAATCTTCCAGGACCTGGCTGAGGAGGGAAGGACAACATTATGCCTGGTGTTTTTCTCATGGATGTGACAAAATCACTGACAAAAAGCAGCTGTAAGGATGGAAGGGCTGATTTTGGCTCCCAGTGTGAGACTCCAGTTCATCTGTGTGGAAAGAACACTCTAGCTGTGGCAGAGGGAATGTAAGTGCCCTTAGCCGGGAAGCAGGAAGAGATGAATGCTGGTGCTCAACTCACTTTGCCCTCCTTGGGTATGCTGGGTCCTTTGCTCATGGAGCAGTGACCCTGAAATTCACAGAGTCTCCTATCTCTCTTTCGATCCTTTGGGAGGGGCCAGGGAGATGGCTCAATGGTTAAGAGCACTTGCTATTTTACCAGAGGACAGGAGTTCCATTCCCAACTCAGGTGACAGCTCATACCAACCTGTAACTCCTGCTGCAGCATGTGGTTAAACACACACACACACACACACACACACACACACACACACACACACACAAATATAAAAATCCTTATAACACAACTTCTCTGGAGACATCCTCACAGACATGTGAAATTATTTCTAGGTGATTCTAAAACTAGTAACACTAACAAGATTAATCATGACAAGCAGATTGCTATGGACAAGGATGTGACCTTTGACCTATTCAGAAGTTTACTTCTTAGGAGCTAGGGAGATGAGTTCTCCCAAATGTCCCATGTACTGTTACAGGAAACAGCCATGGCCGCAAAAGGGCAGGGGACCCGGTCTCACCCATCATCCTGAGGAAGGAACCAGGTTAGAGTATGCTGTGTTAAAAATCCTGCATCTGGACCCCAGCTTCCCATGGTCCAGAGAGAGGGTGATATTCCTAAGTCCCAGGATGGTGCATACTGAGATGAGAGGTCACAGCAAACATCAAATCCAGACCAACCAACATATACACAGACCTTAGAGGCTAACAGTCACAGGTTCAAATCTCGACCAGCCACTTTCTGTGCATCTGCATTCTTATTCAAACCACCACAATCTCTTTCTCCTGGCAGGGATACAATGTGACCATTTACCAGCTGCTCCTGTAGTTATCTCTCCAACCCCAACTCCCAGAAATGGATTGTATCCTCTAATATCTAAGTCAAGTAAATCCTTTCTTTAATTGCTTCTTGTCAGGAACTTGGTCACAACAATGAAGGAAATAACAATGAAGGAAATTACTGACACACAGTTAGGGATGATGGCTTAGTGGGTTGTTTCAGAAATGGGTTTGCTCTCTGTGTTCATATTCTTTAGAGGAACAGAACTTATAGAATGAATGCATATTAAAAGTTTATGTGGAGACTGAAGAGATAGCTCAGTGGTTAAGAGTGCTGGCTGCTCTTGGAGAGGACACAGGTTCAATTCCCTGCATCCACATCTATCTGTAACTTGAGCTCCAAGTGATCTGATGGCCTCTTCTGGCCTCCACAGGGCACTGCACATACATGGTGTCCATACATACATACACGCACATACACGCACACACACACACACACACACACACACACACACACACATA
Organism: Cricetiscus sungorus; assembly: GCA_030556225.1. Taxonomy (NCBI): domain Eukaryota; kingdom Metazoa; phylum Chordata; class Mammalia; order Rodentia; family Cricetidae; genus Cricetiscus; species Cricetiscus sungorus. The sequence continues at coordinate 53,954,306 of JANBXA010000600.1, forward strand.
CTAAAAATTTAATGTGGTAATGAAAGGTATTTGTTAGATTACTTTACCTACATGGTCTAGGCAACATGACAATGGCTGTCTCATACTGGAGAGACTGAAAATCTGGTAGTTTCTCAGTCCACTAGGGTGGGTATCTCAGCTGTCCACCTAATCTTACCCTAAAGACTTGGAGGACTCTTTGAGAGCTCCTGGTCTTCACTCTGTCTCAAAAGCCTAAGAAAACTTATTTTAATATCATCAAAGAACTGTGTCAGTAGCAACTATAGGGTAGATGAACTTGCCAGCAAGAGTGAAGACAAGTAGGCTAAAAGCCAAGCCTTCCTTCTCCCATGACATTTTATCTAGGCTGCCACCAGAAGGTGCCAACAACATTTAGGGTGGGGTTTTCCACTTCAAATAATCTGACCAAGAAAGCCCTTCATGGGTACATTGATTCTTTTCAGTTTGACAACCAAGATTAGCCCTCACACTCTTAAAGCATGTGGTGAGGTGTATTGAGAACTCCCATCTGTCAGTGTGGGATACCCTCCACCACTCCAGAATTCTGTGATGAAGGATGTCATCAACTGTAATTCTTAACCCTTAAACTAGAATCAGAGTCCCAAATAATATTTGGGACTTCAATATGTACTCAGCCTTTCTGGGTAGTGGTAGCACATGTCTTTTAATCCCAGCACGTTGGAGGCACAGACAGGCAGATCTCTATGAGTTTGAGCCCAGCCTGATTTACATAAAGAGTTCCAGGACAGTCTGTGGTATGGTGTTATTAGCAATGGAAGCAGACAAAGTAATAAAAGATACATTATTTGATGGCTGTTATGGAACATTTGTACACTGTGAAGATGTATTTGTTGTGTGTGGTAGTTTGAATGTAATTGGCCCCCATAACCCCATAATCTCATAAGAAGTGGCACTGTTAGGAGGTGTGGCTTTGTTGGAGTAGGTGTGGCCTTGTTGGAGGAGTGTGTCACTGTGGGGGTGGGCTTTGAGGTTTCATATACTCAGGATACTGCCAAGTGTGTCAGTTGACTTCCTGTTGCCTCTGAGTCAAGTAAGCACTCTCAGATCCAGCACCATGTCTGCCTGCACACTGCCATGCTCCCCACCATGATGGACTGAACCTCTGAACTGTAAGTGAGCCATCATAATTAAACGTTTCCTTTATAAGAGTTGGTGTGGTCATGATGTCTGTTCACAGCAATAGTAAACCTTAACTAAGACACTGATTGGTGTAATAAAAAGCTGAACAGCCATTGGCTAAGCAGAGGTATAGGCAGGACTTCTAGGTAGAGAAAGGGGAAGTAGGAGATCTAGGCATATGAGAGATGCCAGGAGACATGGAGGAAGCAGGATGGGCAGTACAGGGCAGAACATAGATTAACAGAAATGGGTTAATTTAAATTATAAGAACTAGTTAAAAACAAGCCTAAACTAAGGCCACGCTTTCACATTTAATAATGGGTCTCCATGTCATTGTTTGGGACCTAGCTGGCCGGACAGAAAACGACTCATTACAAACTGTGCCCATGACAACCACCAGCCTCTTTTGGAACTAGGGTGACTATGGGAGTAAATTCTGATCAGTAGGAGAATTGATGGCTTGTATGTTCAGGATACATCCCTGTGGGTATTCAGCTGGTCCTTTGCTGCAGACTAGACTTTTGATGTCATGATTGACGTCTAGAGCAAGCCACTTTGTGTCGTTTGGACAGATGCCTGGAACCAGAGAACCTAAGATCTGGAGACCCTCATGGTCAGAGAATGGCTACTCGCTTCAACCTGGGCTGAACACCCCCCCCAGCCTTGCTTTCTGTAAAAGCCTCAGTTACATAATTTTGGGGAGTGGGATTTTCTTTACTGACAGCTAAGCAGCCCAAGCCTAAACGCACACAGAGAAAACACCCCTCCCCCTTCTCTGAATGGATCCTGCAGGTTCCTTCTTCCTCCATGGAATGGAGTCCTGGGTGTGGAATCGCATGTTCCTCAGGACTTTGAGAAGTTGCATTCTCCAAGAGATACAGCGATGCTCACCATCTCCCTTCCCTTCTAGATTGGTCCAGATTAGCCCCAGGCAGGTCCAGGGCTGGGTAGAGCCACACCCAGCTTTCCTTACACAAGTTCTTGTTTCCTCAAAAGGGTTAGTTGTATCCTCTTTGCCTGCCTGTCCCACTCACTGACTCGAAGAGCAGGTAATGAGTTGACGCCCCCCCCCCCAGCCTGGCAAAGACAGACCACAGTCTCCACAGAGCAGAAGGCAGAGTGAAGTGCACATGGAATGCCAGTCATGATGCACATGATCACACCTGCACAGTGGATATAGGCTGCAGAGGCTGGGCAGGGAACATTCGGAAAGTTCTAGAAAGACAGAAGACCTTCCAGCCTCAACCCTCTCCATTCTCTAATTTCTAAAGTTTCCAGATAGAAACGAACCTGAGGGCCCTCCTTGGATTTCCTGTCCTAATCCCCACAACCTCGACTCCAGAATTGCCAGAAGGTTGGGTTTGGGATAAGGAGGGGACTGGGGAGACAGGTAGTCCCACTAGGTTGGATCTTCCGTCCCTAGACACTAGCAGCCTGTGGGATACACTTTCCAGGAGAAGTCTGCTAAACACTGTGACCTTGTTCCAACCCTACACCTTCCCGGGACTCAGTTTCCCTTCGGAAGCACAGACTTGGTGGGGGCGTGGCTTTCTTTAGTTGAGGGAGAGCCTGGAGGAGATCGGGGTGCGGGGGGGTGGGAGGCGGGCCCCACTGGTCGCAGTGAGCTGGCTGGGCGCACGCACCATGGGCGCTCAGAGCTGGTGGCTCCGCTCCTGCGGTTCCTAAACCTGAGTGGCGCCTGTAGGGAGCGCAGCGTCCGGGACCTCCTGGCCCGGGACGTTGGTGGCCCGTCTGGCCCCAGGCCTCCAGAGACCCAGGCGGAAGACCCCGCCCGGCCCCTCCCGCGGGCAGACGGGGCGGCCCCATATCGGACTCCTCCCCCGCAGCCCGGCAGGGATCAGTCGCGGCGCGCGGTTCCGCAGGTGGCAGCTATGGCCCAGTCCTGAGCGCCCCGCCATGGCCGGCGCCCCCAGCCTGCTGCGCCTGGCGCTCCTGCTGCTCGGGGCGGTGGGCAGGGCCGGCCCCCGCCCCCAGGTGAGACCCCGGGACCCCGGCGACAAAGGGGAGGGGGATGCTGCGGTGGTTTGCGGGCGCCGGAGCTAGTGGAGGGGCCCTTGGACTTGAGCGAAACTCCAGGACCCCAGACAGGGGAAGTGCAAGGTTCAGGGAAGAGAGGCACGAAAGAGTTGGGAGGCCCAGGTGGAGAATGGACACCTGGTGACTGTCCTCATCACGACAAGACGCCCCACTTCTCAGCCACAGCACCTCTGCCAGGACACCAGCTGCCCGGCGGTTGCCTTGCTCTGACTTCTGCGACACATCTTTGTCCTTCTCTATCACTTTTCCAACTCCCTTTTCCAAAACCCACTGCCCATCTGCCTTCCCGCTGTACCCAGGACCCCTGTGCTGCCTCCCCTCCACTCAGGGCCTCTGTTCTCTTGTGTGTGGGGGGACCCAGGAATTTCTGGAGGACTGAAAGGGCCTGGTTATGGAAACCTAGCTCCTTCCAGGCTATTAGCCCCTCATTACAGTCTTTGACTCATAGCCCCAGGGACCCTGCCAGTGGCAGCTTGTTGTCCTTCCTGATGACCTCCCAGGTGCCACTGGATTGCCACCCCCACCCCAGCCTCTGCAGCAAACATGCAGCAGGTTCCCTGCTCCTGAATCAGTCAGGCTCTCCTCTCACACTCAGCTGGCTCCCATTCCAGTCCCCCTTTGATTAGTAACCCACCAGGAAGCACACTGGGACACACAGGAACACCCCACCTCCTTGGTGTCCCCAAAGAATAGGTTGCAGCTGGACTCTTGAGGACTCTTCTCTGACTCTCTCTGTCCTGCCTGTATGTCCTGCCCCAGGCTGCCCTGCCCTGGGCATGATGGCCAGCTGCTTGTGGAGAGGGTGGTTGTTCAAAAGTGCCAGGACACCCCTGAGTGGAAGAGGTCCAGGCCTGGGCTGTGTCCTGTAGAATGAATACTTTGCTCGTTGTCTCCTGTGTCTACAGCTAGACCTGAAGGACTGACAGACACCTTTGGGGAGTGGGCCTGCACAGAGTTGAACTTGGTGTGCAATAGGAGAGGCTGGGAACCAGTTGTGTACAGAGGTTGCCTCCCAAGGAAAGTGCCAGCACTGTTTCAGCCTCCAAATCCTTTTCCAGATGAATCCTCTCCCTCTCGCCTGTTCTCCAGGGCCAGCTGATCCCAAGAGACACCTTCCCCAGTCCCTGGCACCTTCCTCACTGTTCCCTCACAGGCCATGGCTTTCCTGGTGACATTGGGATCTTTCCAGGTCCACGATTGCAGATCCACTGCTGAGTTCCCTTTTGTGAGCCCGGAAGGTGGGGGTGTGAGCCTCCTGCTCCAAGGCTGCTGCAGGCCAAGTTTGGAGATCAGGTTGGGGATGAGGGAATAGAAAGTCAAGCTTGGAGCCTGCCTATCTTCTCCCCCAACCCCTTTGTCCGGGAGAGAACCCCCTTGCCCAGAGCTGTTAGGTTCCTTGAACCTCCTCACATCATTTCACTCTTGGCCCCGGTTCACAACAGCACCTGGGTGGCAGAAAATGCAGGCAGCAAAGAGTCACGCTGGAGCTTTTGATGGGGTGCCCTTATTACAGGGGTACTGATATCTCTGACTGCTGCAGAGATCCGTGTGACAGGCAGCTTTGAGGTTAGATTGCAATAATTACGGCATGACCTCATGAGTACACAGGAGACTCAAAACTAAATTTTGTGGTTTACTTTCTGTCTGTGAGGTCAGCAAGATTAGAATGGCTCCCTTCATGTTACTCATGGTGAGGGGAGTGCTTAGAAACAGGGTTCCCTAGGCGATGTGGTCCAGCAGCTTAGGAACCAGGGAAGCAGAGTGTAGGCCCCAGCTCTTGGCTTGTACCTTTCTCCTGGGGGGCATGAAGGCTGAGGGAGCAGGTCTGGCGAAGCCAGAAGTTACTTCCTTGCAGGATGAGGGTGGCTGAACTGACTTCTGAAAAACGTGGCCTTGGCTACTCCATCATAGTTTCTAGGAAGGAACACTCTCTTTCCTGTTCTACTCACAGACCCTCCATGGGGGAGATGGGCTACTGAGAACACAGGCAGACCTTTGACACTTGAAGTTCCGACCAGATGGAGCTGGAGTGTCAGCTCTTATCTTAGCTCTTCAGCAGGGACCCTTGATGGTCCCAAACCCCAGTTTCTTACCAGTAAAACAGGGGCCACATGATTTATTGTGGAGGGATGGAGGTACACTGAGGGGAGTAAGGCATTGATTGACACTGAAACGGTAGCTTGAAGCCTCCAGAAGAACTGTCCTTTGGAACCTGGCCTGTCCCCAGGCTGCAGAATAGAACCTGAAGCAGAATTGTGGGAAGCCCCTGGCCTCTGCACTCCAGCAAAGGGCAGTGGAGGCTGAGGCTCTGGCGTGGTGTGGGTGGACTTTGTCCCTGGCTGGGCTTTCTTCCAGACAGGGACCCAGCATAGGGCTGGCCAGGAGCAGTCAAGAAACCACATCCTGTCCTCCAGTGCCTGGTGTGGAGGAAAAACAGGCCCTTCATTTACTGCACCTGTCCCTATCCTTCGCCAAATGTGTGTGTGTGTGCGTGTGTGTGTGTGAGTGTGTGTGTGTGTGTGTGTGTGTGTGTGTGCGCGCGCACGCGCGCGCGCGTGTGTTGGTATCCTGTCTGTACTGTGCTTTGGGAAAGGTATGGGATTGTGTGTGACAGTGTTTATGTGTGTGATTGTCGGGTCAGATATGTGTGTGTGTTGGTGTGTGTGTTTGTATGTGTACGTGTGTGTGTATTGGTCATTATTTCAGCATATGCCTGTGTGCCTGGCAGTCTGTGCATGATGGTGTGGGGACAGGACACTCAATGTCAGGACCTCAGTGTCCAGGAACATCCCTGAGGGTGTGAGGAGAATTGGCGTGTGACAGTGTCTGTGAGAAGGTACCTGAGTCTGAGAGAAGGAGCTTGCAGCTAGTCTTGTTCTGCCCATCCATCTGATAGCTACCTCAGGAAGGACCTTAAGAAAACAAAACATGGATACAAAACTTAGGGCTCAGCAATGGGAAGCGTGATCCAGGCTCTGAGAGGGGACCAGAAGAATAGTAGATGTCCTGAGGAGGAAATGGCAGAGAAAAGCAGAGTTGAACCTGGGAGTGGTGGTGGTAGAGGGAGGGCTCTAGGAGTTGTCTTTGGAGTCCTCTTTGCTCCTTCTGAGGTGACTGCCTCCTTCCTCAGTGGTCAGGTGAGACTGAACACTCTTTTCTCCTACCCCTCAACCCAAATGGTTCCCAGAAAAGGAGTCACTGAGCTTGTGATGATGCCCTGTGTCAGGGTGCAGGCTGTGGACAGAGCAGATGGCAAGCACCGTCTGCAAGCTCTGAGCTCCTTGGTATTTTATCCTGCATCTCTTGCTACTTCTCTTAGGGACGTCCCCTCCTTACTGTCCCCTCCTCCTGGACATTGATCCTCTTTTTTTTTTTTTCAAGCACTGCAGAAGTGCTGGTCCTAGAAATACTGGCCTGGCCTGGCCTGGCTCCTGGGGCTCCCAACCTGTGGTCCTAACCAACATCCATGCCCTGGGACAGCCATGTTAATCTCTCCCTTCTGGGAGCTTATTGAATTTAAAAGGGAGATCCACAGATTCAGGAAGCCAGGCTTGGGGTTTCAGCCTGTCTTCTACACAGTGGAGTCATCAAGGCCAGCCTCTCCCATGTGCCAGGGCCATTGTAAGCAGCAGCTTAGTTGTCATGGTCCTCGATTCGTGGAGTCTTGTCACTCCTTTGCACATAAGCAAGCTGAGGCTAGAAGCTAAAATGTGCCCAAGATCATAGACCTAATTTATGGGAGAGCTGCAGGATCGAGTGCAGATCTGACCCCAAAACTAGGGCTACACACTGTCTGCCTTGTCACCTGGACTGGAGGGTCAGTTGCACCCAGTGGCCCCAGCTTCAACAAGCCTTATCCCAGATCCTGTCTCTCTTGGTATTCTCTTTGCCTAAGAATTGCCCTGGACATCTCCATGGATGAGTGTGTACATGTATGTGTGTTCATGTGGGGAGGTACATTAGTTGTGGCCATGCATGCATACATGCATGCATATAGGCGTGTGTGTGGGAAAGAGGTCACACCTGAGTGGTGTTCCTCAGGAGCCATATACCTTTTTGTTTTGCTTCTAGGATAATGGCTTCTGTCTCTGGGACCTAGGGCTTGAATATCATGCTAAGCAGTGACCCTCAGGGACCCTCCTGACCCCACCTTCCCAGCTCTAGGATTAAAAGTATGCATTACTGTACCCAGCTTTTTACCTGGGTTCTCTGTGTGGAATTTAAACTTCCATGGCTTTTCAGGACACACTTTATAGGTTGGGCCAGCTCCCCAACCTGCTTACCTCTACACCTTTGTGTCAAAATGCCCATCTTCCTTGCCAGCCACCATTTTCTCTTCCTATACCTCTCAGCCCCTAGATGACCCTTCAGGTCAACACTGTGACCTGCCCTGACCTCTCCCTGATGTCTTACACCACCACCTTCTTGTATAATTTGTCCTGCAAAACATTTGGCCCCAGCCTCAAACAGCCCGGAGACTCTCAGGACATTGTGCCCACTGTCCCCTCTACTCACCACCATCTAAAATTGACACTCTATGGCCTCTGGGTGGGGGACAAGGCCCCATCCTAACAGAGTGCCAGTCTAAAGTTAAGTTTCATGTCTTTATGAAACTTAACTCCTAGTCATTGTCCAAGCCAAAGCCTTTGGAAACTCCCATGGTGGCTGGCCATCAAGGTCTTGCCTCCAGCCTCTGACCCCTCCTCTCTGTTGGGGATACTGCTTTCTTGGGCCTTCTCCATACTCCCTGACACACCTGCTGCCCTAGTTCCCCGTAATGACCTTGCTTTCTGCCATTTCTACTAAGGGCAGATATTGTGGATTTCTTCTCTTGTGGCAGCTGCCCCCACCTGCATCTCTGCCTTCAGGGCAATAAGAACAGACGAGGAGGGAAATAGGAAAGGAAATGGGAGAGGCGGCACTAATCTACTGTGATTTAGTCAGATGAATCTGCCACCCATCAGCAGTGGCTCCAGGGACAATGCCACCTTTGCTATTGGCACATTTGATTTCTTCTTTTTCCTTCTCCTTCTTTTTCTTTTTATTCTCCAAGCAAATACTCCTGACCTTTGCTCCTAGAAGAACTTGTCCTTCAGTGCAGTCTCACCAGCACACTTAAGAGATGTTGGTAGCATTCAGAGGAAGCTTGACCCCCCTCCCCTTTTCTGGAACTTTCCGTGTCACTAGGAACAAGCACATGTCACTGTGTTGTTCTGTGGTCATGTCATATGAACTAGGACTCTGCTCAAACCATGGCAGGCTCACCCAGAAATCACATCTGGTGTGTGTGTGTGTGTGTGTGTGTGTGTGTGTGTGTGTGTGTGTGTGCGTGCGCGCGTGTGCGTGCACACGCACGTGAACTTGCACACTGGGACCCAGGAGCCCAGGCATCTGAAGCCCATCAGTTTCATGTATGTATCTTGTGGTTTCAAAAAGTGAACTTCTGGGCAGGAGAGATGGCTCATTGGGTGTTTGCTGGCAAGTCTGATGATATGGGTCCAATCCTCAGGATCCCACATGATCAGAAGGAGAGAACCAACTCCCTTAGGCTGCTCTCTGACCTCCACATATATGAAGCACGCTGTGGCAACACGTGCTCTCTCTTGTGTGCACCCACCCACATGCATACAGTCCTATGCAAATTTAATTATGTATAAATCCCAACTTTAATGCAAGGGGCTTTTTGTTCATTTTGACATCTATTACTTCTAAATGGGTAATATTTATAATCTGTAAGGATGTTTGTGAAAAAAATTAAAAAGCACTACAGCTCAAGGCTGGCTAAAGGGAGCACTCAGAAATATGCAGAGGGGGCATGATCCATGGAGGGGGTCTGTTGGTGCTACATGCTCAAAAACCAGTGCTGCTAAACTTACTTAGGTGCCTATCCTTCTGTCACAGGTAGTGGCCACCTCCCAGTGCAGGCATAGCTTCATTGTTCTGGACCTGTCTGTCTTCACCCTGTGTTTTCCACCTCTTATCCTCCTGAGACTTAGAAGCCAGGCTGCATATCAGATCTGCATTGTCTTAAAAGAGACACTGGGGCATGGGAGGGTCTGTGGTTCTCCTAGGTCAGCAGATGAGTCTGGCAGGAGGAGTGGGTGATAATTCTGGCTCTTATAAACCCTCAGAGTGGCTGCATCCTGCATCCTCAGGGTGCTGCATCCTTGGGTATCCTGCATCCCCAGGGTGCTACAAGTTAGCTACTGAGCTAGGTGACTGTGTGCCAGCCTTAGCTATGCTTCCCGAAATGCTGTGTGCCTTTGATGGAGTCTTCTCTTGACTCTCCTGCATGACCAGACAGCAGGAGGGGAGGAGCCCCAGGCTGTGATGCAGTCTCCTCCCTCAGGAAGTCTCTCCTTGTTCAGGGTAGATGAAGGGCAGATGGGACCACGGATGAGTCACATAGTCTCCCTCTGCACTGTCCTTCACCCCAACTCCTTCAGCACCAATCATTTAGACACTTGCTGGGTACTTACTGTACATTAGCCTTGCACAATCCCATGAGCGGGGTCGACTATAAAAAAGGTCCTTCCTGGATCCCAAAGTGGCGGTCACTTGCTCTCTCCCTTTCAGAAGTTCCTGGTGAGCTTCTTTGGAGATTAAGAAACCAAGAGGATGGGAGGACACAAGTGGGATTGGGAGGGGCTGCTGGAGCCAGGGGACCTCCATTTCCACTTTTCCTCTTAGGGCGCCACTGTGTCCCTCTCAGAGACTGTGCAGAAATGGCGAGAGTATCGACGCCAGTGCCAACGGTTCCTCACTGAAGCACCGCCTCTGGCCACAGGTGAGTCCCATGAGCCCTCAGGCCTGTACTCCGTAGAGCTCTGGGGAGGCTTTGAGGTGGGGCCATAGTTTGTGTCCCTTGTCTCTCTAGAGCTGTCTGCCTGGGCCCCTGTCCTGGCGACCACACTGTCTTTAAGGAGGTGCCCTCCTGACCCCTTCCCACCAGTTTCCCAGCAGGCAGCTCTGTGGGGACTGTTTTCTTACTGTCTTTACCTCTAGAGCAGGTACCCCACTTTCCATTCTGTGTTCTCCTCAGCCCCTCCCTAACTGTGGATAAATTGAAGGCCCAATGGACACATTTATACAAACTGATCTTTATGTTTTGAGACAAGAAGCTCAGGGGCTTCTGCTTCTCTGTGTAGCCATGAATGTTTTTGAACTTCTGATCCCCCTGCCTCTCTACCTCCCAAGCATTGGTATTCCATGCCTATGTATCGCCACACCTGGCTTATGCAATGTTGAGGGCCAAACCCAGGACCTTATTCTACCAACTGAGCCAACAGGAGTAAACCTTCAGGGAATTTATAGCTCAGTTTAAAGGTCACAGCATTGGAGCCAACTGGTCTTGGGTTCAAACCCCGTCTCTGATCATCACAGTGATCTGGAGAAGGTTTACTCAGCCTCACAAGCCAGCATTTCCCTCTCATCTGTGAAGAACAGCTCACAAATGGCTTATAGGCCATGTCTGTTGAGCCCTTACTATATTCCTTCTTCTAAAGAACATGTTGTAGCAAAACTCTGTGGAACAGGGAATGCCTGCATTCCACAGAGGAGGACAGAGAGCTGTTAAAGAACTTGCTTAAAGTTCTGATCCTGATGAGTAACAGGGCCCTTCTTCGGTCCCTGTCCTGTGGGACAGTGCTCACTTTCAGTAATCCCTGTGGGACAGTGCTCCCCATCCAGTGATCCCTGTGGGAGAGTGCTCAGCATCCAGTGATCCCTATGGGAGAGTGCTCAGCATCCAGTGATCCCTGTGGGAGAGTGCTCAGTATCTAGTGATCTCTGTAGGAGAGTGCTCAGCGTCCAGTGATCCCTGTGGGAGAGTGCTCAGCATCTAGTGATCCCTGTGGGAGAGTGCTCAGCATCCAGTGATCCCTGTGGGAGAGTGCTCAGCATCTAGTGATCCCTGTGGGAGAGTGCTCAGCATCCAGTGATCACTCTGCAGAGGTTGGGGGACTGCAGCTTCCACTGGTTGGGGAGGACATAGGAAGGAAGTAGAAATGACAGCCTGTGACTCAAGGACTACTCTACTTCCCCTACAGGTCTCTTCTGCAACCGAACCTTTGATGACTATGCCTGCTGGCCAGATGGGCCCCCAGGTTCCTTCGTGAATGTCAGCTGCCCCTGGTACTTGCCCTGGGCCAGCAGTGGTGAGTGTCCCCTTCCCTGTTCCCAGGGCTCTGGGGCAAGATGGGACATGGTCTCCCTTCCTGTGGAACCCAGTTCCTGCAGCCCAGAATATCCTCAGGCCCCTTGGAGGGTGGACCACCCTTTGATGGTGGTTGGATGGTCAGCAGTGGCAGGTGTCGGCCTGGGGTGTCCTAAGTCTGATGCTTTTGCAGGCAGGGGTGGGATACAAACTAAGACAGAAATGAGACCCTGCTGACCTCTCAGAGGGAGGAACAGATCATGGGGGACAGGAAGAAGATACCCAGGGAATGTCATTGCTCTCTCTCTCTCTCTCTCTCTCTCTCTCTCTCTCTCTCTGTGTGTGTGTGTGTGTGTGTGTGTGTGTGTGTGTGTGTGTGTGTGTTCTAGAGACAACACCTCAGCCCTTCCTGACTTTTAAAGGCTCACAGGTGGCAGTACTGAAGGGCATGGTGGGCTGGCCCCTCAGACCTTGTCCAGCCCACCGCTGGCCTGCAGGGGAGACTCTATACTGGGAAAAGTATGACTTGGTGGGAGATTCACTTCCCACAGAGCCATCCTGAGGGCCAGGGTGCCCATGACTGCAGGGTGTCCATGACTGCAGGGGCCCTATTGCTCCATGCCTATTACTCCATCCCAGTTCCTATGCTGAGGCTCTGTGGGAGATAATGAGGACAAGCATTCTTGCTGCAAGGAGTTCCAATGTTCAAGAAGGGGGGGAGAAAGACACTGTGTGTGTGTGTGTGTGTGTGTGTGTGTGTGTGTGTGTGTGTGTGTGTGTGTGTCATATGTGTGTAAGTGAATGTTTATGCACAGGTGTGAGTCCACAAGTACGCTCCTTCATGTAGAGGCTGGAGGTCAACTGTGGGTTGTCCTCATAGACAATCCACCTTGTTAGTGATCCTGGGGATCTGCCAGTCTGAGTCCCCGACACTGAGATCACAGGCACAGGCTGTCATGCCCTACTTCTTACATGGATGTTGTGGGACTAAACTGAGGTCCTTATGGGCAAGCACAGACTGAACCCAGCCCAGCAAAGATATTTCATAAGGTAATGGTGGACAGTAGTTATAAATGTCTGTGCCCAATCCTATTGTAGCTGCTGCCCGGGGGTGTGCTTGTCTGGATGAGGAAACTGGGACCCTGAGAGATTTGAATCTCTTGTTCTAAATGAGGTGGTGACTGGTGGGATACTGAGGACTTAGTACTTTTCTTGGCCATTATCTCAGCCTTTGGGTAAGCATAGGAATGAAGTCAGGCTGGGGAAAACCTCAGAGTCTTCTTGGAGGAGGTGGCCTGATGGGCCAGACATAAACAGCACGAAGTATGGTCTGATGGGGCTCAGGCAGGCCTTCTAGTGAGGCTCTACCCATCTTTCCTTGTGCTACTCAAGACAAACCAGGGCCTGACAAAGGCAGATTCCAAGCGGATCATTGACCCTTCACTCAGAATTCCTCAGCGTATGTTGCCTGTTGACAGGCAAGACACTCATTTAATCCTGCCCATAACTCTCAGAGGCAATTACTTTCATTTCCCTCCCGTGGATGAGGAAGCTGGAGCACGGAGATATGTCATGGCTTTTCCAAGACTCACAGCTAGCTTGGCTTGGCAGACCTGGGCATCAGTCCAGGAGGTTGGGTTACTCTCTGCTTCTCATTGTTTAATTGTTGAGCCAGGGCTTCCCGGGGCTTCCAGGTCTAGAGACAGGTGAGTGGTCTGAATGACCTTCATTGGCTGGATACACATTAGTAAGGGCAATGAGATTCTGCCCTTCCCCTCTGAGCCATGCAAGCCTTGGCTATGCTTGTTGAGGTGAGGCTGTGTGGTCAGGAGCAGTTCCTAGACCTCTCTGTCTCTGGTTTGTTTGCTCAGCGCTGGAGCTGGGATGGAGCCAAGTGATGTGGCTGGGAGAGGACTGGAGATCCTTGGGGGAAAACCAAGTCTTCATTCATTTTTCCCACCCGCCCTCCGTGCCTTGGCAACTTCCTGCATAGCACACACATTCCCTGCCTGGAAGATTTGGGACCACTGCTTGGGCATCCTGGCTGAGCCCCTAGACCCCAGGGAGCCAGGTGCGGGACAGAGCCGATCACTCAGCACTAAGCGCCCCCAGCTCTGCCTGCGATTGTGGCTCCATCCATCACCTTTAATTTTATTTGAGCAGGAAATAGGTCCTGGTGGTGCCCGTTTATGAGCGAACATGGTTTTATTGCTTTCTCCATGAAGATAACGGCCTCTGCACAGGCCCCCTGCCAGCCACCTTCCCTCCTTTCTCACCAGGCTAATTTACTCCCCTCCTTTCTTTTGGACACCCTGATCACCAGCTCTGCCTCCCCTCTCCTGAGCTGGGGACCCACACAGACACCCACTGGACCCACAGAGTACAGTCACCATACTAGAGGGGCTTCCTAACTCCACCCAGGGCTGTGGGGGATGAGGAGGGTGCACCTCTGAGCATTCTTAGCCTGCCCCAGGGAGCAGCTGGTGGAGATGCCTCACAGCGGGAGCTGGGGACAGGGAGACCATAGACAGGTCTTGTCTCAGATGGGTTCTCTAGAAAATTTACCCAATGGGGAATATGGAGGGAATGCAGTAGGCAGAGCTCTGCTCCCCCAAAGGCCTGAGAAGAAAGGACTAGGCTTGGGGCCAGGGGTCCCCATGATGGCTGGAGTTGGGGTAAGGAGACCACAAGCACTGTGCCAACAGAGGGGCAAAGCCCCAGATGCTAGCAGGGCCTGGGTTCTTTCCCTCTCATCCTGGTGTCTTCTGCTGGTGCCTCCTGTTGAGCAAACCCAAGAATGGATGGCAAGTACTGTGTGGTGCAACATCGAAGGGGTCAACTTCTGGGCTTCCGAACAAGGTTGGGGAGTGGGCCGCCTCAGAAAGAACTAAATTCAAACCAATGACCATAGCTGAGCTAAGTCCTTCCCAGGAGCCTGGGTACACTTGTATGACATATGCAGGGGAGTTGCATGGATCTGGAAGGGGTCAGTCTCATGGTCCAAGCAGAGGCAGCTGGAGAGAGTTTGAGATGTCTTTCTTCTGGGGTGTGACATTTGGGACAGGTGACCTTGAGCCCAGGCTGAGAGAACAGGCATAGGCAGAAGGAAGGAGGGCAGATGCTCAGGGGGCTCCTTGGTCACGGCGGTGGGGGTGGGGTGTTTGAGACCCCAGGCCTCAGAGGTGCACAGTGTCCCAAGAAAACCATTGCAGGCCATGCAGTCTGATCCTTGTCATTATGGGCTCCAGAGGGTGTAGAAAAGGTAGAGTAGAAGAGGACAATGTCGGGAGGAAGAGTGTTGTCCACACAGGACAAGAAGGGGGAGTCTTCGGAGGTCTCCAAGGCCTTCCAGCCTGTTGGCTATCTTGGGACATTTTGACAGCCCCATTCACTCTCCAGAGGGACCCACGCCTTACACATCATCCCAACCTCATTAGCCATCCCTCTCCAGGTTCCTACCTGTTTGTTTGCTTAGTTCTAATTATATGAGGGCCATAAAATGCTTTTAAAACAGCCTATCACTCACAAGTCTTAGAGACTCTTGACAGGTCACCTCCCCTGAGTAATGCTGAGCCTGGGAGCTTTTAGAGCAAGCCAGGGTTACCAAGGGGAGGCTGAGGCCCAAGTTGGGCCTCACAGGAGATCTGGCCTTGCAAAGCCTCGGGAGGCAGCAAGGCCTCCACTGTGACTGTGTTGAAGGCCTACCTTGCACCAAGCAGTTCCTGTATGTTCTCCTAGGAGGGGCTCCCATTTTACAGATGAGGTCACTGAGAGCCAGGAAGCTGACGTAACACTCCCGAAGTGCTGCAGCTGATTAAGATTAGAACCAGGATTTGCACTTGAGTCTGGACTTCCGATCCTGGCCTCTTCCTAAGCCCCGATGCTCCAAGCTTCTCTGTTCCCCACCTAGACCTGGCCACTGCCTTTGACCCTGCCCCATCCTGTCACATTTGGGAGGGGTGCCAATCTTGCTGACCATCATCAGCATCTCCATCTGCAAAATGGGGACCCCCCCAGATCTTGCCAGCCACCTCTGTTGCCAGGGTGCAGGAGCTAATAGATCTGTGAGCGGCTCTCCATAGCTTTGAGTGCCCGCCATCCACGTGGAAGGGTGGCTGTTAGCTTGATTACAGACGCCGTGGCAGCTTCCGGGAGGCGAAGTGTTTAATTGGGGGTTTTATTTCCAGCACCAGGGGCTGACTTAATGAAATATGCCTGGGCCTCCTGGCATGTGGCCGCCTGGTTGTCTCCTCATATTGACTAGACCAAGCCAAGCCCATGGCTGTGATTGGCCAGCTCCTCGCAGGCCAGATAAAGCTGCGCTGATAAGCAGGGCTTTGCCCAGACCACCAACCTCCAGCCAAGAAGGGCATTCAGGGACCATGGGCTCAGCCACTATCCAGCTGTGGCTTTTAATATTTGATGTTAATGAGGGCCAACTGACAGATGAACTTGCAGGCTACACTTCTCTGGGACACAGTGATCTCTTTACTCTAAGCCAAGAAGGCACACATCCATGCCCGCACTACCTTCCCACTCCCCAAGCTGGCCTTGAGCAGAGAGCCCAGAGCTATGCAGGTTGTCTGGAGGCCACAATGGCATGTGTGGAAATCCAAACCCAGGAGAAGGACAGAGGAAAATGACACCCGGCCATGATGGACTCTTAGCACAACTCTGGCTGCTAAGTTTTGGCTCCTGGAGGCAGAGAGCTGCGAGTTAGAATCCTGCCTGTGCCTCTTCCTATCTTCCTGGTCTTGAGCAGACCTCTTGGCTTCTCAGAGACTCGTCTGTGAAATGGTTGATTTGGTAAGGTGTGGGCATACAGTAGGTATTCAAAACTTGATTCTGTGAGTAAATAGCTTCCAGAGGCAACATACAGTGTAGGAAGCCTACAATAGTGCCTACTGTGTGCACAGTGCATGTATGTTCAGTGCCTAGTGTGTGCACAGTACATGTAGGGTGTAGTGCCTCTTGTGTGCACAATGCATGTAGGGTACAGTGTCTCCTGTGTT
This sequence comes from Cricetiscus sungorus, assembly GCA_030556225.1. NCBI lineage: Eukaryota > Metazoa > Chordata > Mammalia > Rodentia > Cricetidae > Cricetiscus > Cricetiscus sungorus. The sequence continues at coordinate 53,970,671 of JANBXA010000600.1, forward strand.
CAGAGCCTGCTGTGTGTATACTGCGTGTAGGGTACAGTATCTAATATGTGTACCATGTTTGTAGGGTTCAGTGCCTATTGTGTGTACAGTGTATGCAGTGTTCAGTGCTCACTGTATGCACAGTACATGTAGGGTAAGGGCCTACTATGTGCACAGTGCAAGTAGGATACAGTGCCCACTGTATGCACAATGCACGTAGGACACAGTGTCTACTGTATGCTGGGGTTTGTGTCAGTTGTGGGAAGAATCTAGTGATGTGTTTCCTCCATTCTCCCACCACCCAAGGTTCCTTCTCCCCACTCTATGCTCCACTTCCTGCCTTCAGACTGCAGAGCAGACTCAGCATTCTTGGGGTGTATCTATAGCCAAAGACAGGTCTCATTCTCTACCAGAAGACTGGACTCCCCTTAAAGAATTATAAGCATCCATGCAGCAGATAGGATAAGCATTTGGGGACCTGGGGACCTGAGGGTGGCCCTTCAAGATGCTAAAATGGGGCAATGCACCTGTCTTCTCCTGCCTTTATGTGTACCCCACCATTTGTAAGCCCCTTAGAGAGCTGGGGCTCAGCCCACTATGTGCCACTGGACAAGCAGCCTTCAGATTCTTGGGGTTATGTTAATGTCCCTGAAAATGCAGGCTGAGGAGGCGGTTTAGTTGGTAAAGTTAAGATTTGAGTTTATCTCCCCAGTGCCATGTAAAAAGCTGGGTGTGGTGTGGGGTGCCTGCACAGAGAAGGGGCTGGCTGGTCAGGTAGTCTAGCTGAGTCAGTGAACTCCAGGTTCAGTGAAAGATCCCATCCAAAAAGTAAGCTGGTTGTGTGGGAGACACCTGGCATCCACCATCAGCTTCTAGCCTCCATGCACACGCATGTACATGCACACACACACACACACACACACACGTACGCACGCACGCACGCACACACGCACACACGCACGCACGCACGCACGCACACATCCCTGCACACTCTTACATGTGCACACACGTGTTCTTTAGGAGGCTCCTCTAATAGTAGTAACACTGCAAAGCTGGTTTACTTGGATGGTATTCATGAAGGGAAGAGGGAAAGAAGGAGAAGGATGTGAGGACTCTTCACTCCCCTGCTCTCATACCTCCTTCAACCTCTTTGTCCTCACCCTGTTCCTTGGCCCTATTGAAAGGGTAAGTTCTCCTGTAGGGAGGCAATGAGCTAGGCTTTCCTAGATAAATAGAGCACTGGCCTTAGGTGGAGGCTTGGGCCAAAATCCCCTCTTCTGGTCATCTCCGCACCCCCCACAGGTTCTCAGGCCCACAAGTCCACAGGTCCACAGGTCCACAGGTCCTCAGGCCCACAGGTCCACAGGTCTACAGGTCCTCAGGTCCACAGGCCCACGGGTCCACGGGTCCACAGGTCCACGGGTCCACAGGTCCACGGGTCCACAGGTCCACGGGTCCACAGGTCCACAGTAGGGGCACAGTAGGGCACAATAGGGACTGCCTCAGCAACCAATAGTCAAGTGGATGTGAAGACCACAGGTGGCAACCCACTCCCAGCTCTGCTGAGACTGTTGTGTCCCTGGTGATTTTCCTTTTCACTGGTTTTTTCTGGGAGCTGCTTGCAGGCAGGGCTCACATTGTCTCCTCTCAGAGGGGCAGGTTTCCAGGAGGGGTTACTTGAAGGAGCAAGCCTTGTCTCCATGTTTGGAGGGAAAATTTCCAAGAGCAACATCTATGATGGCACCATGACACTGTGTTCCTTTTAGAGGCTTTTGAGAAGAAGTCTGAATTTCCTCGGATTGGGGCTCTCTGAGGCAGAGGTTGCTTTAGCTCTGTTCTCAGAAGTTCAGTACAAGCTTTGCTCTTAGGGATGTCTCTCCCCAGAGACAGGAGGGTGAAGGGCTCAAAAATCAAAGAGGGTGACTGTGATTGGCAGGGTCCCTTCTGCTCAGCACCAGACCTTGTCAGTAGTGTGGTTTGTCATAGATCCAAACTAGGTTGGATCCTATTGCCTAAATCCTAAAAGCTATGGATTCACTCAACTGTGTCCCTGGGTGGTCAAGGGGGACACGTGAGGGTGGCTGGGTGATCCTCGCTGTGGTGATCTCTTGTCATGTACCTGGACCATCATGGCGGTGTGTGTGTGTGTGTGTGTGTGTGTGTGTGTGTGTGTGTGTATGAGTGTGTGTATGTGTGTGTGTGGTACATGTGTGGTGCTTGTGTGTGTGTTTGTATGTGGTGTATGTGTGTGTTGTATTGTGTGTCTGTGTATTGTGGTGTGTGTGTGTATGTGTGTGTGTGTGTGTGTGGTACATGTGTGTTGCTTGTGTGTATGTGTTGTATGTGGTGTGTGTGTGTTGTGGTGTGTGTCTGTGTATTGTGGTGTGTGTGTGTGTGTGTGTATGAGTGTGTGTATGTGTGTGTAGTACATGTGTGGTGCTTGTGTGTGTGTTTGTATGTGGTGTATGTGTGTGTTGTATTGTGTGTCTGTGTATTGTGGTGTGTGTGTGTGTGTGTGTGTGTGTGTGTGTGTGTGTGTGTGTGTGTGAATACAGGGGAGGTGCCTGTTACTAACTCAGAAGAGTCCGCTGTGATGGAGCAGGGTCCCCCAGGAGAGGGAAAGATGAGGGCAACATTGGGCAGGGTGCTTGTTTCTAGGCTGCGCCTCAGCTGCCGCGTCTCCCTCCTCTAGTGCTGCAGGGCCATGTGTACCGCTTCTGTACAGCTGAGGGCCTCTGGCTGCACAAGGACAACTCCAGCCTGCCCTGGAGAGACCTGTCGGAGTGTGAAGAGTCCAAGCGAGGGGAGAGAGTGAGATGCCGGGTTCCGAGGCTGGGAAGGGGCAGGCAGCTGGTGTCTGCTCCATAGGAGCACAGACTCTCGGCTTCGGGTGGGGCTGGCTGTTGTCGCATCTGTCCCCCTGCTTCGGGTGACTCGGCACATCTGCCGTCTGGCCAAAGGTGATGTGTGCTCACCTTGGAGCCAGGTTGTAAACATCCCTGAACCATTTCCATAGGTCATTCTCTTTCTTGATTCTGGAATCCCAAATGGGGCCCCAGGTCACTTCAGTCCCTGGACCCTGGAATGAAGGTTAAGAGAGAGGGAGGTCCTCAGGGCATGCACACATCCTTGTGTCCCTCTGTATACACAGAACTCTCCTGAGGAACAGCTCCTGTCGCTGTACATTATCTACACTGTGGGGTACGCACTTTCCTTCTCTGCCTTGGTCATCGCCTCAGCCATCCTTGTTGGCTTCAGGTAAGGGGAGCTGAAGACTGGGAAGGAGGGGACTCTCTTGTGCCCATCTCTTTAGTAGAGGACTTCTAAGCCAAGGTAATCAGAGGTGGGATGGGTGGGGTAGGGGGGTCCTATTTTCTAAGACTTCCTGGAAAATAGGAGATTGAAAACAGGTTATAACATTGTGTGTTCGGTCTACTCTCCATGTAATTCTGCATGTGCGCTCCAAAAAAAAAAAAAAAAAAAAAAAATCACACACACACACACACACACACACACACACACACACACACACACACACCTGTAACAGTGGATGGTGTGATGATGGGAAATTCCAAGAAGTCACATCCATCAAGCAGATAATAATCAATAATTCAGCATGATTTCAGGAAGGTCTTGATGGCTAGAGATTCTATGTCTTGGAGCTTGTTGACACCAGGGCAAAGTTCTTTCTTGGGTCTCAACTGACCAAGAAGCAGCTTCATTAATCTCTCCAGAGAAAGTGAGGGAACTGAGTTGAGGGTCAGAAGAATTATGAGGGCAGAAATCTGAGGATATCGATCATCAAGAGTCGGTGGGTCTAGAGAGATGGCTCCACACTCAGCCATTGTGAGCTGAGGCGATGGCTCCACAGTTAAAGCACTTCCATATAAATGTGAGGACCAGAGTTCAGATCCTAAGAAAGCCACATAAATGCTAGGTGTGCATGGTGGCTCACCTGTCATTCCAGCCTTGGAGGGCCGAGACAGGCTTGCCAGAGAAAGCTTGCTAGCCAGGCTAGCAATATCAGTGAGCTCTGGGTTTGATTGAGAGCCCTTGCCTCGATGAAAAAGTAACAATGGTGAAAGATTCCCAACCTCAGACCTCCCTCCACACACATGTGCACATACAATTGTGTGCACACACCTACACGAAAAAAAATGGACAAATAAAAAAAGTGCTACAAGTCAGGTGTGGTGGTAAACACCCATAATCCCAACACTTAGATCAAGGCAGGAGGATTACCACAGGCTGGAGGCCAGTCTGGCTAGCCTGAGCTACAGAACAAAGCAGCACCTACCCATCAAGTCCCCATGTCCACTGAAGAGCTCACCCTTGCCTGTAAGGACTTAATTTACACTCTTTCTTACTACCTCACACTCCTTTGCTAAGTGTCAATATCAGCAGAGTGCTTCACGGATATTTTTAGCAGCACAGTGGCCATATCCTGCTGCAGTTCCGAGGGGTGGGAATCCAGCATTGTGTATTCGTGAGTTCATTCTGATACAGGCAGTCTGTTTCATTAATTTAAGCTGTCCTGTATTCCTTTGTCATCACATGGTTTGAAGTGTTTTGTTGATTTTTCTTTCTGAATTATGAACCTTACAGCAATGGGTTTCTTCTGTGGGTCTTGCCTGTATGTTTCCTTAGGGCGTATATCCCAAGAGGTAAAACTGCCACCAGTAACCAACTGCCTGGTTTTCAGTATTTGGTTGGCTAGTGTTAGATTGCTTGCCAGGTGGCTGCTGACAGTCTGAGCTCTGGCTACCAGTGAGGAGGTTCTCTTTGCTTCATACCCGACCCACATTTAGCATTTTCAGAACTGAGTGAAGCTAATCTACAAAGCATGTGAAAGACTTGTTATGATTTAATTTGCTTATCTTTCACCCCTAGATAGGTAGAGAGGTTTTTTTTTCATAATTTAGTCTTGTTCATTGCTTGTTCTATTATTATTGTTATTATTATTATTTTATTTGACTTTCATGGCTTGTTTTAAGCATTTGTTATCTGGATGTTAACCATAGACATACTTAATCTATGCCATTTATTTTCACTCTGGTGAAAATTCTAGGATTCTGCATTTAAATGAAATGAACTTTGGCCAACTATCAATTTTTATTCATAAGTAAAATGTATCAATGGGAACTGTTGATTAAGAAAAGTTATTTTTATTACTTAGTAGACATTTATTAATTTTCCCCCATAGATTTCTCTTTGCTGTCCCTTGGACGACCTTTTCTTGTCTGATGGTTACAAAGCCACTCAGCTCTGTCCCCTTCAAGAAGTTGCAGGGTTATTGTGGAAAAATAAGGATTGGGGAAAACAGATAGGCTGAATAGATGTTTATTCAGGGAGAAATAGCTTACAACAGAGACAGATGACCGCCAGCAGGTTCCCATCCCTAGGATGCCAGGAAGCAAGAGAGAGCTCTGGGGTCCCCGACCCCAGACCTAGTGGTCAGTGCGACAGGTGCAGGTGGGGTGGCTATCTCACTACGCAGGGTCCTTTTTCTGTCCTTGCAGTTCTCCACCTAGGATTAAGTTTGTGTCAGGCGAAAAGTCAGGGCTTTACCCCCTCCCCACATATTGAACTGTGCCTTTGCTAACAGTCTTGGTTTGCCACAAGGGTCCCTGGATTTGTAAGTTGGTTTCCATTGTTTATATCGTTTTCTATCAGTCTGTTTATCTACCCTATTCCCAAACCAGAGAGCCTTGTCTCCTAAAAATTTATTAGAAGTTTAAGGTCTCAGGCCAGCAAGTTGGCTCAGTTAGTAAAGGCCAAGCCTGGTGACCAATTTGATTTCTGGCATCCACACAGTGCAAGGAAAGAACCGACTCCTTCAAATTCTTTCCTAGACCTCTGGGCAACACACAGTTTCCTGGTACCCATGGGCCCAAACACATACACACATACCATATATAGATAAGATAAATTAATTAACACAGTAAATTTTTTAAAGAAGAAATAAAAATAAATCCTTTCTCAGACTGTGGAGATGGCTCTCTAAGTTAGACATTTGATACTCAAGTATGAGAACCTTAGTTTGCATCCCCAGAACCCATGGAAAGCCAGATATGGCCGGTAGCATGTGTTTTCAGCCTGGCCCTCCTGCGATGGCACAGAAGCCAGAGACAGGAATATCCAAGGAAGCTCCTGGATCGGCCAGCCTGGTGTGAGGAGTAGCGAGGGAAGATTCCATCTCAAACAAGGTAGAAGGTGAGGGTTAACACCTGAGGTTGTCTTCCGACGTCTGCCTGTGCACTCACACTCACACACATGTTCATGACACATATGTGGAGGCATCATGCATATACACAGACAGCTCCTAGTTCTCTTACAGCAAAGACTCCTATGTTGTGATTTCTTTTGTGTATTGATTGTTTTGAGACAGAGTCTCATGGAATCTGGGCTAACTTTGAACTTGCATTGTAGCCGAGGCTGGCTTTGAACTCCTAATTCCCTTGCCTCCACCTCCCAAGTGCTGAGATTACAGGTGTGCAAATCATGCCCAGATGGAGGTTGTTTTGTTGAAACTGGACCTTGCTTTGTAGCCTAGACTTGCCTCAAACTTCTGATCCCCCCTACTTCAGCCTATCATGTGCTGGGATTATAGGAAAAGACCACTTGATGGTTCTATTGACCTCCTACACCATTCTTGACCTTGAGCTATTCTTTGTAAAATTTTTAAGTAGCATGAAAAAAAGTTGGCATTTTATTACAGCTGCTTTGAATTCATTATTTAACATGGGACAGTGAAGTGGCATTTCTGTTTATAAGTATGGTGTGACTGTGTATTTCCCACTAATGTAAACTTCTCTAATAATTTTAAGCCAATTTTATTAAGTTGCCCCTAATGATCTTACCTATCCTCTTGTTAGAGATATTGTCAGGAAATCAAATAGAATCTCACAAATGGATCTTCAATTTCTTTTTATTGCATATTGCTAGGATGTGTCGAGGAGGCCATCAGCACTCTTGCCAAACTCTTTAGCTGCTATATAGTTCATCCGCACATTGTTTTGGGGTGTTTCTGAAAATACTTGTCTATAAGCCATAACCAGTTGTGGTTCACCTCCTCGGTGGCCCTGTGGCAGTGGTGGGGTCTGTAGAGAAGTCATTAGAGGCGACAATGGTGCACATCCTCACTTAGCTGCTGGTTTTAAAGGAAATAGTTTCCAAGTTCCTCAGTTAAGAATGAATTGGCTTTTGCTTGGGATATAGCCTTATAGCAGATGAAGTACCTCCGACTTCCAGTTTGTCATACAAGTGGTGGTGTGTGTGTGTGTGTGTGTGTGTGTGTGTGTGTGTGTATGTGTGTGTGAGTACACACATGCAAGCAGATGTGTGTGTGTGCTCACATGCTCACATCTGCATGCTCTGCACATGGGTTACATGACAAGCATGTGGAAGCCAGAGAAACACATCGAGTGTCCCTCTCTGTCTCTCTCACCATACTCACTTCAGAACAGGGTCTCTCACTGAACCTGGAGCTAGGCTGGCAGCCGGCAATTGCCAGCCATCTTCTGGTCTCTGTACCCCACTCTCGCCCCAGCACTGAGGTTACAGGTGTGCACACTTGGTTTTTCACATGGGTGGTAGGGAATGTTCGCACAGCAAGCATTCTTACCCACTGAGGCATCTCTTCAGCCCTACTACACATTTTATCCAAGAGTATACTGACATGGTACCTAATTCCTGTTGAATTTCTACCATGTGCCTGGACATGCTCTGCCCCAGAGAACAGTCCAGAAGTGTCCTGTCCTAAAGGATCAAAGCTACCATTTCAAAGACTGATCCCAACACATGCATTGTTTTGGTTATGTGTGACTGTATGAGAGAAGGCATGGCAGCATGGAGAGAATATGGGTAGGAAACAGGCAGTGAGGGCCTCTTGCGCAGCACTTCAGTGACGCTCAAGGTTGTGGGGAAGAAAGACATTCTTAGAGGAAGGAAGACATCAACATAGTCCCAGAGGCAGACACCAGAGGCAGACACCGGATGCGTGTGTGGGCTGGCTGGAGAGCCAGTGTTGGCCATCTTGCCAGGGAAGGGCCCTGCTTTCTCCCTCAGACACTTGCACTGCACCCGGAACTATATCCACCTGAACCTGTTTGCATCCTTCATCCTCCGAGCGCTGTCCGTCTTCATCAAGGACGCCGCCCTCAAGTGGATGTACAGCACAGCTGCCCAACAGCACCAGTGGGATGGGCTCCTCTCTTATCAGGTGTGTGGTGTGGCCTGGGGGGCCTGGGGAGGGGAGGACATTGGTGAAGGGGTCCATTGCATAAGCCTGGGGTGGGTAAAAATGGAAGAATCCCAGATTTGGCCTCAGGAGGTCCCTGTATGATGGGAGAGGCAGACCATAATGGAGATTTTCTAGTGTTATGGGAGAGGCAGTCTACCATGGGAAACTCCTAGTCTGATGGGGAAGCTCTAGTCTGATGGAGGGGGCAGTCCACCTGGAGCAAGTGAGTCCAAGGTAAGAGAGCCTCTGCAACAGGAAGTTCAGATGGACACAGGGAGTTCTCTAGATGCGGACCTGAGTTTGCATCCCAGCTCTACCATGTACTGGTTGTATATACATACCTTCAGATACATCACACAACCTCTCCAGGGCTCAGCTTTCCTCCCAGCATGGGGGTGGTAGCAGGTGCTTTCTTCTCAGAATGGGGGTGGGGCGTTGTTCAGTGAACTAAAGCAGAGACAGTCTCCAGTAGTGGTCCTGCCCATGTGAAAACTTTCATCCCATGTTAAGCATGGGATTGTGGCCAGGAAGGGTCAGTCAAGAGTGGCAGGTGGGACAGGAGGCAGGGCTGCTGTCCCCATGGGACCTGTCTTTGTCCCTAGGACTCGCTAAGCTGCCGACTGGTGTTCCTGCTCATGCAGTACTGTGTGGCAGCCAACTACTACTGGCTGCTGGTGGAGGGTGTGTACCTGTACACGCTGCTGGCCTTCTCCGTGTTCTCGGAGCAGCGCATCTTCAAGCTGTACCTGAGCATAGGCTGGGGTAAGGTTCACCTCACCACCTCCATGGGGACCTGCCACAAAAACAATACATCTCCTTTCTTAACAGATGCTTCTACTCTCAAATGGCCAAATATCCCCTTCTGACCTGTAACCCTGCCACCACACCATTAGAAGTCAGAACACTGTCCTCAAACACCTCCTTCCCCTAAGGTCCTGTGGGGACAGCATTGCATAGCTCATGCAGGGCAACATGGGGTCCTGTGGGAGATGCTACACCCTGGACCTCACAGTGTGCCTGGGCTGACGTGAAGGGAAGGGCTTGAAGGAGAGGCAAGTCAGGAGGGGCAGCAGCTGAGGAAAGGGGTAGACTGTGGATATGGACGCACCTGGAGCCCGGCTGGAAATGTTCTAGCAAAAATAGGTCTACCGAGAGCCATTGTGCCTTTTTTTTCTTTTCTTTTTTCTTTCTTTCTTTCTTTCTTTCTTTCTTTCTTTCTTTCTTTCTTTCCTTTCTTTCTTTCTTTTTTCTTTATTTATTTTCTGGAACATTTCTGGTTGTGTTTCTATACTTCTCACCACCTATGAGTCATGTGGAAGGTAGGGAGGATTGAAATTTGGTTGGGGTTGGGTTGGGTGGGGTGGGGTGGGTGGGTTAGAGTGGGAGTGGGTGGGTTGGAGTCCTGCAGTGACAGGGAGACAGGGAGGTTTCACCCTCCACTGTGGAACCAACAAGTTCCCCCACCTGGGACATAACAGAGGACAGACCTATGGTCAGCCCTCTCTGATCTCTCCTTGAAGTTCCAGAGTTTTCTTCCTCATGCCATACCTTTAGTTCCTAGAGCCATTCTCATCCCTCTCAGCCTTGGCTTCCAGACTCTTATCAGCTTAGTCAAAGCAGACTGTTCTCCTGCCGTCCTCATTGCAAGGTTGCCAGCTTACCTTCCAGGAAGCTGCCTCAGGTTTCCAGCCTCCCAGGACCCTGTGCTCTGGTCCTCTCAGCCCCTCTGCCCTCTCCTCACAGCCTGCCTATTTGTTCAGGTTCTCCTCAGCTACCTCAGGGGTGAGGAACTCTAATTGGGGTTTAGTGTAACCAAAGTATTAAGATCCCTAAGACCCAGAGAGCAACGAGGCCTTAAAGGCAGAGCAGGCACTGGGGTACAAGAGGCAACTAGCTTCCTGACTCTAGGCCTCTTGTTCTCTACTTGCCAAACACAGGTCTTGGCTTCCCTTTCTCCTCAGTCCCTGTTAGTTCTGCTGAGCGGGCTCAGGTCTCTATATAGATAAAAGTGGCTCTGGCTTCGGCACACAGAGATGCTCTTCTTCCTCCTCCAAGACCCAGACCATCCTACTAGATCTTTCCTTCCTTCCTAGACCTCTTTATCCTGGCAGGCAACTCCATCAGGTGGGGCATCTGGAGAATGCTGATGCTCCCTAGGGGTGGGTGCAGGGACAGGCCATTGAGGAGAACTCAGGAAGGGCTTCCTCTGTGTGGGGGGATGGATAACGTCTGTCCATTCTGGGAAATAACATCAGCCCTGTTTGTATCTGTCACCATAGCAACCCTAGGGCAGGACCAATCAAAGGGATGTGTTCATAAAAGCAGGGAGTTGGTAGGGGTCAGTGGAGACATATGATACTCTGGGGGTCTCTAAGTAGGATATAGGGGTGGGGTGCCAGGTCTTTCTTGTTCATTCTGGCTCAAGGCTCAGGACCTTCAGGGACATCTTCCCCCAACCAGCACATCATTTTTTTTTTTTTTTGAAGAGCTGGGTTGGGGAGAGGCAGGATCAGAGAGAAAACATGAGTCACAGAGACCTGTATGCTGTATGACCATGCCAGGAAGCCTAGCCCAAGTTGGGATAGGCAGACAATTTCTAGCTTCCTAAAAGACTGATGGAATTGTGGGAAGCCCCTAAGAGGCACATCAACGTGTGCCGCCACCCATGAGTAGAAGGGAGGATAAATGATGGTGGGAAGACATGACCCCCAGGACCTGTTCTGTGCATTTGGTTAACCTTTCTCACCTGGCTTGTCTTGGAGAACTGCAAGGAGTATGCCACCTTGGTGGGTGGCAGAGCCTTATTTACCAGATGTCAATGGATGGATGGAGCTCATCGGGGTTGGCTGGTGACATGAGCAAGCTCACTCATTCTGGAGTAAAAACAGAGAGTAAAAACAGCAACTGATAGAGGACTTGCAACCTGAAGTTTCTGTGCATGTATGGCCTAAGAAAATGCATAGTCTTGTCTAGAGAGATTCTCTTCTCTTGCTGAAATATTTATTCCATTCCTACTGGGCTATTCTGTGGGGCAGGGTCTATGCTATGCCCCAGGCCCCTCCTAGGTCATCCCTTTATTTGTTCAGTCCAATGAACACCTGTTTATATAGATCATGGATGTTGGGCTGGCTGGTCTGTGCAAAAATAAACAGGATGGGGTGAGACAGCTCACTTGATGAAAGTGCCTACTGAATAATTGTGAGGACTGGAGTTCAATTCCCCAGAACCCACATAAAATGTTGGGGTACATGTTTGTAATACCAGTACTGGGGGAGACAGAAACAGTCAGATGCCCAGGACTGACCAACCAGTTTAACCTAACTGGCAAACCACAGGTTCTTGTTAGAGACCCTGACTGAAAACACAAGGTAGAAAGATACTTAAGAATGACATCTGAGGTTGTCCTCTGGCCTGCACATGCGTAAGTATGTACACTTTTACAACACAACCTTGAGTGCATATAGGAATGGACACACACACACACACACACACACACACACACACACACACACACACACACAATAAGTGAAATAACTTTCAAACAATAATAATAGTAAAATTACTAAATTGGTCAATGAGGATATCTGATGAATACTACCCAGCTGTGCACTGTTAGATACTCTCCCCTCCCCTCCCCCCTCTTTACCTCCCCTTACCTCCCCTTCCCTTCAATTCCCTTTCCAGCCTTCTCTGAATCATGGGCCAGTGCAGTGATCCAGACGTACAAGTTGCTCAGCAGCTGTGACAGTGTGGACATCATTGAGTTAAGGACCCTGATGATGGTGATTGGAAAGGTTATGAAATGGTTCTGCCTTGGAAGAGATGTCCCAAGGCCACATATGCATATGCATAGGCCCTCCACCACATCCACAAAACCTGTGTCCACACACCTTAATGTGCACACCGTGACCTACTTCAGACATCCAAGAGAGCAACTTGAGAAAGGCACAGGTAGAAGCAAGTAATGAGACTATTGATGCAGAAAGCCCCTAGGGTGGCTGGAGTAGGTGTAGGCTTACAGCCCCAGAATCTGCTCCTACATGTGTTCTTTCCTCCTGTTCACTTACTCATCTACTGTGATAGGGTGAACGGCCCAGCTGCCAGTTAACCAGCACAGACTAGGCTCTGGGATGTCTACTGTGCAGACCTTGGAAACTAGCCAGATTGCTTTTCCATATTGTTATCTAACAGTGACCCCTAAACTTGCTCCTTAGAGCCACAAACTAGTATCTCACAACTTCTGTGCTCAAAAGTCTTGAGTTCAACTTGGCTGCACAGTCCTGACTCAGGGTGTCTAGCTGGATCTGTTAGTCAGAATTGCTGTTATCCAGGGCTTGACTGGGGAATCTATCTTCAAGCTCACTCATGGAGCTGTGGACAGGAGGCCTCCATCCCTTGCTGTAGGGAGCTCTCTGTAGGCTGATAGAGAACACTTTCGGCATGACAATCATCCTCTCTGTATTCCCCCAACTAAATGGAGACAGGAAGAGGGATAAGGAGAGGTGGGAAGGAGAAAGGGAGGAAGAGAAAGGGGGAAGAGAGAGAGAGAGAGAGAGAGAGAGAGAGAGAGAGAGAGAGAGCGCAAAAATTTCTGAATGGAGGAAAATCAGGAGTTCTAGGGCATCTTTGACTTTATAACAAGTTTGAAGCCAGTTTGGGCTACTTGAGACCCTGTCTCAACAGTAACAACAGAAACTATGAATACCAAGAGATAGTAGTCACTGGGAACCACCTAAATGGCTATCTATAAGCTATATTAGTTGGCTTATAGGTATTTGCATTGCTATAATAAAATACCTGTGATATTGTTATCATAAAAAGTAAAGAGTTATTTAAAAGATCACCATTCTGCAGATTGAAGTCAAAGATTAGGCAGACAGACCCATTGCTTTGGGCCTCTTGAGGGGTGCCACATTGCAGTGGTGGGGTATATATGAATGAGTAGGTAGACTACCTTGTGCCAGGAAGGAAAAGTGAGAGATTGGATAGGATGGGGTCCCAAAATCTCCTCTATGGAGGACTGCCCACAGGCTCTATCTGCTGAACACTCCACCACCTCCTAGTGTCACACAGATGCTTATCTAAGCGCTCACTGGGAAGTCTTGTTGCTGCGGGTGATTGTGTAGGCTCTGTGTCCATGGGACAGGCCTTGTCTCTTTTCATGGCCTTGCACAGATGCGTGGGGAAGGGAACAAACACCTGAAGGGGCCTTCTGAGACTCGAAGGAGTGGACTGAAATGGGCATACAGGCTGAAAAAGGGGAGGACATAGCATTAGAGAGTTTTTCTGGTCCCCTCCTCATCCAGCATGTCCTCTCCACCACATTTTACTGATCTTGTGCTACTTGAGTGTCTGTCTGAGGGACTCATAGCCAAGATTCTGGAGACAAATCCTGGGGCAGGGCTCCTGGCACACAGGAGGGGCTGAACCATGAAAAACTCTGTAAGGAAGAATGTGGAGCCTGGGTGTGAAACCCTTCACCTCCCTTCCCACAAGCACTGAGCACTCACCATTTTCGGGCCAGGAAGGTAGAAGGGCTGGAGGTGTGAGGAGTCCAGAGTGTGAAGAGGACCCGGGCACTGTGACAGCAGCTCTACCCTGCCAGCTCCTCTCTCCTCTTTGTCTTTCCTTCCCTCCTCTTCTAGGTGTTCCTCTGCTGTTTGTTATCCCCTGGGGCGTTGTCAAATACCTCTTTGAGGATGAGGGGTGAGTGTCCTGCGGGAGAGTGGTGTGCTGGGGTCTCATTCTCATTTATAATCTATGGGATTCTTGAACCCTGGAGCACAAGTTTACTACTTGTTTGGGAAGATTCGTGGGGTCAGCAGGAGTTTAGCATATGAATTCTGACTGTGATCTCTACTCCCTGAGCCTGCCCTGGGATGGTATGATGATCAATATTGCTGGCCTTTGCAGTGCATGGTGCCTTCCTGGTGGCTTTCATGAACACTGGAGTGAATAGCCTGTTGTTTTGTGTATGATGCTGGGTGTGCACGTGACTGTTTGCAGAGGTCTGTGAAGATGGGGGAGAGGCATGGATCTCTCAGTGTGTGACCATGTGTTGAGGACTCTGGGGTGGGGTTATGTGATGCACTTGCAGGACTCTGCATGAATCTATGGTTGGGTGTAGCACTTTCCTTGGCCTCATGCACTTGTGCCTTCATCCTGAATTAGCCACTGGGGCCTCTAAATGTCATGTTGGATGCCTTGTGTGCCTCTTTTTCCCTAGCTGCTGGACCAGGAACTCCAACATGAACTACTGGCTCATCATCCGACTGCCCATTCTCTTTGCTATTGGGGTGAGTGACAGAGTTGGGGATTGGAGTGGAAGCTGGTGGACCTAGCTTGGGACCATGCTGGGATAAGGTGAACAGTCCTAGCCTCCTGCCCCTGTGCTCTGCAGGTCAATTTTCTTATCTTCATCCGGGTCATCTGCATTGTGGTATCCAAACTGAAGGCTAATCTCATGTGCAAGACTGACATCAAATGCAGGTACCTTATCAAATGCAGGTACCTTAACCAAGTTGGCTGTAGGGGTGCCCTCTGCCTTTCCTTCAACCAGAGAGAGAATCTGAAACACTCTGTTTGGAGCCCCATGTAGCCCTCTTTTCCCATACCAGCCTGGTTTGCAACCCCTAAGATTTTTCTCTCTATTCTTAATAGCCCCTAAGCTTCTGGAGTCTTGACCTATCATGGATAAATAAGAATCTGGGACAATAAATAGGCTGATGGATGTTTATTCAGGAAAAAATCACTTACACCAGAAACAGATGACAGCCAGCAGGTTCTCGTCCCAAAGATGCCTCCAGATGCTCTCTGTCTCCAGTCAGGAAGCAAGAGAGAGTGCTGGAGTCCAGGAACCCAGACCTAGTTCCCCCAGATCATGCCTGCACCTATCCCCTCCTTCAATGAGCGTAATCAGTGCAACAGGTGCAGGCAGAGTGGATATCTCACTACATTGACCTCTGCCTTGGTGTATGTGACACACACACACCAAGACAGCCTGTCCAGGGTATTTTCATTGGATGGTGCCCATGACTCAGACAGCAGAAAGAGGGCGGGCTCAGAAAGACAAGAGCAGTCAGTGTACAAGCGCCTGAATGACACAAGTGGTCTCACCCTGTCCCCAGACTTGCCAAGTCCACTCTGACGCTCATCCCCCTCCTGGGGACACATGAAGTCATCTTTGCCTTTGTGATGGATGAACATGCCCGAGGGACCCTCCGCTTCATCAAGCTGTTCACAGAGCTCTCCTTCACTTCCTTCCAGGTGACTCACAGCTGGGGGCACTCGCCTGCTATGTCCCAAAGTGAGGGAGGGGTAGGCATCGGCCTGCATTATGCAGACTGGGAAAGATGAATAGGATGAGGCTTGGGAGAACAATCCAGGCCCCACGTCACATGGTGGGAGCAGAGCCAAAGCTAGTATCCCCAGGTATTTGGACCTAGAAGTCAGTCTTCTCTGTAAGTCCGTAGTACAAGAAGCCTTCCTAGATGTGGACCTGGGCATCTGGGCATCTAGAAAGAGGCAGTGACAACCACTAGCATCTTGCCAGGCAATTTATATACACAAAGCATTCAATTCTCCCAGGACCTACAGTTGTGAGATTGCCCTTACTTAACATAATTGGAAACTGAGACACAGAGAGGTTAAAACAAAATTTATAAGGTGTTGTGTGACTTTTCCTAGGAAGACATGAACAGATGTGCATTCATATCTGACCAAGGAAATTGTTCCACTCAAGTCCAGTTAGTAAACCAATGAACTTATTGGGTTGGATACAGGATCAGGGGAGACAGACACAAAGGCAGCTGCATCATTGAAAAGCTCACCCCAGCAGGGGTGATGACTTACAAAAGCTGCATCCCTGGAGCTCCCTGCACAGTTTGCAGGCAGCTCCATAGAGGAGAGTCTTCTTGTCTTAATCACTGTTCTATTGCTGTGACCACCGCAACTCTTATAAAGGAAAACATTTAATTGTGGTGGTGGTGGCTTACACTTCAGAGGCTTAGTCCATTATCATCATGGCAGGAAGCAAGGCAGCATGCAGGCAGACATGGTGTTAGGGAAGAAGCTGAGAGTTCTTGCATCTTGACTCATAGGCAACAGGAAGTGGTCTGAGTCACTACGTGTAGCTTGAGCATATAGAGACCTCAAAGCCCGCCTCCATAGTGACACACTTCCTCCAATAAGGCTCTACCTATTCCAACAAAGCCATACTTCCTAATAGTTTGGGGAACATTTTCTTTCAAGCCACCACACTCTTCTTCCTCAGAAACTGCTGACTGCCCATATAACCCCATGGAGGGGCCTGTAACTTTCTGAACTTCCTGAGTCTTGTAAGTTTTATGAGCTCCCTGGGTCTTATGAGCCTCATCCTTTCTTCCAGGAAGGAATATCTCGATTCAGAAGAACTAGCCACACAACACAGGGGTCACACAGGTTCAAAGCAAGGAATTTGTCCTCCTTAATAGCATTAGATGATACAGCATGGGAGAAAATGTAAGAAATTATGGCTGGAGAGATGGCTGAGAAGTTAAGAGTACTTGCTTCTCTTACAGAGGATTCAGGTTTGGTTCCCAGCACCCATGTTTTATACAATTGCCTGTTATTCCAGTTCCAAGAGGACCAGACATCCTCTTGTGGCCTCCAAGGACTCCTAAATACACATGGCACATTTAAAATCAATCTCTTTCTCTCTCTCTCTCATACACGCACACACACACACACACACACACACACACACACACACACACACACACACACACACACACACACAAAGCAGCTGCCTAGCTGTGGGCCACTGGGACCTAAGTTCAGCAATGGTCTGGGGTGGGGGAGTTCCCATACTTTACCTGCTCTTGCCTTTTCAAGGAGTGGTAGCCATGGAATTTCCTTAGCACCTGAGCAAGGAGCCTCTTGTTTCTTGAAAGGAAATAAAACAAATAAGCAAACAAAGAAACAAAAACCTTGTCCAGAACTGGAGAGATGGCTCAGTGGTTAAGAGCTGTGCAGGCAAAAGACCTGAGTTTGACTCCCAGCACCCACATGGTGGCTCACAGCTACCTGTTCACAACTCCAGACCTAGAGGATCTGACATTCTCTTCTGGCCTCTGGGGACACCAGACATATTGTGTACAGACATACATGTAGACAAAACACATACATACACAAATTTATTTTGGAGAATAAAACAAAACAAAACAAAAACTTGCCTATTCCCAAGCCAGTCTGGGCTACCTGATTTGAGCAGAGGGCTGCCAGGGGTTAGTCATCCAGGTACCTCTTGCCTACCTTCCTGCTAACACGCCTCTTGTTTCCAGGGCCTGATGGTGGCCATCTTGTACTGCTTTGTCAACAATGAGGTAAGGTCTACAGAGGGAATGGTAGGACCCTGCTGGGACTGTTGCCATTGGCTGGTGTGGGGTCTGCAGTGGGGTTTCTCTTCAGCCTTTCTAATTGAAACTTACAGTCTCCTCTCTGTGGCTAAAAATTGAGGTGATATCTTGCCTTTATATTCTGTTCTGTGCTCCCCAATACACACATAGACACACAGACACACACACACACACACACACACACACACACACACACACACACACACACCCCTAATGAAATAAGAGTTTAAGGAAGACCCAACCTTGTGCTAAAGGGTTAACGTTGACTATTTCAAGCAGGGGTATCCAACCTTTTGACCTCACCATATGTCACTCACTGCCACCCACAAATGATTTGAGCCACATTCGTCACTATGAAATATGCATGCAGCCCTTAGGCAACAGGTTGGGCACACCTGATTTATTGCAAAGTGATTCAACACGCTTGTACCCTAGCCACTCCTGTGGCCTCTGCCCACAAGAGCTCTTCTCCAGATCCAGGGTTGCCATGGCAATGCCAGGTACTTGTGACCTGAGAAGATGGCTTGAACATTGGTCTCATGTGGCTGTCAAGGCCTGTACCAGCTGCTGGTCAGTGGGGAGTGGGGTTAGGGGAGGACTGGTGATGGATTTACTGTGGCTTGTGTCTGAGGGCCGAAGTGAAGTAGTTCAGGAGCGTTGAGTGTTCAGCCGGGTTTGCACTAAGCTGTGTGACCTTAGGCCACCCACCATGTCTTTCCCCTTTCTACCCAGGCATCAGTGGAGGAAAGGAAGATTTATCAAACCCAGAGCTTGACTTGGTCCTTAGTCAGGGAGGGTTCTCGGGATGCGATGCTGGGCTTCCGTACTCAGAGGGCGGGATGGGGGGGGTAAGGGGGTAGAGGGTTAACATTAGACGATGCAGATTTCACGCTCGATCATTTATTTATTTATTTACTTTTAAAATCATGCATTCATAGGGCCCCGTGTTTGTACCACAGAGCACAGGTGAAAGTCAGAGAACAACTTAAGGGGAGTTGACTCTCTCCCTCCCCCATGTAGGTGATCCAGCTCAGGTCATCAGGCTTGGTGGCAAATGCCCGATGAGCCACCTCACCAGCCCCAGGCTCATTCTTTGTTTCATTTCTCTAACTGATCGGTGGGAGGACCTCATGTCAGAGGCCCATTCATTGATTGGCCATTCATTTGACTCATGAAGCAATGTGCCCTGAGTGCCTGCTGTGTGGGCTGAGCCCTGTGCTAGGAGCATGGGTACTTAGAGGAGAAAGATGTAGTCATGCCCATCAAGTGCTCTCTGCTAAGTGGGAAGGAGATGCAGCCAGAGACCAGCTGGGCTTTTAGCACTGGGGCAGGCAGGAAGCCAGTGGCTAGCTGAGGGCACTGGAGTCCAACCAGACCTGGGTTCTAATCCTGGCTGAGCCCTGGGGAAATATTTATGTTCTGCTCCTTTCCTTCTTCTGCTTTCCTTGATGTGTGTTGGCTGCTTTCCAGGATTAATGAAGAAGGGAACCAAAATGGATGTGTGTGTGTGTATGTGTGTGTACGTGGGTGTGGAGGCCAGTGCCAGACATCTATACCAATTGTCTTCCTCAAACTCTCTCCACCTTGTTTTTGAGACAATGTCTTTTGCTGAACTGGAGTTCATTAATTGGTTAAAGGCCCCAGGGATCCTCCTGCCTCTCCTCACTCCGACCCTGCGCCCACACACAGATCCAGTGCTGGGTTTGTAGACCAGAGCCAACATGCTCAACTTGTTTTTAAATTTTATTATTATTTTATGTGTATGAATGTTTTTACCTGTATGCAAGTCTGTGTGTCCATGGAGGCCAGAGGAGGGCATTGGATTCCCTGGAAATACAGTTTCAGATGGTTGTGAGCTACATACAGTTGCTGGGAATTGAACTTGGGTCCTCTGGAAGAGCAGCCAGTGCTTTAAATTGCTGGAACATCTCTGCAGCTACCCCTGCCCAGCTTTCTAAGGGGATCCTGGGGATCTGAACTCAAGACCTCAGGTTTCTGAAGCAGGTAATTTTCTGACTGGACCATGCCCTGCAGCCCCTAGATATTGGTTCTTGAGGACAACTGTGATGGCTGGGGCCACCATGGAGGCTCAGAAAAAGTGCGGAGGAAGACAGGATCAGAGACACCATGTCCTCTAAGTCCTACTGATTTGGCGTGTCTCAGTTTACCATTCCCCCCTCTCTTCCAAGTGGAAGACCGTGAGAGATTTGCTTTCCTGCAGCTATGCAGAGGGAGACCCTTTAGTCTCAATGTCTCCATGCTAGTTATCAGCACTATACAAGCCCAGCCAGGCAAGGCAGCCATAGGTGATGTCTGCTCAGCCTCCTTCCCTGACCCTCTAAGCCTGGGCTCCACGGCACTGTCTGGGACACCAAGACTCCATGGCAGCCAGGCTCTGGGTGATCTGGGCCCTACTCAGCACAGAAGTTTTTTTAAGGGATGGCTTGTAACCACACAGGGTGTCTGGCAGGGCTTAGCAAGATGGATGGTGTAGGAGGGGTGTTTGCTTAGGGGCAGGTAGGGGCACTGGCAGAGAGCCTCTTGTACACAGCCACTGGCCGCTGGTCCTCCTGATGGCTCCTGCATGGAAAGGCTGGTGGCAAGGATGAAAGAGCAGACATGAGAAAAACCCCCTGAAGTGTGGTCCAGCCCCTGGAGATGCTGTGTGGCTTGTAGCAGCTCTCCCTGAATTCCAGTCATAGAGCTGTGATGGAGCCACAGTGTTATGACAAGCCCTGGAGGGATTCAGAGCCCACCAGTGTTCTGTGTGACATTCTGTCCCAGCAATCTCATCCTCCAGCATCTACCCTTTGGAGAATTTGCTTCCTCATGGCAAGGCCTGCGCTCAGCACAGTGGGCATTTTGGTTGCCTGAGCTCACCTGGGCAGATTGTTGCATCAACCTCTCTTGAGTTACTCCAGATTGGATAGGTTCAAAGCTAGGCAAGATGTCCTGGTTCTTGTCTAATCCTCCTTGTTTCCTTGACCCCTTCCCTGCCCTGGGAGGTTCAGGGACTGAGTGAAGACCTTAAGGGGAATCTGAGCTTGATAGTTCACACTTGTAATTCAGGAGATTGAGCTAGGAGGGTGAAGAGTTCAAAACCACTGTGGGCTATATAGTGAGATGATGTATGCTGTTAGAAAACAAACAAACTCAGACCCAGAACAAAGCAAAGCAAAAGCTCCTGAGGGAGTTTAGACTGCAAGGGTGTCTCCAGGGTTAGGGGTCATGTCTTTCCCCTTTCACATGTCCAAGCCACACTGTGAGAGAACTTTATAAAGAGAGACCCCCATCTTCTCCCATTCTCTCTCCCTCCCTGAATCTCTCCTTCACTCTCATTCTCTCCTGTTAAATAATGCTGTGATGGATTGTAGAAGGTACTTAGCTGAGATGGTACTTAGAGTTGGAAAGGGCTAATTAGGTCATCAAGCCCATCTCTCTCCCAAGGAGAGGCAGAGGCAGAAAATAGGAGACAACAATAAACAATTTTATTGGGATATTAATTTAGGCGCCTGAAGACCTTGACTTGTGTCTCTTAATATAATCCAGTGGATTTTTTCCCTTCCCTGCTAATGTAATAACAGGGCCATTTTGTGGGCAGTTGGTTTGCCTGATGGCTTTCGCTTCCCTCTCTTTTTTTCCCACGGAAGGTCCAGATGGAGTTTCGGAAGAGCTGGGAGCGCTGGAGGCTGGAACACTTGAACATCCAGAGGGACAGCACCATGAAGCCCCTCAGGTGTCCCACCAGCAGTGTAAGCAGTGGGGCCACAGTGGGCAGCAGCGTGTATGCAGCCACCTGCCAGGCTGCCTGCAGCTAAGCCCCAGGGCTGCCCCCTCCTGTGCTGCCTAGATGGCCATCCCAGGTGGGAGAGACCCTCCCAGGGACTGGGACGGGAGGGAAATGGACACACACACACACCCCTTGCTTTCCTTCTCCAAACCTGTCAGACGGGCAAGTGGGCAGTGCCTCCTGGGACCATAGACACATGTTCTCCAAGGAGAACAGCCTGCTAATTTAATCACCGCACAGGAAGAGAGGAAGGAACGATTGCTGCTAAAATGTGGAGGACTCCTTCCTGTTAAAGCCACAAGGCCCTTGGGGTTCCCTTGAACAGAACAGCAAATCAACCCCGGACTCCTACTCAAGGGCAATTGTTGATTAGTGGGGATGGGGCTTATGAGAGGTGCAGGTTCCACAAGAGACCTGCCATTCTAACCTCAGCCAGCAGCACAGAGCTTCGCAAAGGTGAGAGGCTGTGCTTGGGCCTGCTGGGGTTGCCTCCTTGTGAAAAAGAGAGGCTTTCTTCGTGTGTCTGGATTGCTGGCATTCCCTGTCTGCCCGTTTGTCTCACCGTCCTGATTTCCTTTGGGGGGCAAGCTTTCTTGGAACTACAATTCGCAGCTCTCTCTCTGGAAGTGGCTGTGAGTGGTGCCCAGGATAAGAACCGAGGAGATGCTCAGAGGTCGCTGTTGCCAGTGGCCTCTTCTCATATGGCCCTTTAAGTCACCTTGCTCTCAGCTTCCGCTCTCCCTACAGTACTAGGGCAAGTCCTACAATGAGCAGCCCAGACCTGGGGTGTCAGGTAAAGAAGCTCACATACCCTCTAAGGTTTGTCTGGAGGCACTTGAGAGATGCCCCCCTCAGGGTGTTGATAACATTAATCTAGAGAAGCAAGGGATGCATTGCCTCCATACTTCCCTTATCTGTGACCAGATTTCATGTCTTGGATGGGAATTGGGACACAACCTCTGAAACCAGTAGCTCCTGACATTACCATGTTGACAGGCTCTCCCCTGCCCTGCCCTACCCCACCTCAAAATCCTGTCATTTTGAAGCATGCATGCATGCATGCATACATACATACATATATACATACATACGAATTATTCTTTTTCCTTTATTATGGTGGCTGCCGTGTCTATACAAACATATAGTTCTGATTTCTCCCACACAATAGAAGAACTAAATTATGCCCATTGTTTTGTTTGAGAGGAGTGGGGGAAATGATTGACCTTATCCCCCCCACCATTGTTGGTAAGTAATGTCTGTCCCACTTCCAGATGTTATGTCCCACACATAATGAGCAGCAGATAGGACAGGATGGGTGACAATCTATTACTCCTGCCTGCAGCCACCATGAGAAAGCTTCCAGGGGACAGTGCTGCAGAGATCCAAACCTAAGGACTGCCTCCCTGGGGAAGTAGGCAGTAAGTGCATGGAGGCCAAGGAAGGTTGCAGAGCTGGGAAGAATCCTAGTAGTGCTGACCGCCTTTGAGCTTGGGATGGGGGTGGCTTCAAATGGACTCTCTCATGAGACTGATCTGTGTGTAAAGTGGGGGACCCTCCCCAATGCTTTCACTAGACACAGTCTCCTGTTCCCCTCGCAGAGGCATGGGGCGTGTATGGGAGATAATAATGGGTCATAAAACATGCCAAGCAGAAAATTTCTCCTTCAGCTCCAATCAAGTGTTGTGTCTATGTTAATGGGGAAGCCGGTCCTCAGGCTAGAGAAAAGAGCCATGCCACCCAGCCGTCCCCTCAATGACAACAAAGGGGTTCAGTGGGAGAAGTGGGCCCAGGGTTCTCTGCTCCCTGAGAATCAGGGCACACTTCCTATTGGGCACCTCTTTCTTCTTTCCCCTCTGGGAACAGTGGGAAGATAAGCATGAGATAAACTGGGAACTTTTGAGAATCATTAATTACACACAACTGAAAGGAAAGATTTAATATGCCTGAAATAAATTTTCCAGGGGACAGATGCTGAGAGCCCAGGCAACTCAGTTGGAGCTTTTGTGAGGAGTTCTTTCCCCCTCTGGAACTCTGGATTCCTGGGTTCTCCACACCCCACATTCCAAGACCCTTAATGCAGGTTTTTCTTCCCAAATTCCTGATACTGAAGAACTCTGCCTTTCCCCAAATTCCCATACTACTAATGTTTGTTTGAATGGCTCCCTCTGAGCTCCTTCCAGACTTGCTTAAGCTAAATATAGCTCCCCTAGGTCTGGGAACTATCTGATGCTATGTACTCTGAAATTCCACTAGCTGTTTACATGCCTTACACCATAAGTCTAAGCCTGGCATTGCTGAGAACTCTCTGACTAACCCTGACCCTGTCCTGGAGCTGCTATTGCTGGCCTATAGGGTATAAGTGGTGGCTTTGTCGGAGCTATATAGCTAGTGTGCTTACATGGTAGTTGTCGATGGCTGCTGGCTTCAGCACTCTGGCCAGCTCCTGGGAACGCCTTCAGGGTTGAAATCTCAAAGGCCCTTCTACTCCACTTCAGTCTTTGAACAGCTAAATCACTGAACTTTACCAATCACCTACACCGCCTTCTCTTTCAAGCAACTTTCTGGAAAGCAAGCATGATTGCAATTGCCCCAGTGCTCAAGGCAACATTAATGGGATTCTGGGACACTCCGTGGGCAGGAAAGATCCTGACAATTCCTCCTGACTTTGATCTACAGAAGTGAGGAGAGAGGCTTGCAAGAAGGTTTGCTGGGGACCACAGCACTAGACCACCAGTGCAGATAGGTCTCTGGGCAGGCCAGGTGAAAGCATAAATGGTCATTCAAGATGTGCCAAGTACAAGCCCTCATGTGACCTGGCATCTATATTGAAGAACTGGAACAGCAAAGGTGTCACCCCTGGCAAGAGGAATCGGGGTGTTATACAGTGTGCCTAGCATCTCCCTCGTGGAGAGATGGTTCAGTGGTTAAGAATGTGAACTGATCTTGGAGAGGACTGGAGTTCAGTTCCCAGGACCGATCAGTGGCTCACGACACGCTCTAACTTCAGCTCCAGGGTATCTGAAGCCCACTTTTGGAACCCTTGTGCATATGGCATATACACAACTCATACACACACACTTACACAAATAATGAAAAAATAAAATCTGCAAAAACAAGGAGATGAAATACATCTGAGCATAGGGGTGCTACAGGACTGACCATCTGAGAGAGCAGTCAGAGCATTCCTAATGGCTTGTCTCAAAATCTTTCAGATTCATCTCTTTGTTTGAAATGTGCTGATGGGCACAGGAAGTGAGTGAATGAAACTAAATATTGACCCTGAACTTCATCTTTCCCTCTCTAGTGCTCCCTGAATTTTGGAGAGCGCTAACAAACCAGACCACTAGATGTCACAGTGCTCCAAAGGACAAACAGTTACTTTCCATTCATGCCTGAGCTGGCTGTGTTTCAGCAATCTAAGCGAAAGAACACTTTGTGTGCCTGTGTTTGTCCTATGCATTCCAGCCCAAGGAGAGAAGATGCTGGAGCCAGGTTCCACTCTCCTCCACCATGAAGGTCACAGGGCTGCACAACCCGAGGAGGGGGGCTGGTTGGGAATCTGGCAGATGCAGCCCCTCCATGCACAGGCAGGGCTCCCATTATCACTAATGCCTGCGACGTGCTCGGAAAAGGCAGAGTATGTTTCAAAGCTTTATTTTCCATCTGCTGAATTGATTCTAATTCTACAGGGCTGACTCGACTTTTGGCTCCTAGGAGGCAAACTTTTTTTTTTTTTTATCCTCAAATAATAAAACATGGGGATTGATTTTGCTAAGACAGCTATGCAAATAGCATGTTAAATATTCAACAGAAAGCAAATTAGCATCAACTCTAATGTCATGGTAAGATGGGTCTCCCCTCAACCTTTTTTTGTCACTCAAATGTGTTTCCTTGTTGAGAAAAGGGGTCCCATTTAAGAAACTTCCCCAGCATTGCCATGCCCCCATACTGTTGTCTGCAGCCTGGGCCATTTCTCTGGCCCTGGGGAGACCACATTAAGAAGCACTACTCGGGACTAGTGAGATGGCTCAGCAGGTAAAAGTGCTTGCCTCCAAGCCAGACAACCAGATTTGATCCTGGGTCTCACATGGCCGAGAGAACTGACTCCCAAAGTTGTCATCTGACCTCCACATGCATGAGGTGGCATGCATGTTCCCCCACACATACCCATATGATAAATAAGTAATTGTAATTTTAAAAAATTAATGGTAATAGGCACATTGCTTTGAAAAATATTTTCTTAAATAAAGAGGCGTGGGTAAGCAGTGTGATTTCAAGAGCTTTCCTTAGTTCCATGATGTGTCTCAAGTATAATTATTCTGCTTTGCTGATGGGATGATTGACAGGAAGCAGATAGGGTTAATTGTAAATTTGAACAGTAAATAAGACACCTTAGAAACCACAAAAATGCTTCAATTTGTATCTTGTTGTTAAGGACTTCACTATGCTTTGCAGGCTAGCCTAGAACCTCCCTGCCTGAAGGCAAAACAAAACAAAACAAAAAAACCAGAACAATATTTTAAAAGTAAAATTGAGAGGAGTTGGAAGATCTATTGGATGTTATGGTGGTTTGAAAGAAAATGGCCCCCCATAAGTACATAAGGAGTGGCACTATTAGGAGGTGTGGCCTTGTTGGAGTAGGTGTGGCCTTGTTGGAGGAAGTGTGTCGCTTGGGATGGGCTTTGAGGTCTCAAACAGGTCTAGTGGCTCATAGTCTCTTCCTGCTACCTGCAGATCAAGATCTCTTTGTGTACCTTCTCCAGCACCATGTCTGCCTGCACATTGCCATGCTTCCTACCATGACAGTAATGAACTAAAACCTCTGAAACTGTAAACCAGACCCAATTAAATGTTTTCTTTATAAGAGTTGCTATGGTCATGGTGTCTCTTCATAGCAATAGAAACCTTGACTAGGAAATATGTACATGGGACAAAAATACATGAAATAGGAAAAGGACAGTGGGCTGGTGAGATGGCTCAGCAGTTAAAAGCACTTGCTGCTATTCCAGCAGAGTAGGGTTTGATTCCCAGCACTGGCACTGTGGCTCATAACCATCCATAAATTTGAGTTTCAGGGGATCTAACAGGCATGTATGTGGCACATACACAGGAATACAGTCAAAATATCCATAAAGTAAACTTTAAAGAAAAAAGACAGAGTCAAAACAAAAAGCCAGGGGTGATGGCTGGCATCTGTGCTGCGGACACCTGAGTGGCACACCTGGCAAGATCTCACAAGCACTCGCTGCCAGGCATCCCACAGCCACCACACTCTCCTAAGAATGAGGGAGGACAACAGACGCCAAGGAATGGAACACCCATCCAACAAAGACAAGGCAGATGTCAGCACCTAGAGTCATTCCAAACTCAGATGCCCAGATGCCAGCATAAAAACAGAACCAATAACAGCCAGGACAATATGTCTCCACTAGAGCACAGCAACTCTACTACAGTAGGCCCTGAGGAATGCAATACAGCTGAAGCACAAGACAGGGGCTTCAAAATAGTCTTTATGAGCAGGATCCTCAGCAACATAAAACAAGAGATGGAAGAGAAAAATCTCAGGTATTGCCAATACAGTAGGGGAAATAACTACCTATGTCAAAGAAACTATTAAAAAAAAAAAACAGGCACAAAACATCCAGGAAATCTGGGACACTATGAAAAGACCAAACCTATGAATAATAGAGAGAAGGAGGAGAAACACAGGTCAAAGGCACAGAAAATATTTTCAACAAAATCATAGAAGAAAATGTCCCTAATCCTAAGAAGGAGGTGCCTATAAAGAACACCAAATAGACTGAACTACAAAAAGAAATTCCCCAATTGCACATAAAGATCAAAACAACATTCAGAACAAAGAACAAATGCTATATGTGAAAAATACCAAATAACATATTAAAGCAGACCTATCAGAATAACAGACGATTTCTTCAATAGAGACTCTAAACGCTGAAAGGGTCTGGATAGATGTTACATAAACTCTAAAGAGAACACAGATGCCAGCCCAGATTACTGTACTCAGCAAAACTTACAATCATATTAGATGGATAAAAAAAAAAAGACATTACATGACAAAACTAAATTCAGGCAGTATCTTTCTACAAATACAGCCCCACAAAAGGTGCTGGAAGGAAAACTTCAGCCTGAAGGTTTCAACCACACCCACAAAAACACAAAGAATAAATATCAGACCGTAAACCAAGCAGGAGGAAACCCATACTACAACACAATAACAGGAATCAACAAACACTGCTCACTGACGACTCTCAACATCAATGGTCTCAATTCGCTAATAAAAAGACACAGACTAACAGAATGGATGTAAAAACAGACACATTCTTCTTCTGCATCCAAGAAAGACATCATAACATCAAGGATAGACATCATCTCAGGGTAAAAGGATTGAAAAAGACATTCCAAGCAAATGAACCTAAGAAACAAGCCGTTTAGCCCTTTTAATATCTGACAAAAAAAGACTTCAAACCTAATTCAAATGGACAGAGAAGTACGCTGTGTACTCATCAAAGGAAAAATCCATCAAGAGGATATTGCAATTCTTAGCACACACAAGACATCCAAGTTCATAAAAGCAACATTACTGCAGCTTAAGTCACATATTGACCCTCACACAGTGATAGTGGGTACCTTTGATACTCCACTCTCAACTCCATCCAGACAAAAACTAAATAGAGAAATGTTGGAGTTAACTGATATCATAAAACAGATATTTACAGAACATTTCACTCAACCTCAAGAGACTATACCTTCTTCTCCACACCTCATGGAACGTTCTCCAAAATTGACCACATAGTTGGACATAAATAAAACAAATCTCAACAGATACAAGAAAACTGAAATAACAACCTGTATTGCAGAATATTACTTTAACTATGAAAAGATGTGTCACATTTGTTTATGCTGCATTTGTTTAACAATATGAAGATGGTTGGTAGCACTTTTTCCACCTAAGGCACCTGATTGGTCTAATAATAAAAACCTGACGGGCCAATAGCTAAGCAGCAGAGGGATAGGCAGGGCTGGCAGGCAGAGAAAATAAGTAGTAGGAGGAATCTAGGCTTGAGAGGAGATGGTCAGAACCAGCCAGCCAGGCAGACCACCAGACAGGCAGACACGGAGTAGGACATATAGAATGAAAGAAAGGTAAAAAGCCCGAGGCAAAATGTGGAAGAAGAGAAATGGGTTAAATTAATTTATAAGAGCTAGTGGGACAAGCATAAGATGAGGCTAAGCATTCATAACTAAGTCTCTGTGTCATGATTTGGGGCAGGGGAGGGGGCTAGCAGTTCAAGAAAACCTGCTACAACCCTGTATCTTATCTGACACCATGGGTTAAAGTTGTATATCAACGAAAACAACAAAGAGCATACAAACTCATGGAAACTGAATTCACTTTGGAGTGAAAAAAAAAATGGGTCAAGACAGAAATTAAGGAAGAAATTAAGAATTTTCTAGAATTGAATGAAAATGAAAATACAGCATGTCCAAACTTATGGGATACAATGAAGGTGGTTCTAAGAGGCAAGTTCATAGCACTAACTTCATCCAGAGATGTTTCCGAATTCATATGGCTCATATGGAATTATGACCCACAGTTACAAAGCTGGGCCGGGTAGAGGAGCCACGGCCAAACTTAGTCATGGGCTGTCCAGAAAGATGGCGTGAGGTCTGTTGTTCAAGTCAACACACCTTGACTTGAACAACAAAACTTGAACCTCAAAAGAGTACCTGCTTCTCCAGCTGCTCGTTGATCTGGTTGTGTGTGATCCTTCAGATTACCTGGTGGAAAATAAGAACCTGCAATCCCAGCCACTCCAGGTTTGCTTTAAACTCATGACTATTCTGCCTTAGTCCCCTAAGGACTGGGATTACCATCACACATACCTAGTTCTGTCTCCCTTTTTAACTGATATTCTCACCAGTCAGCCATTGGTATTTAGACATGCTTATGACTTCCAATTACAAATAGGAAGGAGGGTGTTTAATGTGTAAACCTACACTGAACTGTGCATATGAGATCAGTGTGCTTCATGTATATGCTGCATCTCTGTTTTTCTCCACTTAGAAGGAGGTAAAGGCATGAGAGGGGCCCGAGGAAATGCAAACAGTAAGCATGTGGCCCATGTAAAAAATAAAAAAAGGGCCAGTTGGCTGGAACTCATGAAGGGATAAGAAATTTTCTCTCTTCCCTCACTCCCTCCATCCCTTCCTTCCTATTTTAAAGCAAACCTGGGCTAGTTCCAGGCTAGCCTGAGCTACATAATGAGATTCTGGCTCCAAAACAAAACACTGGGTGGATCCTCCCCAAACCTTTATGGTAAGCTTTTTTTTTAGTCAATCTTTATGGAACATGTCATGTGTACTTTACAAAGAATTTCAATGCAGTCATGTTGTAGTATTTAGCTTACTTTGTATCTCAAGGAGATTATGTGTGGGACTAAGTTAATTATCACCAGGGAAGTTTTCACCAAATCTCAAATTCACCATCATCCTCTCTACTTAAAATTTCCCAAACAATGTGCCTTCAATTACTTACAAAAATTTGGGGGCTGTATCACTTGGGGACTGTCTTTATCCACCTATCACTATTAGGGATTTGGCTCTGCCTTTTAAGTTGCTTTTGGAGACTCTCGGATAAACTCTGTAAGAGTCACATCTGCTGCTACTAAAGCCGAAGCTCGTAGGATGAATCCCTTACTCTCTTATCAATTATTTACCCTCCCTTCCTCCTCCTCAACAGGGATTGCACACCAACACGGCAATGGCATTACAGAAATGAATTATGTCACAATTATCTGCAATGGTCTCTAACTCCTATATAAAAGAAATTATAGAGTTGATAACAATGGGAGGGACCCTTCTTAAACAACTTACTGGGAAAGAGCCTACAGAAGTCAGTGTGCCACTGAATAAAAGGCAGGGTGGTTATTTGTTCCGAACTGATAATCCTTGGCAGTTGCGTTAGCATGTAACTCTCCATGTATAGGTAATCCTTACCCTAAAGATCTCCTCTTGAGAATTTTTAAAGATACCCCATGGATATTACCAAAATTACTTCTAAAAGTCCTAGATAGAGGCGGCCTTTAATGCTTTCACAGATGGCCCTTCCAAAGGACAAGGAGCTTATGTCTTACACACAAATTCCATCTCCTCCAACAAAAAAGATCATACTCGCCCTTGGTGGCACGGCTCAACAGTCTGAACTCACTGCAATCAATCTGCTTTTATTCGATGTTTCCCAACCATTGAACATTTTAACTGACTCTGCATAGTGTGATCAAACTGTTTCTCTTTTAGAAACTGCAAGACTTAAACCTGAGCCCACTACTGTTAGTCACAATTATTTCTCTCCCTTCAGACATCTATCTACATGACAATGACAACCTTTCTTCATAACCCACATTCCTGCTGATTCTCATTTTCCAGGTCCCCTAACATCTGCTAATGCTCTAGCCGATGCACAGGCCTCCTCCTTGTTCCTAACACTTCCCTTTCAAGCTGCTTAAAAAAAAAAAAAAAGTATGAATGCCTTCAACTTTTTATTCTTCTTTTACATCACTGCCCTCTACTGGCAGAATTAGTCCTCGAAGATTAAAATCTAAGCCATTTGGCCTTAGATTTTTAACTCGTACCTTGGAATTTGGACATTAAAAATATGTTTATGTAATTGTTGATACTTTTTCTAATGTGATTGTTGCTTCTGCTCACAAGGGTGGAACAAACTCAGATTCCATTAATCATTTATTTTACATCTTCTCCTGTCTAGGAATTTTGCAATTTATGGAATATTAATCATATTACCGGAATCTCCTACAACACACAGAATCAAACTATTATCAAACTATAAAATACTTAAATGGAAACTTTAAAACATATGTACAATATTTAATAATTAGTACATACAGTATTTGTTAATTACATGTATTGTATATATGATGTGTATACAGTATTATTAGCATATACAGTATTTAAAAGTATATATTCAGTATACAATATATATATATTAGGAGTGGACCTTACTTTCTGTAAAAGATAATGCTTCTTTTGCCTCCCCAAAACATTTTAACCTAAAGGAGACACAGCCTAAAGTATACGCTACATGGAAAGATCTAGAAACTAGTCAATGGGAAGGGCAAGATGTTTGTGTAACACCACAGTAAAGATACGCTTCTGTCTTTGCAGAAAATTAATAAGTCTGAGATGGTTCCCGATCTAATGAATCCAATCAGGACAGCATTCCAGAGACCACTGGGCAAACGTAGCACCTGAAAATAGACAATAAACCTGTCAAAAGGAGACATCCCAAGAGAAAGAACAAGCTGGTAATGGGGATACAACAAGGACACAGTACTGCCCACCCCAAAATGATGCTGTTATGTTTACTGACTATATTGCATGCTAATTCTTAGCTTCCTAATGCAGAATCCAAATCCTTTTTGTCTGAGGGGACAAAAGGCATGTCTTTAATAGGAGACTATTAGCTTTTGGTATTCTAAAGATTGTTTTTATGCTTTTTAAAAAAATTGCCAGTCCCAAGACTGATTACTGAATTACAAAGAGAGGTCTCAAAGATGGCCTGCATGGTTAGCAAAACTACTAATATTACAGAAAACATAGCAGAAATCAACCAAAAGGTGGGTGAATTGAGAACTACAGCTTTACAAACAGAGCTACCACAGATTGTTTGTTGCTCAAGCATAATCTTGGTTGTCAACAATTTCCTGCCATGTGCTGCTTTAAAGTATCAGGATTTTCTCACATGATCAATGGTCAAATTAATGACTTGTGTAAAGAGATAAACAAAACCTCTCAAGTGGCCTTCGAATGTCCATCATGGCTAACATGGCTTTCCCCTTCCCTTGGTCCCTTGTTTGCTACTCTTATAATTATGTTATGCTTGCCTGTATTAGTTAGACTATAGCCATTCAGGCAATGCATTCAACACTGGCCTCTATTACAGCCACAATTTTCTCTTTAAAAAATAAAAATTGGGGTGATGTAGGAGGCATGGAGATTCTTGTCCTCACAGATAAGCCCTAAGGGGACCTGGGATGCTAAACACACAAGGTTGTTCCTTCAAAGGAAGGGATAAATAACCAGTTACCCACCCAGAAGTCTAGGAACAGATGGGAGTAATAACCTGGTGACCTTTGAACTCTATGCGAGGCTAAGACCACACCAGATCCTCCCTCCTCACACCCATGTCATAATCTTGTTTTTCTCGGTCTATCTATAGAACCCACCTTTATGGAATGAATGTATCGCACGTACTTTACAAAGAGTTCCAATTGTAGTCATGTCCAATCTCTATTTAGCTTACTTTGTTTTTTTAAGGAGATTTATCTAAGTTTTATTGTGGACACAGGATTGATTTATCACTAGGAAAGTTTTCACCAAATTGTGCTGCGCTTAAATATGCCTAAAATAAACAATTCACAGTCAGATTTCCAAAGTTTGAACCAACACCAGCTCCTTAGTCATGTTGAACCAAAGTACCTTTTTGCCTCCTTTGGATCATCACTCAGCTAGCCATCATGGTCACAGAGAACCCGGGATATATTTGTGTGTGTGTACATGTGCATATTTGAGTGTACAAGTATATTTATATATGTAGTGTACATGTGCATCTGTATGTGTGTGTACATTTGTATATTTATGTGTATTCATGTGTGTGTGTGTACATGTGTATATTTGTGTGTATGTGTCCCTCTGGTAGGTTTTCATGTAGCCCAGGCTAACCTCATATACCCTATGTAGCGCAGAATGACTAGAACCTCTGACCCTCTCATAAATCTGGGGTAACAGACATACACTGCCAACCTGGCTTATACTGTACTGGGGATTGAACCCAGGTGCTTGTGCATCTAAGGCGAGTGCTCTGCCAACTGAGCCATGTCTCCAGATCAGACAGAAACTTTAAAAGTCCATCTCCTGCATAACACGACAACTAATGAATACAAACAGCACCATCAGGATTCCTACAAACCCTCAGAACAGTTCTCCCTGCTTCCATTCCCGGATGTGTTTGTCCCCATATACCCTCACAGTGGCATCTTTGTGCAGGGGGAATTGGGAAGTTGTGTTCTGGACTCTCCCAGCTGAGTTTTGCTCTCTCGCTGGTGCTAAAATATTCCTGGGTGAACACTTTGCCTTCTGAGTGACATGGCATATGCATGGGTGCGTCCCAGTCACTGACTTGGCCACTTACCTTCAACTGTTCATTTTGTAGAGAATGTCTCTTTGGGCACAGCATCTCCAGTCCTTGGTTAGGGAGGGACAGCGCAGAGCTGACGAAGGTGGCTGTGGCCTCTGAGCTCTATTGTTGAGTGGTATGAAGGTTCTTCCCTGGAGCTGATGTGACACTTTGATGTGGGCCTGTCTTCTCCTGCCAGCTGGGAGCAGCAAGGTAACGGAATACTTGGTGTCTGATGTGGGGAGTCAGATTTGGATCTGAAATGCATTTTCTACGTACAAACAAGATGAGACCCAGTGATGTGGCTGAGGCTGTTAGCCGCTCACCTTTCCGAAAAGATGCCATCTGCTCAGAACAAGAATAGGCTCTGACATGCAGGTGCCCCCAGGGAAACAGCCATGGCAGTGGCTGGCGTTAATGAACAGGCATAAGGGACTGCTCCCGGTGAGTGCTCTGAAGTCACTGCCACTAGCAGCAGCACAGGGGACACAAGGGTTCATTCTTTCGGCTGGGGCAGCTCGGAATCATCTGAGCCTGGCTTAGGACTCAGGTCACTGAAGTAGAGGTCCCAAGCCCTGTCTGCACCACCACTGTCACCACACCAGGATGTCCAGGACCCTGAGGTTGGCCCTGCTGGCTTTGGCCTGCACTGTGGACCTGGGCCAGGCCAGTGGATTCACAGGTGAGGGATCTTGGGGTGAGTCTGGAGAAGGGGCTTCTAAGAGTGGGTCTCAAGAGGACAGTGCCCTCTGGGACCCTGGCAGGCCACAATCATCTTCTCTGAGGGAGGCATCTTGTCCTGGCTTGCCGCATTGTCTGTACCAATTGCAACAGGCTACCGCGGAGCACAGGGAATGCTCTCAGAAAGAGGGCTTCCCCAGTGGGAGCATGCCTCCGATGCCCAGGGTCCGTGGGGTTGAGACATGGATTTTGAGGCTGGGTTTGGGCCTGAAGCAGTTAGCATTTCTGGAGAAATGGATGTGGACAGTGAGCGCCTAGGTACCCAGCATGAAGGTCTTGCTTACTGATCAGGAAAGGGTGATAGAGCAGTGCATGTTCTCAGGTACAGGATTAGAGTGAGGGGTGCAGGGAGGGTGCTGGCCCAAGTGTTAGCAAGCATGTGGTTCACAAAGTTGTTCAAAACACCTTGTGGGGTTGAGGTGCAGCTCAGTGTACCCAGCATGTGTGAACCCTGGCTTCTATCCCCAGAACTCCCAAAACGCAAACCAACAAAGCCAATCCCTGCATTCCTGAAACCCCACACTTAACTTTGTGAGTCTTCTCTCTCTCTCTCTCTCTCTCTCTCTCTCTCTCTCTCTCTCTCTCTCTCTCTCTCTCTCTCTCTCTCTTTCTCTCTCTCTCTCTCTAAACCTATCTGATTTGGTTGGGAATTCAGAGACTCATTCAGTTTCTGAAGTCGCCTCCATTTTGTTGTTTTCTGTCCAGAGGAGGATTTAACTTTATTTAGGATTTGTGTTTCATGCTGTGTGTATGAACCGCAAAGTTTAGTCACAGAAAGAGTGGAATATTGGGAACTTCATGGAGATTTCATACACAGGACAGGGCACAGCCTTCCTTAGGACTGCCTGCTTGCTTGTTCTTCACCAGGAGAGTTATGGAATCTGTACTGGCTCATTCCTGTGTGTAAGGTATTATTTACTGGACTACTTAACCCTACAACTATAAGACAAAGAGATTATTTTATGAATAACAGAGCTAGAACCCTGAGAAATATAACATATTCTTGGGGTCTGCTCCATCCCTGGCATAGAGGAGGTCTCTGAGGAAGGAAATTAAGTATCTCATGCCTTTACCAGAGGGATGGCCAAGGGATACCCTAGGGAGGCCCTGGTGACAAATGTGGGCATTTATGGAATAATGTGAGGGTTAAGGGGTCTAAGCTGGGAACCTCACTCACTCTAGAGCAGTAATTCTCAAAATGTGGGTTGCAACCCTATTAGGGCAAATGACCTTCTCCAGGGCTTGCCTAAAACCATTGAAAAGACAGATATTTACATCACCATTTATAACTAGCAAAACTGCAGTTATGAAGTCACATGAGAGTCTCAGGATTCTGAGGCAAAACTGCTTAAGTGGCAGGTGGCTTCTCCAAAGTTTTGAGGATCTGGGTCTGATACCAAGTGTTGGCCTGGCTCCCTCTAGGGCAATGGGGGTGTCTTGCATTCCAAGTCTGTGGTTTTGATGTGTTTAGGAATCTTTGGCACTGCTTATCTTGTAGAACAATCATTCTGAACTTTTCCTTCTGTCTCTCTCTCCCTCCCCTGTGTGTGTGTGTGTGTGTGTGTGTGTGTGTGTGTGTGTGTGTGTGTGTGTCTTCATGCACATGTGCATATGCATAAGTACTGTCCTACTTTCCCTTTTTTCAAAGCAGCAGTCTTCCACGGCCCACATGACAAGGCCAGTCTCTGAGACCCTGGGCTCTGGGATTCTACTGTATTTTGGAAGGACACACTTTGGTCCCTAGTGTTTCTGTGACATAAAGTAACAGAGGTTTCATGGGGTACAGCCCATTATAAAGAGGTGAGGGGCTGGAAAATGTCATGGGTATGCAAGTCTGAGAAGCCATGCTGTTAATGATGAGAGAATAATATCTTTAACACTGGGCTCTGAGAAGGAGGCCCAGGCCAAGCCTGAGAGTACGAGCTAAGTGGGGTTGGACCATTAACAAGGACAGTTGTGTCCTCCTACAGTGGTGTTGGTGACAGAAAGGCTGAGGTGCCTACCACGTACACATACATATGCTTTCAATGTTTGATTATTCATATTCCATTCTAAAAAGCTGTCATTGCCATCCACTGGCCCACAGTACACATTTGTTGGGTGACTCTTGCCTGTCTGTGGGCCATGTGGCCAAACTCAGGTTTATGGAGACCAGTAAGTAGGGGGGTCTGCAGCAAGTGGGACCAAAAGCAGAGCCGCAATGGTGACTCGGTCTCCAGATTTGACTCCAACTCTAAGTTCTTGATCGGGCTGTCACTTGAGTCTAATATTACACTCAAATCCAGCCTGGGTGGCTCCTGGCTTTAAACAGAAGGGTTCTTAGCACACAGGTTGACTCCGATGGCTTTGCGTTTATGTAAACAGAGGAATGTTTCTGGTATTTGAAATGACAATGGCCAGATCTGGGTCTGGTGGGCAGGTTCTAAGGCCCATCCAACAGGAGAGACCTCTGTTTGCTTGCTGTTGCTAAGGACGGTCTCTTGAAGACGTCATAGCGGTCTGGCCTGGTGCTTTTCCCCCTTGGCTTGCTAACACAACCTCAATGGTTTCCTTCATAGAAAATGGCCTCTCACTGCTGAGCTACCAGCTGTGCCGCTACCCAGTGACACGAAATGTGCAGAAGCTGCAGGCGGTGCAGACCTCCCACACAGCCTACGTGCACTGCGGAGGATGGATCCCATGGAAGAAATGTCCCAAGACCGTGTACCGGACCCAGTACCTGGTGGTGGAGGTCCCTGAGTCTAGGAATGTGACCGATTGCTGTGAGGGCTTTGAGCAGCTTGGCTTCTACTGTGTTCTGTGTGAGTTCGGGGTATGGTGTGGAGCCACTGAGCTGCTTTCCCCTGGAGGGAGGAGTTACTGGGATTGTATGTGCAGGTCTGAGTGGTCTCCTGATACTAGATCTTTCTGGAACATTGCCGTTCAGTCTTGATGGTACCCCAGGAGCTTCTAGAATAATTTCACAGACCACCCCTCCATTCCCCAGTCCCCCCGTCCTCCCCCTGCCACACTGTGTCCTGATTCCATAGCTCAAGTAAAGTACAGGAGTTATCAATTAACATGTAATACGTGCTGGAGTGACACTCCAGCTGGAGAGCCTCTGTGGTCCTCAGACCTCACTATACATCGAGGGCTTCTGGATGCATTGTACTCTTCAGGGCCTCAGAGCTGGTGGCAGAACCGATCTGAGCCTAGCATGAGTGTCTGTACCTTTTATAATGTTGAATGGTTCTAGCACAGTGGTATTTGAGACCCAGGGTCCCAGCGACTCCAACAGCAGAGGCCTCCCCTTTCCCAAGGCTGCTGTGAAACTTTTGTCTCAGCTGAAATCCTAATCTAGACTCCACTGGAATGAAATGGAAGGGCTGGGCGTCCAGCCTCACTGTCCAGCGGGCCCCATAACCTCCCTCCCCGGGTGCAGGCTTGTAGGATGTACAGGCTGGCTGCCCATGTCCCATGTCACAGCTGGAGATGGGGATGGCGAGGGGTGTAGCTCCTAACTTGCAGGGGGTGCACTGAGTACCTCTTCTAGCAAAGGTGTGTGTGCGCGTGTGTGCGTGCGTGCGTGCGTGCGTGCATGCATGTGTAGGTAGGTAGGTAGGTAGGTAGGTAGGTAGGTAGGTAGGTAGTGCTTGCTTGTTCTGAATCAGTGTCTATTAGAATGGGCCTTTGTGCAATCAGAAGGCCCTGTCTCTGGCTCAAAATAGACAGCATGTCAACCGAGGCCACCCTGAGATGTGAGAGCTGCTGCCCCAGCATGCAAGAGGCACTACTTTGAGTACTCCAAAGGGGATCCGACATGACCTATCCCTATAGCCTGGGACTAGGTCACTAGTGAGTTAAGGCTATGTGTGGACCCTCCCATCCAATCCTTCCCTCCTCCCCCTGACTCTTCCCTAGATCAGTGTTTGCATGCAGTCTGCAGAGTGCAAA
Organism: Cricetiscus sungorus; assembly: GCA_030556225.1. NCBI lineage: Eukaryota > Metazoa > Chordata > Mammalia > Rodentia > Cricetidae > Cricetiscus > Cricetiscus sungorus. The sequence continues at coordinate 54,008,965 of JANBXA010000600.1, forward strand.
CTCGTAGAAGGCCATCTTGGCTCAATTTGCTGAACCCTTCTTACTGTGCTCACTATTTAACCTCCCCCTCTCCAGTGTGAAAGTCATGAGACTTCCCACTGTTCAATTCCAAGAGTCAGGACCTGATGATGAAGGGGTTAAAGGGTAACGCCATCTCCAGTAGGGACCAGGTCAGGGCCAGCAGCCATTCCATGTTCCAGCTGTCTCCCTGCAGGGACACTGAGAGGCCATCCTGTCAGGTGCTGGTCCCTTCCCACATTCTCTGTTCCCACTCCAAGGCTCACGGGCACCAACCACCAACTACAACGTTCTTGATGGGCCTCTAGCTCCTAGGTTTGGCATTAGCTTCCATTAGGTGTCATTGTGGACCTGAAAAGGCCTTGGATCCCTGACCCCGTGACTCAGATAGTAGATGCTCTGGTGGAATCTGGCATGATAGCTGGGTGTGGCGTGGTCCACTCTCATTTGCCGGTGCTAGCCACATTGTCTCCTAGCTGGGGTTATGAAGGGTCACAAGCCAAAGGTCAGGGAGGAGGCAATTGGGAGGGGAGGGAGGGAGAGGGGTGGCTGATTCTCAGCTCCCTCTTCCCCTGCCTCCCTCCCTGTGCCAGCCACAGCAGCCCCCACCCACCTCACTGCTGTACTGAGACTAAGTGACTCTGGGGTCCCTCCCTACCATTTCCCTGTCTCATCCTCTCCCCATCACCAAACTGTTCTTGGGGAAATGTCTGTTGTGGAGCTTGAATCCCACCTTGGGGAGATCATGGGTAGGTTGACCTCAGTTAGAACTCTAGTTAGGGCCACCGGGGTAGGAAGAGAGGTCCACTCTGGTGAAGCCCTTGCTCTGTGGCAGGGGCAGGGTAGGTGGAATGGTGGTTATGGGATGCATGGGGGTGAGTAGTCCTATAGGGTAGAACAGTGCGTGGTTCTTTAGATCTTAGAAGGCCCAGTCAAATAGTGTGATAGGCAGCTAGAAAGAGGTCCAGAGAGAATGAAAGAGGGGAGGACATGGGCATTGACCATGATCTTCTAACAGAGGTCTTCCTGGGTCGCTGTGGACTGGACCTCCCATGTCTGCTGGCAGGAACACAGTGTGGGAGACACCAGTGGCCTGGCAGGCAATGCAGCTGAGGTAAAACTGGGGCTCAGCCCTGGGCTGTATGACCCCAGTGACATGATAACGGGGACAGTTGGGTCTGTCACCACAAAGGCAGGGATATGGGAGTAAAGTTTTACATTGTGTTGTATTCAGAGAGCCATTGATCTGGGATGGAGGGTGGTTACAGCCCTAAGAGTTGCCTCCCTATCACCCTTATCCAGAAAACTTTATAGGGATGGGTGAAAGGCAAGTCAGTTGTCCTGAGTGGTCTTGTCCTCTGCCAGGCAGTCAGCCTTGTCCCTGAGATGCAGATGTGTCTGTGCCTCCCTCCTTAACCATGCTGCCATTCATCCTTCATTCTATGGACATTTGGGTGTACACACTGTTTTCTAAGGGACTTCAGAGGCATGGGAAAAACTGTTTGCCCACACCTGTTGTCCTGCAGACAACTCACCAAAGGGATGTCCCTGAGTGCTGAACTGGATCAACCTTGATGTATTTGTCCAAGGACGTCTAGATTAGGGATGGGATACAGGTTAACTCGTTAACTCAGAACAAACAGCATGTTGTTCTAGGTTATTAATAGCATGCAAACTTCTTCTACAATATCCCCCTCAAAAAAGTGTGAGGTCTTCCCTCCTGTCCCCCATTGAGGACATTTTCCTGTTCACTCAGTACAGCCTGATATAAGAGAGTCTGAAATTTGAGGCTAGTAGTCCCAGTGAGGGTAGCAGGGAAGTCATTTCAGGACACGGAGGACATCTGTAATCATGGAAACAGAGGCTCCACTGTCACCCTCAGAAGCTTCACAGCTTCTCTCCCCTCTTAGAGACTTCCATTCAGGAGAAACCAGGATCTGTGGTTTCCTCTTGAAAAAGGATTCCAGGATGCACCAGTATTACAGAGTCCACAATAGGTTATGGACTATCTTATCCCTAAGTAAGCATGCTTTATTGGTCATCTTTGAGATGTCTGTAGGAAAAGATAGGTTTCATCATTTGCCTTGAGTTGAGAAAGGAGAGATTTTTGACTTTCTACCAAGTTGACTGGTTTTTCCTTTAGGACATAGGGTGAGTTATCAGCCCCAATCGGGAAGGGGAGTTCCCTGCAGCAGTCAGATTGAGGAGAAGAACTTGAGTTCCAGAACATTGATGTTGGGCAACCATTGTTAGAGCCTGTTTCTCTTTTCCTCCCCCCCTCTCCTTCTCTCCTCTATTTCTACCTCTCCTCCCCTCTTTCTGTGTAGCCAAACAACAACCTCAGTGGTCACCCTTGAGTACTATTCATCTTTTATTGAGCTGGGGTCTCTCACTGCCTGGAGCACTCTGATCCAGCCATGCTGACTGGCCAGTGAGCCAGGGATCTAGCTGTCTGTGACTCCCAAGTGCTGGGATGATAAATGTGCCTCATTACACAAGGCTGTTTTTAACCTGGGTCCTGGGACTTGATTTCAGGCACTGGCACTTGTATGGTAAGCATGTTATCCATCTCTCCAGCCTGGAGCCAGTTTTTATGGGGTCACCTATATTTTCTCCTTTATTTCAGCAAATCTTATTGTTGTTGTTGTTTTGCTTTGCTTTGCTTTGCTTTAGAATTGTCTTAGGTCTATAGAAAATGTGCCTACATCCTGCAGATCATTTCCTCCACTGTAAACATCTGTCCTCACTAGGGTATGCTTTACAGTCCAGGAGCTTGGAGTGGGGCTGATGTCAAACCTTGGGCTGAATTTGGACTTTGCCTGCCTGCTGTTGCCTTTCTGTTGTCTGCTTGGCCCGAGGCCCTTGGTGTTAACAATGTCAGATGGGCAAATGTCCCACTCTTCACATGTAGGCTGCAGAGGGACTCCTCATCTCTTCCTTGGACTCCAGCCTCTCATAACTTGACCCAGCTCAGTCCTTTCTCTGGGACATGAACACATTGTATAGCCACCAAATGCCTAGGGAATGAAGGACAAGCCCATAGCTTGCAAATGACAGTCACTAATCATGACCTTCAGCCATATGTGCCCAACAGCAAGATGCAAGGCTCTGGATTCCTGAGCAGGGCCCATGCTACCTTTTGAGCTAAGATTGCTTTAGCTGAGCACCTGTCCTTGGGACTTGTTCCCAACAGAAGTGAGGCCACAATTCTCTTCATTAGCTACAGAAAGTTCCATAGAGCCTGGGAGACCCAAGAGGATTGTCTCTGAGACTGTAGCATCTCCAGGCTGCCTTTCTATCCCTCCAGGGCCCCACTAACCTTTCTCCACTCTCATTGGGTACTGTCTTAGTTACTTTTCTGTTGCTGGGATCAGACACAATGACCAAGGACACTTACAAAAGAAAGCATTTATTTGGAGCTTGCGGTTTCAAACAGCATACATGACCAGTTGTGACCATCATGATGGGGAACAGGGCAGAAGGCAGGCAGGCACTGCTGGAGCAGTTGCTGTGAGCATACTTCTTGATCTACAAACACATGGCAGAGAAAGCCTAACTGGGAATGGTGTGGGCTTTTGAAATCTCAGAAGTTGTACATCCAGCAATATACCTTCTTTAAGGCCACACCTCCTAATTCTTCCCAAACAGCTTCACCAATTGGGGCCCAAGTATTCAAAGATCTGAACCTATGGGGACAATTCTCACTTAAACCACCATAGGTATCTCCAGATTGGTTAGCATTGTCTAGTGTTCCTGACACTTGAGGGCCCTGGAATAGCTCCTTTGGAGAATCCGTGGAGCGCTGGTAGATATGTGAACCTTTGAGTGTGTCTGAGTAGGCACATAACAGGTTTGAATGAAACCCAGGGAGGCATGTGCCTATTGCCAGATGCTGGGCATATATGCTGCCAAGTCCTCAGCCTTCCTGGAGCTGACAGTTTCCTTCTGCTCCCCTTCTCTGGCCTCTGCCCTTATGCTCACATCTTAGTCCCTTTTTCCTGGGGAGTGAGATGTTTGCTCATCCAAGCCAGCAGCTCCTTCTTGGGTGTCCTGGACAGTCTGCTGTGCTGTTTGTGCGTGTCTCTGGGTTCTGCCTCTGGCCAGAATGTTCCACTGTCCCCCAGCAGAGAATGCCCCCAGAGCATGTCCCTTGGTTCCAGTTTCACCGCTTGTGCTTTCTACGCTTGGAAGAGTGCACACTCCCTGGAATCCTGGCCAGTTCCCTGTGGATCCTATGGACCCTCAAATAGTGGCAGCCTTTCTAAGAGATCCAAAAGCAATTTTCCCAGAAACCCCACTGTGACACTCCACAGGTTCTTGTCACTGGGACTTGGTGTCCTGCATGTAGTTCCGGCTGTCTGGCTTCTTGAACCATTGTCTTCACTGAATTCCTGCTTGACCCCATTTCTGCCTGAGGCTGCATTAATGCTTTATTCACACAGAACGAGTGTGAATGTTCCTGTATAGCTACGGCCTGGCCAGCTGACTTCAGTTGACCCCTTGTCAGATGGCATGCAAGACTGGACTGGACCTTTCCAAGGCTGCTGTCCCCACAGTGTCCTGTCCCTTTCTTCACCACACTCCCAGATTACTCTCCAGATGTCAGAAGCCACTACGAGGAGACTCACTTGGCTAGTTGTCCCCAGGGAGCAAGGCAACAAAGGAAAGGAGCAAATGCTGAGGTTGTGGCAGTGACTCCTGCTGGGAAGCCAGTTTTGGGGTGTCAAGCCACTCCAATGCTCACAGTAGCCCAGGGAGCACAAGGGACAGGGAACAGAGCTGCCAATGTGTCTGAAAGCTTGGAGGCACCAAAAATGTCTCTGTCATCCCAAACCCAAGCCTCCAGGCCGGTCTCACAGGAAGGGCCTCAGTGGTAACCCTTCTGTCTCCACTCCACCCACAGTGGTGTGCCAGTTCCCCAAGGTCTTTCCAGCAGGCCATACCTCAGAGCTGAGACCTACAGGGCCATTAGGAGTGTCCCTTGACCCTGGTGCAATCCTTTCCAAAGGGCAACTTTCTCTGAGCCCACCTGGCCCTGCCCAACACTTGAGGCTCTGACCCCGCTCACCTTCTAAGGGTTTGCTAGAGTGTTTCCTTTGGAATTCATTTCCCGGAGGTGGGGCATAGCCATGGTTGTGGCCCAGGCACAGAACAGATTGTCTGGCTTCTAGTAAGTGCTCAGTAAACATGAGTGTGTGTGTGTGTGTGTGTGTGTGTGTGTGGATGTGTGAGAGAGTATGAGTGAGGAGGTGTGAGTGTATGTGTGTGTGTGTGTGTGTGTGTGTGTACATGCAGGTATGCTGTGTGTACACATTCACGAGTAAGCTGTTAGGAGCAGAAGCAGTACTGGTCCTAGAAGAGGGTGGAAGGCCCTGCAAAGGGACTCCTTAGGCTTGAAGGGCCAGGAACTCTTGGGACCTCCCCTAACCCACTTTAATAGGAAATAAGGACAATGACGGCAGGGCCAGTGTAACCAAGCCTCCAATAATGCCAACCAGGGGGGATCTCTGCCCCACCAAAGAAACTCCTGACCAGGACACAGGGAACCTCTGAAACTGAACATAGAATCAAGTACGGGTGTGTGCAGCCCTCTCGGCTCATCCAGGATGCGGCCTTCATGTGTTTCTGTTGTTGCTTTTGTGTCTGTTGTTACTTCTGTGTCTGTATGAGTATGCCACACAAGTGGGATGCCCATGGAAGCCAGAAGAGAATGTCAGATCCCCTGGAGCTGGAGTTACAGGTGACTGTGAGCCACCATGAGGGTGCTAGGAACTGAACCTTGATCTTCTGCAAAACACAGCAAGGACTCTGAACATTTGAACCACCTCTCCAACCCCAGTTGCTGCATTTGAGGCAGAGTCTGGTGCATCCCAGTGTGACTTTTGGCTTGCTATGTAGTTGAGGGTGACCTTGAACTTCTGATTCCCTTGAGCACTGGGACTGCAGGCATGTGCCACCACATCCTGCTTTAACAGGTGTTGGGGACTGAGCCCAGGTCTCCTGCTAGCAAAGACTCTGCCTGCTGTGCCTGCTTTTAGTGCTAATATGGTTAACTTGGATCATTCTGCCAGCCATGAACCGGTCCCAGGAGTTTGCATCAAGACCCGGGGTCTGCCCCACAGCAGAGCCAGAGTCACCTAGCCCACCATGCAGCCTGGACACCGACTGCTCTGGACTTCAGAAGTGCTGCTCCTGGTCAGGGGGCGGGAGCTGTGTGTCCCCTGCACCCACAGGTAGGGCTGCATCGAGCAGGGTCTCAGGAAGACACTGACCTAGGGGAAGGTGCAGGGTCTTAGCAGCCACAGTTCCCTGGGGAGTCTGTAGCTGGGACTAGGGCAGGGATCTAGACCGCTGTCCCCATGGCTGGACCTAGAGCCTCCAGAGAGTTAAACGAGTGGGAAGGTAGCTGTGGTGGGCAGAGCCATAAACCTTTGTCATGCTGGGCAAGGCTTAGCAATTGCAAGTGGGTTTGTTGGAGCTGTGTCTCCTGAAGAAACACAGGCCAGGTTGTTCTGCATACATCTCACAGCCCAGGGCAGCTACTGGTGATCTGGCACAGGTGTCCACTCTTCAAGAAAGTCCTCTCTGCCCAGAGGCTGTAACTATGGGCAAAGTTGGATCAAAGTTCATAACTAAAGAAATACAGAAAACAAATATATACACGCACATATACCACATATATTATATTGTCTTATTAGCATATAGTCATAAAGTTAGCATAAACAATTGCAAGGATTAATATATTATAATTCTTCTATTTGTCAGTTATACTCTTGAATTGCAGCTGTTCCTCCATACCAAGGGTTCTGTATTCAAATTATTTAAAATATCTGAAAAAGGTTTTGTTGCCAAAGTGTTCTATACAAGAAGACATTGGTACTGGACCTATAAGGACATTAATAAAGATCACATTCTCTAGATGATCCATATACAAAGACTGACAGGCATTTATAGTGCATATAGCACTATAAACCATCTAGAAATAGAATGTCTGGGAGGGAATTTTCTTATATGCAAGCACAAATCCACTTTAAGTATTTTTAAGATTGTAGTCATTTAATTTTTTTATGTGCATGAGTAGTTTGCCTGCATGTACGGTATCTGCAAAGGTCAGAAGAGGGCATTGAATCCCCTGGTTCTAGAGTTACAGATGATTGTGAGTAGCCATGTTAGTGCTGGAAACCAAACCCAGGTCCTCTAGAGGAGCAGCCAGAGCTCTTAACCACCGAGCCATCTCTCTATCAGGCTTGTTCAGTTATGTAGGGGATTTAAACACCTATACACTTTAATGACCCCTAGAAGTCTTGGAACCCACATTTACCATTGCTGGGGGTAACTGACTAGACTATATATGTCACTACATGTGACAGCATGTGTTTAGTATGTAGTCATATCTGGCACTCTAATGTCAGGTGCTTACACTATTCACCTAGACAGTGGGGATATCTAATATAAACAGTATTGCATAGAATATTACATGCCATGCTATTTGTTATCAGTGTAAGGAAACAATGCAAATAGAGTGATATTAGATTGCATTGTAACAAAGGCTGTAGACTCAACTGTGCCCCAAGGGCTTCTCTTCAAGAGAGGACTTTTGACTCTTCACTGGTGGGAGCCAGTGGTCTTTGCAGCAACAGGAAAAAGGGGAGTGAGGGCAAGCCACAGGAAGCTCCCTGCAGGCACTTCATGGGGGAAAGGTAGTCTCCTGCCTTCCAGGCCTGCTCACCACCCGAGTCTCTGGTGGCCCTGCCCTGGCCCCAGGATTGTAGCTCTCTGGCGTCTACCCTCTAGGTACACAGAGAATCCTGGTGAGCTGGTACAATGTGACTGTGCTGGTGAAGATGGGCTTTGAGGACCTTCGACGAGAGGACCCTGGCTTCCGGAATCACACACGCCTGCTCTACTCTCTGGTGAGTGCAATCGTCATGAAAGTCATGTTTCTTCCTGGACAGATAGGACGGGGTGACATCCCACAGTGTCCCGAATGATTGATTGACTCTGAGCCAAACTTGAATTCTTAACTAGCGTAAATCAACCTCACCTGTAACCCCAACCCATGGGGCATGCAGACAGGAAAATCAGGAGTTCAAGGCCACCCACAACCATGTAGCAAGTTCAAGATCACCCTAGGCTGCTTGAGACTGTCTCAGAAAAACAAACAAAGTCTGAGATACACGCAGTGGAATGGTTGCGGTCAGGGTGTGATTTCGTGAGTTCTGGCATGTGTAGCTGAAGCCACATCCAGTGTACAGGATTGGGAACCCTTCTTCTTGAGATGGTCAATTGAGAAGATAAAAAAAGGCATCCTTGTCAGTATGACATTGGTCCCTCAGTCCCCGAACCCTGAAGTCCTCATTCTCACTTTGTGGAATCATGGGCTGTCCTGTTTGGGCCAGGAGCATCCCCCAATGTGAAAACCAAATGCATCTCCAGTCAGTGTTGACTGTTCCCTGGAGTCAAAGCCACCCTCTTTAGAGATCCCTGTGTTGCACCCACACCTACTTAGCTGTTCCAGACTTGGGAATGGTAGGATAGCAGGGCATTCCATCCTCCCTGCATGATGTACCCCCTCACTGCAGGCTGCTTTTGTAGCCAGCCATGGATAGGAGCCTGTGCACAAAGAGGGCCCAGTGGGTTTGCCACCTGCTGCCCACTCACCACAGGGCAATGAGCCCAGAAAGGGGTGGTGATTTCCATTCTGCTCCCCTAGGCCCCACAGATAATGTCCCCTGGGTACAAAAATGAGAATGAGATCCCTCCTTAGTCACTACACCAGCCAGCCAGGCAGACTGAACAGACGGGACATACTTACCTTGCCTTGACACCAGGAAGTGATGCTGCCCTAGGGGTCTTCTGCAAACTCAGCTCTGCCCAGAGCTCCCTAATGTCCACTGACGGAGGGATCCCTGTTTGCTCTTGGTTTGTTAAGGGGTTGCCCAACTGACCACTAGGAGCATAGCTCTGCAGCCAAGCCACCAGGATATAAACCCCAGCCTGGCACCTGCTATGTGACCTTGGATAAATTATTTCACCTCTCTAAGCCGTAGATACTCATCCATCCAATACAGTCAGAACTCTGTGTGAGGCAGCAGCTGGGATTTAAACGCTTTCTGTGGCCGAGTGGCTGACAGAGCAACACTCACAGTTTGAGGGTGCAGTCCATGGCACTGTGCATGCTGATTCAGGGTGGGCCTTCCTACCTCAGCTAGAAACTTGCTCACAGACACCCCCAGGCTTGACTCCTGGGTGACTAGATCCTACCAGGTGAACAGAATTAGCAAGCACGGCCTGGCCTGTAAGGACTTTGTTTGCAGCGGTCCCTGACACACTTGGTCCTGAGACAGTGTCACTTGCATCCATTGTTTCTCTAGCCCTGTAGTTGCCTCCCTCCTGAGGGAGCCAGCTTGCCCAGGCAGGCTGCAACAGGTGTTGGATCCTGGGCTCCCAGCTAAAGGGTTCCAATGGGGGTAGGTGGGTCTTGGCTTGCCTCCTGAGTTAGTTGCAGTTGGTCTCCTGGGAAGGGCTCTGAGTCTCAGCTCCCACAGAGGCAGGTCTGTTTACAAACCTGCTTTGGAGACACCAGTCAGAATGTGCAGTGCCAACTTGCCTGCTTTCCCTGGGGTTGAGATGCTGAGATACAGGCTAAATGGCAAGAGTCCTACGAGATAAGCAAAAAGAACGGTCAATCTAAAAAAAATAATCAGACAGGACAACAGGAGGCCTCCCCTTTTAGGACCTGCTTCTTAACTCTAGATTCCCCTGTTCCTGTCATTAGGTGTAGTTCCTACAGGGGAAGGGACTCAGGTCCTGAGGCCACAGCTTTGTAGGCTCCTAGGGATGCCTGGCAAGTAGTCACTAACCATAGATAGCTTAGCAGAAAGGGTTCTCTATGGCCTGGTGGGCTGGAAAGTCTGTGTGAGGGTATCAGCAGTGTGTTCCTTCTAGAGGCCAAAAGCCCCCAAAGGCCCAAAGCCCTTCCTCTTGGCTTGTGTGGCCATCTGTTCCCTGGGCCTCTTTACATTGTCCTTTCTCTGAGTGTGTTCAGCTGTGTGCCCATATTTTCCTTCTGATTGATGGAGATGGGGTCTCACTATGTTACTCTGGCTGCTCTCAGACTCTGGGGTTTTGGTGAAGTTGCTGTCTTCATGTCTCAAGTGGCTAGTATACAGGCACGTGCCATGACACCTAGCTCAGATTTCCCCCTTTTGATAAGGACAACATCAAGGTCCACCCTCAGCTTAGCCAGTCACACCTATGTCCAACCGAGGCACGTCTGGGGTTGGAGGTCAGGACTTCACATCTGAGTTTGGGTGGAGCCAGACCTATCAGCAGCAGTGGGGGTTGTAGAAGCCAAGGCCACTGGTTTTCTGTGAAGGTCACAGGCAGGAAAGATAGTGCAGCAGCCCACCTCCCCCCGCCCTGCCCCTCCTGCTCTTCCACCTCACCTCTTTTGACAACCTCATGTAGTGCAGGCTAGCTTTGAACTCACTAGGTAGCCAAGGATGACCTTGAACTTGATTCTCCTAGTGCTAGAATTACAGGTGTATTTCACCGAGTCCAATTTGTGTGTTGCTGGGCTTCCTGCATGCTAGGCCAGCACTCTGCCAACTGAGTCACAATACCAGCCCTATAACAGTTCTTTACTGTTCAGTAGACGTGTGTGTGTGTGTGTGTGTGTGTGTGTGTGTGTGTGTGTGTGTGTGTGTGTGTGTACATACCTGGGTACAATTTGTGTCAGTGTCTTATGTTTCTGGATCCATCCCCCTACACAGGGTGCCCTTCTACCATCTATCCTCTGTTTCTGCTTCCCAGGTCACCAGTGCCTTGCAGCCTCTGAACCCAGCTGTGCACTACCTGAACTCAACTGGTGGCAGGGACACATTCACCACAGAGTCATGGCTGCTGCTGGGCCTTCCACGGCTCTTGACGGTGGCCAATGTCTCTGCCATGTTGGATGACATGGTGAATCGAGTCTATGAAGTGATCAGCATCCAGGTGCAAGGTGGGCCTGCCCTGTGGGGACACTGCCAAGCTGAGTGTGCAACCTGGTTGTAAATGTACTGTTAAAGCAGGCTAAGCTCAGGTGTGGGAGCCCTGGTCCTGGTGTATTGGCTGCCCCAGAGCACCATGGAGAGTGAGGGAGTAGCTGCGATGCTATCTCACCTGTCCCCCCTTTCCACAGATGTGAACGAGTGCTTGTACAGTGAGCTCCATGCCTGCTCTGGTGGAGAGCACTGTCTGAACACAGAGGGCTCCTACCAGTGCGCCCCTACCCAGCAGCTGCCCACCTTGCCTTCCCAGCAGCTGAACCACACAGAAGGTAATGCTGGAGTCCTCCTATGGCATGAGAGTGACAAAGGCCGAGGGTAGATGGTCCACAGACCTCAGCTGCCCGTGTTTGCCTCCTATGAGGGTGGGAGGTCTAGGCTCTAAAGCCTGAAGTAGATGAGGGTCTCAAGAGGCTGGGAGGTTGAAGAGAATTTAGGAAGATAAGACATACTTTATTAATTGACACTCTGGCCACTGGGCAGGAAGACAGGAGCAGGCACTTAGGTGCATGCTGGCACACATAAGCCACATATGGGTGGATACAGGCACAAAGACAGGCCAGTGCACAGGCCTACAGGCAGACACACATAGACAGGCTGGTGAAGGCACAAAACTCTGACCTCAAGACAGTATTTACGTAGAATCATGCAAAAGTGGCATTCTCCCAGGAATAGTTATATTCCCCCACTGCGTATCTGTATCAGCCATTTTGTGAAGATTCATGCTCCCCACCCCATATGTTCAGCTTTAGGCATCTAGGCCTGGAGATCTTCCAGTGTCATGTTGCCTAAACATAAGCTGGTTTGTACAGTCTCCTGTTTCCTCTGCTCCCAGGATGTAGACTGGCTACTGTGTCCCTGCAGCCATGGCTGCTCTCCTAGTGGGTCACTTTTGCATTCATTCTTTAATATGGCAGCTGTCTGGCTAATCACAGCCTGTATTGGAAATGCCTTGACCAGATCAGAACCCTGCTCTCAGATGCTCCCTGGAGAGCAGACATGGGTGGCACATGAACAGGACAGTTACTAATTTTGTGAGGTGCTGAAGAGAGAAAGGGACTCAAAAAATGTCTATACCAAGCCCAAAGGGAAGATCTGGGTTAATCTCTGGCTTTGTAAGGGTGACATAAAGACAAGCTTGGGTTGGGGCTAGGAAGCTATGGGGAGCTTTGATAGTGCACGCACGCATGTGCACACGTGCCTGTGCACACACACACACACACACACACACACACACACACACACACACACACACACATGTGTGTGTGTGTGTGGTGATCAACAACAGCACTCCTACCCCTGCTGGGCCAGCCTGCCTCTCCTCCAACCTTTCATAAACATCGAACCTTCACGGTCTTATTCCATCATAGTTATACTAGAGTGTATCTCTAAGAGACAAGAGATGCTAACATCTAAACTGATCCTGTTATTGTCCCTCTGTAGCCAAGGTAACGTCTCCTTAATATCCAGTCTCTGAAATGTGATGTTCTCTTCATTATCATTAATCCCTAAAGTCTGACTTATATTTCAGCTGTGGTCACCTCTCATCTTTGACAGCTCTGGGGCTATTTACCTTAACTTACATTGTTTCCCCTCTGCCTCTGCTTTTGCCCCTTGTCATCACAGACATTTTGGCCTCTCAGCCCAGAAGGTCCATTACCTCAGGTGCATCCTGGTGCTGAGTGGGAACAGATTATAGACATAGACAGAGCCATCCTATGGGCTGGACTTTGTGACTATCTCCCTGAAACATCCGCAGGTTCCTGTGTTGGATACTCAGCTTTTGAGTGGAGGACACCCCCCCTCAATGGCCCTGGCCGCCATTAGTGCCTAGTGGGGCTTAAGAGTCAGAGAACGGTCCCAGTGGTTATACACATAGACAACAGTGTGGACTTCATAACCTAAGTGAAGGCAGCTCTGACTCTGCCCCTTACATAGGGTTCCCCTGATGCCCCCTGCACAATGGAGGCTCCGTGTTACTTCCCGAAGATATTCAGGCTGGATTCTGGGTACACCCAGCCCCTAACTTTTCCAGGTGGGATGTATAGTGTTATCTCTGGTTTCTTGTGGCCTCTGGTGGTCACCTTCTCTCCTGGTGTTTCTCCCCAGGTCTCTCAAGTCCAGGCATGAAATTCTTATCTCAGGTCCATCCTGGTGTCAGGTGGGGAAAGATTATAAATCTAGATCAAGACCCTATACCACCATCTTCCTGCCCAGTGGAGGAAATCCATGGATTTTTGTGTGTATGAGCTTCTTCCCTTGAAGGTGACAGGTCATGCCACTCAACTCTAGTAACAGACCGGTAGTGGAGCATGCCCCAATGCTCACAAGTTATGGATCTTTTGAGAAAATACCAGACTTAAGGCCACATTGTTCATGTCTGTAATATAGGAACCTTGAAGGCTCTGTTTCCAGGGTCTCCTGGCATTGAAAAGGAAGAGAGGCATCTGCCCCACCCATTCTGCCTACAAAGCCCTCCTCTCCCTGGGGAGCATGTGACCTTGAGGGTCTACAGAATTGTAAAATTACCTCACACATCATCATTCCAGGGAGCTTGGCGTGTGACCCTATGTGTCAGAAATTTTCTGATCTGTGGACTGAGGCTAAGAACTCTGTTCCCTGCAGTGGGAAGGCAGGCTGTGACACAGATACATTGACTCTGGTCAAAGGTTTTTGTAAGATGCTAGGCTCTCTCTCTTGTTGTGGAGGTTCTGATGGCCTTGCTATCTGTTTCTGGCATCTGACAGTGGGTGTATTCTGCAGGTGACATGGTGACCCCCACAGGAGGTGGACTGTCTGTAACAACAAAGGTCACAGCCCCAGCTGTCAGCCTGGAAACAGCCGCCTTTGGCCCAGAGACCCTCACCTTGTCACCAAGTCCCAGGCACCTGAGGAGCACCCCAACAAGAAGCCAAGCCTGGACCCCAGGGCCTCCATCTAAGAGAGGCAGTAGCAGCACAGCCAGGCAGGATAGGAATAGCACAGGGCAAGGTGCAGAGGTGCCCACCATGGCCCTGAGCCTAGAGACAAGCCATGGAAGTTCCAGCGGGGTGACAAGGTTCTTTCCCAGCGCTCCAGAGCCAACCCATGGTTCCCCTCAGAAGACCACAGATGTCCCACTGCAGGCCACTGTAGAGCCACAGGAAAACTTCACCACAGACCCACCCTTCACGGCTGCTTCACCCACGGACTATGTCGTGTGGCACCCCAGTCCCATTTGGGAGACACCTCCTCCGAACTCTACAAGACAACAGAATGAAGACCCTCAACCGTCCTCCTTCCCAGGCCTGCCATCGGCCTCAACCCCTGCGGCTCCAGAGCCCCCAGTCTGTGGTGAGTCATCAGGGGACTGGGACTCCAGTGGAAACCTCAGCCTGTGTCAGGCTTGCCAGAAATGTCATGTCCCTTTTCATCTCAGATATATGTGGACCCAAGCATAGAACAGTGTGGGCCTCTACAGCAGGTGTCTGGTCTAGTTAGAGAGGGACAATCTCCCTCTCCTCCCACTTACTCCCACTTACTTGGCTTTCAGCAGCTGGGGCAGAACATGGCCAGGGGAGGGAAGAGACTTGAGGGGGTATGTTTCCCATCTGGCACTGGGGCCATCCCTTGCAGGTTGGATACCCCAACAGTCCCATAATCTCCAGCAGTACTGCATCCTCAGCCCTCACTGGTGTTACACCATCCTGAACCCCAACTTTCCTGCTGACCCCGTGGAACCCTCAGTTCCTCACCCCAACCACAAAGGACCTCCAGTAGTCATGCACTCTGGAAGTCTGTCCTTCCACCCTTTATACCACATGCCTGCACGTCAGCTGTCTACACCTCACAGCTGGGCTGCAACCCCCAGCTGATCCACACCATATACAAAGGGTTTAGTCTTGGGGACACATGGGAATGAGTGGTCCTTCCAACCAGCAAATGGGCTGGGGCTCAGAGAGGCCTAGCTGACAGCCCTGTTTAACCAGCGTTCAGAGCTGGTTCCACTGTGCATTTTTCCCAGACTGAGCCACTGTCAAGGGTGAATTTCTCCTCGGTGCCAACCCACATGAGCCAGGATTATCCCACAGGAGTCAGGGACTTGTCTCTGAGAGGGACTCGAGACAGCAATGCCAATGACTGCTCTCTGGAACACCAGCATAGGGTTAGGGTTGACCACCTTGTGGAGGAACCACCCAAAACCAGCAGAGGAGGAGTGGTTTGTAGACCCCCAGGGTTGAGTCTGAACCACCCCCTGGAAGAAAACACCCCAGAGACCAGGGTTGAGTCTGAACCACCCCCTGGAAGAAAACACCCCAGGGACCAGGGTTGAGTCTGAACCACCCCCTGGAAGAAAACACCCCAGGGACCAGGGTTGAGTCTGAACCACCCTCTGGAAGGAAACACCCCAGGGACCAATTTCTTTTGTCTAAGGTGCATGGCTTCTGCTAAGAAGTCAACCTAAGGGCCCTACAGGGTCCTGCACACAGGAGCACTATTTCTGTGAGGGGTCATGACAATCTGCATCCTTGGCTGGCATCACCTCCCCTCCGTTGTTAAGTATTGGACTTTGGGAAGCTCTTTTCCTGTCCCTCATGTATTTAGATTGATTTTCATGTTGCCATTTATGTCCCACTTCCCAGTTCCTGGACCCATTGGAAAGGTCACGGTCTCCAATGTGACCAGTACTGGCTTCTCCCTGGAGTGGTCAGCAGACATCAGCTTCTCCCCTACCTTCTACCTCACTTTGGTCCCTCCTCGGGGACCTGCCATAACTATGGAGACACAGGACAATAATGTGACATTGTCAGGCCTGGAGCCCGGAGCCTTGCACCTGGTAGAGATTGTGGCCAAGATGTGTGGGAAAGAAGGTGCCAGAACACAGCTGAGAGTGAGGACAGGTAAGGATCTCTGGGAACATGTGTCACCAATTACACACAAGGGGACAAACAGAAAAGTGGGAAAGGTTGAGCGGAGGAAGGCCTGCCTGGGGGCTGCTGGGTGACCATGCCCATCTTGCCTGGCTCACCTTGTGAGGGGATGGTGGCAGAATGGAATAATGACACAGTGACCCCATTACATGGGAGACAGTCCTCCCCACAACTACATCATCAGATAAAAATCCCCCCCTTTCTCCTCATTATTCCTGACATCTCTTCCCAGCACATGACTTCCTATGTGTGTGATGCTCTAGAGTGTCTTCCCATTGAGGGAGCTTCCCACACATGGGGAGAGGTGTCTCCCAAGTTGGGGGTACATTCCTTGGGTGATGCCTAGGATGACTAATTGGGGTGCAGTAAGAACAGCTCATGGCCAGCTGGAGAAGGAGTTTGGTAGTGTTTGGATGATCCAGCATGTAAATCCTTGAGTCTGAGTCAAGCCAGGAGGCCTGAAGGCCACCTTCACTCTGGAAGGAAGGGGTTGTACATGGATGTGTGGTCCTGCACCTTAAGATGAGTCCTGTGTTTGCTCCTGCCTATGTTCCTGTCCTGCTCTGTGCCTCTTACATCAGATTGCAAGTGCCACTGCCATGGCCTTTGGGCACAATGTCCCTCAAGGACATGGAGTTTGAGGCTTATCAGGGATGTATAGTGGGATGGCATTATTGTTTGTCTTAGGACTGAGTGAGATTATCTAGGGAGGTGGGCTTGAAGTCATCAGGGGAAGAATGTCATTCTTAGGTCACAGAGAGTTCCATGGGGTGGGAAAGAAGCTGCCTGAACAAGATCCCTGTGAGCATGGGATCCCTCTGAGCAGAAGCTGTGATGTCCAGGTACAGCGGTCCACATTGTTGCCCTGATGGTCTCGGTGCCTGTTCCCTCTCAAACTGTCCTGGTTTGCTAGGACATGGCTTGCAGTGAAGCCTCAAGGGAGGCCTGCTGCATGCTGTCTCACATCCTTTGGAGCCTGGTGGTTCCTGTCTGTGGGCAGCAGTTGCTATTCACTCTTTGGAGTCAGGTCAGTCTTGCTACTCATGCAGTCAACAGGGACATTGAAATGACAGTCTGTGGCCTAATGCATGCTACATCCTCAGTGGCCCGGAAACTTACCGGTGAAGTCCGGATAGCAAACATCCGGTATTCAGAATCTTTCCGAAATGCCAGCAGCAGCGAGCACCGAGAGTTCGTACAGTTATTCTTCAGGACGGTGAGTTGGGGCAGTCAGTCCTACTTCCCGGCGGGTGGGGTGGGGGGAGGATGTGTGGTGGGGGGGTTGCTATGCTTCCAACTAGGAATAAGGCTCCTGGGTCTTGTGGACTCCTGTTTCCGAAGGAAGCTGAGCAGCAGGTTTGAGCGCCCTGAACTGTGTGGCAGAAGCCTGCCTAGAGGCAGAAACCAGACCTTCCCCAGGCACCTTGCTTCATCTTGCCTTACACTCCCCGTGGAGCAGAAGACTCTATATTTATCAAAGTGCTTAAGCAGGACTTTGGTGGTGCAAACTTATAATCCTGGCAACTCGGGAAGTGAGGCAGGGGGATTGCAAGTACCAAGCTTGTATAGGCTACAGATGGAGCTCAAGGCCAGTCTGGATAACTTAGTGAGACCCTGCTTCAAAATTTAAAAAGTAGAAAGCTAAGGGTATTGCAATGTTTACCTAGACTGCACCAGGCCCTAGGTTCAGTCCCCTGTAATATGTGTGCAACATACACACACACACACACACACACACACACACACACACACACACACACACACACAAAAACTAGTTTTAAAACTGAGCTCCATTTCAAATATCATGAAAAATTTAAGTGTAAAACCCAGTGATTTATACTGCTTGTAAAAAACCTGCAGCTACCACCACTATCTAATTCCAGAATGTTTAAATTACCCTCCATGTGGAAACTCTGTACTCCAAGTTATTCTCCCTCTGCCCCTCCCCCCAGCCCCTGGTCACTACGTTGCTTCTTTGGACCTGCCAACTGGATGCTCGTGAACATGGACAAGATTAAGTGACATGTTGCTTCTGTCACTCAGTTAAAGTGATCCAGGTCCATCCACATTTCCATGTGCATCTGCACCCCATTTCTTTGATGTGGATACTGCTCCATTGTTTCACTTGTCCATTCACTCATTGTTGGACAGCCATGGTCTTTCTGCTCTTTGTTCAGAACAAAGATGCTCTGTTCTGGTGTGTGTCTTCCCTGCTGTCCCTCCAGCTGTCTTTGGGAACATTTATTGTTACAGTGTAGTATGGGTAGCAATCTCGGCATGTTTTGGTGCTATGATATTAGTTATTACTCAGACAGGGTCTCATGTGTCCCAGGTTGGCCTCAGACTCTCTATGTAACTGAGGACAATGGTGAATTCCTGGTCCTCCTGCTTCTACCTCCTGAGTGCTGGGATCCTGGTGTGCACCTCCAGGCCTGGTTTATGTGGTACTTGGGATGAAACTCAGGCTTCACATATGCTAGGCAGCACTCTACCCACTGAGCTAAAGCCCCAGCCCTTGGTTACATCACTTTTTAAAGATAGAGAATGCTCTTACCATAATCTTGATCTTATTTACTGAGTTAAGGGTTGGACGTTGCCACCTAGTGGTAGTTGTGATAATGCGCTGATATGTCCTGAAGCCAATGGATGCTATTCTCCATTAGAGTGGACCAAGCAGCCTTAGGACCATGGACTCTGTCTCCATTAGAGTGCCCGTTTGCTGCATAGAATCTGAAGCCCACTCTGGTGGCCAAGTACAGAAGCTCCACTCCAAGTTTCTAGATCAGTCTGTCCTTTTAAAACCATTTCCTCCTTGCCCCCATTTTTTTTTTGATATAGTTGCTTTATTTGTCCAATGTCTCCCAATAGAAAATAATTGTGTGACCCTCTACACAGCTTTGGAGGTGGTGGGCTAATGGCTTATTGTTTCCTAGAAGGGTCTGCCTAAGGGAATTGGGATGGGGTGGGGGTAAGAAGCAGGAGTCTATAAGCACAGCAGCTGTCTGACTGAGCCCCCAAATGGCAGCTGGGGGAGGGTTGGTGGTACTCAGCCTGTGGTGGGTTATGATGGATCTCTCTGCCATGGGTGGCCTAGGGGAGAGAAAGTGGTGTGAAGCGCTCATGCCTTTGGATACTGCCAGCCCCTCGTGGGTTTCTCTGACAATCCCTGGAAATGCCCTTTCCAGGGGTAATTTGGATCACATGAACCGGTGAGGCTCATTATATGAGCATGCATCTTTATGCTGGGCTAGCTGGGAATGATGTAGTCTGTGACACGTGACTCTGCTCCAAAGGACAGAGGACCAGAGCAAAGCCTTCAGAGGCAGAAGTGTGTTTCCTGTTAGGGCTCCTGGAGAAGCTCATTCAGAAGTGGCCTGTGAATAAGTGGAGAGGATGTAGGGAGGGGGAATGTTCTGAAGCATTAGAGGCAAAGGAACGTTCTGGAAAAACAAACGAGTAGATGGTCTTCCTCAGGACCACTCACTCAGCCCCTGCTGCCCCTACCCCTGATCTGACAGCAGCCAACTGTTAACTGCCGTTGGGGGCTTTTGTGTCACAGGCCTGTGAGGGTGGGATTCTGCTAGCACTGCTCCTGTTCAATGGAAAGACAGCTCTCTGCAGCTGCCTGCTGCATGTAGGGGTTGGCGAGGGTGGTGGTGGGGTGTGGACTTCTCTCGGCATCATCAATGCCTACAGGCATTTGTCCTGGGCATAAAGGATCAAGAACTGATCTTGGGCTTGAACCTTCTTGCCACAAGCCTGTCCTTGTGCCAGGCAGAGTACCAGGACAAATGGCCTATGACCTCAGCCAGGCAGCTCTCCTCACGCAGCCTGTTTCTCAAAGGTGCGGGACTCCATACCAGCCACGATGCGTCAGCATATGGACTCTGGCAGGATTCGGATGGACATCATCAACATCACAAATGGCAGCATCGTAGTGGAGTTTAATTTGCTAATAATGGCAGACCTGGATGTCAGGGAGGTGTCTGCTGCCTTTCTCATGGCCCTACAGAACACATCGGTGCTGGAGGTGGTCAAAGGCCAAACCTTTATACAAGGTATGCAGGGGCGGGGCTGACCTGCCCCAGTTCTGAAAGCAGAGGCAGCATGAAGTCAGCTGTGGCTCTTGGTTAGGAAGATGTGCTCGGGGCCTCCTCGTGGGGTTTCCCAGGAGTTGTCTGGAGCAAGAAATGAGTGGGGGCTTCCTTGTCTTCTTATTGCTACCATGATTATTATTAGAAATTGAAGGGTTGAACCTTCAAAAGACTCAGAGATGTCCCTCCTCTGTCACCTGTGCTTTGATGGGCTGAGGACAAATGGGTCCCTCTGG
Organism: Cricetiscus sungorus; assembly: GCA_030556225.1. Lineage (NCBI taxonomy): Eukaryota > Metazoa > Chordata > Mammalia > Rodentia > Cricetidae > Cricetiscus > Cricetiscus sungorus. The sequence continues at coordinate 54,029,274 of JANBXA010000600.1, forward strand.
GCAGCCAGACTGTCCAGGAAGTTTCCATGGAGACACTAGCAAAAGTACCAGTGAAGAAAGCAGGGAGAAGGCAGAAATTTGGACTCTTCCCTCCTTGGAGTTAAAGATAATGACACATGGCTCACGGATAGATCTTTTATTTAGTGGGGGTCTCACTGTATAGCCTTGGCTATCCTGGGACTCACTATGTAGACCAGGCTGGCCTCACATTCACAGAGATCTGCCTGCCTCTGCCTCCAAAGTGCTGGGATTAAAATTGTGAGCCCCTGTGCCTGCCCCCACCCTTTTTTTTTTAATGCAGGCTTTAAAGTTGAATGTCTTTTTTAATTGAAAGATGAGAAGAATTCCCCAAGCAAAGTCAGGGTTTCAGAGGAAAAGACTGTAAGATGTGAATTACCTAGAGACTAATCTTCCTGACAAGCAGAATAAAGTCGCTCTTGTAGAAACGATAAAAGAAAACTTCTAATAAGCTAGTGAAGAATTAACAGCTTGCGTGCAGAGTGAATTCACACAGAGCTGATGAATACCAAGGTTGATAGGTCAGTGTGCAAAGGATGTGTAGCAGGCCAAACCCAAAAGAAGTTTAAGTTCTTGACACATGATTACCAAGGACATGTCTCCCTTTGTCCTTGCAAATGGAAAAAAAATAATATTAATAAAAACTAAGTTAAAAATAAAGCAACTCCCAGATTCTCTCTGATACTATCATGGACCTTGACAAAGCATACTATGGCAGGTACTATGGAGAGGGCTGGTGGGTAGAATTTTCTCATTTTTTGGGGGGAGGGAGCCAAGGCAATGATGAGGTGTCAGGAGTTCACAGCGTCTCTTCCTCTTTGGCTTGGCAGTTGATTCTGGGACTTAGTCCCCTGGGGAAGGGACCATAGTTCAGACAACAGTTAATGCAAAAATAGCTGTCATCAGAGCACCTTCAAAAGCAAAGTAATTGAAAATAACCAATAATTGCCTGGGGCAAAAAGTATGCAAAGTTCTGTCCACACTGTGGGCCATTGTCACCCATGAACGGGGCTTGCTGAGATGGAAGATGCTGGAAAGCCATATGCTGAGTTACAATGGGGTGTCATGTGCAAGTATGTCTACATGCTTGTATATGTGCTGATCAGGCACATGCGTGTATATGTGTGTGTGTGTGTGTGTGTGTGTGTGCATGCTAGGTATATGTGCTACCACTGAGCCATAGCCTGGGCCCTGGAATCTGCTTTGTAAAGACTGGAAGGAAACCTGTGGCTCTGCAGTGCTGACAGACTAAATGGGCAGGAAGATGGAAGGTACAGAGGAAAGGGTATAGCGGGGCCCACTGAGCTCAGTGCTTTGCTGCTCAGGTTTCCAGTTCTGTGCATCTCCCGACTGTAGCAGTTGGCTGGAGGGTGCAGCTCTGTGGGAACCCCTATTCTATCTCAGCAGTATTCTTCCAGATTGGTCCTGGCTCCCCACTCCCATCCACACCGAAGAGTCTCCTGGACTGTCCTGAGCTTGCCACAGTCAAGTGGCCTGCTCTCTGGATGTGTTTCCACCCTGCCTCCTGAGATGCCCTGTCCCAGAAGGACTGTGTGTGCATGCAGCTGATGGCACTGTCCACCCCAGAGCCGCTCACAGGCCTGTCATGGTTCCTGCCCTCTCCTCTGTGCTTTTCAGATTACAACGAGTGTGAGATGAGGGAGGACGACTGTGAACCTGGGATGTGCAGAAACACCTTCGGGTCTTTCACATGTAGCTGTGATGGGGGAGGACCTGACTCACATGTGGGATATTCTGGAAGGTCCTGTGATGGTAAGTTATATAGCCTTTTCTGGAACACTATCTCATCATCTCCTCTCTTAAGGGACACTCATTCTTAAGAAAGGGGTCTTTGTCCAAATGAAGTCAGCACATTGTTTATGACAAGGGCAAGTTTTCTATATGTGCATGCGTGCATGCATTTATGTGCACGTGTGTGCGTGGGCATGTGTGTTTGTGCACACAGTGCTCTCATGTGCATGTAGTGTATGTGTGTATGCCTGGCTCTCCCTCTTTCATATATGTCCAGTGGACGGAGACAGCCACCTGTGTGAGTGCACAGTAGGGCAGAGGACCTACCCTGCCTGGGGAACATAGAGTGCAGAGGAGGTTGAGTTATGTTAGAGCTGGCCATCAGAGCCAACTAAGTCAGCACCGGCAGTGTGGGCCCAATCACGCAATACAGACTGGCTGAAACCGGGGAGCCTACAGAAGTGGGTGGCAGAGGGAAGCATGCTGCCAGGAATGTGGGTGACATTTACATGGGAGATCTTCCCAGAGATCACTGGACATTGCAAAGCTGTGAGCTTTGGTGCAGGAAGGAAGCCACTGCAGGAGCAAGGGGTGCAGGCTCCTGAGAGGACAACTTGGGACTCTACTTGGAGATGAACCTCAGGGCCTTGGGGACAGGCTACTTGCCCATTCATGCTGAGCACATCTATGGTACCTGAGGACCAGTGGAAGCCCAGTAGCCTGGCCTGTGCAAAGTGTGGGGACACCATGGCTGGAGCTCCTGGGTGTGACTGCTCTAGAGCATAGCGTGGGGCTTCTGAGCTCTACCCTGTGCCTCCACATCACAAACAAACTCACCCTGAGCCTTTGTCTCCTTGGGACCTGCAGGTGTTTCTTCTGGCAATGTAGTGCAGACCCCAGGCCCACAATGGCTTCCTACCCCAGTAGGAACTAGAGGTGCCCCCGTGCCGGATGCCAACAATGTGCCCCAGAACCCGCCCCTGCGGCTGAACCTGGCAGACGCAGTTGGAGTGTCCTGTGAGATTGAGACGGTGGTCATCACCATCCGGAAGCAGTTTCTGCAGCAGGAGGCCATACCCGAGGCCTCCTTGTACCTGGGGGAGCCCTCCTGCAATGTGAGCAAAAGCAACAGCACGCATGTGTTCCTGGTGGCTGGCTGGACCGAGTGCGGGACCCTCGTGCAGAGCGTGAGTGCATGTGGCTGCCAGCCACCTAGAGGGACCTCAGTGTGGGCAGGGCTCGCACCTGGTAGGGCACTTCTAAATGAGAGAACCCGGAAGAGGAAGGCAGGCAGGCCCGCGTTGTCACAGTTGGTACACTGGAATCGGGACGTAGAAGCAAGCCCCACGTTGCAGAATTTTTCTGGTGCAAAGGGCCTGGGGTTGGCTGGTGTCCAGGTTTAAAGAGCGCTCTCTGCCCAAGCACAATGAGAAGGGAAGACAGGAAAGCCAAGGAGTCACGTGGGAATACCTGTTGGCATGTTTATGTGTGTGAATATGCATGTATGTATATGTATGAACATTTGTGTGTGTTAGGCAGATCTCTGTCACTGTGACAGTATATCTGAGCTAAGTCAAGGGAGGGAAAGGTGTACTTTGGCTCACACTCAGAGGTTTCAGCCCTGAGTTGGCTTGGTTGGCTCTACTGCTCTGGGCCAGAGAGCATAATGGAGCAAAGCTGCACACTTCATGGAGGAATAGAAAAGGGGGAGGGGAAGGAAAGGGGGGGAGATGGCAAGAAGAGAGAAAGATACGGGGAGGGAAAAGGGGAAGAAAGAGATGAGGGGATGAGGGGAGGGAGAAAAAGAGGATGGGGGGGAGAGAAGGGAAGGAGAGGGGGATGAGAGAAGAGAGAAAAAGGAAAAGAGAGAGAGAGCTCGAACACCAACATGTGCTAATATCCAAGTGCGCCTTCAAAGTTGTCCCTGCCGTGTCCTAACTTACTCCATCTAGGCTCCGCTTTCTAAGACCTCCCAGTTACCCACAGATTAGCAGCCACTGTGAGGGGCCCAGCACATCCCCAGCCCCTCGTGAGCTGCTGTGTCAGAAGATCATCCGCTAGGACACCAACAGCAAAACCAGCAGATACACCATCTGCTCAAGTTTCCCCTGCATGCCAGGCTCTTCCCAGTATATCAACACCTCTTTGCAGGGACAGGATGCAGGAGCCAGCAGATAGAGGGTTAGGGTCACCTCTGTTTTCTGAGCCAAATATCTAACCTAATAGTTCAGTCCAGCTGGGTTTGGGAATGCTGAGAGAAAAGGGAATGTCATCAATTAGATATGGTATGACATGATAAGACACAGGTTGGATCAATGACACAGCTGCACACATATGATGGCATATACACTATTAGTAGTCTGGGCTCCTTTTGGTTGGCAGGATGGGGGCTAGAGGTAGGAACCAATGCCTGTCATGAAAATCTCTAGCAGGTGACATCAGGGGACACTTGTCAGGATCTTCACACTTCTGGGGATAACCCTTGAGTACCTGGAATATAGCTGTAGTTGGAGCTGGGGCACACTGAGGCCCAGGAGGTCACTTACGTCCCATCTGTTTATGCTCAGAACATGACCAGCACGGTGGTGACGACCACACTGAAGAACGACCTGTCCCCAGAGGGTGTCATCCACCACCTGCAGATCCTCAGTCCCATCCACTGTGCCTTCCGCAATGACCTTCTGACCTCCTCAGGCTACACCCCACAGTGGGGGTGAGTGGGAGGCTGCCTTGCCTCCACACAGCATGGGCTCCCTCTAGCACCTTCACTTGAAAGATCTCCGGGGTGTCAATCCTTCCAGGGCTTTCTTGAGTCTGCCTACACAAGCAGACAGAACTTGTGCTAACTGCCAGCTTCCCCAATTCCTGTCCTGGTCCTTCATGGGATAAATAGAGGGAACCAAATACCTTCCCCGTGGTCCATCAACTAGGTGGGACAGCTTCTAGAGAGCAGCCTGCAGCTCCTCAGACCACAGCCTCTGCCATGGCTACCCTCTCTCCAGGGCAACCACCCACACAGAGAGGAGTCTGGCTTCTTGCTTGCATCAGCTGTGCAAGCATCACCTCTCCTCACCTGGGCTCTTGCTTGGCTTCTATGCCTCCCCAGAATCACTTTGTGTGGGGAGGACTTGGAAGAGAGGACTCCATAAAGCAAGCTTCAGCTAGCCCCTTCCCCCACAGGGTCTACACCATCATCGAAGACCTCCACGGCACTGGAAACTTTGTCACCGAAATGCAGTTGTTCATCGGAGACTCTCCCATACCTCAGAATTACAGTGTGTCTGCCAGTGATGAGATCAAAATTGAGGTGGGGCTCCACAGGCAGAAGAGCAGCCTTAAGGTGGTGCTCACTGAGTGCTGGGCCACGCCCTCCAGCAACGCCAGGGACCCTGTCACCTTTGGCTTCATCAACAACAGGTAGATGCCACATCACTTTGCCCAGACCTGTTGCCCACTTTGAACCCCTTGGAGTTTCCAGGCAAATGCTGCTGTGGCCTGGGTTTGGGGCTAGATGAGGCAGCAGCTCCTGAGACTTCCATGGGGACTGTAGGGGACCTGGAGGGGCAGATAGATGTTCACAAGAATCATGCCTGAGTAGCAGCCAGGGGAGCAGCAGCCCACCTGAGGCACCATGCTCCCTCCCTCAGCTGCCCAGTTCCCAACACCTACACCAGTGTGATCCAGAATGGCAACTCCAGCAAGGCCCAGTTCAAGCTGAGAATCTTCTCTTTCGTCAACAATTCCATCGTCTACCTGCACTGCAGGCTTCGAGTGTGTGTGGAGAACCCCAGGAACACGTGCAGGATAGTAAGCGCTGGCTCCTCCCTCTGCTTCTGGGGTGGGGAGGGGGGCTGTACTTCCCTGCATGGTAGAGGGGCTTGCTCTGTGCAGAAGAACATGGGGGCAAGGCTCAGAAGTGTGCAGCAGAGAGAGAGAATGCAGGACAGGGGTAGGGAGTGTTGCCTCAGGCCAAACATGTTGTTCCAGGGGTTTTGTTGTTAATGTTTTGGTTAGAAATGAGTTTCATTGTGACATTTTCATGTGTATTCATAGTTACACTTTGTTCTTATTTACCTCCATCTCTCCTTCTTCCTTCCTCCCATGGACCAATTTTCTGCTTACATAACACACATATACATATCACATACAAATGTACGTGCATACATATACACATACACACATATACCACACACACAGTATATATATACACACAAACATTCATACACATATATACCACACACACTAAGACATACCACACACATACATATACATATACATATACATATACATATACATATACTCTTACAGGGATACATATACATACATACAACACACAATACACACATTTATACATATATATGCATATACACATACATACATATATACACAGCACACACATACATATATACAAACAACACATATATGCACACATACATACATACATACATACATACATACATACATACATACATACATACACACCCCACACACACCATTACCCTTTCTTGTCTCCTTCTCTTCAGACCTCTTGTGGCTATACCTGAGTTTTCTGTTCTAGTTTGTTTTCTATTGCTGCGATAAAATCTTTAACCAACAGCAACTTGGAGAGGAAAAGATTTATTTAAGTTTGTAGGGCTTTAGTTATATAGCCCATCGTCAAGATAAGCCAACTCAGGAGCTTGATACAATGATGGAGGATGCTTCTTACTGGCTTGCTTCCTCCTGGCTTGCTCAGACCTAGGAATGGCACCTCCCACAGTGGGCCTGGCCTTCCTGCCTCACAGATGTGCCCACAGGTCAGTCCAATCAAGGCAAGTCTTCAGTTGAGCCTCTCTCTTCCCAGGTGTGACAAGTTGACAGCAAAACTAAGCAGTCACGTTATCCCACCCACCCTAATCAACTGTGGCAGTATTCCCCTCAGATGATATTGAAGCTAGGTGTAAAACATTACCTTAATTTAATATCATATTAGCAATATGAATAGAACGTCATCAGCTATCAGCGTCTCCAGCAGCCTTTTCTTTCCTTGTGCTCAGCATTTACACAGAGCTTATGAATAATTTGCATTCTCATTCACTCAGACTAAGTGTGTTCCTCCTTTGGGAGACAATGCTTGCTATTGTACCCATATTTAAGGGAGACACAGACTGTGGAATTTCCCAAGTGACAAGCCTTTGGTCATTAGCAGAGTGTGGATAAGAGACACAGTGCCAGATAATTCAGTCATTCCACTTTCTCACATAGTAGGTCTTCCCGCAGGTCCCTATAACACTGAGAGGCATGCCTGGAGCTTTAGAGCCCTCAGAAGTATAAGGCTAGCAGTTACAGCAGCAACCCCTCTGCAGGGGCTGCTGCTTCTTAGGTCTTTGCAGCCTGAGTTCCACCCCGGCCTTGAGTTCCTTTATGGTGGCCTTTCCATTAGTTCCCAAGGCTGCCAGACAAGATATGAATGGGCCATTAAAATACTGCTGAGTATGTGGGGAACCCACAGTGTTGGCAGGCTGGGTGGAGCTGTGCAGGTGACTCTGCCATGGCCAGTTTCATGCGGCCCTGCCTTTCCCTCAAGTTTATCTGTGTGTTCACATCCCTCTTCATGTTAGGCTTCACCTCCAGGGTTAGAGTTCATCTCAGCTTGACCAGCTTTCCAAACAAGGTCAACTGGTTAGTTTTGTGTAAAGTTGACACTAGTTAGAGTAATTTGTGAGGAGGGGAGCTCAATTGAGACAATGCCTCTGAGGGATCGGGCTGTGGGCAAGCCTGTAGGGCATTTTCTTAATTAGTGATTGATGGGGGAAGGACCCAGCCTGTTGTGGGTGGTGCTATCCCTGGGCTGGTGGTCCTGAGTTCTATAAGAAAGCAAGCTGAACAAGCCAGTAAGCAGCACCCTCCATGGCCTCTGCATCAGCTCCTGCCTCCAAGTCCTATTCTGTTTAAGCTCCTTCTTTGACCTCCCTCAGTGGACTGTGACTCTGGACATGTAAGCCAAACAAACCCTTTCCTCCCCAAGCTGCTTTTGGCTATGGCGTTTCATCACAGCAATAGAAACCCTTACTAATAGACTGTTAGGATTCAGCGTGTGAGGGACTTTGGCAGTGGGTTGGGTCCAAACCACAGTGGGTGAGAGACAGACATCGTGCAGACATATCTCATGTGAAGAGTCTATTTGGGGGCGGGGAGGTGAAGGGAGCACAGAGTGGCCTCGTGGGGGGAGAGAGACAGAGAAACATGGATGGGGGAGGAAGAGGAAGAGTGGGCAAGGTTCTGCCCCCATCCTTGAAAGGGGGTGTAGCTGTAGAAATTTAGCTGAAGAGTTGTCAGGACGCTGAGCAGTTCAGAGTCCTGGCAAGGCATGCACGTAGAGGTAATGCAACCTGCCAGGTCTCCAGGGGTGGGCCGGGTGGGCCTGGATACTAACAAAGACCATCAGAGTTAGAAGACTGGGGTCAGGATGCAGCATTTTCTTGGAAGACCAGAGTGGATAATGGTATACGAAGAGCATATGGCATCTTAAGAGCCATGCAGTGATTTTGAAGGGCAAAGGTATCTGGAGGAGTGAAGGCCTGCTTAAACCCTTGGAGGACACAAAAGGAACTAACTCTGGGTTGCGTGGTTGAGGCATGGTCCCAGGGAGGGATTAGAGGCTCTTGTTCTCTCCCTCTTTCCTCCATGTGTACCCCACTCCATGCCTTTCAGGCTTCAGGTGGTGCTCTGGTTTGTTTTGGTCAACCTGACAAAGGCTAGAGTTATTTAGAAGAGGAAATGCCTCCATCAGGTGGCTTGTATGCAGCTCTGTAGGTCATTTGCTTGATTAATGATTGATGTGGGAGGACCCAGCCCACTGTGGGTGGTGTCACCCCTGGGTTTGTGGTCTGGACTGTATAAGAAAGCAGGCCAAGCAAGCCATGGGGAGCAAGCCTGGGCAGCGTTCCTTTATGGTCTCTCTTCTGCTTCTACCCTTGTTCTTGGCTTCCCTCACTAGACTGTGGCCCAGGATATGTAAAGCAAACAAGCCCTCCACAAGCTTCTCTTGCCTGTGGTGTTTCATCACAGCACTAGAAACCCCAACCAAGACAGGTGATGCCCCACCAGAGTCCAGCTAAGGCTCCTCTGCTCCCACATCCCCATGTAGACTTAACCATCCAATGGCTCAACACCCTGTTCTAGAGGAACAGAGGTTAGATAAGAAATGCTCTAGACAATGAGTTCATGCCCAGTGAGCACCATGGAACAACTGTTCAGTTTCTCTTATCAAAAAACAGAGCTGCAATGACTTTCGGTTGCGGAGAAGGAGTGAAGCCGAGCACCAGATGTCCTGGGGGCCCCTGCATCGGGCTGAAGGTGAGTCCTCTGGGCTCCAAAGGCAAAGAAACAATCCTGTCCACCCAGTGTGTAAAGTGCCTGTTTGAAATGCAGGGCTTTAAAGATTTTTCTAAAGGACTCACAGCAGTGGCTAAGATATTCCTCAGGATTCTCATGTGCTTTCATGGGGTTAAGATAGATCTTCACATATGGGACAGGATTTGTTCCTCTTGGCCACCCTGAGCAGTGGGATCTACTTCTGTGGCTGTACTGTGGGGAAAGAGTCCCAGTTTCCAGGGGTCCAGAACATTGTGTTTGTGGGTTGCTGTGACGTGCATCCTGGGAAGCTGAGAATGTCTTTGACACTGAGTAAATGTCAGGTGGATACAAAGAAAAAGGACCAAGCTGTGCATAGACAGCTGCTCTGTGTGTGTGTGTGTGTGTGTGTACTTGCACACACATACATGTGTATATTCATGTCTGCACACATGTATAATTGCACAACCACATGAAAAAGCTGTTTAATTCAAAAGATGAACAAAAAAGACACTTCAGTCCCCCCTGAGTATAAACGCCTACCAGATGATTATATTCATGTATTTTCAGAGTCAATTTTCCAAACATGTTTCTCTCCCTCCACATGATCTAATTATTTGGGAAAAATTAGGGAATGTGCATGCTTTAGGGACTAAGACAGAAGTTTGCAGATGTCTCTAATTCTTTCTCTTTCTAGTATGAGAATTTTCAGGCTGGTCGTCTGGAGTAAAAACCTCAGCTCTCCACCTCCTTGGCACCTGAGTATGGCTGAGCAGGGTGGGGTTGGGTGGTGGGTCAGTTCTGGCCAGTGAGAGGGGAAGAAAGAACTGACAACTGAAGGGGACACTGCTCCAGGGCCATCTAGTGCCACCCCTGGCTACTTCCTTCTTCATTGTTCTTTTTGACATCGTATCATTGTGCCAGAAAGGTCTTTAAACTTTTCTCATTGCCCAGCCTGATCCTGGCTGTTTTTCCTTTTGTTAGTTTTCCCTCCTGACCTTGATGGTCTTATGCTTCTCGTACTTTCCTGCATAACAGCTCCTGGGATTCAGGCTCAGGGTGGAAGCTGGGTTTCAGGTACAAGAGCAAGTGAATCAGCAGGCAGGTCCTGGCTTGTGTGTCTCAACTGTCACTTTTCACCCAAACATTGGGAAAACAAAGCCTTAGGCACAGTTGCTGGGGCACATCCCCAGCCCACTAACTCAGGTTGTTCTAGACTCAGGTGGGTCTCCACAAATGATTGCTGACCTGGGTTCTGAGACCTAGGTGTGTGTGTGGGTCTTCAGGTTCTAGAACCATATGTCTTTTCTTGTTATCCTCTTAAATTTCTGTAGATAACTGGTCAACCTGGGGCCCCAAGAAGAAAGAGTATATGTGTATCACATGCTCTCATGAATGGAAATGGAACCTTTCCATTTATTTGTAGATGTCAGAGGAAATGTCAATAAGGTGTGAGAGGCACTGGACTTGAAGTTAGTAGACCTGAGTTTGATCATAGGCTAATGTGTTAGCTGTATGGTCTTTGTGTTGACTCTATTACCATCTATCCATCCATGCACTCTGTTCATCATCTATCTTCCATTGATCCATCCAGCCATCACCCATTGTCATTCATCAATGTGTTCATCTATATGTCATTCATTCATGCATTTAATCTTCACTAATATATCCATCCACACACATCTATGTATTCACTCATTAATTATTCATCAGTTCATCTACCATCTGTTCACCATACATGTATACATACATACAGACAGACAGATAGGCAGACATCCCTCTCCTCCTGCATCCACTATGTGTCAGGGACTCTGGTTTTCCTTTGTAAGATTGTAGTTATAGAATATTGCCCTGGCTACCTCCCAGGGTTGTAGATCATGTAAAATACAGGTCCTTTGAGAGCCCCTAATGTGTGAGGCTCCCTAAATTTAAAATCTGGCTGATGGTAATACTTTTGGGATATTGGACACACTATCGCTCATTCCTCATTTTCCCATTCAGAAATGGAGATGTCATTTCTTACTTCATATAGACCATGGCTCATGGAGGCTTCTGGGTAATTGATTGTTGTCATTTGTAACAAGCAGAGACCTACAGTAGACCAGTGCCGGGAGCATTGCACCAAGAGTGTGACTGATCTGTTACCAAAGCTCTATTGTCCTCCTGCTCATCACACTTTCCTGTTGTCGTGTAGCTTTTATTTCCACCACAGTGGCCTCTGTCCCCACTCTCACCATCACTCTCCCTTCAGGGAAGCATGAGACTCACCTTGAGATCAATGAGAATGTATGTGTTTATATGGCTAGAGCTGGACTGTGGTGGACTGGGCCTCAGAGGCAGAGCCAGGCTGCTCATAAATCTCTGCTTGTCTTTGTCAAAGGGTTGGGCCACCTTTGAAGAAAGGGCTCCTCTACTGCCATCACCATCACCACTGCAGCTCACATGTGCATAAGTAACCTGAGTTGTGTTGACAAAACACTATGGGATGGGTGATTTAGGACCACTTAGTTGTATTCTCTCACAGCTCTGAGAACCAGAGGCCTGAGATAGTGGTGTGGGCAGGCCCTGTTCCTCTGAAACTTGCAGCCAAGCATCCTTTTAGATCCCAAGTGTTGTGGTCCATTTGGGGGTTCCCCACCCTGCTACATGTAGCCCGACAACCTCTCACTGCAGCCATCTTCTAAGCCCTACTGTGTGAGGGCCCAGCCTCTCCACTGTGGCCCTGTTTCCACATGAGTACTGCAGCTCCTGGATTTGGGCTTTAATGTATCTTTTACACTACACTACATTACATAGAGAATAAACTTCCACACATTTTCATGTGTTGATGATCGTAGGGGAATGCAGCCTTTATCCTGAATATGTGCTGCCTGCTTTTAACCCAGTTTGGGAGTCTTCTGTGTCCATCGCTTCACTACTCAACTATTCAACCCGCTTATTTTGCATTGCTGGGCAAAGACATGGTTAGTGTGAGGCGGCTGGGGGATGTGCAAATGTCCAGAACAGTTACTGGGGCCTCTGGGTGCTTCTAGAGTATCTGAGCTGGTGTCTTAGATAGGATTTCGTGGCTGTGAAGAGACACCATGACCATGGCAACTCTTATAAAGAAAACATCTAATTGGGGTGGCGGCTTACAGAAGTGGCAGGGAGCATGGCAGTGTGCAGGCAGATGTGGTACTGGAGAAAGTTGAAAGTCCTGTATCTTACAGACAACAGGAAGGACTGTCTATCACACCAGGTGAAACTTGGGCAGAAGAGACCTCAAAGCCCAGCCCCACAGTGACACACTTCCTCCATCAAGGCCACACCTCCCAACAATGCCACTTTCTTGGGGGTTATTTTCTTTCAAAACGCCATAGGTGGAATTTCAAGTATCGGGAGGGCTTGCTTCCACTCTATGTGGGTCATGTGTGTGTTGGGAGGGCTTGCTTTTGCTGTATGGCAGCCATGCATGTGGTGGGAGGTGTTTGTTTCTATTGTTTGAGAACTACACATGCGCCAGGTGGGAAGGCCAGTATGGTTTGGTCATGTGTGTGCCAGGGGCTTGCCAGTTGTCTTTACTTTCTCCTCTGTGGTTAGGTCTTCTATATGCCTGGTGCCCCCTCACTTATAAAATTTTTCCTGCTTCATGGATAGACAGAGTCTGACTGTAAGACCCACACAGGTCATACAGTGATGTTCGGAGTTTCACATGAACAGAGGTCCCATGCCAGGACCACTGTGTGCCCAATTGTGCAGGCATTTCTGAGAGCTTGCTCTCCGTTTCAGGTATACCTACTGTGGGCCCAGTCAGGGAACAAACAGCCTGGCCTGCAGGCCCCACTCTGAGCCATGCAGTTAGTGACAAAGCCAGTTGTAATAGAGACCAGACTGGATAGGCAGCATCAGGACACAGGGGCTCTTTGTCCTCAAGGGCTGACAGTCACTATCACTCTCTGTTCCATGATGCCAACAGGGCCAGTCTCCTGCCTCTGCTTCAGCATCCTCAATGCAGGTCTCTCAGCGGTGCTGGGAAGAGGCCCCTGGGGCTGGATTCTGGTGCCAGCTCTTCTGTGTCCCTGGGAAGATGCCTGACAAGGCATGAGGACCCACACTCCTGGGAAGTTTCACAGTTGTAGTTAGGGGGTGGTAACCGTCCCAGCATACCCTAACAAGGTTGTTTGGTTGAAGCATTTTGTCTGGGTGGCCAAGAAGGAAACTCAGGACCAGTGTGGGGCCACTGGGCTGACAGCAACACCCCTTGGGCTACATCCTAGAAGACAGCTCAGTGTTCACTATGGGGCCTGGAAATCACATGGGGAAGGGAAATGGGATTTGAGTCATGCAGACTACCCCTGTGCTTCCTAGACAGACTTTCCAGGAATACTGGAGGGAATGGAGGATGAGCATGGCTGCAGTGCACCCATGATCTCTGCTATAGATGCCCTTGACAGTGTGTCACATTCATACACAAAGCACTTACGGGCCCAGGCCACTGGAGGCAAAGGCCAGGGCCTGGTTGGTGGCTGGGATCTTTATCCTAGGATGTGAGGTGTGTGTGTGTGAGACCCCAGAGGAGGACATTAGCATCCTGGTCCTTCACTCTCCCTCCACCTTAGTCTCTTGAGGCAAAGTGGCTCACTTACACTAGAGCTCTAAGGGCAGCCAAACCCAGCCATCTTCCTGCCTGCACACCCATGGCACAGGTCTGTAGCCTTTATGTAGGTTCTGGGGATTTGAAGTCAGGTCCTCATGCTTGCACAGCAAGGGCTCTTCCTTCTGAGCCATCTCTCCCAACTCTGGCGGCATGGATATTTAAAGATTGAGGTCAAGTTCATCCAGCATCGGGCAGCCCCAGTGAAAAGTTATTGGGTGGTATGTGCCACAGTAATCAGAGAGAATGGCTTCTTCATCTCTGTGGTCTGAATGAACATCCACACCCTAAAACAAGTCTGGACTCTTTAACAGCCTCCTCCCTGCCTCACACCAGCCTCTCCCCTAGGCCCCATAATTATGTCTTCTCTCCGTCTCTGTTTTGCCTGTTATAGAGGATCCTTATGAATGGGTCTCACTAACCATGGTCCTTTGTGATACCTTACACACTGTATCCTAGGTAGCATCATGGGACTCTTCTGTAGCTTGGTAATATTCCATTGTATAAACTGGACATAACAGGGCTCATACCCATAGTCCTACCACATAGAAGACCGAGGCAGGAGGATTGCTGAGAATGAGCTTACACAGTGACTTCCAGATCAGATCTTGATACAATGTGAGACTGTATCTCAAAAGCCAACTAAACAGGAAAAAAACCAAAATCATACAAACAAAAGAACTACATTGTGTGGCTTAGTCACAGTCAGCCCATTCATTCACATGTTGACAGGAGTTGGGGCCACATCCACATTCACCTATTATAAGCTATGCTGCTATGAACATGGGGTACAAGCACTAATTAGAGAATATGTTTTCTCCATTATTTTGGGCCTACACTCTCCTGGACTTTGGGCTGCTCTCTGGCCTGGGGTGGGCCCTGCTCTGTGATGGAGGTGGTATATAGGCCTATCTGTGTCTTCCCATGAGAAGCTGGCTGCCTCTCCAGCTGTGATTGAATCCAGAGGTTCTGCACAGCCCTACCTGTGGGCAGAAGCATCTCATGGGATGAGGGCCCCTGCCTTCCTTGCTGGCCCACAAGGTACACATAGGGCTTTGCCTTGAGGGGCCTCAGATCAATTTCAGAGCACACAGCTCAGAAGTAGGCCTTGAGCATCTCAGATCCATGCCCCGGCCTCTAGTCTGAGCATCTTTTGGCTCCCACCAGCTCCACAGTTGCTGGACCAGGTGCCAGCCACAGACACATGCTTCCCCTGACATGGCCACCTCTCTTACCCTGTGCCTATCTTCACCCACAGGTGAACCTGCATATACAAAGCCATGCCTGGGGACTGGTTACATCATCATCATTGCTGTTGCTGCATTTACTGTGGTGGCAGGGGCTACAGCCCTTCTGGTCTTGCGTTACCAGAGAATAAGGGGGAAATACAATCTCAGAATCCAGACTGATGACTTCAGTTACCAGGTGTTCTCTCAGTAGGAGACCCAGCTGAGCAGCAGATGGGTAAGAGCGAGCATGGCTGATGCTACACCCCACCTCCATCACCTGTGAAGACAGCAGAGTGGGCTTGTCAAGGGGTAGATCCAAGTGATCCCTAACTTGACACTTCTCGCTCCCAAAAGCAGCTGGGGGCATTCAGAGAGGCAGCAGGGACCATTTGCAGATCAGTAAAGAGTTCTGCTATTTACACCATGGTCTCAGGAAGCCAGGGGTAGTGCAGTGATACTGGTACCCAACTGAAATCTCAGGCAGGGTTGGTTCCCAGCCTCATCCATGAAGGCCTTGTGACTGTCCTTCAGGTCCTGGGAGTGTAGCTGGATCCACTGTGTCACCACAGTCCTCTGGCCAGCATTAAACTCAAAGGCCTTCTGGTGTGAGGATGTCCAGCCTGTCAATCCCATGGGTTTTTGCAGGGAGCATAGTTTGCTCCCACAGAGGGCAGTATCTGCCTGTAGTCCACACAGAAGACAGATACTGTAAATTCACACAGGCAGACACTGTATCTTCACACCACCTCTTGATAAACTAAGATGGCTCACACAGTGCAAATGCTGCAGTCACCACACTGTGTTGTTTAATGGTGGCCAGAAAAGTCTGTCCATGTTTGGGAAAGGCAACTTAAATTTCTAAATTATTTATTTGAGCAGTATGTAGGAGAGGGGTTCAGAGGATAACTTACAGGAGTTGGTTTTCTCCTTCCATAATGTGGGTCCAAGGATTGAACTCCTGTCTTCAGGATTTTGGTATCAAGTTCCTTTCCCTATTGAACCATCTCACTGGACCCAGGAACACTTTTTTTGTTTTGTTTTGTTTTGTTTTGTTTTGTTTTTAAGAATGCCGATCCATAGTTGGTGGATCTGTGGCTGTGGAGCCTGAGGGTTGAGGGCCCCTCTCTGCACTTCTTCTTTCCCACCTGTAGACTGATCTGCAACCTCCTTCCCCACACAGGGCACACTGTAAGTGAGGTCAAGCGATTAATTCACCAGTCATTGGCAGGAATGCACCCTGGGCAGCATTGTGTTGGGGATGAGCCTCCCCCTCCCAGATGACAGCAACCTCTACCTGCCCCCAAGAGGCTGAAGATGCAAAGCAGCACCCACCAGGCTGGTGACATGTCTGCTGAATGTATGTGCAGAATGCTGGAGTGGCCTTCACCCTCAAACCCAGCACAAACACAGCCTCTCCATCACCAACGCTACCGGCACAGCCTTCCCAGCTTTGACACCCAAACTGCCCATATGACTACTCTTGTTCACCAATAGTCACATGACATGTCACTTCTTCACAGACATTTGTCAGTGCCTGTGATGGCCTTTCACAAACGAATCCATCTGGTAAATTCTCCTCTGTGTCATTGTCCTTGTCCTACACTGACACTCTTAACTCCGCTGTCTTCGTCATGTGGCTTTCACTTACGCCGTGACTCAAGACATCCTAGATGAATATGGGAAGCTGTCTACTGAGTGATGATAGTCACGGGATGTGTATGCATCACTCTTCCATGTTTCCAATTACATCCATGGCCATTTTTCATGTAATCCTATGAAGGGGGAGGGGCAATTTACCCACTACACCACGAGAAAGCACGGGGGGGGGGTGGTATGTACCATGCTAACGGGCCCTCTGCTTTGGTAATTTGAAAGACCAGAATTGGTTAGATAGTTAACACCTAAGGCAATAATGAGATTAGAATTACAATGGGGTCTTAGCTTTCAGTTCTCAGTAACACTCAGTTCCATTGTGTGTTATTGTCACTTGTACAGAATACTTAGGGGGAATGGATCTTTTGATTGATTGCATATTCTTGGAGTAAGAATGATGGCCAGGAATCTGTGGCTAGCTGATTTCGAGCAATAAATTTCTCTTGCACTGAAGTGTGGCTGCCTGTGTTGCTTCCCATTTGGGACAGTTCATGTGACAGTCTCCCCTGGTACCCCCAAGGATGAGTTGATTCTGTGCCAGACACTGGCACTCCCCAAGTCTCATCAGTTTGACTTTGCGGAGGAGGAGGAGGAGGAGGAGGAGGAGGAGGAGGAGGAGGAGGAGGAGGAGGAGGAGGAGGAGGAGGAGGAGGAGGAGGAGGAGGAGGAGGAGGAGGAGGAGGAGGAGGAGGAGGAGGAGGAGGAAGGAGGAGGAAACCCACAAAAGAATCTCAGAAAAAAACCCAGTTACTGAGCCCAGGACCAGACAGCTCTGTGGGGTTTAAAATTCTCTTTCACATTTCACCTTCAGTTCTCCTGCAGTCTCAGTCAACAGACTGTCCTGGTGTCTGTGTGTCCTGGAATAGGGAAACACGCCTCCCCACCCTTCTCACTGTCACTCCTTGGTCTATTCCTGTCTGAGCAGTCATGGAGCACCAAACCCTGACTCAGTGCTTCAGACAAGATGGTAAGAGGGCAGAGGTATCCAGCTTTCATGGAGTGCACAATTGTATTGAAGAGGGAGATACTTAATAGAAAACGAGGCCAATAGCAAGTGATCAGAGAGACAATGATATATTGAAAGCTGTCCCTGATATGGTCCACCCACCCACCCTACTATCAATCCACCTATCCATCTGCTCACCCATCCCCCAATCCATCTTTTCATCCACTTTTTCACACATCCACCCATATCCTCAACCATCATATTAAACGTCATTCCACCCATCCATCCATCCATCTTCTCATCCCACATACTCACCTGCTAACCTATCCATCAATTCATTGATTTATATCTATGTTCCATTTACCCCTCCTTCCTTCCCTCACTTCCTCTGTCCCTATAATGTAGGATTTTTTGTTGCACCTCTGTTCTTATGTGAATGTCAGGAAGACAAGAAGTATGGGACAGAATCCTTGCTGGCCATATTCACAGCCCATCTGAAGAAATTCTCTATGAACAGTGCATTCAATCAAGTCAGGGAACCCTCAGGAGGAGGTAGGATCATGTGTGCTCATGTTCCTTATAAATGCACCCTTCTAACACATTGTTTTTGATGGCCCTGTTAAAAGGACTCAAGCCAAATATTGAAATAGAATGTCCCTGATACAGGTGTCACTCCCAGCTGTGAGGCCAAACTTCAGGGCTCTGGAGATTAGTCCACAGATGGGCAGTGAGGTCTCTGTGGCTGGCGGGAGATGGTAGGCTTTTTCTCACTCAGCACTCCAGAAGCGAGGCTCTCACTTAAAGCTGAGATCATGGGCATTGGTCAGGCAAGTTTATAGAGTGTGTCTAGGACACAGAAGTGAAATCAAATCCATTGGAACTAAGTGACCTGTTGAGTTTACCTCCTGGGGGACAGGGAGGGAAGGCCTTGTGGGTTTCTGGATATACCCAAGATGTCCAGATGGTGGTGGGGCTCCCCAAAGAGCCCATCCTTTACCTGCTGTGGTTCTGTCTGGATTCCCGGGTGTCCTCACCTTGGTCCTGAGCTTCCTGACACCAGGTCTCAGGGAGTAGATGATACACAATAAAAATCTGATGGAAGTCAAAGATTAATGGAAGGTCTGTTTGTGGTGGAGAGTGTGTAGAGGAAGGGCTATTGGAGAGAAAGTCTGATGGGGGTGGAGGGTCTAATGGAGGAGGAGGGTCTGATGGAGGATGAGGGTCTGTTGGAGGAGGGTCTGATAGAGGTGGAGGGTCTGATGGAGGAGGGTCTGTTGGAGGATGAGGGTCTGATGGAGGTGAGGGGTCTTATGGAGGTGAGGGGTCTGATTGAAGTGAGGGGTCTGATGGAGGTGGAGGGTCTGATGGGCTAAAGGAGAACCTCTGAGCTCTGCCAGTCTAGCCCAAGCTGCAGCTCTCCACCATTACCACTAGATGGAGCCCTGAGCCAAGTCTGCACACAGGGCTTTGCAAACTTGTGTTTCTGCTGCAAACACAGCTCTGGCTTCTCTTATTTGTTTGCTGGATTTACACCTCCTGCTCTTAAGTGAAGATAAATCTGGAGTTTCTCTGCAGTCTGTCTGTTGGCACAGGGCCTTAGAGGTGACGCTAGTCTTGAGAGTAGTTTCTTCAGTTCTTTTCTGCACGCCTAGTTACAGGAAGCGGGGAATGGGAGGGAGCACTGATAACCATTTTACTAAGTAGGCTTCCTGGTCTTTGTGTTAGGGGCACCACAGGGCCTCTAATCCTGCCCTGGTCACAATGGCTCTTGGTTGCCATGCTCTTGGTTTGCAATGTGGCAGAGAGGTTGTTGGACTGGTAATATCCCACATACAGAGGAGATGAGCTGAGTGAACAGCTACCCTGGGACCTCCTATTCTCCATGGACACTCCACCCCTTTCCAGGGAAAGAAGGGTGGATACTATCGGTCATGAATCTGGCTGGGGCAGATAAGTAGACTTTCCTACCCAACACATCCTAGGGTGTCTCTGGACAAACTGTAAGAGCCTACCCCTGCTGGGGTTTCCACCTTCAGGACTTCGAGTTGCTGTTCTGGGAACCTTGGACAGGCAAATGGGCAGCCATGCAGGAGCCAGTGCTGGAGCCCTGGCTGGGGATGTCACCACAGCAGCCGGAGTAACCTCTGGCTCACAATGTCCCCATGCTGAGTTCTGGAGCTGCTTCTGGGGAGGAAGTGACTACTTGCCTCTCTCAAGGTACTCATAAACAAGTTAACCTTACAGGGCCTAACTGCCTCCTCCCTGGGGACGCCTCTTTTCTGAACCCTTTGCCCTGCTGTCTATTGAACTACCTTTTAACTGCTTGCCATCGATCCCCATCCCCAGAAGCCCATGGCATATCTTGGCCCTGAATCCAATTTCTAATGGCATCCAGCTTCCCTAAGGAGCTGAACCACCATTGCAAAAGTCAGGTCCAGGGAATGGCTCACGCTGCTCTTCCTCCAGAGTGGGCACTGTTACTAACTTAGTTTCTCTAAAGCAGCCATGGGCTCCCCCTGTGCAGGTACATTAGACCTGCCCCGTCCCTTCTCACAGTTGCAGATGTGCACTTACCAGAATGGTGTCTGTTCCCAATCCACACGGGGCCTCCTTGGAGCAACAACCAGGATACTTTGGGCTGGCACAGAGATTTCAGTTCCGCTCTGAAAGGTTCCCAGGCAGGTGTAGGCCTGGAACAAAGGTGAACAATGCACTCCAAGCATGCAGGTCCTCTCTGCCATGGGCCTCCTCACCTCACACCTATAGCTAAATCAACTCTTGCTGGTGCAGAGGGTAGGACATGGAGCCTGGGAAGTAGGGGACAGCAGGATCAAAGTTGCCATCACAGCTTGACTTGGCCTTCGGTTCCATGGCTTCCTGGCTCTGGCTACCAGGCACGGGATGTTGACTATTACCCCTTCAAGCACATTTATTTCTCCCAGGAAGCTGCTGAGCGTGCATGCACACACACACACACACACACACACACACACACACACGTGCATGCACACGTACACATACACCAAATAACTAACTTCCTCTGACAAGCATATATTATATAGACTCTGTCAAGATTAACTTTCAAAGGTAATTCCTTAAGTAAATTCAACTTAGGAATCTATATTTATTTATTTAGCATACATCTGGGAATTTTCAAATCATGTTTGAAGGGGCCCTTGATTCATGTTTGACCAAGTCCAGCCATGGAAGCCCCATCATCAATCCTGCTAATTAAATTCCCCTCTGACATTTTAAACTGAGTTTGCAAATTTAATGTATTCCATTTGTTTTGTGAAGCACCTCAGCTGCCTCACTCAGGTACAGAAAGAAAGGCTGCTGCAAGAGTTGAGTCTGCTATTTTCTAGTGTTTGTTGGTGTGTACTTTGGATACAGGAATGGAAGTCAAGGGCCCTTGGAATGTTAGGCAAGTGTCTGAGCCTGTGATTTCTCTGCACACAGGTGGCTCCCAGACCCTAGTAAACATCCCAATTCTGTTTATGAGATTGCTCTTCCTGGTACCTTTTGACTCAGCATCACTACACCACAAGGAGGAGTTCAGCATAAGAGAGAATGGACCATGTGTGGCAGGCAGGAACCAGAGGCACTGTGAGGGGAGCCCTGTTATACCTGGCTCTCACAGACATCACACACCCTTTAAACACAGAGCTCATTGTGTGGCTTGAGGCCCTAAGCTCCATGACAGATGTTTCCCAAGTTCAGAGAGCACCTCTACATCCATAGGAAGGGCTGGCTTCTCTTGTAAAGTGCCTGTGATTTCTCAGGGTATCTCGCTGTACTCCTGACAAACCTGCCTCCAGCTGTTCCAGGCCTGTACATCCCACAGAGGCGCCAGACCCTGTCTCGGGTCCTGTCCAGGCTCCCACACGTCAGTCTACCCTCCATTCTCACTAGCCTAGCATCTCCTAGGTACAGCCCATTCTCTTCTTATCCAGCTCCTCCCTGAATCCTCCCCAAGCTCCTCCCATAAGAGGGCCATTACTCCTACAGGGAATATCTCCATTTGCCTTGCCAGCTTGGCAGCTCCTGCATGGAATTAGGTTCCCAGAACAGTGGTCTGCAGCCAGTCCCCTCCCCTCTGGACCCAGCTTTTTACATAGGTACTGGGAATGACTTTGGTCCTCAAATTTCTATGACAATAGCTTTACTGACTAAGCCATCTCTCAGCCCTACAGGCAGGACTTTCCATGCTGACATCTCTTGATCTTTTGCCATGTGCCAGGCAGTACCACATTACACATTTATTCTCTCCTCCACTCTGAAGGAACCCTAACTGTGACACTGGGCATAGAGGAAGACACTGGCCTGGCTGTCCATGTGTAGCAGTGGGCCTGGCCTCTGTATGTGATAATCCTGGGGAGGAGGCGGATCCCTCAGTAAAGCCCATTCAAGCCTTGGCATCCAGGGTACCTAAATGTCCATCCTCTGCTTCTCAAACCCCAAGCCCCAAAGACCAAAAACACACAGCCTATCCCAGACCCTCATACATGTAGAACCAGGTGAGAGCCCATGGCATCACCAGGCCCAGGTAGACAAAGGAATGCTCATCACGTGGTGATGTAGTCATGGTGATTAGCGTCAAGGCCTGTGCCCTGGCTGCCACGATTAATTAGGTTTGATCATTTATCCTCAATATGCCAATCAAAGACAGCAATAATGAACAGCTGAAAACTGAGGCCTATTCAGTGTGGCCACATTAGAAAAAACAAATAAAGGATCCAGTGATTTCCCCAAGCCTGTCTTTGGGGTACACACATGAGGTTCAGGTTTTTAAAAGGGGAAGGCTATATGCATAGCTAAGCAGTCTTGTTCAAGGTGTAGTCCCACCCACCATGGACCTATAATCTCTCTTACAAGTTGTAGAACTGTGTGAAATCTCTTTGTGGGAGACAAAACTTGTGGGGAAATTTTTGTTCTTTGAGATCCAGTGTCTCAAACAGTTTGATGACTGTGTGTGTGTGTGTGTGTGTGTGTGTGTGTGTGTGTCCTTGTTGTATCTCGTTAGTGAGTCTCTTGCTCCTCTTTTTGCCAGAACAGCCACAGTGAGACATTCTAGGAGCTTAAGCCTCATCTCCCAGGACCCCTGAGAATCAGTTTTGTGAAACATGTAGGGTCTGAGTGGTCCTCAACTCTCTGTCACTTTTGCCACGTCAAGAACATGTAGTCAGGAAGGGCAGGGAGCTAAGGCTGCCCCACCCCCAACTCCAGTGCTCAGAGATGCAGCTGTGTGTGAGGAATCCCCAGAGGGATGGGACCTGGCTGTGGGGTCCAGCATCACTCTGTTTCCAGCTGTGGTTTCCCTTCCCTTCCGGGTGAGAACATTGTCCCAACCCAGACAAGGCAGAGCTGAACAAAGGGTCAGGGGATCTTAGCTCAGGGTCTCTCGGTGGTGTAGAAACTGTAAGTGACTGTGAGGGAGGATAGAGGTGTGTGTGGCGGGAGATCATATTGTGCATTGTACTTCTCTAGAGCCATTTATAAATATTCTTTTTATAATAGAAGAAATTGCCACCAGAACAGCTAAAGCAAGCACTTGGTAACCATGGTAACTCAACACTGGGCTGAGGCCTCAGGTGGACAAGAGGGAGGTCCATGTCTACCTGGGAGAAGGAGCTGTGGTGAGTGGATCAGATTTTGGGGGCTGGAATCCTCGGTCCTCATAGACCAGCATCTGTCCCCCATTACACAAGATCCGAAGCCCTAGCAATGTATTGATTGTAGCTACTGGTGCCCAGGCTGGGCTCCAGGTAGAGCTTTTAGCCAGCATGGACTGGGCAAGAGTCCTGAGAGTGAGGTGGTGCAGGCTTCCTTCTCCAAGGCTGCCCAAGCCCTGCTTGGGTGTCTGCATTTCAGGTTGGTGTCAAGGTTGAGCCGAATGATTGCAGGGCCCAATGAACCCAGATCTTTGCCCTGGAGCTTGCAACATGAGAAACAGAAACAGATATAAAAGACAATACAGTCAAGAGGGAGAAAGATACATCCCTACCTAGAACACCCAGTGGGACACTAGTCCAGCACACGTGTGCACACATTCAGGACCAGTATCTGCAGATGTCCACACAGTTACTAATCGGTTGTGCCCAGACTCCTTATCCACATCAGCTTCAGTAGAAACGGTATCAAGGGACACCCAGAAAAGCAGGCTGGGTGGCAGACCAGGTTCTTATCCAGGTGGGAAGCTGGGTCTGAGCCTTCTCATCTCTGTAATGGGAGGTTCAGGCAAGAGTCTTAAGCTGGGCAGAGAAACTGCAGTACCCAGATATTCCCAGGGAGCATGGTGGCAAGCAACTCTGACCCTGCACCTCATCTCTGTGATCCTATTGGCTGGAGTTGGCACAGCCCAAGCATCTGTAACCCAAACACCTGACATCCATGTCTCTCTGTCTCTCTCTGTCTCTCTCTGTCTCTCTCTGTCTCTCTCTCTCTCTCTCTCTCTCTCTCTCTCTCTCTCTCTCTCGTGTGTGTGTGTGTGTGTGTGTGTGTGTGTGTGTGTGTGTGTGTGTGCATGCGCATTGACTTTACACTCCACGTGGGAAGTTTCGCACCTGACTCCATGCAATGGGTTAACTGCAGTGAAGCATAGTGCATTAAAAACAATGCATAGCTTCCTTCTGGGTTGTGTGGGTAAGGAATGCATGACACACACATGAACTTCACATTTAGACTTGGGTCTTGACCCTGAGTTATGAATTTAGATTATGTAAACGTTCCCAAGCCACTTCTAGTCCCAAGCATTGTGGATAAGGGACCTTCAACCTGCTACCACAGAAATGGTGTTTGATGGAAAATAAATAATCACTCACAACTTTATTCTTGTGAGACATTTTTTTTTCTTGTAGGACATTTTTAATTTCAGACAATTGATCCCAGAAAGTCTAACGGCTAGGCATTGGGAGACTAGTATCCAGGAGATCCAAGCCTAGCAGGGACCAGCCTGCTAAGTTCCAGGCAGAAAGCGGAGCAGGAACCAGCCTGCTGATGTTCCTGGCAGGAAGCTGCTCATGAACTTACAGACCCAGGAGAACACTGGGGCCAGAGCCAGGGCTGGGCATGAGAGAAAACTACCCAGGAAAGCCCCAGGGGATGGTTCCTCTCCACTCCCTGGGAGGCATCAGTAAGGGACCATAGAGATCACAGGTAGGAGGCACAGCTTTTCCTGGATCAGCTGGTAAGAGGAGGCCCTCCCAGTCTTCGGGGCTGGGATCCTGCACTGGACCCTGGCAATACTGGCAAATGACCACCAGGCTTGCTTATATGTGGAATTGGGAGAACATATGTCATGATGCATGACTGCTCTTAGCAAGACTGTGGGTACCTGGCACATGCACTTGATCTCAGTCCTTCACAGCTTCAGTGTGTGTGTGTGTGTGTGTGTGTGTGTGTGTGTGTGTGTGTGTGTGTGTGTTCACAGGTGGAATAGGGAGACGTTTGTGGTTTGATAAACCAGAGTTATCCTGAGCATGGATCCCATGTCCTTAAACTACTGGGAGAACTGCAAAGCACTTACTTTTCTCCCATGCTTCTCTGAGCAAGACCTGAATCTTTGCTGCTGCAGGAAATGGATTGTAAAAGGGCTGTAAAGACAAGATCTGGATGCTGCGTTCTGGCTCTAGGGACTCACCTCTAGGAGGCACTGTGAGCAGAACCTAGCTCTGAGAGGGAGATTATGCCAGGAAGGCCAAGGTGTGAAAACCAAGATGGAGTCACTGATGTCAACCCTAACAAGCAGTCCACAAAGGCTTTTCTGCAGGATCACCTGACAGTAACTAGTACAGAAAAAGGCCAGGGCCCCGTGGCCCTGCAGAGACCACCACAGCCTCACACAAGGACATTTGCCAGTAAAAGCCAACTGAATTTGACCATGCCCATAGTATTCTGTGGAACTTGAGTCCCTGTGGAAAAACACCACTCCCCCAAATCACTGTCTGTGTGCTTCCCACAAACTCTCTGGTTGCTTTGTTTTTCAGAGTGTAAAGGCAGCCCTCATGGGGAAATGAAAAGAACAAAATGCATATTTCTATCCCCAAGGAATTTGGTACATAATAGGAAACACTGGACACAAAAAGCCAGCCCATAGGCCCTCCTCTTTGCAGCCAGCCTCTGTGTCCTTGGCGAGGCTGCAGGGGTGCTGATGGTGGGTCTTGCCATAACTTCGTGAGGCCCATGAGCACACACAAACCTTGTCCTGAAACTTTGGATGACCCCTCCAAATATAACCCAGGTGTCCACTGTCCAAACAGTAACTCCAGGCAAAACTACCCTCTTTCCCAGGGCCTCAGCCTCCTGATGAGGAAGCTGCCTGACCCAGTTCCACTCAGAGGCAGCCCCTGGCCTCTCTCTCTTGGAGACCCCTGCCCTCATTCCTCCCACCCACCAGGTCTGCCTTGAGGCAGAATGAAGGGGAAACCTAGACCGCCTGGGCAGTATCTCCCCACAACCAACTTTCCCCCAATCTGTCCTGTCAGCCTCAGGCTTAATCTAAGGATTTTTCTGGACATTTGAGGTTCATACCTTTGACCCAGAGAGGACTGCGGGTGACTGCCCTGGCTGGAACAAGAAGGGGAAGGAGGAAGTCTGTCCAGATGGTGTGTGGGTGGTGTGTACTGACCCTGGTTTTCATCCTTGTTCTTGCAACTGTCCTGTGAAGACAAGCTGCCCCTGCCTGTGTCCAGCCCCTGGCCCTGCTGGCAGTTGTGGCTTCTGTGGCAACCTTACCTACTCTGTGGTGCAGATCCTGAAAGGTTGCAAGGTTGCAAGCATGGAAGGCAATGGCTATGGTGCTCATCCGTACCCTCTGGGGAGTTGTAAGTACCCACAGTCCCATCACAGCTGAGGACGGGGGTCCTCGTGACCACTCTGTGAAGTGGCCACACCCTAAGATGGCTTTCAGCTCATTGCTAGAGGACAAAAGTGAATGCAGAAACAGCAGCCCCACTGGCCCAGGGCCATGCGCTAGAGAAGGCAGCAGGCAAGCTGCCGCCTCTGGGAACAATGCACAGTGGCAGGTTCTGGGGACACTCTGCTGATGCTACATCGGGAAGAAGGAGGTCTTTGCCTCCCTGACACTGGCATTGAGACCTCAGCTCCGAGTGCCCGGTGGCTCACCATCAGTATCATGACAGCCCTTCCCCTTATGCTCCCATTTAATCCTCATGACCATCTAATGAGGTCACTCTGCTGTCCCTATTCCCAAGGCCCTGACAGGTCAGAGTAGCAGGGCTGGTCCAGGTGCTCGGTTTTGCCCAGAGTCCTGTTGTGTCATGGCTGAGAGCCCAGAATCACATGGAGGAAGCCAGGATGGTTCAGCCAAGGACTACAAGTTCAGGGGAGGGGTTTGAAGAAACACTCGGTTGTCTTCAACTTCCCAAGATGAACAGTCCTTGGGTCTTGGTCAGAGGCATAGAGTGCTGCGCCCGCTGGAGGCTGGGGTCCTGTCTCCTTTATTCACTCTACAGTGTCCCTGCTCCAGTCCTGACTGCTGCCACTTGGAGCCAGTGTGCATATGGAGAAGCACAGGCTGCTAGGACAACTGAATGACTCAGGTTGCTGGGAAGGCAGTGGTATGTGAAAGCTTCAACAACTAGCTCCCTACAGAAAACACCGTGTGTGTGTGTGTGTGTGTGTGTGTGTGTGTGTGTGTGTGTGTGTGTGTGTGTGTGTGTTTTGGTCTACCTCTCGTAGAGATTATTTTCTTTTTATTTCATATGTATGTGCCTGTCTGCCACATGAATGCAGCATCCTCAGAGGCCAGAAAACGTTATCATATTCCCTGGAGAGGGAGTTATAGGCAGTTCTTAGCTGCTCATCATGGATGCTGGGATCCAAACTCTGGATCTCTGGAAGAGCAGAAAGTATTTTTGATCTCTGAGCCATCTCTCTAGTTCCTCACTCTACTTATTACTAAACAATGTATATAATTTATAAATAATAAATAGACACTTCTATTGTAAATCTGTGTTGCCAATTAAACTACACAGAATCATTGCAAAAATTGTGTGTGTGTGTGTGTGTGTGTGTGTGTGTGTGTGTGTGTGTGTGTGTGTGAAACTCTTTCATTTCTAATTCAGCTATGATTTGACAGTTGTTCACAATACTGTAGAATCCCAAAGCTGAAATGGCATAGTGGGGAGGAATATTCATATCTAGTACATATCTAGTTCATATCTAGTTGCTTGGTCCACACTTGCTAATACTTTGCTCTTGGGCATGAAGGAAAGTTTTAGTAATTTCTCTCTGCTACTCTGTCAATCACTGGGGCAGGAATATTTAAATCTCTAACTCTGATTGTCTTTAAACTTTGTACCAGTATCCTCTGAATGTGAAATGTCCCTCACAGTCTCAGGTGGTGAATGCTTTGTCCTCCAGATGGTGGCACTGTTTTAGGACAGTCTATAAACCTAGGGAGATAGGACCTAGACAGGGGAAATGAGTCACTGGTCCTCAGGCCTCTTTCCATTCTTTCTTTTTCCTACACAACCTATGCTGAGAAGCCTTTGCCTCCATGATCAATCCACTGTAACATTCTACACTGTAACATTTGCTAAGAACAACAGAACCAAGAACTGTGGGCTGAAGCCTCTGAAATCATAATCCAAAGTTAGTATTTCCACCACCCAGTTGCTCCTATCAGATATTTGGTCACGACAGTCATAAAACTAGCACAGAAAATTGGTACCAAGAGTGGGGTCCAGCTAACTGTTAAGTATCTTTCTTATTGTCCAGATATAAAACATCTAGATTCTTTTTAGTAGACCTAGTCTCTGTAACAGCCATGTCTTCTTCAGTGATTACTCATCTTGCTTCCATGAGGTGGGGGCAGGAAGACTGGTGAAAATAAGGAAGGAAGGAAGGGCTCATTCTTGACTCTGAGTTTGAAGATATGGTCTATCATTGTGGGGAAAGTCATATTGGCATATGCTTGAGGCAGCTCATTATGTTGTAGCCACAGTCGGGACACAGAGCTATAAATGCTTATAACCACTGGGCTTTCCTCTTTTTAAAATCAATCCTGTTAACACACACACACACACACACACACACACACACACACACACACACACACACCCAGCTCATGGGATGGTACTGGATGAATTTAGGGTGGATTTTCTGTTCTCAATTAACTTCATCTATGTATACCTCACAGACCTGATAAACAGTGGTTTCCATGGTGATTCTTAATCTTAACTATCATCCCTTCTTTGTGTATACTTTGGACATGAACCTTTCTGAACAAACTGTTTGTTTTTCAGATCCTTCTGCCCCTGTAAATTCTCTCTGGAAACTTGAATGAAAGCAGCAGCTAAAGCCCATGACAGCCCAAATGCCCTTCTGCCTTGAAATTTCTGATGCCACTCATTAGTCCAGCACTTTAAAACTCATCTTACTCCAAATCTCAGAACATGGATGGAATAGACAAACATTACTTCCCTAGACTGTTCTTCAAATGGTCTGTAGTTTTATTTCCAGCTCTTTTTTGGCTCTACCTGAAACTTTAAGACCACAGCTGCCCTGTCTGCCTTTCTGTGCTCTCACTAGGTACTGCTTTTCATGCCCTGTACCTTCTCCATCCTGCATCTCCTAACTTCTGAGATCTTCCCACACCCTCATGTGTGCTGTGCTCTGCTGAGCTGGCCCAGATCAGAGCGCCAGCATCATTTCCTGGGTACCAGTGTTCTGTATCAGTTTCTTCTGTGTAGCTATGGCCAAAATACTTTCGAGAATAGTGTCAAGGGAGGAGGAATTTGTCTTGGTTCCTGGTTTTAGATGGTTCATTGCACAGTTGCTTGGATCAATACACTTGGGCAGGACATAATAAGGACAAGAATGTGTGGTAAAAGTTGATCCTTCAGCAGCAAGATGACTTAGCAGGTGAAAGTAGTTGCCACCAAGCCTGGAAACCTGAGTTTGATACCTTGAACTCACAAGTTAGAAGAAGATAACTCTATTTTTCTGTCTTCTGATTGCCACATATGTACTGTGGCATGCAAATACACAGACATAATAAATAAATGTTATATATTTTTTAATCTTTCAAAGGGGCATGGAGATGGAGTTGCCGCTTGCCTCATGGCAGACAGGAAATAAACAAAGGAATGAGAAGGGATCTGGTACCTGAAGGACTCACAGCCAGTGACCTTCTCCCATCTGGACCCCACCTCCTGAAGTTCCCAGAATCTCCTAAAATAATATCACCAGCTAAGGATATAGATTTTAACATACAAGTCAGTCATAGACACTTTCCATCTAAATGGCTACAGGCACCACAAGACACTTCAATACCTGTCCTCGTTGTGTGCTTAAATCAGTTCACACAACCGCACCCCCTCAAACGTGGGGAGCTCCACTTCCAGCCTCTTATTGTTGGTATCTCCTTATACATCTGCCAGCTTTTCCTTTATGCATTTGGGGGTGGAAAGAGAAGATAGAGTCTCACGATAGATCCATATGGCCAGCCTTGAGCCATCTATGTAGACCAGGCTGGCCTTGAACTCAAAGATATCCATCTGTCTCTGCCTTCTGAGTGCTGAGGCTAAAGTGTGTGTCACATGCCCAGCTCCCTTATGCAGTTTTGGAGCTCTATGTTGGGGTACTGGGGACTGACATAGCACTGTGGTCATTTTGTCTCTGCCACTCTGTCTTCTTTCTGTCAGGGCCTCTGAGTAAATTGGACTCAGAGTCAATTTGGACCCTCCTTCTTTTGTCCTTTAACTGCTCCATTTTTGAAATGTAGCACCCAGACACTAACTGTCTCTCGTGATTTGTTTTCTTTATCTTATTGCTTATCTCCCCCTTAGTTTGGTCCACGGAGTAATGAGTCATTCTTGCACTGAGGTAAAATATGCGGGGCTCAATTTAAGCAAAGTCTTGCTCTCTGCTCTGGGAAATCAAGTTTCTCTGTTTTGTCCTTCAATGGTTTCCCAGCTGATGTCCAGTGTTGTGCCCAATGGCATTGGCATCTTGTGACCAGCCACCTGCAGGTGACTTTCTACTGTCTCATCCGGGCAGGGTAAGAGCCTTGCAGCCTCACCTGTTGCTTCATGTTCTTCGACTTTCTTTTACCTACTTGTTTGTGTTCTTTTCCCTTTCCCACGTGTTAGGAACCACACAACACAGAGACGACAGTTTTGAAGCAGGTCTTTTGAAATCACAGTTGAATTGACAACTATTTTTGTATCTGTCAGGGTTGCCATGCACCAAGATGCCATAGTAAGTAAGCAGCTTCTTCTGTAGCTTCTGGGGAGCACTATTTGTACTTTGATTGTGACATTGTTTTAATGCTGTTTTTATTTGTTTGTCATTCTTCTGCTTTGGACAATAAGGTCCTTGAGAGACAAAGCAGTATCTGTTCATCCTGGAACTCAACACAATGCCTGGTATTGGGCAGGAGTTCAGCAAATGTTGAGCCATCGCTCATTTCCTGACTGCCAAATGACTTACAGGGTGATGGAATGATGAGACCACAGAAACACAAACACCAAACATGGGTTTGGACATGTCCCAGCAGACAGACCAGGTAATGACACTTAGGTATATCTTCTTGCCTGTCTCTACCTTCACCATCAACCTCCCATGCAAGATGCAGCATGAGGGAGGCCAGCAGGGACCATCATAGTAGGCTCCAATAACCTAACTATAAAATGTCCCCAACCACAATGAGGCCTCCGGCAGTCCTGACTTTGGCTTCCTTCCAGACACTTCAGTATGTAATGCGTCCAGAGCCCTTGGGTGTGTTTGCATTAGAATGAATGTGACTGTAGGTGGGGTTCAGGGAAGGGGACTGGGTCACAGCTGGCCCATGTTCTAGCTGCCCTGGTAAATGACTCAGAGCCTTATGTTTGCTCCTGATCTCATTGGGGAAACTGAGGCAGCTTAGCATTTTTATCCAACTCAAAGACTATTCTGGAACTCAACTAGTATACTGCCTGCTTAGCAATGTGGTTGGGGTTCATGCTTTAAGATATACCTCCATGCTAGGCTGATATTTGCTGGTGACTGTGTAAAGTGGCTGGGTGGCTCTGGGCTGGACAAGGCCAAGGCTGCTTACAATAGGCAACAATGTTCCCAACTCCTCTGAAATGCGAGGATGTAGAAATATTTCTCTTCTAGCATTTTGAATCCCAAACAATTCTAGCATTATGGCTTTTAGTGTGCTTGGCTGACCTTTCTGTGATTTTTTTTCTAAGCCTTGAAATGTTGAAATGGCTATGAAAAATGCTCACAATGTGCTTTTTTGGAAGTTTCTACATAAATAAATTAAAAACCAGGAATAATATTTTCCCCTTCTGGAGAGTTCTACCCTATTATAGAAGAGAACTCACTTCACAGCAGGATCTTTAGGCAGGCACACAATCTTGTTTGAAGGGCCAGGGGATGCACGTCCATGTGTAAAATGAAATTATATTCATCACCCCCATCCCCCACTTATTTACTAAGTGTGTGAGTTGGGATGAGGAGGGGGTCTGTCTTCCACTGCTGTGGCAGAAGACCCATGTAGCTCCATACCCCAAACAAGAAGATAGTGGTAGCATGGCCACCAGTTTGTTCTAGACCTTTCTTCCTCCCCATATACACAGTTCGGCTATCAGTTTTCCACATTCTGCATCATAGAGTTTTCATTTAGATATAGGGATGACACTGTGAGAGAGAGATGTGCAGCAACCTGTCCTGGCTCCCACAGGGTTATCTGTCTCCCTTAGGTGCTGCCTCACTGAGTGACATCCCTTAGATGCCGCCTTCTTGAGTGGCATCCCTCTGAGACCCCTTTAGCCAATGATTTAAATGGGGGGGGGGAGAAAAGACTGCCATGGGAAGTGGCCAGACCCTCGGGCTCTGATGAGAGCCTGGACAGCTAGCTATTGTGAAGGGGACTGGCTGAGCTGCTGGCAAGAAATTCCCAATATCCAATGTCCAGTAGCTCTGAGACTGAAGGAAGCTTGGATCTGATGAAAGGGCCAGCATAGGTCCATCTGGGCCACATGGCTGTGGAAAGCTGTGGTGTGGTGGGAGGGAGGGGGCCCTCTGGATTTAGGGGCTGTGGATAACCAGTATCCGGGAGACATTCAAGGGAAGTTGGCTAGCCTTGTTGCTTGTGAAGCATCTTCTGGATCCTCGGGATGGGCACCAGATGTTCCAGAATATTGTAGATTGCTGCCTAAGATTCCTCAAGGCCTCCACTCTAGGGAGCTGTGTGAAGTCTTTTATAGAGAAAGAAGCAAACACTCCCAGAACTTGGAGCTTTCTATGTTACCAGTCCAAAAGTGACTCTGAGAAAGTGAGGCAGGTATTGTCTGAGAAGTTTCATTAGCTCTTCCAGAACGATCGTGTACCATTTAGCAGATTACAACTCTGGGGTATTTAATGACATTCCAGCATCTGGGGAAATTGATTTCATTTTATAATTCTCTGGGAAGTGTGTGTGAGAGACAGGGAGTGGGGGAGGGGAAGGGAGGGAGGAAGTACAAAAGTGAAGGCATACTTGAGAAAATTACACATAAACATGATTGCCCATCTGTGCCTCTCTGATGTAGATCACTTGAACTCTTTTTTTGAATGACCTGAATTAACAGCTAGTTCTCTTTCTGTCTGGGGAGTTATTAGCTACGATATTGTTAGAATGCTTCCTAAACCTTGCTGTAGCTCCTTTTAGAGGGGCTCTGAACTGCAGCTTCCTCAGGCAGGCTTCCAGGACAGGTAGACCTTGGCTTGCACAAAGGGGACCCTGAGGCCCCTTGGTAAGGAGCACTGTGATGTCTTCATCTCTCCTCCCCTTTCCTGTCTTCCTGTCCCTAAAAGGTATGCTCAGGCCAGGCTGGAGGGGATGCTGGCAGAGAGTCCCGAAACCCAAATCTGGACTCACCACATCCCTGGATGCAGACAGCATCCCAGGTCACATGGGCATGCCCTGATTGGCTCAGCTCAAGTTACATGAGCATAATCAGACCACTTGTGTGACTGGTAGCAGGAATGTTTTCTTATTGGTCAGGTCCAGACCTATGGCTTAGCAATAAGGCAGGCCTGCTGATTTAATGCAGGAAGAGATCTCCGTGACAAAAGGTTGGTTCTAATCATGGGGGCAGGCCATGTGACAGTCACTCCCTGTCTTTTTTAGCAACTGCCAGATGCTGGTGAGTCTGGGAATAACTCATGTTCTACCACTGGATCCCTTCTTGGGCCCAGTGAGGTTTCAGTGAGGGATCTCCAGCTAGCTGCACCTGTGGTGTATTTCAAACCTTTGTTGTCCAGCCTGACTCTCCTTCATGTTGAGCCCTTCAAATCTGATTTCAAGAATTCTGAGAGAGACATCAAAGTCATCTCTCAATTGCCTCCGAGCCATGACTTCTCAGTCTGCAGATCACATAATTGATTTGGTTAAAAATCTCAGCAATAGGAAAAGATTCCTGGGTGTTCAGTGACCACAAATGAATGAGGTGTTTCTGGCAGTGCTCACCCATGTTGGAGCACACGACTTCACTGCAGTCTTGCTCCCAAAAACACAGTGTAGGCTCATGTCTCTGCCCAGGCAATGCCAGCGACATTGCCTGAAACCCTTGGCTCAGAGTTCTGACAAATGTCGCTGTAGACTGGAGTGTTTTTGTTCTTGTTCTTGTTGTTTTAACCACACACACAAGTTCCCTGCTCTTTCGGAACCATCATGGTTTAATTAAGGAAAGCAATTGTGTGTTCCTCTACAGTCATTCCCCAGTAAGTAAGAATTAAATCTGTAAACCTTCACATTGGGTTGTGTGGTTTAGAATGTGTGGTTTTGAGAATTGCTGTTTGAGCTGCTGACTTACTTGACTTTAAAAGTTATTATGGCAATCTTCGTTGACAAAAGGGCGGGATTCAGAATCACTATGGAAACTCACTTT
The DNA here is from genome assembly GCA_030556225.1 of Cricetiscus sungorus. Lineage (NCBI taxonomy): Eukaryota > Metazoa > Chordata > Mammalia > Rodentia > Cricetidae > Cricetiscus > Cricetiscus sungorus. Next base: position 54,063,726 of record JANBXA010000600.1, read on the forward strand.
TGGCTGTGTCTGTGAATGTGTTTCCAGAAAGGTTTAACTGAGCAGAGAATAGTCTCCCAGAATGTGAGTGGGGCATCCCACAGCCTGGAGAATGAAAAGGAGGAAAATGAGTTGAACACTGGCATTCATCGCCCTCTGCTTCCTCACTATGGATGCAACATGGCTGGCAGAATCCTCCATGCAACATGGCCGCCCCTTCCTCCATGCCATCCATGTCAGTGTGGACTCTACTCTCAAACTGTGATCTGCAGTAAGCCCCTTTCTTCTTTAACTGACTTTTGTCACAGAATAAGCAAAGGAACTAATACAGAAAATTGGACCAATGAATGGTGCCTTTGTGTTGGTGAAACTAGCTAAGAGGTTCTTCGGCTTTTGGTAGAATTTGGAGCTGTTGACCAGAGACTCTCTAGAATAATATAAACACTGGGTGCCCTGGACTGAGGACCAAGTTTGCACAGCTCTGGACTCCCCACAGTGCCTGCCTCAGTGTACACCATCCATCATAGCAGGTGGACAGTGCCAGCACCAAGTTCAACATTTGCAAATGTGAAGAGCCCTCCCCTGCCTGCCTCCTGTTGCTACCCATAACCTCACAGGTCATAAGCTCCTACTTTCAGGTATCCTTTGGGCCCTCAGCTCCTCAACCTTTGGGGCCCTGGTGATGCCACAATAGGCTGACATCTTAATGTTTTCCTGAAACCTCTAAGTTATACCTGATGATTCCAGATGTAAGCACATAATACCCAACACTACTGTATCTCCACATCTCCTGGCAGGGTTCAGTACTGCCAGAATGGATGGGGACACTACTCAGAGACTGTGGAAGGTCACATGTCAGATCCATGGTCAACCAGGAACTCAAGCCAGACATCTGGAGGATCAAAATGACACCCCCATCCCTCACCATGCTCCTTCTAATCCCATGCCCTGCATCTCGGGAGCACAATCCACGTGTGCAGGACCAGTGAGGAATTCCCAGAGCAGCCCCTGGCAGATGGGAAGATCTGATTGTCTTCTTAGAAACGTGGGTTTCCTCCAGTAGAAGTCCTGAATTCTTTTTAGAAAATGGGCCATTCGTAAGTGGTGAAAGTGTTCTTGGAAGCATGCTCACATGGCTGAGAGGAATGTTTCATGCTAACATCCAGCTGAAAATACACCCACCAGTTTTTTCTGTGCTTGTAATGCTGACATCCCTTGTAAGGAAATACTCAAGAGGCTGACATCTGATGGGTAGATTTTTCTATTTTAATTAAATATATTGCAAGTTTTTTTTCAAGTAGTGAGAAAAAATCATTAGAGTGAACAAATTTGGAGTTGCCGAAAAGACTAAAAGCTGTTGGAGATGCAACCTGTCTCATGTCAGCCTCTGATTTTGAGAGGCCGGGTGGTTGTATGGTTAGAGCAGACCCCTAGGTCCTGCTGTACCTTCCCACATCTGACTTCTACATGCTGTGTCAGTGCGACTTATGGGCCACCTACCCTTGATCTCTAACAGGACCAGCTGATAGAGAAGACACAACCTCCAGCTGCCAAGACACCCTACACAGTGGTTGCTCCATTGAGCCAGGCAAAGGTGCTGTTCCTCTGTGTACTTGGGTCCATGCTTAGTGTGGACATGTGTGAGCAGGGATGCAGGACTGAGATCTTCTGTTTCCCAAAAACCAATGTATCCAAGGCTTGGCTACCACTTGGTGTGACCATATTTCAAGATTGTAGAACCCAGTAAGCTATCTTAGGTCATTGGGTGTGTCCTCAAAGGCACTATGCATTCTCTGCAGGGTCCTGAGGAGGCAAAGGGTTCCTCATGTGCACCAATACTCTTTGCTGTCTCTCCTAAGACTTGACAAGGCCTGAAATATTTGAAATCACAAGACAAAATAAATGCTTTTTCCCCCTTTTAAAGTGTATTGCCTCAGCTATTTTGTTACAAGTACAGAGAGCTGACTAATGCCATATGAACAAGTGGTTATAGTTCCCAGCTCAGTACTTACTGGCGACTCTGAGCATCTTGTGTGTTTATTGGATGTCTGGGTTCTGTATGTGAGTTTCCTAGTTGCATCCTGTGCACAACTTTAAACACAAGGCTGTAGGGTTTCCTATTGAGTGGTAGCATTCCTTTGTGTAGTCGACATTGAGCCTTGGTGGTTGAGCAGATAAAGCAGTCTGGTTTTAAGCCGACTTGGGCTCCATCCTACCTTATGCTGGCATCTTGCAGTATTGTAAGCCTTTGAAATAATTAGGCTGAAGGCTGTATACAAGATTGTCTATATCTTGGAGATTTAATTAAAAACAAAACAAGCACAAACAAACAAACAAACAAACAAACAAAAAACCTGTCTGAGGCCCCAGGTAAGACTGTAGAGTTTTGGCCACTGGTGCATACTAGTCAAGCACTGTGTCAGCTGAGGTACATTCATTCACTCCCTCAGCTGAGTAACATTCAGCCATCACCTCTTACTTTTCCATCAGCTCTTACTTTTCCAAGGTTAACTATTCAGTGGGTTTTCATCTTCAATAATTAAATCCACCTTTTATTTTTACTAGCCCTAAAGTTCTCTCTCTCTCTCTCTCTCTCTCTCTCTCTCTCTCTCTCTCTCTCTCTCTCTCTCTCTCTCTGCCTCTCTCTGCCTCTCTCTTTCTCTCTCTCTCTGTCTGTCTGTCTGTCTCTCTCTGTCTCTCTCTCTGTCTCTCTCTCCCTCTCTCTCTCTCGCCCTCTGTCTCTCTCTGTCTCTCATATTTCTTCCTCTTCTAGGTCATGCTGGTTAGAGATCTATTTATTCAAAAGCTTGGATAGCAAACCTGCTTTTAAGTGTGTTGTTCCTTAGTTGATTATTTCTAAGGGTGATGCACATGAGTGACAAAGCTGTGCGTCCCTGCTAGCTGAGTACCAGGTAGACCAAGCAGGCATCTCCTTTCACACCTGCTATTGGATTCTGACCTAATGGCATATAGCAGAGTGTTTCAGCCATCCAAGCACTCTCATGGAGAGTTGCCATTGTTGATTTCACTTATCCACATGAAGGTCTGAGGATGTGCTCTGGGTAATAGTAATTTAAAATGTTTTCAGTTAGGCCCATGGGGTCCTTGGTCTCAGAAGCCCTGGCCTGGCAGTTCCTCAAAGCTTTCTCACAGGCCTCGCCAGCAGGGCCACTCTGACCTTGCTCTGTTCAAGAAGAATGAGGTGCCATCCCCTCTTACATCTCATCATCAGCCTTTGCTCCCAGCCCTGGGCCTTGTGGGTAAGGGCTCTTCCTTTCTGTGTTGCTCATGGGCCCTGGAGTCCCCTCTTGCCTTTGGCTGTGGTTTGCTCACTCTTGGTTTTGTCTTGGTCCTGTACCTGCCTGAAAACCCCAATCTACCTGTAACTGAAGAGATTGAAGGAGATGGGGGTTAGCCCAAGGTCACACATGGGTTAGTGAGGGACAAGGATCAGAACCTAAGCCTGCTGCCCACTTCATAGCATGGTTGTTACTGTCACATGATTCACAGCTCTACAACAGGCATCCAGCAGCACAGCTGGATCAGATATGGAAACTTTATATAAACTATGACGTAAATGTTCAGCAAATGAGCTATTGCATTACTGCATTATTAGAATAAGATAATGTGTGTTGTAATGGATGGCGAGTATGTGATGTGGGTCATATGTGGTCATTACATCTTATGTATTGCGTGTGTATTTATAGAAAAGATGAACATATCAAAGGACCAATGGAAAAATATTAAAAAACCTATAATGGGTAGAAGTGAGGGAAATGATGTGTTTAAAGCCACAAGTGCTATCAGTGCCCAGGAAGAAAGGATCCCTTGGGTTGATTCTAGAAGGCTCCATGTGCACTGATGCTCAGGGTGCTGTGGGTGTGGGGACAGAGATGGAAGCCTATGGTGAACCTGTTTGATTCAGGTCCAGCAGCCTGGAGCTGGCTTCCACAAGCCAGCTTGAACAAGGGTGTAGATACCTTCATCCCTCCAAATCCTAAAAGCAATAAATAAACAAATAAATAAATAAATAACTTCAATGCCCAAGCCTCACTACTCCCTCACCATTCTTTCCCATTTTTGTAGTGAGTTTCTCCTTGGGCTGCTCATGGCAGAGGTGCTTGGATAGAGATCTCGGTGAGGCTTGTAGTGCACTAATGTCCTGATGTCAGCTGGCCATGGTAGCATCCTCTGCACCGTGGAAACTGACAAACTACAGGTGACGGGTTCTCTTAATCCAGTGTGTTTGTGAGCACTGATCAACGCCCCATGGCCCAGTGTGATAGACTGTTGATACTCTGGGCTAATGATGCTTTGGTGAAGATGTCTCTTAATCTTATTATAAGGATGCCATTTGTTTAAAAAATAGAATTTAAAAAGGTTTTTTAGATTATTTTATTTTACATGTATGAGTGTATTACTTGCTTGTATGTATGTATACCACATACATGCCTGAGGTGGTCAGAAGAGAGCATTAGATCCCCTGTAACTGGAGTCACAGGGTACTTATGAGTCACCATATGGGTAATGAGACCCAAACCCAGGTTCTCTGCAAGAGCAACAAGTGCTTTTAACCACTGATCCCTACCTCTAGCCTCAAGGGTGCCATTCTTGTTGGGGGGGTCACTAATGGCTCAACCACCTCCCTAGGGCCCCACCCAAATGCTAATATATTGGTTTGGGGCTCCAAAAAAAGTGGATCTGGGGAGATCCAGCTGTCTGTATATCCCCTCTGGCTTTGCAAGCTTGATCACAAGGTAGCGTTTATATTTCTGTGGCCTTGTTATCTGAAAGAAGAACTTAAAGTGAGGAATTTTTTATTTTGGCTCATGGTTTTAGAGACTTCGGTCCATGGTTTCTCAGGAACCTGAGCGGAGTATTGTGGTGGTGGCAGGAGTTGGTGGTTGGAGTTTCTCCATCTAATGATGAACGGGAAAGGGGGTGGTTGTTAAGATACCACCAAATATCTACCCTCCAATGGTCTATTAAGAAGTAATAAAGTTTTCAAAAAGTCCCAAATGGCACCTTCAGCTAAGGATCAAGCCCTGAACATGTGAGCCCGTGGGGGACATTTCATATTCAAACTATAACAAGTGTTTAGCAATGTATTTCTGTAGATTGGTTAAACTATGGACAAGCAATGCAACCACTCATTAAGAAGCTGTGGTAGTTAACTGCCAACTTGGCAGGGTCAGTAATTGCCTAGGAGATAAGCCTCTTGAGGGAGTTTCTGCATTGGGTTGATTTGCAGTAAGAAGACTCACCTTAATGTAAGTGGCACCAGCCCACATGTGTCCTGGGCTAAATGAAAAGGAGAAAGGAAGCCAAGTACCAGCATTCGTGTCTCTCTCTCTCTCTCTCTCTCTCTCTCCCTCTCTCCCACTCTCTCTCTCTCTTCCTCTCTCTCTCTCCCTCTCTCCCTTTCTCTCTCTCTCTCTCTCTCTCTCTCTCTCTTTCCCATCCTCATCCCTTCCTTTTCTCCCTTTCCCCCCTCCCTCCATTCCTTCTTCTCTCTCCCCTCTCTCTCTTCCTTTCTCTTTCTCTGTTTCCTGACTGACACTGCAACCGATAGGCTCCCTCAAGCTCCTGCTGCCATTATTTTCCTACGATGATGGATGACTGGGAGCTAAAGTAAACCCTGTCTCCATTGAGACCCTTTTGTCAATATTTTGTGACATGCAATGAAAAAAGTAGGTAACACACAGATAAACCAAAAACTATTTCAAATGAGAAAAAGTTGATGCCAGAGACAAAATTGCCAATTTCTTAGAGAACATTTAAAATTTAAGTAGGCCGTGGCCAATATAGAACAATGGGATGCTGCCCGACCATTTCCTGAGCCAAAGGAGAAAAGAAAAAGAAAAGTGCTAGGATTGACCAGAAAAAGAGATGGGCAACAAACTTCATGTCAACACATGAAGTAAAGACTGGACGAATTTTGGCACTGCTAGTCTGATGGGAGACTGGGTGTCCAGTAAAAAAGATATGAGAGCATAGAATGTTTCTGAGATGGAAACAGTTAACAAGCATCCTTTGCTTAGGAGAGTGGACTTGCAAAGCCTGGAGACAGGTCCTGATTATAAACAAGCCAGTCCTGATGATGTCCTGTATTCATATTCTCTTAACCTGCTAAGGCCAGTGAAGGCAAAGAATGGTAGCTGCCAGGGCACATGCCTTCCCCTGCCCTGCGCTGCCCACTCCACGCCTGCTTTACAGTCAGTAGGCTCACTGTGAAAGAAGCCAGGGCAGCTTGGATTTGGGGGGTAGGAGAGGGACGGACGGGGTTTCCTTCACAGGAAGAGAGGGGCTGCTGGGAGCCTCAGTGATAAGGCCAAATGGGAAACCAGTGTTCTCAGCTTCAGATCACATGACCTCCATTGTGCCAACCAGCAGCTGGAGGCTAGAAGGGGGCTCTCCGATGATGCTGTGTAAGCCTGAAACCTTCCCCTGCACAGCTTTGGCTGTGGCTGCCACAGAGCTTAAAGGGAAGGCAAGACAAGGCCAGCAGGAAGGGCTTGGGCCAGACATTCTCATCTATCTCTGTTATGTATCCTCCGAGCCACCTTTCTTCCCTTCCTTCAGAAATATGCCCTGCAGGATCTTTTTAAACATAAGAAGAGCATGGAAGTTGGCTCCACTGGTAAAATGACCCCCTGCAGGAGCCCCTCTTTCTGGCTGAGTTCTGCACTCTGCACATGCAGGCCTTCAGAGAGCTGGTCCCAGGCTTATGGATGCTTCTAGATTGCGTCCCCTGTCAGTGCTGAGCAGAGGAGGCCATGAAACCATCCACAGTGAGACATCCTATGTGTAGAAATCCGCCAGACTCGTACTATCTTTGAGAATTTGAAGCATCTCTTGGCACCCCAAAGACTACTTTTGGGGAAGTTCCCTGAAATACTGACATGCAGTGTTTTAGGGGTAGGTACAAGTGAGGAGCGCTTTTAAATGATGTTAGGATTGTGGGCTGGGAATGTGCAGAGCTTGCCTTGAGCATACTAAGCTTGGCTCGATCCTCAGCACCTGTCATAACTGGGTGTGGTGGTGCTGGCCTGAATCCCAGCCCTCAGGATGTAGGAGCGGAACAGCCAGGAGTTCAACATTATCTTCAGCTACATACCGAGTTTGGGGCTACCCTCAAACTTTCATGGGAGAGTTTGTTTATCATAAATAAATAATGGTAGAACTGTAACATTTTGGCAACAATGTTTCTGGGATATATGACTATCTCAGGAGCACAGGCATAAAAAAGATACAATTATGGCAGAAAATCAAGTGGGATTCATAGTGGACACACATGCATTCTGTAGCAGGAGTTATCTGAATACTCAAACCATGAAACTTAATTTCCCACACATGATTTCTGCTATCAGGACAGCACTTGACTGTGTGCGTGGGAAGCAAGAGTATAACTTTTCCCTTGGACTGTAACTAATTTTTAAGTTATTTTATCTTGTGCATATGGGTGCTTTGCCTACATGTATGTAAGTACCTGGAGTGATGCCTGCTGGGACTGGAGAAGGGCATTAGATCCCCTAGAACTGAAGTTGCAGATGGTTGTGAGCCACCATGTAGGTGCTGGGAATCAAAGCTTGGTCATCTGGAAGAGTAGCCATGGCTCTTAACCCCTGAGCTGTCTCTCCAGTCATAACTATTTTAACCCCTAACATTGCACTGATATCATTTGACACTTGGGCTCTGAAAGGGACACATGTGTCTGCTTGTATATAAGAGTACATCTTTCTGAACAGGAGAGGGGTGTTGTCCTAAAACCATAAGAGATCCTGTCTTCTCCAGTGAGACTCAACAGACCTGGAAAATACCCAGCATGCTGCCCTGCCCTCTCCCATGGCAGACATCATTAATTGATCAGGGTGTTGGGTCCTGCTGAGTGTGGATTTGGGTCAAATGACTGCCCTACTAATCAATGAGACTAGGCACGCAGGATGAACCCTCTTTGCCTCCTCCTGCCCTGAGTTGGTCCTTTGTGCTGGCCAGCAGCTCTGTCTGGGTTCACTTCAACATCTCATCAGTGGAGGGGTTTTAAAACCTGCACAGCACCCATGTCTACACCTTGAGAAATTCTAAGACTAACTGAAGTTCTGCTACTATGGGTGCCTGGCCTGAGGTCTGTCTCTTTTCATCTGTCCTTCTCCATATCACACCCCTGGCCCTGTGACTGCTTTCATTCCTGGGATGCCATCTGGGTGTTGTGTCCTGCTAACTATACACCAAAACCACCCAAAGCAAGTGGATCCTAGAGGACCTGGGCTCAGCAGCCAGAGTCCTGTGCTGGGGTGGGGATGGAGCCTGGATTTGGCATCTTCTCCACAGATGCAGCACTGCACAGCTCTCCACACTGACTTCCACAGATCAGTACCACAGAGAGTCATAGTGACACTCTGCAAATGGAACAAAACAGGGCTTTTATGGGCCGGCCTGGGAAACTAACCCCCACCCGATGGGAAAATGCACGCTGCATTCTAACCAAAACGCCCACGGAAGCACTAGCAAGCCTGTGTAGGGATGGTTAGCACTCTGGCAGACATAAGGCATCGCCCATGGACCAAGGAGCTAGCAGACCGTGCCGTCTGCGTGAACGGAGGGGTACTGGAGCCTGCGTGATGAGAGGTTGAGGGCCACCAAGCCCTCATGACAGCACCTGAGGGCTCTTCCCCCAGTGTTCCAGCATTCTGGGAAGACCCTAAAGTTCAGCTTGAAGTTTAAGTTTCTATGATTCTCAAAGATGACAGAAACCTTTGGAAGCTGATGCCTTGATGACAGGGTGGATTTTACTAATGTTTGATGGGGACAGAAGAGCCAACAATGCTACAGCTCTGCCGTTTGGAAACAGACTGGCCTGCCACACCACTCTAGTGGAGTTTTCCTGCGTATGGTATTCCTTCAGCCTCTGCAGGGGTAGCATCAAGGTACCCAGGGCACAGATGCTCATGTCCCCTTTATCAAGAATGTGGCACTTGCACAGAGCCCACATACATCCTCTGTAGACTGCAAGTCATCTCTGAGCTCCAGACCACACTGAGCATGCAAATGCTGGGTCAAGGTCTTTCTGCATCTCTTGCTTAGAGAGGAATAATACAAATGAATCACTTGAATCCTGTGCCCATTCATTGTTTTATCATTTGTGTCTTTGTGTATGTGTATGATCGGGGCAGAACGTCTGGCCAGCTCCAGAGCAGGGTGACTGCAGAGCACTGGCCCGACAGCTTGGTCTGTGGGGGACCGATGAAGGAGGCATGAGTGACCACACTGAAGCTACACAGGGCCAGCCTGGGAATGATGAGGTGCTGGTCTGCAGCTAGGTGTGAGGCCAGGGCAGTGTAGTGTCTGGGTCTGTTTTACACACCTGTAATGCAATACCTTAGACTGCACAAACTTTAAATCCACACCTGTATTATTTCACTGTTCTAGAGGCAAGAGTTCCAGATCAAGGAACAGCACTTGGCTCTCGAGTGCCCGGAATGAAAGGGAAGGGGTTAAGCCCACTCTTTTGCCAGAAACCCTCTTCCACAGTAAGGCCATTGACCCATCTAGGAGGGCTGAGCTCACATGGCTTTGTCACCTCCTACAGGCCCTGCCTGTCATATTCTAACACATAGACTCTGGAGGATGAGTTCAAACTATAGAGTCTGAGCTTGTCCTGGCAACATCAGCCCAGAAAGGTGGTTTCAGGATAGTGATCATTGCCATGTCCACCCCAGGGCCCGTCAGCATAGCCCTTACTGAGTCTGCTTCAGAGCTTTGTCCTACCTGACTGTTATTTCCCCACCTGCCTCCTTCCTGCGCATAGCTACAGCCCAAGCAGCACTTGTCTCCCTTGGCTTGAGATCAGAAGCAATCTAATGAACTGGAAAGCGTTTGCACTGCATCAGGCTAAGAGCTTTGCAACATGGAGATGGGGGGGACTCTGGGCTCTCTCCTAGGGTCAGGCGTTCCTCACACGGTCTCACCTGCACACTGAGCATGCGTGTGGGCTTGACTGCAATCACCACAGTCCTTAAAGGACTCCCCCAAGCACTGCTTCAGTAGTGAATAAAAGCCTCCAGGCCCCAGGACTGGCTGCCTCAGAGCCTGGACTAACATGGATGCCACTTCCTTTATCACAGTCACACAATGCTGTGCATGATGCTGCCTTAACTTTTTTTTTTTTTTTTTTTTTAATATCCCTGAAGCCTGGCTCAAGTTTCTTTTCTTCCTTTCTTTCTTTCTTTCTTTCTTCCTTCCTTTCTTTCTTTCTTTCTCCCTTCCTTCCTTTCTTTTTCTCTTTTTCTTTTAATTTAGAAACAATCATTTTACATATCAATCCCCCCATTCCCTCTCCCTCCCATCTACCCATGTCCCCTAACAATCCCCCCAACCACCCCTTACCCACTCCCCAAAGATAGTGAGGCCTTCCATGGGGGATCATCAAAGTCTGTCACATCATTTGTGGGAGGGCCTAGGCCCTTTGTGTTTCTGGGCTCAAATAGTACCCCTCCTTAGGGAATGGGCTCCCAAAGTCCATTTGTGCACTAGGGATAAATACTGGTTCCACTGTCAGAGGTCCCATAGACTGCCCAGGCCCCCTAACTGGTACCCATCCACATTCAGAGGGCTTGGTTCGGTCCAATGCTGGTAAAGCAGTAAAGCTGGGGTTCCTGTGCTCTCACTAGGTCAGGTCAGCTGTTTCCATGGGTTTCTCCAGCACAGTCTTGACTTCTTTGCTCATTCCTCCTCCCTCTCTGTGACTGGATTCCAGGAGTTTGGCTCAGTGCTTAGCTGCAGATCTCTGCTTCTGCTTCCATCAGCTTCTGGATGAAGGCTCTAGGATGGCAATCAAGGTAGTCATCAGTCTCATTATAGGGGAAGGCCATCAAGGGCAGCCTCTCCACTACTGCCTAGATTCTTAGTTGGGGTCATCTTTGTGGATCTCTGAACATTTTCCTAGTGCCAGATTTCTCTTTAAACCTATACTAGCTCCCTCTATTAAGGTATCTCTTCTTGCTCTCCTCTATTCCTCCCCTGACTCAGTCTTCCTGATCCCTCATGTTCTCCTCCCCCCTCCTCTTCTCCCCTTCTCTTTTTCCTACCTCACTCCCCTCTCCCCCATGCTCCCAATTTGCTCAGGAGTTCTAGACCCTTTCCCTTTGTCCAGGGGACCATGTATTTCTCTCTTAGGGTCCTCCTTGTTTCCTAGTTTCTCTGATGGTATGGATTGTAGGCTGGTCTGCCTTAACTTTTAAGAGGATGGAGTTTAGAGTACACAATATAGCTTGGGTGCTTAAATTGTCACTGACTGAAGCCAACCTGGTCTACACTGAGAGTTTATGGACAAACAGGACTACTTTGTGAGACCCTGCCTCAACAAAATGAAATAAAAATAAGCAAACAAATACAAAAAACAACCCCAAACAAAACAAAACAACACCAAAAACTGCTCAGATCAATTTAAAAAATAAAGAACATTTTACTCTCATTATGTAATTGGGTGGGTTGGTGATCTTCCTTGTGGCTAGGCCAACTCAAGGGAAATGGCAGAAATGACTTGTTGGCACACTCCCAGGATTGCCCTACATGGGCTCCCAAATCGGCTGTGGGAGAAGATGGGCATCCCCTGACTCTGAGCCACAGCCAATGACCTCAGTGCAGTGGGGGATATTGCATCTACTATCTGCATTCCTGGTATTTGGCAACAGCTCTGAGAAGCGATACCGAGAGAGAGAGAGAGAGAGAGAGAGAGAGAGAGAGAGAGAGAGAGAGAGAGACAGAGACAGAGAGACAGAGACAGAGACAGAGACAGAGACAGAGAGAGGAAGCCATTACAAACAGCAGCACGTAATGGGTGAGAGGCGGCTTGGCTGTGGGTGACGGGTCTTGTTCCTGTTCCAGCAGACAAGGCCTGTGTGCTTGGAGTCTAAAAGTCGAGTATGGTATAGAGAATGGCGCTAACAGTCCAAGATTTAGAAATAACGGTGACATTCTTAAATGGAAAAGCTAGATAAGATGGGCACAAAAGTGTTTCAGTGAGAATGGACACTCAGGGTGCACATTCTGGAAGTGTAAGTGGATATTTAGACCGAGGTGGCTCAGACAGCCTTCATGGCCAACTTACAGAGAACACAAGACAAGCAAGACTCAAAATAAACCCCAAACATAAAACTGTTTTCATTGCTACTTCATAATTGTAATTCTGCTACCGTTATGGATCATAACATGAATATCTCATATGCAGGATATCTGATACTCGACCCCTGTGAAAGGGTCATTCGACTCCCAAAGGGGCCATGACCCCCAGGTTGAGAACCACCGGTTTGCAGCGAGTGTGAAAACTGCCTGCCATGTTCACAATGCACAGTCTAAATGAGAGTGTGACAGTAGGGCACAGGTGGCTTTCAGCCCGTGGCTCTGGAAATGTGAATTAGGTTTGCTTGCCTCAGAACTGTCCTATAGTAACCTTGTCCCTTCCTGCCTGTGCAGAGACAGTTCCATTAGGTAATACCACACACACGTGACCACACAGGGCTCATTTTAAAACTGTTCTCCACGAAGTAGAAAAGCAGAAGCACAACCCTCGTGGGTGGCTTGGGGTTCGCTTTGCATGTCTGCAGCAATGAAAAGTGAAATACTGTCCCACATAAAAGGGAGGGTCTCCTTCCCTTGGTGACTTGCAGAGTTCTAGAATGGATAGCAGAGGTGATTTGCCACAGTGCAATGTAGTGAGAAATAGCTAAGCCTAAGGCAAAACGGTTTTTAGTAAAAGAAAAAACTTAAATGTTTCCTTGACCACTAACTAGATGTGGTCAGGGCAAGCGTAAGTTGTGGGTCCCAGTTTAGGCTGCAATGCAAAGATCTGTGACTTCTAAAAGTCAGTCAACAAATACATTGAGAGGTGCCCAGGAGGAAGGCATGGACAGACTCCAGTGGCCTGGTGAGAACAAACTTACGAAAGTGAGGAGAAAGGGGGCCCCTAAGGACTCGGTCTGTGGGGTGAGGACCTTGTGCTTGGTGTGGTATGGATGAGTATAATCAAGCTAGATGTCTAGGATCCCTGCCACAGGGGTGTTGGTATCTATAGGGAGCTGGTGAAGCTGGTGTGACCTTTGGACTATTTTGTCCCTAGAAGGTCCCAGAAACAGGTTTGGTGCCCTTCCAGAGAAATCTTCAGAGACAGCCATTGCACCTCATTAACCCCTAGTCAGTTAAGGAGGGGGTCCAATGAGAGTGTCCTCTGTGACTATGGCCTTTTTAGCAGTTGGGTAGTGCAACTTCCAGTACTGACCCAGAGACCACCTAGTCTGGTCTGTCTAGCCTGGTACCCTTCTTCCCCCGTCTTCCAGCAGCTCCTCCCCATTGACCTGACACCACACCCACATGATGTCTACTTTTCCCCAGGCTGGGTGTGAGGTCCCCCCCCCCAATGTCCTGTGACTTTTCAGACGTTGAACTCTTATTTTTGAGGTGATTTCAGTTCATATTGAAGGTTTAAGAAAGAGCAGTGGCACCAGCCATATGGCCTTTGTCCGAGTTTCTTCAACAGTAACTTCTCACCCGGTTGTAATATCATGTCACAATCAGGATATTGTCGTTGACAACAGCCTAGAGACGGAACACATCGCCCTGAAGCAAGTCCTTCTGTGACCCTTTTATAGTCACACTCTCTCTCCCCCTCTATCTCCATTTCCTTCTTCAGCTCAGTGCCTAATATGCCCCATTTGTGTGACACCGTCATTTCAAGAATATTACAGCATGTACTCTTGAGGTTTGCTTTTTCTCCCCAGTGAATTCTCTGGAGAGTCATTCAGTCTGCGTCTTGTTTCTAGAGCTCTTGCTGCATAGTATTCTTTGCCCCTTGGCAAACCAAAGGCTGTAACTCTTCAGTATGAGCAACAGCTGAGCTGTTTCCAATATCTGCTTTAAAACAGGCGTCCAGGGCATTGTGTGGATAGGACCTTCCACGTCTCTGTAGTGTAGAACTGTGTTGGATGGTAACTGTATGAGCTTTCAAAGAGACACCCAGGCTTTTTCCAGAGTGGCTGCAATGCTCACATCTCCAGAAATGTCTGGGCAAAGGGGTTTTCACATCCTCACGCCTGATGCTGTTGTCCTTGGAATCTAAGTGTTTTGTTTTGTTTTTTTAATTTCAGCATTTGTATAGGTGTAGACTGTTGTCTCGTGTTTTACTATGCATTCCTGAAGTGGTTAATGAGGTTGGACTTCTAGCCTCATTGGTATCAAGCTACCTTCCATAATATGTCTGCTGGTGCATTTTGTTAATTTTATAGTAAGTGACTACTGACTGCCAGTCTTGTAGGATTCTTTATTCTCAACCCCAGCCTCTTCATTGGCTGTGAGATTTGTAGACACTTTCTGCTGGTCTAGGATGTATCTTCTCAACATTTTTTAACTCAGATACTTGGAGTCAACAGTTTTCACTGTTGACTAACAGACTAACAGCCCAGTTAGTCTGTTCATTTTATGGATCATTCTCTTTGTGAATTCTAAGAACTATTTGTCTGGCCTTGGAACCTAAATTTTTTTCTCCTAATTTTTTCCTTAAACATTTTACTGTCTGACTTTGAAGAAGAGTTTGAAGTTTCTATTCTATGAGGCCCAGGTCTGTATTATATGGTTTAGCCCTATGCATTATAGTTTTGTTTGAGCTGTAGATGCTGTAGAATTTTTACTGTCAGTCCATGTGTTCCTTTCTAGAATATAAAGGTTTCTCTTTTTTTCCTGTTATGTTTGGCTTGGAGCTCACAACTCATGTGAAGTCATCACTTCAGGGGTGTTTTGTGAGTTTCCTATGCAGACACGAAATCTATATGCCCTTTGTTTCTTCTTCTTGTCATACTGGCTACTATTTCTAGTATTTCTAGATAACAATGGCAAAACCTTGGAGGAGGGGCTGGGATCGAAATACATTGTATGGAAGTATGAAACTGTTGAATAAAGAAGAGTTGTATTTGAGCCATGGTGACACAGACAACTGTGAAGTTTATTATTGTCAAGTTTCAGATAGACACCATTGCCTGTGCTCTGCAAAGATTTCTTATTTGTCTTAATGATAGTAGATAAGGGAGATGGTGGATATTCCAATCCATATCCACACATAAATGTTATCAGTCTCTCAGATCATATATACTAACGGTGACTGGCTTGCTCTCCAGTCCGGAGGGCCCAAGGTTGAGATCTGCAGACATTAACCAGACCTGGCGATCCACAGAATGCCTTGAGCTCGGATGTGCAGAGACCAGTGGAAGAGTGGGGGAGGGAGGAAACAAGACAGGCACAGACAGCCATGTGTCAGAAATGGTTGGTGACTGACCACATGAGAACTATTTGTCTGGAGAACTGGAGATCCAGCATGACTGATTGTCTCCTCCCTTTAAAACCTGCAGGCTGGAGACTAACTAGAATGAGGCAGCTTTTCAGGGTGTCAGCCCACGGCTTTCACAGACCACCAGCTCTTTCACCAAAGTACGACTTAAAGATTCAGGTCCTGTCCCTGCTCACTGGCATTTGTGCTGGCCAGCTGTAGGAACTGTGGCATTCCGGTTATATTAACCCTTGCAGGGAAAAGTGTTCACATGTATATCTGTCATGGCTGTGTGTCATTGTGTGACCGTTCTACTTCATTGTTGGTCACTGATGCTTATTTCTCATAAATTAAACTTTGCTGTGGGTGATGGATAGGAAAAGCCAGCTAGAGAGGGTACACATTTTCAGACATGAAGAAGCTCTTGCAAAGAGCCCCCTGAGGAAATGAGGATACTGCCTTCTCTTGTTCTCAGCTCTACATTGCCCTTAGGGCAAGCAAAAGGGCCACTGCATCTGGCTTGAAGCCTCTTTCTGGGAATCAGGCTGGTCTCTGCAGATCTGAAGATCTCCTGATCTTATAAATCTATGGGCCCCAGCCATGCTGGAGCCATGGAATGCTGCCTGGCCCCTGGAGTCAGGTTAGAAGACTACCAATGTAAGTAACCAATGCTTCCCAAGCAAGGACCTTTCAAAAGGGACCAGAGGCTCTAATTACATGTGGGAAGGTGGCCTCAAGTAAGTTTCCGTCCCTGGCATGTTTGTCCTAATCTTCCTCTCAGAAGGTCACCTCATTGCCAGTTGGTGCTTCTTCCTCCTTTGTGTGAAGATTCCAGTTTCTGGATCTTTCCCAGTCAATCTGAGTTCCAGGTTAATGAGAATAATAGAAACAAGCTCTTAAGAGAGCAGCTTGCCTCTTTCTTGGTCTGGAAAATATATGTATTTTCTTATTCCCAGAACACAACTCTAGTTAATCTCACCTATCTGTCTCTGCCTTCCAGATTCTTCCCATGTTCCACTTGCCTGCTCTGCCTTCTCCACAGCTTATCTCCCTGACCTTAAGGATGCTTATCTGTGCTGGGACAAAGGGGTTCACCTGGATATTTGTGAGGTATGGTAGGGAGTGGGAGCGAAGGGGGCTGCCACTTGCAAACATCTCTCCCATGACCAGTCCTCTGCCTAGGTTTGGGCTTTAGATAGAAAAAGATAGCCTTCCAATCAGTCATGCCTAATACTGTCATGGGCAGTGAGCAACACTGCTTGAACCACACAGGGACCAGCTTTCTTTAGTTTTGTGTTTTGCTTCAAAATATGGAGGGTGGCCAAGTGAAAAAATGTCCCCAGCACACAGTGAAGCACACAATAGCAAGACATGTACCATCCATGCTGGCCAGCATGTGTCCACACCCACACATGCACAAAGGTGTGTGTACACACGGATGGCCAGAGTCCACACTGGCAGAGATGTGTCTATACTGAGAAGTGTGTATCTACAACAACAGCTATGTGTCTACACTGACATACAGTGTCTACAGTGACAGCCACATATCCATCCTGACTAGCAGAGTTCACACTGGTGCGAGAGTAACCCTTGAGTGAAGGAATCAGAGAGTCTAGGGGTACAAGGCTGATTCACATACTAGCCCAGGCAGGATCCTTCCCCAAGCTGGCACTGTCTTGTGGTGGGTACCTGGCTCTTAATAAATGTGCCTGCTCCTTGAGGCTTACATCCAGAAACGATGACTGGTACAGTTGATTCTAAGTATGCTATGCAATCACAGATCACAAGAATCTTACATAGGGGTGAGGCAGCTTGCAGGAGGTAGCCTCAGAGATCAAATCCCCAGGATGGATGCCTGGAAGGTTGACTTGAAAGGATGGGATGCCAGAGATGAGAGACCCACATCCAAAGCTTGCTTCTGGCTGAAAACACACACACACACACACACACACACACACACACACACACACACACACACCAGCAGCAGCCGCCTCACCCTAAGCTAAGATGCCCCTAGAGTTCTAGGTTCCTGGAAAGAATCAGAGATTCATATTTGGCTTCCAAAACCTTAGTGTTCCCTGAGGGTGGGATTCTGTGTGATTCACCCATGTCCCCAGTTCTGAGAACAGCACATCTGAATTTATAGAGCCCAAGACAGAATCTTAGTCAGGAAGAGTTGTTCATAGTGATACAGCTCTATAGCCAACAGAGGAAAATGAGCCATGGGAGTTCTCTCCCACCCATCCAGGGCAGCATGCCTCACCCCCTGCAAAGTCAACTAATCACCCAGCTGCAAAGAAGGCTATAGTCATAGGAGATAACTCATCTGAGCCCTCCTTGGCTGGTTGGGGGCAGACAAGAGAACTCGTGAAATAGTTGTCTCTGAGATCTTTCTGGAGGCACACTGGACCTGTTGCTGGGACTTTTCAGGAAAGGGACAAGCAGCATCATGCTTGCCCAGCTACCTGCAGATGCTCAGCAGGGAAGCCACACCTAGGATCCTCCCTGTGAGGATCCTAGGTGTCTGTCTTGATTGAACACATATATACCATGTACTAACTGTAGAGTTCTAGTACCAGAGACTGCATCCTCAGAGTCCCCTTCCCCCACTCCCAGCTCACTCAGCAGCTGCCTGTCCAGCATGGAGAAACTATGCTTTTTAGAGTGAGATCTGCAGTGTGAAGTACACACCAGACCAGTGGGAGTCCATATGTGAAGGACAGTGACTGCAGTCAAGTGACAGAGGCTCAGTTGAACTATGAACACCACAGGTGTCAACTCAGTGGCCATGAATGCAGGTTTTGGCTTGTGATGATGATGTGGTCATAATCATACAGGGACCATCATGGAGCCTGGGTATGGAGATGGTGTGAGATGTAGGGACATGTTTGTTTGACCTAAGTGTGAAGCCTAAACTCAGGCTATGAAAACCAAATCCAACACATGTCAGCAATTCTTGGCCCTGGGACCTGGCCCTGGCTGGCAGGACATCACTCAAGGCCACCTGGCTGCTGCAACTGCCCACACCATCAACCCAGATTGGGCTGTGCTAGCAGAATAGGGCATCTAGATTTGAGCATGGGCTTTCCTGGCCACTCTGCCTGTCTTGGTCAGACCACACTGAATAGCATTCCATAGTAGACCCAGCACTTCACAAAGGATGCTGAGAAACCGGCACATATTCAGAGAAGGAGGGGCAGAAGGTGTATCCTGCCAAGCCTTGCTGGAGATCTGGGCATGTGAACGCTGGGCTGAGGCACAGAGGCCTGGACAGATGGTTCATAGCTTGGTTACCTCACTGGGGCTTGTGGTGCCAGACAGGAGGCAACCAACCACATAGCCTTGTGACTGAGAGCAGTCCGTATGCTATTGTTTAAAATAAGCTTCTTAAATTATTTTCCTCTCATGCCCCTTCTTCAGCTGAGACATTTTTACATGACTGTGGGTATATAATTTTATAAAAATAGGTATATAAATCAAACAGTTATGGGTAATAAATGACAACTTTATTTTAAAATAAATTCATTACATATATCATCTTACTATCTATTAAAGTGGAAAGCAAATTTGGGTACAAACGAGAGAAATGTGCTTCTAACTTAACCCACTCCTAAGGTGTATGGGTTTGATACTTCCATGTTGTCCTAGTCTCATTTCTGTGACAGTGACAAAAAAATACCCTGACAAAAAACAGCTCGAGGAAGGCTGAGGTGAATCTCAGTGGTAGAACTCTTTGTGTAACATTCATGAGGCCCAGATTTCAGTTCCCAACATTATAAAAACAAAACACAACTCAACCGGAAAGAGGTCTATTTAAGCTCACAATACCAGGTTACAGTTTTCCATAGCAGAAAAGCCAAGGCAGCAAGAGCTTAAATCAGCTAGCCCCATCACATCCCCAGTGAAGAGCTGAGCAGAATGAATGCATAATGCATGAATGCTTTTAGTATTTGGCTGGCTCTCTCTATCCCTATCAGTTCAGGACCCAAACCTAGGGAATGGCGTCTCCCACAGTAGGCTAGGTTTTCCCACATCAACTAGTGCAATCAAGACAGCTCCCAACAGGCATAACTTCAGGCCAGCCTGAACTAGACAATCCCTCATAGAGACCCTCTTCCCAATTGATTCCAGGTTTGTGTCCAGCTGCCAAAACTAACCACCACACTTCCTGAGAAATGATGGCAGGAAAATATTTTTCATAATTAAACCATTACGTTTCCATGAGAGCCCACGACTTTGTATGCATGGTAAAAACTCATTGTATGGTCTCCTGAAATCTGAAGTAATGTATTTCAGGCAGTGTTGAATAGAATGATGGTTTGTGTAGGGCTAAGTGTGTGTGTGTTGTGTGTGAAGGAACAAAGCTGTGGTGATGTCCGTGGCACAACATAGGTGAGTGTTGATAGACACACCTAGGGTTTATTATGTTTTTGATTTTGAGTTAACTTTTGCCAAATTCTCCATGACCCACACATTCAGTCATGTAGTTCCAGGTGGAGTAGGGACCCACAGTTTAATAAGGATTTCTCCAAGTACACACCAGCATTAAATTACACTCACATCTTACTAGATGTGACTGCATCATGTTAGAAGTGAGTCATCGATGGTTTGGAGAACACAGGAGGAAAGGGGTGGGTTATAAGCAAACCCTGCATTCTTGCAAATGGGGGATATGAGCTTCTGCAAATTTGGGCATTGGATAAAGGTCTGGGAACCAGTCTTTCAAAGACATCAAAGATGACAGTATTTAATAATGGACAGGAACAAGAAGTGTCTGTCTGCCAGATGTCCTCAAGGCTAATCAGGCCCATCTATGGCCCGTGTCTTGGTAGAACTTCCCACTGGGGATGTGTCTGGACTGGACAGTGCTACTTTGTGCCACCTTCAAATTTTCTGGCCTGGTACCTAAACCTGTGTTTAGAAGGCATCCACATACAACAGAAGCACCTGGGCTGCAGTGTCTCCTGTGGTGCCTCAGCACTTGGCCACCTGATTTTTCCTTCCATGTGATGCAGGCTGGGAGGGCCCATCAAGAGTAGGCACCATTGGGCATAATGACATAATGGCGGGGTGCAGCTGGTAGGATGGGGAGCTGGAAGAAAGTAACATTTCCCAAGAGAAGCCATCACATGAAGGTGAAGCTATGGAGAAAGTGAGGTGTGTGTGTGTGTGTGTGTGTGTGTGTGTGTGTGTGTGTGTGCATGCGCGCACGCGCCTGCAAGCATGTCCTTGGCTGCATCAGGCCTGACAGTGTCCCTGAACCTTCTCAGAAAGCAATGCATCCGCCAGTCAAACCTGGGTTTCTGTCACTTACAAGTCTGTCCAACTCCACCACTCACTTACTCCACATCTGGGCATGAGTGGGATGCCATCAGTAAGCAGAGGAAATGGATGCTTGTTGTAGGTAGAAAGCACCCATCACTTGGTTCCACCATGGTGCGGAGGATCACTGCCCCTTGCACACACTTGGGAACTGTCACCGTCACCCAGGCTATATCAGCAAGGACCTCATGCATGGGTGTCTGCCCTCTCCTGCTTCCTCCTCAGGCTCCACACTGACTCCTGCTCACTCTCAGCAGCCCACAAAGCACTGCCTTCCATCTTCAGCACCTGACCATCTTCTGTGCCAGGCTGCTTTCAGGCTAATTATGAGGGAAGCTAATTGTGTCCTATGTTTGTATTGAAAGTTGACCAACCATACATGAATCAAAGGGCATAGAACTGTGTGTGTGTGGGGGAGCTCAGGGTTGAGTAGAGAGGGCTTGAGAAAGAAAATTTCCAGAAGAAAATTCTGGACAGACTTCTAGAAATAGGGAGAGTAGATACCAGACAGAGTGTAGATATCTGTGAAAATAGGTGTGCTGACAACATGACCTACGTGCTGGTCACATTGTTTGAGTCTCCTCTTGTCCATCAGGGATGCCTCTGGGGCAGTGGACACCAGGGCAGACAGCAGTCCCAGGCCCCAGAAGCCTTTTTCATCCCTTGGGAGGTTTGTATTCATAACTTTTCCAGAAATCCATGGCTTTGTCAGCCTTCTTGATAAGGGCAACATCCTCTCGTGTGGAATGCCCAAGTTCATCCTATTCCCTCCAAACTCAGCCACACTCACTTTCCTTTCTGTGACTCCAGGGAGAACCTTGGCCAAGGTTCAGGTTCTGGTAGAGTGATACCCATTTGCCAGCCCCCTTATAGGAGAGCAGAAAGTATCTTTGGCACACCAGAATGTTGGAGCAGGTGGCTCTGTTGTGCTGGGGGGGTAACAGAAAATTGCTTCAATAGAAGCCTTAACTTAGCATCTGTGGTTGGGATTAAAGAATGTCACCATGGTCATTGGGGGGCTTCAGTAGATACTGGGTACAAGAACTGGCTGTGTAAGGCACAGGAAATACCCCCATGGCTTATTGAGTGGTGCTGATGGAGGTCTAGGTGCTACCTGTATGAAGGCCCATGCTACTTGATAAGGATCACCCCACACTGAAGCTGTCTTCTCTCCTTTTGTTCTTGGGGCACTACCTGAAAGTCAGGTGCACAAAAAAAAAAAAAAAAAAAAAAGAGCGACCTGCCTTCTTCCCCTTTGCTCCTCAAGCTAACCTAGGAGGTTTCCTAAACAGAACCCCATAATTTGTATGGTGCCCCCACTGGCTCGCCTAGAGTGGCATTGGCCCAGCCCCTGTGGGGTCCTTGCACTGGGGTTGCCAGGCCCCGGTAGGGCCCAGTTTGAGGCCTAGCATATGGCTCCCAGTACAGGGCATCCTCGAGCCGCTCTGCCACAGGAGCAAAACAAGAGCACGCGCACCTGTCGGCGCTCCGCCCCCTCCGCGCAGGCCAATCATGGACCGAGGCGGGGCTGGGGCGCAGTCGGAACCCGCGCAGAGCACCGCCGTGGAGCTGGAGCAAACGCAGCCTCGTTCCTGCAACCTCGTCCCCGCCGCCCGCCGCCCGCAGCCTCCACCCCACCGCCGCCACCGTCGCCACCGTCGCCGCCGCCCCCGGGGCATGGCCTGTCTGATGGCCGCTTTCTCGGTCGGCACCGCCATGGTGAGTCGTTCACCCTTTGCACTCGGGGTTGTGTTTTATCTTCTAGGGAAACAGGAAACACAAAGCCCCGCACACTGGTCCTCACACCAGCCTCCTAGGAGCGCTCCCTCTGAGTGCTGACCCGAGGCTGCCGGGAGAGGTGCCCAGTTCCGCTCGCCTCCGCCCCGGCCACCTGGAGCCTCAGGATGCTTTTGCGCTGACTTAGGGCGCCGGGAAGGTGTAGTGACCCGGAGTGGGGTGCGGGACAGCTGGCAGTCTCGCAAGTGGACAGATGGCCTTGACTCGTCCGTCTTTGGGTGAGGGGCTCGGGACATGGGAGCGCACTAGGAAGGGGGAGGGTCGGGTCTCCCTGGGGAGTTCTGCGGGGCAGGCGAGCGGCGGGGACTTCTTGCGCCACCCTCCGAGCGCTGGGCATAGTGGGGGACAAAAAGAGGAGCTGTGCCCCACGAAACGGAGCCTGTTCTCCTGCGCTCCCAGGGACGGCAACTCTCGGAGGAGGTGGCAGGGTCCCAGGGGAAACAGAGGAGGGTGAGCCCAGATCCCTGCTGGGGTGAGGACCGGGTGTGGGCATTTACTCCCCACCCCCACCCCAGGTACCAGTCCTAGGGCAAAAAAAAAAACGGGCGCTACTGAATTAATTGCTAGACAAGCGCTGTTCCCAGAGGTGGACAAGCGTCTCCTCTTATGCGGTTGGGGAAAAAAGCGAACATACAACAAAACCACAGCCCACCGCCCGTCTGGTCTCACACTTGGCCCCGCCGGCTCCGCCTAACACGCGGACATTGCGGATAATATCCTCTTAAGCTGATTTCAGACTGTGTAGTGTTCAAACAGCAAGTCCTCCGTATTCCCACCCGGATCGTCCCTTTCTCTGCCTCCTAGCTCTGTTACTAGCCTGCCTGCTCCTTCCCATACGCTGGAAGCCCACATTGCACAGTCCCTCCCCTTTATTTCATTTTTAGCATCCTGTATTTGAAGTCGGCAAGGCTCAGTAGGATTTGACCGACAGTTACCTCTTGCCTTGAGCTCTAGAAGGGAAAAAAAAGCACTAGACTTAGTGCGCATGCTCTGCTCTGACAACTGCATCCTATGATTCCAAACAGGTTACTGTAGAACTCGCCCCGAGCCCAGCCCGCGAACTCATTATGTAATGATTTTGTGTAAATCGGCAGAGGGGAGTGAAGATGCACTGGAGTGGTGGTTAGCAGGGGGTGGGGTGAAGCGGGCAGGAAGACCCCCAAACTGATTCCCGACCTTGGGGTGGGCTCTGGTTCCAACACGTCAGAGCCAGTGAAAACAGGAATCGCTTCTCCTCAAGATACTACTCTTTTATCTAGTTGATTGCTTGGGTAACACTAAAAAAATGTTCCCTTGCACACTTATCTATCAATGTGAGGATTATTCTGGCAACTGAATATTAAAGATAATTGATGATCATTGCAAATAGAGGAAGTTTGGTGGGTTCTCTCTGCATGAGACATGCTGTCTTTTAGAACTGGCTGGAATGTGTGGATAAATGAGCCAGAATGCTGTAGGGTACACGTGTTTTATGCTGATTTATAACATTATGGTTTGATACAGCCTGAACCTCTGCTGTGAGGTAACAGATATCACAATGGCTTGGGCTTGAACTTTTTTTTTAATTCCCCAGGAAATCTATTGATATATTTGAAAAGAATTTTCTTCCTGGAAACCTGGCACTTTAGTTTTAATTTAAAATGTCTATCTGCCTGTGATAATACCACTCTGGGTCTACCGATCTTGTCTGATCTTGAATGCCAAGCAGGGCCAGCCTGGTTGGGACCTGGCTGGGAGTAGGAGGTAGCAACATCTAGGAATACCAGCTGCTATAGGCACAAAACAAAGACCATTTAAAAAAAAATGTTCTATCTTAGTTATAACAAGACCTCAAGATTTGTGGTTTAGTCTCTCGTGCCCTGGGGTCCTGCGGGTGCTGGCTGAGTGAGCTACAAGTCTGGAGAGAACCCTGGAGGGTGGCCAGGACTACTAGCAGGGACAGAGGAGGTGGGCATGCATCCCCAGGAAAGGGAGCACTGGAGCTTTGTGGCATTGTGAGTGGTCACTCAAGTATAACCTGCCCTTTAAGCTTCGCTCAGGGTGTGGCTTTGAACACTCCTGGGGGGAATGCTGTGACTGTGGGCTAGCATGTTTTCCTCTGATGTGTCCAGGATGTGCTGAGGTACCATCTAGGTGAGTATCATATTTGGCATCGAGGAAGCACACACACATATATACAGAGAGAGAGAGAGAGAGAGAGAGAGAGAGAGAGAGAGAGAGAGAGAGAGAGAGAGAGAGAGAGAGAGAGAGAGAGAGAGGGGAACAATCCCTGTCCCCCTCCAGTGTGCGGAGAAGTTTCTGTCTCTCAGTGCCCCTCAGTGAAAGGGTCTCCCAGTGGGTGAGGCTTGCTGGTTACATCTGACCTTCCTCCCACTACTCTTGTGTCTCCAGATGCTCAGCACCCATGCAGCGCTCACTTGACAACTCTACCACTGTGTCAGGAAAGCATGCTCTTAAACAGCTTCCAGCAGTGGTTCCAACAGGGTACCCCTCTACACAGAGTCTCCAGGAATGGACTTCCCTCCTTCACCATCTGTTCTATCAGCAAAACACATTCCATGAGGAGAGGGCAGAGTGACCAGACAGGAAAGCAGGGAAACAGACCAGCCGATGGAGAGAGCAGGAGAGAATAGGTGTTTGTTTTATTTTTAATGAGCTCAGGAGGCTGAGGCAGGGCTCGCTGTAACCTACATTGCTAGCTAGCAGCTCTCATCGGAGGATGTGTTTCCAGAGAGCTGGTCTATTTTGGAGTGACAGGCCACTGCCTCATCACATAGGTTTTCATGATTTTATTAATTGGGTGAGGCCACTGGACACCAGTGGAGAAAGGGTGGGGCTGCTGTCCTTGTTGAGGGGGGTGGGGCAGGAATAGTGCATGAGTTCCTGTTTGCTGTGCAGTTTACTCTAAAGGATTGTTCAGCTGGCTCCCATGCTGTATGCACGGAGCAATGCTCAAATGGCTGGGCGAGAGAAGACCACCTCAGGCTTGGAAGTCTCAGGAAGCTGGACCCCTCCTGACTGAGGGGTCCTGAGCCAGATGGGAAACCTTGCCGCTTTCCTGCCCCCTTCCAAACTGGAGTTGGGTAGCCTCCCTCCCACCCCCAGTGCTGTGCAAAGGCTAAGAGCACAGGCTGCAGGCTGGAGTGAACTAAGCATGCTGAATCTTAGTCACTGTTGTTTACAGCCACTTGCTTAGCAAGCACACACACGTGGTCTTATTCTTGAACACTTTATATCCTATGTAGCTGACTCTGGCTGCTGCCTCCTCCCTCGCTACTCAGTTTAGTCACCCAGCTTGGTCTGCTGGCTGTGTAATGGTCTCCAACCCTGTTAGCGCCTGCTGATTAAGCTCTACCATCCCTAGCTCTGCAGGTGATTGCTACCTTCTTCTGAGCCTGGGTCCCCACTGATCTTCATAATCTCATTTGAAAGTTTGCCTGTCTCATCTCATCTACGCCATGCACCCTGCTTCCCGCACCCTAACCCACATTCTGGCTGATTCCACTGTGGGTCCAGGTCTCTGCATTCCACACTCAGTATTCACAGAAGCCACCTGCAGGGAGCATGGTACACAAAGCCCTGCCCCCATGTCGCCTTGTTAATCTCAGCCTGAACTATTTCTGCAGACAGACTTTGTTCTGGACCCCCACCCCAGGGACTGGTCTGCATCTAATAAGCTTCCATGGCCCTTTCTTAATCCTTTTGGTGATAGCTGCTTTCTTCACTGGCCTTAGTCTTGAACTTGAGTTTGCCAGGGCCAGAGTCCATGTTTGTGTCTGGCTAGATCACTGGCTTTATCTGGTGTTCAGTCTGCAATGGAATGAATGTGTGCATAGATAGTTTGGAGTCTGGGGGTGCCTGGCTGATATCTGCCACAACCAGTGGGTGGGGTGATGGCTATGAGGCGCCTTGTCCCTACAGGTTTCAATAGGGAAGGAGGCAATCCCTTCTTGGTGTGCTTGGGGGTGGATACCTATGGTGGGGGACTTCGGAGAGGGAGAAGGAGGGATTTCCCGCAGCAGATAGAACCTGAGGGTAGAGCTCAGTGGGCCATGATGGAGAAGGGCTACCTACCTCTCTTAGGGCTGGAGCCAAGCTTTTGATACTTGTGGTACTTCACGGCAAGGTGGGGTGGGAAGGACCTAGCCTCAGCTGACTGCCTTGTTGCTTCTCCATATGACACCCTGTTCCTGAAGCCAGCACCTGGTGCTTCCCAGGCTCTTCCATGGGGTTTGAACCTGCCATGGCAGTTATAGCCACAAAGGACAGTGGGTGGGTTCCAGGAAGGTCCCTGTGCCTGCTGGAGAGGTTCTGAGTTTCATGGGTGCATTCCTGCAGGATCACTGGTTATGACAGAGTGACCCACCCCTCTAAGAGGCCTTTCAGGGATGGTACCTGATAAATGCACATTGAGGCTGTCTGGAACTGGGGTGGGGGTGGGAAGGCTCTCTATTGGGCTGTGTGGGTCTCAGCACAGGCATAGTTCTGGGCACATATGAACCCACTTTTGTTGGTACTGGAAAGAGTATCTGTACTTCTGTACTTGGCTCTGAACCCCCAAATGCCACAATGATAGTAAACCCAGCTCTTCTATGATCAATTATACATTCTCCATGGGTGGGTAGGTGGGTGGGTGGGAGGGAGGCTTAACTTGCTGGGCTCGTAGGGATTTTTGTTATTGGGTTGTTTTTCCTTGTGGTGTAGGGTCTTGTGTAGCCAGGCTGGCCTCAAACTACTCACTGTGTAGCTGAGGATGAGTTTGAACTTCCAATCCTCCTTCCTCTACTTCCCAAGTGCTAGAATTAGAGGGTACTTAGGAAAAACCCATGGATTTGTGCATGCTAGGCAAGCATCACCTCCCAGCCCTTTATGAGACTTTCTGTGGCTAATCCACTATAGTTGTGTTTTATTTTTAAGAAATAATAATAACTAATAAGCAATATTAGATAAATAGTTAATAAGCCAAAAGAGGAAGAATGGCATGTGTGTCCTCTCTAGAACAGAGGACAGCAGTGCCTCACCAGTCTTGGGGTAGTCAGTAGCTTTGGTGAGGAGTGAGCTCTCCCCCATAGGTTATCTGCAGCTGGCTGAGTCTGCAGAAGGCCCACGCTTTTGGATGTTCCCCCTAGCTCCAGGAGAGCTAGAAACACTTTAGTACAACTTGTCCTCCTAGTGCTCTGCTGCGTTTGGAGGTTCCTGAAGCTCATTGATCAGGCCAGGGCTGCCAAGCCATTAGAAAAGCAAACCCCTTGCTTTGCATAAATACTCCTGGGCCTTGGCCCACCCGCTGTGTGCAGTTGATTTCTTGTGGAAGGCTTTAAAGCTAAAGCTATGGACTCTGCCTATAATACAGTGCTGCAGCGCTTGTCTGTAACATACCCACGCTAGCTGTGGGCTGCCTTTGTGATCTAGGAAGCACCACACTGTGCTTTAAGTCGTCTGTGCCTCAGTCTCCTTGCCTGTGTAATAGAGACATATACAAACTACTCCAACCCTCTAATATTATTAGGAAGATACAATGGAGCGAAGTTACAAGGGATCTAGAAAATGTGACAGTAAAATATGGCCAGCCCCCACAAGCCAGGACTTTAGTAATGCTTCCCCAGCCACGTCAAGAGATGACGTGGGAACACGTGACAACTCACCTTAAATAAGCCGTTTCCAATTGTATCTCCAGTTTGGAGCCTCATGTGTCTTCGCTGAGGTTTTTATGGGTAGACTGGAAAGAGATGACTTCCCATGGTGGCTCAGCCCTTTTTTATAGAGGAAAGCGAGTCACTTACTAAAGTCTTACGATCAGATTTTGTGACTCTGAAGGAAGGCTGTAGGTGTATTTAGCATCTTATCTTCAGTGTCTTTTTTACTAGAAGCAAAAGTGATGATTAGCTGGGACAATTCCTGCAGGTGGCCTCTCTCTCCTCTGGGGACAAAGGTAACTCTCAAAGTCTAAAAAGTATCTCTATGGATAATCAATGACCCTGAGCCCAGTGGCAAGTCTCTTGATGTTCTTTCTCTCCAAGGAGCACATAACACATCTTATTGCCACGTCCGCTTTGCTTTGCTTTCTAGAATGCCAGCAGCTACTCTGCAGCCATGACGGAGCCCAAGTCGGTGTGTGTGTCGGTGGACGAGGTCGTGACCAGCAACGTGGATGATGTTGAGACAGACCTGCTAAATGGGCATCTGAAGAAGGTGGACAACAACTTCACAGAGGCCCAGCGCTTTTCCTCCTTGCCTCGGAGGGCAGCTGTGAACATTGAATTCAAGGACCTTTCCTACTCTGTTCCTGAGGGACCCTGGTGGAAGAAGAAAGGTAGGGGGTGAAACCACCAATTTGGTGGTTGTACTTGGGGGGAATCTTAGTCTGTAGGTGGAAGGGTGAGATTTGGTCTCTTCTGACACAGCCCTGCCTTGGCTAATTTTCTTTCGCTGATCCACAGCTGACTTCTCTCCTATGAAATACATGGGTTGGATTAGACAATCTCAAAGTCACAGTGGCTCTAAACTTTGGTGTTGTTCGCACAGAGCCAGTGTTCCTTGTTGAAAATGCTTAGGACCAGAAATGGTTCTGGCTGCATATATATTTTGGATTTGGGGAATATGTACATATCCATAACGAGGTACCTGGGGGAGAAGACCCAAATATAACCATGACATTCATCTGTTTCTTGGATAACTTATGATATATACACCCGAAGGTAATTTTATGCATTTTTCTCGTGTGCCTGCATTCTGATTGTGATTTGTCTGTCGCATGCAGTCACATGGAAATTTCCACTGGCAGTGTTCAGAAAAATGAGAATTTAAGTATTTGGATGTCTAGTGTTGGGGCCTGGATAAAGACTAGCACAGTGCTTACCCAGCATCAGGGTTTGCTTGCTGCTAGCATGTGCTTGTGCTCAGAGGGTTAGGGTTAATGCCTGTCTTTCCAGGTGGAATTGTTCTCCAGCCATTCAGAGAAAGTGTATGTTGCCTCCCAAATCTCAGATGTTCAAGAGCATTCCAGGGTCTGTCTGGCATGACCTTCCTGGGAACCAACTGTCTTTGAGACCTTGGGAGGATTCTTCAGTATGTGGTGCTGGTGGGCTATAGAGAAAAACCAGCCCTTCATAAAATGAACTGTGTCCATTGAAATGGAAGGATGGAACCTGGGAGGCCCCTGGAGCACCATATGATGAGGGGCCCTGTCACATGCCGAAGGGGCTTAGGACCGACAGTCCCAGCTGCTTGGCCACCTTCCCTAGTTCTTGGCTGCTGAGGTTTGAATGCACAGGCCTCTCTGAGTGGGTCTCAGTTTTCAGTCTGGTCTGCTGTTTCTGGAAGTGGAGTGAGTAGCTGCCGAACAGACCAGGCACTTCCTGCTGTCTACAGAGTCACTGTGTGCAAAGTGGAAATGAGAAAGGAGCTTGGGACATCCAAAGTGAACCAGGTGCCACCAGAAGACCAGTTTGGGGGGGGAAGGGGCAGGGCTCATAACTTAAATATTGGCACAACCTTTCTTTTTAAGAGGACTAAGTTAGAACCTTTTTGTGGTTTTCATCTTCTCCCCTTTTCTTCCCTTTGCTTTGTTTTTCTACTTCTTGACACTAAGCCTGTGAGATCATGTGCAGGGGCAATCTGGTCTTAGTGGTAAACAAAATTTTGGAAACTTGAGAAGCCAATCCCCAGGACGCTGAGCTTGGCGGTTGTAAACTATCGTGTCTGGGTTTGCACAACCAGGAACAGGCCCTGTCCCCTCTCAAGGGCTGGTTGTAGGGCATTGCTACCTGACACTCATATTCCCAGATATCAGCCTGTCTTGTTAAGAAGGAAATTGCACCCAGCTTAGCCATAGGCCCATTTGGTGGAGCCTGCTAGAATGGCAAGGTAGAGATATACAGATTTTACAGGAAAATGTACCAAGTGGGCCTTGTTGATTAATGTGGGTGAGTCATGACAGACCTGTGAAGCACATAGAGCTCTCTGCATGTGTACTGTGTGTGGCCTGGGAGGCGTTGAGATAAGGCTTGAAAACCCATGCTGTAGGTGAAGGTGGTTTGCCGTGTGGCGTTCGGATGTTTGAAGCCTTGTGTGTGTATATATGTTACTTTCTCATTTGTTGTAACAAAATACCTGACAGAAAGACCTGAAGGAAAAAGGGGTCTGTTTGGGCTCACAGGTGCAGGGTACAACCCTTCATGGCAGGAAAGTCATGGCAGCAGGAGCCCGAGGCAGCTGGTCAGTTGCACCCACAGTCAGGAAGCAGAGAGAGATGGATGCTGGTGCTTGGCTTTCTTTTTCCTTTCCGTGAAATCTAGGACCCCAGCCCTTGGAATGATGCTGTGACCACCTTTAGGGTGGATCTCCCCACTTCCATCAACATAATCCAGGTAATCCTTACTCACAGAAGTGCCCAGACACTTGTTGCCATGGTAGTTCTTAACCTTGTCAAGCTGGCATTCCATGAGCCATCAGAGCATCTTGAATTGAAACACAACATACAAATCTTGGCCCAGGAGTGGGGGCCCTACAGGTGCTGTGTCTGCCTCATGGCCTTTGATAGTAAACAGGTCACAGTCGCCATCAGAGTCAACCAACAAGTGTCCATCCTTCATGGATAATCAGCCAGGTGGCCATTTGCCCTGTAGTAACCTCTGTGGGTTCAGGCATGGGAGGAGTTGAACTCAAGCCCTGCGGGACTTGCCCATGAGTCAGAGGGGATGACAGATATGTTCAGCCTGGTGTGTCCCTGTTGCTGGCTTCTCAGCCAGTAAGGTGTAGCTTGCCAACTTCTTGCACAGCTTTCCTTTTTCTTCTCTGCAGTGGCATCTCTGAGGTGCCCTCCCCACAATGTGCCTCGTCCTTCCCTAGTTGCTAGACCTACAACTCAAAATCTATATGCTTTACCATGCTAGTATGAAGTGAAACCTGAAAAGAAGTGCCCTCTTTCTTCTCACTGAATACAGGGACAGTTAAGGCAAAGATGGTTAAGGGGCTTGGCTGTACTCTTGGATAGAGAGAGGTAGTCCTGAGACCACAGTGGTAATTGCTAACTCTGTGAAGCCCAACATGGTAGCCAGGCCTTGCTAGTTCTGACCCACATGGGTCATCTTCATGCAGCCAACAGGGAAATGGGGCTCTTCCTGGAGGGTGGAGTGCTCTGGAAATAGTCCATTAGGCTGCAGGGAGGAAGCCCAGTCATTTGTCTCATCAGCTGTGAATGGCGTGAGCCGCAGACACCCTGATACCATCTCTCTTAGCACCAGTTTTTCGGTGTCTCAACTCGGAACCAGCACAGTAGCAGGCAGTCAATAAAGTATACATTTTACCTAGGACCAGGCATCAGGCTGGCTGACATGTTCGCCATACCTCTGGGTTCCTTACCCTTTTCCTGCATGACCCCCTCTCCTCCCACCTCTGCTCCTGGATGACCACAAATTCTGCTTCCCTTGTCCCCTATGTGTGCCCTTTGCTGTTTTGTCCCTCTGATGGTTAGTGGCCCTCACAGGTTCCAGCAGTAACTGGAGCTGTGAGGTCATTTCCTGGCTGCTCTTTTCATTTCTCCTCCATCGTAGTGATTTTGGATCTGCCCTCCGCTCTGTGTCTCCAAGGTGACCTTCAGGGTAGAAGCCACTTTTGACATGCTGCCACCTGATTAGTTTTACTCTCTGTATATCAAGCTGATTGGTTGTCAGCTTCTAAAATTCATCCTGATGTGCTGGGCAGACTGTAACTCTGGAGCTGGCTTGCCCCAGCAATGCTGGAGGGATGACTCCCAATTTGTAGAAGTGAGGCACTCTGAGAGCATCTAGCCTGTCAGATTTATAGATCCAAAAAGGCGACAGGAACCTAGAAGCAGAGGCTGTTTGTCCAGGGAGGGTATCCAGCTGTTCTCTTCCGTTATCCAGATAGATGCTGGACCACTCTGTAGACCCCCATGGAAACCACTTCCTTCCACAATTTCTCCCAGAATGTCGTGGTACCACACTGGGCCTTCTGAAGACCATAACACTATAAATACATTGTCCTCTTAAAGAAAGCAGGCTGAGTGGGAGAATGTGAAGTTGTTCTGCTAGGAGGAAGGGCATTTGGGAAGGGACAGTATCCATTGCTTTTGAGGTCACTCCAGCTCACATCTACGAGTTTGACAGACTGCTAAGCATTGATGGGGGTGCTTAAGCAAACATGTGTTTTCAATTGTACTTACATTTTCATCTTATGATTAATGATGTCTTTGGAGGAAAAACTAGATCATGTAATAGATTCCTGGTAGGGAACATAATTGTGAAAGGAGCCAGTCTCGGGAGGACGCAGCACACCCCAAGGAACATCTCACCGGCTTCTGGTCCGGTAATTACCCTCCCTCAAGGAACCCACTCACGTAGTGTGTGAGCTGATGGGACAAATGACTCGGAACAATCTTGCCTCTGGTGCCATCACACTGGCTGTTGTGGTAGGGGACTGATGGGAAGAGCAGTTACCCCACAGACCAGAGTGACTCTCTAAGATAGTCTGGGCCAAGAAGCCCCCTAAAGAGAATACATATGGCAAAATTGAGAAGATGAGAGTGATGGAGGCTCGTGCCTCTCACACAGTGGTCTCTCTTTCATTAGGATGTGACTGGCTAATGTCACAGCTAGAATGGCTAGAGTGCCCTGTAGTCTGTCCCCTCTGTTACCCTAGCTTGTGTGAGTGTTTTCCTGCTTTACTGGCTGCATGAGGGAACTTCTCAGCTTGCTTAGCTCAGGAGGCTGGTTCAGGAGGGTTTCTGACCCTTCTACCCATCTCAAGGTCATGACAGTAGCAAAGACCAACCTGAGACTAAGCCTGTGGGATTACAAGCTACAGTTGGCTACCTGAAAGGAACCTCATGTGTGATACCCCTGAGGAGGGATTCACCGTGGACAACTACAGTACAGATGGAGTTATTAGTGGCAGCCTTGGTTCCTAGCTCATGGTCCAGCTTAGATTGATAAAACTATCTAGATGGCTTTGCAATTCCATCCTCCTCTGGTGAGATGCGCCTGTCCTGTGTCCTTGCCAGTGAAGGGAGCTGATGGCCAGGAACGTGCTCTCCCTAGCAAATGACATGGCTCTTAGGAATTAAATACACCTGCACAGATCACCTGGCGAAGTTTAGGTTGTGAAGAAACACGATCACACCTGGGCTTTCAGCACAGGCTCTTCACTGTCTGTGAAGACAGGCCAGGCCATGTCTGCACATGCCACACTCCATGGACAGAGTAGAACACACCCTGGTCTATGCTGAGTCCCCCAGTTTCAGCCCTGCAGTGGTGGGGGTCGGGGTGGGGGTGGGGGCAGGAAGGAGTTAAGCAGTCTGGGCAGCTCCAAGCCCGATTATCTGTATTGGTTTGCTTCTGAGTTACAAAAGGCCTTTAAATACCCTTCTCAAATTAAGGTTTGCTTTCTCTTACTTTCCATCACCGTTTCACAAGGCTTGTCATTACAAGCTGGCTAAAATAAGTGGAATGTGCCATTAATAAACCCCTTTCAGGAATTCCATTAGGAAGCTTGGACTTCAACCAAGTGCCCAAGATTGGGGATGGGAAAGGGAATCCAGCCCAGAAAGGGAAGGTTCCAGAGAGCCCCAAGACAGTGATGGGTTGCTCAGGTTTCAAGGAGGATTCACAGTCCCCTAGCATGGAAAAATTCATTTGAGTCCTGTGGCCTGTCTTGCAGTAAGCTTCTTGGGGGGGGGGTCAAAAGAAAATTGCTTTTAACATACTGTTTGCTTTATTGTCATAGCTAACCCTCTCAGGCAGTGTATAGTCCCAGATGGCTTGTAGAGACACTTGTTGTGGCTTAAGCATTTCAGAGAGTATCCCAGTGGCCATCTGTTGCCTTGGTGAACCCAGAGGCCAGTTCTTAGCCCCTCAGTATTTGGTGACTCCTGGGGACAGATGGGTAGGCCATCTGTTCAGGGTCCTGAGAGCAGCATCCTTGGTGATAAGGAAATTCTTTGGTGGGCTAAAAATAGAATTTGAGGAACTGTTATTAACGATGGGCGACTCTCAGAACAAACTCAAGAGTAGTGAGTTCTGAATGCCAGTGACCTGCCTGATTTTTATCTCATCATCCAGGATCTGTCTCCTGTCTTCTGGCTGGCACATCTGCTCCCCTTCAGTGGTCCCCCCCCCACCCCCCGCCCCACCACATGAGAAGCTGGCTATCTCCTCTTGAGATCTGGAGTGAGAGGTGTGTGTCCCAAAGCATTGTGTGGTCAAGGCTGACAACTCTGGACATGGGTCAGACACCCTGGTGACATTGGTCCCTGAGTTCTTATTTTCCTGAGTGCTCTGTTTGGCAGTTTCTTTATTTGGGCATGTGACCTCCTTGTCACTTTCCCAAGAATGTCCCTGTTCTTGAGCCATCTGGCCTCTGCAGGGTGGCTTTACAGGCCTGTGCACCGCAGCTCGACGGGTGTTGGTGTCACTATTTAATTTCCCAAGGACATTCTTGCCGTGCTTGCCCTGTGTCCTGCTTGCATTTAGCACCTCAATGTGGGCTTGTGTCCAGATACATCCACCTTCTGGGACGAAAGTCCTTGTAAACCGAAGCCTGATCTCCTGGTTCGAGAAATAACCACAGCTGACAGCCTGCTGAACACAAAACCATTCCTTTTGTTTATAAACTGGCAGGAAAATAATGTTTAGTAACCGCACACCTGCTCCCTTTGAGTTCAGTTCCAGCATCAACAGATTCACCTAGTTAAGGAAAAGAGGTAACCATGTGGGTCAGATTAAATATAGTTAAGGCTACACTACACAGTCGAGGTGATAGTCACAAGGCACGTCCCTCACGAGATACTAAAATCCCTACTGTGTAGAGGAAAATGTGCCTTCAAGTCATATGTGTCTGATGCTTGGGCCCTGTGAGAAAAAGACATAGAAGGGCTTCACAGAGTCAGGGATGCCTGGTGTGCTTGCTGGTTCCATCTCACATGACCCAGAGCCAATAGTTTCACTTCCACTGAACCAGCTGTGTTGTTAGCCACCTCTGTGCAGTGGGGCAAATGGCATTCTGTGTCAAAAGTAAGATATGCTAGAAGGACTATCAAGGCTGTGATTATATCCAGTCAAGACCTATATTTAGAATCTAGATCTCGGAGCCAACAGGAGCCTTGGACCTGCCCTAGTCTGAACTCCCATGTGTGGGGACAAGCCATCTGCCCCATCCCTGCCCGCAAGTCAGTGTGTTTGATCACTTCAGTCACCAGGAGCCTGAGACTCCTGGATAGCATGGAGGTGCTTGCACAAGGCTCATTCTTAGAAAATGCTTGGGAGCGAAAATCAGACTCCGCTCCAGCGTTGACCCAGGTCCTGCTTCTGGAGCTCTGTGGAACAAGTCACCTTGGTCTTGAAATGGGCTCACTAATTGGACAGTGTAAGAAACTGACCAGGGACAAAACAGTAACCAAGTGCAACAAGGTGGGTAACCTTGATAGAAGGCACGAGGAACACGTGGCCACTGGAGAAATGAAGTTCTGGTTTTGTTTTGTGATTATACAGCACAGTGACACTTGTGGGGATAGGACAGAGAAAAGCACTCCTCCCTGAAGGTTCTTGCTCTCTGTAACTGCTAAGGGTGGTACTCAGTGGAGAAGCAGCGTGAGTCACCTGCCCTGTGTCTGTCATGTGGCAACTGGTGGCTCTTCCCAGAAGTGCCTGGGCCAGGCGGAGGTATTGTGGGAGGTCTCAGTCTTGCGGCTCTTCTCCCACTTTTGAGAGAGTCGTGCTTACTTGCAATTAAAAATAGCTGGTGTTTATTTACTGTTTGCTTTCCCACATTGTCTCATTACCCCAGAGCTTAACTCTCTGCCTCAAAATGTTTCGGAAGGCTCAGAGCCACATAAGATGACCTATGTCGTGTTCTTGCTCAGGAGATAAACACTGCGGTGTCCACATAAAGGCTCCATTGCCTGCTGTCAGTGGAGGTCCTGGGAGGAAACAAAATCTTTCCTGCTTTGGCATCTGCCCAGAGTCCAGAACCCCATCACTGCCTGCTGGACAGGTTGGATCTCTGCTTGTTCTCCATGGGGGGGTGGGCAGGGGTGAGGGAGATGCTGGCCCAGTATTGGGGGCACTGGCCAAGTGACAGCCCTATCATGGGTTTTATTGCTCAGAACACCCCTCCCTTCCTGCTGTGGTTCTGTACCCATTCTACAGGCGGCCAGGACACACGGGCTCTGTTGCTCACATGTAACCCTGGCTGCGGGCTCAGTGGAGGCTGCCTGCATGATTTTTGAGTTCTTAGGAAACTGTATTCTCAATGACTGGAAGGAGACACAGCAAGGCGCTGCCTCCTCCAGCGTGCAGGTGCAGGCGGGGCAGGTGTGAGCTGCTGCGCAGGCGCAGCGAGTGCCTGCCCGCCACCGACGCCAGCGTTAGGGTTACTATCGGTCAATGCTCGCTAGTAACCCCCAGCCTGAGGCAGCGAGGAGCTGTGCGATTGGCTGAGCGCACCCAGCACTGTTGCTAAGAGGACTGGCGTTGCGTTGCGGCTCTAGGGGGGCTTAAGTGGTCTGGTGCTAGACCTTCCTGGGGGTGCAAAGCCCCTGGTCACACGCCCCTCACCCTCAGGTCCAAAAGGCACCGGGAACTAAGAACTTTTCCAACAGGAAGGCGCTGATAACAGATGAAGCAGGACATATTACTGGATGAATATTTTGATATACAGGATTGTTTCCTATTTAAGCTTAATTGGGGGGGGGGTGACTGGGTGGGAATAAAACAGCAGATACCAGAATGCTTTTGGGCTTTTCTGCGCGCTGGCTATGCCCATCAAGTTTTGATCAGACTTGCATGTGTTGTGTGGAGGCTGGAGGGGAGGTGGGGAAGGGAGATTGGCTTCTAAACGCTGTTTAAAGTCAAAGAGAGCTTATAGCTCCAGGTCATTCCTTTTTCCAAAAGACACTGCCTGCCCATGACTCCTTGGAAATAGTCTTTATTTGCTTCAAGTTCAGGGCCAGGGAAGGTACAAGAGGCAGACCTCTTCTCTGTGACCAGCTCTGGCAAAGGACCAGGGCGGGTTCCCAAACCTTGGAATTTCCCTTTGAGACTGGTTTGTGGATCTACTAAGCCAGCTGGAATCCAGAGGGCTTCCCTGCCCAAGCTGAGTCACTTCCATCCTGGGCATGTCGGAGAATGAACAATAGCTGAACTCCAGGAGTGCATTTTGTAGCATCTGTGACTATGTCTGTGAACCCATGGATGTCAGAAAAGTACAGTTTCTCTCATTTGAATAACTGGAAGGCCCAGGACATAGGTTGAACAGGAGGTGCCCTCCCTGGGGACCAGGGCCTTCTTGAGACACCAGCTCCTTCGGGCTTAGTTTAGGCACCTTTGTGAAGTGCTAAGCACTATCATACATATGGTCTGCTTAGCCTTTGGGGCTCGTACCCAAATGCAAGGCAACCCCTTGGGGCTGGTGACTTCTCTGGGTTGTGTTTTCCCTGCCTGCTTTTCTACCTCATTTTGTAGTTGTAAAGTTAATCTTTTGCAAGAGAGTCGATAGCTTCGCAGTGTCCGTTCTCCTGAACTGGCCTGGCAGCAGACTGAAACAGGCAGGAGCTTGATGGTGGGGAGTTAACAGTTATACAGTGAACCCCTTCTGTTTCCGGTGGGGGATTGTTGGGCGGAAACCTCTGTCAAAAGAAGGAAGTGTGTGTTTGTGGTAACTGCAATATTGCTGCTGAAGACACTGTCACATGTGGTAATAACATGAGCACAGGCCTGGGGCCCTGTCCTTAGTGAGGGACAGAGATGCTGGGGCTTAGAGCCTTGTGCCACAGTGGACTCTGAGCTCTCTGTTCCCTGAATAGACTTGGGGAGCTTCCTGAGACATTGGCATTTCCTCAAGAATCTCAGGCCAGGAAAAGGAAAAAGCCAAGGAGGAACTTGCCCCCCAGGTTTGGGTTTCACAGAGTTCTAAAGTATCAAACCACCATGCAGGAGAGCCCAGAGCCCAGTCAGTGATGGGTCTGTGGTGGGTGGCAAGACACTTGACCTGTACTGCTTAGTTATAGTCACATCTCTTGCCCTGTACTTATTGACCACCTAAGCCTCTTGTCAGTGCCCTGAAGGTGGACCTGGGAGTCACTGGGCCTCTTCCCAATGAGGCTATGTTGAATAAGTAAGTCTCCTTTCTCTACTTTTCACTGTTATTTTGTCTCTTTAATCAGCATATCGGGGCAAGTGACTGAGCATGGCTTTTAGGACCACCAGGGATGGGACTCTGTCCCTAACAACTCTATTCATGTTCTCAGAGAGAAATTCATGGCTGTCTTTCTAAGACTGATGCTGGTGTCTTCCTAGTGGCAAATAACAGAATCGAATCAGCCTTCCTTTCAAAGCTGTTGATAAACATGTCTTACTTGGGAGTTGGCACTGCTCTATCCAGGACAGGTCATAGCTGTGTCACACCTGAGAGGCCCTCAGAGAACTTTCAGGTCATTGAATGATGAGTTTTGCATCTTGGAGACTATTTATATTTAGGCATCGGCATTCATGAGTGGCTGGGTGGAAATTTCCGCCGTTGAAACAGAGCTGGGTAAGCAACATTACACTTCAGGATCTGCCTCCTGAGAGAGGTTAATGTGGGTCATCTAGGGAGGATGTGAGACTTATCAGGCCCTGTGTATTTTTGTCTTGTGGCTGGATCTTTATGGGTGGACACGAGAGAACTGTACCTACTCTCTAACTGGTAGCCACAATGGGTCAGTAACAGTGCTGGCAGAGAAGTAGCCTCAACATCCAAGGCCAGAGTTTGCAAATGTTTACAGAAGTTCCATAACCTTACGAATTTATAGAAAATGTGTTTCTCTTTTTTTCTCAAAAACAAGGGCTAAAATAAACTGCGTTCTGAATTTGGTTTGAATTTCACTTCTCTGTTTCTCTTCTTAATAAAATGGCTCTGAGTCTTCACACTGTTTAACACCACCCCAGTCAAAGAAAAGGCCAAACGAGGAGTCTAGTGGTTGGCAATGTAGGTGAAAAACTCACTCCTCAACTCACCAGCAGGACACTGGGTGAGTTTACCTTCCCTATAAAACAGAGAGTCAAACAGCAATAAGCCATATCTTAGTTGGTCAAACAGCTTCACACCTACAAAGCATTGTGTTCCACAGCAGAATTGAATAAACAGTATTGTGTGTGATATCCAAAACCAATAATAATAGAATCGATACAATGGACTAAAAATCCTTTAGTCATTCTAAAAGAAAGTTTGCTGTGTTACCAAGCTTTAGAAGCCAAAGAGCCAGTGCATGGTTTGCTGGCAGATCTGGCTCAACCTTTCAAGAGCCATGTGTCCTCAAAGCCCCGTGTGTTACCACTTCATTTGTAATAAGAAATATGTTCAAGACCTGACCAAGGTCTGTATGTGGTGGAGCCCAAAGTGATTGGGGCTGCTACCTGCCAAACCCTGGATCACTCTCATTCTGACCTTACCTCAATATGTCTACATGTAACATGTACTTCTAGTGTAGCCTCTGTTATTGGAACAGTCATCCTCCAGCATGGCTAGCCTACCATGCAGCTCCCACAGACAGACATTCATGCCATTCAAGTAAGGAGCATTGGTCCAATGGTATATTCAGAGCCAAGGAGATGGACAGGAAAGTCCTAGAACATTCATCTGGTCACTTGAGAGTATCTAATGACATCTAGGTTTCTAGCACCCCATCCCTCAAATCAGACCCAGAGAAGCAGTGTGTGTTAAATGATACCCCATCACCTCTGTACCAGTTGGTGGTACCCCCTTATGGTTCTGATAACCCTGTGGGTATGCACACATTGTGAGCTGTGAGGGGAAAGGTATTTTGTAGGAGAGGAAGGCAGCTGAGGACAGTGGTACAGTGTTAGGTGAGGCTAGAATGCCAGCCAGGCTATCCCCCAGCAACCCTGTAGAGCGCCATGCCCACCCGATCAAAGAAGAGACACCAGCATGAAGTTTCACAGACCCTGCTAATGGCAGGATGGACCGCAAGGCAAAGCCCAGCATGACTTGACTAAATTTCTCCTGGTTGACCCTTTAAGTCAGGTGAAGCAGTCGTTGACCACCTAAGATCATGGCCGCCAGTGACCTTGAACACTCACGTGCTTGCTGCCTATAGTAGCTTTCAGTGAGGAGGAAGCAGTGAACCTAGAGACAAGTTTGGCGAGCTTTGGATGTTTTAAGGGGTGGAGGCCTGTAGCAGGTCTCCCCAGGTGACAGCTGCAAGCCATGCTTGGAGAGAACAAACAACCAAGACCAGAACATTCCACACTTACTCACACATGGCCAGCATGACTTTGGTTCCACCCACAGGACTGACGGCATAGGGCACAGGGCACAGGGCACAGGGCACGGGGCAGGTTTAAGAGGGCATTAGGCTATGGGCAGGCTCAGAAGGAATTTGACTAAGGTGGGTGTCTGTGGCCTCTACCCTAGCACTCTTTAGGTCTGCCAAGGAGTAGATGGGTTTCTTGAAAACCTTATATTATGAATTTCATAGGTATATGGTGAGAGCATTGAGCATAGGTAGAGCATTGAGCATGGGTAGAGTGTTGAACAGGTGTAGAGTGTTGAGCATGTGTAGAGCATTGAGCATGGGTAGAGCATTGAGCATGGGTAGAGTATTGAACATGTGTAGAGTGTTGAGCATAGGTAGAGCATTGAGCATGGGTAGAGTGTTGAACAGGTGTAGAGTGTTGAGCATAGGTAGCGCATTGAGCATGTGTAGAGCATTGAGCATGGGTAGAGTGTTGAACAGGTGTAGAGTGTTGAGCATAGGTAGAGCATTGAGCATGGGTAGAGTGTTGAGCATAGGTTGAACATCTAGCCCTTTAAGATGCTGGCGGAGCCCAGGCTGACCTACCAGCTCTCAGCACTCTTGATCAAGACATTCAGGTCCAGTGGATCCCCTCCTATCGCCATGACAGCAGCAAGCTTGTCACAGGTGGGAATGGGATGGTGGTGCACCAGGACATGTTCCATGGGGAGGTCAGACCCAGAGGCCTCTGTGTTCCCTGGGGAATCCACAATGCTGTGCTTGCTTCACAGATCAGCCTGTTGGGGACAGTGCAAAAGGGGAAGAAAAGTCCCAGGTCATGGGAGGCCAGGGCTGAGGTAAAAAGTTCTAGAGGCACAAGCTGTTCTCACCCTATACTTTTGTGAGTTCCTTAGGGAAAGCTGGCTTTTCAAACCTGGACACTGAAGCTTTTCACAGGCGTGTGGCCAACCTTTTGACATGGTCATCTGTAGAGTTCATGCTTGAGAATCCCATAGCCAAGTTTGAATTTTTTCTTCCAAAACGTTTGCAATGTTCTAAGTTTACCATTTTTCTGTTGGGCTGTCTGCATAGCTGTCCTGGGCTGTGTGTGGCCATGGACTGAGGTTAGACCCATCTAGCTAGAGCTTGACCCTGGAATGAAATGGTGAAGCTAAGCAGTATGGATAACAACAGACTGACAGTGTGACTCCCTCCAGGAAGGACTCGTGGCTCCCAGGAGCTCATCCATTTTGCTCCACAGTGCCACACCCATAGCCTTCTGGAGTGCACGTGACCAGGCAGTGACCCATGAAGCTGGTTTGTGTGTTAACATTTCTTTTGCTGGTGTGGTCTTGGGGGCTTGGAATGCAGTTGACTTTGTACTGCTACAGCCCTTCTGAGTTATGGAGCATGTAACGGGGAATTTCCATCTCTCTGGCACTGCAGACCCTGTCTGTGGGCAACTTCATCTTGAGATGTGCTGGCTCAGGTTAGTAAGGAGTACATGGCTACTGGGCAGCCACACTTGATCTTTGAGAAGGGTCAGAAGTGTCCCTGCTTCTCATTCCCCTGGAGTGGGGGGGGGGTTACTCACAGTGGTCTGGGGAGCCCTTGCATGTCAGCTGCTCCTCCAGACCTGGAAGACACTTGAGTGACAGAGAGAAATGCTGAAGCAGCCTTTCAAGGGCGAGGAGGGCCTGGTAGTCACTCCACTATGAACCCAAGCACCTGCTCAGCCCTGTTTCTTCCTTGGGACTTGGGCTGAGGATCATTGGCCCCAAGGGCAACTGGCAGGGATAGCAGACTTCCATGGTAAGTGTGGGACCAAAAGTTCAGCAGTTCCTGTTACTATTACTTTAGAGAGAGTAGATTTTATGTCTCGCTGACCCCAGAGATACATTCTAAACTCCCTTGTGCGGACTTGGGTGAGCTGTTGTAGTTTCCATCCACCAGTTTGGGAAGCATGTTGCCAAAGCCCCAGATGAGGCAGCTCTGATCTCCATTCCTGCCTACCAGCTAGTGCTGAGGAGGGCTACAGAGGATGTCCTGTGAGTGGAGGGGACTCATCTGTCCCAGGATTCCAGGGCCCTGTCCTGTCAGAAGGGTCAGGAGGGAAGCCTAGGGAAGGGCCATTCTGCCTGGGGAGTTCTTTGTTCTCATCTGCAAACCCTTCTTATCTTTTTTTCTTTGGCTGGAAGAAAACTCACCCTCTCTTACAAGTGTCAGGACCATTTGCAGAGCCTCAGGTGGCCCCAGGGTAGGAATGTGTCATGGAGCACAGGCAAGGTCAGGCTGGTGTTGAGAAGATAGCCTCCAGACCCTGTGCCTCACCAGTCTCTCATCGTGCCCAGCCCTACTAGCCTGCTTATCAGAACTTAACTGTAACACATAGACATTCCCATAGTCCTTTGTTCCAGATTCTCCAGATCAGATAGAAACAGGAGCGCTGGGGTGTGGGTCAGCAGTAGAGCACTTCTTTATCAGGCCCTGGTTCTGGGTTCATTGCTTAGCACAAAAGAAAACCGAAGCCCAAAGGAAAGCCTGCGGAGGGTTAGCACAGCCAGTGCCCTGTCAGCAAAGTGCTACAACAGAAACCCCAGAAGCTTAGTTTCCCACATGTCCTGCAGCCTGATTTCCATGTTGTCTAACTTTGCAGTTCTCACTCTTGGGCAGTGAACTTCAGTTTTTCCTTATTTAAATAGTGGCGGATTCTAATGCGTAAGGATCATAATCCCTGAATTTTAAAGATTGTAATTGGAACACAGGGCCACACTGGTTCTACTATGTGTGTGGGGGGGCAGGGGAGTGGAGAAGGCGGCAACAATGGAGGCTTATTATTCCTGCTGATGGAGGGCTGGGACTGTTTACAAGCAACCCATGTCCCTACCAAGAAAAGTGGAAAATACCCACTTGAGGCTCCGGGTGACCTTTGCGTGGGGGAAGTACCTTTACATGCGGAACCAGCATGGGGCCTGATGGAGGTACTAGAAAGTGACTTGCTCAAGTCAGACCCAGAGAGGTGGGTGAGAAACCCGTGTGAACCCTGTGCCTGGCGATGACACTCCTCAGTTGCTGGCCCATGGCTGTCCTCAGGGTCCCGAGAAGGTGTCAGGTACCCAGAGGGCAGTTTGATGGACCCTGTGTACCTTGGTACAACCCCAGGCCTCCTGAGAAGTCTCCATGGCTATGCTTTATCCCATCCCAGGGGGTGGGTGGGATAAACTAAGTGCCAAGGTCACAGAACCTCTAAAAGGTGGCAGGCTAAGCAACCAAAGGAAAGACAGTGCTTAGTGAGGTGCACCTCTCCATGAACTGTGGATCCGTCTG
Organism: Cricetiscus sungorus; assembly: GCA_030556225.1. Taxonomy (NCBI): domain Eukaryota; kingdom Metazoa; phylum Chordata; class Mammalia; order Rodentia; family Cricetidae; genus Cricetiscus; species Cricetiscus sungorus. Next base: position 54,107,714 of record JANBXA010000600.1, read on the forward strand.
TGTGGTGACTGGTGAGGTGAGGGCTGCAGTTACACAAACGTTTAAAGAACTAGAATACTCCTGACTTCTCAGTTGGGACAGCTGGGAAAGTCAGAGTCCTAACCTGTTATGCCCAAGAGCCCTGAGCCAATGGGGCCTTCCGCATGTGGATGGTTCTTGGTGCTAGCAGTGAAGTACAGGCCAGGTGGTTTTCTTGGTCAACTGTGGGGACAGGAGGAGGGCAAGAGGTAACAGAGCAGAAACAGACTGAAGGTAGCATGCCAGTCGTGAGAAGAAAGCATGGAGAAGCCCAGAGCCTGAAATACATGTGGGAGCCCCACCAGAGCCAGAGGAGGAAGCAGCCCGAGGCTGTGATGGGAGCCACCTAGTATCTCAAATGCATTTCCCTCTCTATTCCTGGGAATTGCCCTTTCTGGAGACTGTCTTCATGGGGAAGGCAGAAGGGCCAGGACGAAGCCAGCAAAAGGGCTGGTTCAACAATACACAGGCTTCATGGGGATGGCCTCTAAGTTGCAGGAACATCCCGGGGCAGGCAGATAGATGAGGGACTGTACTCTGAGCAGGTTTAGATAGCTGAAGAGAAGAGGTAGTGCAAGGGGTCACTTGTCCTGAATTAGTGCCATCATGGGAGTTTTCCTCACATTCTAGATGCAGGCCTCCAGATTTGTGAATCCGCCATGCACACGCTTCAAAGAACTGAATTGGAGGACTCCTACAGAGAATGTCTGTGGGAAGGAAGCAGCTTCTTAGAGTCCTCTGTGGGCCTAGAATAGCTCTGAAAGGAATTATTATTGAGGCATTTCAATTGTGAGAGATCCTGGCAGAACAACCAAGCTGCTCTTAGTAATTCACTTGTTAATAAATATTTCATAAAACAATCTCAGTCCATGTGCACAAACAATAACTAGAGAAAGTCTGTTCCAGAGCAGAGAGAGGAAAGGGCGATGGGGGGGGGCAGGGAGGAAAAGAGAGAGAGAGAGAGAGAGAGAGAGAGAGAGAGAGAGAGAGAGAGAGAGAGAGAGAGTTGTTTCAACTCACTGAAACAACTACATGAGTGCCAGACTTTCTTTGCAATTTTGACCTGCAGAAAGGGAGAGATGTCATCTTACCATACAGTGATGTGTGCATCTGTGCATGCTCAGCTGTGTTTATAATGTAAACATCTCTTTAAGTTAGGAAAGGCCCCTGTGCAGCCATGCTTATTTTGTAGATTGCCAAGTGCTGTGACCCATCGTCAGGAACATAGATGGAAACCCTTGTTTGTATCTTTTTACAGTACCAGAATTGATTGGATTACAATAAATGACAAGTAACATTATCTTCATTCATGTCCTTTAAATCTACCTACTACTGCAGAATTTAGCTTTTATTGACTTTGGCAGTCTCCTTTATCCCAATGCTTTTACTTGTGTTTTTATTTTCATGTATGTGCCTGTGTGTTGGTACCCATTTCTTTAGCCATTTCTTTATTCCAGTTTCAGTTACTAATACTAATTCTTGGAGCATAAAGTAGGCTTCACACAATACAGCTGTAGAGATGATATCTTAAATGTGGAGGCAGATGGCTGATTCAGATGCAAGGAGGTTCATCATAGGGACCAGGTGAAGGCTTAGCACACAGCAGGCTCAGAGCTGTTGAGGCACAGAGTGTCACATGCAGGACCGGTGGCAGGCAGCTTCCAGTGTTAGCCTGAGATGGGCCATACGTCACAGGCAGGAGAGATGAGGCTACAGTCCAGGGACAGGAAGATGGAGTTGTTTGCTGTGGTGACTCCCATATTTGAGGCCCATGACAAGTGACCTGATAGTCAGTGTTCAACACTACAGGTCCCTTTAGCTGCTGAAGCACCCCAGACTGAGGTCAGCACTGTCCGCGCTGAACACCATGTGACATCACTAGAAAAAAGAGTTAACAAATCATACACTCACCATGAGTGGTGAGAGAGAGAGACAGAGAGAGAGAGGGGGGGGGAGGAGAGAGAGCGCCCCTGGGACTGACAATACTATGCCATTTATATAAATTCTAGAAACATGCATAAATTAAACTCTTTAAGGATGAATATAGTTAGATAGTAAAGATGGACAAAACAGGGAAGCAAAAACTTCAGTAGAGGTGATGTATGGGCAGGGTTGGAGACTGTGATGAGGAAGGGATGAGGCTCAGGAGGAGCTGAGGTGTGTGCCTCAGACTGGAGACAGGCTGGTTGTCCCTTGAGTATTCCTGGGGAGGTGTGATCAAACACTATTCACCCTGTGTTCTAGTTTCCTTCCTGTCGCTGTGATAAAAAACTCTCTGACAAAAGCAACTTAGGAGGAAAGTGTTTGTTTGGCTTACATTTCCAGGTCATAGGTCATCACTGGGGGAAGTCAGAGCAGGAATTGAAGCAGAAACCATTGAGAAATGCTGCTTGGTTGTTCAATTGCGGGTTCACCCTCAGCCTGCTCTTATACAGCCCAGCACCTGACTGGGGAATGGAACCACCCACAATGGGCTGGACCCTCCTACAGCAATTAACAAGACAGTCCCCACAGATAGACTCACAGACCAGTCTGATTTGGGCAGTCCCTTGAGACTCCCTATCAGATGATTCTAGGTTTTGTCAAGTTGACAGATAAAGCTAACTTGCTAGGCTGCCCCAGATAGGACACCAACAGCAGAACAAACCAGTGATGACACCCAAGACTGACTTGGTGGACCAAGTGTAAGAGATATAAGAGGACATAGGCAATTGAGACAGTGATATCATCAAATGTTCACTCCATTCTGTGTGAGAAGTCACCAAAGTTGCCTCTCAGGACATTTCAGCACAACTTGGGGACACCTCCATCTAAGAGTTTCTCTTCCTCCAGCCCATGTTCCCTGCTTTTATAACCTCAGGGAGAGGCCTCTTGAGCCTTGTAAGTTCCTCAGAACCTCTTTAACTTTCTTGTCAGTTTTCCCTATCCCCTTCATCCCTCAGTATCAAGCACAGCCTGCCGGTTATTGTCTCCTGGTATTTCACAGAGGTGACGAGCTTTGCACCCACTTGACTCTTGTGTAGGCTCTGGCTTTCCTAGGTACTTGCTGAGGTCCTTGGGAAAACTTACTTCAGTGTTTCTCCTCTCTGATATCAGTATATAGAAAGTGTCCTTGTAGGATGCGTCAAGAATTAAATAAGGCAATGCATTTGTGCACATTTGACCCTCCAGTAGAAACTCAGAGACTTTGAGTTTTAGGTCTGAGACAGGTAAAGCCTATTAAAGCCACTTTTTCAGGGAACAGCATAAGCCTTGATACTTGTTGACCTATGGGGTGGGGAATGTGTGTGTGTGTGTGTGTGTGTGTGTGTGTGTGTGTGTGTGTGTGTGTGTGTGTGTGTATAAATATAGAGGCCAGAGATTAACTTTGAGTGTCTTTTCTGATATGACACCCACATTCTTTGTAAGACATGGACTATCCCTCACTAGCCTGGGACTTTCCCAGTTGGCTAAGTTCGCTGACTACCTGGCAAGCCCCAGGAATCTGCCTGTCCTGAGATTTCCCCAGCACTGAGATTGTACTGCTGCACTTTTTTGGTGTGGGTGCTCATGTTTGAATTCAGGTCTTCACACTTGCATGCCAGCCTCTTCCTAACTGAGCTTGCTCCTCGGGCCCTGCCAGTTGCAGGTTGCTTTCCTGAGATGCCCAGGGTCTTGCTGGACTCAGTTTTCTTTTTGCCCGAGGAAGCTCAAACTTGACTCCTGGATCTGGCATCATTGTGTGCACACTAGCTCACTGGCTCATGAAAATGTTCTGAAGATGGCTCAGGGGCATCCCAGGGAGGACTGGCTGAGAAAAACCTCAGGACATACCTTCAGCCCAGCCACAGGTCTCCCTGCAGCTGCTTGTTGACTGTTACAGTTCAGTGATTGGGTCACACTTACTGTTAATGCAGCCCTTCCATGGGTTCACTTACATGAATCATCTCTCTGCTACTGTCACCGAGATTCAGACACTGCTAACTATTTTTGTGTCCCTTGCAATTATGCCTTTTCCTACCGTGAGCTGAAGGCTAGCCCAGGAACGAGCATGAGTTAGACAGGAATAGCCATGCATTATTGTCATTAGATATAGCTATTGGTGACAATAGTAACTGAGTTATATTTTCAGCCACAAGAGGAGGGATTGGGACATAGGCAATAGTGGATCCCAGACACAGGCCATACTATGCGTCTTATATAACTGCAAACATAGTCCCATGACCTTACTCTTGTCATTTTCTGAGATGGGAGGTGAGATTAGGAACTGACCCATCTATGTGGCTTACTAGTTGGACTCTCTGGCGGGCGGGGGTTGAAATGGCCAATACACTAAGGGGACAGATGGGTGTAGTGAATGAACCCTTAGCCTAGAGGAAAGGGTTGCTGTCGGTGAAGGTATAGATGATGACATAAGGGGTTTGTGGGGACCAGCCATATGTCAACTGCTTTATAACCCTCCCACTATGTCTCAGTGGCACCAGGTACAAAGTAAGTATCCTTGTTTTCAAATTACAGAGGAAAAAGCATGTCCTCTAAGGACACGCATGGACCGCCCCAGGTCTCATGATATGTAAGCTAGGTTTAGAGTCACCCTACCAAATCCATGGTGGACTCCGCATCTTCTGTTCTCTTGATGGAATCCTACCATCTTCCCACAGAACCAACTCTACCTGCTTCAGCCTGTGACTCTGGGCCTACTTCCCACCCATCATTCCTTATCCTTAACATGCCCTCAGCTCTCCATCTGGTCAGTCTCCCAAACATGTGTTGTCCAGTTCATCCCATCCTGCACATTCTCAGAACGAGTTTTATGTCCACCATGGAGCCTGGGCCACACGAGAGTTCCCAGGGTGAGCAGGCCCTCTGAGGGATGCTTCTCGTGGGTGGCTGCTTAATCTTATAAAGTGTGTAGTGTTTTCCCCTGCCTTATTTGGAACAGCAAGGGGAGGGTGGTCCAGGGGTTAGGTCGGAAACCCCCACCCCCACCCGGATGGCAGGTTTTTGAAACTAGGTGTGGAAGCTGCACCTAAGCCGCCATCTCTTTCTGTGCCTATCCTTGAAATGCTTCACACACATGACACACATACAACTCCCTGAAGCATTTCATGACATGACACACATACAGCTTACCTGTATCTATCTCTAGCTCTCCATGGCTTCCAAGATGAGGATGGCAGTGAGTGGCAAGCTGACATTTTCTTCTGGGGAAGCTCTCAATAAGGCCCAGTGGTTACCAGCCCAGACTTGCTTCTAGAAGCCATACCGTAGCTGCGCTTCAGTCGAGCACAGCTCTGATGTCAGTCAACTCTGACATGTGTTGAAAGACAAACCTTTATTCACAGCAGAGGTGTGTGGGAACACAAGAGTCTACTTGACTTGGTGACTGCAGGGTGGAGGTCATACCAATCTTGCCTGGCCTTTCTCCTTAGGCCCTTCCTCTGAGTTTTTGAAGTTTGGAACTTGGGTTCTATTTTCTTGGTTTATTTGGAGCACTGGGTATTGAACCTATGGCTTCAACTTGTTGGGCAAGCACTCTTGCACTGATCCACACCCCTGACCACATTCTTTTCTTTTTGCTAATTTCTATTTTGAGTCAGAGTCTCACTAAGATGCCCATTCAAGGCCTTGAATTTATGGTCTTCCTTCCTCAACATCCTGAGCACTTGAGATTTTAGGTGTGTGCTGCCAGGCCTGGCTCCCCACTGGGATTTTAATCCCATTAGTGTTGTATCTGAGGAGGCTGTCGGGAAAGTGCCTCTCCTGATGGCATTGCAAGCCAAGTGTGTTAGGATAGGACAGGAAAGCTGGTGTCGGGTGTTGCCATGGAAGGGAGACTTGTGCCAGCAGCCACCACCACAGTTCTGCAGGGCACCTTCCATGTCCCGGCATGCCACAGTAGATGCTATCAGACCAAACTCAGGACTAGGCAAGCGCTTTACCACTGAGCTGAATCCCAGACCCCAGACCTGGGTTCTCCCGCAGCACCCACATGGTGGTGCACAAGTACCTGTTCAAGGGATCTGAAGTCTTCTTCTTGCTTCCACGGGCACCAGGCATACACACGGTACACAGATGTGCGTGCAGGCAAAATACTCACACATAGAAAATGATGAAATAGTAAGAGCAACAACAAGAACAACACAGCAACAACAAAAGATTGTGTACCTGTCTTTGGGTGTTGTGTCTACTCTTGAGAGAGTGTGAAGCATCCAGAAAGGTAGACAATCTGTTCTGGAGTCAGATCCCTCCAGGTAGGAGCTAAGAGAGTGGGGAGATGAGCAGGGGAGGCAGGGGAGTCAGTGAGGCTCATCCTAGGGACACTGCTTGGTGCAGAGGCAGTTTGGGCCTTGGGTGTGGAGGCCAGGATAGCTGGACAGCCTTTAGGCTAAGGTTAATGCGGCATTTGGAACCCATCTGGAGAACTCATCAGTGCTGTGGAATCATTTGGACCATGAGAACTGTTTCAGATTATTCTAGGCTTAGAAGCTTGGAGAAAAACTATCTTCACTTTTAGAAGCATAAAAATTCTGTATAATAGAAAGCTGCTTCGTGATGGCTGACTCGAGTGACTGCCAGCTTTCTCCGTGCTGGGCCAGGGATGGCCAGGCTGTGATAGGAGGACCTAGCCTGTCTGTACACAGTCTGTGTGCTTCAGGTGTGTGTCTGTGATGGATGCGCGTGTACACGGTGGATGGGGCTAGGTTGCATCCATGGTGTTTATGTAAAGTTGAAGGTATGTGAGTGCACATGGCACGTTCATGTCTAGATGGAGAATGTCCCTGTGCACATGCTGCACAGACGGTATATACACGTGTGTACGTGGACATAAGGCAGACTTGCCACGAGCTCTTTTATTTGCATTGTTTTTCTTTAGTCAGGCCTCTGCCACACATCTGCCTAGTGAGGAAGTGGTCTTGCTTTCCCTGCCATGTTTAGGTTCTCCCAGCTCCAGCCCCTGCCTCTTAGCAGTTGACCTCAGACTGTCTGGCTCCACAGGGAGTCGGGCTTTCCGATCCAGTACTTTGTCATTTGTCAGGCATCTGCTTCCACATCTAAACCTCTCTCTCTCTCTCTCTCTCTCTCTCTCTCTCTCTCTCTCTCTCTCTCTCTCTCTCTCTGTCTCTGTCTCTCTCTCTCTGTCTCTCTCTCTCTGTCTCTCTCTCTCTCTCTCTCTCTCTCTCTCTCTTTGCTGTCCCTGGAAAAGTGGGTGGAACCAAGTGACCTTTGCTGTGAGGTAGCTGGACCTGGAGGCAGTGTGGACATTTCTCTGAGGCCCCTGCAAGGTCTGGGCCTCTGCAGCTTCTCTCTTCCCCACAGACACCAAAGTGTTGCTTCCTAGTTGCCTCCCTGGGGGTGCTGAGGTCATAGAAATAGATTGCATTCCACCTGGGGACAGCTTGCTCCCCACAAGTCCACAATGGTGCCCCATCTGCAAAAATGCTAATAGCATACCATCTAGACACAGATCTCCCTTCCTGGGATTGGGGGGTAATTTCCTAGCTACTTCTCATGGGGTGACCTCTGTCTGCAGGGCCCTGAGGGTGCTAATCAGCAGAGACAGGCCTGCTGGAGTGTCCATCCATCCACAGTGGCAGTGGCAGGTTCTCACAGCTATAAGCCAAACTTGGGGCAGATGCTAGGGACAGGATTCCTTCCAGACTGACAGACTCCTATACAAAGAGGCCCTGTGACTCTTGGGCTTCCCAAGAATGGTTTCAGCTCCTTGAAAATGATCTCAGCCTTAAACAGCCAGATTGGAACTGTCTGATCTCATGAGGGCTTCTTGGGTGAAGTTTGTGTCCTGTGTGCACCTGGACACAGACAGAACTCTTAATCCACACAGACATGATGTAATGTAATCCACAAATCTGTGTGGGTTAAGCCCTTTACTGTACTTTGACACTCAGCCATAGTGTGACCTTTGGCCACCAGGCACCAGTAAGGGAATTGCACACCGGCATGTTTTAAGACTGCATTGAGTAGCTACACTCCGTGTACGCTGAGTCTGCTCACAGGTGCAAGAGTCGGGAGAAGAGCAGCTGCTGAGACCTGCAGGCTGCTCTGCTAGGGCTGATGCAGGCAGCCCCAGCTCTGCGGATTGCCTCAAGCTGCCTGAAGCCGTGGGACCTTGTTTTTCTTTGCTGGGCTGCTAGGTGGAGTTGGCCATTGCCAGCCCTCTCTGAATCCTTCTGTGTGTGTGTGAAATGCGCAGCAGAACACTACAGGCAAACAGAATAGTGTGAGCAAACCTGCCACCATGTCCAATCCCAGTGAGCCAAGCTGCCTCCAGCAACACTACAGGCCACATCCCACAGAAACAAGGTAGATCCTGAGGTACACCACCTGCATCCCCTTAGTTGGTAGACAGAGAAGGTGGACAGTGTGAACTCTGTTAGCACAGGAAATGGAAATGACATTTGCATTCCACCTGTGTATAGCTTCCTGCTTTCTGGCATAGCATTAGCTCATCTTGGAGGTGCTGCCCTATGAGAGGTATAGCTTAGCTGGGGAGAGTCTCACATGGCAAGCAGAGGCTCATGGGATGGCAAGCAGAGGCTCATGGGATTGCTAGGGAATGATTTCCTGTCTGATGAGGAAAGGCTTGGGCTAGGGAAGTGGCTCAGTAGTCCAAGGGCTTCATACCCGTGTGAAGGACAGAGTTTGGAGCCTCAGAAGTCATGTTAAGCCTGGGCAGGCATGACTAACTCACTTGTAAGTTCAGTCTAGGATGGCTGAGAGAGAGAATCCCCAGTGCAAGCTAGCTAGAGCAAGATTAGCCATGTCCATGATGTCTGGGTTTGACTGACAGATCCTGCCTCAGTAAGGAGAATGAATTCCCAGCATTCATCTCTGGTGTCTATGATACATGCATGCCTCGACGCACATGCAAACATGCATATACATAAACAATTGAAAATGGATAAGGGGGAAAAGGAGATCAGAGGGACAAAGGAGAAAGCCACAGCCACTTTTACCCTCTAACTTCCCATCTGAAAAGAGAGTGAGCTCCTGTCTCCTCTCTCCTTATCACACCCCTTCTCCTCCCTGCCATATCACTTCCTGTCTGTATGTACAGACCTCTAGACATCTATAGTTAGCTAGTGGTTAGCTCTGCCATCTGATCTTCAGGCAAGCTTTATGAGAGTGTAAACAAGATATTTCTACAAGGAAGCACTGATTTGTTCATAGGCAAAGGAATGTGGTCTTGAAGTCTAAGAGAAAATACTATCTGGTCCTGCCCTGGCTGTGTCAAAACAGGACTCTGAACAGCTGCCTGCCATGTTAGAAGTGTGAGGTGGCTTCTAGGCCTGGCCATCCACAGTCCATCTGTCGATCGGGGGCTGGGAGCCCAACTGTGTCCAGCTATGTGTTTTTCTCGTGTAAGCTATACAGAGGGAACTTGAACCACTTTTGGCTTTCACCCAGCTGGTGACCATCTCAGTGACCTGTCACCAGCTTGGAGCAGCTTCCAGCTCATGAGGGCTCATCAGGGAGTAGAAGCAGCCTGAAGCTCCATTTGCTCGACAGTAACCCCAACTCCAGCCTAGATAGATAAGCATAGTAATGAGTAGGCACCCGGGCATCTAGCACTCCCTTGGTGATGTCACTCAGGGCCCCTGGAGGGCCACATCTGTCCCCAGGTGGCAGAACTCTGTGTGATGAGCCTTCAGGGCAGGGAGTGTGGCTTTGTGCAGTAAGACTGTCTGCCATCTCTGGACTCATCTGTATGTCGGCCTGCCCATCTGCTGGTCTATCTGTTTGCTGAAGGCAGACACAGTTCCTGCCCTTCCCCCTCGCTCATCTCCTGCTCTCCACAGCTTAGAGCCCCCCTCAGTGCCCCTCCCTTCTGTTTCTGGGCCCCCTTTCCCACTGGGAAGATTCTCAACCCTTGGGGACAACAGCTGACAGCCACCCTCCTCTGCTTAATGATTCAGTTTCAGAGCCACAGGCTTCCTGGCTCTAGCTTCCGATTCTCTCTGCCTCACTTAAACAAGGCTCCAGGGACTCCTTGTCCAAATTAAGGTGGCACCAGGTGACAGGTTGGAATGTCCACTTGTCCTATCTGTGAGAGACAGGAAGACTGTGGGTAGAACATACACCTGGGGAGGAGCTTTCTTGAACCTGCAGGTTTGGGTGCCTGCTGGGGACTGGGGAACCCAGGCAAATTCCCCACAATGGCCCTGGCTCAGGAGGTCTCTTTAGACATACACAGGAGCTAAAACATAATGTTTGGCTGTCACTCAAGGGTGGCTCTTATCTGTCGCCATGCCAAGGGATGTGTCTGAGTTGTCATCTTTATCTCTGAGCCAGTGGTTTCCACTTACCATGTATAGCACACTTCCACAGTCTACTTGAAAATTGCAGTGTTCTGATTTTGTTTCAGATGTGTGGCTCCCCCACCCCCCCACCCCCCACCCCTTCTCTAAAGATCCTGGCAGAAGACACTTGGCAGACATTCCCTAAACATTTGATGTGACTGTGTGACAATAAGCCCTTTCAATTACTCATAGGAGAATTAACAATGCATTGATTATATTATTTAATCATAAAGCAATTGCTTATGAATTGTGTACAAATTATTTGTGTTTATGTAAGTCTAGAAGGGGTAAGTAAGGAACTGGAAGATGAAATGCTGAGGTGATGGCCTGTCAGTGCAGGCACCTGTGTACCACATCAGGCAGAGGAAACGGCCGTTGGCCCAGTGCTGAATAGGCTCTGTCCACCTGTCCTCCTTTTGAGATGGGGATGGTGGATCTTCCTAGATTTAGATGGCATTTGGACAAGTGCTATGAAAACCCTAAGCAATATGCTTGTGCCTTGGTCATGGATATCCCAGGTGAGGTCATTTTGGGAAGCAAATAGAAGCATAGAGCAGACACAAGGTCTGCTTCTGGCCTAGAATGCCACCTTAAGTCTTTCACGTTGCACTGTGGTAGACTCTGCCTTTGGCTGCAGCCAAGCAGTCCAGCGTCGGGGTCAAACAAAGCATGCAACAATTAGAAAAGTGAATCCAGTCTTCATTTTGCAGGATACAAGACCCTTTTGAAAGGGATCTCTGGGAAATTTAACAGTGGAGAGCTGGTGGCCATCATGGGTCCTTCTGGAGCCGGGAAGTCCACACTTATGAACATTCTGGCGGGATACAGGTGAGCAGATGCCAGCAGAGAGTGCTATGTGGGGGTGGAGTCACTTAAGGGCAGTCATCACTGGGAGCATTCAATCATTATAGCATTTGCTACCAGAAGCTCTGCTCACATGGGCTCCTGGAAAACTGAGTGTCCATGGGCGTGTGTGTGTGTGTGTGTGTGTGTGTGTGTGTGTGTGTGTGTGTGTGTGTGTTACGCATGTTTGTGTCCAGAGCTGGAGAATTCAGGAGGAAACAGCATAGAATACACAGTGCCAAAAGCTGGCACCTGCTGATTTCTGCAAAGGGCATGAAGAAGAGACCATAGGCAGGTGGACAAGGCAGTTTCCTAATTAGCTCTGCCATCAGTCTACCTCCTGGAAAGGAAAGTGTACCAAGGTCAAGATCGGGAAGAACAGTTATTGGAAGACAGACAGCCAGTAGGATGGCGTGCTGGACAGTTAGACAAGGCATGGCAGAAGAGAATGAGGAGCTGCCATGCCCAAGGCTGTGGTTCCCATGGTTGTCCAGACTTCAGGGATCACTGTTCCCAAGGAAATGCCAAGATCCTTCATCTGTGAATGATTCTAAAGTGGAACCTTTTGAAGTGCTTAAGAAAGGCTTTCTAAAATCCTGCCCTCCGGGTCTCACAGAGCAAGGAGGGGCAATAGCAATGACCAGTAGTTAACCATGGACCAAAAGAATTAAAACTCCATCCTAAATGATTTGCACATTACTTGCATACATCTTTTTTAAAAGAAATATGAAATCTGATGCCACTTTTGTTCCATCTGGGACATGGATCAGTGTAGTCACACTCTATGCCTGTTAACTGTCTAGGCTATCAGATTGGCTGGAGATATATGGGATTTTGTTCAAGGGACCCTTGTTTTTCTTACTAATGTCCCCAAAATATGAGGATGGGCATTGGCAATTTTATTACAACCCATTATAAGTGTTCCATTTTATTAGTGGTTATTATTAACTTCTTTCCATGCTTAATTTATAAATTAAGCTTTAACACACTCAGTATAGAAAATGTCATGGTCCATATAGCATACCAAACTCCCCGTGGTTTCAGTATCTACCTAGAACTTGTCACTTAACCTTCTTGCTACTGTGGCCTAGCCCCTTGTAGGAAGCATAGAGTCTGTTTGGGCTCACAGTCTTGGAGGGCACAGTCATGGGAGAAGGTATGGCAGCTGAAGCAGCCGTGTTTGTGTCACTGTGCCTGGCTCTGCCCAAGAGGCAGGTAGAGTAGAGCCGGGGGCAAAGCCAGGCTTCAGCCTTTAAAGGCCTATTCTCAGTGACCCAACTCTACCACCCAGGCGCCACAGCCACCCTCCCCCATTTCAGTACCACAAGCTGGGGGCCAAGAGTTCAAGCCCACCCTGTGGGGGATGTTCAGATGCAAGCCAGAACATAACATAGTTCCTGAGGATAAGCATGGACACTGTAATGCTAATGATTTCAATTACTGGGGGGGTGGAGGTGGGGGTGGGGAGGTAAATCTCACTCTAAGATTGCTTCTTAATATCAGAGGTTATGATCTTCAAAATTGTCACTGTGATAAGTTCTTGTCCATTACATTCACATCTGATGATCAAAACCAAATTCTCAACTCCCAGAGTAGAGAAAGGTAGGGAGCTGAGTGGAGTATTGAGGCCGGCTATTTTTCAGAGCATCACAGCAGTTCCTAGAAGACTAAGGATGGCTTGTGCATTCCAGAGATTCAGAGGAAGCCAGGGGAGCTGCCCATTGCCTGGGAGGAAAGTAGGACCCAATACAAGGCCCTCAGACTTGACAGTGGGCCATGAGAAGCTGGAACCCAGGATGGTTTTATTAGTCATAATGTTCCTGTTCTCCATGACCATGGGAAGACAGAGCTACAAAGCTGTGTCCTTGGGAGGAAAGGAAGATAGGTCTCCCCCCACCAGAGAGCCAGCCCTGCTGATGCTTAGGAGTGCCTGAGAGGCCTCCATCCATATCAGTCAGGACACAGGTCACAAGGTTCTCCCTTTGCATCAGGACCAGTCATGGGGCTAAACCGTCATGGCTGGGATGCTATCTCTGAGGCACCTGAGGCACCTGCTGGGTGCCTGGAACAGTTGGTGTAGCCTGGGCTGCAAATAGAGTAGCCAGTGGAATACATCCTTGCCCCGTGGCTGGCTCAAGGGGCATTCCCAGGCATGTTTGTACAGTAGGCAAAGAAAAGAAACCATTTCCGTCTGGTGTGATAAACATGCCATTTGGGAGAGGCCTAGTGTGTGCTACTTGCTCCCAGCAGAGTGCTAGTGTGGTGCTCTGGGTCTCTGATTCTCTGCCCCATCCTGTTGCCATGGTGAATGGTTCTGCTGGGAAGAACCCAGGAGGGAGGGAGGGAAGTCCCCTCTCTTGTTTGCTTCTCCGATTCACCTGAAAGTGGGATGATGAAGGAGCTGGTTGACGGCCACATCCCCTTGTCTTTGCAGAGAGACTGGCATGAAGGGGGCAGTCCTCATCAATGGCATGCCCCGGGACTTGCGCTGCTTCCGGAAGGTCTCATGCTACATCATGCAGGATGATATGCTGCTGCCTCACCTCACTGTTCAGGAGGCCATGATGGTGAGCCACCCCTGCCCTCGGCACAACACAGACTTGCTGAACCCGGCAACATCCAGGTCACTCTCTCTAGCAGAGGTGCTGTCTCAGGCTTGCTGCTTATACAGTGAAACATAATCCCCAAGAGTGGGAGTTCCAATAGATCTCATTTGGCAAAGTCACAATCAAGTGTCTGAGATTATTGATCATTAAGCTGAACGACTGTTTCCATGGCAACCACCTTCCTATTTCCCTTTGGTCTAAGCAACTTCCCTTCTGCTTAATTAGGGTCTCTAATGTTGTAATAAAACACCATGAACCAAAAAGCATGGTGGCAGATTTATTTCAGCTTATAATTGTAGTCCTTCATCTAGGGTGGGGCATGAGCATGGAGGCAGGAACTAAGGCAGGGGCTGTGAGAGGATGCTGCTTACTGGCTTGCTCCTCATGGCTTGCTCAGCTTGCTTTCTTATAGCACCCAGGACCACAGGCCAGTCTGGTAGGGCCATTTTCTCAGCTGAGGTTCCCTCTTTCCAAAAGGCTCTAGCTTATGTCAAGCTGATATAATCTAGCAGACATATCCTCTCCATCACTGACCTTGAACTGATCTGTCTTTGGTGGGTTGCTAGTTCTCTGATAACCTTACCAGACTCACCCATATGCCAGGGGAAAAACCACGTCAGCCATTGCTAGCTACCCACGGGGTCTCAGCTGTGCCATCTCCTGGGAGCAGGGATGAGCAGGAGTTAAGCCTTGAGGCAGGGCTGCAGGGTTTGCAGTGCCATGTGGGGACTCTGGGGCAGAGCTGTGGCTCCAGGCCTCTGAGCTTCATACTAACTTGCCTCCTTCTGTGATATCGCTTTAGCTCCTTGGCTGTGGCTTCCTCATCCTTGAGACTATCCCACTCTGTTGCTGGGAGAGTGAATGAGTAGCACAGGAAGGAGGGATGCAATCTGGGCCTTGGGGCTCCTCAGGGTTGTGCTCATAGTTCTGCCTTGGTTCTTTCCACTCCTGCTATGTCTTCTCACGTGTCTTCACTTGAGCCTCCAGTACATAAGTCCAGGAGGAGTTTAAAAATACCTTTCCCTCTGGGGCCATGCAAGTATCCAGATGATGCCTGTATATCGGTTTCCAGAACAGCCAGTCTGCCTTCTTTGCACAGACCATGTCCCCACCAGTGCAGGAACTCTGGGCTTATAGGATCAATTTTTCTTTTTTATAAAGGCCTACCCCATAGTCAGTGAGAGCTCACGTGATCTCTTTGTGGGTAAAAGAAGCCTCTATAGAATGTCTCTCATTAAAGGGTAATTTTCAAACCAACACTGAGCTCTGCTTGGTGGCTTATACTTGTCATGGTTCACTTTGTGCCTAGCCAGAGCTGTTTCTCTGCTTTCTTGGTGCCACTGCAAAGAGTTCCATTGGGATTGTCCCTCCCCTGGTCCTGAAGAGGACATTGTCAGAGACTCTGTACTTCAGTTAGTAGATGCCCTGTTCATATTGGTGGCCTTACATGGAGAGGTCTTATCCTCACATTCATGACTTGGAATGGGCAAAGCCCAGACAGTGGCTACCACACAGCACTTTGTATGACTTCAAAGGACCTTTAAATCAACAGAGAAAAGTGGGTTAAGATTTCAGATCTGAGATTTGCTATTCGACCTGGTTTGTGGGAAAACAGAAAGGGGGGACCTGGCAGGGTTACTCTCACTCGTCCGCCCTGGTACTGAGTAAGGGAACGACCACTCAGCCTCCATGAACAGTGACTTTAGGGGGATCTGCCTGCTCCCTGGCCTCCAGTGGGGCTTTGGCAGGCTTAGAGGATGCACACAGACCAGGGCAGGCAGCCTACCAAGGTTTTCCTCCCCCCAAGTCTCGTCCTTCACGTACTTACTTACTCCTGTGAGTCCCTGACGGCCCTCCATGTGTTGGGTGACCTGACTGTAGCTCTTGCTGAGTCACTGGTGGACGGCTGTGTGGTTGCTGGTGTGAGAGCCATCACTTTGTCTCTCTAACTCCACCACTTTTCTCTCGTGTGGCGACTGTGTCTCCTCTTGGTTTTGCTGTGAAATGCATTTCAGAATCACATACCATTAGATCCTCAGGCGAGGCCATTGATAGTACCATTGGAGACATTCCTCTTTAACATTCTAACCCTCCAAATCCTGTCTTTTGTGGGCCTCACCTCCTGGCCACTGGTGACTGACCTACAGTCATTGTACATTTTTTATTATGTTTTGTCTTTTGCTTTCTCAAGACAGGGGTTCTCTGTGTAACAGCTCTGACTGTCCTGGAACTCACTGTGTAGACCAGGCTGGCCTCAAACTCACAGAGATCTGCCTGCCTCTGCCTCCTGAGTGATGGGATGAGAGGCATGAGCCATGACTGCCTGGCAATTGTGTATTTTTATGTGCTTTTCTTGCCTCATGTCCATCCTGACACATCCTTGGGACACTCGGGGTCACAAGATAGGCAGCTGGCCTGGTAGAGGTGATGTAGGCCTACCCTTGTCCCCCTCTGAGGCCTGGGGCCTCTTCAGTAGCCCCCCATGGCTTGCCTCTCAGTCTCTCATCTGACCCCTTTAAAAACTTTGCCAAATAAGGAGGTAGAGTTTAAACTCATTTTTGTTTGGTGAGGGAACTGAGGCACAGGTGTGCCCAAGAACACAGAGTCTGGTGTAATTGAAACAGGGCTGAACCTGGGCTAGGTGATTCTGTCTCAGGGTTTCACTAGACAAGGCTGGGAACCCCACATTATACTGCAAGGCTGGGGACCCCATATTATACAGCAAGGCTGTGGACCCCATATTATACTGCAAGGCTAGGGACCCCATATTATACTGCAAGACGGGGACCCCATATTATACTGCAAGGCTGGGGACCCATATTGTACTGCAAGGCTGGGGACCCCATATTATACAGCAAGGCTGGGGACCCATATTGTACTGCAAGGCTGGGGACCCCATATTATACTGCAAGGCTGGGGACCCATATTGTACTGCAAGGCTGGGGACCCATATTGTACTGCAAGATGGGGAACCCATATTATACTGCAAGGCTGGGGACACTATGCTACACTGGTAAATAGGATCTGAGTAAAAAAACAGGAAGTTTACCCTGCTGTCACACACCTGCTATCTGCAGATCCTTCCAGGGTGACAACTTCAAGTCAGCAGTGGTTTATCACCTGATTTGTGGAGCTCCTGAATGCACTACTGGTCCCCTCCCAGGCTGCCTTCAAACCCTGCTGCCTAGGGTTTCCTTGTCCCTGTTCTGAAACAGACGCCTCATGGGGACACCTGAGATAACCAGAAGCATAGTAGACCCATATAGCTCTCCCAGACCCTACATCTATAAGGCCGTTGAAGTGAGAAAAGAATCTCATGAATCCATCAAGCAGCTTAAAAAGTTGATGGGACTGTGGACCCTGGTGTGGCTTTGAACCATGGTGTGGTATTAACCGTGGTGTGGCCCTGGACCTTGCTTAGATCCCGTGATACCCATCCTTCCACGTGCCACCTCACTGTTGTCATTATTGCCTACAGGTGTCTGCACATCTGAAACTGCAGGAGAAGGATGAAGGCAGACGGGAGATGGTGAGTGTGATGCTCCAACCACACGTGGCCCACATCGTGATGGAAGCCCATGTGGAGATTGTTGGGGAGGGCTTATTCCTCTCTTCTACATATTTTTTCTGATAATGTTTTGCCTCTCCTTGGGTTATACCCAAGGTGGGTGATGGGGGCATCAGAAAGGGCGTGGCAGGGTGCAGTGGTTGAAGTCCAGGAGAGATGGTTCTGGGAATAGATTGACCATTAGATCAAGCAGTCTGCAGCCTTAGCCCCCACCCCATGGCTAGAAGATGCTAACCTCTGGGCCTGGCCAAGGGCTCCACCCCCTTGGGTATTTAATACATTTCAGATTAAAATATATTTTTATGAAACGCTGACTGTGAAGATGGTTTAGTCATTGATTTAAAAATAACCCCCTCCACCCACATACCTTTGCAAGGAGGAATTGGGCTCTTATGTGTTATTAACCAGCCTTTCAAAAAGAAAATAAAAACATTCCCAGACTGAGACTTTTCTCCTCCATTTTATTCAGTTTTCCTGACTCCTTGAGCCCTTAAGAAGCCGGGAAGGAAGCAAGCAGGACCCAGCAGGAGCCCCACGAGGTCATGGGGAGGGGGTGAGGCTTGCCGATCAGTGCTTTTTCACAGGCTAGGGGAGAAGCTCAGCTTGCCTTGTCCTTCCCTAGTGCTACTGAAATGTTCTGCTGAAGATAAATGTAGCAGAAACCCCCCAAAGCCAGGCAGTGTGGGTAGTGCAGTTGCCTGGTAGTTGCCAGGGACATTGATAGCTTCATGTGAGATGCATTGTTTAGTTGGACATCATTAAATACTTACCTAAGGAAGGGATTTTTATAATTCTGCTCACATGCATCCTCCTTTTACTGCCCTGAATGACTAATGAGGTGTAGATTAAGGCTGGCTGTGGAAAAGCAACTCTAGGCAGCCCTAGGCAGCCTGAGGGCTCCCCCTCCCCCTTTCTCATGGGGCCCTAACTGCCCTGGGATTCTCTGTCATGGTACTGGGGTGTGCAGTGTGGAGTGGAGGAACTCGTTTCTGAGATGAAAACAGCTCCCTGGAACCACAAGTGCTTCTTGTGGAATTCTCCTGTTCTGAGGTTGAGGAGAAGAAATTGGACCATTTGTACCCAACACAGAGAAGATGTGGAAAGTTAGGGGCCACATGTGGGCAACAGAAAGGGGCTTGTGACCTTATGGTGGAGAGTGAGCTTCAAAAGCCTTTGCAGCCTCCAGTGTTTCCTGAATAATGTGACTGAGAAGAGTGAAGACAAGGAGAGACATCCTTAGGGGCTGAACCCCCTCCCCTAAGAGGCTATGCTAAAATTCTAACCCTAGTCCTCCAGAATTAACAGGCTGCTTGCAGAGATGATTAAGATAACACGAGGTCATTGGGATGGCTCTGATCCAGTCTCAGTGTCCTTACAAGGAGAGGCGGCAAGGGCACAAGCACACTCAGGAGAGAAAAGTACCAATTGCAGGCCCCGAGGGATTCGGAAGAACCAACACCAGCCCTTACGCCTCGGGCACACTCCAAGCTGGCATTTCAGTGTCTATGCCCTCAGGTTGAGATACTTTGTCATGGCAGCCTGAGCTGACTCAAGTCAAGCAACTATTGGGATGACAAAAGAAAGCTCTGGAAAGGAAGAAGGAAAGAGAGGAAACCAAGCATCAGAACACGTGTGCCAGGATGAGCCTGAGGAGATCCACACCAATGGACAGTGTCCTCCACCCTTTGTCTGCTCCAGCGCTCCCTGCCCTGCATTCCATCTTCTACTGATGAGAAGGATGGTCACCTGAAGGTCACCTGCTGCCGCAACAGCAGTGGAACCATCAGAAGCCAGAAGGGAGTCTGGGTGAAGTTGTTCCCTTTGGAGTATCCTTGTGGTTCTTGGTGACTGATCAGAAAGAAGACTGTGGTAGCTCTGGGACCGCCTCCCATCCAGTCCTCTGGGGGGGGGGGGGCTCAAGTCTTTAAGACCCTAAGATCAATGTGAATGTAGGACGGGGAGATGGAGGCAGGGCTATTTCTCCACAGCTGTGGCTCTGTGGCCAACCTTTCCCCGCATGTAGCTGGGGAAATAGACTTCATGTGACTTGGGCCTCTGAGCAGATGACCTCTGTGAGGCAGGCATTTGTCCTCCCATGCCATCTTTGCCTGTGATGCTGTGTGGTGCTGCCAGAGTCTAGCTTCCAGCCCCTCTTGAGGGTACTGGTTGGACCTCAGGAGCCCTCTCTTCTGCTGGAGTGGAAGACAGCAGCCTATAGAGAAGCATGGAGCCTTCTGGGAAAAGTCATAGCTAGGCCTCAGACTGACAACACTTACATGTGCACATCTCAATCATCCTGGTCCAAGAAAGGTCCCCGAGAGTCAGGCCTAAACATCATCCGATCGTGGTCTCTGTGTTCAGTGTCATAGTAAGCCAGCCATGTAGGATTGAGGCACTGTCGTTTCCTTCATGTGTTTGTTTACCTGAGATCTCACTTGCTACGGCCCTCTTCTCAGATGATCACAGTTCCTGCCTCTTCCCAGAGTCCATAACTGATGTCTCAAGGACAGATTTGCAACTGAATGCTACCCTGACTCATTTCCCGGCAGCTCTTAAGTGCCTCAGTGAATGCTGGGTATAGCATGTGGAAAAACAATGGAATAGAATGTACTAGTACATCATGGAGTATGTTGTTCACAGACTTCCTTGTTTCCCAGAAAAGGCAACTTGGCCACGAGGAACCCTCTGGTGTGGCTGCTTCCTTGAGAGGGAGTTTGCCATGGGCCAGTCTGGGGCTGCTGAGACAATCCCTGGATGGTGGATGAGGCCCCAGGAGGACTGGGATTATAAGTGACCATGGGGATTTTTTTGTTGTTGTTGTTTTATTTTGCTTTTTGTTGGTTTGTTTATTTAGGGCAACATAAAAAACAATGACCCTGTTTTTGTTGTTGTTGTTGTTGTTGTTGTTTTGTTTTGTTTTGTTTCTTTCTGGCTACTTTTAAACCAAAACCAACCTGGATGGTATTACTTCTGAGACAAGGCTGGCGAGAAGAGCCAGGCCTGATGGTTGTAGAAACATAGTCATGTGGGCAGAAGGACAGCCACCAACTGGTGACCTCTGTTTCCACTTCCCTGCCACGAAAGTGAAGAAAGGAGGTACACTTAGTGTTTGGAATGCTCCCACAGACAAAATGACTGTAGCCACGCTGACAGGTCAGCCAGCTGTCTGGAAGAGGCTGGAAGATTGGCAGACACTGTGGCAAGAAGCAAACTGCAGAAAAGACAGGCCTGTTAGCTGTGGTGCTGCCACTCTGCCCTTCCGGGACAGCCACACTGGAGCTGTTTCCAGGCTGACCGTCACCTCTCAGAGGCATGGCATTCCAGGAGATGGTGGTGCTGGGTTAAGTACATCGGCAAGGATAGACAGAGGGGGACTCGGTCGCAGGTCCCTGGCCTGTGTACCACCCCTCCCTGCTCCTAGCCCCGCCAGCACTGGATTCCGAGTGGATCTGTCACCAGAGTTTCAGTCTGTACTGACCACGCATAAATAATCCCAAAGTCCAGAGTGGAAAGTTTTCTTCTTTTGAGTTCTCCTCCTCTTGGATGACCTCATCTCCCCAGAGAAGCCACTGGCCAAGGTCTTCCTGGTATGGCCACCAGGGACTGGCTGCCTCGGAGCTGTCCTGCCTCTGGGCAAACTCTGGAGGGAGTCACTGAGTACTCTGGAGAAGAGCCTGGCAGGGATGTGGCAGCTGGATGAGCCTCTTCTTCCCAAAAGCCTGCTGACCTGTTTGGTCCCTGAGATAACACTAGGTCACCACCCTGGGCCAACCAGAGGACTCTGCCTGCACACAACTAACTGTGCCTGTCTCTGTTCTCAGCCATCATCTCAGGGCCCTGAGCACTATGTCACTTACAACACAGGTGTATCTGCTGCCTTGAGCCACTCACCTGTTCTCAGTCCCCATTGGCATCCTGACAGGGATGGCTTGGGGGTGTGTGTGTCAGGGAACTCATTCACATGCTTCATGTGAGACAAGAAACATGGATGGTAGCTGTTGGGTACTTACTGTGTGCCGAGTGTTCCAACAGGACACTTTGCAGTCATTACTGCGTTTGCTAGCCAGCGATCCTTTGTGCTGTTCACAGACCTAATCATCCATCTGTTTGTGTGTTCATTAATCCATCCACTGATCAAATATTTATAGGCCATTTCTTCATGCCAGATGTTAGGCTGGGATTAGAAGTGAAGGATGACATCAGGTCACCAGCCAGAGGCTGAGTGAAGACTCCAGCCCTTGATTTGAACTCCCAGCATGCTTCTTGCCTCTTGACCAGTTCTGCCTGCCTCTTCAGTAGGGACCGTAGGTTTAGAGACAGCACCTGCCACCCACTTGGATTTTCCTAGGACAACCCAGCAGTGTAGACATCTGTGTATGAACTAGCAGGGTTGTGCCCAGCAGGGCAAGACTCCCACAGAGCTCAGCCTGTGTTCCTGATAGCTATGAGGTTGGAAGGTTGTTTCCTAAAAGAGACTCTGGGTTTGTTGCCCGCAGGTTAAGGAGATTCTGACAGCCCTGGGTTTGCTGCCCTGTGCCAATACACGGACGGGGAGCCTATCAGGAGGCCAAAGGAAGCGCCTGGCGATTGCACTGGAGCTGGTCAATAACCCTCCTGTCATGTTCTTCGATGAGCCCACCAGGTAAGCCTAGGTCTGGTGTCTGGACTGGTGACCAGGGAAGGACAGGGAAGAATCCCTTTTGGAGTCTATTCTGAGTCCTTAGAGGTAGCCCTGCCATCTTGGTGTGGCCTTGGAGGAGCTTCAAGAGACTGCCCCTTATGTGTGATGGAAGAATAAAGCCACCAGCCCAGAGGCTTGTGTGCACTTGGGAGGTGGGGTACTGAATGTGGAGATGTAGTTGGAGTTTGGAAACAGCCCCTAGTATCCCTCTCTCCCTTGTTCTGGAGTTACCAGTGATACAGCACCCTGAAGGTTAGTGTTGTGGGGTGTTCTGAGGAAGGGGAATGATTTCCTGTGTTTTGAGCTCCCTCCCTTTCTGAGTGGCTCGCTGCCTTTGTGTGACCATGGGAATTTTGGCCTCTGTCCTGGACACACCTGCTTACATTTGGGAAGATGCTGGTCTCAGGTCCTGGCTCTGGGATGCACGGATCACTAGGTAGTCACCTTTCTTGCCATTGTGTTGTATTCAGACATTCCCAACAAAGGAGGCTGGCTATTTGGAGTTTGTCCTGGCTGACTTCATCCAGACTTTGTCATCTCCTTCCCACTTTGTAACTCATCTCATGGATGCCCACTGAACCAGCATCTCCAGCATCCCAGGGAGGGGTACACTGAGTGCCTGGCTCACAGTGGGTGGTCCTTAGGAGGACCAAAAGACAACTGCAAGAACCCTTAAAATTGCCTCTCACAGGCTCACCGCCCTGGGGGAAAGTGAGTGCTCGTGGCTGCCCACTGTGATTCATTTTCCTTGTTGGGAGCTGCATAGTAGAAACAAGATAGGGTTGGGAATGTTCAAGCAGGAGAGGAGAGAAGAGAATTCACCCAGAGGTGCCAGGTCCTGGCCAAACCCTATATACCTCAGGATGCTACCTCCCCAAAAAGACTTCAGTATAGTCAATAAAACATCAGAAAGGAACACAGCCCCAGCCCAAGTGGGCCAAGGATGTGGCATTGGGACTACTGACTGCCAGGCCTCAGTGCTTAATTTGGAGCCCAGCTATTTACCTAGACAGTTCTGGTGTCCCTTGCCAAGGCAGGTGGGGAGCCAGTCCTCCAGGAATCTGTTGAGCTCCTGCATTCTTGCAGGGCATACATTGCACACAACCCTCTCCAACGTGCCTTCCTTGAACAGTTAGTTACACAGGCTGAGAAGAGCATGACCTTGGAGTGTACCTACAGATCTTGTGACAGGCCCTCCCTCAGTAGTGACTTCCCAGTCCCTGAAGACCTGGGGCATTGGGCTTGCCCTTCACATTCTCAGCTTTTCATGGTGTTTTTGACTTGCAGTGGCCTAGACAGCGCCTCCTGCTTCCAAGTGGTATCGCTCATGAAAGGGCTGGCCCAGGGTGGCCGGTCCATCGTCTGCACCATCCACCAGCCCAGCGCCAAGCTCTTTGAGCTCTTTGACCAGGTACATGGTCCCCACCCTTGCCCATGTCCTTGACCTAGATCTCCACCCCAGATTCCATCCCAAGATCCCTGGCGAGACTAAGAGATAGCCTGGGAAATTAATACCCTGGGTCCTTATTCTTTCTACTAGTTTTCAGGGTAATTAGCTGACTGGCTGGTTAGCTAGCTGGTTGACTGACTAAATGACTGGTTGACTGAATAACTGGATGACTGGCTAACTGGCTGGCTGACCAATGGGCAAGCTGGTTGGCTGACTGGCTGACTGACAAGCAGGCTGACCGACCAACTGATTGAAGGACAGACTGAGTGAGAGCCTCTGTTGCTTTCCAGAGGTGAAGGCTGTGGTTGATGCATTTCTCTCTTTGTTTCTCTCTTCTTCTCCCTTAGCTTTACGTCCTGAGTCAAGGACAGTGTGTATACCGGGGAAAGGTCTCAAATCTTGTGCCGTATTTGAGGGATTTGGGTCTGAACTGCCCTACCTACCACAACCCTGCAGACTTTGGTGAGTAAAGCCCACCCAGCTGGAAGGAAAGGGAAGCCCCTCCCAGTCTTGTGTGTTCTTCTGTGACCTGATGCCTGAGTCTGGAGTTACTGTCACGTCTCATCAGTGGTGCAGAAGCAGGCCATCGTGTGGTGGTAGCTCGGGCAGGCCTCTCTCCAGGCTCTGCCTCACCATCTGTCCCTTCGGTAGCTAGGTCAGAAAGTTGAGGCAGAGCATATAACTCAACTGGCAATAAGGGACATAATGTATGTCTATGAGGACACTGGTCACTAGACTTAGGACCAATGCTACATCCATGCCTACTTCTCTGTAAACACCCTGCTACTCAGGGCCATGCACAAAGCTCAGCCGGACAACCCTCCCACAGCTGTATTTCTTTCAAACATTTGGCCACTCAGCTCCCAGGGCTCTGCATATCATTTCCCAACTTGTGGTCAGGGTCAACATTCCTTGACCCTGGGAATGTTCCTCTCCCACAAGAAGCATACTGACACAGAGTGGGGAGCGATGGGAGGAGACAGGTGAGGGAAAGAACTGGGCATATTTAAAAACCAAGGGGAAGATCTTGTTCGTAGTTGGCTTATTCCCTCACCTCCCAAGAGAGAGTAAGAGATGAGCGGGCAATAGGCCCTGTTCATCAGGGGGAGGGGAAGGGAGTGGCCACAGAGGGGAGGACAGGCAGGAAGAACAGGTAAGAAGCTGGCAGGTGTCTGGTGAGATGAGGGTGTCTCTACCCAGGGTTTTAGGAGCAGTGTGATTATCCCCAAGGAGTTTAGAGGTGGACTGGTCAGTGCTGGGGGCTTGCTTGTGGCTGTGAGTGACGCTTTTCCAGAGGGGCCCAATGTGCCCTGGCTTCAGCTTGATGTGCCACTTAGAAAAGGAGCTGCTGGTTTGTTGATGGGCACAGGGGAGGAGGGGGGTTCTTCGGACATGAGCAGCATAGTATAGAGATGAGGGCTGTGCTACGCAGGGAGGTGTTGGGGTTGGGGGAACAGGACACACAGGTCTCTAGACAACAACAAATTATGGTTACCATGGAGTGATGGGGACCAGTCAGTAGCCACAGGAGGCATGTGAAGAAAACCAGGGTAGAAGCTGCTTGCTGGGAAGTGAGGGGTGTGGCCCATGGTCCCCAGCCTCAGAGCAGTAGACCTGTGTGCTGTGGGCAGTCCTCCCCCTAAGGACCACCCTTTTACTCAGCAAGGAGCCCAGCTTCCTCCTCCTGATCTCCCACTCCAGCCCATGATGGCCCAGAGCAGGCATTCAGTGTATGCTGTGCAGATGGTCCTGGCATAGATGCATACGTTCCTTGCTTTCTGGGTGAGCTGACAGTGTGACACACATTTGTTTGTTTGCATTTCTGGTCTCCTGACACCATGAATGGCTTACTGGGGGTTCTGAGGGAGCATCAATCAATCAGAAACCCACTGCTGTGGCTCTCAGGCAGGACCATAACTCACTTTTAAAGCATTCCCATTACCACACACAAAGTGACAGAGACCCTCAGTTCCCATCAGCACTGCAGTGCTCCTTCCCAAGAGTCCCCATCTCACTTCACCTTCTGTGTCATTTCCTGCAGTCATGGAAGTGGCATCAGGCGAGTACGGTGATCAGAACAGCCGCCTGGTGAGAGCTGTGAGGGAGGGCATGTGTGACTCTGACTATAAGAGAGATCTCGGAGGCGACACAGATGTAAACCCATTTCTTTGGCACCGGCCTGCTGAGGAGGTAAAGCAGGTGTGGGGGGATTGGAGTGGTCTGGAGATGGGTCCTGTAGAGCCCTTCCTGAGCAAGGAGGGCATGGTGGGCAGGAGGCTCACTCACTCCTTTACCATGTGTCCTCAGGACTCTGCCTCTATGGAAGGCTGTCACAGTTTCTCGGCCAGCTGCCTCACCCAATTCTGCATCCTTTTCAAGAGGACCTTCCTCAGCATTATGCGGGACTCGGTAAGGGTGTTCTTGATGGTCTGTTTATATACACACACATGCATGCACGTGTGCAAGCGCATGTGTGTGCGTGTGTGCACGAGTGCACACACACACACACTTTTAAGTTGCTGTTCCTCAGCTTGTATCAGTCAGCTATCATTGTTGTGCTGCAGTAACAAAAGGTCCCAAGATGCCTGTGCTCACAAGACCCAGTGTGTGTCTTGCTGGTGTCATATATGTGCTATGGGTCTAGGTAGGCTTAGTCCCATTTGTCTTCTCACTGCAAACCCCAAAGGACATCTACTAAAGTGCTAGAGGAAGGCACAGACCTGGGAGCATGCAGAGAGGGAGGCAGGGGTGATGGAAGTTGGTTAGCACCACCCGTCTAGTGGGTACTGTGCTGCCTGCCTAGGGAGGACTGAAGTCCAGTGTAGCCTCGGGGCTCTGAGCTGGAAGATCTGTAACTTACCATGGTTTCAAGGTCATAGCAGCTAGCAGCACAAGCCACAGCTAAGCAGGAGGCATCCAGTGGAGCTGTCCCCACCATTGCTTTGTCTCCTCTGAGGGAGACCAGCCTTGTTCACCAGCTTTGAAGTGAAGCAGCAAAGCGTAGCGATCCTGATTCGGTAGTACATAGGCTTGGTGTGTGTGTGCGTGCGTGCGCTTGTGTGTGTGTGTACAGACATGTGTGTTGTGTACATACACATGTGTGCTTGCGTGCATGCAGTGATAAGGCTTTGATTATTTCCCTGAAGTAAAGGGAAGGTGGCTCACAGGATCTCTGTCATGGGAGTCAGAGTCTGCTGCCTCCAGGGGTCTTGGGCTTGTTCTCTCGTGCATGCCAAAGCACTGGATGAGAGTTGTGCCTGCCCTTAGGTGCTGACACATCTGAGAATCACCTCACACATCGGGATCGGCCTCCTCATCGGCCTGCTGTACCTGGGGATTGGGAACGAAGCCAAGAAGGTCCTGAGCAACTCTGGCTTCCTGTTCTTCTCCATGCTGTTCCTCATGTTTGCCGCCCTCATGCCCACAGTTCTGACCTGTGAGTGTCCCTTCCCTTCTATCTGGTACTCCTACCAAGCCAGGGCAACTGAGGCCTTGTCTTGGTCAGGCATGATTTTTATAGCACACGGTGTCTTGAAGCTTCGAATTCAACCTTTATATGTTGAGACAGGTTGTATTGTCACAGAACCAGGACTTGGCTCTCATCACCTATGTTGAATGACTCACAACCATTTATAAACATTAGCTGCAGGGAATTCAATGTCGCTGGTCTCTGTGGGTACCTGCCCACCTACGGAATACACTCACATTCACACACACACACACACACACACACACACACACACACACACACACACACACACACACAGAAATACTGTGTTTAGTACAGACAATTTGCATCTCAGTGAAAGGCAACTAGCATGATGGAAGGCAATGGAGAGAAATTCGCCAAAGTTTCCTACTGAAGAGGACTTTTCACATCTGGCTTGCTGGCTGTGCCCACCTGAACAGTGGAGTTCAGCTATTCAGGTGGCCTAGGGTGGTCACCTCTGGCCACATTAGGTTGCCAGGTACAAAGCAGAAATCTAGTGGTTAGAGAGCTGATGAGTCCAGTAGGGACAGGGCTTGTCAGAATGTTCCTGTTAGCCACCATAGGAACACTTGGTTTTCTGAGGGACATGGTCTGCTCTGGGTCTTCATGTGACCCCTTGAATCAATTTCTTTTTTGCCAAAAGCACATTAAGGAAGAAAGCATTTATTTTTGGTGTACAGTTCCAGATCCAGCATCCATGCCTGTAGGCATACATCTGCATATATGAAGCAGCAGGTGAAAACAGGAAATAGGTGGAGGCTACAAACCCTTAAATTCCACCCTCCAGTGATGCACTTCCTTCAGCGAGGCTCTGGCTCCTAAAGGTTCTATAACCTCCCTAAACAGTGCCACCTGCTGGGGTTCACAGACATGCGCCTGTGTGGGACACTTCTCATTCAAACCACTGCATAACTCTCTAGATTAGCGAAATGGCTGGTGATTTCCTTTTTCCAGACCAATGTTTCTGGTTCCATCTTTTGTTTAAAGTCTGAGTATTGGAGTGCTGGCCCACACTGTGACATAGGTCAGAACTGCTAGGATTTGGCCCAGGGCCATTCATGTGCATATCTGACTCATTGGCTGTGCCCACCTAACCATTCCCTTCTACCTTCACGTCCTAGTTCCCCTGGAGATGAGTGTCTTCCTCCGAGAGCACCTGAACTACTGGTACAGCCTGAAGGCCTACTACCTGGCCAAGACCATGGCTGACGTCCCCTTCCAGGTATATGAGCCCGGTGACTGGCAATAGGGGACAGGAATTCTTCACACCCACAGGGCTGGTTGGGACTTGTTTCCACTGACGTTCTACTGAGAGGCAAAGCAGGGTTTGGTGGGATCTTTGGGGGTCTGCAACCGGAAGGGACACAGGAGACGACCGTCCACTGGTGGGACAAGCAGAGCCCCCAGGGACACAGGCTCTGTGTTTGCAGATCATGTTTCCCGTGGCCTACTGCAGCATCGTGTACTGGATGACGTCACAGCCGTCAGATGCTGTGCGCTTTGTGCTGTTTGCTGCCCTTGGCACCATGACCTCGCTGGTGGCCCAGTCCTTAGGCCTGCTGATTGGAGCAGCCTCAACATCTCTGCAGGTACAGCCAAGGAGGTGCTGAACAGCAACAGCGCTGGGCTTCCCTCCGCCTCTATGAGGCTCGGTGGTCCCCATACCCTTACTTCTGTCCTGAACTTCCAGAAGCCTTCACACAGCTGTTCTCGTGGGAATACTGGCATTGCCCTCAGTGGTCAGGACAGCTTTCTTACTGAGAAGTAAGAGACTTTTAGAGTGGGGTGCCTACACACTGCACATGCCCAGACATGAGTAGGCTACAGTGCTTTCCAAGTGTCAGCATATGTTGTACCAAGAACACTCCAGAACCCCATTTTATAGGTAGGGAACACTAAGGACCAGAGATGCCTTGATTGGTTAGCATTGCACAGCTGGTGTAGAGGCCAGGCTCTCCATACCTCTGCTTTGCCTCTGTAGGTCCCCTTGACCACTCTTTAGCATACCAATTGTGGGTACCCACTCTTCACCTCACCCTGAGCCTCACATAGCCCTTCTCTGTCTCCTTGAGCCACAGTTACCTCCCTGTCCTTATAAGCCAAAGCTGCCTGAGGCTCTGGAGGGTCCATGCCTTGTTCCAAGGGCTCCTGGGTGCCACATGCTTCCCAGTTCATCTCTAGTTTCTCTACATTGGCTTCCTGGCCTACAGGTCCAGGTTCCTCATTCAGAGGTAGGAGCAGCCATGGTGTCTGCCTCCTAGCATTGTCACAAGAGGACAACACTCTGAAGAAGGGCCTGGGGCATACCAGCTCTAGATCAGGTCCACAGAGCAACATCTGTCACCCCCATGTAGGCCTCCCAGTGTAGCCCATGCATCCTGACAGTCCCACCCACATATCAGAACCACGCTGTCTGCATAAATGGCTTTACCCCCCTGTGTTGACCCTTCCCACCCATTTCACCATCTCAGACCCTTCTCCAGCCCTCCCCTCCTCCAAGAGCTTTGGAGCCCAGAGGGTTTATCTGACTGGGTGCTGGATGTCCTTTAAGCTCATGTGCATACAACACAAACACCACACACAGTGTGCACATCACCTCTGCACCCTAGGATCTTTCCCTCAGAGCTTGACCCCTGGATCCAGACACTTGCCAGTCTGCCAGGTGGTGCTCTTAGCATTCAGGAACAGCAAGACCTGAGAGGAGAAGCCTTGCAGTGGGTCCCATGGGCTCCTTGAAACCTGGCTTTAGCATTTGGTGCCACTGCTGGCTGGTGACAGCATCTCTACTTCTGTGTGGGACCCCTAGAGAGGTGGGTCTACCCAATTGTCAGCTCTAGCTAGGGATGGCTATAAATTGTTCACTACAGCCCTCAGAGGCCATTCCCAAAAAGTGTTGGCCTCTGCCCTCAGGACATAATATTTATTTTGTTCGATCCCCTTCCTCAGCTGGGGCTTCAGGGTCCCTCTTCAAGAGATTAACTTCTGGCCCTGCCAGGGGACATTCTTGGCTGACATCCTGGTCTTGGCCATCCCAGGAAGACACTGGCCCTTTGAGATTCCTCCTTTTCAGCCACTGGGGATGTCCTCAGGGTCATCTGAGTGGGTGGGAGATCCTCTGACCCCTCCAATGAATACTCTTCATGTCCCCATCCTGTCTTTCTCTAGGTTGCAACATTTGTGGGTCCTGTGACTGCCATCCCCGTCCTGCTCTTCTCGGGATTCTTCGTCAGTTTTGACACGATCCCAGCCTACCTACAGTGGATGTCCTATATCTCCTATGTCAGGTATGAGTGGGCAGTAACTGAGTGAGTGGTGATGGGAGGAGGGACTCACAAAAGCCACTGCTTGGCTGCCCACCGAATCTGCATCCTGACTCCAAGAATATGCTGCTTAGTTTTGTGCCTCACCTTCCCAGTGCACACAGGTGCATACAGACTCATCCTTTGAAGATGCTTTGACATACATGCCCTTACATTCTGGCCATTTCCAAGGGTGCCTCCATATTTTATGTAATGCCACAATAAGACCCTGATTATAAAACCTAAACAAGGTGAACCAAAGGCACATTGTGCCCTCTCTAAAACATTCCAGCACTTTCCAGCAGGAGTTTTCTGGCTCTTTGGGTCCAGGGTCTAGCAGAGGTCCATCCTCTGCTGAGTGCTCTGCACACTGGCCATTCCCAGGGCAGTCAGTGCCCATCCTTAGTACTTGGCCTGTGTCCTCACCCTCACCCCCAGCTGCAGCCATTTCCCTACATCACAAAGGCCCATGCTGGGAACAGTGCTGCTTTCCTAGAGTGTCAGCATAGGCCCCTCTACATTGTTCAGGAGAACAAGACAGACACAAAGCCCTTGTACAGGGTTTCAGCTGCCCGTGCACTTGCCAATTCTGGGAAACCGGAGACCAGCGCCTTTCTTCTGAAGATTGGTGCTTTTGTTCTGCAAGACAAGGCTGGACCAAAGGGGCTTTATTTAAGTGCTCCAGTGTACTCACCAGGATAGTAAACCCATAACTAGACCAAAAAGGTGTGCAGGATTGGAAGGAAGCCAAATACATTTTTTATTTATTGTCCCAGTGGGTTAAATATCGTTCATTCCATTTTGCATTTTCTCTGGTGGCTTTGGAAGAAACAGAATTAGAAACAAAGGTAAGAGGCTGCTGGGGTGTTGTCTTAGGAAGATGGCTGTGAAGTCAGGATGCAGTGCAGGGGAGGAGCCCTTGAGAAAGGGAAGCCAGCAGAGTGACCTTCCATAATGGATACCCTTCACACCCGGTGCTCCTCTTCCTAGATACGGCTTCGAGGGGGTCATCCTCTCCATCTACGGCTTGGATCGGGAGGATCTGCACTGCGACATTGCTGAGACGTGCCACTTCCAGAAGTCAGAGGCCATCCTGAGGGAGTTAGATGTGGAGAATGCCAAATTGTACCTGGACTTCATCGTCTTAGGCATCTTCTTCGTCTCTCTGCGGCTCATTGCTTATTTTGTCCTGAGATACAAAATCCGGGCCGAGAGGTAAAATACCTGCAGGCCAGCAAGGAGGCAAAGCAGACATTGTGACCAAGGGCACTGCTGGGAGGCAGCAGTGTACCTGCTCCTGGGGACACAGACTCTCCCAACCTAACCTGGAGGCCATGAAGGTTGATGGTGACCAGTGTTCAGCGCCTCTGCCCACCGGGTTGGAACTGTTCGTTTGCTTTTCTAGCTTTAACTAGGAAGATGTAGGATGGTTGGGGTTTTTTACATGCAGGATTTAAAAACAACTGGTGCAGAATATCACCCTGTGGTCTAGCTGGGGACAAGAGGCTTCCTCAGTAGATTCCTCCTGGAGTCCGGGACATGTTGGCCCGGGATGAGGAGTGTTGGCCATGTTGGTCCCCAGAGAGGTGGCTATCTTGGACTTGGGAGAAAGTCCACACATGCGGGCCTGCACTTGATGACTGTCGTTTCTTATGGTCTCATCTTTCTAAAGTTCGTCTCATTTCTGATGAAGTCACTTTCCGAGCCAAAGTCGATAAATTTCATTCGTTCTGAGAGATTGTATCTTTTCAGTGCTTCTTGAGGACTGATTCAGGGTGTGAAAGGTATGCTTTGCTTAGAAATAGAGGAGTCCCACATAGCCACCAAGTGGGGCTCACAGACACAACCACAGAAGTCAGACAGACAGACAGACGTGGGCTCCAGGCAAGGGAGACTACCACACCAGCTGCGCTGGGCCGGCAGGGACTAAGAGTGATGCCAACAGTGCTGAGGGGGATGTTAGCAGGCTCCTTCCTTCCAGACCTTTCTTTCATATGTTTCTATTGTAAGTGAAATAGATAATGTCTTCCTAGTTTTCTGGCCACATTCATTTTGCCCAAGAAATAAGTAGATCAACTTTGTTGATTTTTAAAGAGCATTTTCCCTTTCTTCATGAATCACATTAACTACCTCCACTAAGCCTGGGAAGCCGGCCTGAAGACATGTTGGATGTATCTCTGGAAATGCAGCGGGGGCAGTGCGGGGGTGGACAATGGGGCACTGGTGAGGGGCAGGCCGGCCAAGTAGAAGGAGAGGTGCCATGTATGTGGATGTCCCCTTTAGGAAAACACAGCTGTTTGCTTCTAGAGCACGCCCATCCAGGGATGGAGTCTCCCGAAAAATTCTGTATTTTTGTGGGTAGATCCGTTTACCCCCGTGAGCCTCGGTTTCCAAGCCTGTAAGTAATTGCACTAGATGATGCTCTGGCAGGTCCTGAGATTCCTTGGTTGTGGCCTTGAAGTTTTCATATCTTACTTGTAGAGAATGATAAGGGTCCGAATTTTACTTAAACGCATGGATGTGCTTTGAAAAATATTTAGAGATTCTTTTTATTTTTTTCCACTCCTAGATCTTTTATAGAGAACACAATTGAAATGCATATACAATGTAATTTTCAGTTTGCTTGTTCTATACAAACATGGCATTCAGCTTTTAACCAGGGACATGATACGCCTTTATAAAAAGTCTTCATTTAAAAAGAAAAAAAAAAAGTCTTCATTTAATTTCAAGATGTTAGGTGTCACATTGCATCCAGAGAGGAACTGTGTACTGTCGGCTGGAGAAGTGTGAGCTAAAAGGGAGTTGGGTGGCCAGACCTCAGACTTGTTGAGGTCAGTGCCAAGGAACCCATTCCCCCCGTGAGTCTCCACTTACCGGTTAGTGTAATGGGTCATGCTTGGCGGGATGTACCAGGGCTGCATTTCTCCACTAAGATGCTCTGCTGTCAGTCAAAGAGGCGGAGTGGTCATATGTTTCATATCTGGAAGAATGTCTCACCATCTGAAGGAGTTCTTTCCTGTCCGGGTTTCTCCTTGCCACTGTGGACAGCTTGTCACCACCCCCTAGTAAGTGAGGGTGTGATGAGGTCCTTCCATAGGGCAGAGTCTGAGCTCACCACACCAGAGCTGGTCCACTGCTGATGGGCAGGGTGACAAGGGCAGTTGTGAAAGGACATTGACCAGAACAGGCAAGGGGTCAGAAGCCACCCCACAGGACAGCACTGTCCACTTGTTCTGCAGACCTGAGGAAGGCTAACAGCCATACTAAGGGATGCTACATCCTTGTCTCTCTCATCCGGTGTCCACGGGTGTCCAGATATGTGGCTCTGCTTACCACCATACATAGCCGGGATTCCAGAGACACAGTCTGGATTTTCTAGATCATTCCCTTGTCTTCCTCTTCCTGTTTGTCTCTGTTGTGGTAGGTGGTATCCGGCAGTGTGTGCCCTTCCTGACTTTGATGTTAAAGTCAGACTTCCCTTGTAGTTGGGTTCCATATGACTCTAAGGACCCAGGCCTTCCTTTTATCTCTAGCTGAGTTCCTTCAATTGAAAGGAAGGATTCCATCAGGTTAAAGGCTACACCACCTCCTCATGTTAGCAGTGTGGAAACAAAGTTCAAACACAGCATTTGCAGGGATCTCATCAGAGAGTGAGTCCTGTGGGGCCCTGCCAGGCCGAGATTCAGGAAAGGCTGGGTGCAAGGGTGGGTCTGCTATCCTCTGTCCAGCCCCCCTCCTTTGTCCATCCTGCCCCACCTTCTCCCCCAGCCTCTCCTGCTTCCTCTTCTACCCTTTGTCAAGAGAGAGTTGAACTCTCCAGGGGTTCTTCCAGGGAGGGGACAAGTCCCCGAGCACAGCACAAAGTGGATGCTAGACTCTCATGGGGGGAGGTGCACCATTAGGACCAGAAAATGGAACTTAAAAGCTTTTTGGTAAAAACCCATCTTAGAAGCTCAAAGAAAGATCATTTTATCAGCCAGGGGCGGACAACAGAGGGGGAAATGCCTCTGGGTGTGTCCGTGAGAACAGAAAAACGTCGGAGGTGAGCAGTTTCCCTTGACAGTGTCTGGGCACTGTGCAGCCCTTTCTGGCTTCTCCATCTTGTGTCCATCTGTCAGACCTTCACTGGTCTGCTCCCTGTGTCATTTCAAGCCCAGCGTCAGGGAAGAGACCTTTCTCAGGCCTTGCCCCAGTAGGCAGCTACTTTACTCTCCTCACCTATGTAGCGCTGAGGCAGAGAGAGGCTGGCAAGGTGCTGAGGAGCATCAGAGCCTGTGTCCCACATCAGAGTCCCTGCTCTCTGGCTTCTCCAGCTGTCATTGTTCAAACAGCTGAAATAGACCGGAAGTGCTTAGACACCAGGGCAACACTAGTACAGTGGCTGTCTACTTGGTCACTCATCCTACCACTGAAGAGGAGGCCAAGATGAGAGGCCAGTCTGCTCTTTGTCTGAGGAACTTACATCCAGGAGCCCATGAAGAATGTCACTAGCCCACCGCGGGGCCTTCCTCACCTGTCTTAGTGGAGATAGTCCTGTTCTTCCCCATCTGAGCTTCCCAAGTCAACACTATTGGGCCACTTCAGGTCAGAGGCATTGGTGACCATGAGCTTGTGCTTGAGTATCTATACATGAATTTGCAAGCACACTCACGTACAAGCTCATGTGTGCACAAGTGCAGACCCACTCGCACACATGTCACATCGTGTTGTTCTGTGTCTCTCCCTTCGTGTCAGTAACACACCAGCCTCCAAGCATTTCCCATCACCTTTACTCCAAGGAGGAATGACAAAATTCATCTGTGCATGTGGTCCAGGCTATTGAGAGACACCAGCTGACTGAGAAAGTGATGGCAAGCAGAACCCAGCCGGGGAGCTCAGCTGTACTGTATCAGTGTAAAGTTAGACACTTGGAAGAAATAAAAACTGCAAATAAAAGTATTTTATATAAAAAATTTTTATATACATTTGGTGTCAAATCTGTGTCTCCACTGTGTGAAGATGCATGGTCTGCCTGATAAGAGTTCTAATTGGCTATATGGTCTGACCCACTGTGGAGTCAGCCAGCTCTCTCTACCACTTTCTATGCATCTGTCTTTAAGTTGTGTTCCCCTACATGTCTGATCCATGTCCTCTGCTGTGATCGTGTGGCCATGGTCTCCAGCAGCACCAGGTGAGGCTCCAGCCACTGGAACATGAAGGCTGCCACCACCAGAACCCCGCAGGCACAGCCAAGACAGCCCTGCACATTGCTTCTCCCATGCCCCAGGATTGGGGCAGCTACATCGGGAGTGTCCTGTTCAGGGCTCTGCTTCTGCAGGAGATAGGTTTCAGGCTTAGGCTTCGGTTCTGAGAAACAGATGCTCGCCAGCCAAGCAGCCCTCACGTGGCTGTGTGTGATCTGGTAGAGATCTAGGCCCCCCGAGCTCTCAGCCAAGTGACCTGCTAGAATTCACTTTTGAAGCACAGCAGTGGCCGAGGGCCAAGGTTTCAAACTACACCTTGCTCCCATCTCTAGGACACAGCAGAGACCCTGATGAGTAGGTCAAAAGGGTACAATCCAATGTCTCCTGCAGTGTCCTACAACATGGGAGGAAGGGTAACAAGTGAGCATGCTGAGTGTGGCCCAGGCAAGGGCATGCTCTCCTGTTGATTGTTGAATGTGACCTGGGCATGGACATGTACTCCTGATCATGTCTCCCTGTGTCCTCTTGCTTCACTAGGCCACCTATCTTCCTGAGGTCACCTCACAGTACAGGGTTAAGCCTCCTGGTGGTTCTGAAACAAACCATCGGAGGGAATACACTCAGGACCCTTAGGGATGCCTGGATCTCAGTGCCACTGCACAGATTTGCCCATGACAAAGTTATTTTTAAATTAGAGACAGCAAGAGATTGACAGCCTTAGCCGCCGATAATCAGGGTGGTCTTGACAATTTGCTGCAATAAAAGTCGGGCAAATATGGTCTCCCTCCCACTCAAAGTAGCTTCAGTATTTTGTGATCATGGTTGACCATGAGTAACTGAAACTAGACAGGTTAGATGAAGGTGCCAGAGATAGTATGAGGAGATGACACACCCCCGACTCTGTGAGCCTTAAACTCCACGGTGACCATTCTGTGCCCTGCCCTTTCTTGCTTCCATCCTGGAGAGAAGTTAGTCTCGAGCTCCACTTTCCATTGTCTCTGTGCCAACACAGCCCCTTCCTCTAGCAGATGTCTGTGGCCTTTGCAGGAAGATAGAGGCCAGCAAAGAAGCCAATCCTATGTGCACTCTGCATGATTGATTGCAAGGGACAAGGACTACGCTTTGGCCCTGATGCCTATGCATCCTCAGTAATGTTCCTGGTGTCAAAGGGAGACAACAGTCTAACCATGTGTCTTCCCCATCCAGGTCATCAGTGGGTGCAGCTCCAGGTCTCTCCAGCTGAAATGATCACTGCAAAGTAGAGAGCCAGGAAAGCAAGCAGAAAGGCCCCCTTGTTTGACACAAATGCAGAGCTACACAAGCCCATACCCTGCTCTCTAAGGCTTCAGGTATCGTGGAGGCACAGGTACACAGAGTTGTGCCTGTCTAAGATGCTGTCGCGACATTCCCGCCATCTCTGCCTTTTCAGGTCCATGGGTATGGCTCAGGATTAATGTCACTGAGATGCATTCAGGGACAGTCTTTTCACCATGAGATCTTGCGAAGTCCACTCCTGTCTTAGGGTTTCTATTGCTGTGATGAAACACCATGGTCAAAGCAACTTGGGGAGGCAAGGGCTTATTTGGCTTATTTCCATCCCATTGTTCATCACTGAAGGAAGTCAGAGCAGGAGCGCAAACAGGGCAGCAAGCTGGAGGCAGGAGCTGATGCAGAAGCCATGAGGGGCACTTCTTTCTTGTTTGTTCCTCATGGTCTTGCTCACCTGGGACCACCAGCCCAGAGATGGCACTACCTACAATGGTCTGGGCCCTCCCTATCAATCACTAATTAAGAAAATGCCCTTTGGGCTGGCCTGCAGCCCAGTCTTACAGAGAAATTTTCTCAGTGGAGGTTCCCTCCTCTCAGATGATTTTAGTTGGTGTCAAGTTGACATAAAACTATCCCATACAACTCCATAGGCAGAACAGCAAACCTTGGCATGAGCCCACAGCTCCTTCAGTGAGGTCTCTCAATGTGGCAGTGTTGGTTGAAAACAGTGCTTCTCAACCAGTGGGTTGTCACCTAACCATCGGAAAACAGAGATGTTTGCATAATGATTTATAACAGTAAAGGAATTACAGGTATGGAGTAGCAATGCAAACAGTTTTATGGTTGGGGGTCACCACAACATGAGGAACGATTAAAGGGCCAGGGCATTGAGGTTGAGAACCGCTGGCCCAAATCTTCCTCCCCTGAGCACACTGTACAGCAGCTCTCAAAGCTCCCAGCAAACTTTTCTAAATGGGGTTTGGGGGAGAGGTTCACCTTTCTGTGGGCTGTCACCAGCACTGTCCTCCCTCCCTCCCCCCCAGGACCTGACTGTCACATCCTTTGCTGGGTGTGAAAGGACAATGACAAATGCATGTAGGCGCCCTCTAGTGGCCACTGAGGCTCCAAACTCAGTTTGTGGAGCAAATCTGTCCTCTAGAAGACAAGGGAGGCAGATTAGGGTTGGAGGTAGGGTTGGGGAGGTGGTGTTACAAGTTGAAAGGGCTGCTGTGGCCAGACCAGTGGTGGCAAGGACAGCTACAGAGAAAAGCAAGTATTAATTCCTGTGCCCAGAGCAGGCTGGAAATAGAAAAAGTCAGCCTGGAAGAAACTAGGCAGCTCAGAAGTGACAGACAGGACCCCTGGCAACACACACTCAAATCTCAGAGCACAAACTCAGATTCTTCTGACTGAGTGGAAAATTGACTCTGTGTGTGTGTGTGTGTGTGTGTGTGTGTGTGTGTGTGTGCGCGCGCGTTGGGGGTTAATTGACAGTCACTTTTTTTTTTTCTTTGCTTGCTTGAAGCAGGATCTCAATATGTAGCCCTGCCCAGCCTGTATGTAACATACTGTCTGACCAAACTGGCTTTGAATTTGCAGGATGCTTCAGCCTCTACCTCTGAAGTTTCCCTATACTATCAACCAATTTATTGAAACCCTCTTTATAGTACACATGCATTCTGTTCCTCTAGAAAACCCCAGATAACACACACACACACAGTACCCTCTCCACACCATATTCCATAATCAAGTATTCACACAAACTTATGGAAACGTCATTCATTCCTATTAAGTATGAGAAGTGAAAGGATAAACTACCTAATGAATATGCATTGGTATGACCACACCCCGGATGATGTCACGAGGAACCAGGATGCCAGAGCCCCAGAACAAAATCACCAAGAGCAGGAGCCCTCACATGCTGAGTGGGCAGCTGTGTGGTGCAGGCATCACTACACTGGAATGAACACCTTGCCTATAGCTCCATGCTAGGTAAATGCAGGATACCATAAGCCAGAAAACAAAAACAGCCTGCCTTGGCTTCTCCTCCTGCTTTATTTTCTTCTTCCTTCCTTCCTTCCTTCCTTCCTTCCTTCCTTCCTTCCTTCCTTCCTTCCTTTCCTTCCTTCCTTCCTTTCCTTCTTTCTCTCTTTCTTTCTCTCTTCCTTTTTTTCTTTCTGTCACTTTTACTTGAGGTTGATTTGTCTGGGAAGAGGAAACCTCAATTGAGAAAATGCCTCCATCAGAATAGCCTGTGGGCAAATCAGTGTGATATTTTATTGATGCAAACAAAAATTTTGAGGGTACAGCCCACTCTGGTGCTACCACCCCTAGGCAAGTGATCCTAGGTTATATGAGAGAGCAGATGAGCAAGCCATGGGGAGCAGCCA
The DNA here is from genome assembly GCA_030556225.1 of Cricetiscus sungorus. Lineage (NCBI taxonomy): Eukaryota > Metazoa > Chordata > Mammalia > Rodentia > Cricetidae > Cricetiscus > Cricetiscus sungorus. The sequence continues at coordinate 54,146,812 of JANBXA010000600.1, forward strand.
GGAAGCAGTATTCCTCCATGGCCTCTGCTTCAGTTCCTGTGTCTGGGACCCTGGCATGAGTTACCTCAATGATGGACCTTAACCTGCAAACAAACCAATATTTCCTCCTGGGTAGTATGGGTCATGGTGTTTATCACAGCAACAGAGAAACAAACTAGGACATAACTATGTCAGGTTGCAATACAGGGCAGGGCCTGGGTTCAAATCGTGACAACAGGTTTGCAGCCACCATGAACACATGGGGCCCTGGATAGTCACAGAGGCAGGACTCTATGGGAGGACACTTGGCACATCACAGCCTCTCACCATCCTTCTCCCCACATTCATATGACACTCACACATGCACCCCAAGTTTCCAAACACCCACAGGGCAATACAGTAAGACTATGTCTCTGTGCCCCAAAATGCCACAAGCCCTAGGTAGGTAGCAGCACAAAGATGGGCTTGGATGGGGGATACCTATCTTTGGTCCACCTGTGTCCCACAGCTCCACAGGACATCACAGGCATGTTACAGGGTGACATTGGGCTTGCCAACCACAGCCAAGAGGTCTCAGCACCTTGCTGGCTCAAGTCACAGTGTCAGAGGGAATTGAAAATCATAGGTCACCACACAGTCCAAATCTGCTCAAGCAAATGGCTGGCTCAGGGTTCGATACTGTCAGCAGGCAGGGACATTTAGGAAGCTAGAAAGTAGTTGACAAGAGGTGAGGAGCAGCCCCCCACTCCAGGCTGCCAGCAGAGGGCGGTGTAATCCAGTCCTGCTGGGCTCACAGCGGCCTTCACTTAGGCCTGGAAGACACACCCAGAATTTCTGGTGTGAATGCCACTGGCTCCTGGAGTATTGCCAGATTGCCTTCAGCTGAGCCCACACCGCTTTCCCCAAGGCCCTGAGTTCCCATGGTCAAGAAGGGCCAGGCAGAGGTAGACTGGTGGGTACTGCAAACAAAGGGAGATGAGGGCCAGGCCTGCTGCAGCCCAGGAGAGCAAAGGGAGTTCAGTGTACCAGCCCCACAGAGAAGGGATGCTCCCTCAGAGTTACAAGGACTAAGAGGCTTGACTGAGGACCAGAGAGGGACAAGCTGTGCTTTCCTTCTACAAGCTTCAGACAGGAAGGAGGCTGGTGAGGATTAACAATGACAGGTTAGTACAGCCAAGCTGGAACCCTGAAGTTCAGATCCTATGCACCATTGCAAACAGCAGCTCTGGAACCAGGTTTGTATAATTTGTATATTTGTATAATGCAAACAGAGACTTTATAAGTCAGAGGTTTTCTAAAGGCTTGGGGGTTCTTAATCGCCAAAGACAATCAAATCTGAGCCCTCTGCCAGCTTGGAAGGCTCCATCTTCTCCATGCATTCACCACAGCAGGCTGGGGGACTGCTGACTCCCCATAGGGACCTCTGTGACCCTGTTCTCTTTTTTCCAGGGCCCCTTTAATTGGATTTGTTGATACTGAGATGACTCCTCTGCAATGGGACGCTAAAGAAACTTGCCCCTGTGCCTGGGTTTACTGATCAGAACCTCTGGGTCCCTCCCTTCGAGCAGAGCAGGGATAAGAGTGAAGAAAGCCAGGCACTTACTCCACATGACAATGTGCAGGGAACACCAATGCTCAAGCTCCTACCTTCAGATACCATTTAAAATTGAAAGTCGAGCTGGAGACACAGCTTAGTAGTAAAGACTGAGGTGAACCTAGAAGTGTCCTTCCTGAGCCTGGCAGGTGGACAGCTAGAAAGCCTCCTTTGGATTCAAAACAGGGACATCCTGGCAACTTCACTCTAAGTTGTAGTTTGGGGACATGGTGCCTACAGAGAGACTTTCTGTTCTGTCCTGTTGTGTGTGAGCCAAGGGCAGTGACATCTCACTTCTGATGTGATACCCAGAGCTCTGAAGTGGGGGTCCCAAGTCCAAGGTCACTAAGGAGGGAGGGGACCATGCTGAGGTGCTATGTAAAGTGTGCACCTTGCATGGAAATGTACAGAAAATCAACCATCAAGTTAGATATCATCAAAAGTAATTCAGAAATATGCAACACACAAAATGTCAAAATTCTGCACTTGGATAACAGTGCCCCATTTCTACACTGTAATCCTGGCCCTGCTCCCAATAAACCTTTATTTATAAAAGCAATTTATAAAAGCCTATCATACAGTCTCAAACATCTTTCTCTGCAGTTTACTCTGAGTCCTGTAAGTGGTGGGTTCCTACTGTTTCCCCTTGTGCATCCGGGGTATCACGGTCACTGTAACAATCAGTGTGAGATGCTTTCAATATGAAAGGAGTTTTTTGATTTTCAATTGTGAAAGATCACCTTGGATCATCATTCCAAGTGCAGTGGTGTTTATTGGGACCAAGGCCTTGTCCAAGCAGAAGAAACCATGGAACCCCAGCTCAGTGAAAAATGTTTTCTAGCCACTGGGCTGTGTGATTGGGACATGGATCCCCTCAAGAGGGTCTGCTTTGGGAGCAGAGCTAAGGATCAGCCATGTAGTACAAGCAGGAGCCTCCACCCCAGGCATTCCAATAGTGGGTACAAAGAAAAGAAAGACCACAGCAGCAAATGAAGACTGGGGGACCAAACAGCTGTGGCACTGGATAGTGATGTGAGATGCAGGCCACTGCTCTGTGCCCTTTAATAAAGGGGGAGACACCTACAGTGAGGCAGATGTTAAATAAATACAAATCAGGAGAGAAGAGTAGATGGTTTTCCTAGTTTTCTTCCTTAATAAGAAAGCCATGAAGATGTGTAAATCTTGTAGGAGATGTGTTTTAGGTGTTTGTTGGGGTTTTTTGTTTGTTTTCTTCTCATTTTATAGAGGAAACATGTCCCGGAAGATTCTCTCTACCTGCTGTACTAGTTAGTTCTAACCCAAATGGACAGAGCCTAGAGAGCAGTCGCAGTTGAGGGCCTTTCCAGACCAGACGAGCCTTCCTGGGGCTGGGGCGGGTCTTGTCTTACTTGTTCATTGATGTAGAAGGGCCCAGCCCACCTTGGGTGGCACCATCCTTAGGCCTGGGCTTTATAAGCAGTAGCCCAAGACTGCCAGCAGGAGGCATCCTGTTTTCTGCTTCAAGTTCCTGCTTGAGTTCCCTCAGTGATGGGACTGTGACCTGGAAGGGTCAGCCAGATAAACCCTTCCTCCCCTGAGCTGATTTTCATCAGTGTTTCATCACAGCAAAAGAGGGAACTAGGACACTGGCCTTGAGGACTCCTGGCTGAACACTCTTGCTCTTGCTCAGTCCCCCATGAGCCTGGGATTCCCTCCCCTCAGTGAAGTGTGGCCTTTTACCACCCCACCCCCAAGAGTGACATGCAGAAATAAAATAAACCTAAGAACAGAGGTCTCAGCAATCAGAGCAGCCTTGTGCTGAGTGTGGGGTCTTTATTCTTCAGGACTTGAGGCCCCTATATTGGCCAGCAGCAGGGAGCAGAGCAGGGATGAGCGCTGCCCTCGGCCACCAACACCAGCAAGAGTCCAGGGTACATAGCTCCCTTCCCAGAGTCTGGATTGCTTCAAAATGTGCATTCTGGGAAGAAAGGAAAGGGTCAAGGTGAGTCGGGTCATCTCCACTCAGGGCTACCTAGTACCTGACTGCCTATTCCACAATCACAGAGGAAATGTGAACCTTCCAAAACCTGCAAGAGGCACTGTGCATCCTTGCTGGCATCACCAAGCCAGATAACTGGACCCCTAGACGTCCTAGCAGGAGTATGTGAGAAAGTACCTGGAAGGGAGCCAGAGGCAAGTGACCTGCCTGTCACTGCCTCAACTATACTCAGTCCTGCTTCCTGGCTCTGCTGAAGGAGAGCAGCCTGCACATGGCACACCTCCATTCAACTGGGGCTCTGCAGTCTGTCACCCAGGCCAAAGAGCACATCTGGACACTTTGGGTGCCAGCCCAGGAAGGTGCCTTGCAGAGATACAATCTCTTAGAAGGTGAGCCAGCATTTGGGTGTGACAGATGGCTCACAGTGGGTGCCCCATTAAGATGTGGTAGGTTGGGTCCTGGGTAAAACAGGATTGGCAAGCCACCCATGTGCCTGGACATCTGCTGTTTATACGTGGCCTAACCCAGGGATTCTCAGGGCATTTGCCCTGCATCTCACTCCACCCCTAGAGGGGGTAAGAGAGGCAGGAGAGTGGGGAGGAGCAAGGGTACAAACCAGTCATCTGGCTGCTGATGTACTGTGAGCATGTCATAGGTGACAAGGGACTGTAGATGTTTGCTAAAATCAGCCCAGTTCCACAGCTATGTGGTGTCTCTGTTTCATACCAGTTTCCACCCTGCCTCTGTGTGTGTGTGTGTGTGTGTGTGTGTGTGTGTGTGTGTGTGTGTGTGTGTGATAAAAATAGATGAGAGATGATAGATAGATAGATAGATAGATAGATAGATAGATAGATGATAGATATAAGAGAGAGAGAGAGAGAGAGAGAGAGAGAGAGAGAGAGAGAGAGAGAGAGAGAGAGGAGGGAGGGAGGGAGAGAGAGAGACTGCATATATGTGTGTTGGGGAAGGGGTAGGCAGAAGTCAGCCCAAAGTTTTGTTCCTCAGGAATCATTTGCTTTGGTGTGTGTGAGTGTGTGTGCACATATATGTGTATATCTACATTTATTTAATTTGTGTGTGTGTGAGTGTGTGTGTGTGTGTGTGTGTGTGTGTGTGTGTGTGTGTGTATGTTAAAGGGAGGCATGCCAGTGCACAGATGGGTGTCAGAGGACACTTGATGGAGTCAGTCCCCTTCAGTTCAGGAATGGAATCCATGTCATCAGGCTGAGCATCAAACACCTTTATGTTCTGAGCCTCATCACTAGTCCTACTTTGCTATTGAGACAGGGTCTGTACTGGCATGGATCTTGCCATTAGGCTAGACTGGAGGGCCATCAAACCCTAGAGATCTGCCTATCTCTGCCTCCCCAGTGATGAGGGTCCAAGCATGGATCACCACACATAATTTTTTGACATGGTTTTATGAATCAAACTCATGTCCTCATGTTTGAGTGGGAAGCATTTTACTGACTGGGTCATTTCCTTGGCCCTCAGAGCTCATGTTTATATTTTATAGAAAGGGCCACCCACTGGCCACTAGCTTCCCTGAGCACAAAGCCCCTGAATGAGGTTCCCATCTGAGATCTCCAACACAGAACAATGACAATGCTGTTGTCCTACTAAGGTCCAGCCTCATGGAAGGGCAGGGCTGCTCTGGGTACCACTGGATGTTCTTACCTGTCTCCTGCAGAGGCTTGAAGCACCAGGGAACATTACGGATGCTGGAGTCAAAGCAGCACCCACGGTTGTTGCACTGCTCTTCTGTAACGCTGGGGTAACCACAGTCCACCCTGACTTTTGCTGGGACCATACACTGGCTTGGAGCTGTGCAAATGAAAACCAGTCAGCTGCCAGTAGACATGTTTGGGGTTACTCTCTTGCTTCCTGGCGAACCCTCGCCCCTTCCTCCTGATTTCAAAGGTAGTGGCAGTGTTGCCACATAGGTGATGTCCTAAAAGAAGCAGTTCATTATGCAGTGATGCTCCCAGGATCTCCCTGACATTGGAGAGTGGGAATCCTGAGCTAAAATCATCCTGGGCTGTCAGTTAATTCCTTCCTAAGTTGTTTATCACCCATCACCGTAGCAGACTAGCACCTTTGGCTAGTGAAACCTTTAAAATGTGTTGCCTTAACAGACCCCTAATTGCCACCAACCCAAAGCTAAGAATGGCATCATGTAACATCTGAAACTGTGGCAAAGCCCCCACCCTCTGCGGTAGCCCTGACATCTCTATCTGTGTACTCCGCAAATGCCTGGATTTATGACCATTGTTGGTTGTGTCTACAGAGCTTTTTGCAGCCACTGGAAGGGACAGTTTCCTGGCCATTGCCATTCATATTGACTGGTAACAGTCTTTGTTTTTTGAGACGGGATCTCATGTAGCTCAGTGTGGGTTTGAACTTGATTCACACTCATGGATTTGAAAGGATAGCTGTGGTTTGCACATACTGCTGAATGCTAACCCAAGGAACTTGGCGATTTGCCTAGTGTCCCTGGATTGACTTTTTTTTCACCTGGTCAGAGTCATAAATGTGTCCCTGAAAATCTAGATGCCCTCCAACTGGCAGGGTTCCAGTGGCTTCTTTTCCCCAAAACAAGGTCCCTTCCTCGTTTGATCCATAAGAACTGCCCCTCTGCAGTGGAATGTGTTCAGAAAGTTTTATGCCATGGGAAAGACAGCCATACAGACTATTCTAATGCCTCTGCTGCAGAATCCTCCACATGGTGGTTAGCTTGTCCCACCTGAGCCCTGACCTTCCTCCATCTCCACTGTCCCTGCTCAATGGTCGTACCCTTACCCCTATGTGAACTATGCTTGTCTCCTTCCACCTGCTAACAGGCCAACCCTATGAAAGTGGAAACCCAGCAACCTTCTCCATCCCCACAGCATTGGATCCATCGTGCCTTCCCCAGCTCCTCTAGACCTTGACACGGGGCTCTAAGTGACCTCTTCAAACTTCAGCCTGGCATCAGCTACCAGATGCTCTTATATGCCCAGGGCATGTCTTCACCCTGGTCAGGTGCGCCAGCGAAGGTCATACTCAATGTCTCTGTGCTTGACCTCCTCTCACCCAGAACTGTGGTTCAGTGGTTTCTCTAAACTATCTGGAGCTTCTGCTGCCTTCTGAACTGTTTCTCTTTGTGCTGGTAACTCTCCAGGATGGTGTGTAAAGGCCATCACTGCTCAGAAATCTCCATTAAAGAAGGGAATGAGAGGCAGTGAGCACCAGTCATACCTCCCACCCCAGCCTTGGTTCCCACCCAGCTGCAGACTCTGAGGAGGAGAGAGGTATGTTCAACCTCACCGGGCCTCCATTTTCTTGACTGTGAAATGGGACAGAAAGAGCCACTGTATAGGACTGCTGCAAGAAAGCGGGTGCCTGGCAATCGGTAATTAATTACTAAATTGATGTAGAAGGTAGGCAGGTGCTCCGTGTCCCTCCCCCTGCTGAGAGCTTCCAGCCTAGTACCCAGGGACCCAGGTAGGTACTTACACAGGCCAACATACTCTGCAGCAACGCCAGAAGACCCAAGTAGGACCAGCAGCATTAGGCAGAGGGCTCTGGTCTCCATGGCAGCAGGCAAGCTTCGGGATCAGCACACAGGATGTACAGGGTCACAAGGAAGGCCTTTTTATACCTATGTGTTTGCAGGGTTATGTGGACTCTGGCCTCAAGCTCCACCACCTTCTCTCCTGGGAAATCCCAGAAGACTCCTCCCCCATCCTAAGTCAGGGGATGGGGGAGAGGAACAGGGCTGGGGTAGGGTTGGCCACTGCAGAGTGCAGCCTGGGAGCCGGGACAGTCATTGTATGAACCAAGTGTGGAAGAAGGCTTTGTGAGGCCGCAAGGGACCAAGGAACACTTCATCTTGTGGTCCCAACCACCTCACAGGAGCAGTGCATAGGACAGACACCTGAAACACAAGAGACAACTATTTTGGGTCCTGTGGTGTCTTCCTCTTAAAGGCAGAATCTCTGGCTCTGCAATATCTCCAGGAAAGCCATGTTTATTATTAGTTACACTTTAATAAATACCTGAAATACATTTATTCAGTGTATTTTAATAAAAATAATCTACATTTGGTTTTTAAAATCAAATAATAAAAAGTCTCCCTTCCTTTCCAGAGACATCCATTTTTAGCATTTCTGGTCTCTAGAGTCAAGAAGTTGTTTTAAAATTTTACTTTGTGGTGTGTGTGTGTGTGTGTGTGTGTGTGTGTGTGTGTGTGTGTGTGTGCACGTGCATGCGTGCACGTGCCTGCATGTATGCAGGGATATGCAGAAGTCAGTAGATACATCAGGTGCTCTAGAACTGGGGTTACAGACACTTATGAGCTACTATGTGGGTGCTGGGAATCAAACTTGAGTCCTCTGGAAAAGCAGCCAGCTCTTAACCACTGAACCACCACTCTCCCCAGACCGTTCTAAGTATATTTTAATCCAAGAAGGAACAGACTCTTCATCTTTGTCCAGACTGCCTTGCCTTGCTTTCATGAAGTGGTCAACATTGGAAAACAGCCTTGATAGCCTGTGAGGATGAGGCTGGAGTGAGTAGACCTGGCTCTTGAAGGAAGAAACTGAGTCTTGAACGAGTCCACGATGAATTGCCCCAGCAGCAGAGGCCTGTCATCAGTTAGGCTGGGTCTTCCTTGCCTGGTGTCACTGACCAGCATTGTGGCATCCATAGGCTTTCTCGGGGACCACCCTGAGAACCCTCCGGCACATGTTTTGTCCATCACCTCACAAAATGGCTACATCTGACTGTTCAAACTTGACATCCACATTGGGTATGAGAATGGGTACCCAGAGGGGTGTCCAGGAGTCATCCTTCGCTGACTGGCCAGTGGAAGCCAGCTCTGTGTACCGGGTCTGATGAACAGGTCCAAGCCTGCAGCCTGGTCCTGGAATCAGTGACACAGCCTCCCACATGAGGGAAAGTATGATCAGGCTGCACAGGGCCTGGATCAAAGACCAGACATAGCCTACCGATACTGAGATCTCATGACACCCAGCAGAGCCCTGGAGAATAGTAAAAGGCCTTAAGGCAGGGATTGGGACACAGAAGAGTTGTCAGGGCAAAGTGACCCCTAACTGGGTTTTGAGGCATGGGTAAGAGTTCAGTAGATGAGTGAGGGTCAGAAGAAGGGCATAGACGTGGCACCACGTGCTTGGTGACCACCACCATCCCCCCAAAAAAACGTAGTCCTTGAGGCAGGTGAAGTCAGAGCATGGTGCCGTCTCTCCCTTTGCTCAAGCTGCCACTCTTGGTTATCTGAGCCAGCAGTTAGGGGGAGGAAGAAGGCAAAAGCCAAGCAGCGCTGCCAGGAATTCCTGCTGGCCACCTGTCACTCGTTGTGCAGCTGCACTAGGTGTGGTCCTCCCTCCCTGTGGATTCTTCTCTTGCCTCCCAGCCCTTCTGAGTCATCAGGACCTAGATGTGGATGTCTGGGGGGTGGGGGGCAAACACCATGGTGGGTCCAGGGGTGTCCCAGTGTTTTAGTGAGGAACGCAAATGAGACTTACTAGCTACAGAAGGAGATCCCCATACAGGGCTGAGTCTCCTGCCTCGAGTACGGAGACAGTATCGCTGTCAGGAAAGTATAGGCCCTAGGAAAGCAATGTCCAGCTTACAGAATACTCGGGGCCCTGACTTTGGCCGCCTTGGGCGACTGGCCACAGAGATCCCTGGTTCCAGATGTTTGTAGGTGGGTGGGGCCGTGGCATGGAAATCTCCCAGGAATACCTTATGGAACAGAGATAAGTCTAAAACACAGCAGCTGACAGCCGTGCAGCAGGGCACTGAATCACACACACCGCCCCGCCTTTCCCCTGCAAGTTCATGACTCTTACCACACAGTGACAGCAGCCACCTCAGCAGAGCCAGCCTGTGTAGCCTTGTGGGGGCCTTGAGTCTTCAGGAAGCCAAGAGCCCTTCCCTGCTAGACCAGGAGGCACATAGCTTTTTTCAGATGTTCACAAAAGCAAGGCTGTGGGTGTGGGATCAAAGCCCTGGAAAGATGGGATGGGAAACCCCAAATAAGGCCACTGTCTATGGGGCACCTCTGTGAACCAAGGTGGTATCATGGGGATTTCAAAATGTTCTGGGTTGGTCAAAAATAGGATCCTTGTGGATGCAATTCAATAAATAGTGATACCAGCAAACAGGAGTAAGGGTGGCCTTAACTCCAACTGATGGGCATCCTTTTAAGAGGAGGGCAATGCGAGCAGAGACTTGGGAGAAGATGGCCACATAACAATAAGACAGAGTCAGGAGGGACAGAGGCAGGAGGGGAGAAGTTCACAAGCCAAGGAGTGCCAGCAGCAGCCACTAAGCGTACAGAACAGCAAAAAGTCCCCTTGAGCCAGATATGGTGGCACATGCCTTTAATTCCAGCACTCAGGAAGCAGAGGCAGGTGGATCTTTGTGAGTTCGAGGCCAGCCTGGTCTACACAGTGAGTTCCAGGACAGCCAGAGTTACATAGTGAGACCCTGTCTCATTGAATCAAAGTCTCCTGCCCAGACTCCGGGCAGGTAGCAGTGCTCTGCCAACACCTTGATCTTGGACTCGTGGGCTTCAGGGTTAGAGAGCCAAGTCTCTGGCCAGTGAGCCACATCTTATGGTTCTTTCTATGGTAGCCAGTGGCTGAGTTCACGTCAGCCTCTGCTCCAGGCAGGAAAGTCCAAGCATCTGGTAATTTCCAAAGCTCATCTCTGGTGGGGTCACCTCTGGTGGTCTCTCCTCTGGTGGCCTCCCCTCTGGTGGTTCACATGTCAAACATCTGTTTTTGTCTCTTTCCCTGGTAACTATGCTGACTTTTCATTCTGGAACAAATGAATGACCTCTAAAGTTGTAAAGAACTGTCCACATCCATGTGGTCATGGAAACTGTAAACTTTTACAGAAAATGCTTGAAACCCAGATCATTGGTCAACAATTTGTAAAGAACCCACATTAAAAGTAGGGAAAATATAACATGAGTTTTAAAAGACAAAAACAAAAAAGGGGGGGCATACACTGTAAATACATCTAAGTAAGAAGCTCAGCCTCATTTCGCAGTTCAGAATCACAAAACCAGAGTCGGGCACACCCTTACCTGCACGCTGATGCGTGTGCTTAGAGAATGTTATTGACTTCTGCTGTGTCAGGCACGTTGATAACAATCTACATCAGAAAAGCTGTGTTTCAATAGGAAGAAATTAAAAGCAACACACCTAACTGCCCATCAACAGAGAATCAGTCCCAAGGCATGTTAGAATGCTAGCCCCATGTTGACATCAATGTGTCAGGTCTACTTTTCTTGATATAAAGGACCTTCAGAGATTAAGTATGAGCACACATTGAAAATATTGCACATCATTTCTGTTCATTTTTTTAAAAACCCAGTGAACATTACTATCGGATGCTTATAATTAAGTGTGGGATTGAGACACAGTGCCTTCAGAGCCACTTCTGGAGAGGGAGAATGAAAATGGCTTCCATCATTAGCTTCAGTTGTGAACCTGACAGACCTGGAAAGAGGGAGCCTCAACTGAAGAATTGCCCCACCTGATTGGGGCACGTCTGTGAGGCACTCTTTAAACTACAAGCTGTTGTAGGATGACCCACCCCACTATGGGAGATACTATCCCTAGCCAGATAGGCCTGCACCATACAATTAAGCAAGCTGGGCAAACCAGGGGAAACAAGCCTGGAAGCTTCTGTGCTCTCTCTTGCCTGCAAGTTCCTGCCTTGAGTTCCATCTGCCTTGGCTTCCCTTGATGACGGACTCCAAAATATAAGATGACATAATTTCCCCCCCAAGTCTCTTGTAGCCAGTGTTTTATCACAACAACAGAGATGCAAACAAGGACAGAGGCAAAGGGAGAACTTTCATTATTCCATTTCTTTATTGAGAGCCATCAAAACAGATAAAGCAGAAGCTAGCATCCCTGTAGATAGCCTCTGTGGTCCACATTGTTTAAGGAAACACATTTGAAAAAACTGGAAGTTTATACTGAACAAATCCCAACAACAGTGGGTGGGAGGGGGTGGTAGATCGGGGAGCCTACGGTGACAAGCCAGGCTTAGGCTTGGGTCCTGGTTTGGAGTTATTTTTACATCCCCAGCTGGAGAACTGGTCAACCCCACAGAGTCTGATCTTGTCAGGAGTGAGAGTCCCACACTAAGCCCCACTCAGCACCAAGCCTCACAGGGAAGAAAGTTGTCTCAGATCTTAATCTCTTGATTCCTGGGGCCTCCTTAGGGCAACCTAGGCTTTTTCTCTCACCATGCACTGGGAAATGACACATTCAGCTACAGCCGAAGGTGCTTAGTAGGACAGCTGCATGGGATGCTGATGGTTGAAAATGCCCTGATGTTATATGTCATCTATGTGCTTATGTGTGAAGTTGACATTAAAAAAAAAAAAAAAAAAAAAAAAAGCCTACTTGTTCTCTCCTGGGTCGCCATGCACAGTATGCCTTACTTTTCAGAACCAAGCCATCCCTGGCCAAGAAAGAAAATTGTCCTGTTCTCCAATGGATACTGATAAAAATGGGGGAGACAAAAAACAAAAAACAGGTAGAACTCTAAGATGATGGAGGAGACCCAAGCCTTAGAAAATGCCTTATAGCTGGATCTGAGAGAGGCATTTTCTCAGTTGAGGCTCCCTCCTCCCTGATGACTCTAGCTTGTGTCAAGTTGGCATAAAACCAGTACAGATATATTCCTTCTGCTAATTAGAGTGGGCTTGCTGTAACATGCTGTGTTACCCTAGCTTGTTGATCTCTTGTTTACTGTGTCCACATGAGCAGAAGAACACACCGAGTGTGCCATCTAGTCTGTGGAAGAGAGAACCCCCTGTGATGTTTGCACAGCAATTGGTCAAAGATGTATTTCTAAGACTCTGTCCTGTTGTTGGCTGTATTAGATGAAGCATGGAGTCTGCTTGGAGCCTAGACTGCATCCCTGAGCTGGCGGGGAGCAGGACTATGGAATAACTTAGCGAGCAGCAGAGAAGCAGAAGAGGGGGTTACCTTCCACACTGAGACTCTCTGAACCAAGCATGCCCTGGTGTGTCAGCCTTGCTAGGAGCCATCTCTGTGTCACACAGAGCAAAGCAGGGTGGCTGTTCTGAGTTCTAGGAAACTGCTACTCACTGTCCCAGGAGCAAACAGATGATTGTTGAGTGCCTGTTGACACATGAGGACAAATGCCAACTATGTCTTTATGAAATGTAGAATAGGAGCAGACAGGGGAAAGTCCCTTGCATTTCACAACATCCACCACATTTGGTACCAGAATCTTCTCCAATAGGGTTGGCAACCGGTCAGCTCTACAGCCCAGAGGGTTTTTACTGAGTTCAGGGGAGAATGAATGTAGAGACAGCCTTGGGAAAGGTGTAGATTGCCAAAATATCACAGCCACAGAATGGATGAGTCAGAGGGACCAAGCCCTCCAGTGACCACAAGGCCTCATGTCAGACAGCTCTGTATTGGCTTTCAGGCTTGCTGGCTACCTCTGCTTGAGGGAGAAGTGCCTCATAGCTCCCACCTGCAAGGATGCTGCACTGGGGACCACAACCACTTTGCTGTGTGATGCTCATTTCATTAGAAGGCAACAACCTTAAATCTCTCCCCACTCACGGGCATGCCCCTGTCTCCAAGGATGCTTTCTCTCCTGGCACCCATTCACCTGCTAGGTTACCCCTCACACACACAAAACTGAAGCAAATTGTGAGGTCTGGGGTCAACCCACTCCTGACCACAAATGCACCTGCATGGTCTCTATACCCTAATTGTTCCATTTTCCACACCTGCTCACCAAGGTCCATCACAGATTAGCCACACTCTCAGAGCCCTCATGACCAGCTGGTTTTTATATGTCTTGGGGGAGTTTTACCAGTGAGTTAATATTTACTGAGTTCCTGCGGGCAGAAATACTATTGAACAAAGGACAGTCAATATTTATTAGCCGCCGCCATGTGCACAGTCTCCAGCCAGGTGTTGTGAAAGATAGGAAGACGACCTTGGTGGCCACTGTTGATAAAATGATGGCTGTGGAGGGGCATCTCAAATTCCAACCCCAGGCAGCAATTCCACCCATAGGGTTCCAGGCCTCTGGTAGCTTGATATATTGGGAAGGACTGCGTGGTTGGCATGCTCATTTCACAACATGTGCAGTGGGTTGAAAAGAAAGCAGGGCTATGTAGCCTTGGAACTAGCATATCAGAGGCAAAGATGGCTCTGAGCTGGTTCTGCTGAGCTGAAGGGATGTGATGGAGGGGTAAGAAAAAGAAAGCAACAGGAGATGATGCTACTAAGGCATGGGACATGGGAGGATCCAGAGGGCCAAGACTCAGAGCTACATGTGGAAAGAGACCCAGGCTGGAAGCGCCCAGCCCAAGAGTCAAGACACAGCACTTCGGGCCTGGGTCTTCCCCGTTTCTTGAGTGGGGAAGTTACTGTTCCCACATGCCACCTGGTGCTGTCACTGGGGTTGATGAAAGTAACTGACCAAGTTTAATCCCAGTGACCATTAGTGTGATAGGAATTAGACACAACTAATCACTGCATACAACTGTCATGTTGGCTCACTTAGAAAAAGTGATTTTTTAAATAAATTTGTTCTAAGAATAAGATGACTAATTCTGATGACTTCCCCTTTTTCTTCTGTTGAAAGGTATATCAAATCATTATACCATCCTTTTCTATATGAGCTGTATGTTTTGAAAGGAAGAGGAAGATGTTGATCATGATGATTGACAGAAACGTGAAACAGGTGGTTGGGTCTATATGAAGAGTTTCTTCACAAATGAAGATATGTGTCTTCCTTTGAGAGAGACGGAAAAGCAACAAGTTCTGTTTAGTTACTTGGTCATTGTTGTGTCTAAATACATGAAACAACTTAAAGTAACGGTTCTCCATCTTCCGAACACTGCAGTCCTTTAATACAGTTCCTCATGTTGTGGTGAATCACCCCCCTAGCCACAAAATTCATTGCTACTTCATAACTGTAAGTTTGCTTCTGTTATCAATTATAATGTTAATATCTATGCTTTCTGACGGTCTTAGGTGACCCCTGTGAAAGGGATTGAGGCAGACAGGTTCAGAATTGCTGACTTAAAGGATGAAGGGCTCACTGAGGCTTTACAAGGTCACCCGACTCCATATAGTCAAACAAAACACCATGACGGTAGGATGTGTGGAAGAGCCCCCGTATGCCACTGTCACTCGTTGTGGTTATGGCCATCCTGTATAGCAAACTCCACAGGCACTTTACATGAGGGCCAGTTAGACTTGCTGTGCTGGCCAAGGCCCACTCTTCACGCCACAGTGACTTCCTTCCCTGGGCCTCAGTTGTCTTTGAGTTTTTCTCCCGAGCCTCATCTACTGGGGGGAGGATGGAGTTGCTCCCTGCTCACCTCCCTAGTGACCTGCAAGACAGAGGGTAGCCTTTGCAGGGGTTCAGTGAGCAGAATAAATAAGCTTGGGTAATAAACATTGATGTCTTGGCCCAAAGTGCACACAGCAGAAGCATGTATCCCAGCGCTGTACTATAAAGGCAGATAGTAGTTATCAGTGATTGCCTGCCCCTGGGCAGCCATGGGGCTCCTGGGGATTAGAACATTGTCTCCAAGGCTGCACAGTTGCTTGCCCTTCTGCCTTGACAGATCCCAGAAAAGCAGCAGCTGGCAGGATCCTGGACGGGCTCCCTCTGCTGCTATGAAGGCTATTTAGATTATGATTGATACTCTTGTGTGCCCAGGTACATGGCAAACAATGTAACCATAAAGCAGAAGTGCCGATAAGTAACTCGTGGGTCATTAGGAGACTTCCTAATTCCTTATTAGATGATAAGGACTGGGAAGCATGAGGAGCCAGGGGTGCCCACCCTTCCTGACTTACCTCACCTCCCACAGTAACCAACACAGAAGATCTTCAAACCCTTGCAAAATCCCCTAAAGTCACATACAGGGACTTGTGGCACCACTTAAAGTGGAAGGAAAAGCATATCGAGATGATTCATCAAAAATGTAATTTCTATCAGGATCCTGTTTTTCTTTGTGGGGACACCTTGTTATGCTGTAGAGAGTTTCAAGTCAATCTGCCAGAGGACCAGCCTGTTGGAAAATTCTAGGTGCCTCTTCGGTTTGACGACCAGGATGGGTACTGTCAGTAGGTCTTGTGTGTTTCCTGTCCAGCAATCCATTCTCTCTCTGCTCTTCCCAAGTCATGCTGAGTAACTGGCATCAGTTGGTTGCCAAGCAAGGTTTTTAAAACATCCAATAACCAGAGGCGACTTAACTCCCAGGCCTCAGAGCTGGGAGCAGGGGCTGCAGTTTTAATATCAGACAAGATGCAAGTCAAGCAAGCACAGTATGGAACACGACGAAGAGGGACATCCACAGCCAAGGCGTGACAAGCATCCTGCTATAGGGGCTGAGAAAGCCCATCTGCCCTGTAACCCAGAACAGTGAGATTGGAACAGAAATGCTCCAAAAGCACCATGGGCAGGAGAAACACACTGAGATAAGAGAAGCTAAGTGAACAAAACATATTTACATAACATTCACAGAGTGTAATCAGGAAGCTGAGCCTATGGTGGTGTACACCAGACTCAAATCCCAAAATAACACAACCTCTTACATCCCCAGCATTTAATGGCGTATTTGTTCACAAAGAAAACAGTAAATTCTATAAAGTGGAAGTGTTGTAGTCACTTTATGATCAGCCTTGTCAAGACCAGGAATTGTTGACATTTTAAAAGAGCAATGGGCCAGCAAGGTGGCTCGGGGGTAAAGGCACTTGCCACTCAAACCTGGCAATCTGAGTTCAATCCCTGGAATACACGTGTAAGGTGGAAGAGACCACGATCCACAGACTTGCCCTCTGACTTCTGTGTACATGCCATGGCACATGTGACCACACACACACACACACACACACACACACACACACACACACACACACGATAGTAGTAAGTAAACCTGAAAACAACAACAACAAAAATAATTGGTCGAGATGGATAAATTCCTCAGAAGTCAACAGCTTCACCCGAGTGTCCTAGCAGAGACATAGGGCTGAAGGATACCAGGCAAACACAAGTTCTGAGGAGCAGTTCCCTCAGGGTCGCCATGCTTATAGTGTCTGGGAGTCCTCAGCTGCAATGCTGCTCAGGAGGAAATGACAGATAAACCCACCGGTCTCCCCAAAGGTGTCACATGGGAGATGCGGACATTGAAGGCATGGATCTCCCAGAAGGAAATGTAACAGGAAGTGTTTGCACCTCAGGTTAGGCAGATGTCTTTAGATAGGATACAGAGAGTGAGCCACGCGCATGCACACACACACACACACACAGCTGGATTTCATCAAAATTAGAGGAATTTGCTCTTTGCCAGAGACTGCCAAAGTAAACAAAAGGATGAATAGTTGACCAGAATTAAATATCTGCTCAACACGCAGCTATAGGGAGGGACTTGTTTGTTTGTTGGGTGTAAACCTGGCCTGACCTGGAACTCACTCTGCAGCCAAGGCTGGTTCCAACCTTGAAGCCACCTTGGGCCCTCAGCCTCTCAAGTGCAGGGGTCACAGGGTGAACTCCCAAACTCGGCTCTGGTAGAGGAATTGTATGTAGGATGTAAGAACACTGATAGCAAGAAAACAAAGTTAAAACAGTTAAAGATGTGTGAGCTGGGGCTGGCAATATGGCTCAGCAGGAAAAGGCACTTGCTGCCAAGCCTGAGGATCTGAGTTCAATCCCCAGGACTCTCACAATGGAAGGAGAGAGCCAACTCCCACAAGTTGTCCCCTGAATCAAGTTGTCCCCTGAATTTCACAAATGACCAAATTAGATAAAAAATTTAATGTTAAGAAAGTAAAAAATGAACTATCTAGGCAAACACTTTTACCAAAGACTACCGGGGGGGGGGGGGGAGGGAGAAGCATGAGATGCTCAACACCACTTGTTAATTGAAAAGAGTAAGTTAAGATAAAAGCGGGCTGTCCTAGCATATGCACTGATAATACCAAGGGCTGGATGAAAATAGAGAGCATCTGGTCCCCTCACCCATTGCTCGTGGGCAGGAGAAATGGTCCAACTTCAATTGTCCTGACTCTTATAAAGTTCAACATACCCCTAGAAATGATGGGTGTTTATCTTAGTCATCAATCATTTACCAAAGTAAGTCCAAAGACTTGGGGCCCAGGGGCTCCTGGCTGCTTCCTGTATAATTAAGATCTGGAAGCAACTCAAAAGCCCATCCAAACACCCTGCTGTGGAGTGCTACTCAGGGATAGTAAAGAAGGAAGCTTCCTTACATGCAACAGCCTGTCGAGTGTAAAGGTGGCGGGACAAAATGATAGTCTCTGTTTGACTGGGATAGTGCTTACAAAATTGTGTGCATTTCTCAAACTTGCTGAATTTTCTTACTTCATTTTTGTGAGTTTTGTTGTTTGAGACAGGGTTTCTCTATGTAGCCTTGGCTGTCCTGGAACTCGCTCTGTAGACCAGGCTGGCCTCCAACTTACTGAGATCCGTCTGCCACTGCCTCCCGAGTGCTGGACAGCTACTTAGTTCAATTTTAATGCGCATAATTCACACATGAATACATCTGATTTTAAATAAAAGTCCATGGTATAACTATTAGCCCTTTGAGTTCCACTAGTGAAAAGGAATTGGCTTGGTTACCTAAGAAACAGGGCGGTTGGCAACTAAGAAGATTGAAGGCAGGCTGCACCCTGAATCTGCCAGCAGAGGGCACCAGAGAACAGTGGCTGCCAGGTGGGACCCGGAGAAATGAAATGACCCTTCTTCCGCACCGCTTCTTTTATTGCGCTACGTGAATATCAAATTACTGAGTGCTGAGCAAAAAATAAATATGGGGGCTACTGGCCATGAGCCTTTGGGAAACCTGGCAGTTGTGACCGAGGACTGTGTCCTGTCCTCGGAGCCTCCAGGAGATCCAGTGGGATTGGGGTGGGTCCTCTCCAGCAGGGCTGAGGAGCAAGACTCTTCTTTCCCAATCTGTATGACTAACCTGGAAGCCGAAGCTGTCCCGAAGCTCCCTCCCTTCCAGGGCTGTTTCCACAGGCACAGGGGTGGGGGTGGGGTTGTCTGGGAAGTGGGAGGGGCTGAGAAGGGTGACAGCTGATAGTATTGAAGGGCCGCGGAGGGGGGTGTGCTGTGACCAAGAAGAAGAGACATGTGGGCAAGTCCAAGACCCACAGAGCCAGGGCAGGTGAATAGAGGCTCGCAAAACCCTTTTCATCTGCTTCATATCAGATTGACTGGTGCCTCCCACCAGGCACTGCCATTTTTGCTTCTCAAAGGTACTCCACGAGATCTCGGGCACCCTGGATGTCTAAAAAGGCAGATGGCATGGAAAGACAGGCAGGCAGACTACTGAGGGATCTTGGGGTGGGGGAGGGGGAGACGATGTGGAGAAGACAACATTTGATGGGGCAGGGTTAAAGGGGAAAGAGGCTGTGGTTTTCGATTGGTTCAAGAATCACTAATGCTCCAGAGCCAGGAGGAGCCTGGTGGTGGCACTCTGGGAAAGGCAGAGGGTGGCACAATCTCAACACAGCAAGATGCCACATGGTCAGCTAACTCATAGTGTGGGGCAAGCGAGAGTTATGACAGAACGAGCAGGCTCCAAGCCTGTGACTGGCAAGCACAGCCCAGAATG
The DNA here is from genome assembly GCA_030556225.1 of Cricetiscus sungorus. Lineage (NCBI taxonomy): Eukaryota > Metazoa > Chordata > Mammalia > Rodentia > Cricetidae > Cricetiscus > Cricetiscus sungorus. The sequence goes on from JANBXA010000600.1 coordinate 54,166,036, forward strand.
ATGAAGATAGCTGTGTTTCATCAAATTGACACAGGTCAGGGTAATTTTGGAAGATGAGCATCAACTGACAAGAGGTCTCTATCAGACTGGCCTGTGGCAAAGCCTGTGGAGTATTTTCTTGATTGGTGATTGATGCTGGTGGGCCCAGCTTGGTGTGGGTGCTGCTACACCTGGGAAGATGGTCCTGGGGTGTATAAGAAAGCAGACTGAGCAAGACAGAAGGAACAAGCCAATAAATAAACAACACTCCTCCATGGCCTCTGCATCAGTTCCTGCCTCCTGGATCCTTCTTTGAATTCCTTCTCTGACTTCCTTTCATAATGGACCATGATAAGAATGTATAAACTAAATAAACCCTTGCCTCCCAAGTTATTTTTGGCCAGTGTTCTCTCATAGCAACAGAGAAGCAAACTATAACACTGTTCTTGGATGGCTAGAGTGTCCCAAGAAGGAAGAGGGGTTGGAGTGGGACAAGCCAGTGGTCCAGGCCTTAGTCCTGGAACGCAGGATTTCTCCCATGCAGCAGAAGTAGGCCACTGGGTGTTGCTAAGCCGTCAGCTTGCCATCACTTCACCCTCCTAGCTTCTAGCTGGATATCACCAACAACCCTTAGTCCAGTGGTTCTCAACCCTCCTAATGCTGTGACCCTTTAATACAGTTCCTCATGTTGTGGTGCTCTCCCCCCACCATAAAAATTATTTTCAATGTTACTTCACAACTTTAATTTTGCTACTGTTATGAATCATATTATAAATATTTTTGGAGATAGAGGTTTGCCAATGGGATCGTGACCCACAGGTTGAGAACTGAATGAAGCCTTAGATGATGCAGTGAGGATAGGTTCCCTGCTGGAGGCTCCCTGCCCAGATCTGCCTCACTGTAATGCTGTTTCCTCTCTCAGCAACTTCCGTCTGAGCGTGTGATGAAGGATGCTCTTGGACCAAGAAACAGTTCAAGGAGCACGACCATGTTCCAGGTCCCCACTGCTCTTGTTCACATCAGGAGGCAAGCAGTGGACAGGGACCCGTGTCAAAAGTGAGTAGCTCTCGGAGCATTTGGTCCAAGTGAAGGGTTTGGGGAATTGTGGTCAGAAATCATGTGTTACTCCTATAGGGTCTGAGGCCAGAGTCCATTGAGCTCTTTGAAGAGAACAGAGAACAGAGAGGACTGACTCTGAAGTTCATACAGGCAGAGACTGTCATTATTGGAGTGACTTAGAGTGTCCAGTGGCTTGCTGCTCTCAGAGGGGACGAACGGGTGTTAAAACTATACCTCTTATACATGTGCATATACACACATTCGAATATGCACAAGCATACACCAATGTATTCACAATCGTGCACATATTCACACACAGCACATATGAACATGCATGGTGGGTACATATACCCATGTATACACCATGTATTCATACCCAAACACACACACACACACACACACACACACACACACACACACACACACACACTCCCGGACACACTCACACCTTCACATGCACACTGTCTCAATGAAACCAAAATAAAATTTGCCAGGATTTAAAGGTTTTCTTTACTTGGGAAAAATGCTGCATCTAGCCACTGCAGAGGGTCAAGATGGTTTATGGAAACCCAGAAATTGGTGGAGTCTGGTTGAGGCTTTCTTCTTCTGACAGGTAGCCCCCAGGGAACTAGTGGCTGGGCAGCAGGTACTTCTCAGTAATGACAATCTGGAGGTAAAAAAGTAGGGCGGTAAATAAGCATGACAAGGAGCCACATGTGGCTGCACTCAGAAGTGTGGTCGGCTCATAACCGACAGATCTGAAGACAAAAGGGGACAAGGATGACACCCAAGCCTCAGCACTCTCTGAGGACCTGTTCTCCCCCCAAAATCATTATAAATTTTCTAAGAGGACCTGCTGACCTGTGTGTGTAGTCACACAGCCAACCACTGGGGGATGGCTAAGTTCAGGGATCCCCAGAATCCACATAAAATGCGGGTCTATAACCCTCGTGCTGGTTTCCGGTGGAGAAAGACAGATCCCTGATGCTCATAGCCCAGTCAGCCTAGACAATCAGTAAACTCTTAAGTTCAAAGAGAGACCCTGTCTCAAAAACTATGATGGAGAGGGGGTAAGGGAGACACCCAATGTCAAACTCGGGCCACCACACACCTGTGAAGGAACACACATACTCAGCAGGTGGGAGTGGCTCATGCCAGGCCCCAGGTGGACCCCCACCTGCAAACATTTACCTTGTTCAGACTTTGGGAAAAAACACCAGGGCACCTCGAAGATCAAGTTGGAAAAGCAGCACTGTCGAGAGGCACACTCCTCGGGGCTGATGCCCGGGAACCCACAATTCTTGCGGGCTGACACTTCCATGACGCACTGCTCTGATGCTGGCCATGGGAAGAAACAACACACAAGGCTCTGTCAGGCTGGCTGCTAACAGTCCAGCCTTCCCAGGGTTGCTGGGTTTGCAGCCTCCATGTGTCCCAAGGAGCTCCTTCTGTTGGTATCTCTCGGGATGGTAATAGCTAGGGCCTGGCTGCCTTTCCCACAGGAGAGTGCTAGTATGGGGAAGCCATCACAGGTGGGACTATGTGCAGAACGGGAACCTTGGGGAACCAAGTCACCCTTTTTGGACTCAGTGTTCAGCTCTATGAAATTAGAGCAGCCCACTGTAGCAAGCCCAGAAGAGGCTGGAAGACACTGGTCCTGAAAAGGGCCTTGCACAGTCACCCACCTACCTGTTTTTGTTTGTTTTGTTTGGGACACACTTGGGACCATGAGTGTGTCCCAAGAGCAAGGTCCATGCCTGCAGTGGACACGCACACAGCTGGCCTTGTGCATACTATGTTAAGTTTTCCCTGACTTGAAACACATTCCAAAACAAAGCTGCTAGAAGTCCGTTTGCAGGGGTGGTAATACCACCTTAGCTGATGCCTCCATTTTCTTTCTGACGCTTCTTTAGAATTATGGTTTTAAATCGTGGCTGGGTGGGGGGATAGGTCTGCTCACAGGCAAGTGTGGATACAGGGCATGGGGGTGTGGGGCGGGTTGGGGGAGGTATAGAAGAGGTTCTAAGTTGTGTTTGTTTGTTTGGTAAGCCTGGGCTAGCTCTAGATAAACAGCCAGGCTTCCAAGATCTTGCTCTAGACCTTGCCCAGCTGTCAGGAAGACCTGTTCTTCCAAAGTTTACCTTCTTTTGGAAGTGGGTGAAAACACCAAGGGACCCCAACAACTTTGGAGTCAAAGCAACACCCGAGATTGAAGCACTGGTCACTGGTGATGCCCGGGAAGCCACAGTTCTTTCTGCTTTTTGGTGTCATCCTGGAACACTGGCAGGGGGCTGTGAATAGATTCATCCCTGGTCAGCCCTGGCCAGTGTGCCATATGCCTGCCCCAACCTGCTCTGAGACATCAGGGACCCTTCTAAAATCCATGGCACAAGGAGTGACCTGGGGTCTTATATGCCCATGTTAGAGCTGTCTGGCTTCCTCCTTAAGGAAACCACAGGCTTTTGTTGAGACAGCTTTATGTGTCTAAAAGAGAGAGAGAGAAAGAGGGAGAGGGAGAGGAAGAGGAAGAGGGAGAGGGAGAGGGAGAGGGAGAGGGAGAGGGGGAGGGGGAGGGAGAGGGAGAGAGAGAGAGAGAGAGAGAGAGAGAGAGAGAGAGAGAGAGAGAGAGAGAGAGAGAGAGAGAGAGAGAAGGCCACACAACCTTCTGTAAAGATGATGGCTCTGGGGAAGGCGGCAGAGATCAAGGTAGAAGATGAGCAAGACTGCCCAGGGCAGCAGGTCCTCTTGTCCTCCTAACCAGGCTGACACCTGCAGACATGGCCCTCTAAGTAAGGTTGCTGGGTGCACTTCACAAGCAGCACCAGGACTGCAGGGTGCTGTCTAGCTCCTTGCAAACTGTCGCCCTGCCTTTATCCTTTGAGGGATCATATAGAAAAGCTCCACCTCGTACAGGTGACAGATGAGCTGCAGCCCATTACCACTCAAGCTGACTCAGACAGGTTTCACCTCCCACCCTCGGGGGTCACCCATGGACTTTTACTTACAAGGTTTCTCGCTTTCCACCAAAGCACACAGCCCTAGGACAAGGACCACTGCCAAGACAGGGGCACCTCGAGGTCCCATGTCTGCTCTACTGTACCTGGGCAGCCTGCAGAATGCCCAGTTCCCACTGGCTGCTGTTTTATTGGCTCCTGTCTGTTTGCTCAATGGCTCTGATAACCACCCCCTACCAGTGGCCCCAGCCCTCTGGCACCTTTGTGCAGAGGAACTGACACAGCTCCACGTGGAGGCCTGAAGGAGGTGGAAGGAAACCTTGAGAGGAAACACAAGGTTTCCAGGCTGGGGCAGGCTTGGCTCCATAAGCACAGCTGCCCCCTGCCCATGGCAGGAAGCAGGGTCATGCCAGGCTACTGACGTGGGGAATGGGCCACGTGTACAGCTGGAGCTGGCCACTCTCAGGGTCACACCCAGGAAGGGATTAGCCATTCGTGACACTGGATAAAGTTTGTGGCTATCATAAAGACAACTGATTTTTTTTTTTTAATATTTGGAGTGTGGCTATGTGGAAAAAAGGACGTTCCATCCAAGAGTCTTCTGGGTGAGGGTGGGAAGAGCATCTCACGGGACTATGGGAGGCACCTCCAAGGTGCAACCGTGATGCAGGACACACCCTGCCTCACCTTGTTCCCTGACAGCCTCAAGGACTGTTGTCCACTGAGACCAGTTGGCAGGGCCCAAAGGAGCGGTCAGGACAGGCAATTTTTAATCACCCCTGAAGCTGGACATTCTTTCTCCCACAGAAATACTTTGCACTCTCTTGGATGGTGCCCAGCACTGAGATGCCTACAGTGAGCTGCCCTGAAGAAGGGCTCTGTAAACTGAACACAGAGAACAGAAGCCAGGGAGGGGATCATGACAACTCAAAAGAGAGATGACAGGGTGGAGGAGAGAGGAGCTGTGTGCATATTCCTTGGGGCTGAAGGGATCTGTTTAGCCGTGGGCAACAGGCTGCAGAGTCAGTGATACAGACTCTGAAAGCCTTGGCTTCATCCCAGGCTCGAGAGAGAAGACTGGAGAAAGCTGTGCTGTCACACTTGGGACATCCTTAGGCCCTTTGGAGAATCCCATTTATTTGGCAAGTACCTCTGGATAAAATACTAAAAACTCCTACGCTGACCTAAGGGAGTTTATGGTCTTCAGGCTTCACTACTTTTGCTATGCTTATTCTTATGGAAACTCTTGGTTCTGCCTTCTTAGTCGTGATTATGCCTGAGTTTATTGGGAACAAAAACTTTTACAGAAAAAGCAAATTTCTCTGATCTGTCACAGCAACTAGTTTCTCCAGGCATCTCTGGATTGTTTTTGAAGTCATAGCAGGACTGCATAAGCAGGAGGAACTCACTAAAGTTAATGATTATTGCTTGTTCAATACCAAAAAGAGATAAATATATTCCAAAGAACTTAGGGACCAAGAAAACAGTTTCTTAAAAGATGCCATTAAAAACCTTATAGGAACACAGAAGGAAAAAGCGATAGGACATGAAAGGTCAGACATTTTTCTGGCAGCAGGATATGAACACTCAGATACTCGTAATATCAAAGTATCAATAAAGAAATCTAAAACGTCTAGTTCTCCTGTAAGAAGTACATTTAGAAATTCCCAGTAAGAACAAAGAAATTTAGTCTCCATAGAGTTAGGTATTAATCATTATTCTGAGAACTTATAAAGAATAGGATTATAACTGCAATCCATATAATAAAGTTGACATACAGATTGCTCAGAAACAGGTATGCACCTGAAAATGATATTCTAGGCATCATGATATATTCAGCTAATCTTATATTGTTAATAACTGACCACTGGTAGTCAAAACTATCCTGTACAATAAAGGATCATCTGGGAGCGTCACCATCCTAGACTTCAAGATCTACTATAGAGCTATAGTGATGAAAAAGCTTGATATTGGCATAAAAAAAGATAGGTGGACTAATGGAATAGAATCAAAGACCCTGATATCAACCCACACACCTATGAACACCTAAGTTTTGACAGATATGCTAAAAATATAAAATGGACTAAAGAAAGCATCTTCAACAAATTGCGCTGGTATAACTGGCTGTCAACATATAGAAGAATGCAAATAGATCCATATCTATCTCCGTGCACAAAACTCAAGTCCAAATGGATCAATGACCTCAATATAGATCCATCCACACTGAGCCTCATAAAAGGGAAAATGAGAAATACATTTGAACACATAAGCACAGAGACTACTTACTAGTAGCGCAGACTCTGAGAGCAACAAATAATAAATGGGACCTCCTGAAACTGAGAAACTTCTGTAAAGCAAAGAACAAGGTCAACAAGACAAAACAGCTCCCTACAGAATGGGAAAAGATCTTCACCAACCCCACATCTGACAGAGGGCTGATCTCCAAAACATACAAAGAACTACAAGAAACTAGAAATCAAACTACTAAATAATCCAATAAAAATTGGGGTACAGATCTAAAGAGAAAATTCTCAACAGAACAATCTCAAATGGCAAAAAGACATTTAAGTAAATACTCAACATCCTTAGACATCAGGGAAATGCAAATCAAAACCACTCTGAGATTCCATCTTACACATATCAGAATAGCTAAAATCAGAAACACCAATGACATCTTATATTGGAGAGGATGTGGATAAAGGGGAATACTCCTCCATTGCTGGTGGGAGTGCAAATTTGTACAGCCACTATGGAAATCAGTATGGCGATTTCTCAAAAAATTAAAGATTAATCTACCTCAAGACCCTGCCATACCACTGTTGGGCATATACCCAAAGGAGGCACATTCACACCACAAGGACATTTGCTCAGCTATGTTCATAGCAACATTATTTGTAATAGCCAGATCTTGGAAACAGCCTAGATGCCCCTCAACTAGAGACTGGATAAAGAAAATGTGGTATATTTACACAATAGAGTACTATTCAGTGATAAGAAACAATGGCATCCTAAAATTTGCAGGCAAATGGAAAGAACTAGAAAAGAACATCCTGAGTGAGGTAACCCAAAACCAGAAAGACAAATATAATATGTACTCACTCATGAGTGGATACCAATAAAACAAAAGATGCCCAGATACCCAGCCTACAATCCATAACCCCAGAGAAGCTTGAACCCTCGTCCAGAAACAGATAGAAGCAGATGCAGAAATCCACAACTAATCAATGGGCCAAGATCCTGGAGTACAATCAAAGTGAGAGAAGAGTGATAATATGAACAAAGGAGTCAAGACCATGATGAGGAAACCCACAGAATCAGATGACCAGGGCTAGTGAAAGATCACTGACTCCGGTCTGACAAATGGAGGACCTGCATAAGACCAAACTAGACTCCCTTAATATAGGAGACAATGGTGTGACTGGGACAATATATGAGGCCACTGGCAGTGGGTCCAAGATCTAACACTAATGCACAGACTGACTTAGTGGAGCCCATTCTATGTGGAGAGATACCTTGCTCAGCCTAGATACGGGTGTGGGGGTGGAGAGGTGCCTTGGTCCTGCCTCAACGAGGTGATGGGACAGACTTAGTAGACTTCCTATGGGAGGCTTTACCCTCTCCATGGAGCAGATGGGAGGAAGGGGGAGTAGAGGGAGTGGGAAGAAGGGAGGGAGGGGAACTGGGATTAGAATGTAAAAGAATAAATTAATAAAAAATAATTGATCACTGGGCTCAAATTTCTTACTTTGTAACCGCATGTTTGCTGCCAGCTAGGGCACAGTATGAATAAGATGCACCTAGCTAGATATAAACGTTTGGCTTGCTATATAATGATATGGGGTGAAGTTCAATGACATCAAGGGAGTGGGAAAGAAGAGAAACTAAAACATCAATTATTCTTGGAAAAATGATTAAAGAGAAATGCTTTGAAACAACAACAACAACAAAAGCAACTGTGCTATAAATCACCCATTATCTCAAACATTCTCATTTCTTCCTCCACTCTAGTCCACATCCTAACCCAACTCCCCCTCCCCTAATAGGTGTTCTGCTGAAGTTACCTGTCCCCTGTCACTTAACCCTATTCTGCTGCTGCTCTTGAGCAATCCCCCACTTCCCTGTAGAAGCCCGTGCCCTACAGAGATAACTTCTTGCATCAGTTTTTATAGACAGTCTGTCCATACCGTGAGCAGCCATTTAAGATGGCCCCACGCTTCGGACCAGTGACCTTGGGAATGAGTCCATATAACAGTAAACAGCCATAGCTATGGAACCAGACCATTGTCTCATCACAGGGGCTCAGAATAATCTCAAAGCTGCGGTTTCCACTTATGCAAAAGTTGGTGGGTAATGTGGGATCCAGACTCTGAGCTGTACCACATCTATTGCACCTGCCCCACGGGGGTCCTCTGGCCTGCCTCCTGTGTCATGGACTCATTCCCAAGGTCACTGGTCCAAAGCTTGGGACCATCTTAAATTTAAATAGCTTCAGTACTCCAGGCATATCATATCCGACTCACAACTGACCACTCCATATCTTCTCCTGGACTCCAGGATTTCCCCTTCCCCTCTCACTTAGGATCTGAACTGTGCAAGGACAAAACACGGTGTCTTTTCTGTTCCATATGCTCTCACTTCTAGCACTTTCTCTGTGGCTACCGTAGCAGCCACTTCCTAAATCCTAACCCTCTAATCCATAGCAGCTCAGATCTCCCTCTGTCTGCACCCCTTCTCCTCCAGCCTGGCTTCCACGGGGTCACATCACCTGGCAGCCTCCTACCTTGGGGTGCATACCTGTTCTAGAACTTGGTTGTGCAAGCCTCACACTGCTGCCCCCATGCATGCTCTCAGACTGGCTATGACTCTACAATGATGTCATTCTTCTCTACTCCTCTCCGACTCTTCCCCTTTAGTCCCACCTGCACCTCTTGTGGGAGGGAGGAATAACAAATGGCAGCTTCTTGGGTACCAGCCAGGCATCTCCTTCTGATCACAGAGAAAGGGATCCTGACCAACCTCTCCAGTACCTGACTCTAAAACACTGTCAAATGACAGGGATGCAGGGGAGGGGAACAACAAGGCAAATCCCCCACTGCCCCTGTTTTCTTCCTGAAGGTAGGGAGACCAAATTTGGCACAGTTCTCTAGTTAAGTTGTAGGGATGTGAGAATTAGCTACCAGACTCGGGTCATAACCAGGGTAGCTGGGTGGGAAAAGGAGGAAAATGAAGCCCCCAGAACATGAATTGGAGTCTCTTGAGTTCTAAATCAAATTTTTAACTGCCTTGACCCCATGGGCAGACAAATCGAATGCTGAGGGAAGAATGGTTGCCAGGGGGCTGAGCTGAACATGCACTGTGGTTCTTATGGTCTGGAATCACATGGATTCTACACTGCCTGAGGAGTAGCACAATGAGCCACCCAAGGATGGGTTAGAGACACAGAGGCACACATAGGAACAGAATGATCAATTCCGAAGTGGGGTGCTCCAGGCCCATTCTAGAAGGACTTTCAAAGTCTTGAAAGAATCAAGTTACTCTGCAAGTAAATTAGCTACCCGAGTTAGCTTGCTTTGGTTGCTGGACAAAAGGCCACAGGCCCTGGGCTTCAACAGCAGGCATGTGTCATTTCATTTCCTGAGGCTGGAAGCTCAAGATCAAGGTGTCAGCCAGGCCAGTGCCTTGTGAGGCCTTTTCTCAACATCTTCCGGTGTTTCACAAGGCTGACCCTCTGTTGATTATAACTGACACAGCTTTATCTTCGGCAGCTCCTGTAATAGTCCATCTTCAGATCTAGTCATTCTGAGATCACTGAGGTCAGGGAACAGAGTTCAACCAATGCACAGACTGACTGAGTGAAGCTCAGCACTTTCCTAGGGACAATAACACAACAGTGACTATGTGATGTGTGTGTTGTTATTTATCTCATGGCTGTAACACAATGTCCCACAGAAGCAGCTGTAGAAAAGGAAGATGTAATTTGGCTCACAGTTTCAGAAGCATTCAGTCCATCATTGCAAGGCAGGGTTGGCAGCATGGATCCACGGCGGTGGGATGTAGACAGAGATCCTCATGGGTGGTCAGACTGCTTAGAACAGAACTCTATAGAAATGGTTTAACTTTCAAGACTGCCCCGAGTGTCCCGCCTCTGCCAGCTAGGCTGCATATCCCCCACTCCCAAACAATGACACCAGATGGGGACCAAGTGTTCTAACACATGTGCCTATGAGGGACATTACAAACTCATGCCACAACATTCCATGTCTGGCCCCCCACAGTCCCGTGGCCACCATGTAATTCAAAATGCATTTAGTCCAACTGCAAATGTCCCCAAAGAAGAGTCCCAACACTGTCTAAAAGTCCAGTGTCTACCAAGAGTCAAGATCCTTAGTTGTGAGTCTCTGAAAAAAATTCTTTTTAAATTACAACTTTCAATATACAAAGCCTCAGACTCAACACTTTCATTCTAAGATGGGGAAAGGGATATTAGTGAAGAAAAACTGGGCCAAAGAAAATCCTGAAACTAACATGGCTAACATAAAATCCAGCAACTCTATGCCTGGCACCAATGCACATGGTGTCATCACTGGGGTTCTAGTAGGACCGGGCCACTCCATCTAGTAGTCCTACTACCAAGCACACACAGACTGTCTCTTGGCCAGCTCCACTAACAACCTGCAGCGCTACCTGGTACATATTCCAGATCAACAACATCTCCAACACTGGGGGGGGGGAGCACTGAGATTTACATCTCTCTTTTACCAACTCACTTATTAGCCCCTTGGGCCTCTCTTCAGACAGTCTTGCCTAGTCTCACAGGCTCCCCCCCCCCAGAAGCTTGGAGCCAGTCTCCATTGTCCCACGACTCCGGCATGCTGCACTTTACAAAAGCAGTGATAATGTAGCCATGACCTCTGGGACCACTGCTACCATGACCCCCCGGTGCCATCACAGCTGAAACCTGGGAACCATTTCTCTCCATGGCTCTGTTTGAACAGCAGGCTCTGGGGACTCTCTCCTGACAACTCCTCCCTTTGCAATGACTCTTCTTCCTAATAATGTCTTTCAAATGAGTTTGCAGTCATACACCCAGGAGTATTTGAAGGGCAGGTTCTGCCCTTTGGTCACCTTCTCTATTGTTCCAGTGCAGAGTGGGAGGGCTTTTTTCGAAGGACACTTTGACAATTAGATACTTCCTCCAGCCTTGCTTTGTGTACAACTTCAAATATTATTGCATTCCTTTCCTTGCCAAACTTCACAGTGCTCTTATCTTTTTTGCTCTGGATTCTCACCATACATTTGGATAAACGCATCAAGTAACAGCCACACAAAAGCTGGATTGTTATCTTGTCTTGAAATTTCCTCCACCGAAGAAAATTAGTCTATGCTTTTGAGTTCAGGGTCACTTGATTGATTAGGACATGGGCAGAATGTGTCCAAAGTCTTTGGCAGGTTAAAAATAAATGGACTCTAGCTTAAATTCAAATGAGGTTTCTTCTCACATGAACTCTCAGGAGTCTGTCTTTGCTGTTATCATTTCTATCTATATTTTGGCAGGGATTCTGAACTCATCGTTCCAGGATGTGTCTAATGTCATCTACAAACTCCTCCACAATGTTCTCTGACAGGTGACAAAGGCTCTGACCTACGAGGGCAGGTTTAATCACAACACTTCTCTCCATACTGTCTTTGTGTTAGTTAATTTGTGAGACAATATTGACAGAAGCAACTCCAAGGAGTAAATGTTAACTTTGACTCACAGTGTGAGGAGGGATTTCAGTCTATGTTGGCAAAGAAGGCAAGTGTGTTGAAGTACTCCACGAATGTGAGAGTGTGGAAAATCCTTCACGTAGCATCCAGACCAGGAGTCAGAGGACTCAGACTAAGACAGAAGACGATATTGCTTCACAGCCTCTCCTAGTAGCCTAGCCTCCACCAGGTAGGCATTATTTCTCTTATGTTCTACAACCTCCAAAGCCAGATGACCATTAAGTGTCCAAATGACATTTCAGACTCAAACCATGACAATGTGTAATACAAAAATCAAAATCTACTATACATAAACAAAGCAAGAAAATACATCCAACAATCATTAGAAAGGAATATATACACAAATATAGAAACTCAAATAATTTTAAGGAAGATAAATTCAAAGAAAAAAAACATGCACCAAATTACTAGAAAGTGATAATTAGGAAAAATTCTTAAACTTGCCAGGAAAACCATCACAAAACTTGCATAAATCACTGACTTTTCCTGAAACAATGAAGACCAGAAGTGATGGGACTGTGTACTCTCTGTGAAAACACCCCTCAAAACAGTGTTGTGTTTAGATGGGGTTGCTATTTACAAACCTGTCCTCCAAGGAACTTCACGTGAATTCAGGCTGAAGCTTTTCCACATCACCCCACCCAGCCCTTCTCCCAACCCTCAGGCTGGGCTGGCTCAGTGGTGGCGCCTGCTCGACTCTGTCAGCTTTCAATATACAGATGAATAAAGTCTTACAGTTTCTTATTTGGTTTGTACATTGTAGAAAGCCAAGCTGACCTGTGACTTTCTCAGGACAAAGGGAACTTTAGTTCTGGGTCCTTGTACAGGAATGGACTTGGGAAGACTGGTCCATGGCTGGTACCACTGCCTTGGGACTCAGGGTGACAGCTTATGCTCCCTGGCTTGTGGTTATCAGCCCTAAGGCTATTTAGTGTTCTCTTTGCCAGCAGTATCTGATATAGCTCTCTGCTGATCCTGGCCATCTCTCCTCTCTCTCTCTCTCTCTCTCTCTCTCTCTCTCTCTCTCTCACACACACACACACACACACACACACACACACACACACACACACACACACACACACACACACACACACACACACACACACACACCCCACAAATGATATATAGGCTGCTGTACATCTTAATACATTTGCTTATGCAAGAGGTCCCAGTTATTGCCTTTGTCTTCTTTATCTCTTGACTTCTTTATTTCTCATCTCTCTTTCTCCCACTTGACACCTTGCTGTTCAGAACCCTTAGTACCATGGGTTCAGGCCAATGTTAATGCTTTGTCCTGCTGCCGAAACAAAACAGCTGGTAAAAGCAGTTTACAGCAGACAGAGTTTATTTGGCTCATGATTCCCGGTCTTGCATATGAAGAATCACCCACATGACATAAAACCTAAAGTTAATGCTCAGCATTGAAGGATCCCGAGAATCCTGATTGGATTTGGGAGTTTTTAGTGGCTCAGACACAAATGCCACTTCCTCCTGCTCACAGTCACTTCTCTTCAAAGGACCAGTCACCTGTCCCTTCTCATCCTGAAGTAGCTTGTTGGGTCTCCAGCATACTGCCCACCCACAGAACAGCTTAAAAACATTCATCCAGTCTGTCTACAGAAACACTGGTCATTACACCTTGATACTGCAGAGCCTGGATCCCAGTCGCCCCAGCCTGAGAACCTCCCCATGGGTCCTGTGTGTGTGTGCTGTGTCATTCTCTCCCAAATGTAAGTGTGTGAGTCACAAACTCATTGTTCTCACATCCACTTCGGGTGAAAAGTTACCTGACCAACCCTATACTCTAGGAAGGGGTCCCTCCCTCTCCAGAGAGCTATGCTGTCTTATCTTTGGACTATCTTTAAGGATGTTTGTAGAACAGATATCCCTGGAAGGAAGATAAGATGTCTCAAAGGATCCCTAAGAACAGGGTTCCACCCCATGACACAATCTATTGTATATGGGGATCCCCCCAGCCTGTCCTGTCATCTTATGGGGTTGGAACAGGACCAAGGGAGCATCACAAGCATCTTGTTGGTGCTAGTTGCTTGACAACAAGCAGCAAAGCATTGTCTCTAACCCAGGAACAGCCAGGCTCCCACTAGTGATCGAAAGACTCTGACATGTAGAATAGCTCTTAACAAAAACATAGACAGATGAACACCAGCAAGGTTCCTGGTTCCAAGGATGCCTCCGAATGCTCTTCTGTCCCCATGCTGCAAGTAAGAGAGCTCCCTGGGGGCCCCTACCTCAGACCTAGTTCCCCCAGGTAACATTTGCCCCTGTCCCCACACCCAATGGGCATGGTCAGTGCCACAGGTGCAGACAAAGTGACTATCTCACTACACTCCACCATGCTGACTTGTCAGCATACAAAGCAGCATGAAATATTGGCCCTTCTCAGACTGAGTGGAATCACTCACTTCCTGAAAAGGCTCGGCTTACGTGCTCTCTACTAACTCCGGTGAGGTTCACACCTGCCCAGCATGTGTACGAATACACACGATGGCATTTGCCTAATTGAATCTGTCCTCCACTCAGAAAAGATCATCTGGGTGTTAAGATCTGAGGAAAGAGATCAAAACATACTTTTGAAGTCCTGTTCCTTGTCCTTGGGCCCCTGGCCACAATCTGCCTGGTGGCTGTCCAAACCTTGCAGAAAACTCCATGGCTGGCACTTGCCAGGTTGATGTCTTCCTCCTTAGTTTATGTTTCCCACAAGGCTCCCAAGCAGCAAATAGTTCAACACGCGGTCCCTCCCTGCCTTCACAGTCAAGGATGTTTTCTTAAGTTAGCACTATCATTCTCCAGTGTTACAACTGACCCTACAAACATGATGAAAAGCCACAACTTGACTTAAGCACTAGTTCCTGGTCTGGCCCTCAGTCCAACAGTGGATAGAAGCCCAGGGCTGTGTGGGGTGTTATCTGGATCCTGTGCTCTGGAGCAGCAAGGCTCACAGACCAAGCAAGGCTATAAACCACACTGTGTGTTGTATCACCCTTAAAAGGAAGAAGATTTTCACAGCCCTCTCTGGGGCTCAGGTGCCTGGAATGGAACACCCAAACCCTTAACTATGGGGTACTCATGGGTCCTTCCCTGACCCAGGGTTGTGGTCTCAAGCTCCAAAATGGAGACTCAAGTCAAAGGCCCAATCTGGACATGAATCATGCTCTCAATTCACTTCTGTCTCAGGCATAAGGATGCTTGGTCATTATCATGACCCACAGAGCACTGGGCTTCTACACTGAAATGTTAGGCTGACCACACATGGCCCTAATGCCGCCTTGGTGGATCTCAGGTGTGAGGTTGCAGCAGGCTAGGCATAGCTGAGGCCCGTTCCATTCCCCTCTGTCTGAGTCTGTGTTTCTGGGACTCTATCTATCTATCTATCTATCTATCTATCTATCTATCTATCTATCTATGTATCTATCTATCTATCTATTTATCTCTTCCTCTCTCAGTGCTGGGGACTCTAGGGCCCACCCATGTATTAGGCAAGCATTTTACCACTGAACATATCCCAGGCTATATTTTATGTTTTATTTTGAGATAAATCTCAACAAGTTGGTCTAGTCTTGAACTCACTCTGTAGCCTACACAAGACTTAAACACATGATCCTCCTGCCTCAACTTCCAGAATAGTAGTGATTACTGACATGGACCACTGGGCCTGACCCTTTCCCTCATTTTTGTCCTGCTGACTCCTTCCTTCTTCTTGACATTTGGCAAGTCGTAGAGATTACTTGTCATCCACAAGGAACAAGTCTTAGGAGTGTCACTCATGACTCACACATTTCTCTGGGTGCCCACTGTCTACACCAATGCCTCTTACGGTCTACAGACTTCCCATTTGTAGGAGAGTTAGCCAGTCTGAAATAACAGCAAACATCTGTGATGAGTGCTTTGGTCAGGGTCCTGGGGCTTCAAAGCATTAAGTTTTCTAGGATGGCCTTAAACTCCTGATCCTCATGCTTCAGCTTCCTGGATAGCTGTAATTTCAGGTTTGAACCACCAGGTTGGGTTAATGTGGGCTGAGCTTGTGATCCTGATCCACAATCTGAAGCCCAATACCAATGAGCTGCCTGCATTTAGAGAGACTGTCTTCTCATTCATTTTGTTGTTTCCAAAACTGTTCACCGTGCCAGAAAAGGTTTCCCATGTGTGACTGTGTCAACAGGCTTCATGAGGCTTAAATTCTTGGCCATTGGTTAAGATCACATGTATGGGTCTGAGCTTATTCCACCATGGGGTTCATATTTTTCGGCACCTGTTGAAGGTGTTTTGTTTTTAACAGATCTTAGCTTTTAAAGTCCTAGATTCTGAGAATTCTGAACGAGCTGACAGACAGCAAGCCGACTCCCTAGTTCTCATTCATAAGCCCCAGGCTCCTTGTAAAGTAGAAACAGAAGCCAGAAAAGCAGAGGGGCCACGAGTACAGGGCAGAGCTCTGTCCACAAAGGATGGGTGGGCCCCAGGATCGACCCAGCTGCAGAGATTAATGACTGGGTGACGTGGCGATTGCACAACACGCTATTAATTTTCATCATTAATAGCTTAGCTTGCACAATGGCATTAATTGCTATTCAAAATCAGAACCCTGTTTCTGTATCCCCGAGGAGGTGGCCTGTGTACACAGCCATGCCACCCTGTACTTAGGGGTGTGTCACTGCATATGCCAACGGAAACTCTGCCCTTAGAAACTAGTCACTGTGTTTGAAAGCATGGCTGTAATTATGATTTTTAAGTGTGTGGAAGGTGGGACAGTATGCTTTAATTAAATAGACATCACAGCAGTGGTCCTGACAGATGGAGGAGTTACTCCTGCCATGAGAAGTGCTAATTCATACTCCGACAACACAATGAGTCCAAAGAGCAATTTTGTTGAAATAGAATTTTAAAATAAAAACCATTCCCAGGGCTTTGAATCAACGTGTGTGTTTATGCTAGTAATTTGCACAGGCGTAAAGCACCCTAGGGCTCTATAGACCCTAAAGAAAATCAGCTGGGGCTGGAGAGCTGGGTGAACAATGAAGAATGCTTGCTGATCTTGCAGAAGATCCAAGTCTAGTGCCCAGGACCCATGGCTGTCACTCTACCTCCTGGGCATCTGACATCCTCTTCTGGCCTCCTGAGGCACCTGCACACAGGACACACACACACACACACACACACACACACACACACACACAC
The DNA here is from genome assembly GCA_030556225.1 of Cricetiscus sungorus. Classification (NCBI taxonomy): domain Eukaryota; kingdom Metazoa; phylum Chordata; class Mammalia; order Rodentia; family Cricetidae; genus Cricetiscus; species Cricetiscus sungorus. The sequence goes on from JANBXA010000600.1 coordinate 54,182,991, forward strand.
ACACACACAATCTCTTGAGAAAAGAACATAAGCATTTCCATTATTCATGGCTTGCACTATGTGTAAAAAAAAGCTATCAAGTACACATTCACCCTCAGATAAGATACTGGCCTACAGTGTGGTATTAACACCATCAGTAACACTGTTTGTAAAAGGAAATTCAAAAGCAAAATCCAAGCACTGTTACTTGGGAGTGGATAACCTCTCATCAGAACTAACCCCACACAGCACAGATCCCAGGAGCAGGCAGACCAGGATGCAAACAGTACATTACAGCTTTACAAATGAAGGTCTATGCTGAATATGTCCAGTCACAAGAATTAGTGTCAAATGCCATCAGCTGCTCAGCTTGCTGTGTGACTGTGTCCTTTGGAGGGGTGATAGCACTTAGGTCAGCTTCATCTTCCTTTTCTGCACAAGCTCTATAGTCTAAAAGAAATCCCTGATGGCTTCCCCACATTCACCATGCATCTGCATCATCAGACCAGACCCTTCATGGTGGTTCAGTGTCGGAAGCAGACACACTGGCCTTATGCAAAACAAACAAAAAAATAAACATCTATCTTCAGTCACCTTGATTTGCCAGGTAAGCTGGCCATATGACTTGCCAAATCTGCTCACTTTGGTGGGGAGGTGGGCGTTGAACCTCATCAGCTATGAAGGAAGATACAGGCCTTGTTAATGGGCTGAGTTCCTGCAGAAATCCCAGCATTCGATGGCTTCAGCTCTAACAACACTTGAGTTTACTTAACACAAAGTCTGGGAGTGTGTGGTGGGGAGGGGGAGTCAACTGTTCAAGGAAGTTCAGACTCTAGCGCTGGGATCTTCCAACTCATTATCACAGATGGCTGCCTGCAACACATTGTACCTTCACACCATAGCAGCCAAAGGCAGGCCAGAGGACACTGTTTCTTCAACAAGGTGGAAAATTCCTAAGTTCCTTCCCCCATGCCCTTTCACACAGATGCCCCCTTTGGATCAGGAATGCTTCTAGCTGAAAGAGTTTGGAAAGGGAATAATTTTCCTCATTCTCCATGAGTGAAGGTTAGGTGAGAAAGAAGGGGAGGTGTGGGAGGTGAGTACCCAAGGAATAGGCCAGCTGCAAGATGTCATGGGAACACCCTTCTAGCCACTTGAGAGTTGCTGGGAGGAGACAGCGTGAGGTGTACCTGCTGATTGGCCTTTAGAGGACACTAGAGCATCACCTCATGCATGGCTCAGCAAACTGTGGGAGACAGTGGTGGCATGGTGCCGACCCTCAGCTCTTTGTCCCAGGACTGTGTCTCAAAGAGGCTGTGTGGATTATTCCCCGTCTGAGGTTTATGGGATCCTATCAATGACAGTTCATCTCTCACCAGTAACAGAGGCTGTGGTAGCTTGAATGAGAATGTCCCCATTTTAGGTACTTGAATATTTGGTCTTTAGTTGGTCTTTGGGGAGGTTTAGGAGGTGGGTGCAACTTTGCTGGAGGAAGTATGTCACTTGAAATGAAAAGCCTTGTGCCATTTCCAGTTTGCTTTCTGTTTCATGCCTATTTGAAAATGGGAGCTCCCGACATCAAGCCTACATCTTGCTATCATGCTTCCCTGCCATGATAGACTCATCCCTCTGGAAATGTGAGCCCAATAAACTTTTCCTTCTATAAATTGCCTTGGTCAGACAGCTATAAAAAAGTAATTGTCAACTTGACAGGATTTAGAATTACCATGAAAACAAATCTCTGGGCATGCTGTGAAGAAGTTTCTAGATCAGGTTAACCAATGTGGGAAGACCTGCCATAACTGTGAAAGACACCATTCTCAGGGCAAGCCCTATACCAAATAGTCTTTGAAGAAAGCCAGGTGAGCAGCAACATGCAACTCTCTCTCTCTGCTTCCTGACTGTGACTGTGGATGCAATGTGACCCCTCAAGCTCACACTACTAAGCCTTTCCCGCCATGATGGACTGTGTGCCCTGCAACTGTGAGCCCAAACAACGCTCTCCTTCTGTAAGTGGCTTTTCTTGGGTATTTTCTTACAGCAACTAGATAAATAACTAACTGTATGGTTAGGTAGTCTTCAGACGTACTGAAGAGGTGAGGAGCATCCCTCTGATCTCAACAGCACATGCATGACGCAGAACATGCGATTGGGTGCCGTCAGCTGCCAGTATCATTGCACTCTGTCTGATTCTGAGTATGTACAGATCTCTTTCCTTGTCATCATTTCCCAAAAGATGCAGTAACACCGCTCTTTAGGACTTTGCTTCCACTGTTGCTGGTATTTTGAGTAACCGAACATTTCAGCCATGTAAGGGGACAGTGTTGGTTGTGTACAGGTTACCACACCATTCCACCTAAGCATACTGTGCGTTCACAGAGTTTGTTGTCCTTGGAAGCTCCTAGAGCTGGTCTCCCAGAGACACTGAAGGATGACTGTCAAGAGTAAGTTTTTCCCTGCCGTCCTGGGCCCACTGCCACACCAGCCCCAATGAACACACAGAGACTCTGTATTAGATATAAAGCTGTTGGCCAGTTACTAGTTTCTTATCTGCTAGCTCTGTCTTAAATAGTAACCCATTTCTTTTAATCTGAGTATTACCGGAGAGAGGGGCTGGAATTCTGTTCTCTCAAGTCTCTCCATGCTGACTCTCCCTACTCCTTCCTCGAATCCTTCTTGTTTCCTAGTCCCACCAATCTTGCTTTTCTATTGGCCAACAGTGCTTTATTCATTAACCAATACAAGAAACATATTTACAGAATGACATTTCCCATCAGATGACTGTGTGCACTTGTTATAGGGGACAGGCTCCTTCTGTCCTAAGTACTTACTTCTCCTGGTTGCTCTCATTTCTCTATGCCTCATCCTGATGTCTGACTGACATAAAGAGAGAGATGCCCCACAGGATTCTGTCCTCCCTTCTTCCTCCTGGGAACCATGTACAATAAACACCTAGGAGTCCTGTGAGAGGAGAGAGCCAGATGCCCTGGACTGCTTATTTGTGCTCTCTGGAGTGCACTGGCTGCCTCTAAGAGGTCCCTTTCCTCACCCCATGAAAGCTCTTAGGCTAGAGGCACCTATGATCCCCCTCAATGAGGCTGCTCATCTGTCATGACTATACCAGGCTGGCAGTGGCATTGGTAGTTCCAGATGAACCTGTGTCCATTTATTTGGGCTGTGTTTAAACCAAGATGAGGGGGGGACTTCCAGCCTCTGCATCCCTTGGCTCTTATTCTACTTCCCAGTTAGTTTGTTTGCTGGCGGCAGGTTTGATGCATGACCACACCATCTTTTTATTAACTCATTCAGACATGTGACTATGGGCTCACATCCTAAGCCAGTTTCTGTTGGGGGTAGCATTAGTTTGGCTGCCCTAGCAGAAGTGAAGGAGTGAAGATGTTGCAAAGAGACTACCATGTCCCTTCATTTGGTTACCAGATTGAGACATACACCCCCAAGAGATTAGGATTCCCCCAGAACCTCATATCAGGGAAGAAAAGGCTGAAGCCTGGTTCTAGCCAAGGGGAAAGGGAGGATCTTGTATCCTTAGAAGAGATTTACAGCCTTCCAGACTGCCTTGCCTGAGAAACTGGAGTCCAGACAAGGTGGAGGATGAAACCACACTTTGACCATATTGCTTAGCTATGCACAACTCTTGCCTAAATTCTTGCCTATTTAAGCCTTCATGTCAGGATCCCAGAGATGGATTAGGGATGGAAGGTCACTGGGTCTCTGTTCCTCTTCCCAATGTGCCCTCATTAAATGAACCTTGTTCTTCTGCTTTCCATTGTTGTGTCTTTAGTAACCACCACCACCCAGAATCAGAGACTGATCCTGGTTTGTTCGATTGACAACAACTCTAGTGGCATTGGAAGATGGGCCTCAGCTCTTGGTCAGTCCCTTCTCCCTCCGATGCCTGAGGAGCACCCATGGGGATCACTCATGAAGCACTTGTGCTGGAAGCCTGTGAGGTCCCTCAGCATGACCCTGAGACCTCTGTCCTTGGTCCCAACACCAGTGACAACCAACAGCATTGCATCAGCTACAGGATGTATCTACCACACCCACTTTACCCTCCCAGGTACCTGCTCCTGCCTCCCCTGCACAGTTCCAACTAAGGGTTGATCTATGACAAGGAATAAGTAGCCAACATATTACCTTTGACTATCAGAGAGAGGAAATGGCAAAACAGCTTGTTTTTTGTTTTGTTTTTTTTTTTTTTTTTTTTTTTAAGAATGAAGAACACAGAATAGCATTCATATCTTTTAATTCTCAGGCCGAATTTGAGTTCCAAAAGTCAGAGAGGTTGAACTGTATCACCAGGCCAGATCCAGCACAGAACAGGTGTATAGGCAGTGGATGGGCCAGATGGCTCTGGTTCCCAGATGCAGGTGGTGGTGCCAAGTCTGGATACAACCAGCTCTCTCAGATGGACTCTAGAAAGGACATTCCTCTAAAGGAAGAAGAGCAAACAAAAGATACTTATGAGTGTTGTCTTTCTCTTTAAACAGCTGTAGGGAGCTTTGACTCAAAGTGGCAAGTAGGGAAATTCTTCATGAAATACAAATTGTCAGGACTCAGGAAATGGCTTAGTTGGTGAAATGGTCACCTTGCAAGCAAGAGGATCTGAGTTCGATCCCCAGCTTCACATAGGAAGGTGCACTTGTAAATGCTTGTAATCCCAGGACTTGGAGATGAAAAGAGACAGGAGGCTTCCCTGAGGCTTGCTCACCAGGCTGTCTACTCATCCCAGTGAGAGACCCAGGAAAGTGGGTGGATGGCTCCTGAGCAACAATGCATGAGGTCAACCTCTGGCATGCACAAAAGTACTTACACAAATGCACACAGAGAAGCTGGCTTGGCACTGTCTTGCCATCTTGCCCTTCACTCCTGCTCCAATGAGCATTCTCCAAGGACGTAGCTTGGTTTAGACTTGACAAACTGCCAAGTAAAAGTGGTCCCCTCCATTGCCAGATGTCAGCCCTGGCCTATCAACCCTAGACCAGGATTCCTCCATGTCAGGCATTCAGGGACCACCAGACTGGTAAAGACCCACCAGTGACACTGAGTCTCATCTAGTTCTCCCTACGAGCTAAATCCTCATCCCCTGTTGAGAAGTAACTATACCTTCTGGAGGGTTTTCGATGACTAGAGGTTGGAAGCACCATGGAAATCCCCGGATAGTGTCATCAAAACAGCAACCTCTTTCCTTGCACTGCTGGGGGGTGATGCCAGAGAAGCCACAATTTATCCTTTCTCGGGGAGTCATGGTACATGTTTCTAAGAAGACAAAAAGCAGAGGAAAGTCATGAGCATGGGCTAGATTCCTGAAGTTGTCCACACTCTTGGCAGCTTCCTTCTCCGAGGAAACAGGACACAGCCTGCTGGGATCCAGGCCTGAATATGCAAGGGGATACAGTCTTCATTTGCAGATGCAGGAAGACTGATGCTGGGGTCAGGGCCCAGGTTTGCACACCTCCACCTGTTAGGTGATGGATGTACTGTCCACGTATTAACCTCGGCACCTGGTCAGTGAACTGTACTTGCCTAGTAAATAAACACTGAGCAGTATGCATTCTAGCTACATGTAGGAACTGGCTTGGCAAAAGCCAGACGCTGTGCCTGGTGACAGACTACAGAGATGAAAGCAGAGGTCTTACGGCCCCCTTCCTTTTGTTCCAAGAAGCTGGTGAGCATTCCCAAGGATGTATCTTTGCTTCAGCCTTGACAAACAGCCAAATAAAAGAGGACCCCCTGTCAGATTTTCAGGTCCAACTCTCTACCCTAGACCTGGATTCAGAGACTCACAGACCCATGGAGGGCATGCACCACACAACACAATCATCCCAGTGTGCAGAAAGGATAAGCTTGGAGATGGTGGTAGCACTCGTGCAGGAGGGAGCCAGTGAGGGGAGCAAGCAGGGTGGATGGGGGGTGTGGAGAACCATAAGACTAAACAAAGCTGGGACAGTTCTTCATTAGAGAAGGCTGAGTGGATGACATTTTAGGTGTCCCAAGCATATATCAGAGTTCCAAGGACTGGGTGTGCATCAGGGCCTGATGGAAGATGTCATTCTGTAAATATGTTTCTCTTATTGGTTAATGAATAAAGCATTGTTGGCCAATAGGAAAGCAAGATAAGCAGGACTAGGAGACAGGAGGATTCAGGGGGAGGTAGGAGGAGATTCAACATGTAGAGACTTGAGAGAGCAGAGATCCTGACCCTCTCTCCGGTAAGATAAGACCACGTGGAAATACTTAGATTAATATTTAAGACAGAGCTAGCCAATAAGAAATGCTAGTAACAGGCTAACAGCTGTCTCTGTGTGTTACTTGGGGCTAGCGCGGCTCTGGGATCAGGATGGCGGGAAAACTACTTATAACAAGGACCAGCTTCCAGGGCTATTTTATTGTGGGTCTCTACTGAACCATTCTCGAAGAAATGGCTCCTGTCTTTCAGGATAAGATCAGGACCTGTCAGCCACTTGCTGGTGGCCTCTGAGGGGGCACCAGCCTCCAAGCTGAGGTTCTATTATAAAGCTAAGGTGACCACTGGCAACCCAACAGGACGGGTCAGGGGTCAAAAGAAGCCCTTAAGCCCTGGAAAATCAGCAGCCAGGAGAGGAGGGATGTTTTTGCTGTCCTGGGGCCTCTGATTCCCTTTCCCAGCAGGGTTTAAAGATCTCTGCCCTGCTCACACATCTGTTCTCACATGAGGGAATTACTGAAAGCCAAGTTCTCTTCAGGATCCGCCCAGGCAGCCACTGTATTCTATAGGAGATATGTATGTATGTATGTATGTATGTATGTATGTATGTATGTATGCATGTATGTATGTATGTATCTGTATGGAAACAGGGTCATTGACACCATGTGACCCAGAAATAGATGTTGAGCCCTGGTCCAGGGAATGGGGCAGAGCAAAGCAGAGAGACTGAATGATGGATGGAATTGGGGGGGGGCTGGAGAGAGCACAGAACAGCAGAGAGAGGTATCCCTCACCCTTCACTGTCTACTGCAAAGCCATTTCTCCCTCGGGTTCATCCCTGCTGGCTCCTTGTTCCCTGCCACAGGCTGATACAGAGGGGTCTAGACAGTTACATGGTGCCTGCCACCTCCTTCCTGCTCTCCCAACTACCTGCTACCACAGAAGGTGCTGGAAGGTAAGTGGAATGCTCTTAACTCTTCTCTCGTGCTTGTAGAAATCCTACACTTGGAAACTTTCCTGTTCCCTCTTGATTAACACTGTGTCTAAATCAAGCGCTCTTTACAGCCAGGCAAGTACAGCTCCCACAGGGCCACTGTCGCACCCCTGTGTGACACTATTCCGTTCCACAGGCAAAGCAGCTGAGATAAGGTCACAGGTCACAAGGCCCTCCATCCCCAGAAGGGTTGAGGACCAGGTGGATGACACAGGGCTTCAGGAAGGAGTTGAATCCCAGAGCTGTATCCTAGGAACCCATGGCCCAACGATGTGGATAGATCTATTGAAGGCCCAGTCACAAATACTTGGGCAGGGCTACCTGACAGGGAGAGGCTGGCAGGGGCCAGTGCAAGTACTGGGCCTCGCTCTAAACATCGCATTTGGAGTTGAGGCTCTAAGAACACGACATTGACATCAACAAGAGAAGGGGGAACCCAGCCACAAAAGTCTCCCTGCATCCTCACAGGCCACAGAGCCTCACCCCACTGCTCCATACTTCCCTGCTTTTATGACCTTATAAACAGGATAATGACCTTCAAGGGCCCAGATTGGTAGCTGCACAGGGGAAGGCTAGGAATAACAGATCACAACAGCCTTTGGGCCCAGTGTCTATGGCTGTGGTCAGCAGGAAACAAGAAGACTCGACTCACCTGCCTGGTCCTGGGCAAGGCTGCTGAGGGCCAGCATAAGGACCATAGCGAGGATGCAGGCCACCTTGTGCTCCATGGCAGCTTCACGGGAAGGACCACGAGTGACAGATGAGCCACTGCCCGAGTTCTTGGCTTTATACTGCTGGCCTGTTTGCCTAGAGTGAGATAGCGTTTGCCAAAGGAGGGTCCATGCTGATTAAGATTACAAGGTGTTTCTGAGATGCAGTCATGGGCTGAGAGTGCGATAGAGCAGGCTAGTCCCTCTCATAAGATACACTGGGTAGCCATGTATCTCCTCTGGCATGGCCTTGATCCAGACCTGGGTGGTATTAGCAAAGCCCTCCTGCTAGGCTAACATCGCTTCCTCAGCCAGAGCTGATTCACAACAAAAGAGGGCCTGCCCCAACAAGGCTCCTTCCAAGTGACCCAGGAAGAGCCAATGAGCCCCCACTGCTGGCCCTACCCTTCCAAAGTGGGCATGTGCATGGTGTCAGCTACTTGGAGGATCCAGGTCACCTCGTGGCAGGAAGTGTGTGGCTGGATAAGATGAAAGGGGTAATAATGGGCTAGCTCCCTGCTGGCAAGGTTTTTTCCACTGCAGGGATGAACCTCTAGGCTATATCTTTCCGGTATTCGCTCCATCCTTATGCATGCACATGTGAGCAAGATGTTCTTAGGTCCCTTACTGAGAAAACCTGATGGGGGTGGGGGGCTGTCTCAGTGTCCCAGTGACAACTCTGGGCCCTGAAAACTTGGCCAGAACACAGATTCCTCATCAAGGCGCTGCACATGCATCTTGAGCTCACCTAAGTGATTCCTTTTTTTTTTTTTTTTTCCCCAGCATTCTTTGTACTTTTATATTTAAGTCTAGAAAGGCATATTGCAGATGCTATGGCCATGGACTGTCATTCCATTCACAGTAGAGCCCTTTTAGAAAGGAAAAGAAGGAAGGAAAAGCAATCATACACAAGAGCTAAATGGGAAGCAGACACAGTGTGCTCGCCCTTCTGCTCCCTGTCCTCCAGCTGCTGTCTCAGTGTCCCAAAAGGCATTCCACTTCCCTGGTCTCTAAGAAGATGCCCTGTCCCCAGTGCTCTGACTCACCCTCCACCTCTGCCTTCATTATTGATTTCATGATCTAGAGTATGCAGCCACTCCGTATATCTGCTCATTATATACCCCTCCCCTAGGCTGAAAGGTTCATGAGAGCAGGGACTTTATTCTTGGAGTGGCCCAGCTCCAAGGCCACAGCTTCAATAGGCATCAATGGCAGCTGTGAAGACTGGAAGGGAGGAAAGGAGGGAGGAAGGAAGGGAGAGAGGGAGGGAGGGACGGAGGGAGGGAGGGACGAAGGCAGGGAGGGACGGAGGCAGGGAGGGACGGAGGCAGGGAGGGAGGGACGGAGGGAGGGAGGGATGGAGGGAGGGAGAGAGGGACGGAGGGAGGGAGGGAGGGAGGGAGGGAGGGAGGGAGGGAGGGAGGAAAAAAACCACAGCAGAAGTGCTTTTCCTTTGGTAATAAATTAAGGGACTTCATGCTAGCCTAGAAGAGGATCTAACTAAGTAAGCCCCCAGAGACCTCCGGGGAGGAAAGCATGGGTCAGAGTTGAACTCCAACCCCAAGGGATCCTATGTTCTCTTATAGCCTCCAAACGTGCCGTGCACACACATGGTACACAGACATACATGTAAGCAAAGCATGCACACACATTAAAAACCTAAATATTTTTAAATTTAAAAAAAAAATCAGTATGGGGGGCTTCCTCAAAGCACTAAAGACAGAAGTGGCATATGACCAAGCTCTACTACTCCTACATGGACACCCAAGGAACTTGAGGTCAACACATCACAGAGACACCTACACATCTGCGTTTAATGAAGCAGTAGAAACAACAGTGACACAGATTCAACCATGGTGTCTATCAATAGACGAGTAGGTAAAGAAATGTCATATACACTTCAAGTTTAAGTAGCCATAAAAAGGATGATATTTTGCTATTTGCAGGAAAGTAGAGGAGACTAGAGGTAAGTGTAAGCAAGAAGTCAGGCTCGGGAGATTCAAGTTTTTTTCTATTTGTAAATGCTAGATTTTGCATACATATGTAAAATCACACACATATACATAATATGTACATAAAAATATGTGGCATTAAGAGGAGCAAAGGACTAGGGAAAAGAGGGAAAAGGGGATGACCACAGTCTAGTACAGGGCACACCTGTATTAGAATGCCTGTGAAACCATAACTACAAATGAACATATGCCAATTTAAAAGTGTTAAGTCTCCTATCATCTGTGGAAGGAGAATGAAGTGGAAGACACCATGTTCATAGAAATGAGCCCAGTACAGAAAGACAAACACTACAGGCTCTCACTCACAGGTAGAAGCTGGACAGTTGATCTCACTGTGGTGACCAAAGGCACAGGAGCTGGCTAGAATGTGGGGAGGGAGGGTTGGGGAGGGTGGATGAAGGGCATGGGGAGCAGCTAGAGGAGACACACAGTAGGACAGCCATAGCTGATAATAGTTGAGTGGACCCTGGTATTGTTGACTATGACAGAAAGATGATGGTGTCAGGTGACAGATATGCCGGTTGCCTCCATCTCATCATTGCACAGATGAAGCACTCCTGAAACATCACACCGCACCCTGTAAACATGTAAAATTACCATGTGATTTGAAAACAAAGCTATGCGGTTGGGAAGAGAGCAAAGTATGTGCTGTGTAAACATAAGGACCTGGGTTTGGATCTCCAGCACCTATGTAAACAGCCAAGGCAGAGCTGATGTGGGATTCAGAGTTCCTCAGCAAGAATGGGAGCCAGGTCCCTGAGAGAGGGTCCTAGAGCAGTGGTTCCCTACCTATGGGTCATGACCCCCTTTGAGTTTCCAGTGACCCATTCACAGGGGTCGCCTATAACCATCAGTAAACACAGATATTTACATTACAATTCATTACAGTAGCAGAATTACAATTACAAAGTAGCAACAAAAATAATTTTATGGTTGGGGGTCAGCACAACATGAGGAACTGTGTTAAATGGTTGCAGCATTTGGAAGGATAAGAACTACTGCCATAGGTGAGGCTGTAAGGCTGTTTGCAGGTGCCAGCACTATAGTGTAGCCTTGACCTCCAGCAGCTGACACTCCTTTGAAAACATCTTTACAGTTGGTAGAGTTCAGATGGAGACATAAAGTGGATCTGAGTGTTTCCCTATAAAACAAGAAACCTAGACACAGACACATCCTGGGGCTTCATTGAGGCAGCCCCAGACACCAGTGCAATCTGGATCCTGGTGAAGAAAATCATGCAGGCCTTCTGAGACCACCCGAGCTAGCTATGAGCTGACCCTGATCTCAGATGCGCAGACTCCATATCTCCAAGAGCAGCTGTGGATGGGAGCTGACAATGGCCCTCACCCCGTGGGCCCTGGGGTTCCATGTCCTCAATATTGGAACACTCACTTGTAGAGGTTGGGGGATTATCATCATACATGGAGAACACTACAGAGTTACGTCCAAGGAACTGATCACTGAGGATTAAAACAACCCAAGAGAAAAAGCCAAGACTTGGCACAGGTGTTAACTGACACAATAAGAAAAGGTAGGTCTGTGGCGCCCTCTGATTCCACTCCCCCATTAACCACTAGAAGTGAGGAATTAGCTGTCGTCACTTTTGAAAGGGCAGTATTTTGCAATGCAGTGCAATAATTTTGCTCTCCCCAAATCAAAAGGAGAGAAACTACCTTCCTCTCCTGGCAGCTGAGTCAGAAGATGAGATATGGGGCTAGTATTTAACTTTGGGGGGTTTCCTTGGGCCCACACCCTACTGATGTGCTCACACCAAAGCCATTTCCGCACACCTTCCCTGAAGGCAAACACAGACCTGAGGTGAATTGTGAGCCCCTGTAATCTCAGATATCAGCACTGGTGAGTGGAGCCACCCGTTCCTGCCCAGTGAGTCCTCCTTGCCCCACCCCATAAATCCCAGAGCCTCACTACTCATGGGCCAATGAGGGAACAGAAAATATCCAGGCCTACCGGTGGTAAAATGGGGACCTCTAAACCCCATGCCTTGCCCGTTGCCTCTTGTCACCCTCCTCTGCTCCCCATACCACCATCCTTCATTCAGATGAGAAAGACATGGATCAGAGTCCAAAGGCTAACACAAGTTCTGACTATGGGCTCTTGAGGGGGTAAAGCAAGAGTCACCTCTAGGACTTCAGTCTGGCACTGGCTTGGCCATGATCATGTCACCAGGGGGACACCGTGATTGTGAAGTGTTTTAGTGGGAGGTGTGGATAGTTCCTCTGCAGCCTTCTTTGACACTTTTGGTCTTCTCTATTTTTCTATGAAATGAGACAATGAAAAGAGATTTTATGCACAGAGAGACACAGACAGACAGACAGACAGACAGACAGACAGACAGACAGACAGACAGACAGTTTTTGAGATCAGACTTCCAGGGACTTAGCCTTTCCTCCCACACTCTATACTAAGACTAGTGTTATGAGAGAGTTGAATGTGGTCCAAATAGGGAATATATTCCACTGAGGACTTCAGGGTCCCTTCCCAGCAACTGATAACAGCAGAGTGACTGGTTAGAGGATCAGCAGAAAAGTAAAAGGGCTGAACGGCCCAGTGGAAGCTAACTGATATGTATAAGACACTCCAGCCAACAACAGCTAATACAGCTCACCGAGACAGACCCTACAGAGAGGAGACCACAGAACACACATCAACAAATAAAAGTAACATAAATCTCCCAGACTAGTGGAATCAAACTGGGAATTCTCACCAGATAACAGGGGTGGGGTGGAGGTCTAAACATGTGGTTCATTAAGCATTCCACTTCTAAACACCCACCAAGTGAAAGGGGCATGTCAAAAGAAACTTAAAGTGCATAGAACTAAATAAAAATGAAAACATATTTCTTTTCAAAACTCATAGGAGTTTTGAAAAGAGGAGTGAGATAGTGTAACAGCTTTAATGTACATTAGAAATGAAATTCTCAAACCAATAACAAACCGATTCACTGATAAAGGATTAATAGAGCCAGGCATGGTGGTGCACACCTTTAATCCCAGTACTCAGGAGGCAGAGGCAGGCAGATAGCTGGGAGTTTGAGACTCAGTCTGGTCTACAGAATAAGTTCCAAGCTAGCCAGAGGTGTAAAATAAAACCCAGTCTAAAACAAACAAAAAGATTAATAATATTGATGAGCCTATATTAAAACTAAAAAAATTTAAGAGATAAGACACAAATAACTAATATCACAAATGTAACAACAGACATTACTATGGAAATCAGAGAAAATGACTTGTTTTGCTCTTGATGTAGCCAGATAAGAAGGAACAGACCAATTCCTCAAAAATTATAAACTCAATTAAGGTGAAAGCATTGCTATGAATAATCCTACAATCCTCAGGGAAATTGAATTCATGATTGGATTTCTAGGTTCAGGTTTTTTAATTAATACCAATTTCACATGATTTCTCTGGAAAACATAGAATGGTGTCTCCCAATTACCAAAGCCAGGCAAAGGTAATGCACACAGATAAAGCAACAGAGCAGTATTGTTCATGAACTTAGACACAAACTTCATCAATGAAACATCAGGAGCTTAAGTCAAAAATGTATAAGAGGAAGTATATGTAAAACCAGTTAGGTTTTCCTCTAATTATGTGAGGCTGACATAACTCTAAAAATGACCACAACAGGACCATAATAAGAAACTAAAGAAAAAAAATCATACAACCCTATCAACTAAAATAGAAAAAAATTAACAAAATTTAGCGCCCATTTGTGACTTTAAAAATCCCTTAGCTTCTTCTCTACAGATGCAAATGGCCTCACCTTGAAAAAAAGCATCAACAAAATGCTCACAGCTATGACATATTTACTGGTGAAAGACTGCATGCTTTTATCCTAAGATTGGAATAAGGAAAAAATGTTCATTCTTATTCAGTGTGGTAATAGAGATTGTAGTTATGTTATCAAGATGAGAGTAAACAAAACTGTTTGGTCTCAGGGAGGTAGGGGTGCAGCTCTGGGGTAGAGTACCACATACTTAGTCTGTGTGAGGTCCTGGGGTTGATCTCTATCTAGAACCAAAAGTAAGATCAAATTCCAAGAAATCTAAAAAGAGCTAGAGATGAAAGAGTTTAACCAGGCCACAAAAGCCAACTGCTCTGTCAGTGAATATGCAGAAACATTAAAAACACAACTGCCTTTTACAGTCACTCAAAAAAGAAAAACACAAGGTAAGACCTGAGTGCAAAACAAACAAGCAAAAACTCGGAAACAATAACAGTGGTGAAGGTTAGAAGGAGCACGGCTCTGGGCAGGAGAGATGTCAGTTCTCCCCAGACAGATCCGGTCCCTATGGAAATTCCAGCAAGGCTTTTGGTAGACATAAATAAGTTTATAGTAGAATCTACTTGGAGAGATGCAGACCACAGAAGAGCTGAAACAATCTTACAAACTAAGTATGATGTGGGAAGTACCCTGATCTTTAGGTTTGCTATCGTGGGGTCAGTCCTGGAGACAACACAGTGGTAGCAGAAGGACAGACACATGCATCAGTAAAGAAAAGCCGAAGACCCAGAACAGACCTCACATGTATGTTCAGGTTATTTTGACAAAGTTTCCAGTGGAGACATCTCCGGGGGAGCCAGGGGAGTCTGTACTGTGGCCAGGGGGAGAGGAGAATTGTTTCCATTACACCTCACATCTCATACAAAACCCAATCTACATCCTAGAACTAAATGCAAAAACATAAACCTTTTAAGATGAGCAAAGACAAAATCTCCCAGGAACTAAAACACAACAAAACATTTTCCAGCCTTTTACTGTAAAATGGAGAATTGATACACTCTAGCAACTGGACCTCACCACTTGCTTAGCGTTGTCAATTGATGCAATCTAGAATAATCGTCTGAGAAATTGTCTAGATCAGGTTGACATGTGACTATATCTGTGTCTCAGTTACATTAACTGTGGTGGGAAAACCCACCCACTATGGGCAGAACCATTCCCTAGACAGAGGATCCTGAACTGTATCAGTACAGAGGTGGGACTGAGCACACAGAAGCATGCATTCATTTCTCTCTGCCCTTGATTATGTGGATGTTGTGACCAGCTGCCTCAAGTTTCTGCCCTCAAGCCTTCCCCCACAATAATGGGCTGTAACCTAGAATTATCAGCTGAAGTAAACCCTTTTTCTGGTTTTTAGACATTTCTGTCAGAGTATTTTATCATAGCAACAAAATGAAGCCAGGACCTTAAATTTTTTTAAGACTGATTTCATTTTTAATGAATCATGTTTGTGTGTCTATGTACACACAAGTACAGTTGTCCATGGAGGCCAGACGCATCAGGTCACCCTGGAGCTGGAGTTACAGACAGTTATGAGCATCAGTGCTGGGAACTGAACTCAGGTCCACCCAAAGAGTATCTCCTGCATACCACCCATGCCTTCTAGGACATCCCAGGTGTGCATGAGAGCGAGGAGAGGGATGTAATAGGTGCAGGGGCTGCATTCTTCACCAGTGATCCTTGGTACAAGGGGAGAGGCAAGGGGCCAAAATGCACCTAAAGGAGACAGCAAGCACAGCTCCCTCCAATGGGTGGGAGCCTCCAGTTAGCATCAAAGTGTGAAGGAGAGAGAAAGGAAAAGCCAAGAGAACAAGCACAATGGAAACAGCCAAGAATCCATGTTCCTGTCACTGAGACACAGCCTCAGTGCTTAGAGAATAGCCTTGAGACAGAGTGATTGTGCTCTGCTTGTCATTCCAGAAGAAGAGGAGCAGAAAGGAGGAACAGGGCTGGGAGAGGGGGAGGGGACCAGCCCTGTGCTGTAGCGTCTCTGCTGTGAAAGCTGAGCTATCACCCCTCCTCTACTGTGATCGTACTCTGGCTGCTCTTATGTGAACTACACCTCGAATGCTATTTCTACATGACTCACGCCACTTAGGCAGCCCAGGATATGGTCCAGGTCAAATGGTGATATCCCAGAGTCCAGTTTTCCGATATCCACTGATAATGTTTGTGATTTTGAGTGGAGAGATATGGAGAGTTTTAAAGCAAATCATGGTGTTAAAATCTATCTTCGGGTTGCTTATTATTATTTCTAAGCCAGGGTGATAGAGTGTGAGATGACAACATTCAGGAACGTTTGTGGTGGTGGCCTGCTCTTATAGAAATCATTCATTCATCCCAACAGAATTTGTGAGCATTGTGTAGGTCCTGGGCTCCATTCCAGGGACACAAGCATCAATGGACCAGCTTCATTCCCAACAACCTCCCAGTTTAGGCCCACATACAAATGGTGACATTGCCAGGAAGGATAACTGTCCATGTGTACACTCAATGCAGCCAAGTACATACATGCCTATTTTACACATGCACATTGATATGTATGTTATGAAGGCCATAAAGAAATAAGGGATATAGTGGTTTAAATTAGATGTCCCTCATATTTGCAGGCATTTGAACACTTGATCCTCAGCTGTCTCCCTTCCTAGAGACAGACTTTGAGATTAAAAGCCTTATGTCATTTCCTCCTCCCCCACTTCTCCCTCTCTCTTTCTCTCTCTCTTCCTCCTTCCCCCTCTCTCTCTCCCTCTATCCCTCCCTCCCTCCCTCCTGCATTTGAAGATGTGAGCCCTCAGCTTCTGCTCATGTTGCCATGCCTACTGTTTCCTGCCACGCCTTTCTCCCATGATTGACTCTTATCCCTCTAGAACCATAATCCAAAATAAACTCCTGCTTCTGTGGGTTGCCTTGGGCATGGTGCTTTATCGCAGCAACAAAAAAAGTAAATAACACAGAGGAGGTTTGCGAATTTCAAGAAAACTAGTCTATATAAGCACACAGAAGGCATAACTAAGCTAAAAAAAAAAAAAAAAAAAAACCACCCCATCTCAGGAAGATACTGCAGTACAGACAGACAGCTCATTCCTGCGTGCTGAGCACACCACAGGCTCTGCTTGGACATAGTGTGGCCAATGCTTAGTTAGCTGCAGCTTGCAGCAAGCTAAGTAAAACTTTCTTTTGTGTGATGTGAGTGTGGGTGAGGCCCGGTGAGGAAGTCTCTGTGAAGAGATTTGAATTGGTGCCACTTCTGCAACAGAGGGGCTGGGCAGATGATTTGGTGGGTGTGGTGGTTTGAGTAAAAATGGCCCCCATAGGCTCATAGAGAGTGGCACTATTGGGCCTAGCAGTGGTGGTACACGCCTTTAATGCCAGCACTTGGGAGGCAGAGGCAGGTAGATCTCTGTGAGTTCAGGGCTGGCCTGGTCTACAAAGGATATTCCATGGCAGCCAGGAATGTTACACAGAGAAACCCGTCTCAAAAATTCGGGGGAGGGAGGGGAGTGGCACTATTAGGAAGTGTGGCCTTGTTGGAGTGCACGTGGCTTTGTTGGAGGAAATGTGTCATTGGGGGTGGGCACTTTGAGGTCTCAAATATTCAAGCCAGGTGTAGTATAACATTCCTTCCCAGCTGCCTGCTGGGACCTAAGGCTTGAAGGGGTTAGGGAAGTGAAGCAGGCTTTGCGGTGGGGCAGGCTTGGGGAGGAAAGCAGGACTGGGGACGGGCAAGATGACTCTCCCAGAATGGCTGCCAGGGAGCAGCCAAGCTGTCACAGTAGGAATGCAATGACAAAAGGGTACGCACAAATGTCCAGGGCTCCACCAGGTACCCAGTCTGTACTCGTTAACTGGCTGCTGTCATTATTATCCAAGACCAGAGCCTGTTAGCTCTGTAAGTGATCAGAGAAAAATAAAGTCACAACAGGCTGGAAAAATCCTTCTGCTAACCTCACAGTCCGGCTGTCTAGATGCGGTGGCTACTGAGGAAAACTCACTTCACAGCTTGCATGTATCACCTGAAGAGTAGCAGTATTTACAAAGAGAATTTGGCTACATCCATCTGAAATAAAAGTGTCTTCAGCGCTGATCTAAGGTTGCTCTTTCAAAGTTTCAATTACAAGTCAACTGTATGTAGCCCAGAGGTATTAAGTGGGAAATTCCAGAAATAAACTCCCAGTAAGTCTTCAGTTACTTACTGTTCTGAGTAGGATGAGGAAATCTCATGCCTTTCCACACTATCCCCCCAGGACATAAAGCATGCCTTTGTCCAGTGTACCCATACTATTTATGCTACCCATGCACGCTTGTCAGTTAAAAGTTACTTCATTAATTGGATGGGGTCTTGGTAGAGCAATGTGTGTATTCAAATGATTCTTTTCCTTTGTAACTGTTATAGGTATAGAAAAGGAAGATATTACAAGTTTGTAGCTAGGTGCTGAGACAAATTACCCTTCAGAGGAGGCTTACTAAGATAGTTAAGGCATCAGGTGGGGTTCTGGAGGGAGGGGGCCTCCAGTTTCAGAGCTCAGGGGGGGGAGTTTCTGTCTCTTAGAAGTTAGGGGATGAGGATTTCATACCACACCAGTGAGCTAGCCTGAGTTTAGGAATCAGGCAAGAAGGTACTAGATACAAGGGTGAAGTTATAGCATCAGGAGCCTGTAACTGCCTCTGGATGCGAGAGAAGAGAAAAGGACTTCCAGGCCACCATAATGGTTCTTACCTGTGTGCTCTCTACCTGGGACATGGCTTGACTTTTCCATGGTTGCCACATCTGCTTTCTCTATTATCCTTGCTGGTTAATGTCAAAGCCAGAGTCATGGGAGAGGATGGAGACTTAGTTGAGAAAATGTCTCTATAAGATCCGGCTATAAGGCATTTTCTTAACTACTGATTGATGGGGGAGGGCCCAGCTCATTGTGGGTGGTGTACCCCTGGGCTGCTGGTCTTGGGTTCTATAAGAAAGCAGGCTGAGCAAGCCATGAGGAGCAAGCCATAAGCAATGCCCCTGCCCTCCTAACCCACCTATCCCACGGCCTCTGCATCAGCTCCTGCCTCCAGGTTCCTACCCTGTTTGAGTTCTTTCCTTCACCGCCTTTGATGATGAACTTTTATATGGAACTGTGAGTGAAATAAACCCTCCCCAAGTTGCTATTGGTCATGCTGTTTCACACAGCAATAGGTATCCCTTACTAAGACATCTACCTTTTTAAGATTTATTTCTGTTTACTTCTGTATATGTATACCTCTGTGTGTATGTGCACATGTGTGCCTGGTACCCTTGCAGGCCAGAAGAGGGTGCCAGACATCCTGGCCCTGGAGTTACAGACAGGCAGTTCTGAGCTGGGAACAGAACTCAGTCCCTTGCAAGAGCAGCCAGTGCTCTTAACTGCTGAGCTGTCTATGCAGCCCCCACATCTGGTTTGTTCAAGCCACAGCATCTAAGGTTTGCCATCGATGATAAAGACTTCTGCCGGGGGCACAGCAGAGAGAAACCCTATAACACTTCATTGAAGCGTGGTAACATATGTAGACCGTAGGAAGTCACTTGCACTCAGTATTAATCACCATATGTTTTTATAACTGCTGTGTTGTATTATTAGCTATGATTGTCCATCTCTTCCTGTGACTACTAGATAAGTTGCACCACAGGGATGTGTGCATAGTGAACAGAACTATCAGTACAAGAGCTCAGAGTTACTCGAAGATTGGGCACCCACAGTGGGTCTTGGGACATTTATTCTAACCATAGAAATCTGAGCAGTGGCTCTGATCTGGACAGGGCTGAGCCCAAGCATAACGGCTGTGTGGCAGTATTGGTGGTGTCTGCCCTCCAGTGCCTCCCCCACACACACACACGCGCGCATACACACAAACACACATATATTTTTTGTTGCAGCCACAAAGCAACTGATTCATATTCTAAAGACTTAGTCTGTGAAAAGCTCGGATGACCAATGGCTATATCCTATGTAACTCTCCTCTGTTACTGGGTAATATGGGAACCATAGGATTGTGGACTACACAGTAGAGACCCAGATGCTGTCAGCTGTAGTATATTGGCAGAGTGCATGGAGGGATGAGGCAGCCCTCAGTGACTTGGGACCTTCTATTCAACTTGCTTTTAGTGTCTTCTGGTCTTGTCTTCACCCAGACTTGTGTCACTTACTCTGCTTATGAGTCCCATAATGCAATATGGGCTACTTCTAATGTGCTGAGAACCCTGTTCTAACAGGAAGATGCACACTCCTGGCATGTGCAGGGTGGTCTTTGGATTTAAGCCCATGATCTCAGTTTCTGAGAGCCTTCACGACTCATCCACTCAAGCCCAAGGACAAGCCACACTGAAAGAAGGGGCACCTTCCAGAAGCAAGAGCTAGCAATTCATCAAGCACCAAATACTGTGAGAAAATAGTGGAACAAAGCCTTAGGCTGAATCATTCACAAGCTAAGTTGCCCAACTCCTGGAATGGGCTGTTGGGAGTAGAGGATTGGGTTGAGAACTGGAGCCCAGGATAGAATGAGTAGGTGACTACATCTGTAACAATCCAAACTAGCAGCTCCTGACCTCGTGTCTGCACCAGCTGGTGTCAGTGGATTTTCATAGGAGGTTGCCTTTGTTGGCAGTGGCTCTGAGGGGAAAATCTAGGAGGATGGCAGGAAAGGGGTCCACTTCTGTGCATGGATAGGGATGCTTCTGTCCTTGTGAAGTACAGAAAGTCCCAAGGTCATTTCATCCCCACACCCAAGGGCTTTAGCAGCAGGAAGCTCCAAGTATCAAGGGTAGGAAGGGTGCTCTTCCCGCTGGCTCTGCCTTAGTGCGATGAGCAGAGCACTAAATGCTGGTTCTCCCATCCACCATGCCCACACAGGAGTCCAGGGAAGGCTTGGGCTGTGTCCACCCTTGGAAGCTTGGGTGTTGGCTTGTCTCCCATTCTTCAAGTCTTCAGGTCTCTCTGAAAGTAAAGACATTGTAACTCCGTGGGCACCTAGAGTTTCCAATAAAAGTTATTGATGGCCACTGTGGAGGGCTGGGTCTCTGAAGGAGGATGCTGCCAGCTCAGGATGGCTCCCACTCAGAAAGGCCTCTGCACTTTTCGTCTCCGCCAAAGATTATCCCCAGACTACTAGGTGCTAGGTCTTCAGCTGCATGTTCCTAAGGCCTAATATGAGACAGAACAATTTTGTTTTGCCCTAACTGGATAGAGAAATGTGGGGAGGGGGGATGAAAATGATGGAGTGGGGACGACTGGGCTGACAAGTAGGACAGTGCTGCCAGGTGACAGGACTTCTGGAAAGACCTCTAGTGAGACAAGTCAAACCTGGGAATCTTCCTCCAGAAGGGAGGTGCTTCAGGCTCTTCCCTAAGCTACTTGGAAAGAGATTTGGAAGCAAATGTGTCTGGCAGGTCCTCAGTGGTCAGAGGCAGCTGATGACTCAGAAAGCCTAGCCAGCCACCATAGGAAAACCCCTCAGAGAACAGACACTTCCAGAAATGGTCAGGCATTGCCTGGGAGCCTGCGTATGCCAGCCTTCCTAAACTGATGTTTGTGAAGATCACCTGATCCCTGCGGGAAGAGGATCCTGGTAGATCTTCAGTTTTAGCAAACAGCCAAGGAAGGGTTTGTGCGCCTCAAGTTTGCTGTCTGTGTATCTGTCCAGGCAGAGTCACACTGAGATCCTTGTCTGAGTTTGGCTGTATTCCTATGTCCTTACTAACTTGGGAGCCCTCACTTGTCCAAGATCCCCATCTATCGTGAAGAAGGTTGTAGGACCCATGCAATATAGAGGGCATTCTGTCGAGGACCCCATTGCTGTCATGCTCCCCAGCCTGTGCCTGGCTGCCCCATATCCCTTAACAGGGGGAAGCATGGGAGGGGGGCTTCTTTGCTTTGTAACCTCTGGTGATTTAGACTTTCAGAAGAGGCTTGGTCACGTGGGACCTGTGTCCCAAGGAGCAGCCACAGGAAGGCACACTTGATTTCTGGATCACTTGCCACACCTCCCACATACACATGGCCTGTCCCCATCCCAGTCTTGTCACAGTGACAGTGGCCTCTGCACAAGGAAACATTCTGCCTGCTCAAATGCCCATTTTCATATCTAGCAAAGGGAACACAAGTGTTGGCTAAATTCTGTACTGAAGAAGAACCTGTGGTAATAAATGCATAGTGCCAGCAGACTGCTCCATCTGTTGGCTTCTGGCCAGCCTGTGACTAGCAGCCAGGCCTATATTGGGCCAGCCCTATGGACTCCATCATGTACAACAGAAGATGGAGGCAAGGCTGCAGAAATGACTAACGATGCTAACACCTGAACAAGCCCAGATATCACCTGCCACTACCCCACCCACTCCAACATTCTTTAAATGAAGAAGCAGAGGACTGGGGTGTAGCTCAGTGGTAGAACCCCACCTAGTACACACAAGACCTTGCATTCAGTCCTCAGTACTAAAAAAGAAAGAGAAAACCAGGCAGTGGTGGCACACACCTTTAGTCCCAGCACTCCGAAGGTAGAGGCAAGTAGATCTCTGTGAGTTCAAGGCTAGGATGGTCTACAGAGTGAGCTCCAGGACAACTAGGGCTACACAGAAAAACCCTGTCTCAAAATAAAAAGAAGAAGAGGAGGAGAAGGAGAAGGAGGAGGAGAAGAAGGAGAAGGAAGAAGAAGAAGAAGAAGAAGAAGAAGAAGAAGAAGAAGAAGAAGAAGAAGAAGAAGAAGAAGAAGAAGAAGGGAGAAGGGAGAAGGAGAAGAAAGAAGAAAGAAGAAGAAGAAGCTTGAATTAAATCAATAGTGAAGAAGTAATAATTAGGGCTCGAGATGGCTCAGAGGTTAAGAGCACTGGCTGCTCTTTGTAAAGGACCTGGGTTTGATTTGCAGTACCTACATGGCAACTCACAACCATCTGTAACTCCAGTCTCAAGAGATCTGATACCCTCTTCTGACCTCCTCGGGCATCAAGCACACACAGGGTACACAGGTATATATGCAGACAAAACACCCACACACATAAAATAAAAATAAAATTTACAAAAGAAAAGAAGCAGGAATTAACGCCTGAGGGATACTAAGGTAGTTATTGAAAGTGTCTTTTCTTAGTCAATTGCTTCAAATGACAGGAACTCTTTTCAAAGGCCTTTGAAGTAGCTCAGTGGTTAGGCACACAACTCTATATTGCAGAGGACTTTGGTTTGATTCCCAGAACCCACATCAGACAGTTTGCAACAGCCTGTAACTCTAGTTCCAGGGGACTCTGACCTCTTCTTCTGACCTTTGAAGACACTGTGCTCTCTCTCTCTCTCTCTCTCTCTCACACACACACACACATACACACACACACACACACACACACACACACACACACACACAATTAAAAAATTATAAGATCTTAAGTAAATAATAATCTTTTTAAAGTTCTGTGGTAGAGTACCTGCCTAGCATGCCTGAGGCCCTGGGTTTGAACCCCAGAATACCATTAACCAAGTATGTTGGTACATGCCTGTTATCTCAGCACTTGAGAAGTAGAGGTAGGAGAATCAGAAGTCCAAGGTCATCCTCAGCTACACAATGAGTTAGACCAATCTGAGTTTCATAAGACCCTGTGTCAGACAAAACACACACACACACACACACACATACAAGCATGCATACACACAGACACACACGCAGTATATACAAGGCCTTGGAAGCCCACAGCTTATTGGGGGGTGACTAGAGGGCAGGAAGACACATGGCTTTCCTTTGGGATGATCAGAAAGTTTTGGGAACTAAGCAGAGGTGGTAGCCGCACACATCAGTATGTCAAATGCCATGGGATTGTTGTCTTTTGAAAGTTTGTCTATGTTATATAAAATTTCACCTCTATCATGTCAGGAGAAAATGTCTTTGAAACTGGACTAAGGATGGTGTGAGGCCAATCTGCGATAGAGTTAGTAAATATTTGCCAAGTGTTTAGTCCCTAGCTGGGCCTTGCCTTCCTGCAGCCCTTTTCCACTTGGAGGGAGGGGATTCATGGACATCTAGCTCTCATCACAGTAAGGCCTGTGTCTATCAGAACATCTTTTCGTCTGGTGCCCAGTGAGTCTCAGTTCTCTGGTGGTCCAGGGTTCCCTTGTTTCCCTCTTGCTGACCAGGGGTCTCTGTAGACCTGTCTTGCTTCCCCCTCCCTGAAGCAAAGCTACCCAGGCCCCTCTTGCTTAAGACTCTGTGTTCTGCTCTGGGTGACAGCAAGGTATCAACTTCACAGGGGCATTTGGAGGCCCCTTCACCTGGCTCTACCTCATCTAGACTCAACCCACCCACCCTCTGCTCCATGCACACAT
Source organism: Cricetiscus sungorus (assembly GCA_030556225.1). Taxonomy (NCBI): domain Eukaryota; kingdom Metazoa; phylum Chordata; class Mammalia; order Rodentia; family Cricetidae; genus Cricetiscus; species Cricetiscus sungorus. Next base: position 54,207,014 of record JANBXA010000600.1, read on the forward strand.
GGCATCCTAACCTCACCCTCATTCCAAGGGGACACCTCAGTCACTGTTTCCCTGCTGAGTCAAGCAAGTGCATTCTTCCTGTCCCTCCCCTATGTGCCTGGATCACACCTGTGGGTTTAGCTGTGCTCTAGGTAGGGCTGATACCCCCACAACCACCAAATCGTTGCAGAATCAACATCCTTTCCATTCCCTCCTGGGTCCCCATGGCAGAGCTGTGGTCACACTGGAGCTGGTGAGTCACATCAAATGGGGCACTCTACCCACCTCCAACTGGGGTACTCCACCCACTTCCATCTGGGGCACTCCACCCACCTCCAACTGCTCATGAATCCAATCCAGGAAGGAGGTGATGCGGGTGTAGACTCCAGGCTTGTTCACCTCAGCACAGCCAATTCCAAAGCTTGTTGCACCCACCAGCTTCCACAGTCTCCTCTCCTGGCACACCAGGGGCCCGCCACTGTCTCCCTGGAGAGCAGAAGGAGGCAAAGGTCAAGGGCATTGAGCAGCTACACTGTGCTGCTGACACAGACTTTCCTTTCACATTGCAAGCCGGTGACACCACGCACATACCTCTCCCCATACACTTGTAAATGTACTCTGCTGTTGTCCAGAAGTGGCTCCTTGCCTGTGTGGGAAGGTTTTCCTCCAGCTGTGTCTCCCCCCAGGTCCTAAACACTAAACTGGGAAGGTCAAGGGTGGCCCATGTAGCCCCTGGGGCTGGAAGAGGAAGGCTCTGGGCCAGACAGAACTAACTCACTGTGTCCACAGGTGATACTGAGTCTCATCCACTGTGGCTTTTGGAAGCCCAGGCCCATCAGCTCACACCTGTTTACTGCTCTGGTTGTCCCCCTACACACTCAGAATCAGGCTCGAGAGGATTAAGGAAGGTAACAAACACCCCATGCCCTGGAAGACTAGAAGCCTGGGTAAACACAGGCCGGGCCACCAGGAAAGCCAGAGATATCTTAAGCAAATCTCTTCCTTGTGCCATGTAAATTTGCTTTTTGTTCAGTCACGGGGTAGCTGGCAGTGGCCTGTCCCATGGGCTGGGTCACTATACTGGCCTCTTGCCTGCTACCATGGCCCCCAAGGTAACTGGCAATCCTTTACCTGGCAGCTGTCCACACCGCCCTTCAGATAGCCTGCACAGAGCATGGATGGAGAGATGATGCCGCCGTAGACATCCCTGTGGTTGCAGATCTTGTTTGAAATTAAAGGGACAGCCGCATGGTTCAGGACAGGGGAGGCGTCACCTGCCTCAAAGTAATGAGGAAATGTGCAGTGAGGAGTCTAGCGTAGAAAACAGAGAGACAGAGAAAGGGCGAAAGGGGCGGGGGCGAGGGACATGCCACCTGACACAGCAATGATGGCAAATACCAAGTCTGTAGCTGGAACAGCACATGGGCCCCAGAGTGTCCCTGCTAAGTGGTTTGTGTTCCCACCTCTTAGTTAGGGCCACTTATTCCCCTAAGAGGCTCAACGGGGAAGAGAAGAGGAGCAGGAAACAGTAGACAAATGTTTCTTCCCACAGCCAAGGCAAGCCCTTGACTCACCCAAGTCAGTCCACATTACAAAAGGGAAACTGAGGCTCCCGAAGGCCTCACATATGTGGACAGAGCAGAAATGTGTCCCCTCCAAATAGAGGCGAGGGGGCCGGACCTGTGGCAATGCCACTAGCCAAGGAGCTTCACAGGCAGCCATTCAAGGGCACAGGTGTGAGAGAGCCTCCACCATGTGGATAAACTCATGAAAACTACAAGGACTTAGCAAAGACTCGGGCAACATCAGAGGAGTAGGGCAGCATCAGATCAGCCTGTTGGCCTTGATGAGGAGGATGAAGCCACCAGCCCAGGAGTGTAGAAGCAAAGGTAAGGGGACACTTGTCATTGAAGCCACCTGACAGACTGCCCACACCAGTGACCCATGAGACTGGCTGGTGACGCCTGAGCTGTAGCTGGAAGGCAATAAACACAAGCTGAACATTGAATCCCAGAGTGTGAGAGGCTGAGGCTGCAAGGTTGCTGTGAAGTTCATGGCTAGCTTGGGCTACGCAGTGAGTTCTTGGACGGCCTGGGCTAGAGTGAAACCCTGAATGAACGTCTCCCAAGGAAAACACTGAACTCCTTGCATGGGTTGAATTATAGCAGCCCTCTTATTTGTCTGCCTGTAGCTGAGACACGTGACCCTGTTTGGAACAGCCTCTGCAGAGGCTGCTGAAGTACTATCTCAAGGCCAGGTCATCTTGCATGTAGGGCAGGCTCTAAATCCAACAACTGATGTCATGGAGATGGGACCAAGGGACTGATGAGATAGGTCAGTCAGTAAAGTTGTTGGTTCAACACACAGAACCCACACAGGCAGTGGGGGCGCAGCAAAACAACGAAAACTCAATCATGTAGACGGGAGTGACGCATCCGCCAGCCAAGGAACATAGAATGGTTAGAGGCACCAGATGCTGGGGAGACGCTGGGACAGACCCCACCTCAGGCCTGTGGACAACTTGGCCTCAGACTTTAGAACGGTGAGAGAGCTTACATCTGCACTTCTGAGCCTTTTGAACCATCCGGGCCACTATAGTTTGTTACAGTTGCACGATAGTTTGCTACAGTTGCAAGTGACAGCAGGCTGGCCTGAGCCTATAAAATGCAGGGAGGAAAGCCATTGCTGGGAACCTTGAGACTCCAGACCATGCCAGCACTCTACAATGATGCAAGGGAAACAAATGTCCCTGGCAGCTATGTGACCATGACTGACAGTATTACCACTACCAGTGCAGTGGACGCTCCTGGGCAGCACCTTCTGTCCCATGCTCACAGGAGAAAATAGAACACCTTGCCAGCACTCACAGACATCGGTTCTTTACCCTGTACCCCTGCATACTGAGTAAAACTTGGGGGGTCATCAAGGTGTGCTTCATATACTTGCCTTGCAGAGTAAGAGGAGACAGGAAGGAGGGGCGTGTGAAGGCTTCTTCATGGACAAGCACACTTCTCCCTCATAGCCCGTTTGTCTCCAGAGAAGCCTCACAGTGTCACACTGTCCAAAGATGAGTGACAGCATAGTGGCCTACTTACTCAGCAGACTGCTGTTGTGGACAGGTGGTCTGCACTAACCCTGAGCTGGGTGGGACCTCCAAGCATCCTGAGGGGACATCACAGCAGAACATTGGAGGGGCCCTCCCAGCCTCTGGCTTCAGACCACTGACCTCCGTCCTCTGTGGCCCCCCATCCTGATGTCCAGCACAGTTTCCCATCAGGAAAGTTCTCTTCAGAGTTGGGCAGACAGACAGGCTGGATGGTCTCTGTTAGAAAGTGAGCAAGTGTATGAAATCCCTGAAGCCACTGTCCCCAGAAATCAGCTGATTTTGTGTTTAGGTCTCTGAACCCATCTCCTAGGTAGGAGCTGGGCCTTGGTCATTGACATCAGCTGGCTCAGAGCAGAGGACCCACCCACTCATCCCCCAGAGTCTATAAAACTTGAGTGTAGACTAGAATGTGGTATGAGTCCAGAGCCCAGCAGCAAACCCTGGCTGTAAAAACCTGGATAGTAGGTAGTTTAGACTCGTGGGCCATGTGATCACATGCTATCACTGTTGCTGGAACCATGGAGTTGTAAAAAAGGGGGGCAGGATTTTATTGCTCGAATGTGCATTGAGTCACACTTTGCCCTGGGGCCAGAGTTGGCCACTCCTGTGTATACACAGAACACCACACTGGGGATCTTCCTGCTGCCCCTGGAGTTTGTTCTGACATCAGGCTGGTCAGCACCTAGGCTGTGCCACTGGGACCCTGGCAAAGCCCAGGGCTGTCATGTGAGCAGCATTGAGATGCCATCCCATCCCTCATGGTGATAATAGAAAGGTGGGGAGTGGTGGTGCTTTAATCCCAGCACTCAGGAGGCAGGGGCAGGTGGATCGCTGTGAGTTTGAGGCCAGCCTGGTCTACAGAGGGAGTTCCAGGACAGCTAGAACTACATAAAGAACCCCTGTCTCAAAAAGTTAGGGAGGGGGCACATGTTTAGCTCTTTAGCCAAGTACAGCAACCGAAGACAGCTCCTCTCTCTAGAATCAAATACCACCAAAAATAGTGGGCAAGCAGCAGCTCTCAACCCCACCCAGCAGTCCTTCCTCCCCACGTGCTAGAAACCATACAGGGGCACTGCAGAGAAGGGAGGTCCACCTTGGAAACAGCCCTGCCTGACCTCTAGCAAGTTTATCCTCACAAGGTCAGGACTCTCACTGATGGAGCCAGTGTTCTCTGCCACTCACAGAACACAGGGCCGTCTCTGCGGGGGAGGGGGGGAGTTCTATAATAGCCAGAGGGCAGAGCTTCTAACTCAGTCCCTGTCACTGGAGGTGATAAGGATCTGAGAGAAGAAGGGGAGGGATTGGTTCTAAGAATACCCTGGGAGCTAAAGATTCCTAGAACCTTCCAGACACTGAGGAAGAGGGAGGCTCCTGTCAAGCCCTTAAGCTGCCCCAGGCTGGGACCCTGCCAGAGGCTCTATGTAACAAACACCAAGATGGGAACATGCTGTCTGCTATGGGTCCCTAAGGGCAGGTGACTCTCTTCTACCACCTAGAGGCACCAGGTGGCCTGTCCTAGAGACCTCTTACATTCAGTTGGCACCAGACCGAGAGACTAGAGTAGAACCAGGAAGCCTGTAAGATAAAATTAGCACTAGAGCCACCTCGGAGACCAACAAGCCAAATCTAAAGAAGGTATCAGGGCTGAAATCTTATGCGAGGGCTCAGTCTCCTAACATGCTCAGATTGAAGGCACATACATAACTTGGGACACACATAACTTGGGCTGGGAAGGCTCAGCTGACAAAGAAGACCCGAGTTTGATCTCTGAAACCTTTGTAAAAGGCCAGATGTAATGGCTTGAGCCTCTTGCCCAGTGCTGGGGAGACAGAGACAGAAGGGTCCCTGGGACTTATTGGCCAGTCAGCCTATTAGGTGACTCTAGACCAATGAGACCCTTCTCCCCACAAAAAAAAAGGTAGAAGGGCTCTGAGGAACAACACCCAGCCAGGGTTACACACACACACACACACACACACACACACACACACACACACACACAGATAAGATTCTGGAAAGAGCAGATCCACAGCGGCTCACACCTTTAATGAGCAAAGAATGCACCGGTGTCAACACCCAGCTGAATCAAGCATTGGAATTTTCTGGCGAGGATAGTAAAGCAGCCATCATAATGATGCTGCAACAAGCAACCACCAATTCTCTTCAAACAAATTAAAAGCAACTGTCTGGCACAGACGCCTAGACATACCGTCAAAGGTGAGTGGCTCAGCCAGCTTCATGAGGGCGATGTCATTGCCTAGCCGCTTTGGCTTGTACTTGCTATGGTAGATGATTTTCTCCACAAGATGAGAGGGCACAGGACTGTCCATCAGGGACACAAGACCCACCTGGATGGTCCAGGACTTGGGGTGGTACAGGCTGAAATTCATAGAGAAGCAGAGCTCAGGACAGACCCAGCCATGCGGGGTCCCAAGAGCCGAGGGAGATGGTGAGAGATGTCACCAGGTAGGAGATGGCTCCATGCCCTGGACATCTATGCCCCACACTGACCACATTCCCAAGTCCTGCAGGAACACAGACCACACCCAGTGTACACCCTAGACAAGCCATTCTCTTCACACCATCCAAGAGATACGCATTTAAGGGCTGGATGCCGCTTTGCTCCCTGCAGAAGGTGTCCAGGTCTTTCTCCACTGACCAAAGCAGGAGTTAAAAAGAGAGTCAGCGCTGGGTCTAGGGTGCTCTCTCTCTGAGTTCCTAGCCATCTAAACTCCTGACAGACCCAGCTTGGTGGGGGCTTGGTGTTCTCTGGGTGCCCTGCACTTCTACCCCATGGTACCCTGCTCTGCCATCACATAAATAATGACAGTAGTGAGTGAGCCACAGGAAGTCCTGGGACCCTGATTTTAATAGGGTCTTTTTCCACCCCAATCTTCCTTCCTCCTCTTTCTGCCTTCTCTGTGCCAGCCCAGCTCAAGTCACTCCCAGACACAGAGACAGGTCCACTGCAAGGAAGGCGGGCATTCACACCTACATGTGGCTTTATGGTGACAGGCTTCCCAACTCCCTAACCTGCACTCACCCCCAGGCCACCCATCTCCATCTGACCCAGGACCATATAAGATTCTGGAAAGAGCAGATCCACAGCGGCAGGCCTGGGCACTCACTCATAAACACAGTGTGCAGCAGTGACAATCCACAGAGGGGTGATGATGGAACCCCCACATAGGTGGTAGCCCTGGAACTGGAGGCTGACCTGCCAGGGCCACTGGGCAAGCGCCGACACGTTTCCACCCACAATGCGGAAGCTGTAGCCAGTTCTCAGGCCACAGGCTGCAGAAGGAGAAGAGGGGCTTATGGGTAATGCTGTCAGCACCCTAAACCTCCTACCTAGCAATATCCCTGTCCCTAGCCCCGCAGGAGAGGGTCAGGAACACAAGAAGTCAGGCTCACATGGGGTCAGGCACACAAAAGACTCAGAGGTGTGCCAGATTTGTGTGGGGAGGGCTGTTGCAGAGAGCAGACATGCTCGCCCTGCTCATCAATGGCATCCTGGTGCCTAGCCCCACACTGGCATCTAGAAAAAGGGATCTTGAGCTGTTCCCAAGGGGGGGACATGACTCCACAAGGACAGCTTTCATGTGACTCCTACCTATCTAGACACTTAGGACACTTACCTGAGCACTTCAAGGTGACCACATGACCTGAGGCACAGCCTTCCCTAGAGTGGAAAGAACAGTTCAAGGCTGGGCCAACAAGCAGCCGTTTTCAGGGTCACACGCGTCGAACCTGGGGGCCTGGGTATCTGGAGGACAGCCTAGACTGAAGACCACCTGTGGTGTTTTCTCCCTGCCTCAGCCTGGGCCCCGGTGGGGAGATGTCTCAGATCTGGGCACCTGACTGTTGCTAAGGGAACCTTGTCTTTATCAGTTTCAGGGTTGTGGCTTGGGGGGTGGGCAGCTGGTAAGTGGTGGGTGTAAAAGCGCTTTGTAAAGGGTGCATTCTAACTTCCTTGTCCCCTCCCTGCTTATTTGCTTACACACACACACACACACACACACACACACACACACACACACACTGGCCTGATGACATGCCTGCCTGTCACTGGGTGTCACTGTTGCTCTTCTCCTGCCCTCCCTTCCCTCCCTTGACTCAACCATACTTTCCAGGGTTGGGGTTCACCCCTGCACCCCAGCTTATGAACCACCATTCTAACCATAGCAGTGAGTTCCACCCTTGCTCATGGAGGTGACGCCCTTTCCCCTCATGAAGTGCGCCACAGCTTCACAAACCCAGTGTAGACAGCAATAGCACCTATCCAGCCCCTTACCTCACGTACACAGAGTGGTGCAATGTGGTCACCTTGTCGTCTGGCAGGAGGTGATTGATGGACACAAAGTCTCCCTGGAACTGCTCCTCAAGCCCATCCACTCTGAGGTGGTCTGAGTTTACATAGCTGCAGGCACATTGGAAACCCAGACCCAACCATCATGGTGACTCTAAAATATCAGTCACCCACACATACACTCACCGGGTTACAAGCATCACACTTTGGGGACCTCACTTGGTCCTTCCCAGACCATCAAAGCCTTCGTTTTGTTAAGGAAATGCATATGCGTTATTAGCCAGACCTTCCAGGCTGGCTATGACCTGGACACCTGCTTGCTGACCCACAGTCCACAGCCTGGCCTGCCCACCCACCCAGCTCCAGCCACAAAGACACTTCCTGCCACAGTTAGGTAGTCCCCACCCACCCTGCTCTGATGCACTTGTTTTGGCTGGAGCCGAGCCTCAGGGGAGGCAGCTAGATGTCTAGTTCCTGAGGGTCAGGAGTTGGGGAAATATGAGCACCTCTCCCACTTTGTCTAGTACTCTCATGGAAGGCAGCGACTCAACTCAGGGACCCTGGGACCAAGCAAATGAGCTCAGGAGACGGGCAATACAGCCCATGGTGCAGAAGAGAGATTTAAAGAGACCAGAACAGGGCAGAATAGCTCAACACATACCCAGAAATAGGAAAGAAAAAAATTGCAGGGTCCCAAAGGAAGGTGGGGGAGCTAAGTGAACTGCAGGTGGCTGACTTCTCACTAACCTGGCAGTTTGTCACACGGGGTGCTATCCAATTGCTGTTAAGTCCCACAGAGACTCATCTAAGTACAGTGGCAGTGTTCAGCCAAGCATAGGTTTGAAAGAAATGCCATCAAGACATTTTTTAGGCATTTCCTCCCAGGGGAGGCTGCAGTAGGCTGCCTTGGTGTGGAGGAGCTGGCTTTTACTGGGATGTCAGGTCACGGGGAAGATGGCAGGGTGATGAGCTGGGGGCTCATGAAATGCAGAAAGAGCCTAAGTGTCACAAGTAGAACCCACAGATCACCTCAGAGCAGCAGCCACCCTCACCACAGCCATGATGACACCTTAGTGACCATTGAGTGCCCTTGGCCTTCTCAGGTGGGGATGACATTGTCCATTCTAAGGAACGAGACGAGGCAAGTCTCCCAAAACTGCCCTGAATCTGCACCAAGATTCAAGCCAACTAGCTTGATTGTGTGGTTTTGATTTGGGGTTTTGGTTTGTTTGCTTGCTTTTCTGCTGCTATTCCATACATAAGAGATAGACGTAGGAGAGGAGAGGAAGCTACTAAGGAGAGAGAGGGAAGATAAACACAAACACAGATTGAAGTCAGAGAGACTGGGGCAATGTGGTAGGGTACGTGTTCATGGTACTGAGAAAGCGGTACAGGGAGAAGTTGTACCCCTAGCATCCTCTCAGAGGGGAGAAATGGGAACTAAAATGGGATTTAGAACAGGAGCTGCCTGTCCGGTCAAGTGGTTCCAATGTGCCTGAAGACCTGAGGTCCCTAGCCAGAGTCTACAAGGCAAACAGAGGACCTGAGCATAGTGTTCCGGGCAATATGGCAAAATCCAGGAAGGGGAACATATTCCAGAAGAAAAGAAGAGAAATGAGAAAGAAGATAATGACAGGAAACAGAGCTACCTGATGGGGAAACTGGCTGTTTTGAGTGTGTGTGTGTGTGTGTGTGAGAGAGAGAGAGAGAGAGAGAGGGGGGTTCTCTAAGGAGTAAAACAACTACACAATACTCAACATTGTCTGAGTGACCTCTGCAGCTGCCATTGAATTTTAGTTGCAGCTTGTTTAGGAATCCAGGCAGGCATGGTGTGCAGAGAAGGCAGGTCTAAGGGACCTCAGCTGTGGGGTACCTAGGAGCCCACTGACATAGATCCTCCACGATGGTTGTAGCCATGTAGTTTTGAGAACCTTTCTTCCTTGGTTACAAACTAAAACGTACTTTAGAGTTTGCCACCTTTGATCTTTGCTTAGTGCCTAAAATGAGTGTGGGAACTTGGGAACCTGCCTGTGATAAACTGGGACCTGCAGTATTGAGAAGCCAAAAGGTAATGACACCTTGGAAAACAAGGCAGGGCTCAGGAGGGATGGCCATGAAGGAGAGGGACCCTCAGCTGGGCAAAAGCATGTTGCTGCAGTGTAGATAGCCAGCAGCTGACTCCCAACTCTGAAGATGGAAAGACCCCATCTTAGATGGTCTCCTAAGGCTAAGGGTGTTTCTGAACAACAGCATCCTCTGGGGCTCTTGAGGATGCATGTTCAGACATGGATGTGACCAATACCCATGTGCAACAGTGTCCCAACATCTACCCTTTAAGCTCCAAAACACCAAGCCGGAGTATTTTATTTTCCCACTCAGAAGTCCCGGGCTTACACTGTTTGCTTTCTGTTACTGTTTTTCATTTTTTATGTTTTACATGTATTGTTAACTTGTCTTGTTTATTTGTTTGTTTGTTTTGTCTGGTTGGTTGGTTGGTTGGTTTGGTTTGGCTGATTGGTTGGGTTGTTGTTGTTTGACAAGAACTCACTATTAAGCTCAAGCTGGTTCCAAACTCTCCATGTAGCCCAGGCTGGTTGAGAACACACATTGTTCCTACCTTTGCCTCCACAGTGCAGAGATTACATGTGTGCCACCAGGCCTGGTTGTTGCAGTGTTGGAACAAAACCTGTGATTTTGTACATACTAGGCCAGTGCTCTACCAGCTGAGCCCCAGACCCCAAGAATCTCAGTGCTTTTCATCTAAGGTCCTGGCCTTGCCCTGGGAACTAACTCCCTTTATACACAATTTTCTGTGTGACTCGAGTCACCTGGCTGCTTGGGTCTTGTCTTACTCCCTGTGAAGGGAGACAGGGCTGAGTGCCACAAAGCTGTCATAAGAATGAAGTGTGAGATGTTAATGCATCTGGAGAGCTCCTACTGTCCAATAGCAGTCTGTCCCCATCCTGTCATCCCTGCCACTTGGCCTTGACTCACCTTGGAAACCCCAGCTGGGCACAGGCAACCTTGGCGTAGTGGCTTTTCCAGTCGTCAGAGCACATGGTCCTCCAGGCAGCGGCTGAGAACACCTGGAGCACTGCTCTTTGGCCACTCACCCGCACTGGCCAGGCGTGGGGAGAAGGGCAGTGAGGACCAGTGCAGGCTGAGGCCAGGCAGAGGCTGGCGACAGCCCCATTCACTCCACACACCTCCTCTTCCTGCCTGACCTGCTCCCATCCACAACCCCTCCCCATAAGATGCTGCAGTTCCCATGGCCTGCACCCTGAGACCCCCCACTCAGAACCTGTCTAGTTTCCCAAGCAAATGCAAACACACGGAACAGTCCTCCCAGAACCTAGCTGAGGACATAGCAATGATCGCTATGCCTTGGATCCATCTCACAGATGGGAAGGGCAAGTCCTGGGTTGTGGTCACTCTCTATGACTTCCTTCAGTAAATGGATGCCACTCACCACATCGGTACTCATCCTCCCCGTCCTTGCAGTCAGAGACCCCATCGCATCGAGCTGTCAGTTCAATGCATTTGAAAGATGAACGGCACCTGTACTTCCCAGAGCAGTCGAAGTGGACTGGGAACAGGGAGGGAAGGGAGACTGCTAGCAAGCGGACCCTTCAGTGTGCAGCATTCAGAGCTGTGCACCTGCCAGGTGGCCTTGAACTTGCCCATCAATAATGAAACCTGCAATGAAATTGCATCCCTGACGGCAGCCTGTTTCCTTCATCCCCGTGTCTGGCCTGAACTCCAAGGGGCACCCATAGTTCTGCTGCCTCTGGGAAACCCAGATCAGGGTGTATTCAGACTCTAAGGGTTCAAAGTCAAGAGTAAAACTGCATGGCTGTGTCCAACACACCCAACCGACCCAGCAAGAGCCTCAGCTGAGACCTTTCAACCACCTTGCTTCCTTTACCTCTGGGCCCGAAGCCAATAAACAGTGGAATATTCAGCTGAGCAGGAGGCAAACTACGCTGCCCTGTGCTCAGTTACTTGGAGGAGAAAAAGAGAAACTATATACTCTAAGAGATCCCCTTCCTCCCTATGACCCACTTTCTCAAAAGCCCCACATACCTCCCTATAAAAATAGCCAGCATGCGTGGAATGGCTTGAATGGAAGTCTTTGTCTGTTCAACCCCAGCCTCCCCCTTCCCATCCCAGAGTCCTGTTTCATCAGCTAACTTTGAGTAATTCTAACTGTGCAGGCACCCTGGTGGCAGAGCCCAGAGCATGGCCAGCAGCCCCTGCCTGTTCTCACACTGGCTTGACATTCACGCAAGCAGATAAAACCCATCGCCATCAAACCAAAAGGACACCAGCCATCAGTAATTAAGGCCAGGCAACAGCAAGTATAGGTGGCATGCAGGTGGGGCCACTCATGCAAGTTTAAATGCCAAAGCAGGTATTCGAGAGCCTACTAAATAATGGACGATACTCACTGCCCAGGCCGATAGCCAGCGCCAGTATCAAGGCAATGATCCCAATGACGATGATCGGAAAAAACTTCAAGGGCAGCAGGGACAAGATCTGCGCAGCCACTGCATCTGCATCTGAGAACCAAAGGAGTGAGGGGTGGGGGAGCATTGTCTTTGAGTGACATAAAACTTAGTTTAGTCATGTGTCCTCTGTCCCCTCTGCACAGAGAAAGTAGCAACCCAAAGACAGCTGACTTCATCGGATGAATGGCCATGTTGTCTAGGTCAGTCTTGCCCTCCCAGCTATGGCCTAGCTCTCTGCCCAGCTTAGGAGACATTGTTGTGGGTTGAAAAGTATCCTCCAAAGGACCCTTTGACACCCTAACCCCCAGCAGCCAAGAATAGGATCTTGCTTGGTGGTCACAGAGAGCACCAGCTAAGATGACGTCCTTAGAGAAGGCTCTACGCTTCTATGCCTGGCCTCCTCAGGAATGGGGGAGATTCCAACAGACTTGGACATGCATAGAAGAAAGACAAAGAGAGACAAGGGGAACAGACAGCCATGTGAAGATGACAAAGGTCAGGGACAGAGTGAAGGCTGTTGGTCAAAGGTCACTATCTGCACAAGACCTGGAGGGTCCTATGTGTATCCATGGGAACAGGGTCTTACTGACATCAGGGCTTTCACATTTCTAGCCCCCAAAGGATACAAGGGGGGACTGAGCCACGCAGCTGTGACATGTTGTCCCAGTAGCCCCAGGAGAACAGCTGAAGGAAGTTCAGGGTCCCAAGGATGTGCTCAGAGAGGGTTAGTGTGATATGGAGATTTTATGTCTTGTGCTTGAAGCAAGGAGGGCACTGGGCTCTTTCAAATTATCCGAAGCTGGCCTTTCCCCACAGAGTCACCCTCAGCCTTTGTTCCTGGCCATGTACCACATGGGGGCAGAGGCCACTGTATAGGCAGCATATTCCCCAAAGTGGGGCTGTCCAATATCTCACTCACTGTCCAGTTTAGTACATTTCATGTCCTCTTCCAGATTACAGCTGCCACAGCTTTGCTTGCAGCTCCTAAAGACTGGGGTTCCTAGGCTCTGGATTCTTCAGCTCTCATGAGAACTACTCACTTATGAAAATATCCACTGGGGACGGGACTGACAGTGACAAGGTTGATGAGGCTACCTGTTGTGCAGGGAGTGATAAATCCCTGTCCTGGACCCAGGAACTTGTCATGGCTTCTGGCTATGTCATCTATGAAATCTGGGCAGGCTGACGTGTTAGCTTGCAAGTAAGTGAACACTCACACCCAGGTTACCCTGCAAAGGTACAGCATCTTCACCCCTTCTCCCTGGAATGGCTTGGACACATTTGGTTTTGATGGTTAAGTTTCTATCAACTCAACACAAGCCAGGACCATCTGGGAAAGGGGAACTTCCATTGAGAAAATGCCTTCATCAGATTGGCCTCTGGGCATAGAGAAAGTGTTTTCTTGGTTACTGTTGGACACGGAGAGCCCAGCTCATTGTGTGTGTGGTGCCACCTTGGGGCAGCGTTGGTTCTGGATTACAGAAGAAAAAGGGCTGAAGAAACTTGTAAGCAGCACCCTCCATAGCCTCTGCTTCAGTTCCTGCCTCCAGGTTCCTGCCCTGCTTGAGTTCCTGTCCTGACATCCCTGAATGATGGACAATTAGCTGCCAAGCTGGTATAAACCTTCCCTCCCTGAGTTGCTTTGGCCATGATGTTATCACAGCAATAGAAACTAATTAGGACACTGGTGAACAAGATGCATCTCTCTGGAGCAGCCTGGCAAAGGACAGACAAGCAGGAAAACCTCCCAACCTCCCTGGAAATGAACAAACGAAAACTGGACCTAAATTCATCCTGACATCACAATGACTTTGCTGGTACCGTACCCACTGGTGCTCATATTACACAGCACAGGGGCAGGATGCATTCCAGTCCCCTTTGTAAGTATTTAGGCATCTGTTCTGGCCTGCCCATGGGATTCTGACAGGATACACATGGTCATCAGCTGCAGCCACTAAGAGCACCAGCTGTGCACAATTGCTACATTTTCTTTGAAAAGGGCACTTGCTACATTTTCTTTAAAAAGGGCACTGCCCACCACCTACCCCCCTTTTCTCCCTCCCCCTCCCCTACTCCTCTCTCTCTACCTCTGCCTCTGTCTCTTTCTCTCTGCCTCTCTCTCTTTGCCTCTCTTTGTGTGTCTCTTTGTCTCTCCCTCTATCTCTCTCTGTGTCTGTCTGTCTCTCCCCCCCCCACTCTCTTTTCTGCTCCTCCTGTTCCCAGAAGCCATATCCCCCTTCCCCTCTCCTTTCTCCATTCCTTTTCTCCTAATTAAAAAAAAATTAAATAAAAAAAAACCCTCTAGGTGATCTCTGTCGAATGGCATCTTTCTCTCTTGAGCCACTTTATAAATTACAACACACTTTGTGTGAGATTGGAAATGTATCTACATGGCTTAAAGCAGATGGAGTTTTTGACCCAGTAATGTCACCTCTAGGAATGTATCCTAAATATTGTCTGTCTCCATACACCCTGTGGAGGGTGCCATTCCTGAAAATGGCAAACAGGAAGCAGCCTGAACAGCCAGCAAAAGGGCAGCAGGAAACCCTCAGCATCGCAGTGGGATGAATGGGATGGAGCTCCAGGGGTCTTTCCTGAACCCATTCCTCCTACCCTGTCCTTCAAACTCCATAAGAAATCTGGAGGGCTTAAAAAGAATCCTTGGGGCATCTGGGATGCAAGTTGTTCAGAGCTGCAGCATGAACAAGCCAAGTTCCCACACTCGCCCAAGCCCAGGGGTCATCATTCTCATTGCTTGTGAGCAGAACTCTCCAGACCATCAAGCCACAGGCGGCTCTCAGCACAAAGACCCCATAGGAACAGGCATCAGAGGGAAAACAAATGCCTCACCTAGTAGGCATGCAACTCAAGAAACTGACTTTCCTTCTTTTGGTGGCTACACGGCTCATTTTAGCCAGGCACTTAACCTTCCATGACACACAGCTTGCCTGAGTTTTCAAGAAGGGTTGTGGTCAGTGTTTCTAAGGACTCCCTGTAGAGCTCAGTTTTCCTAGCCAGCATTTGACCTCTTTCTGAGTGAACCCAAGCCAATGTGGAGCTTGAGTCTCTGAAAAATGCCAAGAGAAGAAAACAAAACAAACAAAAAACACTGCCTCCAGGGAGTTCGCAACTACCCCTAACAAGGGGGCTCCTCTTGAGCACCCCACAACTGCAAGATCAGGAAAGAGAGGTGTCTGGCTACTAATGTGAAAATACCCAAGGAAAGTGGGAGACATAGCAAAGTCACAGAGTACCTGTCTAGTTCAATTCCCAATATAGGAAAGAAGGAAGGAGAAGGGAAGAGAGTGAGAGAATATACAAGGCACACACACACACACACACACACACACACACACACACACACACACACACACCACGAAGTCCACCTACCTGGTACCACAGGACTTATTTTCAAATCATCCAAGCCGAAGAGTGATCGGAAGGAGAAGGGGGCTTCGGCTGCCGGAGGATCATTTTCTCCCATAGTGACTATCTCAGGGCCTCTGATGTTGGCTTCTGGCTCCACCTCTACCTGCTTAGCCAGGGGTGAGCCGGATTGGTCCCTGTGGGAAGTGTGGGCGCCAGGGGCGCCTCTGTCCCATTTTAAATCCTTTTAGTCAGACTTGAAGCCCACTCCCTGTGGGTTTGTCCCAAACACCCATCTACTGAGAGCACAACTTTCCCTGGAGTTCTAAAGTTGACAAAGGAGCAGAATTTTAACTCCTCTTCAATAACCAGGATGGCGTCCTCGGCGTAGCCAATCTTAAAACCAATCAAGTGACACTTTTACAGATAAGCCGGTCTGCCACCAGAAACCACTGTGCCGTTCTTTAGAAGACGGTGACTACCTGGTTTCTAAGGCTGTTCTCCCCTGTTCTTCAACATTTGGTTTTTCCTCCTAGCCATAGGATTTACTTGTCATAGACATAAGATGTTCTGCTACTCAGTGTTTGTGTCCCCAAATGTAGGTAGCACCAGAGAAAGGGCACAGTCACGCCGTTAGTAGCTTCCCACAAACAGCCCTTTCCTGGCTCGAGTAGGCATGACCTGATTAAAAATGAAAGTATCCGAACCCTGGGG
Source organism: Cricetiscus sungorus (assembly GCA_030556225.1). Lineage (NCBI taxonomy): Eukaryota > Metazoa > Chordata > Mammalia > Rodentia > Cricetidae > Cricetiscus > Cricetiscus sungorus. The sequence goes on from JANBXA010000600.1 coordinate 54,222,996, forward strand.
ACCCAGGCCACCCAGCCAAGTGAGGAGTGGCTGGGAGCCTCCACCTCAAGCCAAACCCACACCGGACTCTATTTCCTACAGTAGAAGCTTTCCAGAGAGGGTTGAGCAAGCATGGAGGGTGTTCCCCAGTGAGTCCCAGGCCAGTTCTCCCTACTGCACAACCAGGGTATTGAGAATTCTGCTTCCATCAAAGCTGGGATCCACAGAGGCCCCCTGAGGGCTGTGAGCACCAGTGAATTTATGTCTGCCTCTTTTCTAGCAACCTGTTGTGTCTGTCCACATTCCAAATAGAGCTACGCACCATTTACTACTAACCTTGTTTCTCACATTATCTGTAAACCCTAAAGCTTTCTGGAAAAATCGGCCCTGGGAGAGTATCTCCTCCCAAGCAGGCCTGGGTTGGCAGGACCCACCTGGGGAAGGTGAGAAGTTATTTAGAGTGCATCATCAAAGTGCCCCCCAGTCCCCAGCCCAGCCCACTTACTTACTATTTCTGAAGCTGCCATCATTTGGAGCAGTGATAATTTCCTTTTTCATTATAAAAAGTGAGCGGGAGAGTAAGCAGCTGGCAAAGGACAGTCCAAGAGGAAAATATTTCCACAGAGCCACTCAGCCTCGTCGGCTCTGTCACTGAGGCCAGCGGCATCACCACGGCGCCTCTGTAACTCAATCTGGATGTGGTTATCAGGTGGCTCTGGTGGGATGGCAGCAGAGATGGGGGAACAGCTTGCAAATGAGCAGAGCCAGAACGGCAGGAGAGTCACAGAAGAATGTAGGGCCCAAGGACCCTCCTTTCGTTAAGCTGACCAAAGGGGCCACGCCCAGTGCCAAGCAGACAGCTCCACAGATTAATGCACATTAGCACTTTGCTGGGCAGTGCCATCCACCCAGGTGACTGATCCTTGGGGTTTAGTCCTCCTACTGTTCTGAGGACAAAGAGACAGAGAGTAAACCATTTGCCTGCAAATTTCTTGACGTCATTGTTTTTAATAGATGAGTAACACTCCATTGTGTAAATGTACCACACTTTCTTTATCCGTTTTTTTGGTTGAGGGACATCTAGGTTTATTTCTAGTTTATGGCTGTTATGCATAAAGCTGCAATGAACTTTCAACTTGAAATGCCATGTTTGGTTGATCTCCATGGGAGGCCTCTGAATAGAAATGGAGGAGTGGGTAGGGGAGGAGGAATGGGTGGGGGAGGAGGGAGACTGAGAGGAGAGGATGGAGGGGAAACAGTGGTCAGGTTGTCAAACAAACAAACAAACAAATAAATAAATAAATAAAATAGAGACTGCCAGGCAGTGGTGGCACCTTTAATCCCAGCACTTGGGAGGTAGAAGCGGGTGGATCTCTGTGAGTTCCAGGCCAGTCTATACTACAAAGTGAGTTCTGGGATAGTCAGGGCTATTACACAGAAAAATCTTGCTTCAAAACAACCATTAAAAAAAAAAAGACAGACTAAAGTCCACCATACTGTAGGTCCTTTCTTACCTGTGACTACTCTCCTAGTCCCAAGATGAACATTTATTGAGATGCTGATAGCACAGTTAACTCTTAAAACTTTCTTTTCTTTCTCCTAATCAGAGCATCTTAGACGGTCTTCTAAAATGTTCCGGCATAACCCCCATGTGACCAGGGCCATGAAAGGCTGACTGTGGACCTAAGTGGTTGGACACACAGATAACCAACAGGGGGCAAGCCAGAGGTCACCTGGGTCTCCCAGCACCCTCAGCACCACTTGCAACAAGCGAGTTCTCTTCCCCAAGTGTTGGAGAAGAACTATCTATCAGCTTTCCTTCCTGTCTGACCTGAAAGACAGCTTTCTAAGGTACAGAGAAAGGAGTAAACCAGCTGGAGGATTTCCTGACTGACCTATGAGCTTTCTCCTCCTCATCTCCTTCTTCTTCCTCCCTCTCTCTCTCCCTCCCTCCCTTCCTTCCTCCCTTCCATCCTTCCTTTCCTCCTTCCTTCTTTCCTTCCTCCCTTGTTTCCTTCCTTTCTTCCTTCCCTTCTTTCCCTTCATTCTTTCTTTCCCTCATTTCCCTTCTTTCCTTCCTTCCCTTCACTCCTCCCTCCATTTATTCTTGTTTGGTTGCTTCCAAGTCAAGGTCTCATTGTGTCGCCCAGGCTGTCCTCAAACTCAGCATTCTGCTGCCCCAAGCCTTGGGTTCTAGGATTTTATATATTATTTAATTATTTAATAAATTATAGATATAAACAAAATTGCTAAAAATTATTTGAATGAGAAAAAAATCATATTTGAAGTGAGCGATTTATCAGACCCCATATTTACTTTTTTCTCCTCTGAGTAATGTGAACTGAAGCCCCTGTGCACACACACCACACAAAGCCTCGCCTGTGTTGAGGATTTTATAGAATTTTGTGGGGTGTGAAGTGTGTATTCATGGCCATTCATCACCCACCTCTTTGTCAGACCTAACATACTTTCAACTAACAAGTAAAGCCCTTGGGATGTATTAATTTAGCAGACCATTGACTTCTACCAACCCTAAAGCGAAGAATGCCCTCAGATAGCATCTGAGACTTATGGGAATGATGTCTCCACTTTCCCACATCCCATCTATTTGATGACCCTTCATTTAGACTGCCTTTTGTTCTGTGACTAATAAAGTTCGTGTACTGTTTCCACAGTGAAGCGTTGTCATTCGGGATGACTTGAGTCCACGTGACTCCCAGATGGATCACAATGAACTATCTTAATTCCCTTTGGAGCAAGAGATGAGTGCTACCTTGGTGGTAGCAAGTTTTGCCTATTTCTAACACTCAAATTCAAGATAAATTGATTGGAAAACTCCTCTTGAATCCCTTGGGGAAAAGGAGAATGAATGGAGGCCCAGAGGTCTCTATGGCAAAGGAAACAGGCCAGGCAGAGAAAGAGGCCACAGATGTGCCTCCTGTGTGGAAAATGTAAAAGAAAGAATGTTAGCAGAGAACAAAACGGATGAGGGGGAGTCAGGGTGGAGTGAGAAGGAGTGGGGAGATGTGAATCAAAGGTTGCAGATTTAAACATGTAGCATGAGCAAGTCCAGAGTCAGGTGTGATCTCACAGATATAGCGCTGCACTGAATGCCGGGAAGTCTGGAAAGCCGATTTCAAAGGGCACTTGTTGCTCCTGCAGAGGATGCAGTTGCTCCTGCAGTTCCCAGCACCTGTGCTGGAAGGAACCCGCACAACTGCCTGTAACTCCCACACAACTGCCTGTAACTCCAGATCCAGGGGATCCCCAACATCTTCTTGAACCCCCACACTTGTGTGTGCACACATACAAATAGATTTTCTAAATTTATTTATATTTTTATGTATAAATGCTCTGCATGTACACCTCCTGTGCCAGGAGAGGGCACCAGGTCTCATTACAGATGGCTACGAGCCACCATGTAGCTGCTGGGAATTGAACTCAGGATCTTTGGAAGAACAGCCAGTGCTCTTAACTGCTGAGCCATCTCTTCCCCTCCTAAATAAAAATTTTTAATTGAAAATGAAGAATGTGACTATTTGAGAAATTGAGACAGAGAGAGGGGGGTTTCTGATTAAATAAAAGTTTAAAGATATTATAGAAGAAATAGAATGAATTCACATTTTTAAGTGAAGTACTGTAGTCTCTCCTTTACAGTAGAGAGTGACAGAGAGGTGTTATCATGGATATTCAGCAATTTATTTGGGATTTAACACAGCAGAATGTTAGGTAGAGAGACAGAGAAAAGAAGAAGATTGGAAGGGGAAGGGGATGAAAAAGAAGGACACATGGGAAGAAAAATGGTAAGAACCAGTGAGCAATAAGGGCACAAAGCTGAGCATGGTGGTGCATGTCTTTAATCCCAGTGCTCAGGAGACAGAGACAGGAGGAGCTCAAGGCCAGCCTGGTTTACGTAGCAAGTTCCAGGCTAGCCATGGTTACGTGGTGAGACCATATCTCAAAATAAGATAAAAATAACATTTTAAAAATAATAAAATAAAAGTCATCATCACTCACAGATACTATCTAGAATTCTAAAGATAAATTTTTATGATCAATAAATAAACCTAGCAGAACTTTTGGATATAAAGCCAGTAGAAAACAGTACAAATGTGGTAGTAATTTACTAGTAAAAAGAAAAAGTATGATCATGGATATCTTAAAAAGATATGATTTATAGGGGCACCAAGGATTGCCCATTACCTAAAGATAGTGAAATACATACCATATGACCTCTACCCAGAAACCCTTGCAGCAAAACTGAAAAAAAAAAATAAAGGCTAGCAAGCCTGTGTCAGGAAAGTTAAAAGGGATAAATTCCTAGAAAAACAGATTCTATAAATTAATTCATACATTAAAACTTGCCAACAAGGAAACTTCTAGGCCCAGGAGATTTCACTTACCGACCCATACAAATTTGGGAGGTAGAGGCAGAAGGATCAGGTGTTCAAGGCCATATTTAACTGCATAATGAAAGCCTGCATAGGCCATATAGACATGTAATTTATAATAGCTTCAGAAACATAAATGAGGGGGTCAGTGATGGCTCCGTGGGTAAAGTTCTTGTCATGCAACCCTGATACCCTGAGTTTGGTCTCTGGAACTTACACAAAGATGACGCAGAAGAAGCAACTCTTCCTCGTTGTCTCCTGGCCTCCACACATAGCCAAAGCATGCATGCACCCACAGGTAGACAAGAGGCACACCCACACACAAAAAATCATAAGTAAAACTTTAATTAAGAAAAGAAACTGAAAATTACAAAACACTGCTGGGAGAAATTACGTAGAGAGATGTACAATATATGTGGAATGGAAGACATAAAATTATTAAAATGTCAGTTCTCTCTCAAATGATCTGCAGATTCAGTCCAATCTCACAGATTGTTTCTGAAAAAAAAAATAATTAATCAATGCATTGGGTTTTGTTGTCTTTAACATTCCTTTCATTCCCCCACCCCCTTAAAATCAATTTTGTGGAAATGTGCCCATTCTAAATACTCAGTGTGGTAGTCTTGAAGAAAACATCACTTGTATAAACACCATTCAGTCAGGTCCCTCGGCCCCTGAATCCTACTCACTCCCACCCTACCTCAGGCAACCAATGATCTGCTCTCTGAAACTCAATCTTATTTGTCTAAAACGGTATCTAAATAAATCCGTATAGCAAGTGTGATGGTGCCTGGCGCCCGGCAGTAGCGCAATAAGCATTTCTGCTCATTGGTGACGCAGGAAGCATGGCCGCTGTGCTTCCTGTCTACGAGCACCGCTCCCTGAGCTCCCCGACCTGTCTGTTCACGGTCGGATCTGACTTGGACGATGGTTTCCCATAAGAGACTATGATGAAGAAAGCCACAGTGGATGTTTAAAGATGAGTTTTTGTGGGGGCACACATTTTTACTTTTCCCTGGTGAAATCTAAGATCAGAATTGGTCACAAAGACAATGTATGTTGGTTGACCTTTATGAGACACTGTGTCAACTTGTTTTCCAAAGCAGTTGGACAAATTACAATCTCAATGAAAACGTGGGTGTTTTGGGAGTTCCCTCGACTGGTTAAAGCTTGACATTGTTAGTCCTTTGGACTTAAGCTCCAAATATAGCAGGTACTGTGGCAATGGGCTGTACTTCTTATTTACTCCTGTCAGTAATGAATGAAGCTAGAGATCTTTCACAGCTTCCTGGGTCTTCTTCACCAGGTGTCATTTAGATACTTTCCCAATTTTAAGCATGCTTATTGGTGCTCTCATTGGCTGGAAGAATGCATACTTTCATACATATACTGTATATGCTGGGTAACAGACCAAAGTCTGTAGGCGGGGACATTTTCTCCCACTCTGTGGTTAACTTTTCTTTCGTTTCCTTTACCATACTTTTCAAAGAGTAAATGCTTAGAACTTTGATGAAGCCCAATGTGGAAGAGTGGAAGATCATGGACGATGCTTGTTATGCCTTAAGAAAGTTCTACAACCTAAAACATAACATGCATTTTTCTTCTTGGCTTTCTTGGGGGGTTGAAGTCTCAGATTTTACATTTAAGCCAGTCCTCCATTTTGTATTAACTCTATTCATGCTGTACAGTTCCCCGGCATTGTTAGTGAAACAGCAGCCCTTCCTGGGAAATTACAACGCCCAATTATTGACAGTTGTCTGACGTATATGAGTCATTTGCACCCTCCACGATACACACGCAGCCTGCTCTTTGAATTTACATAAAAAAGCTAAGAACGTAGGACAGCCTCACAACACAAAATCAGAACACTCTGACACCACGGTGGCTAAAGAATGAACACAAAAATGAATAAATCAGATGGGAGAACAAGACAGAGCCAGAAGCTAACAAGCTGGCAGTCCACTGACATGAACTGGTCAATGGGAAAATAAAGAACCTTTAGCCCAACATCACACCATACACAAAGTGCTTTCTAACTGACACTGAGCTAAGCGGGAATGGCAGCAATAGCGAACCTTCTAGAACAAAGAGGAATATACCATGTTCACTGATATGGATAAACAACAATGTCTCAAACTGGGTGCAGAAGATGCCAACCAGAGCTTCCACAGAGTGATTAAAAAAAAGGAAAAGCCAACAACCTAAGGGGGGAAGTGAGCAAAGAGATCCAAGCAGACTCTTCCCCAGAGAAGCTAATCCGTGGCCAGTAAACCTGTGAGACAACATTGGCATCATGGTCCTTCGGGGAATTGCACATACAACTGCAGTGAGGTGCTTCTGTACGCAGACCAGAAGTCTGTAGATGCCAGGCCTCCCATCCCCTGCTGGCCAGAGAGCAACCTGTGGCTTCTGCCTGTTTGTGCATCAGCAAAAAAAAAAAAAAAAAAAAAAAAAAATAGGTGGAGGAACAAGACGCTGTTTAGTAGGATGTTGCTCAGTCACGACAATGAACAGACTACAGAGCAAGCAAGAGCACAGATAAATCCCATAGACATAATTTGGAACAAAAATCAGGACATGGAGAACTAATGGGTTAAAGCACTTGCCTAGCATGGGTGGGATCTGAGTTCAACCCCTGACCCCACAAAAGAAAACAGGAAGCATGCCGTGGCATGGCATGTATTCCAGTGTTCTAGTAGCATGAGACTGGAAATTAAAGTCGATTTGTAGAGGAGGGGAGATCCACAAGAGGAGGCAGGGTGGGGCAGATCCTCCAGGGAATGGAAATTCTGGAACAGGGTCTCCTAACCTACATTGCTCACATTAGACAAGCTCACCCTTTCCTATAAAGACTGTCCTGGGTACTGTGCAGCTGGTGGCGGCTGTGGTTGACAACCTCTAGTTGCCACCATGTCCTCACCCCTCCCAGATTTTTGACAACCACAGATGTCTCCAGACATTGCTTCTTTAGAGAGGGGTGTAAAACTAAAATGCCCTAGGTTTTATAGCCTTGTTCCATTGGTCCTGGGGCAGAGACGGAATGGGCTCACTGTGCAGAATTTCCTCATGCTGCATACGGACCATTGGACTTTAAAATTTCTTACAGGTCAATAAAAACTGCAAAAACAAAAATAAAACAAACAAACAAAAAAAACAAACAAAGGTTTTCTAAGATTTTAGAGCAAGCAGGGACAGTGCCAAGAGTGAATTTCAGTGTCTTGTATGCAGACATGGAGGCTAAGGTCCAGGGTAGCTCAGCGTGGATGGCCAGCAGAACCCAGGAGAAGCCTGCTCCCTTCCCAGGTATTCCCTCCCAAATGCTTCCCAGGTAACCAGCATATCCCAATGATGAGCTTCAGGGCAGACCCCCCACCCCCAAACAGGGAGGTGGGTGTGTTTAGAAGACACGGCTGTGGACGAATGAGGAGAATTCAAGCCCAATCATTGTGCAAACAGGATATTCGCTTGTGTCAGAAAGATCAAAAAAGGCTTGAGGTTTTTCTTCACAGCCTCAGCCTGCCTCCTTCTCCGCTCTCACTTTATCTGGTCCTGGCGGTGAGCAGCAGGCGCCTCTTGCCCGACAAGCAGGAAGACATGGCTTCGGGGGAGACACAGCTCTATGCCAAGGTCTCCAACAAGCTCAAGGGCCGCAACACCTCCTCGCTCCTGGACCCCCTCCTGGCCATGGGCTTCCCCGCACATACCGCGTGAGTACTTGCAGCTGTCAAGACCCCATAGCCTGGCTTCCCTGCCTGGGTAGGCCCCTCTGCTCCACCTGCCACACCACTGGATAAGCAAGTGTTACTGACTTCCTGCTAAAGTGGTCACACTAGTGTGGGATGGTGTCTCCCAAGAGGGCCCCTTCCTCCTGTTTATACATAGAATGGTCTTTACCTTTGAAAGATAGATCGGCTCTTCTACCTGACCGACAGAGCCCCTGAAACATGTGCCCACTAGAAGCCATGTGGGTCTCTGGCTGCCCACTTGTGGGGTTTGGAGGAGAATGAGGGCAGATGCTAACTCTCCTGCCAACCAGTGACTCCAACAGCGACAGCTCAAGGTATCTGACTCCGATACATGAGTCTCTACGGCTAGGACCCCCTGAAAGAACTACCATTCGTGTTTGTAAGCAGCCCAGGGAAAGCCGTTTGTCTCTGGGGAAAGTATCTGGAATGTCCAGGTGACACGAGGATGGGTGAGAAAGTCAAGAGACATCGGAGGCTCAGCACCACTTGGCTCGTCCAAGTCCCCAGTCTCAGAGAGGGCAGAGATGCTGCTGACCATGATCGCATAGCCCATTGCAAATGGGCTTCTTCGCTGTGGCCTTTATTCTCAGAAAGATGTAAAAAGTGTGCTTCAGGGAGCCCAGGGCTCAGGGGGTGAACCAAACACGCCTTCAATGAGGTAAAAAGACCCTGGCCACTGTGGAACAAAGGGTACTGACGCTAGTCCCGTCTCCTCCCAGTGTCAGAGCTTTGTTGTCACTAAACGAGGATCAGAACCCAGGCCATCAGGAACCATCGGTGATGTGTTCACCATCCCGCTACAGATGAGAACATTAAGGCCTAAAGAATAGCCTGTGTCAAGCCTAGCACAGGAGCCAGCTCCCAATGCCTCCCAGACCCATCCTGTTTTACTGCTCAAGCTGGTGGACTCGCCTCCTGAATCCCTAAATCCCTGCTAGCTCAAACAATAAACACCTGTGTGTCTTAAAACTCTAACTTGGGCAGAGCTCAGAGTAAGGCTCATGGCGTGGCCTCGTTGTTAAAGCCTCTCCGGGTGGCTACATCCTGGAGAGCTCTTCACAGCTGTAATACTGGGCAGCATGACACTGGGTTCCAATGGGGACCTCTGTATCACCAATGATTATTGGGTCCGTGGCCCACTCTGGTCTGTTTGCCCAGCTCAGCCAAATTCAAGTCAACGTATTTACATCCCAGGTCCCAGAATGAATAAGACACACGGAGCCATGTGGAAAGCACCAATGAGCATTTGAGAGTGGGGGACACAGGAGAGGGATGTGGACCAATCTGCCCAGTGGTTGGGTAAGGGACACTTCCTGCTGAGCAACTGGGGTGGGGCTGCATGTGTCTGGGACGCACATGCCAGGAGTACAGCCTGTCCCAGCTGACTTCAGCAGCCACAGTACATAGGATTGGCTTTGTTGCAGGGTAGAGCAAAAAGGAACAGTGGTCAGGTCTTAAGTTCTAGGACTCCAGGGCCCAGGACGAAGAGGTCAAGTCAAGGGAGGTGAGTGAGTGGAGGTAGGGGTTGGAGGATGTGTGGAGGATGGAGATCTTGGCATAAGGGTACCTGCTGGGATATTCAGCAGTTTGGCCTTGGTAGGACACAGCATGGATGAGCAGCCACCTCACTACTAGAACTCACCCTTCCAATGAAAAAACAACTGGGCCTTGACCATCCTGTGTTCATAATCTGCAGGCTCAAAGCACTAGCCGCCACAGGGAGGAAGACGGCAGAGGAGGCTGCAGACTGGTGAGTGGGATGGGAGCTGCAGGTCTACAGGGGGCTTGGGTGACACCACCTGGACTCTGCCCCTCCCCCAGGGGGCTTGGGTGACACTACCTGGACTCTGCCCCCCCCGTCCTTTGTGGGGAGGGGGTGTCTGCAGAAGTGAAGTAAAATGACATCCATTCCCACCCAGCCTACTCGGAGCCCAGGGAAGTAATAGAACTCTCCTTAAGATATAGAGAGAATCTAGAGATTTTCTCAATTAAAAGCCAGATTTAAGACTCTAGACAGAGCCTGCCCAGCACAGGTCCCACCCCTGGCACATAAGCACTCGAGTGTACACACACACACACACACACACACACACACACACACACACACACACACACCCAAAACAAAAACTGACTTAATCCAAATTTGACTTAAAAAAGAGGTTTTTGTTTATGATCTGTGTTAAATAATCAGTGATAAAAAATTCACCATGATCTCAGGCCACTGAAAATGGAAGGGGAATTTAAAGACAGTTGCAACAACTGGAAGAGTGGTGGGGAAAATAACCCTCCTAAACTCCCACTCCAGCCACCTGCCCATCACCCTCAGCCTCCTGGGGGAGGGGTGTCCTTGTTCTTAAGAGCTCCTCCCCACCCACCTGGGAAGTCCCTCCTGCTCTTATTTGAAGTAGCCACTGTGGAAATCAAACAGCAAAAACACAGATCCAGGGCTTGGCTGTGGCTCCCCTGTGGAAGGTTTGTGGAGCTAGCAAGCATGCCTGGGGACCTGGGTTCTGCATTAGTTTCCCGCAGCCGAGATCACATGCCTGATAAAAGCCACTTAAAGAAGGAAGGGCTTATCTGGGAGTAATTGGCTGTGAACTCCATCATGGGTTGGGGGGAGCCATGCAGAGGGAATGTGAGATGACTGCTCTCTTCCTACCCACTGGGAGGAAGCTGAGAGAAATGAATGTTGGTGCATGAACCCCACCCCTACCCCAATGGTGCTCAGCTCACACTCTCAGCCCCATACATGGGATGGTGCCATTCATTGAGGTGGAGTCTGCCTCCCCCAGTTGACTCAGCCTAGAGGAAGGATGAACTGTCAGTTTGTCTTTAGGATTGATTCTAGACCCCAGCAAATGAACACTCAATATCTACCATCCCAAGTTCCATTGCCAGCCCTACCAAAACAAAACAAAAATTCTTCCAGCACCAGATAGAAGCATATGAATGGGTCTCAGGGTTCTGTATTCTAGGGGAACCTCTTTCTATAAGACCATAGGCGAAGGTGCATAGTCAGAGGACACACAGGCAGAGGGCACACCAGCAGGGGACACACAGGCTGAGGGTGCACAGGCAGAGGACACACAGGCAGGGGACACACAGGCAGGGGACACACAGGCAGGGGACACACAGGCAGGGGACACACAGGCTGAGGGTGCACAGGCAGAGGGCACACAGGCAGGGGACACACAGGCAGGGGACACACAGGCTGAGGGTGCACAGGCAGAGGGCACACAGGCAGGGGACACACAGGCAGAGGGTGCACAGGGAAAGAACACACAGGCAGAGGACATGCATGCAGTGCCTCCACCAGGATAGGGAAATGCCCAGAGTCCTGGCAGTCTGAATGCAGACTCAGGGTAGATAGCCAGGGTCTCTGCAAACATGGGGAATGCCTAGAGTCCCAGCAATCTGACTTCAAAGCCAGCCTCTAAATTCAAACCATACACTATAAGCCAAGCTCAGTGCTGGGAGGGTCCTGAATATCACCTGCCAATAACAGCCTAGCCAACGAAACTCACCGTGGAAGAGGGATAAGCCAGGTCCCCTATACTTAGCCAAGAGTCGTCCTGACATCTTACAGGAACCAGGGAAGCACAGGTTAACACACCATTCAATCAAAAAGTACCTTTGATGCTATGGGGAGGAGGAGGTGGGAGCTGCTGGTGCCTATGGGAGGCAGTGTGCAGTGTCCCTCAACTCTGGGAACTCCACACAGTTCCACCTCTGTGCAGAGATCTTAAAAAATCAGATACACACGGTGATCTTGATCACTGTGCTGGAAACTTTGGAAAAGTGAAGGCAATTAAAAAGTCCCCAGATTTGGAAGTGGGTGGAAGCAATGTTCTGTATGTGTAAGATAGGTGGTGAGGCAGTCTTGGAAAGATGATGGCAACGTACAGAGACGTCTATTTTCCACATGAAGGAGCTCATGATTTATACAAACACACATGCTGGCTGGACCTGGGCGAATGCACCACTTGGGTGAACTCAGGAAAGAGGCACAAAGGGAGCCAAAGACGGGCAGGCCCCACCCCTTTGGGCATCGCCATCAGGGGAATTCGTTTACACACGTGTCAGCCCAGGGACAGCACCACACTTCCTAGCCCTACCGTGACATCACAGGCAAGTGGCAGCCGCCAGGAGTTCTCCAAAGCTGTAAGGAAATGAGTGTGTGCTAGGCTAGCTAACTCTGCTTGGCTATAGACTTTCAGGGATGTCCCCATGTGAATGTTGACCTATGCTTCCTGCTCTTCCCTGGGGAACAAATGTCTTGGGGTAGAATTACTAATTTAAGCCCCTGAGTGAGTGTTTGCCTCTGGAAGTGCTGGCAGCCTGTGGTCTTGCTGTGCTTTTGACACAATGGAAAATAGCTTGAAATAGATGCCCGTGTTACCTTCACCAGTAAAGAGAAAATTGTGTCTTTTCCATTTTTGCCTGTTTTGTAATGAACTTGTAATGCAGTGCTGTATATTGGTTTTTCTTGTATTTAGAGTGATTTTCTTAGCCAGAGGTGGTGGTTCACACCTGTCACCCCATCAATGAGGAGGCTGAGACAAGCAGAATCACCCCCAGGACCATCTGGTGTGTAGACTGATCTGGATGGATGGATGGATAGATAGATAGATAGATAGATAGATAGATAGATAGATAGATAGATAGAAAATATTCTTGAGTCAAAAGAAAACAGTAGTATTCACCTAAATTTTATCCAATCTTTTGTGGTTTCAATTTTTCCATTTAATTTAAAGTCTGCGGTGAAACAAAAATGTGAAAATTTCCCCTGTGTTTCAATACCACAAAGGTACCTAGACCAGCACTCTCCTGAAGATGGGGGTCTGAGCCCCTCTGTCTTTGGCTGCACTGGCAGACTATAATGGGACTGAGAACAGGTGTGCATTGGCCACCGAGTCCCACCACTGGTACCATCTTGCAGGGATGACCACAGCACTGATGTGTTTGTGTGAGACCAACATGCCTCTGACTTAGGGCTGGTGTCACTGCTGTTGCATGTCCTCAATGGGGACAGCTCCAGTTGATGTGACAATGTTTTCTGTTACAGGCTGCATGGCCATTGTAATGATCCTTCTCTGGATGACCCCATCCCCCAGGAATATGCTCTCTTCCTCTGCCCCACGGGGCCCTTGCTGGAAAAACTCCAAGAGTTCTGGAGGGAAAGCAAGCGCCAGTGTGCAAAGAACAGAGCTCACGAGGTCTTCCCTCATGTGACACTCTGCGACTTTTTCACGGTGAGTCTACCCCAGAGGCCTTAGTTGCTCACCACTGCAGCTGATGCCAGTTATCAACCGACTTGTTTTAATCAAGATATTAGCATGAGCTGGCTCCTTGGCGGGAATCTTTTCCTTCTTCTGGCCAACTTCAATTCGTCCTTCAGGACCAAACTCATTTAGAGTCTTCAGCTCCCCAAGCAGAAGGAGGTACAACCCCAGGCTATCTGTATCTTTCTGTCAGTACCTCTAGGAGCACATCTGGGTGCTATGAAGGTGCTCTGCCCCTATAAGAAGACATATGCTGCCGTAGTCCTTATCTACCCAGAGACTAGCCAAGTCCTGAACAGAGCAAGAGCTCTCTGTGTGATGAGAACACTGAAGCAGTGCTGCTGTGAGCTGGGCATGACCAGGGTCTTTCCTATGTCAGGGCCTGGCCCTCTGAGAAAAACAAAAACACATGGTGAAGTAGGCAGCCCCCCCACCCCACCCAGGGAGCATTGCCAAGGCAAGAGTTGCTGGACAAAGAGAAGGCTTGAGTAAAAGGAGGAGGACCCAAAGTCGTTTCCTCTATCCCATGCCTGGTGAACTAGAGAAGGGCCCACCTACTCCTGGGAGTGCCAGCAGAGCCTTCTCCTGACACTCCACACTGCCAGAGGAGCATGAAGCACAATGGTCAATAAGGAAGCGTCTAGAAGCTATCGCCTGGAAAACACACGCCCCAAGCATCCATGAAGCAATTCTGTGTGCCTGAGACCAAGAGGTCTCTGGGGACAGAACTAAACCGTTGCTTTCTGGCGGTCTGGGCTGGAAGCCCGTGGGACAATGTGAGCTTCCTCAGTTGATTGGAGACTTCCAGAGGCTAACACAGGCAAACTGAGGCAAGCAAGGAGCACAGGAGGAGAGGGGACTACCTTGGGAGGCGACAGGGGGACAGTAATAGGGAAGTTCCAACCTGGGCACGTAAAGGGGATTATATTCCAGAAAGGCTCTCACCTGAGATACCTTAGATAACGGAGCAGAAAATATAGGGGTGACCCTTTTTAACTGCAGGGGCTGCGTAGGGAGTATCCTAGAGTCTTGGATAAAGAACAGCCCATAGTAATTAAGCCTTGATTCTCAACAGGTGAATTAACTCAACACACACTGAGGACACCCATTCTCTGCTTCTCTTCCCTTAGTGTGAAGACCAGAAGGTGGAGTGTTTGTATGAAGCTCTGAGACGTGCAGGGGACAGGATCCTGAACTCCTTCCCCACCCTGGTTCCTCTCGTTCTCCATTCTTCCATCAGCTACCTTGGCTTCTTCATCAACGACAGCCCTGCTGACGTCATCAGGGAGTTCGCCATGGCGTTTGCCACGGAGGCATTAGTCTTAGCAGGTGGGGATCCCAGCTATGGGGAGACACACTGTTCCCTTTGGGTCCCAGCAGTGCCACACCTAAGGCCTTGATGGACTAGCTCCTGTTCTTGGTGATAGCTCTTTAATGTTTGTCCTCCGCTGGAAACAGCACACCAGACAGACACCCATCTCTATGCTCCCAGATGGGTCTTATAGGCCTCACCTTAAAGGGGGAAGGAAATTCCAGGGGTGTATCTTAGTTGGTAAGAGTGTATGAGGTTTGATCCTCAGTGCTACATATCCCAGGCATGAGGTCCACATACTTATAATCCAAAAGGGAAGCAAGAGGGTCAGAAGTTCAAGGACACCCTTCACTGCAGAGCAAGTGTGAGTCATACCTTTATTATACGAGACCCTGTCCCCCAAAAATAAGAAAAGAGAGAGAGAGGGAGAGAAAGAGAAAGGAGGAAGGAAGGGAGGGAGGGAGGAAGGGAGGGAGAGGAAGGAAGGAAGGAAGATGAGGAAGCTACACTGTCCAGCATCACTGTATTAAGTTATACATGGCCCCCTCCCTCCAGGAACCTCAGAATGGGACCGTATTCAACAGTGGGTTCTTTAATGATGCAATTAGTTAAGATGAGGTTACACTGGAGTAAAGTGGCCCTAAATCAATAACTGGTTTCCTGAAAAGCACACATGGAAATAACAAGGAGGCCGCTTGACCACAGAGACAGAATTGGGTAGAGTCACAGCCCAGGATGCAGGGGGCGGGCACTAGAAGCTGGATGACACCAAAGGACCTACCCTAGCGCCCTCAGAAGGAATGTGGCCCTGCCCACACCTGGATTTTGAACTTCTGGCCTCCAAATTTCTAAGACATAAATTCCTATTGCTTTATGCAGCCCAGTTTTGATATCTTGTTACAGCAGGGAGTGTCATGCTCACCCATCCTGATGGCCTAAAAATGAGTATTCTGCCTCACTGAACACTGCCAGGGCTCTGGGTTGTTAGACCTCACTTCCTGGGAGAGCTGGCCCTGAGCTCTTAACCATCTCCTGACCCTGAGCAGGCTCTTCCTGCTCTCCCAGTTATGCCTCAGTCTGACCTGACCTGAGAGGCTAGAAGTGTCCCTCCTGGGGTGACAGCTCAGTAGTGTCCTGAGTCCCTCCCTGCCCACACCAGCCCTCTCGATGAAACTGAACCCAGATACACAGGACAACAACAGAGGGAAAACAAAAGCCCATTTAGAAGTCAGCATGACTCACCCCGTCTCTGGGGAAGCCAGACCAAGTCTTTTCCAGGCTATGCTGATTCACAAGGGAACCCACCCTCCCCAACTGCT
This sequence comes from Cricetiscus sungorus, assembly GCA_030556225.1. Lineage (NCBI taxonomy): Eukaryota > Metazoa > Chordata > Mammalia > Rodentia > Cricetidae > Cricetiscus > Cricetiscus sungorus. Next base: position 54,239,025 of record JANBXA010000600.1, read on the forward strand.
AAAAAAGTGTCACAAAAGGAAATTCCCATCACCTACACACATCTTCATGACACCTGTGCTGGCTGCCTTCCCAGAAGCTTGGGACTCAGGGACCTGTTCAGGGTCTAGCTGGTGCTAAATGTTCCCTGTGTGGAGAACGCTGTGATGAACCTAGTGTCATGGTGCCTGGACCTTCCAGAACTTTCATTAGGGGAATAGCAAGTCCTGTTTGCTTCCTGCCCCACATGGAGAGGTGGCAAGCAGTTTGGGGGCACTGAAAGTCCTCCAAGGACATTAGAGTGCTGGAGCCAGCTATCTTTGTCCTCAAGTCCCAGCTGTCATAAAGGAAGCTAAGTCAGAGCATGACTCTCAGTCAAGGCTCTGTTGTGACAAGGACAAAAAAGTCTTGCAGTCAGGTCCCTCTATGGCAAAGTTGTCATTCCTATGAAGATACCAGACTGCCTCCTCAGAGTCTGAGAAGCTTTACCACAGCTGGCTGTTCCTGTGATGCCAGTGTCTCTTTTTTATCCAAAAGACTCAAAGGTCAACCAGGAGCCAAGGGCTTCTCAAGGTCAGAGGATGTCATAAAATGCTAGCCTCAGCACTACCAAGGCTTCCGGTGAGGAAAGTCAAATGAACGTTAGACAAGCTTCAGGTTTTACAGGTTATTGCTCAAGAGCCTTCTTTAAGCTAAAGGCATTGGTCTGGGCTGTGGATGTAGCTCAGTGGGTAGAGCATTTGCCTAGCAACCATGAGGCCCTAAGTTCAGTCCCTAGCAACACATAAACCAGATATCATAAGTGCACACTTATGATCCTGGCACTCAGGAGATAGAGTCAGGAGGATCAGAAGTTCAATGTCATCCTCAGCTACATAACAAGTTCAAAACTGTCTAGGATACATGAGATTCTGTCTCAAACCAAAACCAAAACAAACCTAGACCCAGAGTCTAGGCCCTGCCATGCCATGTGTGCACCAGAGAATGAAGGGGCCATTTGCTGCATTTATGCCGTTCAAACTAGCTGCAGACTAAGAGCTCTCAAGACTTTGAGCCACTTCTTTGTGCCTACCTTTTGTTTTTCTTCAGAAACTCTGCAAGCATCCAAGCACATCCTTTCTAAGAGGGGGAGCCCAGTCCTTGCCTTGTCCAGAAAGCACCAACACCAAGAAGCAGTCATGATTAGAAAGGGTTTCTGCCTGTTCCAGGCAGACAGGGCTGACATTCAGGGACAGGTTCTCAGCATCCCCATTCTCACCTGACATTCAGAATGGGTACCCAACACCCTGTGTTCACTAGACATTCAACATCCGGCAATTCCTTTTCTCTACAGACTGCACTGTCAAGCCCTGCACTAAGCAACTGCACCTGACCTTGGCCCATAAGTTCTACCCTCACCATCAAAGGACCCTGGAGCAGCTGGCCAGAACCATCCAGCCCAGCCACACCTGCCAGTGGACAGCTGCGCTGTACTCCCGGGACATGCGTTTTGTACACTACCAGGTGAGAGGAACTGACCAGGTTGGTGGGGATGGTCCAGCCTGTCTTGCTAATAGGAGGTTCACTTCAAAACCTTCCCTGAAGAGAAGACGGGGCTCCCCTCTGCTAGATCCCTCTTCTTGTGTGCAGTTAAGAAGTTGCATTCCTTTCTAGATGAGTTGGGCATACACAATCATTTCTAAAGATAATGAAAGCTCTCCTGTTATATTAGAAAAGCCCATTGTCAAGATGTGTTAATGCATGGTTTGCTTGTTAAATCGCCTTATGTAATGATTTTGGTGGGCTTTAATCCAAGGTTTCCTTTCCTAAGAGCTAATTAGATGAGGAAGAAAGTGTGTTGCAAGAGAATAAGTATGATGGAACCACCAAATTCTATGACATAAGAGAAGTTGTAAATAGCTTCACACAAAGGAAGGTGGCTATACACATTTGGTCATACTGTAAGGTCTTTCCCATAAGAGAAACAGATAATGGATAAGTAGATAGGTGAGTGGGTGAATGGGTGAATAAGTGAATGGAAGGATGGATGGATAGATGATGAAAATGGATAGGTGAGTAGATAGATGAATGGATGTGTGGGTTGATGCATAAGTGGATAGATGGATAGATGGATAAATGGGTGAAAGAATGCATGGGTAGATAGATAGCTGTCTGAATAGATGGATAGATAAATGTATGGATGAGGGGAAGAATGGGTGGATGAATGGATGAACAGATGGATGGCTAGATGGATGGATGAATGGATGAGTAGGTGGGTTGGCAGATGGGTAGGCAGGTGGATGGATGAGTAGATAAATAGATAGCTAACTGGATAGATGCATGAATGGGAAAGTGAATGGGTATCTTGATGGACAGACAGATGAATAAAAAGTAGGTGGAGGGATAGATGGATAAATGGAAGGATGGGTATGTGAGTGGATAGACAGATGAATGCATGAGTGGGTGGGTGGTAGGTGGGCAAAAGGATGAGTAAACATGTTGGTGGGCTGACAAATAAATGGACAAGTGGGTTGGTGCATGAGTAGGTAGATGGGTACACAGAAGAATTAGTGGAAGATAGACATTAAACTTTATTGGTATTTGGCACTGGTTCACAGTGGTTCACACTGGCTCCACACTGTGTATTATTAGGCAAAGGCATGATGGGGGCCTTGGAAGCATAAGCCACATTAGAGGAGTCAGAAGACTAGACAGAAGGTTTCTGGCTTCCTGATGTTATTGCTTCCCAGGCAAACCCTCACTAAGACATGGATCTACTTCCTAGACCCTGAAGGCACTGTTCCAGTATAAACCCCAGAATGCAGATGAGCTAATGCTCAGCCCTGGTGACTACATCTTCGTGGACCCCACTCAGCAGGAGGAAGCTAGTGAGGGCTGGGCCATTGGGACCTCACATCGGACTGGCTGCCGGGGCTTCCTGCCAGAGAACTACACAGAGCGAGCCAATGAGGCTGACACCTGGGTTAAGCACAGGTGAGAGCTGTCCTTTCTCTATCAGTTACCACTTGAAACAGTAGCACAGTGATGATGTGCTTCTAGGTGGTTCTTTCCTTAGAAAAATAGTCCTGAGTCGGGCAATAGTGGAAAACACCTTTAAAACCAGCACTCAGGAGGCAGAGGTAGGCAGATCTTTGTGAGTTCGAGGCCAGGTTGGTCTACAAAGCTACACAGAGAAACCCTGTCTCAAAAAATATATTAAAAAAAAAAAAAAGGAGAAGAAAAGAAAAACAATCCCCATACTGGCCACATTATCCCTCTGTGCACAAGTAAACTTATAATCTATAATGGTTTTTGCTAATAACCCTCCGGAAATCAGACCGCTTCAATTACTCTTCTGAGATAGTCTGTAAAATACTTCCTTCTTATGAACATCACATATTGTGCACAGATTCAGAACTGGGCCTCACAGTGGTCTAAGGAAGGTTAGCAATTTTCTAATTGCTATGGCAAAATGACACAAATTTCCTGGGTCCTCTGCTCCGGGTCCTACAAGACTGTGATCCTAGCCTGGCTGGCACTGGTGTCTCATCTGAGGCCCCGGGCCTTCCCTAGGCTAATATGGTTGTTGGTGAAATGTATTTCCTGGAAGCTGGCATACTCTTGATGGTTTGTTTCTTCCAGCTCAGTTGGCCAATCTCTTTATTTTAACATCTAGCACTGTCTGTCAAGGCTAAGGATTTTCAAAATGACCAGAACTAGGGTGTTGTTTTAAGTATGTTGGTTCCTCCAGCAATGTATCTGTCCTCTCCCATTTTACTCTGAAAAAGGAGAAACTTGGCGATAGCTTTGACACTGTGCTTAGAGATAGTCAGAGCTACTTCACTCTTCTTACAGATAGCCTGAGCTACTTCATCCTTTACCAGTTCTGCTCCCCAGGAGCAGTGTTGCTAAGCATTTGAGACCTTTTCTCAGTTTTTTATGTCTGTGTCTCAATCCTGTGGGCACCCTTGGGCAGCAGCTGTTGCCTTTACACTCTATTTGCACTCTGTCAGTAATAACCATGACTTTTGATTTGCTTTTTCTCTGAGTGTGTGTGTGTGTGTGTGTATGTGTGTGTGTGTGTGTGTGTGTTAACACACATGCAAGCATGTTGTACATGTGAGTGTTATGCATGCTTGCTGGACATTGTGGACAGATTTTCTAGCTTTTCTATATCCAGGGAGAATTTTCCTGTATCTCTTTCTACAAAAGCTGGCTCACAAGGCAACGCTGTGGAAACCATGCTGTGTTATTTGTGTGCCTATTGGAAGCCAGTTAAAGAGTGTAGTAAAAGTTCTGGTAGCTAAAACTTCTATCTAGAATAAATTAAGACGCAACATACTTTGACTATTTGAAGCAAATGATTGATTTTGGTCATTTTTACCAAACCATTTTTTAAAAGTGTAGCCATGGCTGGCAGAAGTTCATGGGGAAAATGACTAGACTTTGCAAGAAATTATTACTTTTCTAAAAAAAATGAAGGTTTTTCTGAAAATATTAAGGGAGATCAGATGAACTCTGTGCTACTATTTCTCCCTGTTAATTAAGCTTATGTTTGGGTTTGTGTGACAAGCCAGGGACAGCATTTGTGCCCTTGACCCTCCATACAAATTCAGCTGACAACAGAGTAAGTCCCCCATCATCCCTACCCAGGCAGAAGCTCATGTAATCCAGGCTGCCCTGGGACTCTCTATGTTGCTATATAGCCAAGGATGACCTTGAACTTCTAATCCTCCTGCCTCCATCTCCAGAGTACTGGTATTACAGGCACGTGCCATCATATGGGTTTCATGTATGCTAGGCAACTGAGCTAACCATGAATTCTTATATGCATTAGGAATCTGTCATATACACTAATATAAAAGAGCATTTAAAATGCATGGATGCAGCCCGTTCTGCAGTGAGCCACTCCATGTCACCTTAGCCTCCTACACTAATTCTTAAGAGCTGAGGATCATGCCTACAAATGGGAAGAAAAACTCAGCCATGATTCCAAGGCTTTTACATCAGCTGTCATCTCATGATCCACTAAAGTCTTAGGGGCCTGTAGAAAGTGAGCTGAACACGCCCTCCTGTGAGATCTGAGTTCCCAGCTTGATACCAAAGAGATGAGCAATGTCACAAAATCAAGGAAGCTTTGGTTTCCTGCAGACCCCATGTGGTCAGTCAGCTGCTTTAGAAACAGCTAGCAGAACACAGGACAAGAGATGTTGGCATCAGACTCCAGGAGGCTCGGGGGGGGGGGTAGCCTATAGCCCCTCATTCTTCTCCCCACTCCAAGGGCAGAAAATCTCACCTTGGCAAAGGAGCCATCAGGCAAGGGACAAGCCCAGATTCTGCAGCTACAGCAGAGCCTCTGCATGGAGCTGTGGCTAGCACCATAGCCACTTCATTGTTAATGTGTTAATGTGTCACCTGTATATGTATCACCTGTTAATGTGTCACCTGTACAAATGTCCCACCTTGTGATCCTGACCTCTCTGAGAGAACAGTTCCTGTTAGGAACCAATGTTCCTATATTCACAAAAATTACAAGAAAAAGCAAGTTCTGGCTGTGGTGTGCCTGATGGGGTGCCCCCAGAATCAGAACCACCCCTCCCCCTCAGCATAACGACAAGCCCCCCAGACTGACTGAGGGGTGACTGTAGGCTGGGAGGCAGCAGTGGGTTGGCTGTGGCTTCTAAAGCTGCTAAACATTCTCTGAAATATTTAAAGAAGTTTAAATCCTGGGCTTGGTGATGCTCAGCTTTAATTCTAGTACTTTGGAGGTAGAGTCAGGTGGACCTCTGTGAGTTCCAAGGCAGCCAGGGCTACACAGTGAGACCCTGTGTCAAGAGAGGGCATCTCTGAATGTGTGGTGAAAGGTTAATCGGTGGAGAATGTAGTCAGACAGCGGGTACACAGATAGTTGACCTCTGAAGAGGCGGCTTGTTGTATAGACATTTGATAGTCTCTCCCAAGGCCACAGGACTCACATCGGGCCTGCTTGGTGTCAACAGCAAGAATCACGGGTATATGCCACCACCCAGGGAAAGGTCTGCAAACCGCATGGGAGAGGCCCCTTCCTGCACAGGACACCTTCCCAGCCCTGGAGGTGGCTGCCCTGTGAACAAACACATTGTAACCCATCAGCACCAGTGTAAGCTCTTCAGCCTTTAAGATGGTGACTGCAGGGTTCTGAGAACCCAGTAGTCCTGATCCGGCACCCATCTGCTACTTAGAAATCACGGGTTACTGGAAGGTGTCTGCGGGATGGACACACACACACACACACACACACACACACACACTCCTGAGCTACCTCAGTGTCAGGCATCTTCACAGGGTATGTATACAGCCTGGCTGCAGATCAGAGAGGCAGGGCTGAAAGTTGGAGCCCAGGAGGAGCTAAAGCTATCTCCCAACCACGTGAGGACATTCCATCCCAGAAGACATCAAACCCCACAAACCAAGCTGGTGGCAGGTGACTCTGACACAGCAAGGGTACTGTTGCTTGATGAGATGTATCCTTCCAGAAACTCATATGTTGAAGCCCAGGTGGGCTTTTTTTTTTTTTTTTTTTTTTTTGAAGGACCTTTAAGGTAAAACAAGGTCTTACTATGATCCCTCATCTAATCTTACTTTGTTTAGAGGGACAATCATTGAGGACACAGGGAGAAGATGCCATCTTATCTTCAAGCCCAGGATAGAATCCCCAAGACAAATCGCAAGCTACTTGATCTTGGACCTCCCAGTCTCCGGGGAGTGAGAAAACGAAACCTGTTCTGTCATCGAAGCCCCGGTCTGTGTGACAATAACTCCAGGGCATTAATGCAGTGGCTTGGTCTTTGAAATGACACACACTAAGGTGGCCCCTTCTAACAACAAAGGAGAATGAAAACATCTGTCTCTATAGCACAAGTTAACACCAAGTGACTCTCTTAAGTCTGAGAGAAAAACAAAACTGACAAAATGTTACATGAGTCCCTCTCTCCCTTCACCGCCAGTGCTTGCGTTTTTAATTCAAAGACTATGGGAGACTTCCTTTCTGACTGTAAAGTTCACAGATGTCACTCAGAGATAACAATGCTTGTACTGTCTGAGTCGTGAGCCCTGGTTTACACAGGTGCCCCTGCCTTACCCTCAGGAAGAAGAGAGCGACCAGCACTTCCTGTGCAGGGAGGTTTCAGCTGTACCCGCCCTGTGACATGCTTGCTGAAGAGCGATTGTCAGCGGCCCCAGTGCATGTCACTCTTCAGCTGCGGGATCCTCTGATGCCTGCATTTCCACACGCTGGTGCTCGTGGTGTGAGAATACATGAAGAAAGTCCATGTCTTTTGGTTGTGTGTCCAGCCTCCAGCCCAAGTCCATCTGGAAGAGCCCTTAAAAGTTTACAGGACAGGACACAATGACAGGAACAGAGGACCATAACTTACAAGTAATCAAAAAAAAAAATATGTGATAAGGCTAAATAAATGGCTCAGCAGTTAAGAACCCTGGCTGCCCTTTCAGAGGGCCCAGGTTCAATTCCCAGCACCCACTTTGTGGCTTGCAACTGTAACACCAGTCCCAGGGTATCTGATGCCCTCTTCTGGCCTCTATGGATGTCAGGTGTATGCATGATGGACAGACATACACATAGGCAAAACTTTCATATACATGAAATAAAACATTTAAATGCATGAATGAACTATGGCAAAATGCCACAAAGGCCATAGATGGTCCAGGGCTTGGTTACAGGTGTCAGGCAGACAGCCATAGCCAAGATGCAAGGTGAAAGATGCCATGTAGCTCTAGACAGGCAAGAGGCATGCGGAGCTCTTGGCTGCCATGTGCTAATCTGTTGTAAGAAAAGGGCTGAGTGAATTAAAAACTTGCCTCACGAGTAGATGAGGACAGTGAATCACGGAGACCTGTCACCTTCAGGGTCACTTCTGAGTTTTATGACACAAAACCCTGGTGCCAGCATTTGTTTGAATGTCATGGAAAGGATGGATAAAGCTGGTGTGCTTCGGAAGAGATGTGCTGAGAAGACTTTCGGAGCAAAGTCATGCGAGGGATCAGTATGCAGCTCAGCCTGTGGAGGGCTTGACCAGCACATACAAGGCACTGCGTTTGATCTGCAGCAACCCCTAAACCCAGATGTGGTGGTACACACTTACAATCCCAGCACTTGGCAGCAGGATCAGGAGTTCAAAATTATCCTTGGCTGCACAGTTAGTCTAAAGCCAGCCTGGCATACTTGAAACTCTGTCTCCAAAAGTGTATTATTTTAAAGGAGATACACTAAATATCAAAATAGGGTTTTAGCTAGCAGGAAAGAAGACAGCTGAATGGGACAGACCAGGTATTAGGTGACAGAAAAGCTTCCATTGCATGCTGGGAAATCCATGTCTGGGAGCCCTGCAGAACGTGGTAGAGAAGAGTGGATGACATCAATGGTATTTATACCCCACCCCCATGGTTAACCCAAGTCAATGTCTGGCAGAAACAAGAAATAAGCAGAAAGCATGTGTCTGGCTTCTAGACTGCGAGTTTTGATGGTGCAGAGGCAGCAGGGTATGTCAGAAGGCTTCATAGGCCTGTCTTTGATGGTGACCAGTCACTTCTTGATATCCATGGCCTTTGTACATTCAGAATGGCAGGGGCCACACAGGACAGGACAAGACCTTATGGACTCCAAACTCCTGTGAGAGGCATCTGTCTGAGCAGGTTCCTGCCTGAACCTCTCATTTAAAATGGCAGTGGCTCTGACCACAGGTGGTCCTGAGCCATACTCTTACCCAAAACCAGATCAGTGGTCCCATCTGTATCTCACTGGAGGATGTCCAGACTTACAGCGGGCCAAGTCGAACTTCAGACTCCTCATCTCGTTCAAGAGCAATTCACTCTTTCCTTTTACTGTGCTAGGAAGTCTGGAGTCAAGCTTACACATGTGTCAGTAGTAAAGCACTTGCCTAATGTGTGAGGCCCGGGTAAGATCCCTAACACACAGAGAGAGGATGTGGGGGAGTGTCCGGCCCAGCAGACTTGTCTGGTCTGCGCTTGAAAGGAGGGGTGAGGATTGAGGAAGGAAATAGACAAGAAACAGAAGATAGAGTCAGGAGGGCATCCAGTAAATAGTGTGACCAGCCCCAAGTTTTTTGTTCTAAGTTCCTATATACCGCAGTCAAAGTGGGAGAGGCAAAAGACTTCCTTACCATGATACAAGGAACAAACAAATGTAATTACCTCCTTAATGCCCAAAACATCAAATAACCACACCCTAAACTAAATATCCTGTTGCTTAGGTAAGATATCCAGTAGACACACCTTGGGCCAAACACCCTTGAGAGCAATAACAGGCTCGAACTCTCAGACTTTAAGTCAAGATAGAGAGGAGCCACAGGGGAGAGGTTGATGATGGAGGGGAAGGGGACGGAGGGAGAGAAGTCTGGTGTGGAGCCCTCCCCATCGCCCAGGCTCTGTATCTAATTCATCAAGAGCTGCTGTCCACATAGTCACCAAATCTAACTGCTCCTCGCACTAATGGGAACCTGTAGTATCTGAGTTCTGCATCTTAGAAGCTTCTCGGTTACATCATCACTACTTCTCCTCCCTTGGCTCATTCTGCCGCAGCCACACTGGCCTCTGCGGCTCCTCCAACCCTCAAGAGAGTGAGCTCCTGCATGCCTGCCTCCTCAACCTGCCCCAGCACCCCCATCTTCATCCCCACCCATCTACCTGCTGTGTCAACCACAGCCCTGAGAGGTTTGGGGGAGTTGTCCCCATTCCCAGATAGCCAGACGCCTACTCATTCAGGCCACCCCTGCCTTATTGCAGCCCATGATACTCTACTTCTGTAACTCAACTATGCAATCTTGCCTTTCAGAAAAGGTAGGTCAGATTCTAAATATGGGTGGATGTGGAGAAGATTAAGTTGTTGATTTCCAGTGGCTGGCAGAATCATGGGTACTTTTTCTTTTTCTGTGTGCTGTGACCATTTTCCATGTTTCCAATAATGACTAGAATCAAAATGTTTCTTGTCCCTAAAGGAATTGGAGATTAGACCTTCTGGGCCACAGAAGGTGAGAGCAAAGGTTCTCAGACACAAAGGGTGGTAGGCATGATTCCTCGCAGAATGAAACCCAGAAAAGTCCGGAACGTCTGTCCAAGAACTTCATATGCAAGTGGCTGTCACTAGGGCTGGGAATTGTTTTTGAATCAATTACAGAAACTTTTCCTTATATGAAATGGCTTTTGCCCTGGAGAAATCACTCCTTTTCTGCTCCAAGGAGGAGTCACATGGCCATTGCTTTGTGTTGCTTATTCACCCTCCTCTGTCTTGCCACCTGCCTACTCTTCCCAGACAGGAAGGAACCCTGTGGGTGCAACACTCTTTCCTGTTTCACTCCAATTTTTTTGCCTCTCCCCCCCACCCCATGTGTCTCCAGAGCACCCAAATGCCTGTCCACCTCGTGGCACTTTAAGTAATTTATAGTTTCCTGGTTACCTGGCAAGCCCTCGGGTGCCATCAGCACCCATCACCCACAGAATATATCCCCATGCTCCCATAGCTCTTGAGGGTGTCTGGCCACCATTCTAGTATCCCAACTACTTGCACCTGAACAGATGGTAAATCAGAGCATGGTATGTGAGAGAATCAGATTTGATAGTCACCGAAGGCACAGAACTAATAGGCTATAGAGATGGGGGTAGGGCGCAGTGGGGAGGGATCTGTTAAAGTTTTGATTGGCAGATCTGAAGTCTGCAGGGCAGCCCATGAGGCAGGACCCAGGAATGATCTAGGGCTACAGCTTGTGTCTGAAGGTGGCCTGGAGACAGAATCCCCTCTTCCACGGAGACCTCCATCTATCCTGTCATAAGACTCTCACCCTACCCTACATGCATGGGGTTTATTTTGTCCAAGGTCTGCTGACCTCACCACTAGTGTCATCTAAAAGGTACCTTCTTAGCAATGTTGGAAACAGAGCTTGACACAGTGGCACACATCTGCAGCTCCAGCTACTTGGGAGGTTGAGGTAAGAGGCTGTCTTGAGCCAAGAGTTCATGGCCAACCTGGGCCACATAGAGAAACTGCCATCTCTAAAATAACATAATATTTGAACTACAGCTAAGCACAGTGTTGAAGCAGGTCTGGTGTTGTGGTGATGCTAGAACGATGAGCCAACTGCAGCCTTCTTGGGTCATGCCCTAAGCATGACTTTATTTTGTGGTCTTGATCCTTACTGATGAGGTTGAGGTAGATATTCCCAGGAACATCCATGATCAGATACCATGGTGACAACATGTTATGTTTCTAACCTCTCCTCTCCCCCCACAGGACATACACATTCAGTCTAGCCATGGACCTAAACTCTAGGAAAGATGGTGAAGCCAGCAGCAGGAGAAATGGGGAATTCCACACTCCATCAGTGTCAAGGAACATTAGCAGCATACAGGATTTGCAGGTAACAGGATCCTAGTTTTTGTTGGTGGTGGTGGTTCTTTTGTTTTTGTTAGTAAAACACGTTCATTGGTTGAACACCCTTGGTAGACATTAGCTGCTAGAATTTGGCTTTTCTCCCAAGTGAGGATGAACCCTCACACACAGGGACCCCTCCTGGTGAATGATGTACCACTGCTAAAGACCCTTAGACTGCTCCCCAAAGTATAGGCCTCCCCAAGAGCATGGTGGGCACATACCCTGTGACTGGGAAGTGTAAAGGACAGCCTGAAAAGTAAGGAATGTTCCAGAGAGGTGCTGCCTCCTATGACCTGAGGCTGCTGGACACTGTCAGGCAAACAATTAAAATAAAATATGGCCTTTGTACCTCTACATCATAGTGTTTATTATCCCTTGATTCAACCAACTGGGAGTAGCAAGCATTGTAGAAGACTACATCTTGTCTTAATCAGCTTCCCAACATTGCAACAAAGTACTTAAAATGAGAGGCTTCAAATAATAAATGGTTTGTTTTGTTTTATTATGGTCTTAGAGTCTTCAGTCCATCACCATTGCGCCTGTTGCTTTGGGTCAATTTGCCATGATGGAGGCAGACAGTAGAGGAGATTTTGTTACCTGACAGAAGCTAGAAAGCAAAGAGAGGAAAGGCTGAGTCCCAGTGACTCTTCAAAGTCCCAAGTCTAGTGACCCAACTTCTTCCCACAAGCCCTGCCCCCTAAAGGTCCCTGTCTCAGTAGTAACACAGGCTGGCAGTCAAGCCTTCCACACACACAGGCCCTTAAATAACATTCAAGATCCAAACTGGCTATGTCGACACCTGTCCATAATCCCAGCACTTGGGAGATAGAGGCAGGAGGATAGCTGTGTGTCTGAGACCAACCTGAGGTTCATAGAAAGTTCCAGGGCAGCCTGGGCTACAGTGTCAGAGCATGTCTCAAAAGAAAACAAGGAAGGGAGGGAAGGAGGGAGAGAAGGAGGGAAGGAGGGAGGGAGGGAAGAAGAGAGACAATAGTTGTGCCAGTACTAAATGCATAGACTCCTCCTGCCAATATTCTCTAAACAATATAACATACCTATTGTTCACATAGCATTAAATGGCATTCGGTGTTTAAGTTGTCTGGAGATGAGTTAAAGTACACAAGGGATGTGTCTATGATCAAGGCAATTAACATGTCATATTATACAAGGGACTTGAGCATCAGTGGAGTTTGGTACCTGCAGGGGTCCTCGGTCCATCTCAGGTGCACTGAGGAGTGACTGTCCTACTCACTAAGAGCACTTGGGCAGGCAGAGATTAGCCAGCTGGAGGAGGGCAATATGGAAGAAGAACCAGGGTTCTTGCCTGGGTGCTCAGAGGCAAAGCACACACCTGGGCACTACGAGAAAGCTGCCTTGGGTTGTATTCAAACACCAATGGTCCTGGGGGGGGGGGGGGTCCTCAGAAAAGGAAGAGCAGCAGTAAGTGAGGAGACTACTAATAGACTGATATATGATAAAGAGAGAGGGGAAAGAAAGGGACAGAGGAAGGAGATAAGGAGGGAGAAAGATAATAGACAGATGATGATGATGAAGATAGATAAGTGATATGTAGGTAGATTATTGGAAGATAATAGGTGAATAAATAGATAATAGATGGTAGATAGTACATTAGTAGGTAAGTGATTATGTATTAATTACTTTTCTATTGCTGTGATAAAATACTATAACCAAGGTAACTCATAAAAGAAAGTTTTGACTTATAGATTATATTAGTCAGATTTCTCTAGAGAAACAGAACTGATAGAATAAATATCTATGTATTAAAAGGAGAGGGACTAGAGTGGTTCACAGGCTACGGTCCAGCTAGTCCAACAATGGCTCTCTCCCAGTGGAAAGGCCAAGAATCCAGTAAGTGTTCAGTCCAGGAGGCTGGATGACCAGCAGTCTCAATCTGGTACTGGAGTCCCAGAGGATTCCTAGAGAGTTGCTGGTCTTCAGTCCATCATGATGGGAAGGCATGACAGCAAGCAGCCACATGATTGACAAGAACAAGAAGCCAACAGTTCACATCCTCAAATGCAAGCATGAAATATAGAGCACAAACTGGAAGTGAGGCAAGGCTCTCAACCCTCTAAGTCTAATGATGTGCTTCCTCCAACAAGGGTGCACTTGTTAAGCTCTCCTCCAAACAGCACTACCAATGGACCAAGTTTCAAATACCTAGGCCTATAGGGAGATGCTTCTCATTACAACCACCAAAGGTTGACAGATGATAGGTAGGTAGGTAGGTAGGTAGGTAGGTAGATGATAGATGGATGGATGGATGGATGGATGGACGGATGGATGGATAGATAGGCAAATAACGCAAAATTATACAGTCCAACAGGAAGGTAGAGAGAGAGAGAGGTAAATAGATTTAAAATATGGATAGATAGATGATAAAAATAGATGCATATATACATACATGAAAGGAAGAAAGAAAGAAAGAAAGAAAGAAAGAAAGAAAGAAAGAAAGAAAGAAAGAAAGAAAGAGAAAGAAGAAGAAAGAAAGTATGGAAGGAAGGAAGGAAGTTAGACAAATAATACAAATTTAGACAGTTGACAGGTAGGAGTATATATATTTGGAAATAGATTAGATAGATGATAGACAGACAGACAGATACTTGGAAGAGACAAAGAAATTGAAATGTACATGTTTATGATGGTGTGAGTCCTCTTTTCATCTCTTACGATGTCATGGTGCCTAGGAAATTAAACATAAAAAGAAATGGAAGCAATCCCCCAGCCTCATCACTGTGAAGGCTAACAGCCTGACCCAGTTGCTGAACAGCTTGAGGGAGGCTCTGTGGAGCCAGTCTGATGAATAACTCTGTGTCCCATTGCTCCCACCCCAGGCTACCATCATGAGGAGAGGTGTGTTGGTAGTACGCCATGGAGAGAGAGTGGACCAGGTCTTTGGGAAATCTTGGCTACAGCAGTGCACTACCACCGATGGTAAGTTGAGTCCAGATGACTCTAGGCAGACTGTCTTTGAGGGACCCTAAATCCCAATAGTGCTGTCCTTTCAAGCAACCATGGCATACCTGCTGCTGGGAGATGCTAGTGCCCAGGGCTTTGGCGTCACTTGTATGGATCTGGAAACCCACTCACATACACATTGGTCACATCTGAGCCAAGCCCTTGTTGTCAGTTCAGTGACTTGTGACAATTGTGGTTCCCCCCTTCCTCTGATGAGAGAGGTTAACCCACTTGTTTCTGGTCCCACAGCTGAGGGTCAGAATCTTTAAGAGTGATAGATCTTACAGGGCATTGTCAGACTCAAGGATGCCAGGCAGCCTCTGTTGTCTGGTCCTACATTTAAGCCCCTGACTTAAGAGTTCCCAAGGTGGGGCACCTCCAGCCAAGTGTGTATTGTCCTGTAGGAGCAATACACATGAAAGGTTCCACACCAAATCCAGCCACAATACCCACTCAGAAGCCTATCCTGGAGAGACATGCTTCCTCTCCCTTGTGCAAGTGATGAGGATTGAGAGGATAAAGTGGGCTCCTAGTCCCTGGGGCTCAAACCCATGTGCTCTGCATCTGAGAACATGTTACAGGCCTGTGTTGAGTCTACATCACAGAGAACATTCTAGAAATGACAACATTGTCAAGGACTTAGACAATAATCTTCCCGTATGGATCTTGGTTTGGGGGTCTTGAGGGACAAATGGATCTGACTCAATGGTCCCAGATGTCTGTTCTTTGCTTCTACCTTAGGAAAATACTACAGACCAGACCTGAACTTCCCCCACAGCCTGCCCAGGAGGAGCAATGGCATCAAAGACTTTGAAAACGATCCGCCCTTATCATCCTGTGGAATTTTCCAGGCCAGACTTGCTGGTATGTTTAAGAGTGTTCCAATTGAAGAGTAACAGTGATAATAATGATCATAGCTGTGCGCACTGAGCCCCTGCCATGAATCCTTTGACATCGGTACTGGAATCTTCCATACTCTGCCTATACAGGGACACAGAAATTGATTAGTTACTGTTCTATTTCTGTGAAGAGATGTGGCCAAGGCAACTTATAAAAGGAAGCATTTAGTTGAGGGCTTGCTTACAGTTTCAGATTGTTAGACCATGAACATCGTGGCAGGGAACATGGGCAGGCAGGCAGGCTTGACACTGGAGCAGTAGCTGAGAGCTTATATCTGATCCACAGGCAGGAGGCAGAGGGAGCCTGGGCCTCACATGAGCTTTTGAAACTTCAAAGCACGCTCCCAGCGACACACCTCTTCCAACAAAGCCACACCTCCTAATCCTTCTCAAACAGTTCTACTAACCAGGGACCAAATATTCAATTCTATGGGTAGGGGAAGGTGTTTTCATTCAAATCGCCACAGAGATGTCAGTTGACTTACCCAGGGTCACACAGCTAGTGACCAAAAGTGGAACAGTCTGATCTAGTAATGGATGGTTGGTGATGCAAGCAAGGAAATATAGGGAGGGAGACTCAGTAGGGAGAGGAAAAATCAATGACCACTGTGTGCACCAAGAGTGTCACTTACAAAATTAAAACCAAGCTGGGGAGATGGCTCAGATAGCCAAGTGTTTGCTGTGCAAGCACAAGCCTGACCTCAGAATCTATCTGGGAAAACTGGGTATGACAACCCCCAAGCTTCCTGGCTCTCATGTCAGGTCCCTTCTGTGCCATGGAGTTTCCTTTGCCACCAGCTGGGCTTCTGGTGTCACTAAGAAACACAGTTGGATTACAGCTTGTCATTTTGCAAGCCATGGCTGGCCTTGAAGTGACCAAATGACCATGGAGGTATAGAGCAATATCCATGATAAGCCTTCAGTGCACATCTGACTTGAGCAGGACATGCTGGGTTTCCAGTCCACAGCATCACTTTTCTCTAGAGCCCAGGCCTCCTTCCAGACTCACTCAGGCTACGAGAAGAACTCAGGTCCTCAGGGATGCAGGACTGGGGCCATCCCAGGCTGCTATTGGCCACTCTTTGCTTCTGAGGCCACATGCATGCCTTATAACATGGGCCCCTCCGTCTTTCAAGGGATATGGGGCACATGTCAAATACATCCCCCTTTAATTTTCTCCCATTCATGCTCTGTGACCAGCTGGGAGGAACCTCCACTATCTCAGGCTACCCCAGGCCATCCCCCTCCACAGTACAATACAGTGTAGTCACAAGAGGAATTGCTGGTCACAGTTGCAGTTTCTACACTAACCTGGTGGGGGATCCCACAGGTGTGTATGGCAGTGGGAAAGAGCCTCATACATCCCTGCCCACCAAGGCAAGCCCTCATCCTGGGCTGATGCATGAAGGGTGTTTCCTACCTGTCATTTTCCAGGAGAGGCTCTGCTGGACAGCGGCATCAGAGTCACCGCTGTCTTTGTGTCTCCAGCCCTGCGATGTGTGCAGACAGCCAAACACATCCTGGAAGGTGAGTGAGAAGCTCATCAGGCCTTACCTTTTGGCTTGATCTTGAGGTCACTCTCCATAGGAAGCAAAGAGGGGATGGTGGTGAATGAGATGATGGGCAAGGAATGGCCACATCTAAGCCAAAAGGCAGTTAGAAACTGACTTCTAGAAGTTGCTGGAAGAAATGAACCACTAACATCCTATTAATACTAGGGTTGTAAGGCCCGTAGGAGTTAATGTCACAGGGTCAACATCTGTCATCATACTTTGCCCCCTATGTCCACCAGGTGTCTCGGCCCTCAGAAAGGAACATTCACAAGTCTAGAGAGATGAGGCTGTGAATTCTTCTAGATCCAACAGGCATGACATCCCAGAACAGGGTGGGTGCTTGAAGAGAGCTGTCCAGCATCACCTGGCTGTCGGGAAACCATTAGCAGATCCTCTCAGCCTTGTAAGATGATACAGCCACGTGGGCAGCTGGTGGTCACACGGGTTCTGCCCACACTTAGGGGGTCATGGAAGCATACTCAGCTGGGGATGGGAACCCTCTTTGTTCACTGTGGGACAACATTCCTATCCAAGGTCAGCAGTTAGGAGGCAGGGGCCCTGCCCTAGTATGAACCCCTCTTGATTACTTTCATCCCATTCAGAGCCTTACTTGATGGGTTTTTTGGTCAAGATAGAAAATGCTTGGGAGGGTGAGCTGTGAGGAATCAGAATGTTCCAGATGTTTCTCTCCAACTCTTTACCTCTTATCCCATCAGGACTCCCCGTCACTATCGCCATATCAGTCTATCAAGAGTGAGGTTGTAACATGAGTTGAGTGAGTTGTATTTAGGACCCCAGATCAAGTCTGCTGCCTATGATGCTCCCTCCTGGTGGGCTGTTGGTCCTTAGATTTCTACAGTTGCCTGGTGGTTTGGGGCTCAGAGATGGCAGTGCTGTGGTTAAATCCCAGGATAACATTTGCCAGGAAAGAGTCACATTTGTGAAGGGTTTCCCTGGACTCATATATAGGTTGGTGTCCTAGTTTGGTGATAAAGCACCAACCAAAATCAAGTGGGGGAGAAAGAGGCATGTTTGACTTACACTTTCATGTCGATGTCCATCAGTCAGAGGGGATGTGTTAAGAACTCAAAGCAGGAGCTGAGGCCATGGAGGAGTGATGCCTACTCCTGGCTTGCCCTCCCAGGCTTGCTCATTCTGCTTTCTTATAGAACCCAGGGTCACCTGTCCAAGCATGGTACCACCCACAGTGCTTTTGGCCCCCCCCACTCAGTAATTAATTAAGGAAATGAGCATAGGGGTGCACACCTTTAATCTCAGCACTGGGGATACAGAGGCAGGAAAATCTCTGTGAGTTCATGGACTCTACGTAGTGAGTTGCAGGACAGCTAGCAGCTTGCCTACAGACCAATCTAATGGAGGCATTTTCTCAGTTGAGGATCCCTCTTCCCAGATGTTGAGCTGACAAAAACACTAACTAGCATGGTGGATGGAGCTATGAAGAAACTTCTTTAGGTAGCTTTCACACTTCCTTTTCACTAACCCCAGAACTCAAACTGGAGAAGAAGCTGAAGATAAGAGTTGAGCCTGGAGTCTTCGAATGGATGAAGTGGGAAGCCAGCAAGGCCACGCCGACCTTCCTGACCTTGGAGGAGCTAAAAGAGGCAAACTTCAATGTTGACCCTGATTATAGGTAGGTGCCTTGTGATTCTCTGCTATTGAGGGTCCTCTGGTTCTTGTCTAAGAAAACCTGTCTACTGAGATGAGGTGCTGCAGTGGAGAGTGAGGTAGACTGGGCTGTGGATATAGCATGAACAGGAGGGAGGCAATGGGAAATGGCTTGAGTGTTGTGGTCTTGTTGCCAAACCGACAAGACTGGTGAAGGCAGATACAGCTATGCACATCACCTAGAGGTGAAGAATGCTGGGGAACCTGACCACATATGGGAGATGGGATGTTCCTGCTAAAACTGGCCTTGTAAGGATGGATATAGATGGACCTCATCCAGAAGAGGGTCCTTGTGAAGGGGTGTGCCTTTGTCCTCCCCTTGGTGACAACTGAGATTATACAGCTTTCCTGTTGCTCAGTCAGCATCTGTGCTGGGGGTACCACAGCCCTCTGCTGGTGTGGAACACATCAGAAATCCCCTGCTGGCCATGAACCCATGAGCCTTGTCTGGCAGGCCATCTGGAGGATCATGGTCCCTCTCAGCTGCTCCAGGACACACACTCTTGGTCACCAGAGAGGCTCTAGGACAGCAGCCATGTCTCTCTCCATCCTCCTTCCAGACCTGCGTTCCCCCGCTGTTCCCTCATGCCAGCTGAGAGCTATGACCAGTACGTGGAAAGATGTGCCGTGAGCATGGGGCAGATCATCACCACACCCCCACAGGACAGTGAGTGTCCCACAGATTTGAGAACAGCCTCAGGCTTCTCTGGGTTGGGATTGACTGATTCTGAGCTGTTAATGTCCCCACCTCCCACCCCCACACTCTGGCCAAGACAGTATCTCATCTCCACGATTCAGGGAGTGGATGCATCACACACACCCCATGTATCCCAGGCCCGTGCACTCTGGTGCTGATCACTGATGGGCTCTGAAGACATCAGGGTCTTCACAAACTATTCATGTCAGAAAAGACTAGAGTAAATTTGAACCAAACAAGAGAAGCTCAGAATGACAGAAAGATGGGGCAGATGGGGCAACCAATGTCAATGGAAAGTGAGGCTGACCCATAACCACCAACCATGCTCCCCACTCTTCCTGCTCTCCCTGCTCTCCCCACTGCTCTCCTGGCTGCTCTCCCAGCTCTCCCAGCTCTCCCAGCTCTCCCAGCTCTCCCAGCTTCCCCTTGTCCAGCACAAAGCTCACACAGAGGTGCTGGACCCCATACCCATCTGCAGCTGTCTGGAGCCCATCACCTCACCTGAGGAGGCTCCCTAAGCCCATGGACACTGCAAACCCTTATCTAAAGCAGACACCATCTCAGGCTCACAGTGATAAGCCAGCTAAAGTGATTGGATCGTGTCTGGGTGGCAGCCATCACACACCCCACCTGTGGTTGACAGGACCTAGGCAGCCAACCAGAGGAGGGTAATGGCTCAGATCACCCTTATGCCATCCTTGAAGTTGGCACACAGATGCCGCAGCCTATCCCCTGGCCCCAGGAGGGAAGTGGTGCGTTCCGAATCATAAACAAATGTCTGATCTTGCCACCCCACCCCTTACAGGGGCATGGCAGCTGGACCTGCAAGACTTTGAGGAGACCCTCTATCTTGCAAGGTACTCTGTGTGCCTGCTCTGACCTTGGGGTATCTTGTCTACAGTGGGCATCACCCTCATCGTGAGTCACAGCTCAGCGCTCGACTCCTGTACTAGGCCACTCCTCAGGCTCCCACCCAGGGAATGTGGCGATTTTGCCCAACTGGTAAGAAAGGTATGTGTCCTTCTTATTCCTCTTTTACATCAGAGGAAAGCAGATGCAGAGTCATCCCCAGGTGGAGGTAACTTGTTAGAGGTTGGCATCCGTCCCATGTCACCCTGGCAGCCTGGGACCATCTGGTCCCCTCCATGAGGTAGGAGCATTGTCCGTGGGCTTAAGAAGTACTCCAATGCTGAGTGACATGTGACAGAGCATTGTAAACACTCTAAACCCTCTTCCAGATCCCATCTCTGGGAATGTGCTTCTGTGAAGAAAACAAAGAGGAGGGGAAGTGGGAGCTGGTGAACCCGCCAGTGAAAACGCTCACACACGGGGCCAACTCCGCCTTTAACTGGAAGAACTGGATCTCCAGCAACTGAGCCAACCCCAGCTGGTCAGCAAGAGGTGCCTGCCCCACGCCAAGGCAGGAGGGGCTGTGAGTATGATTACAAAGGCATCCTAGCCCCTCTCTGCCATGACTTGGAAAAGCATAAAAATGCACTTAATACTCAGGGTATTGCCACGGCTCATACCTTTGTCACTGTGGGTCTTGCTGCCCTGCCAGCCTGACTGTGGAAGCCAGAGCAGGGGTCTGGATTAGGACACCTCATTGCAACAGAGGAGCGGCCCCACTTCCAGGAACTAAAGACCCCCAGCCCCACACTGGAAAACGACTCCCTCCTGTTCCGTGTGTTCTTAGGAGCCCTCCTTCCTTGTGTAGCAATTGCTCTTTAGCAAGGCCCACACCAGCTGAAAGAGGAACAGCAGTCAATAAAAGAGACAGCTTCATCGGATCAAAACCAGGACAGGACAGCTGCTGGCACTAGCACGTGTGTGTTTTGGCTCTATGCTGCTGTAGGGACACATTGCTGCAAACACAGTGGTGATCGAGGCAGCTCAAAAAATTCTAATGCACACACACCAGTGTGTGGTTCTGAAGGTCAGTGTGGGCTGTCCTCTCCACAGATTCTAAAGGACCTCTCCCCAGCCATTTCGAGAATCAAGAGGTGTTTATACTTCCTGCCATCATATTTATTCTGTCCTATTGTAAATCCATCAATTTGGGGAAGATCTAAGGCATGGTCACACATGCCTACGCTGAGCCTCCTGCCTCCTCCTCTCAAAGACCCTATGACAACTGTTCTCAGTGACCTAGAATCTTCTTAAGATCCTGACAACCATGCCTGCAATGTCCCTTAGCCACAGAGGTCACATGTTCATGGTCCCATAATTAGGATGTGGATGTCTTTGAAGCCCTTCTCCAGCCCGCCTCAGCCTCTGTCCTTCCAAGCACATCATGGCTATTGTACAAGGGTCTAGACATAAAGATCTGAGCCTCATAAGCACACTTTGTGCTGGTCATTTTTTGGCTTCTTCTTTCTTCGAAACAAGCAGGGAGGCATGGGATTTTATGAGCAGATGGAGTGAGCCCCTTGCCTTTACCAGCACAGGCAGGGAGCCTGTTTCCTTGGTAGTTCTGGCTTGGGAAATCTTGGTCCAGTGGTAAGTGAGATTCTGTATAGTGTTCTTCCACATCATGCTACAGAGGCCACCCTGTCTTCACCATCCGCATGCACAAGTATTCTACCGTGCAGTCATCCTCCCCTCTGCCATGGTATTTTTTTAATGGGTCTTTCTTTTTCACCAGCCCCCTGTTGAAAGATTATTGTTACTTTTCACTATTGCCTCTGGGCTGTGGCTGAAGACGGGAAGGATCTGGAAGGGGGTCGGGGAGGAGGGGGAGAAAGGGAGAGAATAGGGAGGGAGACTTCCTGGTATTCTTTTCCTTACTCTCCTGACCCTTGATGTTTCTGACCCCTGCTGGCAACATCGGGGAAGGACACCTTCCCCTGGGCACTGCCCTGACCCACCTTCCAATCCCCATTCTTCAACTTTTTCATTTCAGAGCCAATTTGAGATTTTTAAATAGGATTCTACTGGCATGTTTCATGGGTATAGCTGCGTTCTATCCTCCCAAGTTCAACCAGTAGACAGTTCTGTATGGTTCAGAGATTCAAACAAAGAAAATGACCCATCAGTGGGCAGCTCAAAAGCTCCAGGCTCTCCCCTACCCCCACACCCCCAGTTCCTGGGAAAGACTGGGGAGCAACTTGGGGGTGGACCCCTGAAGAGCTGTGCAGTCTCACTGCTGCAAGCTGAATCGGTCCATCAACGACACAGAAGTCCTGATCCTACTTCAGTGTGAGACTGCTTCTGGAGACAGGATCTTCAGAAAAGAAAAGTGAGTGAGAGAGAGAAAGAGAGAGGGGTGGGGTGGGGGTAGAGCTATGCCTTAGTTACGTTTCTATTGCAATTGACAAAATGCTACAACCAAGGCAATTTAGAAAGCACTGGATTAGACTTACAGTCTCAGAGAATTATATGGCAGAGTGAAGGCATTACAGCAGTGGCAGCTGAGACCTCATGTCTTGCTCCAACCACAACCACACTGGGAATGGTGTGAGGCTTTTGAAAGCCCACCCCGCAGTACACATCTCCTCCAACCTTCTAGTCCTTCCCAAACAGTTCCAACTGTGGACCAAGCATTCTAACATCTGAGCCTATGGAGGCCATTCTCATTCAGACCAGTAAGTACACTTAGGCTCTGAGGGCTGACGTCAGATGGCCAACCCTGAGCAGCAAGCATCCTTACCCTGTGAGCCATTTGCTGACCTGGAGACAGAATCTTCAAAGAGGCACTTGAGGTGAGGTCATCAGGATGGGTCCAACCTGATCTGACTGTCCGTATAAGAAAAGGAAGTCAAGATACAAACACAGACACGCTGTGGGTGTTGAGTAAGAATGGCCCCCATAGGCTCATATGTTTGAATATGTTTGGTCATCAGGGAGTCGTCAAGTGCCACTACTCATCAGGGAGCATCACTAGTCATCAGGGAGCACCACTACTCATCAGGGAGCACCATTACTTGAGAAGGATTGGGAGGAGTGGTCTTGTTGGAGTGTATGTGATGCTGGGGTGGGCTTTAGGGTTTCATAAGCCCAAGCCAGGCCCAGTGGCTTTCTCTCTTCCCACTACCTTCAGATCCAGATGTAGAACTCTCAGCTACTCTGTCAGCCTGAGTATTGCCTTGTTCCCACCATGAGGATGATGGACTAAACCTCCGAAACTATAAGCAAGCCCCAACTAAATGCTTTATTTTTATAAGAGTTGCCATGCTGTGGTGTCTCTTCACAGCAATTGAACAATGACTAAGATACACATGTATATGGGTAATCCTAGGAAGACATGGCTTCAGCAAGACACCTTCTGCAAGCCAAGGACAGAGGCCTCAGGAGGAAGTGGGCTGTGACATCTTGATACTGGATTTCCTTTGGATTAAGCCATCTAGTCTATGTACATAGTATGAGAGTCACAAATAACCATCACACTGCATGAAGACCATTGTCCCAAACCTGTTCCACCCAGGAGCTGGACACTAGGAGGGTTATGCAGCTTCTTATGAAGCAGTCCTACCTGTCTACACAGTGTGCATGTTGCATTAAGCATTGTAAACAATGTAGAAACAATTGGCCTTGTGTGGAGGATGTGTGCTGATCGTATGCAAAGATGGCTTCATTCTATATAAAGATCCTGTGTATCTTCAAGGATCCAGGAGCCTATCCATAACAAATACTGAGGAGTGATAACAGAGAGCACAGACCAGACACTGGAGTCAGGGAAACCTGTCTAGCTACTGACTAGAGAGAGCAAAGGCTATTCTGAGAACAGGAAGTGGTTATGTCTGAACACAAGGTCTTCTACTGTCACTAAGAATAGACATGTCAACATCAGAAAACTCTGAGCCTGGCTCAGAGACCCAGAGCCTGGCCCTCACCTACACTTGTTGATCCTCTGAACTCTACTTTCTTGTCTGTGAAATGGGTGAACATCAGAAGCTTCTCAGTAGGTTGTTGTGGAGACTGCTGGGGGTGGAACTGTCTAGCTAAGGTAACAGCTCAGTTGCTGCTCATGCAGCAGCTGGATTACCCAGAACATTCCAGAGTGCCTCTCTGCCCCATGCACAGGTGCATCAAGTCTAGTGTGACCAAACGCCAGGATGCAGTATGAATCCTGCAGAGGGAAACGGCTATACCACCTGGGATTTGAGAAAATTGACTAAAATAGATTTTTCTACATCCTGGGATACAAGAAGATCATATACCAAAATAATAATAATAACAACAACAATTTTGTTGAAGTCAGAAGTTCAGGCAGGGTAAGGAAGGAAAGGAAAAGGAATTCAGCAATGGCTCCTTCAAAGAGACAGATAGCAAGGATGGCTTTTCCAGGCCCTGGTGTCACGTTTCTCCTTTGGTTTCGTGCTTTTAACTCCCCATGAACAGGGATAGCCTGGATGGGGAAAAGTTGGCTGCCTGGGAGAAAGAAACAGGTCTAATAATATCCATAGAAAGGGACTTCAAGAGGCTGTGTGTCACAAGAGTGGAAAAGGGGACTACTGGGAGTAGAAGGGGACAGTGAGGTGGTGAGGGAGGAGGGGAGAATGCACACAGGTTATGCTTGAAAATGCTGTACCAAAGCCCACATTTGCACAATAATTAAAAATATATAATTTATAGAGATGGAGAGATGGCTCAGTCAGGAGAGCACAAGCCACATAAGCATGAGGGAATGAGTTCCACCCAGAACCCTTGACCATGAGAGAAGAGGGTCTCTGGCACTTGCTGGCCACATTAGTAAATCAGTGAGTTCCAGGTTCAAAATATAAGATAGGTGTCATTTAAGTAAGACGCCACTGGAGTCCACACATGGCTACACACACACACACACACACACACACACACACACACACACACACACCACACAAATTTAGAAAATAATTTAAATAACAATATTTAAATAGCATTACTAATTGTTAGAGGGGAGAGAAGTAGGACCTAGTATCAAAAGAGGATGAATGCCAAGAAATTTAATCACCATGCTGTTCTCTATTAAGTGTGTGATAGCAAGGTGTTTTAAAACGCAATGTATATACCTTAATTCAAAGCATTGCTGAAAAACAGTAACAACCATCTGAGCTGTTGGGGAAATCAGTAGATTTCAATGGATTTGTGAATTGTGAAATTGCCACAAACACTGATGGAGGGGAAACGTAAAGCAAACCCACTGCAATGCTCTGTGGGCAGCAATAAAGCAAATAAAAAGAGGCATGCACCCAGTGGCTATTACTTTTCTGTTGCTGTGAGAAATCACTCCTAACCCTTGTGTTTTGAATTCTGAAATATTTATCCATATCTCATTTTGTTTGCATTTCTCCACCCTAGTTCAGATACTTAACATTTTTGGATACTCACCTTTCATGCCAATGTCCCTCCGACTCTTTGGTGATCTAGTACGGAAACCCTTTCTCTGGCTTACACTTGCTTAGCTTTCTTATACAGCCCAGGAGCGCCTGCCTGGGATGGCACCAGCCACAGTGGGTGGGACCCTCTTACATCAATTAGCAATCAAGAGAACCCCCACCCAGACAGGCCCACAGACCAACCCAATAAACTCGGTTACTCAGCCCAGACCCCTTTTTCAGTGGTTCTGTGCTGTGTCGAGATGATGGTTAATGCTAAGTAGGGCATCCAACATGATCTTCAAGAAATGTGCAACGGGCAATGGAAGACACTAAAACCTGTAACCACCTGTAGGAAAATCTGCAGTTATGTTTCATGGGTTTTAATAGCTCTCAGAAGTCACTAAAAGCAGAAAGAAAATCAATAAATACATAAAAGACCCGACAGTGCTACCAACCAACTTGGCCTAATCAATACTTGGGAGAACCACACCACACAGCGGTGTAATTCACTTTTCCAACACAACACAGCCTATTTGCCAAAATGACTGCATTCTAGGCTATAAAGCAAATCGTAATAAATGTAAAGACATTTGAGCCATGGGATACACATTTTCTGCCCACAAAAGAACTAGATTAGAAATGATGACAGAAAACTTAAAAATGACCCACATATTTGAAAGCTAACAACACACCTCTAATTAATTCCTGGGTCAGAGGTCAAGTCAAAGGGGCAAATGAGGTAGGTAAAATGCATCAGGCATTAGAAGTGCTTGCCATCAGGCCTAATGAGATGAGTTCAATCCTCAGAACCCACCTGGTGGAAGCAGAGACCCGCCTCCTGGCCTTTGGCCTTTTGGCAGGCCCACTACCCAGCTCCCAAATAAATCGCACACGGAGGTTTATTCTTAGTTGTGATGCCTGGCCTTGGCCTGGCTTGTCCTGAAAAGCACGGCCTCTGCAGGTATGCCGTGGCATGAACACACATTTGCACTCACACACTGTAAATAAATCTTTTTGTTTATTCCGGGGAAATTTTTGAACTGATCAAGTATAGTAATACATCCTGTGGGATGTCATAGCAACAGGGTAAGAGAGAAATTAATACCACACTGAAAGTCATTATTGGAAAAGAAACCTGAAATATTTGGCCTTACCACCCTAACTAGAAATAACAAGTAAAACATAATAAGTCGATATGAGTAAAAGAAAGGGATTCTCAAAGACTGGGGCCCAAATAGAAAACAAAAAAGAAAAGAAAAGAATTAAAACTAAACAAAAGCTAGTGCTTCAGAAAGATCAAGACATCTAGAACCCAGCCAGGCTAAAAGATCAGAGCTAAAGAGGGATGGCCCAAATCATCAGAGACAGGGAGGGGCATCACCACTGAGGTCACAGATGTGAAAATATAACACCAGACAGGGAACAAGGCACTTGAGTGAGACAGGCAGTCCCCTAAGGACACAGCTAATCACATTCATAGAGGGAGATAACTGGAGGTCAGGCGTGGACCATGTGCCTGCCAATCAGAGCCTAGGGGGCAGAGGCAAAAGGGCAGTCAGTACCGCCATGCTTTTGTGAACTGGGTACTTGAGGGGAAGGACCGGTGGTAACTGCCCCAAGTCTCCCTGTGGGTCCAGCAGAGGGCAGCTTTTAGTGTGGTCCATGCCTCCCACTTGGAGAAGCACAGAAAGCTTCATTCTATGGTCCCATGACCAACGGCGATGATGGAGCCCCTCAGGTGTGTCCACGACCGTTGGGGGAATATTATTTTAAGGTGTGCTGCTTTTGTTTATATTGATTCATTTAACTCTGTGAGGCTGTGTCACTGTGCCTGTCAAAAACACCTGATGGTCCTAATAAAGAGAGAATAGGCGGGGCTGGCAGACAGAGATGATAAGCACGAGTAGAATTCTGGGAGAAAATGATCTGGGAAGGAGAGAGGAAGGAGGAGGACTTCAGGGGCCGTTACCCAGCCACCCAGTCACGCAGCCACCCAGTCACCCAGCTACAAAGCCAGGCACGGAGCAAGAAGGAAAGACAAGGTATACAAGAACGGGGAAAGGTAAGAACCCGAGACCAAAGCAGATGGGATAATTTAAGGAAAGCTGGCAAGAAACAAGCCAGGCCAAGGCCAGGCATCACAACTAAGAATAAACCTCCGTGTGCGATTTATTTGGGAGCTGGGTAGTGGGCCTGCCAAAAGGCCAAAAGAGTAAAACTTCACACTGCCCATGACTGTTACAGTATGTGAATGACTAACTCCCTACTTTGAGCTATTTGGAGAAGCAGCTGGGACAGATGTTGTTAGCCAGGCTCCTCCATGGGAGCCAGGTTCTGCTGTGGCACCAGAAGTCCAGGGCTGTCGCTCCATGAGTTCCAGGTGAGTCTTCTCCTCTCTTCCAGTTTTTGTCAGTAACTCCTGGGCCCCCACCCACCTCTCTTCCTCCTGCTTTTCTGCCCCTCCTTCCTCTACTCGAGGCCACAGTCTTGGGATGCCCCATGCTGACCACGCTGGATCTTCTGGCCTCCACCCCAACTCCAAACATAGTCTTCTGATGACAGCCCGTTTCATAACTGTGTTCATAGAATAAGCAAATAAGCACAATCCCTGAGTATAATTGCACAGTGTATGGTCTCAGCTTCTGTTTTTCATGTGGTGATGAAGTTACTGTACCCAGTTACAACATGCTTCATGATATTGGTAACACAGCCTACAATT
The DNA here is from genome assembly GCA_030556225.1 of Cricetiscus sungorus. NCBI lineage: Eukaryota > Metazoa > Chordata > Mammalia > Rodentia > Cricetidae > Cricetiscus > Cricetiscus sungorus. The sequence continues at coordinate 54,267,256 of JANBXA010000600.1, forward strand.
TATAATTCCTTGCACTTGTGAAGAAAAAAATCTGTCTTGCATTTTTCATACAGGTCATAAAATCCAGAAATTTGTGTAACCTGTTTTTCTATACTCTTAAAAACCCAAATTGTAGAAAATTCCTCTACGATAAATCTTTTATCCAGCAGATGCTCCATGAAACACTGTGAGGAGTCTGATGGAGTCACAGTGTGGATAAATGTCTGCATCGCTGTGTGTGCAGTGTTCTGAGCACTCCGCCTGCATCACCTCAGCTTCTGAGAGTCACGAGGAAGAGATTACAGAATACAGAGACCCCCAGCTGGCTTCCCACATGGTGGGAACCTGAATCTGTATTTGGGACCTTCTCAGCCTTTGGACTAGACTATGCATACTATGGAAAGTGGCCTCCCACCCAGTGTGGCCTATGACCCGCTGGGAACATGAACAAATGCACACTCACATTTCCCCAGCCTTCCTGAATCAGACACTCAGAGGTGCCCAGCCATCTGTGTTTCCAGCCAGGGTGATTTTCAGACACATGCAGAGAGCCTCCACGAGGGCCAGGCATCCTATGAGCATGCCACAGTGTCAGGATCCCTCACACTGGGAAGGTCACAGCACAGCCATCACAGCCGCAGTATGTTAGTCAGAGACTGCGGTATGGAGGCAGGGTGGGGTGATTCTAGGGGGCTGAGGACCTGAGGAGCTAGGGGGCAGGTTATTCTGACATAGCGTCCTCACCTGGGATTTAAGACTTACTGTGTGACTCTAATATTGAGAGAAGAGCATGCTCACCATTCATTTTACTGACTGAAGCCTGAGCAAGGACGAGTCAGCCCTAGTGAACCCAAAATGCTTCAAATTTCTGCTGCAATGTCTCCAGGAAATGAGAGGTGGGGAGATGGGTGGATTGTTTGCAGCAGACGCTGCCACTGGCTAGCACCCTGTCTTCCAAAGTCTAGGGGATGATGATAAGAAATGCACTGGGCGGTCCAGAGAGGTGGGAGCCTGCCCAGCTGTGGGTAGAGCCGTGGCTCAGCACCGAGACTGACTGCCTCCAACTCATTGGGGCAAGGTGACGCACTTCTGAGTAACTAGAGGGAAGAGGAGGTGAAACTGTGTGGGGTGCGATTCCAGGCTTCTGCTTTAGCCCCCAGGAACAATGTTGGGGGGAATGGAACAATAGCTCAAGGGAGGGAAGGGAGACATCAGGTGTGAGACCATAAGGCACTTGACCATGATAAGCCAGGCAGGAAACTGCACTTTGCTATTGAACCTGAAGGGGGCGCTCACTACCAGTGCCTGTGAGTAGTCTTGCTCAGCCTCTGGCAGGGACTGTGCTGGGAAGGAGAGGGCGGAGGATGAAGGTGAATGGCCGTGTCACAGAGCCTGAGGCACACTCCAGATGCAGCTGTTCTGCGAGAGGGGCACAACGGAGGTCCACACCCCTTCACCCTCTCCAAGGAGGACGTCCACGAGCAGCTGGAAACCAGTTCACAGATGCTGTGGTGGAGGCTCCTTCACAAACACTGAACACTAGGAGATTTATTTTCAACAACAAAACATCTTAACAGAGAAAGAAAGATTGACAGCCAGGTGGGTGCTAAGCACCCCAGCTGACTGGAGTTAACTAAGGCACGGCCTGTAGCTGTGTTCTTCACCTCCTCCATCTTAGTCCTGGAGGTCTGACTGTTCTTCATCAAAGTTTGCATTTCCTGGGAAGAAAAGAAAACACAAGAGAAACATAAAGGTTAATGATAAAAACTTTTAACGATTGCAACTGTTTAAGCATCTAGCCCTGTTTCCTGCAGGCATTGGAGTCCCCGGGCTAAGGGCTCACTTCAGGGACAAGCTCCAGAGCTCAGGCTCCTCTTCTTATTCAGGGACCAGACATCATCCACTGAGCCCAGCCTCCCTGAACCTGGTCCTAGGCACTCTTCATTTCCATCCCCTTCTTCCTTTCTCCCACATTTGTTTTGGGGATACTCATCTTCCAGTGGTCCCCTAGTTCTCGAGCACCTAGCCTGAGGCTTATGTTTCCCACCCCCCACCCCCCCGTCACACACATAGATGAGGATCCAGTCCCAAGGCCACCATGAGAAGCCAAGTGAAGGGTGCAGAAGAAAGCTATAACCCCCTTGCCCAAGCTCCCCCATTCTGTCTGGAATCTCCTCTCACCCCCGCGTTCTGCCCTGTCTCAGCCTCTCCACTTATCTGGAGCTGACCCTTCCTGGAAGAGTTATCACCTCTTGTGGAGACACCAAGTGTGCCAGTGACCCAGAGGTGTATGCAAATGTGCAGGTGTAATTTGTCTGCTGTTAGGAGCCCAAAGGAAGGACGCAGGACTGCCACAGCTCTGAGTGTGCACAGGGCCCTGCAGGCATTACACCTGCGGGGAATCAGTGGGCAGCACCAGCATCTGCTCAATGGATGCTGCCTCTTAGGTGTATTATTACAATGTTCACATTAGTTATTGCTGGAAAAAGCCTAAGTCGTGTGTGTGTGTGTGTGTGTGTGTGTGTGTGTGTGTGTGTGTGTGTGTGTGTTGCCACCAGTTACATAGAAAACTAGTTTTGCCTGGTTTTGTTGTTTTCCCATATTTTGTAAAGAATGAGAAATTCTCTCCTTAATTTACAGCCAAAATCAAATCAAAATGACTCCATAGGCCCATAGGGAGTGGCACTATTAGGAGGTGTGGCCTTGTAATGGGTGTGACCTTGTTGGGGGAAGCATTGGGATGGGGAGGGCTTCAAGGTTTCAGAAGCTCAAGCCAGGCCCAGTGGTTCATTCTCTCTCCCTGCTGACTGCCGATTTGGACATAGAACTCTCCGTTCCTACTCCACGCCATGTCAGCCTGTTCACCACCATGCTTCCCACCATGATGACCACAGACTAAACCTCTGAACTGTAAGCCACACCTAACTGAATGCTGTGGTCATTGAGTCTCTGCGCAGCAATAAAAACCCTAACTGAGATAGGTCCTTACCCCATGCTGCTCCCTGCAGCCAGGAGAGCTGGCAGCCTTGGGTACACAGGCTGTCCCTCACCCCTCTCCTGAGAACAAGACCAGAGAGATGAGAACAAGCTCAGCAGGTGAGAGCCCCACCTGATTCGACCAAAGGAGCCCCGGTGGGGAGAGATTTCACAAAGATTCCAGGAACCCAAGGTGGGATCCCCCTCTGTGAACTGTGGAGGTATAAGTTTCCAGGTTGTCTCTCTTGAAACCACTTTGACAGAACTATTCCCAGCCACATCTAGTTTTTTCCCTCTGGGGAGAGCGTTGAGAACCCATCATACCAGGCCAGTTCCTGCCATGGTAGGGCTCAACTGGGAGACAAGCTGGACTTCGGTGAACTTATGCTGGTCTCCCCAGGCCCACTCAGGCCCCTCACCCTGGCCTGAGGCCTGAGAAGCCTGCTCCTCCCCCAGAAGAGGGTGTGGCTGGCCTCACAAGGCTCCGCCCACTGCAGGGCAAGCATTCTTACCCTGGTCCATCTCATAACCGTTCTCTCGATTCTCCTCTAAATCTTCCTCTCCAGGCCTCATCTCCATCTCGCCCTCAAAACCTTCTACCAGGCCCTGGGTTTCATCTGAGGGGTCACCTATATATGGGATGAAGACAGTGATGGATGACAGAGTGAGGTCACCAGGGAACATGAGTGCAGATATATGTGTCAAGTGGGCCCTCTTGAGAATGGGGCCTCCTTTCCCAGCCCTCAGGCTCCAGCCCAGACCTGGCCATCAGATCACCCTGTCCCATCTCCCAACTTCCTCCACAGGACCACTGTAAAATGGATGCAGGGAAATGCTGCCTCCATCCTTCTTCCAACAGGGACATGTGACCCTATCAGTTATTGGCTGCCTAACCCAAGTCACACCCACAGAGAGGCAATACCAAATGAACTCTGGCTGTTGGGGTGGCTGAGGCCTACATCATAGCTGAACTCGTCCCCGATCCAGCTGATCTGCATTCTTCCCCTCTACTCCCTGGGAGACTCCCATCCCAAACACTTGGCCTTATTGCATCCTGCACCCAAACTGACCCAGAGGCCATTTCCCAGAAAGACTAGCTATACGAGGACAGGTATGCATATCCCTAACAACCCCAGGGCACCTGCCCTGACAACCCAGGTGCTCTTTACCAGGAGCTCCAGGTGCTTCTTCTTGGCCTGGTCCCTCAGCAGGAGGCTGCTCCTCAGAGAGGGTTGGAGTCCACAGTGCCAATTCTGTGATCTTGAGAGCTTTCCATTTTGGAGTGATACTCACTAATGCTTCTTCCTCCTCCTCTTCTTCTCCTCTTTCCTATTTTAAATACAAAAAGACAAAGTCGCCAACATTGCTATCATCTGGTCTGGGATAGTAAATGACCACAGGGAAAAGATGGGCTCTGAACTGGGGCTTGAGCCTTTCAGTGACACCGTTTCTGACCAGAGCAATTGTGACTACCAGTGGCATCATCTAAGGGCTGAAGACAGGTCTTGTATGAGCCAGACAAGATACTGTGAGGGGGGCTCTCAGGCTTGGCATGTCCCTCAGCAGCTGAGGGTGACCGAAGAGACAAGGTTTTCAAACCTTGCTATTCTCCAGTCCCAAGCTATTCCATGTAAATCATAAATCAACAACCACTTAAAGTCCTAAGAAGCCCAAGATTTCACATGATGGCAGGGAAGTGCTCAAACACAGGGGCCCTCCTGACATGGATACAGAGATAAGATTCAACAAAAGTAGACTGGGAGGTCAACATTATAAACATGTAATTTCTCCGGGGATTGGAGCCAACGTGTCTTTTTTTTTTTTTTTTTTTCAAGCATATGCCAACTCCTCAATCCTGCAGCTGTTTAAAAGTTCCAGAGATTAAAACATCAACCTAATGAGTCTGCAAAACCTCAAGGACGTGGTTGGGAACAGCTGTAGATAGAAATGTACTAACTCTCCAGGCATAGTCAGACATTAACATACCAGGAGCACACACACAGACACCTCACACAGACCTGTGCCTAAGTGCACACATCAAGAAAACACACAGACACCTCACACACATCTGTACAGGAGTGCACACATCAGGAACACACACAGACACCTCACACACATCTGTACAGGAGTGCCTAAAAATGATACTGATGCCAGCCAGAGAATGTCAATCTGGTATTAACATCTGTGCTAATTGTAGCAAAGGAACATATTTGCTAATTAGGCTTTAAGAACAGGTCACCTATGGGACATGAACAGCCACCAACATTTGTGCTGACAATTACTGTGTTCAGCTGCCATTCTGGGACTGTCACCTGCCGGAACTCAAGGTTAGCTGGTTCCTAGCCACAAAAATCTAGCTCTGACTCCTGCAGTCATTGTGAAATAACATGGATGGCTTCAGCAGCTGAGCTGCTCAGGAGTATGCTCAAAGCCAGTTACCTTTTACCTAGTGGGATCAATGTGTCCGGGCAGATATTTAGCCCTTGGAAACAGGGACAACACATATTCTTCAATTTACCAAGTCTGTTAGGCGATATTCACCATGCTGTTCACATCCGATGTCAAACACGTACTTTCCAGGACCGATAGGCTATGGGGAGAAAGGAACTCAATGCACTCCATTCTTCATGGTCAACGTGGGACAGAAAGTACAAAACACTTCCTAAGTGCCATGCCCAGAGAGCCCACCCAGATGACCTCACCATGCAAAGTCTGAGAGCGGTTACAGGGTGCTTTTGCCAACTGAAGGCTAATGGAGCTGTTAAAGGATTCATTTCTTAGGGCCTCAGAGCCATGTTCTACTGCATTTAAAAAGTAATCAGAAATATATTTGCTGAGGAAACTAATAAATCAGTGCCTACAGGCAGACTGACTAGATAGAGGCCGGCTCCCAATGCTTTGATCTGTTTGTTATAACACTGGATTTAGCACAAAGTATTTTTAAATCATTTATTTACTCATGTGTGTGACAGTCAGAGGACAACTTTCAGGAGTCAGTTCTCTCGTGCCACTGTATGGGACCCAGGTATAAAATTCAAGTTGTTAGGCTTGGCAGCTGGTACCTTTACCCGCTGATCCATCTCACTGGCTTTGGTTTTTTTTGTTGTTGTTGTTGTTGTTGTTGATGTTTTTGTTGTTGTTGTTGTTGTTGATATTTTTGTTGTTGTTGTTGTTTTTGTTGTTGTTGTTTTGTTTTGTTTCGTTGAACAAAAACCTGGACACAATGACACCCACTGTCTCCCCTTTGACTTAGAAACCGAGTGCGAATCACTCCCCATATTTACAAATGTTTTCCCACGTCACCAGTTATTGGCCTGACATTTGATTTCACCTTGGATCATGAATTACAATGTGCCTTACTTGTTTACTGATGTTCACTGTTGCTATGCCAACATTGGTTTTTGCCCAAGCCTTAGCATGAGCATGCTGTTTTGACACTATGTCTTACTCCGTAGCTCAGGGTGGTCCAAAGTCTCTCAGCTGTAGACCTACACCACCCTGCTGGGCTGTCAGTTTCTAGTCATTACATTCCTTCTTTTGAAATGAAAGCTGTTCTTCCCTGTGAATCTGTTTAAGGACCTCTATCCTCATTTCTGCATTCCTAGATAGTCACCTATTTTGATTAGCTTCGTTCATGGTGACATTTAAATATTCCTTCTGGAAAATACCTTTCTCTCTTTGCTCAAGGACAAACTAATTCTACCTTTTATAAAGTGGCAAAGCAAAAACACAACCGTTAGCCATTCCCTCGGCCATTAGTTGACAGTAGCATCTGTCACCTTCTCAGACTTTGCTGCCCAGGGATGTGATTTGGGTGAGCTTATCTAGTTATCTAGTTTCTTGGCCCATTTTTTGCCACTCATTTCTTCATTAACTGCCAGCAATGTCTTGGCCGAGTGTTCAATGACTTGTTCTTCTAGTCTGCCTCCTGTCTCTATCCCTCCTCACCCTGTTTTTAATGACTTGTCAGCAAGGACAGGGATGGGGGGGCAGTTCTGAGAAAGAAACACAAGTGCTTAGAGGGCAAAAGATGCCTGGCCCAGCTCATAACCAGGGAAGTACACAATTTAGGAGAAAAAAAAATGTTTACACATCAGACTCGGGGGAAGGGAACAAAAGCAAAGGATGTAGCAGATGCATCCAAAGTCATGAGAATCCTCCATGGGGACTCAGGTTCTGTTGGTGATGGAGTGAATTTGTGCATCAGTTTCAGAATAGCAACCCTTTATAGTCAGCAATCCTGGTATCAAGCTGTGGTGGCTCATCCTGATTGTCAACTTGACATGCCTGAGAAGAATGAACCTCCAGTAAAGGAGCGCCCTGTCAGATGTGGGAGGGCCCAGTCCACTGCGGACAGCACCATCCACAGGCAGGTGAGCCAGAGCTGTATAAGAAAGATAGCAAACATGACCTGAGAAGAAGGCAGTAAGTAGTATTCCTCTGTGGTTTCTGTATCAAGCTCCTCCACTGCTGGAACTTCCTCCGTTCCCCTTCAATTCCTGCCCTGACTTCCCTCAACAATGAGCTATGACCTGTGAGATGAAGCAAACCTTCCCTTCCTAAGTTGCATTTGGTCACGGTGTTCATCACAACAGAAAGGTAACTAGGACTCTAGTCTATATAACGGCATTTATCAAAAGACCACTAACTTAAGTCTACTGGCTTTCATTCCAGGGTCAGGCACGACCTCTGTCTATAGGATGGAACATGTTTTCAGGTGAGGTGAGTGGGGTGGGGTGGGGATGGGGTTCTAACAGGCAAGCAAACAAAAGCAGAAACAGGGAACTGAATGTAGCTTAGGCCATTTTGAAGTTCCTTCCCCTTTAAGGGGCAGAGCAGAGGGGATGCCCTCTCACCCTGCACCTGCAAAACCTACTAGGGACCTGGTTTCTTGGGTCAGATGGCTTGCTGGTGTTATAGAACAGAATAGCAGCATGGAGGACCATTCCAGGTGTGGCCTGCTAAGCCAAGGCAGGAGCTCTGTCTAAACTGTGGGAGAGGAGGGTATGGGGACAACACACATCTGCATTTTACCCCACATGCCCCGGTGTGTGTGTGTGTGTGTGTGTGTGTGTGTGTATGTGTGTGTGTGTGTGTGTGTGTGTGTGTATGTGTGTGTGTGTGAATGTGCGTGCACACATGATATACAGAGGTCCTGAGGGAGGAGCAGGGAGGGGCAACGAGGGGGGAGGGAGATGCTAGCATTAAACACTTTACAATTTGGGTGTTCTTTCGTGGTTTGTATAACTATAAGCCTTTTAATGACAGAGCAAAGCCTCCAGGTTTGCTCTCCCTTTTCAGTCTAGTCTAGTCTAGAGTATTGATTTCCCCAACCATTGAGGCTCAAGTTAATGTAAATGAAATGGGGCATTCGGAGAGTCTGAAGAGAGGTGATGAATGTAGCTGACCATACACCATGTCAATTTCCATATCCGTGTGCTCAGCAAACTCTCTCTGGGGAGTCTCCCTCCAGCCCTGAGCAGTGCCAGCTCACATGAATGCCTGGGTAGAAAGCTGCAACTATTGAGTTTCCCCTCAGCTTCCCTACTTTGCACAGAATAGTCACCAAGCCAGGGCCCACTGAACAGCAGCTGGTGAAGGGGCGGGGAGCTCCAGACTCAGATAAACACTCTGGACCCTTCAAGTCCTCCCAACCAGGAGTGGCAGGCTGGCCTCTGGCATGAGGTTAGTTCTAGGACACCCCTCCCATTTGACATGGTTTACCACAGGGCAACAGCACACAGAGCCAACAGAAGATGCCCTGGTACCAAAGGCACTGACTTGATAAACATACAAATGCTGCAGGAGCCCAGGGAAACAAGCCCAGCTTTCTGCCTCCACCCCACCCCACTCTGTGTCCTGTGGGCATCAGCTCATCTGGTGGGAATGGAGGGCCCCCTCTGAATGTTTAGTGTTAGCACATGGCACACTGACTTACATTTTTGTTCATGAACTTGCCCTGGTACCTGTGGTTCAGGTGGATGAGCTCAGCAGCACCTTCCTGCTGCCCGTTCACCCAGCTACCGACGTATTTACTGCCAGTCTCTGCATAGAAGTAGGTGCCCTGCCCGTGCCTGGTGAAGACAAGGGCACTTGGTCACTGTCCAATATGCAGCACTGACCCTAAGACTGAGGGGGACATAAGTAGATACCAGCTCATTGGCAACTTGTTTCCAGTAATTGTGTCCACTTGAAGGCTTGGCATGCCACCCACACATGGACACATGGGACATTAACATTAGCATGGAGCCAGTATCATCTAACACATGGGGGCCAGCCACCTGTACATGAACCGGGCAGGGTTGCGGGATCTCTCTCCACTAGATTGGCCCTCTGTGCCTTCACTCCCTGAGGTTGTGGATGGAGGTTCTATGTGTCCTGGCCCACTATGAGGAGACAGTAGTCCCTCCTCTGCCCCTCTCAGCAGCACCTCCCCTACACACCTGCCCTGCAGCATGGAAATGTCTCAAGTGGCTATCATCCTGTTCTTACACCACACACATGGACACACACACACACACACACACACACACACACACACACACACACCCTAAGACATCAGGTAGAAACCAAACCTTTGATGAGCGAACCACTCCCCTGTGTAGGTGTCGTTATTGATGTAGTAGTACACGCCATGGCCGTGCCTCTGGTCATCTGACCACTCCCCTGCAAAGGACAACACACACACAAAGCCAGGTGAAAAGAATGGACTGATGCCATGGCCCCTGCTAGTGCAGCAGGATCCAAGCAATGTGTTCTGTAAAAGAGAGAACCTTATAACCTTATAGCCATAGAGCTAAGCCTACTGCCTCTCTCCTCTCTGACTCCCCTCCATATCCCCCTTTTGTGCCAGCTTCAGGGAGAGCTAGCTAAGGAGGGCCAAGTTGGGGGGGGGAGGAATATGCTTGTGATGTGGATCTCAGTCACTTACATGCTTTTGCAAATAGGTGGGCATATGGCCCGGATTCAAACAAGCTTGTCTGACCCACTGTCAATGATCCATTAGCCTTCAGGTGCTTGGCAACCCGGCAGAATCTCCAAGGTTTGATCATCTAGCCTCAGCACTCACTCTGTCTCCCACCTGGGCACATGCTCTCTTGTCAGCTCCTTTATTCTCCCTCACAGGTTCCCCTTCCTGACCTGGGTGGCCTGCCCATTCCCCTCCATGGTGGGGGGGCTGCTAATTTCTCATGTACTTACTTAACGGACCCTGACACTGGAAAAACAGCATGATGTCTGGAACACTTCACAAGGTCTGCAACAGTTATCAGCCAAAAGGGATTTGAAATCAGCCTCTCAAAAACTCCTCAGCTCTTACAGCTCACACAGGAGAGAAACCAAGCAGTGGGTTTCCAAGGTGGACATTACCTAAAACCTCACATATGACCAAGAGCAAAGTCAGCATGCAAATAGAACTTTCCAGAATACTAACTGGATGGAACTTCCTAGAATGGAAGTACAACTACGAATAATTAAAAACTAATTGAGATGAGTTTGTTTCAAGAGAATGGGGTAATTTCTGTTTTCTTATGGAAAGAATACTGGCTAGCACCAGCAGAAGATGCCTGCCTTGCACGGAGCAGGCCCTGGAATCCATCCCAGTGCTAAAGAAAAGCCAAAACAGTGGTGGAAGAAAGCTAGCTCTAGAATTCTACCAGGATGTCCACCACTAATTGAAAACACACCCCAGGATTCCTGCTTAAATTCTATGTCGTTTATGGCATGTCCCATTACAAAGGAAAGTTCACTTATATAGCAATTTTATAACCTTTTCCTTAAAAAAGACCCTAGAATGAGTGTGAACTTCTGGTTTACACAAATGCTAGAAACACTTCCACATACACTGAAAGAACCCACACTATACTGACAAAATGTTAATTGTCCAAACTGTCCATTTCCATGAACAGATGCCAAAGTTTATCCAAAACTGGGAATTCTATAGGATTGTCCTCACTTCTCCAATATTTACTTAATAAAACATTCTGGTCATCTTGTGAGCTATGACATCTGCACAAATGGGCAGCACATGACCCCACAAGCCCGATGAAGACAGAGGCCAACAAGGATGTGACCAGCAGCCTGGGACAGAGACAAGAACAGGACTTCAGGTAGCTCAGCACAGAGCAGCCTAAAGAGGACTAGGTCCCATGACAAGATGTGACACAGGAACATGAGTAAGAGAGATGGAGTATCCAAAAATTAAGATAATTAGCCAAAATATACACACGGTGCCAGCTCTGTAGTGATCGTGGGACAGTGCACACCAGGGATAAAGATCTGGGGGTTGTCCTGAACCTTCAGAGGCAGCATTGTATCCAAGTCTACAGCATCCGCCAGTTTCTACGGTGGAATATTCCCACTGAGGCCAATTTGGAGCTGTTTATGGAGGTGCAAGGAATGCAAAATTGGCCTCTGGGAGCTGCTGGGAGGTGCTGCAGCACACCCTGGGGCAAAGCGGCCACAGCTGGAACAGTTGCTTCAGATGGAACGGTTCCTTCCCCAAAGAGGACCACAACAAAAGGAGCCCATCTCTCTTCTCCCACCCTTGGGAGCCGGGCTCCAGGCTGGCATGACAAGAAAAACATGTATTTTGCAGAAATGTTTCAAAAGTGAAAGCGGAAACTTAAACTGCAAACACGCTAGATTTCATGTTGGTGAGAACCCATGAGCACTTGCTACACCACTTGAGAAATTTGTGGGATGCCCCACCCAGCCCAGAAAACCCTGTGCAATGGAGCAGGCTGCTTAGAGGAAGGTGGCCTATGCCTGCTGCAGACTTCAATGGCCAGGAATCAAGGTTCCTGAATGGTATTTAGAAACATATTATTCCTGTTTTAAATTTACATTTAACTTTTTTTTGAAATTTTCTAAACAATTCTTTTCTACTCTCATCATTCTTGATCTTCTCAACAGACCTGAAGTGTGTGTAGGGGAGTGGTGGGGGAAGTCTACCAACTAAGCCCTCAAAACTCCTTCAACAGTGAGATTTGATGAGACTTGGATTTGCAGAAGGCATGTTTATGCCAGCGTGGCCATGCACACTGTCCTCATAGGAACAGAGGCTTACGCTGGACCCTTCTAGAATTCACACTACATACCCATTCATCTGACTACTCATCAGTGTTATTTGTGGTTTCCTTTATAATAAACAATTAATAGTGTTTCTGTGAGTTCTGCAAGCTATAAGAGAAGATTGTTGGCCAGGATACACGGTTAAGGGGACATCTAGTTCGCAATGACCCAGGCAGAAGTGTGAGCAGCCTGGAAACTTCTAGCATGACCTCTGCATCTGAATCAGGGGGTGAGGGACAGCCTTGTAAGGATAAGCCTTCCCTGAGGCTATGGTAGCTGGTACCATGATTGACTGACTCCTTGGGAAGCCCTTGTCTGCAGAGCCAGAGGACAGCTTGGTGTGCATACCCGCTCTTGAGCTCACAGTTTTGTGTGTAGACTTTTCTCTTCAGCTGGTTCATCTCCACATTAAGAATTCCTGACCCCTCCCCCTTTGGTGGGGCAACACTGTACCCACACTTGGGTATGTCTTACCATAGAGCACCCCTGTGTCTCCTAATCCTCATGCCTAAGTCTACATTAAAATATCTTTCTTTTATCATTTGTTACTTTTATTTGATGTGCATTGGTGTTTCACCTGCGTGTATGTATGTGTGAAGGTGTCAGATCCCCTGAAACTATAGTTACAGACTGTTGTGAGCTGCCGTATGGGTGCTGGGAATTGAACTCGGGTCCCCTGAAAGAACAGCCCTTAACTGCATCTCTCCAGCCCCTAAAATATCCTTAGTAAAATCCCAATTCTGCTTCAAACAAAGACTTCCTAAGCCCCTCCCTCCCCTTTTGATGTTCTTTATATGTAACCCAAATTGTATTAACATCTACACTAAGATCAAAAGTGACAACAAGATTAGGCTCCCAGGGATCTGGGAAGAATTAAATTAAGCACACAATCAAATTGTTCAATGCTCATTAAAAAGCAGATGGTGCTTCTGGTCAACAAAGCCAGCTAAGGTTTAGGAACAAAACAATTTGAGTTCCATGTTTAACACACAGGCACAAACGCCTCTGCCCCATCTCAGAGTCTGGGAGAAACCCTTTCTTTGCTTCCTTTGTTGTTATTTTTTGTTTTATCTGGAAGCAGGGTGGGTAGCTGCTGTAGTTTGGATAGGTGTCCCCCAAAAGCCATGTATGGAGGCTTGGTCCCCAACTGTAGTAATGTTGAGAGGTATGTAATCTTGGAGAGATAGAACCTAGAGAAAGAAGCCAGGTCATGGGGGGAGAGGGAGTATGCCCATCCCCCCTCCCTCTGTTTCCTGGCCACCATGAGGTGAGTAGCTAGGTCTTTGGAAGACTCCACCATGATGTTTTGCCTTGCCACGGGCTCACATGTCTATGAATGAAAACCAGGGGCTGGAGAGACAGTTTAGTGGTTAAGAGCACTTGCTGCTCTTGCAGAGGACCCAGTTCAATTCCCAGCACTCACATAGTGGTTCACAACCATCTGTAACACAGTAACTCCAATACCAAAGGCTTAATGCCCTCTTCTGGCCTGTGGACAATGTACGCACATATTTCACTGGCATACATGCAGGTAAAACACACATGCATGTAAAGTAACCATGCATATAAAATAAAAAATAACCCAACCTTAAAATCTCTGAAAGTCAAAAAATAAGCCTTTCTTTCCTTGAAGATGTTAGTCGTAGGAATACAGCTTGCATTTTAAGGATATGACACCATCATTAGAAGGTGAAAGTGCATCATGGCCCTTGCCAACTAGCTCTTCCCTGGAGGCAGGAATGTCTATAGGCATTACACACGTATCAATCTATTCCATCTGCATGCTACAGATAGATAAGAAAGCCGAGACAAGGAGAAGTGGCATGCAGTGTCACACCTACTGTCCCCACAGTCAAAGCTGAAGGCACAGATCTTTTTTGGAAATCAGATGGAAACTAGAAAACCCTTTCCAGAGACAAGAGGAAAGAGAGTACAGAAAAACCCAGACATGCAAATCAGGATACACGTTCTGAAGGTCCACAGCCTAGTTCCTGCCTTCTCCCAAAGTACTGGCTCTGGGATTAGGCTTGTACCCACCAGGTGACAGTGGTACATAGGGACCATAGGTTTTTCGAAATAAGATAAGTCTTCCTGAGACATGAGGCATGTGAAGAATTGGAGACTGAGAAAAAAGACATCATAGTAAGGCAAAATGCCCAGATGAGGGGACTCTAAAGAAATATGACCATCAGAGACATCAGAGATGGGCAAAACAGAAAACGAAGACAGCTTCAGAGGGAAGATGCCATAGGCTGTCATGGGTCTAGGCCATACCCAGAGTCTGTGCTCACCCTACAATCTTTTTTCACTTACTCTAAGTCTCTAGCTTACAGAAAGGCCTGTACTGCTCCAGGACCAGTCATATAGGGGTTTTCTGTTTGTTTGCTTGCTTGCTTGCTTGTTCTTTTGTTTTGTTTTTCGAGACAGGGTTTCTCTGTGTAGGTTTGGAGCCTGTCCTGGAACTAGCTCTTGTAGACTAGGCTAGCCTCAAACTCACAGATATTGGCCTGTGTCTGATTAAAAACGTGGGTCACCACTGCTTGTCTCCAGTCATACAGTTAAATGTTCAGTTAAAAGACTTTCTATCCTCATGACAACAGAGGGAGGAGCACATACGCTGCTGCTGCTGGTGGTGGTGGTGTTGAGTGGTAGATCTAGTGAACTTTCTTTTTCTTTTTTTAATCTAGTGAACTTTAAGCTTTCTTATGCACTTTAGAATCCACAGACAAGCTCAATGAGAGAAACAGTCTATACAGCAAAAGCAAAAATCATCTTCATGGTGATGGCATGTTACCTTCATATCTGGATCCATCCGGATAGATAAAGGTCCCTTGACCGTGCTTTTTATTTTTAATATATTCTCCAATGTATCTGGCACCATTCTTAAATTTGTAGACTCCCTGAAACAGACCAATGATACAGTTCACATACAGTTCTGAGTCTGACATGCACAAAGACAACATTTAATAGAGAAAACCAGCTTCCTAAGTCACCAATTCTTACCTGGCCATTTCTTTTCCCAAACTCATAGTGTCCTTCATATGTGTCTCCGTTGGGCAATCTCGCTTTCCCATGTCCATGCCGTTCTCCCACTTCATTTCGCTCCCCCTCATATTCCTGGGCAGAAGAAATCAAGCTAAGTGTGGCTAACCAAGCATTTTACAGCTAGTGTACCACGGAAGCCTCCCTAGTTTGAGCACTGTATTCACCTGTAATGTTGTACTGGTGAGAAGGGCAATCAAGCCTGATGGGCAGAGCCCTGGCCCAAGGTCTCACAATTAGTGCAAGTGTGCATGGAGCTTCACACCCTCCCTCCAACATCTGAGCCTGTGATTAATTATGCTAAACCTGACATTGTAAGCATGCACCAATGAATGGAAAATGCTAGGGGCACTATGTCATCACAGGATGACTCTTAACCGCTTAAAGGTGGGACAGGCCCCCAGCCTCCACAGACAACTCTCTCTTTCTCCAGTCTTTCGGGACTTAAAGAGTAAATACCCTAAGAGAATGACTCCTTCCTTCATGGGGCTTCCTGGAGAATCCGTGGTCTGCAGAGCTCTGTACCCTGATGGGAAGTTCTGCTCTGAGGGAGAGGGGAAGGAGATGCAGGGGAAGGAGATGTTTCACTACTCTCATTTTCAAACTCTCCATCAAAGGACTTACAGTTCAAACTCTTTTGACCCTGGGACTGGAGAGATGGTCCAGTGGTTAAGAGCACTAGTTGTGCGGGGCAGTGGTGGTGAACGCCTTTAATCCCACAAGGTACTCAAGTAGGAGCACATTGTCTGTGAGTTCTCTTGCCTCCCTTCCACAGTCTACCCCAGGAAAGTGATTCCAGTGGGGTAGGACTGCTCAGAGAAACCAATCCAGACCTACATGGTGAAATCTTTAGAGCCCGGGGCACCTCAGCATTGTGCAGGAGTTGCCAGGAAGCGGCCTTCTCCATCCCTTTTCTCATGCCCTCTGCCTAGAAATCTTCGCCTTTAATGGGAGGCGGGATGGGAGCGAGGAGGGGGTGGAAACAAGACGTCACGGCGTTTCACCTTTCAGAGCGACTTCCTGGACGCACCAACGCCCGGTGTGGCCGCTGCGGTCCTGTCCCCGGCCTCTCGACATTCTGGTCCCCACGCCTCCCGCTCTGGAGCTGCGGCGCACCCCCAGAAGTCCCTCCCTGGCCAGGAGCTCTCACCCCAAGATCGTTCTCTCCTTCCTCCTCTAACTCCTCGGAGCCCAAGTCCGACATGATCTGGTCTCAGCCAGGATCTCCGGAGTAGCGTCTCTGTCAAGCAGGTACCAGCCTCCGCTACCCGCGTCCCGCGTCGCCATGGAGACGCTGCCCGGCCGCTTGGCTCTCAGCCTAAAAGGGTGGCGGGAAAGGGCGGGACGAGAGGTGTGGGAGGAGCTAAGAGCTGGGGTAGTGTCCTAGCAACTGGAAGGGCATCTCTGCCAATCGCCGCCCGGGAAGAGGGAGAAGCGGGGCGGGGCGGGGTGGGGGAGACTTGGAGATTTAGTACTCGTGCAGATCTAGCATCTAATCTGGACAGTGTCATTGGTCTCTGAAATGTCCTCAGTGATCTGGTTTGTAGACGCCACGAGGAGCCTCCTAAAAAGAGAACCCCAGAAGGACGAGAGGCGAGTCTCAACTCTAGGCCCCGCCTCTCTGTCCCTTGGGTCCCCTGGGGATACTGCAGAACATTCCAGGTTCTTCTACACTGAGATGCTTGTGGTCTCCAGAGACATTTTTTCTGGTTCCCATCAAAACGTCCATGCTGGAGCGATGAACTCTGCCTCTTAAGCAGATGCTCCTGCACAGTGACCTGAGTCAGGGTTTAAGCATCTCAAACAACCCCTACTCGAGTGACTCCTGGGCTCTCTCACTTGCAAGTGACCCATATTCATTCTGCTCTGTCCTCCCTCGGGTGTCTTCTCTGGTGCCTCTGGCTTCCTCTCAAATGCCCAACCTGTCATGCCACACATTTCACTTAGGCCCTCCTTTGCTTCTCCTCCTGGGGAAGGGGGTGTCTCTTCAGTGCCACATTCCACCCTGCAAGGTCCCTCTGGATCCCCTTCCCATTCCTATGCTGTCATCTCCGGCTTAAACCTTCTACTCCGCAACTAAACCAGACTTTCTGCTCTCATGTCTGGCCTCCTAACATCCCCACATCTTCCTCTGTCCAGAAATCCCAAATGCACACAGGTTCTTACCCAAGCTCCCCTCCCTGCACTAGCTACACAGCAAACTCATCAAACTACCCAATCCTCTGGTTCCCCACTTCCGGCTTCTGCCTGGGTCAGCCCAGCTGACTCCCTGGAATACTCACTTCCCCACACTGGGAAGCACACCAGCACATCTTTCTTCTAAGATTGGCTAAGGGTCTGTCTCCCCAGTCAGCTTCGGGATAAGGACGTTCTGGAAACTAGGGAACGGACCTCAACTCTTACCGCCCATCCATTGTAGTGGCAGGCGTGTGATAAAATGTAAAACTTAACTTGAGGACAGTTCTTCATATTTACTTGATGACTAAAAATGCTAATATTCAGCATGCTGATACACACACACACACACACACACACACACACACACACACACACTGGGTGTCAATCTCTTCAGATGCGGCCTATGCACACCCACTGCAGTCACCCGCACTCACTGTAGTGTTTGTGACACTTTAGAATCAATCCACTCTTCGTGCCTCAAGTCATTGTGGCTAATTCAGGATGGTCCTAATGGAGAGAAGGGGTAGCTTTGGCCTTGGACCCCTGAAGCAGGGGTTACATATTGTCCAGGGTGCATGCTTGGCCTTCTTGGTTGGTCTTAGTTTAAAATGGGGATAAAAATGAGCAAAGTTTCCCGCTGTTAATCAAGTCTTGACCATTTTGGCTGTTATACCGGTTATTGTTTGGTTTCCTGGATTTTGGGAGAGAGGGCAGGTGGTGTCCTCCAAGCCTGGCTTAGAGACAGCAGCTGATTCGTTGATGCGGATGTTGTTAGTTAGTTTTTGAGACAGGGTGACCAAGCTGATCAAAAGCTTGCTCTGTAGTTAACTCCCTGTCTTTCTGCTTCCATCCTACAAGCTCTGTGATTTCTATCTTGTATCACCATGCCTGGCCCAGCGTTCTGTTTTGATATACAGTCTGGCCATTGTCCATTTCTGTATCCAGCCTCTTATGTGGTTTTACGAATTATAATTTGTATTAACTCAAAATATTTTATGGCACTCTTTGTTACTTTTGGGATATAGTATTTTAAACAATGTTAACACAGTCATTCTGTTAATCTAGGTTCATTTAAAAGTTTGGTCTAAATGGGAAGAGAGTGGATTGTAAAGTAAGCACCATGTGATGGAAATATTAATTACTGAAGCTAAGTTAGTCTCTTGGTTCCCGTTGCTGGTTTTACTTTGAAGCGCCCTTAGGAAACGTCCCTGCCCTCCAGCCTGAGTTTCCCACTCTGTAAACTAGAGATAATAAGCTTTTAGGGGGTGAGAAATGATGCCTGGTTAATGTGTTGTTTGTTGTAACAGCTAGATGATGAGAGCAATAAAGACATACAAAGATTCTCACAGCAGCCACTACCCCATCCCCCCACTCTAGGGCACCCTTTCACTGTGCTATAGGGCTGAAGAGTAGAATGAACACTATTCTGTCGGCCAATGTGCTCACCTGTGTGGAGAACCACCCATAGTTGTCCAGAGCACATACTGCAGACCTCCATCAAACAGGGTTTCCTTCAGAAGGCTGAACTCAGCCAAACCCTCAGGCCCAAACACTGAATGAATAGACAAGCCACAAGCAATTAACATACATGGCTCTACAATTATAGTTTCCTAGTTCCAAAAATGAAAAGATTATAAACACATGTTAGCAGTTTCTCCAGTGAGGGAAAAGCTGGGCGTGGAGACACTGGGTAAGCATCACTATGTCTATATTTGTTGGCAGTTTCAGTTTTCACATTTGTTTCAATTGAGCATGTCTTATCTCTATAGTGAAAAGTATTTAAAATCTTAGAAACTGGGAATGGCAGTATAATCAAGTATGTGAAAACAAATATTGGCTTTTTGGACTGTAAAAGTATCAGAAATTTAGGTTTCATATCAGCACTAACAAGGACAGGAACAAATACCTGCTAGGCTGCCACTATGTAGGCGCCTGTGTCATGCATTATCTTAGAAGTCCTGGCTGTCATTCCATCATTGTATAGATAAGTATGAAGTCACTGACAAAGACCGAGCAGCCCCTGGATTCAGAATGAGCTAGCTGGTTCAAGAGTGGTTTCCACCAAACCCCTGATGTCTGGTTTAAAAGCGCTGTAGTTCCTTTAAACTGACCTTCACCTGTCTACCAAGCGGGGCCCGCTCACCCTCAGAGTCTTCCACTGAAACTCTTGAAGGTGACTTAAGCAAACCATGGTGTAATGGGCTTAAGCAACGGCAGCTCTATCAAGTCCTGAGCAGCGGGTACCAGCAGTGCGCCAGAGTCCTGAAGTGTGCTCTTTTACTTTACCTGTAGAAACGAGTCGTCATCTCAAACATTTCTGAAAGAGATTTCATTCAACTTCACGTGTAGCACTCATCCATGTAGCTGACAGAAAGGATAAGGATGAAGGTGCAGACAGAGATCTTTCTCATCAGGCCTCTGGAGAGAATTTCCAACATTCACCAGCAGGGGGCGCGCATTGTGCATCCTGGAAGGCTTCCCACAAGCTCCACGGGGCCCTTGCTTTGTCATTATCTCCAGCTAGAAATATAACAAGTGCAGCCCCCCCCCCCATATGCCCAGATGGCCAGCCACGTGATGAGAAAGGAGGGGAGCCCTCTGGCTCCCTCTGCTCCACTTCCCCAATAAAAGAAAAAGAGGGAAGGAAGAAGGACCGAGCTCAGGATGTGTGTGTGTGTGTGTGTGTGTGTGTGTGTGTGTGTGTGTGTGTGTGTGTGTGTGTGTGTGTGTGTGGTTGCTGGTGAGAGAACCGTGTCTTTATGGATGAGATTGTCAGGGAAACTGGCCATGAAGCCACCTACCAGGGCTCTACCTCTGTGTCTCCCACAGCCTTTCAGGCCCACCTCCCAACAGGAGGCTGTGTTTGCCTGTTGGTTGCCATGGTGACTGACCAAGGCCTGAATGTGCTCCTTCTGGGCTCTCCTGTGGAGAAAAGGCCTTAAGAACCCAGGAGGTCAGGCAAATGCAACTGCTTAAACAAAAAGCAGGTTTTAAGCAAAATCAATTCAGTGGATCTGCCTTAAGTACGGAAAGATTCAGTTGTTTTCTGATGATCATTGTGGTCTAGCAAATTTAGCAATGTGCATAGCTGTACTTTATTGGCTAAAGATGTAGTAACAGAAAATTCTATTGTAGAACGTGGATTTTATAGGGGGTTTCCCTAAAGTCTGTTTAGGAGATGGTAAAATGAGGGCAGTGGTGTTACTGTCCCCTGGGCTGCCACAAGCCTAAAAGAGACACTTGGAATGAACCCACCCAACCTGGCACAGTTAACACCTATTGTTAAATAATTATACTGATGTTGCTGACTTTATTTGTTCCTTTCCGTTGTCTTGATAAAACCAAGGCAACTTAGAGAATGGAGAGTGTGTTTGCCTGGCAGCTCCAGAGGGTAAGAGCCCATTATGACAGGGAATCATGGTGACGAATGACGTAGAGGCAGGAGCAGGAAGCTTGGAAATCACATTTCAACCACTAACACAAAGTAGAGGTAGCAAACTGGAAGTGCCCTGAGGCTTTTCATCTCAAAGCTGCCTTCAGTGACCACCTAAACCTCTTGAAACAGCAACACTGACTCCAAATGCCCAAGACCATGGGGGACATTTCTCATTCAAAACAACACATTGAGCCAGGCATTGGTGGCACACACCTTTAATCCCAGCAGAGGCAGGAGGATCTCTGTGAGTTCGAGGCCAGCCTGGTCTATACAGAGCTAGTTCCAGGACAGGCTCCAAAGCCATACAGAGAAACCCTGTCTCAAAAAAACAAAAACAAAAACAAAAAGCCACCACACTGATTTTCTTTGGGGTATGTTTGTTTGTGCTGTGGGATGGAGCCTAGACTAAGTTAGCAGCCTCCCACTGGGCTGCACCCCAGTCCATCTGCTGTCTACAAGTGGGCTGAGGAACTTTGGTCTCCAGAGAAATTTCAATGCCTTTGTTGTTTTCAATTGGGTTCCTTTTATGTCAAAGATCATTGGGCCAGGGAACTGTGACAATCAGGGGTTAGTCTGTGATGAGCAGGCTGTCATCTCTGCTCATACTCATGGTCATAGGGGTCACAGGCATTAGATCTCTTAACATTGGGAATAATGTTAATATCTCCCTCTCTCTCCATCCCTCTCTCTCTCCACCCCTCTCTGTGTGTGTGTGTGTGTGTGTGTGTGTGTGTGTGTGTGGTCTGTGTGTCTCTCTCTCTGTCTCTCGCTCTCTCTCTCTCTCTGTCTGTGTGTGTGTGTGTGTGTGTGTGTGTGTGTGTGTGTGTGTGTTTCTCCTCCTGAGGAATATGGTTTAATAACATTAAAGCACAGCTGTCAAGAGAGAAATACAAATTCTTTCCTACCCAGGAACTGAGTCTGTAGGATAATGCCAAAACCAGCCGGACACACAGCTTGGCAGCAGTCAGTCAGGGTAGAGACAGAAGATGTCAGGTTCCCTTGAATTTCACACCAGGCAATGTGCCATGTGGCAGGTGCCTGGCATGTAGGCACTAATCAACTCGCATTTGTCAAACAGGCTTTTAGATATTTTGTGACAAAACTATACCTGCCATGGGCCTTCAGAAAAGACAAGTGTGAAGCATGTCTATGTTTCATTTTCTTTTCTTGTGATCTTGTTTTCTTGTGTCAGGGTCATCTTCCAGGAGCTTGCTCAGTTACTTAACTCCATCAGAGTATCTGCTGAATCCTAGACAGTCGAGAAGAGGGAATGAGAAAGAAATTAGAGATCCATATGGCAATCTCTGCAGTAATTCACACCCTCAGAGCAACACCAAACTCCTTGCTCTATGGCTGCTTTCTTCTTTCACTTTAAAATGAGCGTGCCACTTACAAACTGGGTATTGGTTCTGCTTTTGATGTGGGAGGGAGGGATATGGGGGGAGTGTGTGTGAATGTATGTATATGTAAGTATGTGTGTCTGAGTGTGTGTGTATTGTGAGTGTGTAATTATGTGGGTGTGTATGTGAATAAGTATGTGTGAGTGTGTGTAGTATATGTGAGAATGTGTGAGTGTGTGTATGTGACTATGTGTGGGTATATATGTGTGATGTGTGTGTGTGTGTATGTGTGTGTGAGTGCATGTGTGTGTGTGTGTGTGTGTGTGTGTGAGAGAGAGAGAGAGAGAGAGAGAGAGAGAGAGAGAGAGAGAGAGAGAGAGAGAGAGAGAGAGAGAGTTGCTGAACATAGACCTCAGGCAGTCTTCCACTGAGCCACACACCCACAGCCCTGATTCTGATACTACATATAAATAACTTTCCTGTGGCCTATGATGGTGTTGCAAAGTCATTCCATACATATATATGGTTGTGTCCTTGAGAGCCTAAGAATAGATTAGGTCCTCTGACATTGGGCCAGCAAAGGAAGCCACAAACTAAGAGGCTAGTTTATTATTTGTCCAGAATAGCTCCCCTCCCCAGCCTTCAAGAAGGTTGTGAGGATTAAATAAAGTCCAAGGATCAAAATGATCCAGAGTTTCTACAGAAACTTAATGTGTTTTTATAGAAATGCAACATGTATACATGCACCAGACTTTAAGTTCTTGTATTTCTTCACTATTTGTTATCAACAAAGGAGTATAGATGGTCACTGGTCACAGGACAGGAGGAATCCAAGTTGGTGTTGACCAGGAAGCTTCCTTCCTGCTAGCTAGTTTTCCTCATACTGATAGTTGTTATACAGGTTTCTGGGGGAGAAGTATCATCAATAGTCTTACAGCTGTGAACCCTATGGACTTTGGTAATGACCCATGTGGCAAAATATGCTCATGGGTGTAATAGTGGCATGACTGTTGTGGGAGTAACCAACTGATTCCTGATTGGCATCAAGGCCCTCTCTTCCACTCCACAGGAGGAAATGCCTGGTACTATAAATTTGACCAAGAACCCATGGTTAGAGAGCTCACAGGCACCAGGGATAAACTATTACTATTATTCTGCTAAATGGAAATTTAACTTAAAATGTAGGAGGAAAAAGGATGTTCATGTGTGGTAATGACACAGCAAAGCCATGCAGTAGGCACGTATGAACTCATTGTCCCAGTAGATGAGCTAGGGTGTGAGTTCACAGGGGTGTCTGAATACATGAGTCTTGTCTTCATCTCAAGTTCATGCTCTAGAATCTAGTCTTCTAGAAATGGGAGTCAAGGGGGCCAGTGGTGAGGGATTTCTAAGGCTTGTTAGTTAATTCTCTCACTTATAGTTTAGGAAAGGAAGAATCCATTGTGGAGGGGGAAAAACATGGCAGCAGGAGCACCAGGTACTGGAAGTGGGAGCACGGAAGTGGGAGCACTAGGTGCTGGGATCCTATGTCTGCAGGGTGGCACTCAGCTGGCCTTTCCCCCCTTTATTCTGTCTGGGACCCCAGCCCATGGAGTGATGCCGCCCACCCACATTCAGACTGTGTTTTCTGTCGTTTAATTCTGCCTGGAAACACCCGCACAGCCCAGAGGCATGTCTCCTGGATGATTTCAAACCCAGGCAAGCTGATGAAGATGGACTATCATGGGTTCTAAATACCGTTACTGCATTGGCCCCTGGGATGGCAAAGCCCATCCCCACTCCTACCACAGAGTGTGCCTCACTGCTTTCTAGAGATCCTTTTTATGTCTTCTTCTTTGCTGGCCTAATAGGTAAGAGACCATTTCATAGTTTCTGTTGCCATGACAAAAAATAATAACAAAGATGACCAAGTATTTAATGTGGGAGAATCAAGGATTTGATGTGGGGCATCTGATCCATAAGCACAGGGTAAAGAGAGCTAACTGGGAGTGGTGGGGACTTCAAAATGCTCCCAGTGTGCTAGTGTGGGCACAGTCATGATCTTGAGTGTGCATGGGGTGACTGTGGGTGCTGGCCTCCTTAGCCTGGCTCAGGTTGGATATGCCCTAATGGAAAGTGGCCTTGTGGGGTTTGGGTTTATTGGATTTTTGTTTTTTCTTTTTGGGGCAAGGTTCCACATTGTAGCTAAAGCTGACTTCAAAACTCATGGTAGTTTTCCTGCTTCAGCTTTCCTGATTGCTGGGGTTATAGGCGTGAATCCTTGGACAGAAGTTCAGTCATTTGTCTCAGAAGGCTGGATAAGAAACGCTGCATAGGAACTGTGCAAAGAGCCAAAACCTCATTGTCCAGACTTATTGAAGGCGGTGGGAGGGAGGCTCAAAAATTATGGAAATTTTAACAAAATGAGAGGATGAAAGAGACTATGGAATCTCCTTCCCTCATTTATCCCAATTAGTCACATGTCTCCTGAACTTATCACACTGACCTGTTTCCCAGTCCTTAGGACAGCCATACACATTTAAAGCTGACTCACTGTTCCCATAGAAACAAGGCTTTCTTAAGCTTCTGGAGTGTGCCAAGCACAGAGCTAGGGGATTCGCAGATAAATAGAACACGTGAGAACTGTGTTTTCAAACACCTCCCTTCATCCATCCCCACATCAATCCCATAAGCACAGAATAAAGTGGCCTCCACGGGGTCCCAGGAAGTTTGGAGTCAAGGTTTGGGTTGAAGACATCCAGATCCCAAATCCCATGTCTCCTCTTCTGGACCACCACATGCTGGAATCACAATATTCAGAAAGGATGATCTTGGGTGATGGTAAAAAGAGAGCGTTTGTCAAGGAGCTAGGCAAGGCTGTTGTTACAGAGGGTTTCAGTTAAAGGGTTAAAAGGCTTGAAAAAGGGAAGGCTCTCAGTTGCAGAAGTTGAAGCAATAAGCAAAGTGGGAAGGAACCGTTGACTAGACAAGCCCAGGGCCCAAACCCTCCCATGACCACGGTGAATACAGAGTATGCTGTGTGTCTGTGAGGCCAGTGATAGCCACCTACTATGGAGTAGTGTAGTTTCAGCAGGGGAAACACAGGGTTTCCTCTGAAATCTCCTTTTTCCATACTCCTCTTAGGCCAGAAATTTCTAGTGAGACCACTTGGGTTTGAGAAAGAAGATGTGAGTCTCTGTACTTCCCCACCAAGGCATTAGCATATCCTGTGCAGTAAAAGAACTCCCTGTACATAAGTCATCACATATAGGCCCAGAGGGAACCGTCAAAGCATAACCTCTTGATTTGAGCCACATGGCTAACTAAACCACAGTTGAAGGTTATTGATCCTTTTGGGGACGTCTTGCAAAACCTGTCCAATTTGCTTGTCGCATTTATCTGCACCAGTTCTGTGGCAGGAATGACTCCATAGGGGTCAGTTTTCTGTTCGTATGTGTCTGACCTCCTTCTAACTATAAGCTTAAAAATGCAGGGAAATCTACAGCAGACAAATGCAGATACAGGCTAGCCCTGGAGAAGAACTCAGCTGCGGAGAATGTCTAAGAGCTGTGATGTTCAAGCTCCCAAATCTGATTCCAGACTTTATACTAGCTCCGTTTAGGATCCAGGGGTTCCCCCCCTCAAATGTGACCATTTCCCATACCCTACAAATAGGAGGAAAACAATAAAGATATTTTACTGAAGGATATTGCTAAGGGGTCTTAGACGCAAGAAGAACAAGAACATTTGCCCAACCCGTCTTCTGCAGGCCACTTTTTGTTTGCTTGTTTGTTTTGAGATAGTGTTTCTCTGTGTAGCATTGGTTGTCCTAGAACTTGCTCTGTAGATCAGGCTGTCCTCAACTCTAAGAGACCTGCCTGCCTCTGCCTCCCACTCATGTAAATGCACGTTTGAAGCCAAGAGTGGCACATGCCTTTAATCCCAGGATCTCTGTGAGTTCCAGAACTGCCAGGGCTATTATACAGAGGAAAGCCTATCTCAGGAAAACAGATGATAGATAGATGATAGATAGATGGATAGATGGGATAGATAGATAGATGGTTGAGTACCAACTAGTTCAAGACACTTGCAAAGCTCTTCTCCCTTAACTTCATCCTTAATAGTATTAGTGCCTACGGTGCTATCACTAAAAAGTCACTGCCTAGGACAAACACAAACTCCTTTATTTCCTTCCCTGTCTCTGTCTTTTCATTACTGTTTCCTTTCAATTTGATTTTAAAATAACTCCCAGGACTGCGGAGTAACTCAGTGATACAGCATGCACCTATCCTGTGCAAGGCTCTGGGTTTTAGGGAGCAGAGGGAGCCAGTCATAGTGGAGTACACCTGCAATCCCAGCATTCAGGAGAATGAGGCAAGAGGACCATGGATCACCAGTCAGTCTTACTTCATGGTGGGGATGTGCAACCCCTTTGTCATAGCCTCAAGCATAAAACCTGCCATCCAATTTCCATTTCAAAATATAGAAAGATTTATTTTGAAGTTTTACACACACATCCCTTCTCCCTACATTTGAGTGTTTTTATAATCATATAAAAGATCAATATAAAATATAGATTATGAAACATTAACTTACCCTTCTAAGATTAACATTTTCAGCAAATATTCTATATAGGCCACCAGACTCCCTCTGGTTGAGTCCAGTATCTATCTATGCAAAGATTTTTATTTTTTTTTATTTTTTTGGTAAGAAAAACAAAAAAACATCTAAGATGGTCATGCCTTGAGTCTTAAAGAGGCTTTCTGATCTAGAACTCCCTCCTGTGCCCCCTAGGGGCTGGAGGTAGACTGGTGTCACTGGGACTTGGGCATTTCATACAGAACTTATAAATACAGAGACATATATTAGACGACAATCCCCAAAGTCTGAGCTCACTCAAGAATCCCAGACTCAGGAAAGACAAATCCCAACACCGCAGTGTGAAAAGTCACAATCTTGGGAACTGAAAAACTCCCTGGAGCTTTGGCATGAGGTCCTTCAGCTGTGCAAAGGCCTGGGGGCCCTGTCTCCTCCGCCTCAGGAGTTGGCCCTCTTTGTTGCAGTGAAGAGCCTTCCTTCCAAAGGTTGTCAATCAAACTGCGGCGCTCAGATTTTGCTTGAGGAGGGCCAGTTTGACACAGCTGTAGAGATGGAACACGGGCAGAAGAGAAAGGAACTCTTGCACAAGCTCGATGATTGAAGCACCGGGAAGACCGGAGTCTACTTGACTGAATGTAGGAGTCTGCCTGAGCTGCTATAGTGCTCTCAAAGGATGGAGAGTTAGGGAGAGGAAACATCCAGCCCAAGGAAAGAGACTAGAGCAGCCAGAGTTCCCGGGTCACTTCCCATGTGTGGTGTGGAACTGCAGGTGGCTCAAACAGTAAGTCAACTGAGCTTCCAGGGTACAGAACACTTCCCAAAGGCCTATAGGTAAAGGGCAGCTTGGCCCTACCCAAAGCAAACTGAGGGGCCCCAAGGGTAAAGCTGCTTTCTGCACACCAGCCAGCCAGAAGAGGGCGCTGCAGGGCGCTAGGGGCTGTGGGTGGGAAGGTGGCAGTCCATACATTGGACTTTCATAGCAGGGATTCAGGTTGGTTTTGGTTTAAGCATAGTTTTACCCAGATGCCTGGTTGTTCCTAGGAAGTTGGGTTCCTGCCTGGTTTTGCCGTTCCAGGCAGGTGCTGTTTGTTCTGAGAGCGGGAGCTGATCAGGAGGAAAACTGGCCTTGGATGCCAGGCCAGGCTGTCAGAGGGAGGTATGAGGTAGGTGCCCTTTGGAAATAACCAGGCCTTCCCTAACTTCCAGGGTCAATTCTTGACAGGAGATGAGGGATGTAAAAGGTAATTATCCAGGGGTAAAAGGGAAGCTAGGGCACATGACCCGGATGCTGGCCTTCTGGGCCTAACAACACTGGCACAGGTGCGATACCAGCCCGCTCCATTTGTAGCACACCAGTGTGCTTGTTTCTGACACTCGACAAAATGTGGTAGGCCGAGAGAGGCCATCTTCAGTCCAGCAAATCTTTCTCCTGGAACTTGTCTATTTTGCTGGCATTATTAAGGTCCGCTTTGGGGACAAAAGCCCCTAGGAGCCGGCAGTTGGCTGCTGGGCATCATGCCAACGAGCGCCCAGCGCCCTGCGGGGCCTGGGAGGACATGACAGGGAGGTGTGGGGACTCGGGGACCACTAGTGGATGCCCCAGCCGAGCATCCCTGGTCGCGCGCGCGGGGCGGGGGTCAGGGGGCGCGCGGGAGAGGGAGGAGCTGTGTAGGGCCGGCTCCCGCAAGGCTGAGAAAGTGAAAGGGCGGCCGTTCAGGAAGTCGAGAGCAGGAAGCGTGAGGTGCCGGCTGCCGAGCGCAGGTAGGCGCGGAGGCGACAGAGGACCCTCCCCAGCGGCGCGCACCTGCCAGCGGCTGCGCACCTGCTAGCGGGCCCGCGCCCTGCGCCCTGCGCCCCCTCTTCGTCCTCTCCGCCGTTTGTCTCCGACTGCTGTGGCTGAAGAACCGGAGATCAGCCAACCGCTTTTCCTAGAGGGAAGTCTTTGAAGTAAGGGATCCTAGAGGGGCCTTAGGCGACAGTGCTGGGCGATCCCGTGCTGGCGACGTTGAGTTCCCGGAGAAGTGGAAGCAGAGGGCTCCCCAAGGCCCGGGGCTGGAATCTCCTAGCTGTGGTGCCGGGTCCCCTCCCAGTCCCGGGCCGTGGTGACAGCTGTGGGGAGCCGGCTGCTGGAGACCTAGCGCTTTGTCTGCAGCCGCGCGTAGGGGACGTGGGCGTGCCCGTAGCCTTCGCCACCGGGCCAGGAGGCTGTACGACCGGGGAGGGGCCGACTCGCAAAGCCCTTGGGAAAGCTCACAGCAAGCACCCTGGGTTCTCGGGTTGTTTGTTTGCTGAAGAACTGCTTCCTGGAGCCCGGGCTCAGTGGCCAACGCTGTGACAGCCAACCTTCTGGCGGTAATAAAAGGTTTAAAGTCACCGGAAAGTGCCCCAGGCGCATGCACCAATCTTCCAGCACTCGGGGTTCACCCTGGGATTTTGGTGACCGGCAGGTAAAGATTTACGTTTGAACTAGGAACCCTTCCCCACCTCTAGGTTTGCATTTCTAAACTGCCTTTTCCTGGTCTTCCGAGCTTTCTGTACCTGACTGGTTGCTGCCTGCCTGTCAGTCTGCCGGCCCCGGAACTTAAATTGCGTGAAGTTGGGCGAGTTGGCAAATAGATGGGCTTTGCGCATTGATTTCATTATTCATACTTGGTTAGAGGACACCTGGAATTCCCCGATCTTGGAGGATCCGGTTTGTACCTTGTGGTCTTAGGCGTAAGTACATTTACAGGTCCGATTCCATGGGCAGCACCTGGGATGTTGTGAATGGGCTAGGAGTGGTGGTGGGCAGAATTCTGACTCCTTGTATTTAAGCCCAGGACAAGTGAAAAATGACCGTTTCTGTTTGTCTCCCGTGGGAAAGGGAGTCTTTAAAAGCTTAGAGAGTGCTTTATTGGAAAGGTTATAGTTTGTCTTGGTTTAAAACAAATACTCATGAAACTTTTGGAGGGAGTTGTCTGGTTCTCAGGTTTGTCCTTAAATGTGCTCTACTTTTGAGGAGTTGCCTTAGGGTGCTAAAGCCTGGGAAATACCCTGGAGGCATTACTCTTTCCGAGTCTCTTTGTAGGGTGGATGGACACTGTTCTGGGTGGCTCAGAGAGCCCTGGGGCTGGAAGGGCAGATCGTAGGTATGCCTGTGTCTCAGTTCTGTGGGAAGGGCTAGCCTTGTGTTCTTCAGAGCCTGGTAGGGGTGCTGTGTTACAGTGCAATAGCTCCTAATTGTTCTTCCCTGTCCAATAACACTGCCTTCTTATCCTTTTCTTTAATGGGCTGAAATTCACAGGGAGCTCCTAAGAGGTGACATTTAAAAACTGCTTTCATGTGCTTAGGCTGTATGACAAAGTCATTCAGCCAGACCTTCTGCTTGGCTTCTATGCAGGGACAGGCAGGGAGTAGTGTGTATGCCTGAGAAGGTACCCCCAGGCCAATGGAAGGCCTGGGTTTTGCCCACCTAGCTGGGCTAGCCTCATCTCTCAGCAGTGGTTCTCAACCTTCTTAAAGCAGAGACCCTATGACACAGTTCCTCATGTTGTGGTGACCCCCCAACTATAAAATTATTTTGTTGCTACTTCATAACTGTAATTTGACACTGTTATGTATCACAATTTAAATAGCTGATATGCGACCCCTGTTGGGGTTGCAACCCACTGTCTTAAGAATGAAAGCTGTGAGGCCTTCATGACCTGGGATTTTGAGGGAACAGATTTGGGGGCTTTGTTAAGATGAGTTGTCAGCACCCCAAATGTGGAATCAACATTGTCCCTCCTAAGATATACTTCCTGTGAGAATGAATAGTGTACTTATACACACTAACACACATACACACACACACACACACACACACACACACACACACACACACACTCACCAGGGGAAATCGCTGGCATTAATTATTAGTAGGAGAAGCCAGAAGTCTCTTCTTCTTCTTCTTCTTCTTCTTCTTCTTCTTCTTCTTCTTCTTCTTCTTCTTCTTCTTCTTCTTTCTCTCCTCCTCCTCCTCCTCCTCCTCCTCCTCCTCCTCCTTCTCCTTCTCCTTCTCCTCCTCCTTCTCCTTCTCCTTCTCCTTCTCCTTCTCCTTCTCCTTCTCCTTCTTCCTGGTAGCTCTTTAGGCCTTCTGGAGCTTTGCTGTTGGACCGGATTTTTCTGGGCGACAGATTTCACTGGTAGCCGGGGGTATTTTGGTAGAGGAAAAAAGTTAGACCCTGGCTGTCCATTTTCAAGCCTCGTATAGTTGAAACCAAATCCTTTAACCCAAAGCTGTCATCACAGATTTATTTCAGAAGTACACTCCAAGGGTATGTAGGAGCAAACCCAAAGAACTCATTTTCAATGAACATTTTTTTTTTAAAGATACCATTTAAATATGGAGATTTGAGCCAAAGTCCCAAAACTTGAGGTTTAATCTAAAGAGGTAGGATTTTGCTACAAAGCTCTAGCTGGTACTCACTAGGTAACCCTGGCTGGTCTCCAACTCAAAATGGTCCTCCTGCCTCAGCCTCTTGAGTGCTGGGTTTACAGGCATAAGCCACCAGGCTGGCTCCAACCGAGCCCCTTGCTCTCGTTCTATGCTAGGCTATAGGACAGGGAAACCCTGCCCTCCCCGAAGCTCACCCACAGAACACCCATGCTGGTATTAATGGACTGTCTGCTGTATGCCAGGCCCTCTGCCAAGGCCTTCCTGCGATCATGTCTTTCTGTAACAATGTTGATGTCATTAGACCATCACCTTCTTTTTAGCTGGAGAAGTTAAGGGAGCAGCAAACTGGCTAGTGCCCTGGCCTTACTCACTGCAGGTCAGTGTAGGGTCAGGAATGAGTGACACTTGCTAAGGCCCTGTGGTGCCCTGGGGAAGGAAGAGCTCTCCTGTCTGGGGTCAAAAGGTCTTCCACACCTCCATGAGGGTTCTGGGCTAAACTCTCTTCGAGGTTGTTGGTCATGTGCATGTGAACTTCAGGGTTTGGGACCCAAAGCCTCTGCCCTGCTACTCTACTCCTGAGCTACACCCCCAGCCCAGGATATTTGTCTGTTGAAAGCTCATGGGTGGGGAAGTAGATTCCACTTTGGAATGTATGTGCTGAAGGTGTTGTGGGGCTCAGGCTTAGAGACCCCCCTACCTCAGCCAGCACTGGGCCCTTATCAGTTCTCTGGCTTTGTTCCGTCCCTCCCAGCATTGACATTTTTCAGCCCAGCCTCCAGTTGCAGGCTCAATCGAAGACCCACAGCCTAAGTGACTGATGATTGATCCCTTCTATCCTTTTCCCCAAGTCTACAATCCTCTCTTGCTGAGGCTCACAAGTGGACTAGGGAGTAGTAATGGAGCCAACAAGCCCAGTGCCCACCCCCACCCCATGCTCTGACTCATGTCTGGAAGCCCCAAAGGCAGACAGAGATGAGTGCCCACTTTCCTTCAGGAATCATCAGGGCATCATGTGAACTCCATTTGAGCCATCCTCCCCATCGCATCCTCTGGTATCAGAGTGTGCCTTGATCAGTTGTGCGTGGCATCTTCCCATCTGTGCAATGACTTCTGCTTGCCAGTGTCTCCTAGGTACTATCATCAGACCAGACTAGACTCAAACTCACAGAGATCTGCCTGCCTCTGCCTACCCAGTGCTGGGATTAAAGTCGTGGGCCACAGATTCTTTTCTTTTCTTTTTCTTAAGATATGTCTATTTATTATGTACAGTGTTCTATTGGCATGTATGCCTTCTGCCCAGAAGAGGGCACCAGATCTCATTACAGATGGTTGTGAGCCACCATGTAGTTGCTGGGAATTGAATTCAGGACCTCTGGAAGAGCAGCCAATGTTCTTAACCTCTGAGCCAGCTCTCCAGCCCCATGGACCACAGATTCTTAATGCCTCTCTTTCTCCCATAGAGCTGGGCCAACACTGATGGAAGGAAGGAGGGAAAGGACCCAGTAGGACCCATTTGCTGTTGCTTTCCAGATTGTGTGAACTGAAGGGTTGTACAAAAGAACAACCTTAACTTGTTTCTGGAAGCATCTGGTTTCGGGACTGGAGCTCCAAGGTCAGGGGTGACGTAAATGGCTCGACTCCCTGTGGGCATCCGCTTCATCATCTCCTTCTCCAGGGATCAGTGGTAAGATCTGGTGGAAGTCTGTCCTCTGGGTGGTGATGTATGGGGCAGAGTGACGGGGGCACTGGGTGACTTTCCCCCCATATTTCATTATGGAACATAGGTATCAGGCTTTCTCATAGTTGTTTCCTGGTGGCTGCTGTTACCTGGAGCCCTCAAGAGTCCTATGCTTTGATGGTAACATCTCAGACATCGTTTAGACTTCTAATCTGTCAGGAAGGAAAAACTTACCTTTCCTCTTTTTGTTTTATTTTTGTGCTGCTGGGATTGAACCCAGGACATTGTGCGTGCTAGACAAGCACCCTGGCACTAAGCTGAGTCCTCAGCTTTTCCCCCCTTTTATGTTGAGTGCTTGATGTCCCACTCCCAACATCTTCTTTTCTTAGGAGGACATCGGTCCTTGGTTTAGGGCCATCCTAACCTGACAAGACCTCATACTAACTTGCGACATCTTCAGGACATTATTTCTGAATACACTGATGTTCAGAACCCCTCCCTGCTCCTGTCCAGCTTGGAGCAGAGGATGGTGAAAAAGCTACCAAGTACAAGGAATCCAGAGACCTCAGTCACATAGACCAGGATTGCGATTCCATGAAAGCATGGGACGCTTTTCTCCCAAGCAGGGCAGGCAGATGGTGGCCATTAGCTGAGAGCCGCTATTACCCACAGACCCTCCTGGAAGTGGAAAGACAGTCTGAAGCTACTGCCTGTCCCTCACCCAATCCTCTAGGAAGCTAAGGCCAAAGGAAAAAGTATGACTTTGGAAATGGAGGAAGTAGGCTGGGCCCAGCACTAACAGATAAAGGCTTCCTTTTCTGCCTCAGGGAAATCATTGACATTTGACTCCAACCCACAGGAGGAGGCTTGTGAGCCCTGCCTTTTTCAGGCTCTCTCTTTCTGAAGGGTCCATTTATGGCTTCCACCAGCCATAATGGGGGGCTGTCCTGAAGAGCCCCTTTGCCTGTATGCATCACATCACCTTCGCCAGCCAGCCACCCGAGGAAGGGCCTGGTGGAAAGTGGGGCCCAAGGCTACTGACACCTCACATTCTCATTCCCCTGTCTCTGCCTTGACTGAAGCCTGCTGAGACTGAGGAATGTGGAATGTCAGGGCTGGGCCCTCCTCAGCTTTATCACCAATATAGGAGACAGAGCCTGAGGCCACTGAGCCACCCCTCTACTCCTAAAGTCTTAGCTGGCAGCCCTGAGCGGCCACTGCAAGATAGCCCAGGCTCCTTGGTCAAACTGAGAGGCTCTGGAGGGAAACCCATGCCCCAGCTACCCCGCCCTGTGCACTAGAAGACAGTCTGGGAAGGAGCCTGTCTAGGAGCTGGAACTGGGGGAGTGGAGGTCAATGGGTGACTATTCTATCTAGCCTCAGGCTCAGGAGATGGGCCAAAGAATGGAGAGAACCTTCTATTCTGTTCTGCCCCAGGCTTTCAGAGAGATGGAGACACCTCACGCCCCCTGCAGAGCAGGCCCAGCTCTGTCTCCTGAGTGCTGGGATGAACTCTGTTTGCATTTCATAGGTTTGCTTTCTTCAGCTCACCTTGTGGGCTAGGACAGAGTGTCCCATGGACTTTCCACTCAGGCTTCCCCAGGAAGAAGAGAGCTCAGACAATTCCCTATTCCAAAGCCAGTTTCTACATTTCGGCTGTTTGCTACAGAGCCACCACCCTACTTTCTCCACCCCAAATGGGGTCTTTGTTTGAGTCTGGAAATGTTGGTTTGGGCCTCTGGGGTTTTTTTTAAGCCTGTTTATTTATTTTGTTTATGTGTATATGGTTGTGGACGTGCACCTGTCATGGTGGATTATGGAAGGGTCAGAGTACAAGCTTGCAGGAATGGAGTCTCTCCTTCCTATCTGTGGGTGCTGGGTTCGAATTCAGGGTGTCAGGCTGGGTAGCAAGCACGTTCATTCACGGAACCACCTCTCCCTGAAGATCTCTTCCCTCTGGCAGGCTAAGGCGTTAGCCCTTCTCCAGATGTGAGCATCCTAGGGAGGCTCTCACTTCCTGGTGTTCATGGTTTCAAAAGTCTTGTAGTCACAGAGGGGGAGACAAGTGTTTCTTCAGTGTGTCCTCATTCTTGT
The DNA here is from genome assembly GCA_030556225.1 of Cricetiscus sungorus. Lineage (NCBI taxonomy): Eukaryota > Metazoa > Chordata > Mammalia > Rodentia > Cricetidae > Cricetiscus > Cricetiscus sungorus. The sequence continues at coordinate 54,302,046 of JANBXA010000600.1, forward strand.
CAAGCTGGCTGGCTCCTTGGGCTTTGAAGTAAGTGGCAACCACAAGAAAAGGTTTTTGTGGGGGCAGAGTCGCTCAAGCAAATGAACTGAACGAGAGACAGGGCCTGCAGGCATCCACAGTTTGTTACTTGTCATTAGAAGTGGGGGCTGTGTGTGGGAGAGAACCCTCAACCCATGGGGTCTCACACTATTACTGCGTAGACTGGTGTGAAACATACCTTGAATTATAGAGCCCCCAAATGGAATCCACTAGAGAACTATTTGTTATTGGGTCAGAGTATTGCAGTGGGGATGGGGCAGATTTGGCTTCCCCCAGCTCCTACAGGGCTTCAGTAGTCTCAGTTTGAACAATCAGGACTAGCAGTGGTTTTAATGTCCTGATACTGTCATGAGACTTTAGGTGGAATTGGTATGTGATTAACACACAGACGACACAGGGTGATACCTCTCATGCCCTGTAAACTACATGTGTTCCAGGTACCGGGCCTTCATTTTCATGCTGACATTTCTACTATATGCAAGCTTCCACTTATCCCGAAAGCCTATCAGCATAGTGAAGGTAAGAGATCTTCACATACACACACACACACACACACACACACACACACACACACACACACACACACACACGGCTATCCCGTGATCTGCCTGAAGACTGGTGACTCCAGGAGCCTGAGGGCAGAAGAATGGGGACCAAGAGACTGCCAGAGACTGATTGTTCTAGCATCTTCCTTTTAGGATCTTTTTTGGTCATATTTTCCTTTTTCAGAAACTCAGATCTTTATAATGTTTCATGCTTTACCCTCTCAGAGGCACATCTATCTCCATCAGACTGCAGTTCCAGAATTCCCAAACTTAATTAAATATTTATGTTGTCTGGGTTTTCTTTTCTTAAATGCTTCCCCAAGGGGCTTCAACACTTGGTGCGGTTTGACCTCTTGCCTGGTTCTGGGGCAACCTGTGTTGTTCATAGGGAGTGTACCCATGAGAGCAGGGGAAGGGCTGGGGACAGGTGTCTCACTGGACACCAAGTCCTCCGTTTTAACGTCAGAACTAGGAAGGAGGCAGGTATGTTTTCTCACCCCACCTTACTTGTGGGACAGTCACAGGAGTGAGTGGCTTTTGACTACTGTAGAATAAACAAGACTGCTACCCCGTGCCAAGACCAGCCTAATTATGGTTCTCTTATCCACTTGCCTTCTATCCGTCAGCAGGGACCTGGTCCAGGACGCTGGTGCTGTGACCTTCCCAGCTGAGCAGGGCTTGCTGCCCTTGAAGGGCCCTCAGCACCGGGTGGGGTGTGGGGGTGGCTGCTGTCTCTGGAGGCCTGTATGCTTCCTCTCCTCCAGCACATCCATTTACTAAGAAGGTTCTAAAGCTTTTCCTTGGCTCCTGGTAGCCAGCAGTTTGCCATAGAAACAAAACACTTGGAGACCCTTAAGAGAGGCTTCAAAGAGACCAGTGGGTAGGAAAGTAGTCAGTGGCATTAGAAGCTCCTGTGTGTGACACCTGACAAGGGCATGGGCCCTGGAAGTTTGAATGCTGTCTTTGTGACTCTTCCCGCTTAGAGAAATTCACATGTGGCCCCAGGCAGAGGCAAAGCACGGAAGGCAAATGGCAGGCCACCTCGGCAGGGGCCTGGGTAAGCGCTGAAGACCTGGGTGGGACCAAGCAGTCAGAGAGCTTTGCTGGGGCTTGCAGGACTCAGCCAGAAAGGCTGGGCCTGTGTGGTGGGGGAGGGACCGCTTCCAATACCCCTTGAAAGTGAAGTGTCACCACAGGGTCACTTGCCTGTGGGACAGGTATGGTGAGTGAGATGGGGCTGGCCACCAGAGGGTCACTGGGGCATGACCTGACTCTTGGACTTTACCTAATAAGCATGAGGGTTTTGCCAGGAAGGGGTGTGAACATGGTCCAAAGTCACACTCGCCTTGCCTTAAGTAAGCAAAAGTCACCGTTGGAGCCTCTGGTTTCTTGAGGAGGAGTTTTAGTTTGAACCAGAATCCCATAACCAATGGTCTATTGTGATTACTGTGTATACAGACCTCACAGCAGCCCGGGGGTGTCATCCGGAGTAAGTAAGTGAGCACATGGTTGTGTCTTCTACATTGGTCCTCTTACTATCTTTTTAAGGTTTTATTTACTTTTATTTATGTGTATGAGTGTTTTGCCTACACGTGTGTATATGCATTGTATGCATGCCTGGTGCCCTCAGAGGTCAGAAGAGAGTGACAGATACCCTGAAACTGGAATTATGAACAATGGTGAGCCACCATGTGGGTGCTGGGAACCAAGCCAGGGTCCAGCGCAAGAACAGCCTGTGCTCTTAATTGTTGAGCCATCTCTCCAGCCCCAGATCTCTGCTCTTAACAGTGCTGGCCCAGAGTCTCCCAAGACAGTTAATTACTTGCATATGGTCAGCATCTTGTGTGGTTTAGCACCAGACTTTCCAGTGCACCTGTGTGTGGGTTAGCCTGACGCTGAGTCCTGCAGGCTGCTTTGCCTTTGATACAGACAAGACTGTCTCCACGTACGATTTAGATTTCACAGAGACTTGAGAAGCATGCACTCACTTCAGCTCCCGCTGTAAAGACACACATGGCATCAGGAAGGGGAATGATTCTATCAGGGGCCCCATGAGTCACCCTCTGCAGTCTGTGTTTCCCAGAAGGTTATAAAAAAAACTGGAAATGCATTTGGACGTGGCCCCTGAGGCTGGGAAAGAGCAGTAGATGATTTGCCAGTGATCATGACTCATTTGTCAAGTGATCTATGTCAATGAAGGAATAAGGGTTACATTTGCCCTGAATCATCACTGATTACTTTTATTTTTCCCTGATTTTTTTTTTTTAAAAAAAATATTCCTTTAAAAACACAATGATAGACCTAGGGCTGGGAGGGCAATGTTGCCCCTTCCCATGATCCTCCACCTGTAGCCAGGCGTCTCTGAGACAGATGTCTTCCCTGGCTGGTAGACAGATGAGGTCTATGTCTCCATGGAGGGGAACTTTGGGGGACTTCCCTCCAGTCTGGGCCAGAACAGAACCTGTAAATAGATGGTTTCCCGAAGGATTGTTTTTGCAGGGTTCCCCGAGTATGTAGACAACCCTCTTCGTTCACAGAATTGAAAATGGTGAAAACCCCGGGCAAACAGAAAACAAAAGCTGAAAGGGTCAGAGCTGTCAAGGAAAGCTGCTTTCTGAAAAGTTCCAGTGCTTCCTAAAAGTGGGGTGGGGGTGGTGTCTCATGTCTTTAGTCCCAGCACTCGGGAGGCAGAGGCAGGCAGATCTCTGTGAGTTCGAGGCCAGCCTGGTCTACAAAGCTACACAGACCTATCTCGAAAAACCAAAAAAGTTCCAGTGCTTCCTGTGGTCATGGGGAAAACCTTGGAGAGGCTTCCTTATTAGACAAGGTCTCAGGATGAGCACCTAGCTGGCCTGGGACTCACCAAGTAGAACCCACTGGCCTGTAACTCAGAGATCTGCCTGCCTCTGCCTCCCAAGTGCTGGGATTAAAGGTGTGTGCTGTCACACCCAGCCAAGTTTTAACTGAGTACAATAATATGAAAGCTTATTTGAAGAGATGCTACTTAAGAATAAATCACCAGACTGGAGAGGTGGCTTAGTAGGTAAGAACGCTGACTGCTCTTCCTGAGGACACCTTTCAATTCCCAGCACCCACACAGCAGCTCACAACTATCTGTAACTCCAAGACACCTTCACACAGGCCACATGCAGGCAAAAAACACCAATGCAAATTAAAAAAAAAATTAAAAAATAAGAAAAAGTAAATCACCAAAATCTGGGTGTCAGTTTATACCTTTAATCCCAGCACTCAGAAGGCAGAGACAAGTAAATCTCTGAGTTCGAGGTCAGCCTGGTCTACATAGTGAGTTCTAGGACAGCCAGAGCTACATAGTGAGATCCTATTTCAAAAGAAAAGAAGAGAATAGAAAAAGAAATCAGCAGGGAAAGTGTGAAAGATAACATTTTAATAAATAATGATATAAAAAATGAATGCATTTGTTGCCTGAGAAGAGGCATACTCTGAATAGAATAGAAAGTATGAGGCACTGACAGTATGGGGTGGCCATCTTGTCAACTTGGTGGCTGAGTGATGCCCAGGAGATGAGAGGATCTCAACAGATCACACAAGCTCTGACCAGTCAGTGGATTAACCCCGGCTGAATACAGGTGTGAATAGACTTTTGGGGGTAGGGGTGGCCGAATCCTGAAGGTAGGTCTAGCTGAAGGAAATGGATCATTTGGGGGTGGGCCACATATCCTGCCCAGGCACCCACCACCACCACCATAATGCCCCACTTCACCACAGTTCAGAAATACATGGAATCACATATAGCCCAATGCTCTTAGAAACCTTTTTCATTTGTTTGTTTGAGAGTTTTACTATGAAACCCAGGCTGGCCTTGAAAACTCATAGCAACCCTGCTCAGACTTCTGAGTACCTGCATTACAGCATGTCCCACCACACCCAGCTAGTGTAAATGTCTTTATGACAACATTGCATATACTAACCCAGAGAAAACAAAATACAGGAACACATTTAATAGGTGAAAGTTTGAGAAAATTATGATAAGTGAATGAAATATGTGACTGCCAACAGGAATTATCAAAGTCAAGCTGGTGACACAAAGATTCCCAGGTTGCTTTTGAGTAAAAAGTTAGGACCTTTTTTTTTTTTGCTTTTTTGAAGGTTTCTCTGTGTAACAGCTCTGGCTGTCCTGGAACTCTCTCTGATCAGGCTGGCCTCAAACTCATAGGGATCCTCCTGCCTCTGCCTCTGCCTCTGCCTCCCAAGTGCTGGGATTAAAGGATTGTGCCAGCACACATTTATTTGTTTATTTGTGGGGAAGGTGCATTGGAAGGTCAGAGGATGTCCTGCAGGAGTTGGGTCTCTCCTTCTACCTAGGTCCTGGGGATTGAACTCAGGTCTTCAGGCTTGGTATCAAGCATCTTTGCCTGCTGAGCCATTTCACCAGCCCTGACACACTCTTTTGACTGATCAATTCTTCTGTATGTGAGAGAAAGAGTATGTGGGTTGAAAGAGAATCCAGTAAAGGTTTACAAAAGATATTGCTTTAACATAAACTGTTCCTCAGTGGACACATTTCCTCAGTATTCAGTTGCTGGCATCTAGCACCTAACCCTTTCCATCCCCCAGGGACAGACTGTCAAGGAGGACTGGCAGCTGGCCCTCAGCTTGGCACTCCCTTGCCCGATGCTGTCTCTAGAGGCTGGTGGTGCTTGGGTTGGCTGTAGGTGTGAACTGGAGTTATTGCAAAATGCTTCTGGAGCCTACTGCCTGCAGCAGGAACTCCTGTGGGCCTCACAGGCCTACCAGAGGCCTCCTTCTTCTCAAAAAAAAAAAAAAAAAAAAAAAAAGTCATTGCTCCGTGAGGAGGGGAAGCCACTTTGCCTAGTTGAGGCATCCCAAGTAAACTCTTCTCCTGTACCACCATCCTTGCCTGCTCTAGGGTGAGCTTCATAAGCAATGTGCTGTGGGGGATGAGCCTGATCCCAGATTCAATGGCCCAAGTAGCAGTACCAAGCATGGCCCCACCCACTGGCTCCTGGACAACGAGACCGACTGTGGCTGGGCCCCCTTCGGTGAGTTTGGTCAAATGATTTGTTGCCCAGGGATCCTGACAGCCAACCGTTGGGGTTCCTACAGCCTGGCTGGTCTCGGGACAGTGCTGCTAACCTCAAGCATGTGTTTCAGTGACAACTCTCCCCCAACAAACATTACTCAACAACCACAAGATTTTTAATGCTTACATGCAGGGGGCCACCCCCTAAGTAAGCATGTCTGTGCTGGGAAGTCCCTAGAAGATAGCCTGCAGTGTGTGCCTGCCACACTTGGAGGTAGGGCTTGCCAAGCAAATCTGATGAGGGATGCCACAGGCCAACCAGTTGACATTGAAACACAAAAGTCAAACCTACCACAACCAGTGAGGTTTACTTCCGATCGGAAGGACACATTCAAGAACAACTTGGGAAATATGTGGCTTTATTTTTCTTCCTCAAGAAGCTGGCCACCCCTGGGTGTGTTTTTGGAATTAGAGCATCTCCCTTTCTAAGGGGCTTGCAGAATATAGGTTTTGTGTTTTATAGTGCAACTCTAAAACATACTAAATAATTCTGAGCCCTTCTGTTGATTCTCAAACCCACACAGATAAGAACAACTACCAGCAGCTACTTGGAGCCCTGGATTACTCCTTCCTGTGCGCCTATGCCATTGGGATGTACCTGAGGTAGGGCCACCCACTCTGCAACCCCTTCTAGTCTCCTGGGCTCTTCCGTACAGGAAATGTTCTTTCCTGTCATTGGACGGACCTAGGAGGTAGCAGATGTCTCTGGGGTCAGAGAGCAAATGAGTGGCTAGTGAAAAGTAGTTGATGTTGTCTTCCTGTAATTTTTTAAAATAGCGTTGTAGAAGGGTTAGAGAGATCGCTTGGTGGTAGGGTGTTTGCCTAGCATACACAGCATGTAAAGGAACCAGGAGTCAAGCCCAGAATTGGAAAATAACATTAAGGAAAATTATCATAGAGACTAACAACCTGCATCCCAGGAGACTTCATTCAGACACCTGGAGCCTGGGAGTCTTGGGGAATCCTTGTAAGTGTTTAACTGTTTCTCCAAGAGCCTCCAACACATGGGATCAAGACCCAGGGCCTTTCCCAGCCCAGGGACCCTGTGGGAGTTGACTTACAAACAAGTCATTCCTGTCAATAGTAGATACAACCCCCTTTATCAGATGCAAATGCCACGTGATGCCCAGTTTGTGTGTTTGAGAGAATGGGTGGTAGAGGATGCTCAAGTGCCAGGGTATGAGGTACGCCCAGCCAAAGAGCAATAAGGTGTAGGCCTAGTCTCCACCAGCCTACCAGCCATACACCCTTCCAAAGGCAATGTTCCTGGTCCGTCTTACTGCACACAAATACTCTGCAGTGGCGGGTGGGGTGGCACACACTGTTCCTCAGTTGCTAGAAAGTGGTACTTAAACTCGGCCAGTTTTATACCTTAGAGAATATAGTGGTGCCTGGGAACATCTATCTGTAGCTTTCACAGCTAGGGAGGGGAATCTAGCATCATCTAGTGGGCAGAGATGAGAGGTTCTGCTAAACACCCCAGGTCATAGCACAGTCCTCACTCCAAAGATGTCTGTCCGGCCCAAGAAACCTAGCTTAGTAAATAAAGTGGGTTTCTTGTGCATCTTCATCGGCAAAGGTAGTTTCTCACACAGCTCATCAGTGAGTTTATTACAGCAGGGTTCTGTTGAACATGAAGTCCATACAGAAATCTCAGGGGCAAGGATACCTGCCTTTTTACAGATGGGCTTTGTGCCGTGACAAGAAGGCATGACAGCCCTCAGAGCATTGTGCAGCTACCACTAAGGTCTTGTCTCAGTAGATGGATTGAAAACATGGGAGATGGGTCACCCAAGTCTTGTCTGGCAGGATCAGCAGGTATAGCATGGGTGAGTCCTTTGAGAATCAGGTATGACATGGGGTGGTGACCATTCCATCAGAATTGTTCCTTAAATCTCACAAACAGAGAGGAGGTGCTAGGTGGCTCCAGTCGACTATACCAGAGGACACTTCACAGTGATAGCCAATGGCAGATGCTCTTGGGAGCTCATATGATTCAGCCCCCTGCCCTGTGCCTAGGCAGGTTAGCAGCCTCAGAGATGTCTCCTAATCCCCCAAAGTGAGCAAGGAGGAGCAGAGAAAACTTATCTCTAGAATGTTCTCCAATCTCTGTGATCAAGTTCTGCCCACCATGTTGTCATTATGCCTCACTACTGTTTTAGTGGTCAAAAGTCTTTTGCGTGGTTCTAGGTAGATTTTTGCTGTTTGGTGAGTGCAGATGGGACAGCTTGCTGGCAAGCAGGTTCTGGAGATGATGTGAGGACAATGGCGCTTACTCAGGGTGCTGATTGTAGGCAGGCAGGTGTCTGCCTACGTTCTCTGTTTGTTGGAGTCCTGGAGTAACTGGTTACGTGGAAGGGAGTGTGGCTTGTGGAGTTTCTAGATTTTCCAAAATGTGTGTGTGTGTGTGTGTGTGTGTGTGTGTGTGTGTGTGTGTGTGTGTGTGTAAGTGTGTGCAGGTGCCCATGGGTGCCAGAAGAGGGCATCAGATCCCCTGGAGCTGGAGCTGGAGTTACAGGCAGTTGTGAGTTGCCTGAGGTGTCTAGAGGACATCTCAGGTCCTCTAGAAGAACACAGTGCCATTAACCAATGACCCATCTTTCCAGTCCCCATGGAGTTTTAAAAGATCACAAAGGGTCTTTTGTATTTGCTGAAGTCACATGTGTCCTTGGTGATGTTGTTGGGTAAGTGGTAGAGCGTGGTGTCATGGTGATAGCAACCCATTCTGTATCTACCCTGTTATGAAGCTGGAGACTTGTCATGCTCATCACCACTCCAGTCCCACAGCCAACCTGACACGTGGATGTAGCTCACTTTGACCTCATATGGAAGGTAAAACTGCAAATAATTCAGCTCACTGAGCCTCCCTGTGTGTCTTAGCACTCAGCCTCTACCCCTCCGGATGGGCCCTAGACACTGAATAAGAAAGCATGTCTTTCAGGCAGGCAGCTGTGGCTGTGGCAGGAAGTGGTTGGCCAGGCAAGGGGAGTGTGGTCCTTGTTGACACACCCAATAGGTGTGTTCACACAGGTTTCTTGGTTACCGCTCACTGAATGGGCAGCTTGCTCAGGGTCGCATCGGTCCTGATTTCAAGTCATCTTTTGCAGCTTGACGGTTGGCATTTTAAATAGCTTTTTACACTGTGTGTTTTCGATATAAAAGAAGGCTTAACAAGCAGGGCAAGGCCTGCTTTGCTGGACAGTATTGGTGTGAGTCATGGTGTGTGTTTTATTGTCTGATGGTTGGTGACTTTTATGAGAAATGGGTATAAGGGATCCCGTGGGAGTAAGTGAGCTAGCTTCACGGAGAAACATTCCTGTCTGGTCTCCCTGGAAATGGTGGGGCTCAGAGGTCTAGAAGCACAGAGAATGACACAGGACATCCGGGAGACGTGGCTGGGCTGTTGGCAGTGTGCTGTGTATGCTCTTTCCTCATGCCTGTCTCTTTCCTTGTTCCCTCAGTGGCATAATAGGGGAACGCCTGCCGATTAGGTATTACCTGACTTTTGGGATGCTGGCCAGTGGCGCCTTCACAGCCCTGTTCGGCTTGGGCTATTTCTATAACATCCACAGCTTGGGATTCTACGTGGTGACCCAGGTAAGGGCCTGATCTAGGCTCACTGTGAGAAACAGGATGGTTCTGGTCCCAAAGCCCACCTCTGCTAAGAAAGCGGATGGCAGATGCTGGTGAGGAGAGGAACAGAGCCTCTCCAAGGTCAAACCTCCAGCAGGTAGCTTGGGAAGGCCCTCCTTTGGCACCTGGATGGCTACTTCCTATTTCAGGAGCTGTCAGCCTGGCAGATTAATGAGATATAAAACCTTAGTGTTCGCTCTGAAGTGGCCATGGGGGTGGCCAGGGTAGGAATGGCTGCTAGCAGAGCCAGCGGCTATGAGGCCTTCACTGCAGGACCTGAGGCAAAGCAGAGGTGCTGTAGGTGCAGAGGTAGGGCCAGAAGCCCAGTTTGCCCTCTGCAGGAGCCCAGCCTTTGTGTCCTCTCCCCCAGTCCCGTGGGTAAATATTGACTAGCAAAGGAAATGGGGTTGCCCAACTTCTCCAGATGGCCAAGGATGGGGTGGTGTGATAGAAAAACCAAGGTCACTCTTGTCTAATTTTGCTTTTCATGACCGTGTCATTGAGCCTGATAAAGTTTAACTGCTTTATTATGAGCATGCTTTGTTCCTGCCTGACTTAGTTACCCCAACATCCTTGGAGGAATCACATCTAGGACTCCCATGTTAGCAAAGCCCACAACTGCTCAAGTCTCGTGCATTAAGCAGCATAGATCCCGTGTGCATCTTCCTGTAGATTATTTGTCTCTGTGTTATTTATAATACCTAGCATGGTGTGGGTGGTATGTCTCTAGCTGTTCCACTGTCTAGAGAACGTTGACCATTCAGTATGGTAAGCCCAACAATCAATGCATTTGATCCTTCCTCTTTGACTCCTTGGATGCAGAGGCTTCAGACTGTAATGACGTACAGAATTAGAATGGAAGGAAAGCAAGTCCCCAGAGTCCCAACATGCTCTCCTAGCCAAGGCAGAGCTGTTGATCAGGAGCAGCAGCAGGTGGGCATGCTACTCTCTGCATGCCTCCTGGAAGACCCATTGTCCAGTGAGACAACCTGCACTGGGATGGGCTTTTTGCTGTGACCTCCATTCTGATGACATCAGAACTCTCTGGTAGCAGTCCCTTTGTTAAATGCTTATCCAACACCTGCTTGGAAAGGGTGGAAATGCATGCCAGAACTGGATCAAGGCTGCATTGGTCTGAGAAGGAATCTTCTTCGAAGACAGGCCATTTCTAGGTTCAATTTGTGGCAGTGTATAAACCAGTCTGTAAAGAGAAAAGTTCTTGTCTTTACAGAATGTTTAGATTCCAAAGAGTCTGGGATGCCTGAGCCCTACCTACCAGAGTGTTCCTGGCTAAGGGTCCTGGCTGGATTGGCTTTATTTTAGTTTTTAAAAAGATTTATTATTTATTATGTATACAGTGTTCTGCCTGCATGTACACCTACACACCAGAAGAGGGCACCAGATCTCATCACAGATGGTTGTGAGCCACCATGTGGTTGCTGGGAATTGAACTCAGGCCCTCTGAAAGAGCAGCCAGTGTTCTTAACCTCTGACCCATCTCTCCAGTCCCTATTTTCATTTTTTTAGGCAATGTTTTATATGTAGCCCAGGCTGGTCTCAAACTCATAGCATTCTTCCTGAGTACTGGGGTTGTAGGTTTTTGAGCCACCATGTAAAGCTTGGGTTGGCTTTTTAACTTACATGTGAACATGTGCGTGTGCATGTGTGTGTGTGTGTGTGTGTGTGTGTGTGTGTGTGTGTGTGTGTGTGTGTGTGATTTTATTTTTTGAAACAAGGTCTTATGCCAACCACTTGTGTGTGTGTGTGTGTGTTATTTTATTTTTTAGCCAGACAGATGTCAACCTCCTTAGCAGCTAGGATGACAGCCATGCACCACTATTCCTGGCTTATATATACTTCATAATATATCCATGTTTCTATGTATGAACTACTTATATATTTTAAATTTCATAGTTTAAACTATATATAAATATAAAACTCGCCTTTGGTGTTTGATACTAACATAAAGTTCTGTCGTTTCTGTGAGTCCCAGCTCAGGAGGGATAGGGAGGGGCCAGCATCTCCCCTCAGTGAACCTCTTTCCCTATCTACAGATCATTAACGGACTAGTACAGACCACAGGCTGGCCCAGCGTCGTCACCTGCCTCAGCAACTGGTTTGGAAAAGGAAGGTGAGGGAAAAATGGCCCCCTGTTCGATAGCTTTTTTTTTTTTCCTTTTTAGATTCTGATAGAAACCGGACCACATCATTTTTAAGTTTTATTTCAGCCTGTTTCAGGAACATTAATAAGCCTCCTCCTTAAAGCAATGTATTGAAGCCTCTGAAATGGGGGCTCTACAGTTCCCATGGGGCTACAGCCTTCGAACCCAGGACCTATGTACCTTCAGAACACAGTCCCCCCCTTGCCCCCCTCCCCGCCACTTAGGCAGGTAGTGTGACCTGAACTCCACACCTGAGAGCTGTGTGGCCTTTGGCTTCAGCTTCCCTCACACTTGTGGGACAGAGAGTCTGGGCCCCGGTCCCAGGCCTCTTGAATTGGAGTCTGCGTCTGGCTGTGGAGTTTGAGACATTCTGGCAGAAGTCACCTAGTCCATAATTAGCAGGCCTGGCCCAGCTCTAGTGATCTGACTACAGTGCAGTCACTTGTAGTCCCTGCCTGGCTTAGCTGGAGTTAAGTCACCATAGAGACGCCACCCAAGATGGAGGAGCTAAAACGGGAGATGGACTCAGAGGCCGGATTTAGAAAGTCTGTTTTAGTTGTTTGGCGTGTGTGTAGCACTGTGAGCTTCTGTCGCTGTGATAGTCAACCAACTACCATGCTTGCAGAGGCACAAATTTAAATCCCGAACCTTCCAAGAAATTGCAGGAAAAGCCCCCTTCCTCTTTGAATCATAGTCTCAAGGATCTCTGTGCAGCCTGAGGCAGAATGGAAGCACAGTTCTCTAAGGAGCAGCTGCAGCCTTTCGCCTGCAGACTGAGCCTCTGCAGGGCCATGCTGGCCCCTCTGTGCGCCCAGCTCCTGCGCCCACCCAGCTCCTGCTGCCACGCTCTTGCTCCCGTGTTACATACAGACCCTGTTTGACATCACTGTGCCACTCACTGACCCCTTATCCTGTGTTGTAGGCGAGGCCTGATCATGGGGATCTGGAACTCCCACACCTCTGTGGGCAACATTCTGGGATCCTTGATTGCCGGCTACTGGGTGTCCACATGCTGGGGACTGTCATTTATTGTGCCCGGGGCCATCGTGGCAGCCATGGGAATAGTGTGCTTTCTCTTTCTCATTGAACGTGAGTATGCATGACCTTAGGGATGGACACCTGGGCTCTAGTCTTCAGGCTAAGTTGGTGTGGACCGCAGCACTGCAGTGCTGGTACTCACCCTGCTCTCCCCTAGCCAGGCCCTGTATACACTTTCCCAGCAGCCCGTTCTCTCCTAGTCTTGCTTGGTTTTCTGCTCTTCCCCAGTTTCTGGAGTGACCCCTGTGGAAACCCTTTCCCCCTCATCTTCCTGTCCCTGTCCTTCCCTTAGCACTGAGTATCTGCATCACCAGGGCGTCTCAGGTCCCCCTCATACATCCACCCGAGGGCACGGGCCCAACCTACGTGGCCACACCTGCTCACCCCGGCCACCTCCACACGCAGACATGGACTTTACCAGCTTGTGTACTTTGCGATAAGCTGTGTCTCAGGCAATGTCATAAAACCATGGTGTGACTTAAAGCCATACCGTATATCTGATTAGGTAAAGTGTCTGCAGGAAAATGAAGTCCATGTTCCATTGCAGTCAGCCCTGGACTTCTGATTTAACAAATATTGAAAGTAACGTTTAAAGCAAAGGTTTGAGCAGCCTTGCTGTGGTAAATGAGCCTGGCCATTTTGTTCTTAGATTTTTTTTTTTTTTTTGCTTGAAGCAAGATGGAAAGCATATGACTCTGGTGTGTCAGGGTGGTCCCCAGCCTCTGCCCTCATCTCCAGGGCTCCAGTCCCTTTTTACCCTGCACACACCGATCTTGCCCCCGCCCCCAGCTTCCGCACTGCCTGCACCAAGAAATTAACATAGATCAGTGAGTTCAGCCCTCATTTCTTTATTCCCCACTGTTCAAGCCAGTCTATTAGTTTTTTCAGTGACCTCCATCTTGCCAAGCTAGGGAGATGTGGCCCTCTCTCTCGGCCAGCCCTCTGGTAGGTGAAAATAGGAATGAACATACAGACCTGGGGCTCAGATGTGTGTTCTGTGAGCAGAATGGGCCGTGTGGGCCCCTGCTTTGCCCCATTTGACAGGGTTCTCCAGAGTCTCAGAAAGTGGTAGGCGGGCAGGCAGGCAGGCGGGCAGGCGGCCTCAGCAAGTGCACTGTGGGATAGGCAGAGCCTTGTGGCTGCTGTACTAAGTCAGCCAGTTAACTAGCCGGCAAGTCAAGTCACTTAGGTTCTTGAAAAGGCCATTGTGTTCCCTGTCTTCATGGGCCTTGTCCCCTCCGCTCCCCCAGGCATTCATCTTATACCAGATACCTGGAAAGTCACAGTCCCTCCTTGATAAGGCTATGGGACTGCCTTGTCCCTGGGGAGCTGTTCTCTCCTTTTCTGAGGGAGAAGCTGCTTCTGGGTGAGGGGGATGGAAGGAAGCACAGATGATGTGGCAGTGGCTAGATGGGCTAGATGTCACCATTCAACTCGGTCGGGGACAGGACATTGTCCTTACTTAGGACAGAATTATTCAGAGCAGAGGACCTCTGTTTTTATCTTTTTGTCACCCAGACCTACCCCCTTCTTATGAGCTCCCACTCCTGCTATTAATGGATGCCACTGAGAGGACTGTCTGTCAGGCTCCTTGGATCCTGTGCCCCATCCCAGGGTGACCTACCACTGTCCTTGCCTGTTACTGCCATGATCTCAGTGCTGTTCTTCCTCGTCCACCCGGGGCAGACAGCCTTGCAGCCAGCTGACTGGGCTAGAAGCCCATTTCTCTGGCAAGTTTGGCTAGAACCGGTGTGGCCACCACCATTCTCCGAGCTAGTCTGTGCCTCCTGCCTACCCAGTCCTTCTTGTCTCGGGACAGGAAGGTGGTTTGCTGGTGGTGGAGTGGAGAGCGGATATCCCAGTGCCACGGCAGAGAGGCAAAGCTGGAACTCCGAGCCTGGTTTCGGGATTGGCCTCTGTAGCTGTCACACCTCCCAAGTTCCTGGGGTTGTTTACATGTGATATATCAGCCTTGCTGGGCACTGCCAAGTGTGAGGAAGACCACCTACCAGCCATGTAAAGCTCACTGTTCTGTTTGCCTCCACGCCTCTCCTCATCCTTCCACGCCACGCCTTCCTGATGTTGGCCCCAGCTGGTTTGCCTCATCAGCCACCTCCCACCAGGCTCCTGCTTCTGCCTCTCTTGGGCATTTCATTCACCGAAGTGGCTTGTCCCGGTGCCCTGGTCCTGGTGCCTTGGCGGCCCCTCCCCCTCCCCCTTCCCTGTACAATGCAAGGCTGTCTCCAGGATCTGGTGCTCAGCTATGTGTGTGCTGTTTCCATCTGAACCTGACTATGTTCCCTTCCCTGTAAGGCCAGCTCCCCAGTGCTCTGCCAACAATGCCCGAGGGCTTGCTGTTGTAACTGGGACATTTCCCTGAGTGGCAAGCAGAGAACGTCCCGAGTGGACTGCTACCTGCATCCCAGATAGTGGTCAGGCCCCAGGGAAGTTCTCACACACACTAACGCACACAGGGTTCGGGGACAAACTACTGCTTGCCCGGTGAGCTGAGTGACCACCCGAGGCCCAGCACGCTGCTGGATGAGTTTCAGTAATGGGACAGGGAGGTGTCTGCTCTCCACTCACTTTTGTAGAATTCACCACCTATTTATTATAAATGCCGTTCTGATGGCGCAGTCTCCTGCTTTTGTGTTTCATCTAACCCCTCCAAGTGTCTGACGTGTCCTTGGCTCAGGCTGACTTACCACACTGTCAAGTTCTTTCCATATTCAAAATGTGTCCACCACACCCGTAGTCTGGCACTTCCTGGAGTGGGGGCTGCCACATGCCCATCAGAAGTCAGTGGAAGAATGGAAGGGGTGCTGGGCTGTGCCCTCATCTCCCCAGCCAGCCACTCCACCTGGGCTGTATTTCTTCCTTAGGCTTCTGTTTATTTAGTGAAAGCTCCTGATGGTGTCTTGTTCTCTTCAAATGAACATTATTACATACATTCAAGGACAAATGTCTAATAAAAGTTACAGTCATGAAACACACCCATCCATTCACACAGTCTTTTATTTCTGTTTTGGTGAGGAGACAGACCCTGAACCCACTCACTTAGCAGGAAAGCCAGGTGAAGAGCAGTCCCATTGCCAGCAGCACCCTAAGGACTTCTGCCCCCCCCGGGGGTGGGGGTGGGGTGTTTGCTGTGGGTGGCCATGCTCAGCCACTGGTCTCCTCTTTGCTCTTTCAGATCCAAAGGACATCAAGTGCTCCTCCACCCTGCCCACGGTAAGAGCTCCTGTTACCTTCCAGAGCAGCCTAGTCGCCTTTGCAGCCCACACTGCCAGAAAGCAGAGGCTGGCCACAGCCTCACACATAACAAGATTCTCTCTCAGCCCACATCAGCACCCACCCAGCCCTTCCTGCTGACTATTCCCTAAGTCCTCAGCCCCACCTGCAGAGGCTGCCTGAAAGGTCACCACAGTCTGGCATGACATCCCTTAGTGGCCCCCATTTCTATCAGCTTAACCTCCCCCCACCCCACTCCTCCCCACTCCCCACTTAACCTGTTTACCCTCTGCCCTGAGAGATATTAGGGCCTTCTTGTGGATAGCAAGCAGACCCATGCTGTCTGCTCCGGGCACAGTGTCTGAACTGTGCAGCAGAGGGCGCCAGAGTCCCTTCCTGTTGAGGCTCAGCAACCGTGGGTGGGCAGGCATCCTGGCACTTTATAAACCCAAAACAAAAGTAAGCAAAGAAGACTACTGTATTCTGGAAGAGTAGCTATGGCTGATATTTGAAAGTTTTCTCAAAGCCATGTCCCTGCTGAAGTGTAGATTTCAGAGTTCAAACCTACAGAACCCATGATATTCCCATTGTGATATGAGGCCCCTACGAGTCACACAGGTGGCCAATTTCTAGATGCAGTAGAACCTGGACACTTGCTTCCATGTGGGAACATCTGTCCCTCTGGACAGCTGTGGCCGGCCACACCTGTGGAACATCCTAGAAATGGTTTCTTCCTCGCAGCCAGCTCCAGACATACAGGGACCAGGCCAGGCCCAAGCTACTGTTTTTGCTGCTGGTGTGTGTGTGTGTGAGAGAGAGGGGGGGGGAGGTAGGGCTGAGTCTGTCTGATTCTTTCCCTATACATGATCTTGGCTAAAAGGCCAAAATGCCTTATAATCTTTTCCTTTTCAATTCTCTAATCTCTGAGTGAGTCCCCGGGGTCTCACAGAGCTCAGCTGACTTGAGGGTTCTGTGAAGAGGGACCATGAGCAGAACAGTTGGTCTCACAGTGGGGCTCAGTTTCAACACATGAAGTCACGGGGTTGCTCAGCCATGGCACAGCAGAGCTAAAGGGGGGAAATGTCAATTAGGCTTCGTCAGAATTTGAGATTTTTGTGTTTGAGATGGTACCATCTGAAGTGAGGCAGTCCCACAGAATGGGAGAAAATAATCACAAGTTGTGTCTGCGGAGGGACCTGCATCTAGAATACACAAGGAAGTTATCGCTAAGTCGTTAGTGAGACAAGCTTTAGTGAAGCAGCCCTTCCTACACAAAGCATCCAGAAGGGGACACATCTGTGGGGACACATCCATGGTGATGACTAAAGAATCAGTGGGTGTGGGGCTGGGGAGGGCACAGAGTGACAGCCTCCTGTCTCTAAAGGTGAGCAACATTCTGGGATTGAAGTCAATGTTGGATACAAGGCTATGACTCACAAACCACTGCACTGTGAGCTTTAAGTGATGTGGTGTGGGTGTTTGGAATTTTCCCCGGAAGTCTTGAGACAGCAACGTTTCTGGTCACTTGCCACAATTTTTTTTTCCTCATAATTTTTCTATGGTGATAGAAGCGTTCCTTTAAAAAAAAATGTGTTGGTTTTTAGTGTGTAAGCATTTTCCTGTATGTATGTATATGCACCGTGTGCACGCACTACCCACGGAAGCAGAAGAGAACATCAGATCCCCTGGAACTGGAGTTAAGATAGTTGTGAGCCACCATGTGAGTGCTGGGAGAGCAGCCAGTGTCCTTAACCCCTGAGCCACCTCTCCAGCCGCAGCATAAATGTTCTTAAGGAACACTCTAATGAGATGTTTTTTCTTCCAGCACTCCAAAATCTCAGAGAACGGCATAAACAGATTTAGATTGCAGAAGCAAACCACACATACCGAAAAGAATGGACCTCTGGTGAGTGGCACATGGCTTCCACCTGCTGGGACATCTGCAGAGATTCAGAACTAGTCTCCAACCCCCGTGGACCAACTGGCTGTCCCTTGCCTCAGTCACATCTCAGACACCCAGGTTCTTTAAACCACTGAGTCTGCCTGTATTCCTAACAGGCAATTGAGCTACCTTCGCTGACTTTCTCTGGACAGTCAGCTACTTACATGTCTTCAAAGTGTCCGAAAGCCATTCATCCATCCAATAGTTGTTTGCTAGCTCGAGAAACCCACTGCTCAGGGTCCTTAAGGCTGAGGGAGCAGGTGCAGATGGGAAGTGAGCAGAGACCTTGGTCACATGGTCCCTGGATGGAGAGGCAGGGAAGGCGGGTGCTGTTCCAGCTGGTCCCAGCAGGTGTCACTGCATACAGCTGTATGGTGGGCGGGGGTTGCAAGTCTGGGCACACAGACTGTTGTCATAAAAGATCATCTCTTTCCTTTCTGCCTGCTTTCTGGGTGAAGAAACTAAGGCACAAAGGTTCTAAGTTCTTGAGCCATACCCTGGACAATGTCCAGAAGACTTCTACCCATGTCTGGCCCTTTCCCTTACTGTTTTCTCACATAGTTCTTCTGGATTCAGACAGTTCACTGACTTCCTGAGCTGAGCCTTCTGCAACGTTTTAGACTGTCTGTCTAGTCATTGACGTTATAGCCATTTTCTTTCGTATTGAAGTAAGGTTGCTGGAAGGGTCAAATGAACTAAGCATGCTGTCATTTTCTTTATTGTTCAGGGCCCAGAGGCCACATATGCCCAATGCGGCACAGCTATTAATGCAGCCCGATGCACGGTTTTTTTTAAATGTGGACTTTGTAGGTGGCAGCATTGTGTCTTAATGTCAAGATGTTGTACTGCAAGAATTTCGGCTCACCTGAGTTTTGTTTTTCAATATCACATCTTGATTAATGTTCACACCTCTGTGACACTCCTCTGTGGTGACTGTGGAGGCTGACATTTTCTTCTTTGTGATGACTAACCCTGAAAAGACTCCCTCTGGCTTCAGTGTATTGCCTCTCTACAAGCCTATTTACTTCCCCAAGAAGCCAGCTTCATAGCAGTGGGGTGGCCGTATTCAAGCCAGCCACAGTGGGGACTGACCCTGCTCACATGGTATCTTGAGGAAGCCCCTGCCTCTGGCCTTGCCATGGATTAGGACATGTAACAGAGTGTCCCTGAGCTTGGCAGGACCCCTTTCCAGAGTGTTCCACACTGACCCCAGGTGATGCTCATGCCAGGCACCAAGCTTAATGCAGGGGCCACATGTGGCTGCATGGGGAGATTCCTTTGGCCTTTGTGGGCTGGCGACGGTTGCCCACATTATTCCCATACCCATGGCCACATCCTCCTCCTCCTCCTCCTCAGACACAATTGAGACCCCGCAGAACCTCACAATGGTGCGCCTATTTGCCTGAGCCTCTCTTGATAGATGGGAAGCATAGACCTCACCAGGGACAGGATCCCCACAGTGTGACTACAGGCACATCCAAATGAGGCATTTGGGTGACAGCAGTAGCCTTTCCACCTATGTGTGCACGTGAGCACGCGTGCCTTTGAGAGTTCTTTTGTCAATAGCAGGGACAACCTTTGCTCTTGGACAGCAGCTGAAGAATCCTCGTTCACTGCACAGCCCTTAGGCTGGAGCACACATGGAACCTGCTTATCAAGTGTTTGAGACAGGAGGCCCACTGCCTGACCCCCAGTATTTGTCTCTTGTTAGTCGGGGGCTCCCTGTTCACTCTGAAAGGAAATAGCAGTCCCCTTTGCCTTCTTTGGAAGACCAACCACTACTTTACTTTCCCAGCTCTTCTAACCTGCAAAGGGAATGAGCCTTCTCTAGAGGCGTGAGTGTAGGTAGACTGGTGCCTACTTCCAGAACAGCCCAGCAGGTGGCGCCTTAGGGCACTTTATGCTGTAGGAGAGCAGGTGGGCTTTCTGTGGCTGACCTATTCTTACTGAGCTCCTGGTCACAGACTGCTCCTCTCCTGGCCATGTGGATTCTCTGCACTTGTGGCTTGCTCCATCTTTCCCTTTCAAAGGGCCTGTGAAGCCCTGCCGACCTCAGCTTGGTCCCCAGGGACTATCCTGAAGCCGGGAGCTGTTGGGAAATTTCTGCAGCTCAGTCAGCCCAGGAACAGGGGTTCTCAGGCTCTCAGAGGAGCCAGTGTTAAGTACAATAGAGAAATCGTCTCCCAGCAGAGTCTCCCAAGCTGGACACCTGACTAGAGTCGTGAGAGGAGGGCCAGTTCCCAATGTGAGTGGCAGCCCTTTGTTCTCTGTACCTGTGAGGAGTGAGAACGTCCCTCCTTCACACCTGAGTGTCTCATCTTCCCTCTTAACTATTGCATACAGGTTCAGCATGGAAATGTCCTCCTGGCCTGGCTGATGTATCCATCTCAAGCTCATGCAAAATGCTGAGTATCCACATGTCAAACCTGCCACCTGCCTTTCATCTTTTATTTAATATGTGTGCCTGAGTGCCCACTTGTCTGTATGTGAAATGTATATGCAGTTCCCACAGAGGCCAGAAGAGGGCATTGGATCCTGAGCGCTAGAGTCAGTCATTTGGATGCTGGAAATTGAGCCTGAGTCCTTTGTAAAACATCAAGTGCTTTTAATTGCTGGGCCATCCCTCCAGCCCCATCATGTTAAAAGAAAGAGAGAGAGAGAGGAAGAAAGAAAGAAAGAAAGAAAGAAAGAAAGAAAGAAAGAAAGAAAGAAAGAAAGAAAGGAAGAAGAAAGGAAGGAAGGAAAAGAAAACCTACTGTGGTTTGAATTCACCTTACATGGGTCACAGTAAGACAAATACAATGCATCAGTGGCTATTGGATCCCATGGCACATCTGAGGAAACACTCCTTTGTAAGCCCCGGGATTCATAGTTCATTTAGGAAAAGCCTTTTTATGTCTGACTTACAACCCCATGCAGAGCTGGGATCTCTTTGCTTTGCTCCAGCAAGCACAAATTCTGTCCTGTAGGAATGTCCCCACTACCAGAAGGCACAAATCTCAGAACTGGCTTGCAAAACTTAGAGTAACATCGCTTCTGCCAGAGTTTGCCCACTAAGAACTCTTTGCAAGGTCCAGGGTCCTGCTACGAATTCCTCCCTAGCAAGTCCATGACATTACACTCCTTCTACAGCGCAGTGACCACATCGCTGGTTTAGAGTTTAACTTCTCTTTCCAGAAAAGTATCCTGTAGACGTGAATGGATGCGGAAATCATCCCTTCAGGCATGTTCAACCATGTCATCTGCAAGGTTCATGCCAGAGAACTGTGTAAACAAACAAGAAAACCACACGCACGTACACACACTTAAAAAATTTCTTACTGTCTTAAGTATGTTTATAATAATTTTGTGTTGGGTATGTTCCTGAGTTATCTTTGGCCGCATGTCAGCCCTGTGCAGCAGGCTGGACACACCTGATTAGATCATAATGAAAATATAATCTGATTATTTTGAGAGATGCTAAAACTCTTTTCCTGGACCAGAATCTTCCAGATGTCAGGTTCAAGATACATCATCCAAATGGGTGTACTTTAACCCACTGATCTTCATGCCTGGGTTTCATTTTTCTGTTTTCATTTTTTTGTTTGTTTGTTTGTTTCAAGACAGATTTTCTCTGTGTTGCCCTGTCTGTTCTGGAACTAGCTCCCTACACCAGGCTGGCCTCGAACTCAGAGATCCGCCTGCCTCTGCCTCCTGAGTGCTGGGATTAAAGGTGTGCGCCACCACCATTCGGCTGTTTTTCACTCTCTGAACCAGAGTTTTATGAGTTAATGGCATTTCATGAGCCAGGTAGATACTGACGGCTGATGTGAGCATGGGGTTGACATTGTCACCAGTAAGTGTTCCTAAGGTGTTCAGCAGGGAACCAGGTAGAATTGTGGCCTCACTTCAGCCAGACACCCTGGTGACATCCATCCTTTCTGCTTTGTCTCCAGGACCCAGAGCTGCAGTGTTTACTGCTGTCTGATGGGAAGAGCTCCCTCCACCCGAGCCACATCGTCGTCCTCCCCGGTGACAGCAGTGGCAGCATGGTAGCCATCAGCTTCACAGGAGCCCTGAGGATCCCGGTGAGTCGGCATGCCAGGGAGAGAGTGGGCTGTGGGAGAGGAGTCTGAAGGAGACGTGTGAGGCTGTGTAGTCCGCTCCTCCTATCCTGTGTGGGCAGGCAGTGTGGCTAGTCACTCTGGGGTGAATGTGGCTGCGTATGTGAGCTCTTTGTTTTGTTCTTTTTCTATCATTTTGAAAATTAATTTTTCCACTCAGATATTCCTTAAACAGATTAAATGTGTCAAACGTTCTTGCTTGAAAAGCAGAAAGCTAGCCGGGCATTGGTGGCGCACATCTTTAATCCCAGCACTTGGGAGGCAGAGGCAGACGAATCTCTGTGAGTTTGAGACCAGCCTGGTCTACAGAGCTAGTTCCAGGACAGCCTCCAAAGCTACACAGAGAAACCCTGTCTCAAAAAACAAACAAAAGAAAGAAAGAAAGAAAGAAAGAAGGAAGGAAGGAAGGAAGGAAGGAAGGAAGGAAGGAAGGAAGGAAAAATGGAAGAAAAAAAAGCAGAAAGCTGGTGGCTGCTCAGGTCCTACACCGATGTTCCCTCTGTCCCTCTTGAGTCTCTCCCCCCCCCCCCAGTCCCTTGCCTTCTGGCTCCAGGAAAATAGAGTGCTACATGGGAGGCACTCTGTGTTCACCCTGTGTTCTGTGGCTCTACTGAGCCTGCTGTTTCCCAGCACAGTGAGGGTCTGAGTGCCCAGTGTGGCATGTGGCCACAGGGAGGGCAAGACATCAGGGGGTAGAGGTTACAGAAGACTACCCAGCAATGCACTAGGGTCCTACGTAGCTGGACTTGATTATGCTCTGGCCCTTGGTGTCAGCTGGCTCCCACGATGCCCTGAGTTAGCAATCTCACAGCTGATAGTTGTGAGCCCTGGCCAGTCTCCACAGCTCAGGCGCAGGCCTGGGCACTGGCTTCCTGAACGGGCCTGATAGCCAGCCAGCAGAACATGCCAGCTGTAAATGAACATCATTTCTAAGACTGTGTTCTTGCTACTGGCTAGCAGCCCTTCTGTGGTACCTTACTGCTGTAGATTGCTGCCCCAAATACCCTTGCTGACATCAGCTGGGCAGCAGATTAGCATGTAAATAAATGCCAGGTCACGGGCAGTGTGGACAGGACAGGCTTCGGGACCTGGCCCGGCTTTCATGCTCCCCCTGCCCCTGTCCAGCTGGTTGGCCTGAGCATCCACACGGAGTTCCTGTTTGCCACACTGGGCTCCTCCCCTGGTGCAATGCTATCTGTTGGTCTGAGTGTGAAGTGAGATGAGTTCATCCCCATGCAGAACATGCCAGGCATGGAGTAGGCTAATGGTGGACCACACACTCTCAGCCTCATGCCATGAAAACAACTGGAAAATACCAATGGTGGCGGTGGTGGAGTTCAGTGCGAGTGTGTGGGCATGCATGTATGTGTGTGATGCTTATGCATGAGTACTCAAATGCACACACCCTTGTAAACACATGCAGAGGCCGGAGGAAGATGTCAGGTGTCTTCACCTATCGTTCCCCACCTTATTACTTGGAAGCAGAGTCTCTCCCTGAACTAGAAACTTGCCAATTTGGCTAGATGGCTAACCAGTGAGTTCCTGGGATCTGCCGGTCTCCACCCTCCAGTGCTGGAGTTATAGACACACACAGCTATGGCTGGCTTTTTATGTCGGTACTGGGGATTTGAACTCGGGTTATGTTTGGACAGCAAATGCTCTTAACACACTGAGCCATCGCTCCAGCCCAGCTCCAGAGCCTTAATGAGCATCCCTCCTCCCCCCAGGATGAAATCACTGGCCATCATTTGGCATGACTGTCTCATCAATATATAGTCTCATTGGCTCTTGTTAGATGTGGGCACCACATTTCTGCCTTCCAGGTGGCCAGGCGAGTGTGTGCTCCGGATCTCCTGGGGCTTGCCTCCCCATCATGTCCTCCCCTGAGCCAGGCTGAACCTTATAGAGATACAGTGTGTCTGCAGGGGAATAGCCATTTGTACTCGGTCACACTTGGAGCTGACAGTTGCCCTCCCTCCTCCAGGGCGTGATTGAGTTCTCTCTGTGCTTGCTGTTTGCCAAGCTGGTCAGCTACACATTCCTGTTCTGGCTCCCGCTGTACATCACCAACGTAGGTAAGTGCTTGCTGGAAGTGAGGTTCAGTTCTGAGCACTGACTGCCCAGAACTCCTTTACACCTACTGAGCCAGAGCCTTGTAACAGGGACCATACGTGGTGAGTGGAGACTGATGGCATGACTCAGCCAATGGGAGAGGATGGAGAGGTGCATACACTTTGTGGCTCTGGTGATAATCTTCACTGGGCTCTTTGGGTACACTCCGACCCCTCTGCAGTTCTCAGAGGCTGCCTGCTTTTAAATCTGGGCCATGTTAGGCTCTGGAGCAGCCAGCAAGCAAGAGCATGGCCACTGGGGATTGAGATAAGACATCCTTAGAAACCTGACCTAGAAACTGTTTCTGGGGGTGTGTTCTGATTTATAGGAGGGCTGACAGCCTGAGTTGTCAGAGTCTAAGAATGTCTGAAGCTGTAGATCCTGATAGGATGTTCCAGGGAAATCATACTATATAGTATAGTTGTGCACTCTTTGTGCATAGCATGACAAGGGATCAGCAGTTCCCAGAAGCCAAGTCAGGGCTGTCGCCGGTTCTGTACTGATGGGGTGGGGGTCACTGGGCATGTTGAAGCAGGGGAGAGAGAAAAAGCAGCAGAGTTTTATAGATACAGTCTTGGCCTTGGGCTCTGGCGACAGCACAAGAAGGGGGTGCTTTAAGAATGGGAGAGTCAGATTTCAATGGGTGTCATAAGGCCTTATCAAGGTTGACCGGAGCCCAAAGCTGGAGAGTGTCACCTCAGCCAGGAAAGCTGGGGAGGCAGCTAACAAGGACAAGCTGCAGAAAGAAAGAGGGTGGGTGAACAGGCTTCAAGGAGCTCCCTCAGGGCCCAGGGCCCTGCCTAAGGACCCCTACCTCATCTCAAGTTCAGAGTACAGTCTAACAGGAAGTCTCAGCAGGAGGCCATGCTCCCTTTTACCAGGGAACAGTTTTAGTGTTGAATTTCGTGGATGCCCAGTGTGAGTCTTGATTTGAGCCAAGCCCAGCTCCCTGCAGGTGGGCATTCAGGGTAGAGGAGATGGGTCTGGCCAGGCAAGCACTTCCCAGCTGTCTCCTCATACTGGTCAGCATCCATCCGGCTGGAGGCAAAGGGACATGAAAGGTATCCTGCCACTGAGACACGGGAAGGTGCTAGTGTCCCCTGGGGTCAGGTAGCACATAGTACCATATGGTGAGTTTCAGTGTGTGACTGGCTGAGTGTTCTTAGCCATTGCTCTGGGGGAGCCCTGCCTATGACCTTGAACCATCTGCACACCAGGTAGCTTCCAGAACTCACCTTCTTTCCTGAGGTGATGTCCCTGTGGTGGCCAAGCGAAGGGCACAGGGATGGCCAGGCTGGGGTGAGATTTGTCAGCCACCTCCTTTTAAATCTGAGCTCAGGTGATTAGTTGTGTGACTCCACTCATGGAGCAGAGTCCTGAGTGGGCCCCTCCGGGATAATCACCGAAGCTCTGTCCTGGTTAGCTCACATGCTGCTCATTCAACAGACCACCTGGATGCCAAGCAAGCTGGCGAGCTGTCCACACTGTTTGACGTGGGCGGGATCTTTGGTGAGTTCCAGACCATTTGCTCCACTTTGCCAAGAACCTAACCAGAAAGCTGGGTGAGTGACACTCTCCTGTGACTTAGCACTCTGAAGCTAAGGCAGCAGTATGGCAAGTCTGAGGCTAGCTTGGCCTACACCGTGAGACTGTATCACAAAAAAACAAACCTCTCGATTTCTGTTCGAGTTAGTTTTACCGTCGGGAGGGCACTGTGAGACACAGTGACCTTAAGCCAGCTGCCCTCAGGAATGACATGCGTACACCCCAGAAGGTAGTGGCATTAATACACACCAGGTACTTTGGGGTTGCCCTAAAGCCTGACCCTAAACACTCTATGACTCCTGGGATGGATGAGTCCTGTTAGGCAGGCCTCAAGCGGCCACTCTCTGCTGCTCCCTGGGGGCAGGATCAGGGAAGGTTGTTGTTGTTCATGCCCCTATGACTTAGTCTCCCCTGGAGAGCATGTGCCAGGCATCAGCTCCTGAGGCCCCGCCCTCTCTGTTACAGGTGGGATCCTAGCAGGCGTGATCTCTGACCGCCTGGAGAAACGAGCCTCCACCTGTGGTCTGATGCTGTTGCTGGCGGCACCCACGGTGAGCCCTGGCTCTGTCCACTGCCATGGGCAGTGGCTTTCATCTTCTCCACCAGCCACCACTGCACCCGGCCCGAGCTCCACACCCCTAGAAGCCCAGCTTGTCCCTGGCAGAAAGCACGGGGCCTCCTTCAGGCTGGTCTGCCTCTACCCCTGGGCTGCACACCCCCATGCTCCTCCCTCACCCTGGGTTTCTCACCGGTTGCTTCTCTCTGTGGGTGTCCCTCGCACCCATCTCTGCCCCCCTTCCTGGTCATATCCTTGCTTATCCCTTAGGGTCTGTGTGCCATCCCACCCTTCTAGGTCACTGAGCCCCACCATGGCAGGCTCATCCTTTTCAAGCATCGAGAAGCTCATGACCCTGGGCAGGTGACTTCCCTGCCTCAGCGTCCTCATCTGTTTGGGAGTCATATAGCCCCACTGTGTGGATGTCACAGCCGGTGTGGTGCTGGCCTGCCATTGCTGTTTGTGACATGAGACCGTTCTGTTGCCATATTATATCTGTCCACTGCCTCTCCCCCTAAGGCTGTCACTGTCCCTAGAACATGGCTGAGTCCTCTCAGGCCTCAGGCTCTGTAAGGCAATCCTTAGGACATTATGAGCAGCCTGGCCCCGTTGCCGAGGGGACTGTACCCCATGATACAGTACTCACTCAACAGGCAGTTTCCAACCTTTGATGAGGAGCTGGAAACTGTTCAGTGTCCTGCCCACAAGCCCTGGGCACTCAGAGCTCCACCCTGTGAGTTCTCCAAGGCCTAGAGCTAATGCTTAGCAGCCAGGTCCCTGTTGGTTCCCTTTCTAAACCACAGGCTCCCGGCAGCTTGCAGCTGCCGGTGCTGAGCCGTCTCCTTGTTCTTAATTCCTGCAGCTCTATGTCTTCTCCTCCGTTAGCAAGATGGGACTGGAAGCCACCATAGGTGAGTAACGTGTTCTCCCACACACGTGTCTGTCCACACAATGTCGTGACATGAGCGGTAAAGCCAATCTAGAGTCATTAAGCTGAGGTGACTGAGCAGTGTGGCCCCATGTTCCTCTGGGAGAGGCCAGGCATGGACCTGAACAGTGCAGGTGTGACAGTTAGTTGGATAAGTATGGCTACCTGGCCAGCAGTGCTCGGCTCTGGGTGCCACGAGGGGGAGCTTCTCAGAAGAGTTTGGGGATGGGGCATTAGCCACAGCCCTGGAATTTGCTGTGTAAAGTAGAGAGCTAGCTGTGGAGATTGGAGGGAGTAGAGGAAGGTCTTACCGCAAGTGACCTAGAAAGAACTATGCCAGTGGACATGGACCCAGAGTCTCTTCAGGAAAATGAGCTCATGAAGGGAGCCGTTGAAGGGAGGGGCCATGTGGTTCAGCATCCCTGCCTGTGGTGAAGAGAAGCTGTCCCTTCCATGGCTGAAAAGGCTGTGGCATAGAGCTAGCGCTGGCCTGGCCTTGGTCTACTCAAGCTCCCATACCCTCCCAGTACTGGCATCAGCCGCCGTCCATGGGGCTGGGGAACTTGAGTTTCAGATTCTCCAAAATGGGAGGCTCTGAAGCTCTGGGTAAGCATGACATTGCCCCTGGGGGATGGGTTCCTCTCCACCCTGGAAATGCCTGCCCTCACCAGTGCACTGCTGGCCCAGACAGGCTCCGTTCTGAGCCCTCTCTGTTTTCCACAGCCATGCTGCTCCTCAGCGGGGCCCTAGTCAGTGGGCCGTATGCACTGATCACCACGGCCGTCTCTGCAGACCTGGTGAGTCACATGCCGCCGGCCCTACTCAGAGCTTCCTTCACAGGTGTGTCTAGATAGCCTGTATCTTGAGCGTTCTAGTGGCTGCCCCTTGCCACACTCTCTCAGGGCTCCTCCTCCCCCGTGAAGTGTAAATCCTATCCCTGAGTGGTCAACATAGAGCACCCAGCTAAGAGGCCCAGGAGCAAAGCTTTGGCCAAGCCTGCCCACCCCAGGTCACCTATCCAAGGCAGATGGTTGGCCCTGTCTGACCTGGTGTTAGGTGTGTTTCTGAATCTGCCCATAGCAAGCTCATCCCTTGGGCAGGCATGAGTGTGTAGACTTGGCTAAGTGCCTGAGGAACGTCCTGGAAGGATCCACACCAGACAGAGCAAAATGGTCAGATGCAAGGGGAACAAGCAGAGGAGGGACTCCAACAGAATTTTTTAGACTGAACGAGAGAGTCACAAATAAGTAAATATGCCAGGGCAGGTATTTTTGAAGGATTTCTGTCTCTTAAAGTGCTCAGAGCTTTGCTCGGGGTGGTATAGGGTGTAGACTTTGTAAGAAGAGTATTCTATGTCATGGTCAGATTTATTTCCCACTCCTCGTCTGCCTGTGTTTCACACCCTTCTCCACTCCCCCAGGGGACTCACAAAAGTCTGAAAGGGAACTCTCACGCCCTGTCCACCGTGACCGCCATCATTGACGGCACTGGATCTGTAGGTACGTAGAGAACGCCCTTCCCCTTCCCAAGAGTTGCATGGGGTGAAGGAGGGAAGCTATTGTTCCTAACTAACGGGTGCCCCAGGTTCTGATGTCAGTGTCAGGACTGACTGCTCCTAGATGCTCAGGGGAGTCTTCTGTGGAGGCTTTAGAGTATGGCTTCAGAGAAGACAGCTGTGGGTGGCTGGATCTGTTCCATTAGTGAGAGCCACCAGGCTCCCGTTCGACCCACGGGTTGGCAAACTTTACACTTTTCCTTACTCTCCCTCCAGGAAAGACAGGATCTTACTTCAGTTTAAGTTATGGGAGAAATGACCAATCCAGAAGCACACACGATCCTGTCACCCACCTTGCTGAGGTCTCTGAAGAGATTCCTTAGCACACTCTGGAGTTATAACAAGTGGCAATGTAAATGTCTTATCCCTGTGTTAATCAGTTTTGTGTGACTGTAACAAAATACCACAGAGGACCAACTGTAGTAGAGGGAAGGACTGTTTTGACTTACAGCTCGGAAGATTGTATTCCATGGCCAGTTGGCCTGTTGTTTTATGCCTATAGGAAGGAAAGCATCATGATGGGTACACCATGCTCTTCCCTTCATGACAGAGAGAGAGGAGGGCTGGGCATATACCTAGTGACCTAACTCACTCCTACTAAGCACTGTGTCCTGAATGTCCCACCAACTCTCAACAGCACCAGAGGCTGGTGACCATGCATTTAGCACATGGCCCTCTGGGGCATTCCAGATCTAAACTGGCCCCCCTCGAGACACAGACAGCTAGGGTCTGGTAAAACACCAAGCTTGGAGATCCCAGGAGCCATGTCCCTGCCCACACCAAATACAACCTGAGCCTGTGGAGGGCAGAGACACCTTTTGGGAGTTAAGGCTCCCATCTGGGTGGCATCGTCAGTGAACCACACAGATACTGGTCCAAGGCAGCTATAGTCACTGGCAAGGACTCAGGTCTCCTGTTCCAAGGCGGTGCTTTCACAGATGTGGTCCCCCACAGTCAAGGCGGTCAGGGCTGTGGCAAAGTTCATCAGGGTAGGACTACTAGCCCTCAGTCACAGGAACCTCATATCTGTTCCATCCCCCGCTTCTGGGGCTTCTTCCTGTGAGAGACTGGTTTGTTCTACCAGGCATGGGGAAGGTCACTGTTGTCAGCAAAGCCAGGCTTCAGCTTTGCTGGCCGCCAAGGTCAGGCGCGGCTAGTCCTCAGTGTTCGTTCCTTCTTTTTGTTGGATCTGGAGATGATACACGTGTGTTGGATGGCATTTGTATTCACTGGTCTGGCAATGCCTGTCAGGGCTCCTCTTGGCCCCTGGGGCATGTCTGGAACTTGTTGGGGGTGGGGTGTCACTGGGTTGCCATGCCTGGATAGATCTCAGAAGCATCACAACCCTTCCGGTGAGGAGTGGTCCACCATTCTCCCAGTTCACCCAAGCCCCAGAGAGACTTCACACAAATTTAGATGTGTTCCCCCCCACACACACATACACACACTGCACACTCTGTCCTACAGAAGTCTGCTGCTCCCAAGACACCATGCTTAAAGCTAACATGGAGTCCTGCCAGCAGCCAATAAAGAGTAATCAGAAGAGAAAGAAAAATCAGGAAGGAGGTGGAAAAAACACTTTGCTCTTAACATGTGCCTCAAACACAAGGCTAAAGGGAGAGAGGCTGCCTGAGGGGAGAGGGAGACCTCACCGGCACAGTGCTGGGCTGCTGAGGAGGAAACCGCCATGTTCTAAGCAGAAGGGCAGGCCAGGCCAATGAGCCTTCTCCGCCCTCAGCATCATGTGCTGTCCCTTTTCAAAGCCCATCCCCACCTGGGTTTCTGCAGCACTGCCATTGGAACCTGATGGGCCGGACTCCTGGACCCCAGCCCCCATGCTTCCCTGATTGCTCAAGTGCACAGGGACTCTGTAGCCAGTCACCATGGAAACAGCATGAACACCAGTCCCCCATCAAGTCCCAACTTTGTGTCTCTCATGCATACTACCCACAAGATGAAGCAAGAGAAGGCTCCAGGGATGACACACCACTTTAGCAGAAGCATCACTGTCTGCCCCCGGTGTTTGTCAAGTGTTATGTCTGTTAGTCGGTGCAGGTTTAGTCAAAGGTACAGCTCAACAGACCCCAAACCAGCGAGTACTTTCTCCCAAGTCAGGAATGCCTTTTGGCTCATGTGTTTGCAGTGTCCAGAGTGACATGTCAGTGGGACCCAAGACTGCCCTTCTTACATGTGTGTGCAGAACAGTTAAATACAGCCATGGGTGTTTTCAAGGCGTAATTTTATCAAAGTAAGACATAATGTAGCTCTAGATAGTCCTAAGAGCTTTTATGATACAATTTGACAGGCCCTGGCTCTGCCTGCCCAGGCTCTCTTCCCCAGCTGCTGCTGCTAGCCTCACCACACAATTAATTTCCTGGACTCCTCAGTCTAGACAGCATCTCATGTCCCCTACCCAGGCAAACTAGACATGGCTGTTCCCCCACTCTGCCCTACACCCCCCCTCACACTGGCTCAGCCAGGAAGTCAACCTTGCGGGTCCTCAGACCTGATATCCCCCTCCCTGACTTAACTGTCCCTGTTTTTTTGTTTTTTTGTTTTTTTGTTTTCCTTTGTTTCTGTCCTGTTTGTTCCTGCTCTTGGCACCACCACCTTCACCTTCTAAGTCCCTTTCTTGCTGCCTGGTGACATCTGGCAGCCTGGCGACAGGCCACACAACTGCCTACTAAGCTATATAGACTGCTCCCTCTCTGTCCGCCACAATGCCTTCTCCCCCTCTTACATCTGAGCCCTTTTTGCTAGATTCCCGGTCACTGCTTCTGTTATCCAAGATTCCTGGAGCTTGCAAGGCCGTGGTGTTGCGGGTCCGTCTCCTCTTAACAGGGCCTCTTCCAGAACCCCAGTGTCTCTCCGTTTCCATTGCTGGCGGTAGGCATGAGCTGTCACTCTCATCTGCTCTTGACACTGACTTGGCTTTCCTCCTCTGGGTCTTGGGATCTCCGTCTTACCCAGAAGCCTCTTCTCTACCCACCTTGCTGCCCCTGGCAGGCTTCCATGTGAGAGCAGGCCATGCATCTTGGGGGATGGGCACTGCTGTTTCTTTGCTTAGTTTGGCTACCATATTCTTCTTTTTCTTAATTTTTATTTTATATGCATTGGTGTTTTGCCTGCATGTGTGTCTGTGTGAGAGTGTCAGATCCCCTGGAACTGGAGTTACGGACAGTTGTGAGTTGCCCTGTGGGTGCTGGGACTCAAACCCGGGTCCTCTGGAAGAGCAGCTAGGGCTCCCAACCACTGAGCCATCTCTCCAGCACCCTGACTACCATATTCTATCTTGTTTTCTGGAAAACATTAGTCAAATGTCAGGTTTTCAGATTATTCCTTGTTTCTTTCTATGTTTGTCCTTCCTGCCTCTCTTGTTCTCTCTCACAGATAAATGTCCTTGACTTTATCTTTCAACTTTTGTCTTCTTATTTTAGCTGTCATGTTTTCAACACTCATTAATGTGGTTGTTTTTTTTTGTTTTGTTTTTACTGCCCTCTTGGTGCCCCAGACACTGTGTTGGGTGCGAATTAATTTATCTTCAGCTACAAAAATGAGGATTTCTTAAGATCACAGTTGCTTTTCCATGTGCACTAGGATGGTATTCCCATGCCTGGGGATGAGCTTCTGGTTTAACTGCCCCTGGGTTTCCCTCCTCGTGGTTTGTATGTGGTCACAACTGGGTCTTCCTCAGCTGTGGGCCCACTAAGCTGCCCCTTTGTATCTTTGCATTTAAGAATAAGCCACTAAACTAGTGTGATCACGGAGTCCTTTCTCTTGGACAGCACTCCCTGATCTTCACAGATCAGCCTAGAATCTGCAGGAGCCTTCGTCTACAGGGTGTTCTTGCCATTGCTGGAGCTTGCCATTGCTGGATGCTTGGGGGCTGGTATTTTCCCTGGGTCCCCGTTCTCCCTTAGGTGCCTTCCCCATACCCTTCATAATGTCTGCTGTTCCCAGAGGTTCAGCTACTGCTGTTTTGTGGGGTGTCACTAAGTCACTGATGAGAAGGGACCTGGACTCCAAGGTGGTGGAGGGAACTAATGATGCCCCTTTGCCTGCTGCAGCCCCTCCCCTATGTCATGGGATTGGCCAGCCTAGCTATGGGGACACATCCCCAAGTTGTGCCCACTGTCATCTTAAAAAGAAAACAACATGTTTTTCTCTCCTCTGCCCTCTACTTTGTGGATTTACGCTTTTTAAAATGCAGCTGTGGTCTGCTCTGTGGTCTTTGGAGTGTGCATAGTAAACTCACATGAGTAGCTGATGTTTGCCTGCCACCATGCTGAGACATGGAAAAAGTTTGTCAAATCAGATCAAAGAGTAATGTGTGTGCTGTACACCCTTGGAATAGTCCGTGTGAATGAAGTACCTCAGCTCTTGGGTACTACATTGCAGTCAGGAACCTGGAGGCAATCCCCTAACCTCCTTAGCATGCAGCTGCTGGACAAGCCATCTCCTTGTCAGATCCCCCTACACCCGTGAAGGAAATTCTCCAGGCACTGCGGCGAACATTCTTTTGCAGATATCTTTTGTTTCAAAGTTTATTTGACATAATTTTAGACTTGCCAAAAAAAAAAAAACCTCACAAATTCACAAATACAATGCAAAAAAGAGTTCACAGGCATCTTGAATTTTCTTTCTTTCTTTTATTTTTTAAGATTTATTTATTATGTATACAGTCTTCTGTCTGCATGTATGCCAGCCTTCCAGAAGAGGACACCAGATCTCATTATAGATGGTTGTGAGCCACCATATGGTTGCTGGGAATTGAACTCAGGACCTTTGGAAGGGCAATCAGTGCTCTTAACCTCTGAGCCATCTCTCCAGCCCATCTTGAATTTTCTTTATCCCACACCTCATTCACACATGCAGGCCACACACACACACACACACACACACACACACACATTCATACAGCTGTGCATACATACACAACATTTGTGCAGGTGTGTACATATGCATGCTTGTGCACATGCATACTTATGTACACACTTGTACTCACACAAACATGTACACATGAATATACATGCATGCACACTTACAGTTGTGCACATGCACAATGCATGTAAGTGCATGCTCATGCATACACGCTTTGCACATGTGTGGACATATTTTTCTGAACCACTGAAATAAGATGCAGCCACACTGCCCTCTGCAAATAACTGGCCAGAACTCCCCTCAAATATGGGGAGCATTCTGGCTTGCCGTGGTCAGAATCAGGCAGTTGATGTGAGCAGGGTCTAAGTCCTGTTTCTTATAGATTTATTGAGTGACATTTGCCGAGTACAGAGGTATCTGAGAATGTGTGTTGGGTTCAGATTTTTTTACATAAGTCCATTTGTTTATTGTTTCATTTTTTGTTTTATGAGACAGGGTCTCTGTAGTCCTAGCACTCACTACATAATCAGGCTAGCTTGAACTCACAGAAATCCTTCTGCCTCTGACTCCCAAGTGCTGGGATTAAAAGCATGTACCACCACACTGAGCTCATTTATAATGGTGTGTCAGACAGAGTGGACATTTCAATATTCAATGCTTAATTTTAGAATGGGTCCCAGAAGATGTTAATGGCAGTTGTTTCCTCCTCAGCACTGAGTTGGTCTCCTTGTTAGCTGTCCTTAACGGTATCTGTGTGCCTGTTTCAGGAGCTGCCTTGGGTCCCCTGCTGGCAGGGCTCATCTCCCCTTCTGGATGGAGCAACGTGTTCTACATGCTGATGTTTGCAGACGCCTGTGCCTTACTGGTGGGTCTCCTGACTTCACACCCATGCGCCGGTCAGTTAGCTGCCCTGGAGCTGCAGGACAGACCCTAGTCTGCCTGCTGTGTCAGTCACCATAGTAGATACTGGACACAGTCAGATTGGAAAGGTTTGATTTGGCCCACAGCTTTGGATATTTAAGTCCAGGATTGCTTTGAGCCTATGACAAGGCTAACCTCTGGAAAGGAGCTTGTCACTGCATGGCTAGGAAACAAAATAGAGGAAGAGGAAGGGATTAGGGTCCCACTATCCCATTTGGGACATACCCAGTGACCTACAGACCTCCTACTGGCCCATAATCCCAGCACACATACAACTGCTATAAATTTGAGGCTAGCCCAAAATGTACAATAAGTTACAAGCCTAGCCTGGACTACATACAGAATGGACCCTGTCTTGAAGAAGAGCCAAAAAAGCTGGAGATGTAGCTCAGTTGATAGAGTACTTACCTAGTATGCACAAAGCCTCAGATTCAATCCCCAGCATCATTTTAAACTGGGAGTGGTGACATACACCTGTAACCCCAGCCCTGAACACCTGTAACCCCAGCCCTGCACACCTGTAACCCTGGCACTGCACACCTGTAACCCCGGCACTGCACACCTCCCTGCACACCTGTAACCCCGGCCCTGCACACCTGTAACCCCAGCACTGCACACCTGTAACCCCGGCACTGCACACCTGTAACCCCGACACTGCACACCTGTAACCCCGACACTGCACACCTGTAACCCCGACACTGCACACCTGTAACCCCGGCACTGCACACCTGTAACCCTGGACCTGCACACCTGTAACCCGGGCACTTGAGATATAGAGGCAGTAGAATTGGGTCACCCTTAGCTATCTGAAGGCTGGGGAAATGGCTCAGTAGAACCTATACACCCTGAACTCATGCCCAGCACTGCATTGAAAACAGTTTAGAGCTAGGCTGCATAAGATGATTCCTCAAATTATACATAAGCAAATAAGTACCCTAAAGCTCAGACAGGCCCTTCCCCTTTCCTGTGCTTTTTCCTTAAAATAAAGCAATTTTGGTCCCTTCCCAAGTAGGCTGAGGGCTCAGGGACCTGGCCTCACCTCAGGGATGCTAGGGTACCACATTCCTGCCTCCTGGGCAGCAGAACTGATCAGGCTCGTGGTTGTAAGTCTTCTCTCCAGCTCATGACACTCAGGCTCCCAGCATCTTGGGAGCAGACATTGGGAATGGTCAGTCCCCTTTCTCCTGGTCACTGTCACCTGCATGGGCACAGAAGATGATGTGGGTCCTTCTGACCCCTCACACAGGCTGTCGCATACCCACAGGCAGCACTTGCCTTCCCTCCTCCTTCTTTCGCTTGGCAGTGTGGTTTTACCATCACAGGCCTCTTCTTGCCACACATTGTACTTGGTGGGAGTGGCAGTGCTGGCAGGCTGACAGCTCAGCCCTGGGTAGTTAGAGCTCGAGTTGGAGTTAGTCCCGATTTGCTGCAAAATTCTATTGCCGCCAACTCTGGTTCTGGCGTTTCCTCATCCCTACCGCTTTCCAGCGATTGGACAGTGATTGTTCTTGGGCCAAGCCAAGTGCTGGGACGGTGTATTGGCCATAGGAAACATTCCCATTCTTAGCTTATGCATGTGGACCTCCAGCTTTTTTGTTTTATTTTTCGGGACAGGGTTTCTCTGTGTATCAGCCCTAGCTGTCCTAGAACTAGCTCTGTAGGCCAGTCTGGCCTCTAATTCACAGATATCCACCTGCTTCTGCCTCCAGAGTACTTAGAGGCCAAGCATGGGCCTCCATCTTGAACTTGGGGCATCTAAGAGCCAGGGCCTGAGGCCTGGTGTGCAGCTGTCCCTCAGTCCTGCACTGCCTGTACCCCCACCCCAGACCCCTCTGAATTAAGGTGCCTGCTCCTTTTAAGTACCTGCCACCAGAGCTGAGGGTCCTCTCAGGATTCCCTTCCATCACTGCCCCAGAACCTGTCTGAGGGGTGAGCCCTGAGTTGTGTGGGTGGCAGCGAGTCATTACCCTGCTTTGATGAAAAACTACTCTGAGCCTTTTGGCACATGAAGAGTGTGAAGCTAACCAGGTAAGCCAATGGCTCTCAGCCTAGCAGTTAGCACTGTGTGGAAGGCCACCAATGCTACATGCATGCACTATATGAACACTTACATCTGCACGCACGCGGGCACACACACACACACACACACACACACACACACACACACACACACACACACACACACACAGAGGTTTAGGCCTCAGAGAGACTCCCATGCATCCTGACACTATTTCAGCCTCCCAGTACCACATCTCATGAGCTGCTCACCTGGATCCAGAGCCCCCCATACAACCCCCCATATCGTGGACCACCTTCCCTTCATCATCTGTCTTGTTTCCATTTGGAGCATCTTATGGTTGGATCAGTTTTGAAGTTTGTGCTAAAAGCCCGTGTTGGGGCAGGCATCTGTATTATTCCGAGAACTTAGTTGAGGGGCAGCCTTCACCTCAGGGCAGGTGCTGGCCTGGTCTCTGCTCTGATGGCAGTGCCTCCATGGGGCATAAGCCTGAGGGTGCTTCAGAGGGGCGGCCACAAAGTCCAGCAAGCCTCAACAGGCCACGCCTGCCCTCTGCTTCTGTCCTCACACCGTGACAATGTCTGCTCTCTGTTTTGAGTGCAGTTCCTGATCCGCCTCATACACAAGGAACTGAGCTGTCCAGGGCCAACTGCAGGGATCCAGGCTCCGTAAGTCCACTGTGTGTGGCCTCTCCAGAGTTAAGGCAACTCCAGGCAACCTGACAAGAAGGGAAGAGCTAACCTCTCGTCCCGGTTCGGGCATACCACAGCCCCTCCTTTCTTGTCTAATAAGTGCCTCTGCATGGGTGTGGTCTCACGAATCTCTCCTCATGCTCACAGTGAGGGGAGTCTGAGGAAGTTGCCTTCTTGATGGCATTTGTTAAGCTGTGCCGTGGGGAGGACACGTAGTTCACCCACCAGCCAGCTCCTGGAGCAAGGTATCCGGGTGGTGGGGGGCACAGGACTGGCCATGGGTTGGGTCTGTTTTGTGTGTGTTTGGCATCTGCTATGTGGCCCTCTGTCACCATATCCTTTGCATTTAGGCTGAAGGAACACTGACCATGAGTCCTCTGGAGTGCTGGGACCCATCTTTGGAAAAGCTGAAGTGAAGGAAGGACCTGTCATAAAAATAGAGCCTCCTCGCCTTTGCATATGCATCGGGGAGCGACTCACAAGCCACCCTGAGACTTGTTGGATAGACAGACATGGAGCTCAGAATGACAGTGGGGAGTCTGCCTGGCTGTGTCCCACTGCCTTAATGGGCAGAGCCCCAATGGCCCAGCCAGTCCCAGCCTGGCAGGTGCACAGTGCCCGCTAGCCACTGAACTTTTTAGCCTGTACGGTGACAGGCAGGACACTGCCTGCAGCACCCAGGCAGCCCCCCGTCTCAGGTATCTGGTGCAGAATGTTATATAGCTTGTGAGCCCAGGCCATCCCACTGTTCTGTTTTCTGAATGTGCAGGATGAAAGGACAGGACATGTCACAAATGTCCCAGCAACTAGTCAACAGCCTCAGAATGGCTCGAGAAAGCCCGATCACAGACAGAAACAGAGGTGGAGTCCACACCCAGCAGTCAAGAAGACCCATGCTCAGAACCAACCAGGAAACCGGCCATGTTAAAATGTGAATGACTGTGAAGCAATAAGCCCCAATAGGATAGGGACACTGAGAAGGCCAGTCCCAAAGCATGTGCTGTGGTCCCCTGCAGGATTGAGAGAGCACAGAAGCTGGGAAGGGCACTTCATTGGGTACCAGAAGCAATGGGTCCCACCCAGCCATTCATCTTACTCCATGCCCGGGCTGTTTCTAGACCCATAGGGATTATTTATTTTAAATGTATAATGTATTATATAGATTTTAAGAGTTATAAATGGGATTTTGTTATTTATTTAAGACAAACTATGATTGTTCTGTGGCCATTTGTCATCTTGGTTGTATATATCTGTTCTTTGAAATAAATGAGTTTTTATTAAAAAAAAAAAAAAAAGCCAAGTACAACATATATGACTATTTCCATCCAAGTCTCCATTCTGCTAACAGAAGCCTCCAGACAGATGACATCAGTTTGGGTTTCTTAAGACTGGAGACCGTATCCATTGTTTTTACATGTTTCTGGGATGGGATACCAGACAAAGGATACTTAAAGGAACGAAATTTTCTTTTGGCTCGCATGACAGGGAAGGCATGCTGGCAGGAGCTTGCGGCCAGCTGGGCACATTTTATTGGCAGTGGGGAAGCAGAAAAAGATGGTGACCTGTGCCCAGCTGGCCTCTCTGTTATATACAGTAGGAGAACCTAGGCCATGGAATGGCCCTATCCACTTTGAAGTGGGTCTTCCTGCTTCAGTTAACCCAACAGAACATTCATCAGAGACATGTCTGGAAGCTCATGTCTTTGGTGATTCTAGAGTCATATTGAAAATATTAATTG
This sequence comes from Cricetiscus sungorus, assembly GCA_030556225.1. NCBI lineage: Eukaryota > Metazoa > Chordata > Mammalia > Rodentia > Cricetidae > Cricetiscus > Cricetiscus sungorus. Next base: position 54,340,768 of record JANBXA010000600.1, read on the forward strand.
TTACAAAGACAATTTTTGCAACAGAAAAAGGGGCTTCCTGTTGGAGTATACCTGGGCTCCACGCGGGAAGCTGACAGAGTCCCAGTGAACACCAGCTCTGGATATTTGGTAAGTTGTGGAATGTCATGAATATCTCAACACCTGTCCTTGGCGGTGACATGGCACTTGGTGAATGTGAGGGTGACACACCAAAACCCTGGAAGAGGCACTTGGGCATTTGGTCCTCAGGACCTGCATGGCCCGAGTTCTCATGGTGCATGTTCTCAGAGGTGGGGTATTGCTGGCAGTTTCTTCCCAGCCTGATCTCTCTGCTTCAGCCGCAAATGAACACACAGATACTATATTAATTATAAACTGATGGCCAATAGCTAGGACTCCTTATTGGCTAGCTCTGTCTTAATTATTAACCCATTTCTATAAATCTATGTGTTTCTACATGGCCTTCTCTTACGGGAGAATGCCTGGTGCGTCCCATCCTTCCAGTCCCTCCATGGCATCTTTCTGCCTACCTCTTCCAGAATTCTCCTCGTTTCTAGCCCCACCTATCTTCCTGCCAAACAGTGTTTTATTCACCAACCAATGAGAGAAACACATACACAGAAGGGCATCCCCCATCGTGGGGTGCTGTGCTTTGAGGTAGTTCTGCTGAGGTGTCCACGGCAATAGATCATTACTCTTGGGGGAGGGTAGAGCACCGCCAAGTTCTCAGACCAACAGTTGGTGGGAAGCCTGTCCCTGAGCTCCTCTGGAAGTCCGCTGCCATAGCTGCATTTCCATCTTTACTTGTCACTGTTTCGGTCTTTCATATTGGTTTTGTGGTTTATTTATTTATTTGTTTATTTATTTATTTATCTATTTATGAGACAGGGTTTCTCTGTATTGCTTTGGAACCTGTCCTAGACTTGCTCTGTAGATCAGGCTGGCCTCATAGTCTCAGAGATCCACCTGCCTCAGCCTCGTGAGTGCTAAGATTAAAGACATGTGCCACTACTACCCAGCTCAGATTAAAAAAGCAAACAAAAGAATTTAATTCTTTTAAAACTCACTGTTCTCTGCCTACAGAAGGATCCCTACAGAAGGATCACCCATCATGTCTCCTAGTATGGGACAGTGGCATTCCCTGCCCATGGCCACCAGGGACTCAGTGAGGGAAGCCTCAAGGGGTGATGGTTCCACTCCCAGCTCAATGGACCAAAGCACTGGTAGGAAATCTTTCATGGCCCATGGGGAAAAGCTGCCCTACATTCCTTCACCCTCCACGCTAAGCCTGGAGATGTGTGCCTTTAGAGACTGTCTGAAAACACACACACACCACTACTATTAAGAGCAGTTTAGCAGGAATTGAGTTCATGAATGGAGAAGACTTTGCCACGAGTTTAAAAGGAAAGGCGTACAGTTTCTGTATAAGAACTGTCTTCTCTTCATCCAACAGAGGCTGAGATCACTGGAATCTGAAAATAGCAGCTGAGACCCACACTGCATTCACATGGAAATGTGCTGGCCTGGGGCTCCCACAAGTCTACAAACAGTCCCTGCGTGCCAGACAGACACAGCCCAGCCAGGGAGCCCAGGCCACAAAGGAAGGACCATTGACGGAGATCCCTGTAGGTTTTCCTCATGCACCTCAGATTTGTCCACAGCAGGGGCCTGAGCCAGCCCTCCAGGCACCCGGTTCTAAAATCTAGTCAGAATAGGGCTAGGGATGTAGCTTAGTTGATAGAGTGCTTACTTAGCATTCATGAGACCCTGGCTTTGCTCCCCAGCACCTACGCCTATAATCTGGAGGTAGACAGCATTCTGGAGGTAGACAGAGAATCAGAGAAGTTCAAGGATATTCTGGGCTACAAAATGAATTCAAGGACAGTTTGGGCTTACATGACAAAAGGAAAAAAGTCTAGTCAAAGTAAGTTCCAAACAATGAAAGCCTAGTGTTCTCTGTGTGTGTGTGTATGTGTGTTTATCTGTGTGTGTCTATGTCTCTCTCTCTGTGAATCTGTCTCTCTGTGTGTGTGTGTGTGTGTGTGTGTGTGTGTGTGTGTGTGTAGGGATTACAGGGGTCTGAGCAGGTAAAAGCATTTCCTACCCCTGACCACATACAATCTGTCTGTGGGGTATCTACCCTCTAGCCCTGGATGACGTTCAAATAGTCAATTGTCCTGGAGCCCCCAAAGGACATGTGTTCTTCTGAGGTACACAGTAGTAGGTTTCTTGCAGTCACTCTGTTCCCAGACCCCTCCTAGCTGACTGACATTCTGAGAGAAAGGGCATATGATTGATTTTCTTCTCACTCTGACAAAAGCCGCGTAAACACAAATATACTTAATTTGGCTCAGAGTTTAAGGATACAGTCCCATGGAGGTGATGCAGGGGGCAGGACCCTGAGGTTGTTAGGAGGCACTGAGGAATGGAGCTGGTGTCCCAGCTTGTGGCATGGTGGTCCCTGAAGTAGGGTGGGCATCTCCTCTGCAATTAAACATTTTGGAAACTCCTTTGTAGATTCACACAAAGGTATATTTCTGTGGCAACTCAAAATCCAGTCAAGTTGAGGGTCCAAATTAACTACCTAATCTGGAGCAAGTGACAGGGATTCTTGGAAGTATGAACAGGCAAGGCTCATTACAGCCATGCCTGTCTCCTTCTGCCATGGTGACTGTTGACACTGGAGAAGGTGACTGCTCATTAAGCTAGCCCAGAACACAGGATATCAAGCAGAACCCCTGGGACCATCATGGCAGGAAAGCCATGGGGAAATGCAGCTCATCTAGGCCCATTGTCAGTGTGTGGGAGACTGTGAGAGTACCTTCTTACTGCAACATCCTGACAGAAGGGGTAAGAGATCTCTCTTGAGCCTCTTTTGTTGGGGTTCTGGTCTCACTCAGGAGGGCTCCTGACAGGCACCCCCAAGTCTGCCTGACAGGAAACTTTAACTACATACATGACAGGCACCCCCGACTGCACAGTCGGTAACCTGGACTAGTACACACAGCTACTACCTACCCCAGTCACTCCATGAAGGTAACACGGCGCCTCACGGGCAGGAGTGTACTGACATGCAGTGTGCTTAACTCTGATTTTACCCTAGTTTCCAGATCAACCACAGGACCACCATCAATCTCCTGGTCTGGAGGAGGTCATCACCACTGTCTCTCGGGCTCAGGGAAAACTGCCTTTGACAGCTTCCCACACACAGGAATCCCCGTGGGTGTCTCAGTTCAGCTGGGCTCTAATGACTCCCTCATAGCACATAACTTTCCCAGCACATCTCAGAACAGTCTTGAATATTTTCCAAAAGCATTACCTCCTGGAAAACATTTTCAAAGAATACTGAAGGCCTTTAGTGCCTTTTCAAAGTGGGTTTCAGCCATATTTGAAAATAATCTTTTTTTTTTTTTTTTTTCCTTTTGGTTTTTTGAGATAGGGTTAATTGTGTAGCTCTGGCTGTCACAGAACTCACTCTGTAGACCAGGCTGGCCTCAAACTCACACAGATCCACCTGCCTCTACCTCCCCAGTGCTGGGGTTAAAGGTGTGTGCCATCACCACCCAGCTTGAAAAAAGCTCTTAATGAGAACTTTTCCCTTATTGTGGTACATCCAGGGTACAAGGCATTTAAATGTCTAATGATTCGCTCTGTGTAAAATGCTGGGGCCTTATTCCAAGACATGATCTAGCAGCTTTGTGAGGGTGTGCCTAAACAAGCTTTCCCAGCCACCTTCTTCATGCAGATTCTGAAGTCTGCTCATGAGCCCTACTAAATGGAGATCTTGAATTGTATCTATGACTTAATGGAGCACACACTTGTTCTCTTAGAACAATGCTCACATTAGAGCTGTTGTCACTGTGAGGTGAGCTGTGAGGAGATGGCCATGAGGAATCTTTCTGTTTCTTTGTTTTATTTTGAGACAGGGTCTGTCTGTGTGGCCCTGGCTGTTCCAGATTAAAGATATGGGCCACCCTGCCCAGCCCCCATGAAGTCTTAGCTCAGTCTTGAGGAGGGGGTGGTTTAAGCCACCGCTCACTGAGCAAGGCACCCATCTGAGTTGAGGTTAGCATCGCTATTGTGCACCGCTGAAATGTTTGAGTCAAATAACCTTTTCCTCTGGTGTAGTTCTGTGTTCCTCGTGATGCAAGTGAAAAATCTGACATTCATCCCAGCCCTGGAAAGATTGTAAGGCAGACTCCGGCAAAGGGAAACAAACAGAAAGAACAGATTTCTGGAATAAATGCAAACACCTGCCACACGGCAGCCATCTCCATCTGTAAGAGCAGGAGCACATCCCACATTTAAGCCATCTTCTTTTGTATTAATAGTATAATGATCACAACTAAAGGCTAAAAATAAGAACAACATCTACCATTAAGCCTCAGACATGTACAAGCATCTGTACAAGCATCTGTCAAGCATCATGGGACAGAGTGGGCGTACATGTGCTGGGGGAGTGAGGTTCTTCTGGCCATAGCCAGTGCTTTACTGAGAACTGCCACAAACTGCCCAGTTAGAAGAGGTGACTAGCTGGTATCAACCATCAGATCTCTATCCTCAACCAACTCATCCTATAGCTCCAAGACAGGCACACTTGGAGTCAATGCCATCCTGAGGGCTGCTGTTGAGGGCATGTGTTCAATCTACCTCACCATGAACTAGGACCATAGATAGTCCTTTGATAATCTTGTTGGGTCCTCCATACTTTCTACCAGGAGGCTTTCCCTCACCAAAGTCAACATCACTTGGCCAGACTGTGAATTGATCCCACTATCAGAGAGCAAAGGCCACCCCCATCCTTGCCCTGACTTTTCTGGACTGAGATGGCCCAGTGTGGCCACACCCTTCCTTGGGCAGGGACTGTGCACTTCTTCTGAGTCTCAGAGCTTCCCATGTATCATCTTAACCTCCCACATGGAGCTGGAATTTTTCACCCGAGTCTGCCTCCATGCTAGATGGTAACCTCCACCAGGATAAGCCGTGGCTACATAGCCTGGTTCTTAACACACATGACATTCCAAACATATTGCTGAGAGAGTCAAAGGGGCCTTGACATGTTTGCTTTCTTCCTTCAGAAAGGCTTTGCATGAAGAAATTACTTTGAAGACAGTCATCACAACACACCTCTTCCCCCTGAACTTGGGGACATGTCTTTCTTCCCTGCCCTTGTTCCTAACTGCCAGTGATGGATCTGAGAAGAGGCCAGGCTGCTACCATCCTGTCTGTTCTTTAGTTCTCACTCCCATCTCCAGGAGGTGATGACACATGCCTCTCCTTGGCCTCAGGTTCTATCTGTACCACCCAGCCGCCCTGGTTCTCCTCATCTTTCCTGAAAAGCTTCCCAGTTGAATTCTGATTGCGGCTTGCATCCTGCTGGGTGCAGGGGCAATCACTGGGGTGTGTGGGGCCATCACAGGATTCTGGGACCTCACAATCCAGTGTGAGAGCAGTGGTGTCTAAGCAATGAGACACCTCACCCAGCAAGACTGCTGAGCTATCCCTCGGCAGCTTGTCTGGGTAGAGGCCACTTGGCTTCTTTTTAAAAATTCTGAGGATGTTGGGCATGGTGAAGTAAGTCTTTAACCCAAGTACTTGAGAGGCAGAGACAGGTGGATCTCTACAAGGTTAAGGCTAGCTCAGCCTACATAGACTAGGCTGGCTTCAAACTCACAGAGCTCCACCTGCCTCTGCCTCCCAAGTACTGGGATTAAAGGTGTGCACCACCACTGCCAGGCTGATTTTTTTTTTTAATCCTTCAAATAACTTAGCTTATTATACAGGAGAAGTTACTCTTTTGCCCCAAACAATGTAGTCATCAAGTCATCATTGCTATAACCAAATAGCCTACAAGATGCAACTTGAGAAGGGGAGAGGTTATCTTGGCTCATGGTTTAAAAAGATACAGGCACTCATGATAGGGAAGGCATGGTGGCAGAAGATAGCTGCTCAGTCATGTTGTATCTGCAATCAGGAAGCAGAGGGTGGGACAAGAAGTAGGGCTGGGTAACACCCCCACCTAGTAACTTACTTTCTCCATCGAGGTTCCACCTTCTAAAAGTTACAGCCTTCCCAAACAGCACTATTAGCTGGGGACCAAGTGTTCAGACACCTGAGCCTACGGGAGACTGTAATCAAGCTGTACTATAAAGTTAGAAGGTAAAAGTTTGTATAAAATATACATGCATTGAGTTATTTGCCATTATCCATGTCTTCTGGTACCTACGTGGTGAGCATGTCCATGAAGAGATGAACATTCCATGAAGAGGTGAGCATGTCCATGCATGATGAACATATAGATGCTCTCTTCCTAAGGAGAGAGTTCTCCAACATGGTACTTGCTTAGGTCAAAGGACCCAAGTTTATATAACAATAATTTAAATTCCTCAGACTCTGCAGAAACCTGATCCAGGTCCCCTATAAGCCTACAATGAGGTAAGGGACAGAGCAGCACAGCAAAGACACTGTTGTAGCTTTAGTGGCAGAAGTTCCTAAACTAACTATACTCCCAAAACAAATGTAGAGCCCTACAGTGGCTGTGTTTGGAGAGAGAAAGTAACAAAGGTTAAATGGGAAGAGCAAAGCTCTTGTAAGGGCTTGGAGCTTTCATAAGAAGAGACAGGATGGGGCCGGGGTGTGACTTTGCTTGAGTTGCCTAGCACACACACAACCCTGAGCTAGACCCTAGTGCTGTATGGCACACTCTATAATCCCAGCACTCATGAGATAGGGACTGGAGGATCAAAGTTCAATGTCACCTTCAGGCTACCTGGCAAGTTTAAGGCAATATGAGCTACATGATACCCTATCTTGATGCTGCTACTACTATAACCAATAATAGTAATGTTCTTTTAAGAAGCAATGGAACAGAGCTCTCTTTCTTTCTCTTACTTGAGAAGCCATGGTCAGAAAGAGCCCACTTGAGGTCAGGAGACTCTCACCAGGAATCGAATAGGCAGCACCTTCACCTACACTTCCAGAATCAAGCACAGGGAACAATAAATGCCTGCCACTTAGCACCAGGAGGTAGTGTTTGTACTCTGATTCTGACAGGTCCTTGTCCTTGTCTTTAGATCTTCGTTTACGTTGCAATGAAGAACACTCTACAGGCAGGTCATTCAGCTCTGACCTTTCAGTATTGGTGTAAACCTCTCCTTTAGAACCTACGATCTGCTGAGCATGCTGGGCCAAGTAGCAAATCATTGAAACAACATAGGTGTTGCTGAATATTCCTTCACACTATGTGAAGATGTGTCACTGTGATTGGCCCAATAAAGAGCTCAATGGTCAATAGCTAGGTAGGAAGAGGGTTAGGTGGGACTTCTGGGGACAGAGAAGACTCAGAGTGGAAAAAGGGGGAGTCACCAGCTGGACACAGAGGAAGCAGGGCATGCAGGAGGAGAGGTAAAAGTCACGAGCCATGTGACAGCACATAGATTAATAGAAATGGGTTAAGTTATAAGAACTAGTTATAAACAAGCCTAAACTAAGGCAGAGCTTTCATAATTAATAATAAGCCTCTGTGTCATGACTTGGGCCCTGGCAGTGTAAACAAGCCTGCTACAATGAGGAAGCTACAAGATGGTAGGAGAACCAGGCTCAAAAAACAAACAACAAAACTGGTGAAGGCAAAGCCAGGGCGGCGGCAGCAGCCACATAGAGCTGTCATCACCATGCCTGTGGCTTCTGCCACCACTGCCAACTTCCTAAACACCAGCCCACCACTGCCCTGAGGCCCTATAGATGTGTTGCTGCCCCTGAACTCCACTGAAGGAATCTCCTGTCTCGTCAATGGGATAAATGGAAAACTCTCCTGGGCCAACCCTCACACAGTACTTATATTCTATGGGGGCAATCATCCTCACTGGTATGTGTAAGAGAACAGATTTTGTGCAGAACTCGGTCATTGAGATGGAAAAGAAATCAATCTGCAGGTTTGTTTAGAAGGCATCATCTGGCTCAGCCAATGAGAAGGCTGAAAAAGAAGTAACCATGGTGTTATCGTTCCCATGTCTTCACGAAGTTTATCCACGGGTGTTCAGAACCAAGCGTGCTCTCAGTGATGGAAGCACAATTCACACACACACGCTCAGCTGCAGTTCCTGACATTTGAAGATGCGTGGCTGGCCACTCCCCCGGCAGCCCCCAGACACACTCACACCCCACCAGGTCTTGCTCTTTTGGACCCCAGTCCTTTTAAGCCTTCACATTTGTGGTGGTTCCCCTTGGCTATAGACTTGATTGGGTTGAGATGTGCCTACTGAGTTCATGAACTGCACCCTTGGGTGTGTCTATGAAAGCATTTCCAGTTAGATCTCAGGGGCTCTGAGCTAGCGTAGATTCATCTCTTAATAGGGTCAGAATGCAAAACCGCACTGAAAGGTGGCTGAAGGTAGACTGTGGGGCCTAGCTGCTGGAGAAAGTAGGTCTCTGGGAATGCCTTACCCGGCTCTTCCTCTGTTGTTGTCCCGTCAGCCCTGAAGATGCTCTTTCACCACAGTCCCCTGCTGTCATTATTTTCTGCCTCCCAGCAGGCCCCCACACATGGAGCCAAGTGAACACTGACCGGGTTCTTGGCACTATGAGCTGAAATGAATCGCTTTCCCCTTCCTGTTAGGGGCTTGAGCACAGTGTTTAGAAAACTAACTGGCACCGGGCGTTGGCGGTGCACACCTTTAGTCCCAGCACTCACAAGGCAGAGGCAGGTGGATCTCTGTGAGTTCTAGGCCAGCCTGGTCTACAGAGCGAGTTCCAGGTGAGGCTCCAAAGCCATAGAGAAACCCTGTCTCGAAAAACAAAACAAAGAAAGAAAAAAGAAAAAGAAAAGAAAAAAAGAAATTGTCAGGACTAGCTATTCAATATGAGTTTTTTTTTTTTTTTAAACTCCCTCTGAAGCAGTATGTTATTTCCAGCAGTTTCCATACCAAAGTGTCACGAGCCCTGTGATGTTAAACAGCAGAATAGTCTTTCACCATTCTGAAGGCCAGACATCCAGCCCAGTAGAAGGGCTGGTCTTTTTGGAAGCTCTGAGGGGAGTCTTCATGTCTCTTTCCTGACTCCTGAGGGTTACCTACAGTTACCTAAGTGTTCCCTGGGTTTGTAGGTGCATGGTTCCAAGCTGTGCATCTGATATATAGGATGATTCCCCAAAACCAAACAGCTGCCATTTTCAGCACTCTCAAGATTGTGCACAAAAGTTCATCACAGCTGGACCTGTTTACTTCACTTACAAAAGGAGTGGAGAGAGGACCTGGATGTAGTGGGGACCAGGTGGAGGAAAACCTCAGCCAAGTTTCCAGCCAACCCTCTCTACCAGTTGTATGCAATTCTGCTCTGATTGTGAGCATATAGAGCATATAGCTTAGATGCGGAAGAAGCAGGGAGGAGGTTCCACTATACACCACTGGGAAAACCATCATTCCCGCTGGATGCAGACCTGGCAGTGTGGCTGCTTGAAGACCACCATGCTCCTGCTGTAAGCCGCAACCTGTTAGTCTATGAGGAAGCCGGATGAACTCACTAGTTCCCTGGGTGAAGTTGGGACCTCAGGAGGAAGGCTAGACATTGTTTGCATCTCCCTCAGGGAATGAATCTTAACAACAGTGCCCCTCTTCACATCCCTCCCTCTTTTAACTTCTTTCTTTAGGGACAGTTGTCAATTGCATTTAGGTCTTATTTAAGACTTACATAATTTCATCCCAACATCTCTTTGTCAGCTTGGCACACAAGCTGGGAACAGTGCCTCAGTGAAATTGTCTAGATCAGATTGGCCTGTGGGCATGTCTGGGGGTACGAAGAGGCTGTCTGAATTTATGTGGGGAAACTAGCCTGGAAGAGGGAAATGCCACGTGTCATGGTTTGAAAGAAAATAGCCCCAAAGGGAGTGGCACTGTTAGAAGGTGTGGCCTTGTTGGAGTAGGTGTGGTCTTGTTAGAGGAAGTGTGTCACTGTGGAGGCAGGCTTTGAGGTTTCATATATGCTCAAGCCACTCAGTGAGACAGTTTACTTCCTGTTGCCTGCAAGATGTAGGACTCTCAGCTACTTCTCCAGCACCGTATCTGCTTTCACGCCTCCATACACCCAGCAGCCATGCTCTCCACTGTAACCCTCTAAAACTGTAAGCTGCCACCTTAATTAAATGCTTTCCTCTGGAAACCCTAACTAAGACACACCATTCCCTGAGTTTGGGTCCTGGGTTGTGTAAGAGCAGGGGAAGTGAATGGCTCTTCAGTCTGTTCCGGGGTGTGCACGTCACATGACCAGCTGCTTTGCGTTCCTGCCTCCCTCGCTTCCCCACAGGAACGGACGGAACAGGTAACTGGAACTATGAGCTGAAACAAACCCTTTCTCCCCTAAGTGATGTTTTGTCTGGGTGTCTCATCAAAGCAACAGAAATGAAGCTAAGACACTAATTTACCCACATCTTCCAAGACCTTCTCTCGAAACAGCTTACAATCGTGGTTGGGATGAACACAGGAGGCTGCAATTCAGCCAACAGCACACACTGCACATCGTCCTTGGCACTGGTCATTCTCTTCTGGAATCCTGGCAGTGACCCTGAGACAGCTCCCACATGGGAGTTTGACTGTCCCTGTGGTCAGGGGTTTCCACAGACTCCCAGAGGCAGGACTTGCCTCGTCTACAATATGACACTGCTGGGCCCTTTCATTCTGCCATCTGGAACCAATTCATAAAATCAGAAAGGAGACGTTTATGCTGCCTTTAGGAACCTAGCAGAAAATCAGCTTAAAGGTGAAAGCTATTCAGATTACAGCACTGCCCACACTTATTTAAAGCTTTCTGTCTCCCTCCTTCCCTCCCTCCCAGCCCCAGCTTTCCTGGCTTGCTGTTGGGCTCACCAAACCCCATATGGAATCTGATAGGCAGCTAGCTGTACCTGTCTTCACAGCCCCCAAAGCCTTGGGCCACACTGACATTCTAATGCTGTCCTAAGATGCCAAGGTGGGAAGTCTTTTCCAAAAGTCCCTGTGCCAAGGAAGATGGGAGAAGCTGCCAGCGCCCCAGGACTTGCAAAAACTGAATTCTTCTCCAATCCAAACTCCAACTGTGGGTGGTCACTATGGCAGAGGTTCTTAAGAAGCCCTTCCTAGCGTCCCTAAGGCCCACTAACCAGATGTCCTGTGGCCCTCACCTACGAACCTAGCTGTTGACACTTGGGCATGGCTGTGCTGACCCAACCGGCCAAGAGGAAAATGATGCAGGTAATTTACCCTCTGTATGTGTCTTGAGTTTTGTCTGGTTTGTTTTTATGACACTGGGCCTAGAACCCACGAATCGCCACAAAGGCTCAGCACCACTCCCCACCCCTTCATCCCCCCACCCCCGTGCCCTGTATATTTTAAGAGTTCTTTTACCAAATCATCTAAAGTGGTTGAGAAAACACTGAAAAAAGAAAAATTTGGGTTACTAAAACATTCTAAAAGGTTTTTTATGTACTCATCAGCATGGTTGGCCTGACAAGGAATGGCTATTTAGTGGGCTAAAGATAGCCCACGATAAATTATAATTAGGATCTTGGACCTGCAACATTCAAACCTCTGCAAAGTCAATTTTGATGAAATTTTTAGCCTCTGCAGACAAAGCTTCTTTCCAGGAATTCTCCTTCATAATAGACCACAGCCAAGACAAACCATCTTCCTCAGAGTAGGTCTGTCTGCCCTCCCACAGGACGGGACCGCAGCAGGCATAGCTTCTCTTCAGTGTCTTCCTGGCTGAATTTAGAACCACCTGTGAGACTCAAGTACAGCTCTGGGGTGTGTGAGAGCTTTCAAGAGAAAATTAAGTGAGATGCCTCACAGAAAGAGTAGAAGGGGAAAAGCCAACCACCATAGGCATTCTCTCTCCCTCCTTCTCTTTCTTTCTTCTCCCTTGTCACCATGATAGGAGGTCCCCTGCTCCACCATGCCCTCTGCACAATAAATAAGTCCTTCCTTCTTTTCCCCTCAGTTGGTTCTGTCAAGTATGGGCACAGTGATTAAAAAAAAAAAAAAAAAAAAAAAAAAGCAATATACTGTTTAACTGCTTGATGGCCAGAGCCCTGGTGTCCTGGTGCTGGGGCAGGGAGAGCTTGGGCAAGGAAATCAAAGCTATTCACTCATACTCAAAAGGCTCTGTTCCATGCCCTGGGCTTACACTCTTCCTCTTTGCCGCCCTGGCCTCAATACCGTTGACACTTGAGCTGGGCAGTTCTCTGTGTGTGCCTGTCCTGTGCACTGGAACACAATCAATAGCACTCCATCCAGGAGTGTCCCTCCCAGCTGTGACAACTGACATATTCCTGATCTCACCACATGTCCTAGCAGCGTTTTATCATCACCTTCCAGTCCCCACACCTTCCTGGTGGCTAAGAACCCTTCAAAACTGACCCTCACTTCTTAGGTGTGTGAACAGCGGCTTTCATTTTCCCTTTTCCTGTGCGCATAAACTCTCCTCAATCACACCCGTTGTCATAGCAACGCCAGCATCTCCCCAGGGCTTCACCCTCCCCTCTCCTCCTTCCACGCTGACACTGGTAGTGATCTTAGTCGCTGGGATTCCATGGCCCCATGTCTACCCACATTCCATTGTTCTAGCAAGGAAATCCTCCTGCCCTGCTCCTAGAAATGACATCCCACCCCAGTCCACATCGAAAACCTGTTTCCCAGCCAAGATCTTGAGAGACCATCAGTCAAGGTTCACACAGGACACAACGCTCAAACTAAATTGAGGTGTGCTATGTGGAAAAGAGCTGTGATAAAGGCATAATCGGGGGTTCGAGGCTTCCCAGAGGATGGTGTGGCCACAAGAGCCAAGCATAGTGGATCTGGGAAACCCTGGGTAAAAGGGACCAGAGCTTGAGTGTTTAACAAGCCCTGGGAGCCTCTAACCACAAGCAGGAGGCTGTTCTGAACAAGGACCCTTAGTCACTAGTCAGAGGCAACTTCCTGAGGACTTGATCTCCACGCCCATCTCTTAGCTCCTGATGGAGATCCCCGCCGGCTGAGTGCAGACATGGTTTGGTGTGCCTGTGCAGGTCAGCCTTAGGGTACATAGAGAAGGTGGGCTTGGAGGTATCTGAGCATTGCTGTGTTCCTGGGGCCTGTTGTGGACTTTCACACTGTAGTTTCCACACAGTGCCAATGTCCTGTCATTACCTCTCAGCATTTCCCTTTGTGGTAACACTCTGCCTTTTGTGAAGCTCTGGGTCAGGCCAGATGTCACCTCCTCAGAGGTAGTGGTCCTAACCCCTTAAAAGGGATGCCTCATCCAGGAATTTGGGGCCTCTAAAACCTGAAACCCACCCTATAGTAAGAACTCAGTGCATGCCTGCCTGCCTGCCTATCAGGGGACTGCAGTGAGTGGAGGCACTGACATTTACCTGACGTAGACCAAACATCTTTATTTTCTCAGTCATCCACACATACTTGCATGCATCTAGGCATACACCCAAGTATCCATCCATCCATTCATAGACACACAGATCTAATCATCCATGCACACATCTGTACCCACCTACCTGTCCACATATCGGCATCCACAATTCACCCCTCTACTCATATTCATGACTCAATCTACCCATCTAACTCATCTATCCATGCACCCACCCACCTGTCCTCAAAGTATACCTCCCCTTTCCTTTCAGCACCAGCATCACTCCAAACAAATCTGTGATGTAAACATCAGCCTTAGCTTTATCCCCTCCCCTGGCTTCGTCTTTGAGTTGGGATTGCAATAGGCAAGTATTGGTGAGACACGACTGCAGGCAGAGATAGCCTTGCCTTTATTAAAAGGCAGCACAGGCCATCTGTGCTAGTTAGGTTTTTGTCAACTTGACACATACCAGGGTCATCTGAGAAGAGGAAGGTTGAGGACATACTTCCATCAGATTGTCCTGTGAAGCAGGCACAGCCCACTATGGGTGGTGCCATCCCAAGGCAGGTGGTCATAAGGTACAAGAAATCAGGCTGAGCAAACCATAGAGAGCAAGCCTGTAAGCAGCATTCCTCCATGGTGTCTGCTCCAGTTCCTGTCCTGTCTTCTCTGAATGACAGACTGTGACACGGGAGTGGAAGCCAAATGAACCCTTCTCTCCCCAATTTGTTTTTGGCCATGGTGTTTATCACAGCAACAGAGAACAAACTAGGACAGCATCTCATCTCCATTGCAAAAACTCACACTCAGGAGGGAGAGATGCTGGGTGATTACAGCCATGTTTCTCATTTTTCCATCCGTTAAGACAGAATGAAGAGTACCCTGATGTTAAAAAGCAAAATGCTGGACAGGCATTGGTGGTGCACACCTTTAATCCCAGCACTCGGGAGGCAGAAGCCATCCTGGTCTACAGAGCGAGTTCCAGGACAGGCTCCAAAGCAGTACAGAGAAACCCTGTCTCATAAAAAAACAAAACAAAACAAAACAATAGCAAAATGCCTTGTAGCATGCACCCTGCACAGTTTTTGCTTCCTAAGTACATTTAGCAACTATGCAATAAAACAGCAGAACCTCAAGTCAGTTGTGTAGACGTTTAAATGCACTCAAATACCCAGTTTGGTACTGCAAAGTGACAGGTCCTTAATCTGCCTGAAGCAAGGCTGTTTCCCTGCTCTGTGACACCAGCTGCTCTGCCAGGTACTGCTGTGTAACACCTTAATCACACTGCTCAAACACCTTGACTCTAAAGTTAAGGAGCTTCTCCAAACAAGCCTGACCTGCTTCCCAAAGAGCTTTGTGCTTCCGTGCAGATGCCAAGTCTTGTGTCATTGTCTTTTCTCATTAAAGCTGGGAAGTGAGCATGGGGCCAGGGCTCAAGCCTGCCTGAAAAACAGAATGGGCTTCTGCATTCAACAGGAGCCTGGCTTGTGGGAATATTTTCCATGCTCATAACTGCACCAACTCATGCCTCTGAGTTGTAGCCCTCATTGTAGGGTTATCTTCAAAGAGACACAAGAAACAGTAGGATGGAAGGAAGCAGCTTCAAGATTATAAGTGATTTTACACGGAGAAATGGAAAAAATTTGAGATGATGGGAAAAGCTGGGGACACAAAGGTCTTTGTGCCCATAGATCACTAGGAAAACTAGAAACATTAAACACACAGGATTTCTCAATGGAAGAGATAAAATACCTGTTTTCCCACCCTGAAGGTTGAAAGTGAATTTTGTTAATGACCTGGTGACCTTTATTCTGTCTGTGGCAGGAGACCTCACCCAAATCCCCCAGAAAGATTGTCCCAGTTTCTTTCCTCCCAAGACTATTACCCATCCTTAGGGAGATGTCACATGTACTTTACGGCCTGCTGACCTCTGTGCTGTCACTCAAAGACCACACTAGATTCCAGGCCTTTTAGCTATGGGACCCACCCTCATGGTTACATGTATTTGTAGAGGAGTTTCTATATAATCACACCTTAAGCTTTATTGTACACACCTGGAATTGGAATGATTGTTGCTTGAAACCTTTTCCCAAGTTGTACTTGTCTTAAATATGCTGACAATGAACCACCCGGGTTAGATCTAGGTTGACAAAGTCAATCTGAGCTGGGTTTTCATCCTCATCTCTTTGAAGATTCCCTTCCCTTCCCTCCCCTTCCCTTCCCTTCCCTCCCCTTCCCTCCTCTTCCCTTCCCTTCCCTTCCCTTCCCTTTCCTTCCCTGGATTTCTGCAGGGTCCTCCTCAGTGTGAGGTTATCACTGTCAGTCGGTCTGAGGGCCCCGGCAGATTGCTCAGTGGTTAAAAGCACAGAGGGCCTGGATTCAGTTCCCAGCCCCCACGTGGCACACACAACCATCTGTCCATAGTTCCAGGGGACCCAACACCCTCTTTTGGCTTCCAAAATGTCTTACACATGTTATACACATAAATTCAGCAAAGTACACACATATATAAAAATAAATCATGTTAAAAACTCAAGGGAACCCTTAGAGAAAGAACAAGGAAGCCCCAATGTTGCAGGAGTAGAAAGAATTAGGAAAGCACTGAGAGAAAAGTGATAGAAAAAAGGAAAAGAAGGCATACTTAACACACCACACACATGCACACACACATGCACACCCATACACACACCACACACTCACACAGACACACATACATACACACACACCACACACACTCACATACCACACCCTCACACACACACACAGACAAACACAGAGACACACACCACACAGACACACACACTCACATACCATACCCTCACACACACAGAGAGACACACACAGAGACACACACACACATACATACACATACACACACAGAGACACACACCACACAGACACACACACATACATACACACACCACACACACACACACACACACACACACAGAGCTGTGGTCTGGAAGCTACTGTCTGATTCTTCATGAGAAGTTCAGTGTCATTAAAGGACCAATTACTCTGCCTGCCTCTTTAGCACAGCTTAAGTTGAGCCCTGGAGTGGGTCAGCCTACCAGGGGTCACACCTTCAAAGAAAACTGACTTCCCTAACAGCTATCAGTTGCTAGAAACTCCTCAGCTAGGGATGAGTCTTCTCTCTGTGCCCACCTCCTGCCCTCCTTGCTGGGATTTTGTCTGCTTGAGATTGCACAACTCTTGTGCATACTGTCACAATCACTGTGAGTTCATTTGTACAACTGTACTGTTGTGAGTTTGGTTTTTGTGGGTGGTTGTTTTGAAACAAGGTTTCTCTGTGTAGTGTAGCCCTGGCTGTCCTGGAACTTGCTCTGTATACCAGGCTGGCCTTGAACTCACAGAGATCCTCCTGCCTTGCCTCAGAGCGCTGTTATTAAAGGCATGAGCCACCATGCCTAGTGTGTGTCTTTTAGAAGGCTATGGGTGTTAATTTTGACTGTTAGCTTGATGGGATTGAGGAATGCCAAGGAAGTAAGTAAGTAAGCCACACTTTAGGGCATTTGCAGAGAGGATTAACTGACTAAACGGTTAAGACCCACCTTTGTGTGAGCAGCACCATCCCATGAGCTGAGGTCCCAGACGAAATAAAAAAGCAAATGCAGACAGCCAATCGAACCCCAGTACTCCTCTCTCTCTGCTTCCTGATGCACCCAGAGCAAGCAACCCCTCTCCAGCATAGGTGGGGGCTGTGCTGCCACCATGATGACTGGACCCCTGTGCCATGAACCAAAACAAACCCTTTCTCACTAAAGTGGCTCCATAGACAGTGCTCTATCATAGCAGTGAGAAAAGGAAGACAGCGGTCCTCTACCAATCAGCCTTCCCCAAAAGACGTTCAGCCCCGTTCTCACCAGTGCCCAGTAGGCTCACAGATGGAATTTTAGTGCCACCTCCGGGGCAATGCCTCCCTCCAAGAACAGCTCTGAGCTCTGCTCTCCCTGAGAATTCTGATGAGAAATGACATTTCTCAGATAGGGAAGGAGCATAAAAACATCACATGGTGCGTTGTCCCTGTCACATCCAGAAGTGCACCCAACCACAGAGGATGGGCAGATTCCTTCTCTTCCCCCATGGATTGTATAACCAGAGGCTTAGTACTCTGAGGCTTAGTACTCTGAGGCTTAGTACTCAAGACCTACAATCCTTGATGGTCACCAGCACTGCCTCTGAGCAACACTGTAGGCTCGCTCTACAGATAGGCATGCAAGAACAACACCTGACATTGACCTCTGGCTTCTATATGCATTCACCCCCCCACACACACACACACACACACGCACGCACACATGCACCACACATGCACACACACACACACGCACACACACACACATCCACACACACACACACACACATGCACCACACACACACACACACACATGCACCACACACACACACACACACACACATGCACCACACACACACACACACACACAGCACACACACACATGCACCACACACACACACACACACACACACACACACACACACACACACACACACACATGCACCACACACACACACACACACACACACACACACATGCAACACACACACACACACACACACACACACACACACACACACACACACACACACACACACATGCAACACACACACACACACATGCAACACACACACACACACACACATGCACCACACACACACACACATGCAACACACACACACACACACACACACACACACACACACACACACACCTGCCATGTAGTAATTTCCTCTGAATTAAAATATTCTATCCCTGGGAGAAGCTTGTTACTATTCAGAAAGCAGACAACTCACGAGTATCAGGAAGTCCCCAAAACTCACCAGGTTCACAAGTTCTCTCCTTCTCCAAAGTTATCTAAACAGTAAGAACTGCTGGGGGGTGGAGGGGTGGGGGAGAGACTGTGAACATAGAACTGCCTGCAGTTGTGCAGGGAACTAACTTCCTGGATGCATAGTCATCATCTATGATTGGATGGACTTTGGTGATGCAAATGCATTTGAGTTACCCATGCTCCTGAAAGTCTCCCCCAAACACTTACTGATTCACCAAGCTGGACTTTGGTTGTATCCTTACTTTGATCTATCATCAGTTTCCTGTCTGGGATGAGCAGATGTTTGTTTGCATAAAGGAAAAGGGAGGTGAAGCGCATTGTTGTAGACCCATCAAAGAGGCTTAGAGCCAACTGAAGAGCTGCTCCACAGCAAAGAGTGAAACAGATTGAGCAGTAAAGTAAAAGAGGTAGAATCAGGTTTTAAGACAAACTCCCACAAAGCCAGGATAATATAATCAGAGGCTGAAGAGACAGAGGGCGAGAAGCCAGTTCCCCATACAGAAGAATCAGATGTTTATGTGGGCACACTGTGCTCAGGAGTGGGGCATTGTCTGCACATAGTTGTTTCTTTCCAGGAAGAACTAGGAGAAGTTTGCAGGGAGAAACTTGACAAACATTCCTCCGGCCAGCTGATCAAGGTCAGAGCACAGAGTAATGATCCCAGTGTTGAGCCTCATCTTTGATACAGCATGAGGGACCTGGTGTATCTCTAGCCCTGTAACCCCAGGCTGTTTAGGACCCAGGCATCAGGCAGATCCTAATTAAGGGACAGTTTACAAAAGGGTTGACTGGGCCTCCTTAGAGATGTCAAGGTCAACTCAGGGAGATGCTGGAAAGCTGCCAGAGCTGAGAGGAGACATGAAAAGTGCCCCTGGATCCAGGGACACAAAAGAAGGACAAGGCAACCCAAGGAGCCTGAATAAAACATAGGCTCTCGTTAGTGCTAATGTATCGATGTTGGCTCATTAGTTTAACAAATGTACCCTACTATTCTGAGATGTTAGCAGTCAAGAGAATTGCTCTGGGACATCTAGGAACTGTGTGTTCCAGCTTAGCCATTTTTCTATAAGTCTAAAATAGTTCCAGCATAAAAAATCTATTTAAAAAATATAATTAACAAAGCAACCTGTGACTCATGGTTATGACATTAAAATATGGCCCACTGTACCCAGTCACTCCCAGGATATTTCTCATAGATTTTCATAAAGTTCCTCTCTTCTCTGTTGATGACCCAACCGGCCAGATATGAGGCTGGGTAGTCAGTGGACTGTGATGCTGGCCACATGGGAAAGCCCACAGGGCGGAGAGGAAGGTAGGGATGTACAGACAGACACAGTGTGCCCTTGGGCCTTACTGCATCTAAAGCAAGTTCACCCCTCACCTTTTTAAAAGTAAGGCTGCCTGTGCACGTGTTTATAAAGTTGGGGTGCTTGTTGCTGATGTTAGCATTGGACCATACCTCAGAAGAAGCAGAGTTCGGCTGGTCCTCTGACTTAGAAAAGAAAGAAATTTGGGGACCACATAAACATATCATCGGATCAATTGAAGCATGCCGGGAACCTCCCAGAGGAATGGCTCCAGCCTGCTTTTTATTTGCATTGATGTTTTGCCTGCATTTATGTCTGTGTGAGGATGTCAGACTTGGAGTTACAGACAGTTGTTAGATGTCATGTGTCATGTGGGTGCTGGGAATTAAACCCGGGTCCTCTGGAAGAGCAGTCAGTGCTCTTAACCACTGAGCCATCTCTCCAGCCCCCAACCTATTTTCTTTTGAAACACCACACTTCACTGTAAGCATCCCTGCTCTGTGCAGGGCTGAAGAGCAATGGGCCCTCAGGTGGCCATTTAAACGGTCACCTGCTGGCCATTATGATCACTCCTGCCATGGGTTTTGAGGAGGACTGGAGATTTCTATTTCAGTGACAAGGGAGCCTACACATCACTGAGTCTGGAGCAACTTATGTACAAACATTATGGGTCTCCCGGGAGACAGCCTTGGGAAAGTGACCGCTCCACACTTGGCTTCCCAGCCTTTGCTGACTGCTGGTTGTCAGCCTGCTTCCTGCCTAATTGGCAGCAGACCTGGTTGAGGAGGTGCCCTGTGACCCTGGAGACACACAGTAAAGATCAAAGTCACCCTTCAGTGCCTGAGGATGCTGGTGCCAGCATGTGGGAAAGTCTTGGGGCCAGGCGGCTGCAGGGGTGGGGGGTGGGGGGCAGCTTAGATCTCCAGGTCCAGGGGCAGTTTTCTTGTCATTTGCTTGCTCTAAAGGAGTCTCTACAGCAATCTTTAAAACTACACATCATGACAATAGTGACTGAGTGCTTTTGTAGGGAAACAGTATCCCAGGACAGGAAGGGAAGGGCCTGCATGAACCCATCACTGTGTGGCAGTCTTTGTTAATCTTTCAAGTCTCAAAGACTCTATGGTCCCACTGTACAAACAAGAATACTGAGGTTCAGGGTCATGGAGCCATTTATTCGGTGACACTCAGCAAGTGAGCACTAGATTCAGACCCTGCCCTAAACTTGTTCCTAAGCCTGCTGGCCTGGTACCCTCTCCATGGGCCTTCTGTGTGCATGTCCTCTGTGGTATATCAACTCAGGTTACTTCCCAGATTTCTATCCCCCTGTGGCTCTTGTCACATCTAGAACAGAATCCCAAGTGCTGTGAACACTAGTCTACCTGCCCTTTGGCTGCTTTCTGCTTCTGTCCCCATTACCTGGCTCAGTTGTGGCTGCCTCTGGCCTTTTCTGCCATGACTCATTGCCTCCATTGATAGCCATCTTTTCAAAGACTCCTCCCCAGATGCTGGTATCCACTGTCTAAAACATTTATACCCAAGGGATTTTCTGGAAAGAATACCAATAACACAGACACTAAGGCCAACAATTAATAAATGGGACCTTATGAAGCCGAAAAGCTTATGTATGGCAAAGGTCACCATTGGGCAGAGTGGCAACCTACAGAATGGGAAAAGATCTTTACCAATTATACATCTGATAGAGGGTTGCTATTATAATAAAGCAAGAACCTTTTAAAAACTAGACACCAAGAAAACAAATAACCAGTTGGTGGTGATGACGCACACCTTTAATCCTAGCACTTGGGAGACAGAAGTAGTTGGATCTCTGTGAGTTCAAGACCACCCTGGTCTACAGAGAGAGTTCCAAAACAGCCAAAGCTATACGGAGAAACCTTGTCTCAAAAAAAAAAAGAAAGAAAGAAAAAGAAAAGAAAAGAAAGAGAAAGGAAGAAAGGAAAGGAAAGGAAAAGAAAGAAAAAAGAAAAGAAAAAACAATTAAAAATGGGGTACAGAACTAAATAGAGGGTTCTCATAAGACAAAACACAAAAGGCTGAGAAATGCTTAAAGAAATGTTCAACATCCTTAGTCATTATGGAAATGAAAATTAAAACTACTTGGAGATTTCTTAGCCCAGTCAGAATGGCCAAGATGAATAAAGCAAATGACAGCTCATGCTGGCAAAGATGTAGAGTAAGGGGAACATTTATTCGTTGCTGGTGGGAGTGTAAACTTTTACAGCCACTGTGGAAATCAGTGTGGCAGTTCCTCAGGAAGCCAGGAATCGATCTACCTCAAGATCCAGCTCTATCACTCTTGGCCATCTACCCAAAGGACTCTACATCCTATCACAGAGACACCTGCTCATCCATGCTCATTGCTGCTCTATTCATAACAGCCGCAAAAGGCAACAGCCTAAAAGTCCATCAACTGATGAATACTAATGAAAATGTGGTACATTTGTACGATGAAATATTACCCATGTTTAAAAAAAGGAATTATGAACATCGTTGGTAAACCTAGAAAAAAATCATTCTGAACAAGGTAAATCAGATCCCAAAAGATACATATCATCTGTTTTCTCTTACATATAGATATTAATCTTCAAGCTTTCCATATGTGTGCCACAATCCAAATAACCACAGAGGCTACATACTCAGAAAGGGACCAGTGGGGAGGAGAGGATTTCCAAAGGAAGAGGAAATATAGAGTTATGGAGTGATAAGAGGAAAACTAAAGTAGGGAAATTAAATAGAGGGGGGTGGGAAAGAAAGGTAGAGAGGGGACTATGCGGAGGGAAAACTAACACTAAAGGGTCTTTTAAAAATCATATAGAAGCTTTCCTAAAATGTACACATAAAATAAAATCTAAATGAAATCACCTCATAATAGGGGAGATGACACCCCAACAAAGATATCTTATACCACCAAGTAAAACCTCTAGTGCCAGGAATGGGCTACATCTTGATGAGTCATTGGCCAGAAGGGTCCCAAGGACCACTGACTCCCACACATCTTGGAGCATCACAGACTATTGCCAAGTCTATTGGTTGCTCTCAACAACCTGATGGTAAGACCCTATTGCTGAAGACAACACTTTCTGTGTCATCAAACATGGAGAAGTCAAGCTGAACTAGAAGCTTCACCCCTACTGACTTGTGTTCACTGTCGAAGTCGCCAAGAACCTGAGACTAGACTGGTCATGGGCAGAAAACCTAACACTATTATTCTGCTAAAGGGACATAGCAATAAAATGACTCCTGATGACATATTGTTACACCCATAGATCAGTGCCTTGCTCATCCCATGAGAACCTGCTTCTTGCAATGTGTGAGAGTTAACATGGAGACCATACTTAGAGAACCAGAGACTATGCAGCACCCAGTCCTGATGGGGGATGTCTTTCTGTGTGCTGTGAATATATGTTTCTCTGATTGGTTGATGAATAAAGCTGCTGTTTCAGCCAATGGGCAGGCAGGATGTAGCCAGGTAGGAAGTATAGGTGGGGTTACCAGACTAGGAGAATTCTGGGGAGAGGAATGCAGAGAGTGAGTCACCATTTAGCTACTGGGAACATAGGACACCTAGGAATTCTCTGGTAAACTAAGACCATGTGGAGATACATAGATTAGTAGAAATGGGTTAATAATTAAGAGAGAGCTAACCAATAAGAAGCCTGAGCCATCAGCCAACAGTTTATAATTAGTACACACCCCTGTGTTTATTTGGGACTAACAGCTTTGGGACTGAGCAGGACAGAACCTTCTGTCAGCACAGTCCTAATAGGATTTCTTCATTCAACCCCTACTCTTAGGGCTCAGGGATCTATACAGAAGAAGAGGGGAAACGATTGTAAGAGCCAGGGGTAGGGGATGGAAGACACAACAGAAAAGATGCCCATATGAACTCATAGAGACTCTGGAAAGCACACACAAGCCCTGCAGGTTCAAACCAGGTGAGTGTCTCAGCACTGAGATGGAGATGTGGACATGGCTCCCACCCCTAACCAAGAAACTGTCTGCAATTAGTACCACTGACAACAGGAAAATCAGCTTTCTCCAATGGAGTCTCACTGGGTCACACTGGCCCCGTGCCCGGTAGTAGCTGGCCAATACAAAATGAACGTCATAGTTGTCCTCTGTCTATTGTATTTAGTGGCAGAGTTTTTGCAGGCAGCTGTTAGAGACAATGCCTGTCACACTGTATTTGAGCTTAGGGCTAGTGAACATGCTCTTGGCCCTGGAGGATATTGTCCAAGACTGACATGCTAGGAACCACAAAACAGTACCAACTTTAAATTTACCATGCTTTTTTTCCACCTTATCCACATTCACCCACAACAAAAAAATTAACTTAATTAGGACCAGGAAGTAATAATAAAATAATTATAGCAATGTATCATAATAAAAAGTTATTCTAAACCTCATGAATTTGTGAATTGTACAGTTCTAGAAATCGCCATTTAATATTTCTGGACTGTGGCTTAACAGGGGTTTACCAGGGGTCTCTGGAACCACAGTGCTAATAGAGGAAATGGGCTGGCCAGCTCTTTACTGACCTCTCTTGCCTGCCTGCCAGGCCCCGTGTCTTTGCCTGGCTGATTTCCTGCCTCAGGTTCTGGTCTAGTGCGTGGCCTTCTCTGCCAACATTTGCCATTGTATGGGTGGAGTGGACACAGGCCTTGCAGGGCCTCCCATCCACCTTCAAGTTGGCCCTTGAAGTTCCCTTTGCTGGGAGCAGAGGAAGGAAGCGACCCAGATGAGAGGCCCTCAGGTGATGAGGCTTCTGGGTGAAAGGTCAGTAGAGGAGGGAGACAGTTCATCAGGTTGCACCTAGGATTAGTGGCTTTGGTCACAGCTTGGTGATGGAAGACACCCAGTGGGGATGGCCCACAGAGAGTCTGTCTGCTGGGGGGGGCTTCCTGAGTAGGCCCTGGTGACCCCTGCTCCAAGTGGCTTCCACTCCCTAATGACTGCATGAATAGCAACAACTCCCAAGAAAAATAGAGGGGGAGACACACACACACACAGAGAGAGAGAGAGAGAGAGAGAGAGAGAGAGAGAGAGAGAGAGAGAGAGAGAGAGAGAGGTGACTAATCTGTGTCTCCTATCATCCTGTAGCTTGCAAAGTGTCATCCTTCCTCCCAACCCTCAGATCCCTCAGGCAAGCATTTGAGGACTTTGCTTGTTTTGTAAGAGATGAATCTAGCAGGGAGCTCTGGCTGGAAGGGGTCAGAGGCTCTGCCTTATGATTGGCACAGACTCCTCAGGACCCTGGGAGAGCCAGGGACCCCATCGGGATGCCTTGAGAATCCATGGACAGGGTTAGAAATAAATCACTCATGTCCAAGATACATGGCTAAGAGTTTCTTATACTCAAAAGCACACAACCTCTGGTGATGATGGTATTTTGACACATTCTGGCAGAGTAGAAGTTATCCAGACAAAAGAGGCATGCCTTCTTCCTCTTGAAAGAGTCTCAGCTAAACTGGAGCCGCAGGAAGTATTGGAAGCACAGGCCAGTACTGTTTGAGAGAATGAGGATTCCAGCCGACTTTTGAAAATGAGATCCTTTGCCCTCTGGGCTGGTCCCACTGTGATGGCTGACTCAGTGTCACTACCAGCCAGGGGCTTCTTCTGGATCCTGGTTTGGCCTTGTCATGTACTTGGATTTAAGCTGCATACAGAATCATCTTCAGAAGTAAGCTGCTGAGGGTGCCAAGAATGGAGCATCTAGTGCCTCATGTCTCAAGACCAGCCAGAGGCCGGCACAAGATGGCAGCCTAATGGCTGTCATGCCCCAGCAGCCCATCATAGGCTACTCCAGAGTCAGAGGGTTGCCTGCTGCTAAAGGCCCTGAGGTGCCTTCAGGCTAGCTGTCAGTTAAAGTCTTTAGTGGAGCCAGTGACCATGTCTCAGGCCCTAGGCCCAGGGATCTGCATCATCTCCATCACTCAGGACACTCTGGACCACTTGTCTTTCCCACTGACAAATAATGACCTGAGGACCAGGAGGGACAGGATCCTGGGGACCTGGGAAAGATGCCTTGTCCCTCCCCCAGAGAATTGGGAATAACCAGCTGTGTAGTAAGTGCTTTTTAAAAAAGTACTTTTAGTTATTTGAAATCATAATATAATTATATAATTTCTATCCTTTCTCTCCTTTCGCCAACCCCTCCCATGCACCCCCTTGCTCTCTCTAAAACTCATGGCCTCTATTTAGTTGTTGTTTTACACACACACACACACACACACACACACACACACACTCCTAAATATATAAATACAGCCTTCCCAGTCCATATAATGTTATCTGTATGTATATTATCTCAGTCGAGGCTGACCACTTGGTATTTGGGGGTACCCAATTAGGGGGCTTTTTCCTGGGGAGGGACCATTTCTCCTGCTTTCAGCATTCTCCAGTTGTGCTTAGTTTTTTGTCTAGGGTTGACACTCTGAGATCACCCCCTCCTTCCTAGGTGGTGCTTTAATGGATAGTAGAGAATGAAACAACAGGGGAGAAAAAGACAGTCTGCTAAGAGGAAATGACATCTGAAGTCAAGATAAAAGAGTGGGATATAGCAGACAGGGATGAGGCTAGAAGGACCACAGGACAGAGGCCAAGTGAGCTGCCATAGGAAGTGATGGGAATTCAGGTGTGCCAACCCTGGTCACCCTAGGGAGGCACAGGATTGCAGGGCAGACCACAGTGAAAGGCGGACCCTGGGGACGTGTTGCATGAGGACATGTGAACAAGGGAAGTCAAGGGCCAGAGGAAGGAGTCCCTGAGATCTGATGCTCCCCACAGGCACAACATGCAAAGTAAGTGCTTGAGGTTGCCCCTGAGCCTCAGGACTCCACAAAGCTGAGAAAGGATTGAATACTCATCTTGACCCCCAGGGGGCACTAGGCTTCTCTGCATCAATCTGGTTCTGCTCTCTCCCATTAGCCACTTCTAAGGTGGAAGCCAAAGCCTTTGCTTGATTTTGTGACAAAAATACCTCATTGCACTAAACAGCAACTCTGAAATATTTCCTAAAGCAGATCCCTAACTCTCTAAACTCAAACGTTTTGTCTTCCCACTGCAAGACAGCTCACCTCTGCTGGGCTTTTAAAAGCCTTGCAGACTGCGTTGGGCTGGATGAATAGCCGGCCCCTTATAGCCTGCTGTGTCCCACAGGCACCCCGCTTGTCCCAAGCACTCAGCATAATTATCGCCCTTGACATTGCTTCTGCAGAACTGCCAGATCCATTAGCCAAATCCACTGAAAATGTGGGTCATTTCTTTCTTTTCTCTTTCAATTTCCTACTCTAAAGGGCACTGCCTTTTAAAGCTGATGAGAAATCCAGAAGGGCTTCAGGGTGAGTGGTAAAGGCTTGCTGGCTTAAATATACACCGTCACTTTATGAATAGATTGTAACATTAACAGGGAATGATGCTAAGAAGTGTTTGTAGACATTTAACAGTCCAAGGGCCACCATCACCTCTATATAAGTAGTGAGTGAAAAAAATCAATAAAATAAGGACCTTAAGGCAGAATAAACAGCAACGTGTATTAATTCACTAGAAGAACCCAAGAGGCTTGGGAGCAGAAGTCCAGTCTCTGTGTTCCCTGGCAGGGTGGGAAAAGGGGCACTGAGAGCATTTAATTTTGCTGAAGGTGTGTCAAAAGGTACCTGATATTATATGCTCATAGGATGATGATAAATTGGCAAAAATTTTAAAACATTAAGTGTGTCTTCATCCAATACACAAGAATATAACAAGCAGTGCTGTGGGCACAGTCCAGTTGGTAAAGTGCCTGCCGCCAAAGCATGAATTCTTGAGTTTGGCACCCGGTACCCACGTGAAAGCCAGGCATTATGCTGTGTGCCTGTAATTCTACTGGGAAGGGAGAGATAGGAGGATTTGGGGCTCCCTGTCTGCTTGGCCCAGCCCAATGAGCTCCCAGTTCGGTCATCCCCAGGGTTCTGCCTTTTGCTTTGGTCTGCCCTGCAACCCTGTGCCTTCCTAGGGTGAGCAGGGTTGCCAATAAGGTGGAGGGCAGCTAAGGAAGAAGTGATGTGGGTCTCTGGCTACCACACTCACTCCTATCTCCATATACATAAGTATACATGAATACATACATATGCCACATATATACTGTCATATGCTCTTGCGTACATACAAAGTGTAAAAAGTACACATTCATTTTCTTTATTTTTTTTTAATGTTTGGGATTTGTTTGGGCTTTTGTTTATTTGTTTGTTTTGTTTTTTTTAGGGATAGAGTTTCTCTGTGTAGTCCTGGCTGCCTTGAAACTCACTCTGTATACACTACCAGGCTGTACTCAAACTCAGAGATCTGCCTGCCTCTCTCTGCTCCTGAGTTCTGAGATTAAAGGCATGCACACACTGCCTAGTTTACAAATCTCATTTTCAAGACCAATTGTTGGGAATAGCAACAGGAGCCCGGCCTGTGACCCCATCGTAGACAGGGGACAACTGAGATTTCAGGTCAGCTTGAGCAACACCAAAACCAGGATGAAGGAGGAGAGGGAGAAAGAGAAGGAGGAGGAAGAGGAAGAAACAAGATAATACATGTAGCAAAGGGCATGCATGTTCACCCAAGCACATCTCCATAGTGAGGAATCCAAGTGTCCAGCACCAGGGAACCAGTTGCATAAACAAGAGCCCAAGGTATCAGGGACCCACAGAGAGCAACTGGGCAGGTCCATCTCCTGGCCTGGGAGGGACTTTGTCATATCTGAAGTGTTTATGGCTGGCCATGATTTGTAGTGATTGAAGCCACAAAGGGCAGTCGCTGAGTGTGTAAATCAAGCCCAAGGTTTACAGGTATCTCCACACAGCATCACTGTTTAGGGTAAATCAGGTCAAAGAGAACACCCTTCTCTAGTCCCTCTGTGTGCATGCAAATATATACAGGTATATACAGACAGCAAATGACAATCTTGAGTACCATTATTGTGGTACTGTCTGCCTTATTGCTTTGAAAGTTTTTTATTGGCCTGGATCTCTCTCCCCCTCTCTCTGTCTTCCTCTCTCTCCTCCTCTCCCTTTCTCTTTCCCTCCCCCCTCCCACCCCACCCTCCCGTGAGTGCTCTAAGTTCCAGGATGACAGTCCCTTACTGACATGCTGGGTTGTCCCCCCCTCCAATGGACTCTTGGGCTCGAACTCAAGCCCCTGAGCACTTTACTAAGTGAGCCATCTTATCTCTCACGCTCTGTGCAGTTAGGGTTGGTGTTCAAGTCCACTGCTTCTGGGCCAGCCCAGCAGGTTCCTCTGAAAAGGTGAGGTATCTGCACACGTGCACATCCTAACCTCAGCCAGTGCATCCTTCATGTGTCCTCCTCCCAGGGACCTCCCCAGGGGCACATCCATAGCAAACAAAAGCAACTGAATACACTTTTCTTGAGAAACTGATGTGGTCTCTTCTGCAGTCCCGTGATCAAAGACGTAGTATAGAAAACAGCTACCCTCCTTCAGAATAGTCATGAAAAACACTGACTAGACTTCAGGAAGGACAGACAGAAAGAAGGACGCCACTGTAGCCTGTTGTCCCAGTGTTCAGAGTAGCCAGGGACAAACTGGCCATTGGGAGCCGCTGGCCCTGAGTATTACAACTGGCTCACCCACACTGGGGAAGCCCTGTAGATTTTCCCCAAATGCTCAAGCTTTCCTTCCCAGTCCCCCAACATCAAGGAAAGTTGCTGTCACTGAAACCCGCTATCCTGCCTCACCATGGGTTTGCTTCTTGCTGAAGATGAGGAGCTGGTGTGAACATGGAAACCAGAGACCAGACAACTTCTCCCCTACTCCTGACTTGGCTCCTCCCTCTTCAGCTGCTGTTTGAAGCCTTAATGTGAAAAAAGGTCTAAAGGATCATTTTGACAAGAGACAGAGGGAACTCTGATAAAGAACATCAGAAGCTACCAGAAGAAACTACAGCTTCTGCAGGGGCTTGGAAAGGAGGTCAGCCCCGCCCTGGCTCCCAGGATCTACTTTCCTGCAATCTTCCTTGAGGATGACATACATTCAGCATCCCACACATCTGAGAAAACCCCCCTATTTAACATCCCTTTTGACTGAGTTCAGTCACTGTCCCTGATAGTGGACATGAGCTAGAGTCATCTGAGAGGAGGTAAGCCTGTGGGCATTTTCTTAATTAATGATTGATGGGGGAGGGCCAAGTCCATTGTCGGGGATGCCTCCCCTGGGCTGGTGGTCTGGGGTGCTATGAGAAAGCAGGCTGAGCAAGCCATGAAGAGCAAACCAGCAAGCAGCATCCTCCATGGCCTCTGTATCGGCTCCTGCCTCCAGGATCCTGCCCTGTCTAAGTTCATGACTTCCTTTGATGATGGTGTGTGATATGGAAGTGTAAACAAAATAAGCCCACTCCTCCCATGCTGCTCTTGGTCATGGTGTTTCCTTACAGCAACATTAACCCTAACTAAGACAGTTATCAACTTCCCAAAAGATCCAAGGCCAACTTAAAAGGTGGGTGGACAGGTCCTGGCCTCTACTTGGCTGGGGATCCCGGGGCAACCTGGCAGGAGCAGATGATTTCTTCTTCCTTTTTGTTTTGATTCTGAGGCACTCACATGGGCTGCAGGCGCAGGAGCAAATCAGGACACTGGGAGCCCCAGGCTGCTAAGGATGGTGAAAAGAAACCAGCCCTTGCCTTAACCAAGGGATGCCAAGGCCTGAGCTCTGGTGCAGGCTAAAAAAAAGAAAGGATGGCACAAAGGAGAAATAATGGCCACCCATGAAGCCAGTTGGCATGGAGACATTGGGCATAGACACAAATCATTTCCCACCCCAGAAGGGTTAATTCTATGGGTCAGTCTGCTGGAGCATGATGTCTTAACCTGGGCATCTTACATGGAATTCTGGGTGAAGTTAAATTTGTTGGCTGTCTACCCTCATGCTGGTGGGCTTTATGTGACCCATCAGGTGACTTAATAGGACAGAGAATTGGGGACAGAAGGATTTTGTTGTTCCTGCCTGCTTAAGCTAGGCATTGTCTGCCCTTGAACTTGGGATGCACACCAGCCAGCAACTCTCTGGGTTCTCAAGCTTCAGACAAACTAGAAACAGGCACCAGCGCTGGCCCTCTGGGGTCTCCAGCCCACTGCTAATCACTTGAGCCAACACCTGTTGTAGGAGCAATGACCCTGAACTTAGATGATAGTTCAACTTTAGATTTTCCTTACTACACTGACCAAGTCACATGCATTCAAGAGAAACTGTCCTTCAGATCTTCCCCTGCACTGATGACAGGCTGTATGAGTCAGTCTCAGGCTCAAAGCTAGGCAGAAATTGTAACCACAGTGCCCCAAGACCCTAAAGGGGAAAATGTCAATGCTATAATGTGTATGTTAGGTAAATGACAGGCATGTTTAACTTAAAATATTTCCAATTAATGATATATTTATCAGGCACATCATATGTTGAGGTATATGTATGCACACATAGATCTCAATTATACACTGTAGAATCCTATTCCCTTACCATGGTCCAAATGGCCATCATGCTTTGTGATGATGATCTCTCTCTTACCTTTGTGACTCTGCGTGACAGCCTTCACCATCCACTCAACAGCCAGGATAGATCTGGTAAACCATTAGTCAGACACATCTCTCTTCTGCACAACTTCCCATAAGGCTGCATCTGATAGACACACAGCTACCTGAAGTCACCTATGTGACTCACAGGGGCTGCCTCTTGAATCTATCTGAATCACTTGAACCTGTCTTGAACCACTGCTGTGCCCTCCATTTAGTCCTCCTGGGGTGGGGCTGCTGGTAGCTGGAAGGTTCCTCACTTAGATCACCAGCTCACACAGTCACCCTTTAAGCCCAGTTCCTGTGCCCCACATTTGTTTTGTTTTTTCGAGACAGGGTTTCTCTGTATTGTTTTGGAACCTGTCCTGGAACTAGCTCTGTAGACCAGGCTGGCCTCGAACTCATGGAGATCCACCTGCCTCTGTCTCCCGAGTGCTGGGATTAAAGGTGTGCACCACCAGTGCCTGGCCCTGTGTCCCACATTTGATCCCTGTCCCCCAATGACTTTTCTCCTTGGCACTAGATATTATTCAATACTCCATATTTGCATTTATTCATCTGCCTCATTTAGTCTCATTTTGGTAATTTTGCTCACTCACATATCTTGTACCCAGAGTGCCTGGAACAGTTCTGAATACGGCAGGAGTTGTTGGTAAAGGACAAACCATAGCCCCAGAGGGAACAGGGGAAGGGGCAAATGTTCCCTTTTGGGTAGTAGTTGCTGCCTCTGTGATTAAGTGTCTGTTCAGAGGTTTGGTATGTCTCCTGAGAGGAAAGCTGCACAATGCAAAATCAGATTAGAAGTGATTGTTATTCTGACTATAGAGTCAGCCAGGCCTTGGTCCTGGTACCCAGGACCCGAAGTTGCAGACACACAGAGCCACACCCTCCAAGCTGCAGGTCAGCTGCACTGGGGGCAAATACCTGGTCTTAAAGAAACCCACTCCAGGAGACTAGGCCAGCTGTCAGCAAGGTCTGGGGAACAAGGAAGCTATCTGCCCCATGGGATTCTCCATGCCAGGCTGCACGGTGACACACAGTGGCCCTAACAGCAGGCTGTCCATCAGTTCAAATAGTGTTGGCTCATTTGACAAGAAACACCAGCTTAATTTTCTGAGGACATAAGACCTCAACTGCAAATCAGGTGACTAGCTGTGACCAGCCAGTAGTGTCAGACCCCACCTTAAAGTCCTGCATGCCATCACCTTCATAATTGTCACTTTTAAGTAATTCCCAAGGTGCCAAGCTTTGTCTAGGGGTCCTTACTTGCACTAGGAGAGTTGGTAGGAGCTGCCAGACAGCCTGGGTGCTTTAGAACTATCGAGGTGATATGTGGGCTGAGCAGTCTGTAGATGAAGGTGGCCACTTCCTTCACTTCATGACAGTCACCAGAGTATTCACAGCAGACATTCTGAGCTTCCTCCACACTCTGGGCTATGGGCCACTGCTTCTGGGACTCTCCTAGTGCTAACAGCTGAGCCAGAGTAAGGGTAACTGTGGCTATAATGCATGATGTTTTTGGAAGCCTCTGACTTCATCCCTGGTCTGGACTCCAATAACTCTGGAGGACTTGGCAAGGCCAATGGCTGTCCACCAGGTAGAGACTAGAAAAGGCTAAGTGAGGGAAAGAAAAGGCATTGACCTGGCTAGTTGATTTGCCTGACTCTTCTCCGGCCTGTAGGACAAGGAACCCCAAGCATTCTCAGCAAGCACAACCCAGACACGAGCAGATGGACCATGTGGCTGGAAATCCACTTAAGACAAACAATAAGGACCTTCTCCAGTGGTTTGACAGTGGCTTCCAAGAGCAACAAACTCAGAGCCACTCCTCCAGCTTTTCCCACAGGGAAAGCCCCAGAGAATTGTATCCAGAGGGTAAGGAAATCTGAAATTCTCTCCCCTTGCGCTTACCAAGAGCCCTCAACCCCACGGAAAATAGCAAAACTCTTGTGTGTGTGTGTGTGTGTGTGTGTGTGTGTGTGTGTGTGTGTGTGTGTGTGTGTCTGTGTGTCTGTGTGTCTGTGTGTTGGCTGGCTGGGGATGGGGGGTGGGGGAGTAAGGGAAGTGCTGCACCCAACAGATAGTGGACTGGGCAATCTTCCCTCAGCTTAAAGAGCAGAAATTAGGCTGCCCCTGCAACTCCAGGTGCCTGGGAAGCAGCCTTCCCTGCCCTTCCAGGAATGCACAGCCAACAGGGGAAGGAACTTTCCCCACTTCCGATTCAAATTAAGTGAGGATGGCCTTTACTGCAGGGCTAGGAGGCTGGTTTCCAGGCCCCGTGGGTCAGTCACAGCCCTCAGCCCAGAGACTGTTGATGACTGAGTGACCAAGTGTATAGGGGTGATCTCTGATCAAGCTAAAGGGCACAGTGGACATGTTCGAAGAGGACACTCAGAAGCAGGCTGTCACAGTGACAGGAATCAAAGGGAAGAGGGGCTTGCCTTAACACGGGGAAAGAGATGGAGAGGGGGAGGAGCAAGAGAAGACAAGACAGAGGAGGGGAGGGGGAGAGGGAAAGGAAGTGACAGGAATGAGTGAGGAGGGAGGAGAGGAGGAAAGGGGAGGGGTAGAGATGAAAGAAAGGGAGGGAGGAGGGAGGTGGGGAGAGTGAGAGATGGGTGAGTAAGGAGGGGGGAGCCTAGGTGAGGAAGGGGGACGGGAAGGGGGGGAGGAAAAGAAGGTAGGGGAGAGGTAGTGTAGGGAAGAAAGAAAGGGGTAAGAAAGAATTGAGAGGAAGGTGGGCAGAGCAAGCGAGAGAAGGTGGGAGGGAGAAAGAGGAGAGCAGGCAGGGAAACAGGAATAATGGGGGAAAGAATGGAAGAGAGGAAGCAGGGATGAGGGGGAGGAAGAGAAAGGGAGTGGGAGAGGGGAAGGGAGGCAAGAGTGAGTGTGGGGGGCAGGAGGGAGGAGCCCTGGTAAGAAAGGAGAAGGATGGAGAAGGGGAGGGGTTGAAGGAGGGAAGGGAAGGGAGGGGAGGGGATGGAAGGGCGGGGCGGGCCGGCGCCGTGGGAGGAGGGGCGTGCGGAGGCTGGGAGCTGCTGGCTTTGGTTGGCTGGCCGCCCCCGTCCCTCCCCCGCCCCTCCCCCCGCCCCCGCCCTCCCGGCGCGGTGGCCGCGGAGAGAAAGTAAGGTGAAAAAGTCCAAGTGCCGCTGCGGGCGCGATGGGGGCTGGCTCCTCAAACTACCGGCCCAAGTCCATCTACCTGGACATCGATGGACGCATCCAGAAGGTACCTCGCCCCTCCTCTGCGGCCTCCGTGAGCCCTAGTAGGCGCAGGTGTCCCCGCTGTGGGCTCCGAGCCCACAGACGGAGCTGATCCTGGCAGCCCGCCGTGCGCGCAGGACTCCGGGAAGAAAGGCAGCCGGCGGTGCAGAGCCGCAGGGCAGATCTCAGGTGGACAGCGACAGTCGCGGAGCAGGGGTGGGGGGTGGGAGAGGGATTCTGCCGCTGCACTCTGTGGCCTCACGGGGACTAAGGGACCCGCTTTAGGCTCTGCTGGCACTGCCTTCCCAACCAACTTGAGTCACGTAGGAGAGGGGTTCGCCACGGACCCCTTTTGTTCGTGCCCCTCCCCTTCCAAAGACCCTTCTCTGGACATAGAGTGCCCTTGACTTCTGTTGATATTGACAAAGGGACAATGGGTGGGTGTGGGGGAGTACGGGGCGGGGGAGGGTCTCATTAGCTCCCCCTAAAGTGCTTATGGAAAAGCCCATTGTGGGAAAATCGCTCCCGGACCTCAGCCGGACATCTCAGGGAAGCCAGGCAGCTTGCTGTAGACCCAGCAAAAGAAGCCAAAGAGGGGTGGCCTGCCCAGTTTGGGCCTCCGTTCTCAGGTGTATCCTCTTGGCTAGCTGGGTTCTCCAGTAGGAGATTCCTACCCTCCACCCTCAGCCTCGACCTGGAAAAAAGGGAAGTACCATCCCTCCTCCTAGGTAGCCCCTTTGATAGGCTCAGTGACTTGGGATGGCAGGTGCAGGTTCAGATGCAGGACCAGATCCCAGCTCCCGACTCCTGGAGCACAGCTACCGAGATGTAACAGCCTCTTCCTCCTCCCAGAGGAAGGAAGGGCTCCACTGTGTGTCTTCCTGCCTCAGCCCATGTGAGCACACAAACATGTGCGCACATGCACTTGAAGGCATCAACACACATGCCCAAATGTGCGCATTCATGTGTATACAATGTGTATACAAAGCACATATCTGTACCATGCATTTTTCTCTACTCCACCAGATGAGAATTTATTATAAAGATCGGTGTGGGGTTTTTTTTGGGGGGGGGGAAGGAGGTGTTTGTTTGGAGTCCTGAGCTTCTTGCATGCAAGGCAGACAGTTATTAAGCTACATTGCTGGCCGGTCTTTTATCCCTTTAAAGAGGAAAGATGAGGTGTCATCTGTCCAGCAGTAGTGGGTCCTTCCTAAAATCTCCCCAAAGGTCCTCAAAGAGCTGCTTGGCAACGGTTGAAAAGTAGAAGAAGGTTTCGGAGGGCCTGAGTAAGTTCTAGGTCTGGCAGGCTGGTCTGTGACTGTGGGTAAGGTGGGCTTTCCCAGTGAGCATACTTGAAGTTGAGTGACCTCTAGAAAGGTCACCCACAAGCCAACCCTGGGGTAGGTGGGGACAGGCACCTGCACTAGGCTAGAAGGTCACAGCTTTGGGTGGAGGCAGACTTGACGTTGAGTGCTGGCTCTGCCATTCTGGTGTCCTCTGGTTGCCATCTTCCTCTGTGAAGGGATCATTATATCTGCTTTATAGACTGTAATGAGAAGTAAATGAGAGATATAAGCAGTGCCTGGAACATCGCAGAACACAAGAGGCATTATACTCCTCTCTGTCTGTGTCTGTCCATAAACATTCTTGCATTCCCACCACCTGGTAGAGACTGGTGGAGCAAGAAGGCCTCCACCCTGCCACTGTGGTCAGCCCATCACTGATCCTGGGCACCCTGTCATTTAGCACCGGTGCTGAGGTGAACCTTTAGCCTGGTGAGAAGTAGGTCTTCAGGTTTCCTGGTGTGTGTGTTCACATCTCAGGCTCCACACCCTGCAACCCTGCACCCATCCACACTGCTGAGACATTGCACACCAGCCCAGAGTATTTCCTCTTCCTAGGCACTGGGCATATCTGAAAGTTCCCAGCATGCAATCATTTCTGGCTTGCATTTACTCACTGCATCTCCTCTTCATGGGTGGTCAAGGAACAAACCACTATTAGTTCCCAGGAAAAGATTTGGGCCCTGGGGATGAGATAAGGCATATGTTGCTTTCTGCCATGGCAGTCATAAGTCTTGGTGAGGGGTTTGCCCATGACTCCTGTGTTATCTCAGCCCTTTGTCCCTCTTGCTACCAACTCCTAGCCACCTCAGTTTCAGGCAGATATGGGAGGAGACCACAATGCTAACACTGGCCTTTGCTGGTATTACCTGACCAGCAAAGCTCAGGAAGAAAACCTCAGGCCCTCTTGGTCTTACCAGGGCAGGACTCAGAAGAACCGGTAAATGGTTGGGCTGCTGCTTGGTGCTGCTTTTTGTGTTTGGAGACAATTCCAGGTTCACACAATGCCTAGCTTTCTTTAATAGGAATGGCAGTAAGAATTTGGGGGATTCTGGCTTCTCTTTCTGGGGCATTTCATGTAGACGAACAAAAGAGAGCCCATGGGCGCTTGTCCTTCCAAACCCTATGCAAAACCTGCTGGGCCCTTGAGCGTGACCCCATGTGTTCCCAGGGTCCCATTCCTCAGGACCTCTGCTTCTAATCTCTGCTTGGGTTAGTGCTTCAGTCTGTGTCTGTTTTCTCAGTGCTTAAGTAGGATCACAGTGGGCTTGCTGCTGTGAGGTTTAGATGGATGAGGCAGATCAGGTAGCCAGTGAGCCACGCATGCCGTAAAGTTGGATGCTGGAGGCTAGGCGCCAGCATGACCAAGATACTCAGGGAACTGCATTAACCCTTGGTCTGGGGATGGAAAGCTCACAAATGGTTTGTGTCCTAAGTTTTTTCCAGCTGACTGAAATGTTACAGAGGAGCATGGTGGGGTCTGTGCTATCTGGGGAGCCTCATGGATTGGCTTCCTTCTTCTGTGACTGTAGGGAAGGCTCCCATCCTGCAGACCCAGAAGCCTTTAGGACATACTGGGTTAGAATTTTCCCAATGACCAAGGGGCAGTGTTGCCTGTCTAGCCACGTCTCTACATACTTGTTCCGTGTTTCCTGGCTTGCCAGGATGCACAGATGGGGACCAGGGGTTCTCAATTAGGCTGTTAGAGAAGCAGAGAGCTGGATCTGCCATCTAGAAACTAGCTCCCCTCCCTCTTTGCTCTGGGGGCTTCCCTGTGTCCTTTCTTAGCTTCTCTACTTGGGGGAGGTCATGCCCCCCCAGACCTCAGCCTCAGGTCTTTTATCTAATCTACAGGGGAGAAGATTGCTAAGCCTGCCCACTTAGGGATGATGAGTATGAGGCAGTTCTCATTGGGGAGCCAGAGAGCCCCTGCCTGGTAGCTCAGCCAGGCCTGGATTTGTAAGAAAAGCATAAGAAGACTTTGGGGCCTCAGGCCAACCAGCCTTGTTGGTTGAAAAGTCCGTAGCTGGGCAAGGGGCAAGCCTGGGAGCCTTTGTTGGAGCCTGGCCCTGGTCTGGTACGTGCCTCCCCTCAGCCACGCTAAACTGCCTGTGGCTTTGTCCCAGCCCA
Source organism: Cricetiscus sungorus (assembly GCA_030556225.1). Taxonomy (NCBI): domain Eukaryota; kingdom Metazoa; phylum Chordata; class Mammalia; order Rodentia; family Cricetidae; genus Cricetiscus; species Cricetiscus sungorus. The sequence continues at coordinate 54,378,534 of JANBXA010000600.1, forward strand.
TCTCCCGCAGCTGGAACCCGGGTCTTACTTTGGAAACTGCCACTTGAGTTTTGCTGAGCTGTTTCTGTTTTAAATGGGAAAACCCACAGGACACAGCAGCATGAGGAAGCTGGTCAGTGTCTGTGTTTGAAATGCTTTGTCTCTGTGGATGTGGCTGCCTGGCCTTGGTCGGCTGAAACCCAGAGATCAAGGTGCCCAGGCCTGCTTGGGGTTTCTCACCACACTCCCGGGCTCCACCCAGCCTGGTCCTGTTGTGCCTTTGTGGACCTGATGTGTCCACACTGAAGATGCCCTCTTTAGTGCAGTCCCTCTGCAGTGAGAGTCCCCAACCTTGCTTGCCCTGCTGGGTTGCTCACTGGGACTATGGCTCCCTTCTCTCTGTTTCTTTGGCATTCTCTGCCCTGCCTCTGCCTTTTACAGCTGCCCAGGGCCCTCAAGAACTCAGCCTTCCTTCCTAGCCCATGCCTCTGTCTCTTCAGTGGGTTTCACCTTCTACTGTTTGAAGAATGCACCTGCCTCAGCTTTGTCCTGTGATTGCTCATGCTGCCACCTACAGTGTTCTCTGGTTCCACTGCCTCATCCTCCCTTTGAGTAGTCTGTCTTGCCTCTCACTTTGGAACAGGTGGCCTGCCCATCCAGACACACAGAGGCTCTCCTGCCACTGTAGAGTCTCCTCCCACTCATATCCGCATGCTTGTAATGGCCGGATGATCTGGTTCAGTCCTGTGGGTTCTGGCTCCGCCGCCCCCTCCCTCATCAGACCAGGTCCAGCGGCTGCCCTAGGCTGACTTCAGCAATTCCAGAGCATTCCATTTGTCTTCCCATGGTGTTTATTCCTTAGACTCTTTAAACAAATATGAGCATGGCACCCTGAGAACAGCGAGCTAGAAGAAGAGGGGTGTTCTCATCCTCATCCTCATCCTCCAGGGGCCCCGTGTGGAGCTAGGGAGGGAGGAGTGGGGAGCAGGTACCATTTGAGTGGCCAACTCTATGTCCACCCTGCCTCCTGATCTGAGATAGCCCCTGGGTCTCTGCCAGGATCAGAGCTGCTTGTGAAGATAAGCAAAGTCTCCTCAACTTTCAGTTTCTTTTGCAACAAGCAAGCCCTTGTTACAGGCCTGATGGGACACCGTGGTAGGAGCATCCCAGGAGGACCTTGGGAGGTCACTGAGAAATCAGGGAGCAGGCCCTGGCCCCTCCTCCTGTGCCCAGCTTTGATCGCAGGTTCCTGTAAGCCAGTCATTCCCAGTGACCTTTGACTTGGAGTGGACGCTGTAAACTTGAACCCAGCTTGACACTGTCTGCAAGTGACTGCTGATGGCCTGCAGTCCTTTGAAAACCCTGGTGCTGCCCAGAGGCACAAGGAGCCTGCTCAGCTCTTGGTGTCCCTGGTCCCCTGCAGTGTTTGATTCTGTCCTCGATGACTGAAAGATGGTGGCCTAGTTTGCTCTCTGCTGCTGGGATGAACACCATGACCAGAAGAGAGGAAAGGACTCACCCCTGAGGAAGGACATGGCAGGAACTGAAGCAGAAGACTGGGGAGAAATGCAGCTTACTGGTTCACCTCCCCTGACTTAGGCGCTGCCGTCCAAATGCTGGGATTAAGGGCATACACCATCACACACAGCTCTGCCCGCCTTCTTGTGCAATCCAGGCCCATCTCCCAGGGTGTCACTGTCTACTGTGGGCTGGGCCCTCCCACATCAGTCAACAAGAAATTCCCCTTAGACATGGCTGCGGGCCAATATGATTTGGGCTGCCCCTTGAGATGCCCTCTTCCCAGGGGATTCTTGGTTGTGTCAGGTTGATGGTAAAAACCAACCAGAATAGGTATAAAAGTCACTTCCTTCTCTGGAGAAGTGGGAGAGGTGGTGATATCGCCACAGAGGGCCTCTGCAGAGGCTGGTGACTCATGGGGCAGGTGGGCCCGTGGAGAACTCGGTGATGCCAGCTGCTTCTCAGGCCTGGGTGGCCTTGATCCTCGGTACCTTTCCCACCCCGCCCCCAGACCTGACAATTTTGAGGTCCCAGAAGAGACTGTGGCAGGTGCCACCTTGTTACTCATCTTGTCATTCTCCCAGATCCACTGAGTCTGACCCAAAGCAGCCATGAACAGGAAGACAGGTCCAAAGAGCCTATACCCCACACGCCCCATCTCTGACTACAGAAACCATGCCTGTTGGTATCAACTCATGCCCAGAGCCAAGGGACCAAAGGCCTCACCAGAGTGCGTGTGAATGAGGGCCTGGCTAGCCTCAGAAATGTATAAAACACAGCGCTAGTCATTGGTGGAGTCCAACAAGCGACCAGGAAGGACATGGATTCCTGGCAGCCCAGTGAAGCTGGCATGCAAATGAGAGGTGATGTGAATACAGTCTCAGTGCCAGCAATGGGAGCACCTCAGGGCACCCCAGCTGGACTCTGCTCGTATGGCTTACTGCCTGAGTGGCAGGCATGCCCCATGGCCTCACCCTCCACAAAAAAAAGCCCCCTCTCATCTAGTCACCCGGCTGCCACTAACCCAGCAAGCCACACCTGCGATCGATGCGGGGAGCACGTGTTTTTTTATAAGGAGACTGACTGAGTCACCAGGGAAGTGCCTCCTTACAGGGTCCTTGTCCAGGCAGACAGCTTTGTATTGCTTCATTTCAAGACTTGCCCTGAGCACAGGGCTCCAGCCCACAGGAACAGCCTGGTAACTCCATCCACAGGAAGCATAGTCTGTTACCTGACTGATATTAGGGCTGAGATGTGACTGTGACCTCTGTGCATCTGCAGACCCTGAGTGCAGGCAGCTGGAGGCACAAGGAGTATGCAGCTCCTCCATCTCACTGGGGACATTTGTCTCAAACAGCTTCCCCCCCCCCCCGTAGCTTTACTTTTTTGCCCTTTAGACTGGCTGTCTAATTTTTAAAATTTCGATAAACTGCATAGGACATTGTTAATGCATGGCTCAGCAGCCCCAAGTTAGCTCACAGTGCCCTCTAGCCAGCACCTCCATTCTCCACTGGCACTTTCTCTAGCAGAGAGGAAGCTTGGTCTCGGTTAACCCGGACTCTCCACCCTCCCGGGGCCCTGCCCCTCTCTTCCTACATCCAGTCTCTGTGAATTTAGCCACTGCTGGGATCATATCCAAGTGAATCTTGCAGTGTTTGTCCTTTTCCTGGCTTCTTTCACAGCACTGTGTCCCGCCGTGCTGTGGTGGGTACCAAGACTGCCTTCCTCTTTAGGGCTAAGTAGCATCTAATGCATGGAGAGACCTCAGTGTGTCATTGTTCCCTTCGGAGCAGACAGTTGGGGACTCTGCCTGGTGTTCTTCAGACTCTCGTCAGTTCCACATTGGCTTCCTAGTATACGCAGGGACCGCCTGGGACTTAGGTATGGAGAAGACATGCAGGTGCGTCTGATTGGAGGGCAGATGCAGCTCTGATGATGCACAGCTCTTCCTCTGGCACTCTGACGTCACAGCTGAGAGCCCAGATGGGGATGTCCCTTTACCTTCTTTGCTAAGTGGCTCTACTGGATACACTTTACCCTCTCCGTGTCTTAGACTCTCCCACAGCAAGTGAACGGGAGAGAATGGAATGCCTGTGAGTGCTTTGGGGAAATTAAATGTGCTTGTTTCTGTTGTGTTTACTCATGGCTGGCTCTTGGAATGTGTGTAGTAAGTGTCACTATTTTTGTTTATTGTTTGCTTACCTATGCCATACATTTAGAGCTATCCAGTCTCTGTGTCTGGTTGAGAGCAACTCTGGGTTGTCGAGTGGTCCCTGGTGTCGCTTTTGCTCCTACAACAGGCTCACTCTGGGGAATGAAGGGTCAATGCTGCCCTGCCAGGTGCTTTTGGCTCAGTAATGCCTGTCCTGGCTTAGCCACCAGTCCACCCTTCTCTACTCGGTTGGTGACTGTGTCACCATACGGGGAGGGCAGCTCAGCCATGGGTATGGGTGGAAGGAGACACACAGCCCTCATGTCCCTGGCTGTGGCGGGCTTCAGGTTCATTTCTTTGTGTGGCAGGCTGAAGCACTGCCCAGGGCTGAGTGGTGGCACTAAAGCCAGCCTGGCAATGAAAGGGGCTTTGTAGAAGACTTGGGAAAACAAGAGCCACCCATGGAGTGGTGGCGGTTGGGAGTCTCTTTAGCTTAGGACGCTGGCATATGAACAGGCTGCTTTCTCCTCCATGATGGTTTGAGCGGACGGTCTAGAAGTCACCAGAAGCAGTGTCCAAGAGTAGCCACCTGGGCCTGTTTGTAGTCAGGTAGCTAATTGCAAGTAGCTGATTTTACTTATTTATTTACTTTATGCGCACGCGCGCATGCGCACGCGTGTACACACACACACACACACACACACACACACACACACAGTTCATTGATGGTGACTGGACACTCAAGCTCTCTCCCATGACGTCTTTCCCTGCAGAATCTTTGCAAACTTTTCTAGCCTCACACTTGGCATTGCTGCCTAGGCAGGGAGCTCCAGTGTTCCTCTGCCTGGAACTCACATCCCTAGTGAGCCCATGGCCAGGAAGGCTGGGTTTCAGGACACAGCCTTAGCCTGCTGCCCGGAGAAGTGTCATGCAGGTCCTTCAGGGCTAAGATAAGCTTAAGCTGTGATTAAAGGCTCAAAATCAGTGGTTGTGTGTGCTTGGACATATCTGAGACTTGCTGTGAGAGCCTAGGGTGTCACTGTTACTGACAGGAAAGCCACAGCTTAGGGCCTGTGACTATGGAGACAGCCATTGACCACACTGCCACTGGGAGTCTGTGTTAATTACTTTCTGTTGCTGCGATAAAACACCAAGGCAACTTATACAAAGAAGGGTTTATTTGACTTACAGTTCCAGAGAGCCAGGAGTCCGTTATGGAGGAGGAACCTTGAACCGTAAGCATGAAGGAGAGAGACAAGTTAGTAGTAGTGCAGGACCATAAACCCGAAAAGTCATCCTATCTGCATACTTCCTCTAGCAAGGCCATACCCCCTAAGTCTCCCCACACAGCTCCACTGACTGGGGACCACGTGTTCAAACACCCAAGACTATGGATGACATCTCATTCAAACCACACAGAGTCTATGGCACATGTTCTCCCCTGGACCCCTGTGTCTAGGCTGAGCTCCATGAAGCTAGTGTGGGAGGTGACATCTGTGCTGTCAGGTGAGGACAGATGGGTTGGTGCAGGGACTGCAGAGGCCATACAGGTGGATCAGTTACTTCTCGGCTTCTGTGTCAGAGCACCGTGATCGAAAGCAGCAGAGAGAAGAAGAGGACTTGCCTTAGCTCACAGTTTCAGAGGGGTCCCAGTCCATCAGGCTGTGGAAGGACTGAGGCTGGCAACAAAGGGAGCACACTTCATCCTCACACAGGAAGCAGAGAGAACAGGAAATGGGGCCCAGCCACCAAACCTCAAAGCCCACCCCAGTAACACTAGTCCTCCAACGAGGCTCTGACTCCTAGAGGTTCCATAACCTCCCCAAAAGCCCCACCAACCAAGGACCAAGTGTTCACATGCCTGAGCCCGTGGGGGATGTTTCCCTTTCAGAACCACAGCAGCGTGTGTGAGGCAGCACAGGCACGTGGGGGTAGGCAGGCGTGGTGGGCAGAGTCTCTGTAAGGATGACAGTCATAGCATGGGGAGCAGAGGCCATCCCCTCATTGGATAAGTGCACTCGCACATGACATACCACATCCACCACAGATCACATAAACACATGTTACACACTCATACCTCATACACGCACCACCACATACCATGTATGCCACACACATCACATAAATATACCTTTTCAGATACCATGTATACCACATACTATAAACACACACCATCTGTATCTTCCCACTACATATCATACACACACACAGTTCTCACACACACTCATACACTACATAATGCACATGTCACATACATTATATATGCTACATAAGACATAAATACAGACTTCATCTTAATACCTCATACAAATTAATACCTCATACAAATCACACACCACATACACATGCAAACATTTACACACATACAGACTCACCAACATACATCCACATACAAATCACTTGCACACACATGTACACATGAGCGCACTATACATAGACATACTTCCTCTCTGAGTGTCACACTTTGCTTCTGGAAGCAAAGCATTGTGGGTCCATGGCTCCAACTAAGTAATGCAGGCTCTAGGCATGAGCTGGATCAGATCATCCTCAGGGACATCTTCGGGCTCCACACAGGACGTGTTGTCTTCACAGGCCATATGGTGTGAGTGGACATGTCAGTGGCACAGGGACATACCTGCAGGAGACAGTGCACCACTGAGTAGAAACCCTCCCGGGGCAAGTATTGAGTCACAGCACCAAGCCCGGAATGTGCATGGGCCAGTTGCCCTAGTGAGGCCAGACCCAGCAGCTGCCTTTCCTTGCCAGGCGCTTCCCAGTTCCATTCACCCCTCGCCTGCTCCCCCCTCCTGAGGCTTCCTCCAGCTGTGACCCTACTCCAGGGCCCTTCCCTGGGCAGCCCTGTGGGTGGACATAGGCACACCCTGTGCTACGATAACCAGTCACCAGGTGCCATGCTGGCCATGTGGTTCTCACTCACTTCCAAACCTGCAGCTGTCAGAGTCGGGCGCCAAGCAGATCCAGTGATGGCTTCTGGGTTGATTCAGCTCACCTGTGAGAAAGCCGTTCTCTTGGTGAGTGGTGAGAAATCTCCAACAACCAGGAGTCATCAGACACCACCACAGCTCCTCTATTGAGGGAAGGCAGTGTGGATCTTATGAGTCCCCAGTCTCAGGGAGTGCTCATGGCCTGGGTGAAGTGCAAACAGCTTCCACAGGGTCCTCAGGCTCAGGGTCTCGGCCACGTCTTTCCAAAGTGAGGAGAGAGTGAGAGAGGAGGAGATGGTGCTGCTTTGGGCCTCACAAGTGAGCCAAGCACTCCTGTCATCGTAGTGCCACTTTTCCACCAGGACCCCAGTGGCTGCGCAAGGTCTACAGAGCTTTTGACCACTCCCCATCTGGTGTGAGGGAGTGAAGGACCACAGGCTGGTATGTCCCTGTGTCCTTTCCTCATATAAAGGTACCAGTTGTGTTGGACCTCTCCAACATTCTCACTGTGACAGTTTTAGTTCTGTCACCTGTGGGGAGTCCCTGTCTCTGGGAGTCAAGGGTTTGGGGAGGACACATTTCGGTCCCCAGTGTCTCTTTAGAGAAGTAGAAGAAGCCTTTCCCTCTCTGTCTTCCAGAGGCTGGAATCATGTGACAACCTGTGCCATTATGGTCTGAGAGCTTCATGGTGTCTCTAAGCACCTCCCCCCCATCTGTAGTGGCTTTCCTGCTGTCCTGTGGCCCAGGTTGCCCATCTCTGCTTCTCCCATATTGGGACCTATGCCTCCCTACCAGGACCTCTCCCTGAGGACTTGGTCTCTCTACCCTCTGGGCTCAGGGAGGGCCCAATAAGGAAAATGCAAATACCTAGAATATTTTACAACCAAGAGAGGCCAAGAAAGTTCTGGGGAACCCCCCCCCAGATATGAACTAGCCCATGGGTCCGTCCATTCAAATCTGTAGTGTGGGGGGACCATCCTGTGGTGTCAAAAGGTAGAGATAGCGTGCTCCTGGTGGGCACAATGGGGAAGGAGGGACCAGTGTGGACACATCCCTCAGCTGGGCAGGTGGGCAAAGTACTTTGAGAGGGGTTTAAATTATACTGGAAGCAATACAGAGCAATGCTAGCTATCTGGGCATGGGGTGGCATGGGAGGGACCCACTCCATACATAGCCATCACCAGTCTGTCACTGGAAGGAAAGCCCCACCTGCTTCTTAAATTTCTTAGGAACTCTGGTCATGGGGGTGCTTGGTCTGAGGTCTTAGGCACTCAGCTCCCAGCAAGTGTCCCATACCAGCCAAACAGCAGCCTTCTTCAGAGCCTGGATGGCACCACCTCCCCGAATCCTCCTGGTTCCCCTTCTCTCACCATCTTCCATGCAGCTTGGCCTTCTCTCAAGCCTATGGGGACCATAAAGACTGTCTTCCTCTGTTCCATGGATCACTGAATAAACAGTCCTTCCCACTGTGTCTCCATGGACACTCACTTCTATGCCATTCCCACTGGAGCTGGTGGTGACAGCATCCATTGTGTCCCGTCATCCCCAGTGTCTATTATAGTGACAAAATGTCTGAGATCAGCTTCTGAGGAGGAAAGTTTCTGGAGATTTCCATCACTGAACCCCATCACTCTGAGTCTATGGGGAGAGGGGGGACATGGCTTCATGGTAGGGAGCATGTGGTAGGGTAGGGAGGGCAGGAAGCAGAGAGCAGATAGAGTCCCAGCGTCCCCATCAAGGGCATACCTCTAGTGACCTTCCACCAATGAGGCCACATCTGTTGGAGGTTCTGCCACCTCCCAATGCCTTCGTCAGCTGGGGACAAGCGTTCAGCCTGTGGCAAACACTTCAAAGCCACAGCATGGCCCTAGATCTCAAAGCTCTCTGTTCAGTGTCTGTTGGAGGAGGGCTACCGACAGGGAAGTCTCCACCCCTGCTAGACCTTCCATTTTCCATCCTCAGACTTTTCATTCTTTCCTCATCTTCACACTGCTCCATTCTTGGGTGCTGTTCTGATGCCAGGTTTATAGGGGTTACCTGGTGGGAGGGAGCCCCAGAAATGTTCCCCACAAACCAGTCTTCTGCACTGAGCTTTGCACAGCATTTCTTTTTTTAAGTCTTTTGGTCTCTTTTTTTCTCTCTCCACTTAACTCCTATGATCCATTATTTATAGCGGTGACATTGGCTTCAGACACAAGAAGTGTTAAAAAAAAAAATGCAAAGCAACCCAGTGCTTTGACAAGAAAGATGAACATATCAAGCATGACAGACAAATCCATGCAGAGGAGCCTGGGACCAGCTTGGACACAAGCAAGGACACAGATCCTGGAGTCTGCGGGCAGTCAGGCAACCTGGGGAGATACAGGAGGTCCAGGGGAGTCAGAATGACCTTGCCCTGATGTCCAAGGAGGGATTCTCATAGATGCCAGCTCTTCTAACTCCTCCCTGTCACTCTGTCCCTACCAGGCTCACAGCAACCCTCAGGGCGAGTGGCCAGGTCTGGTTCCTGTCTCTTTCATTGGCTCTTGTCTTTAGTACAGTCCTGTCTCTACTTATCCTCAGAACGTTAAGGGTTCTAGCCTCCTTAGAGTCTGGGCTTGAAGTTAATCCATGTGGTCCTGGTCATGACCCCTGGCTTTAACATAACAGGCATTCTCAGTCTCCCTGGGCCTGTGCCAAGGTATGGTCATAGCTGTGGTCCCTCCGAAAGCTCTGCAAAAGCCTTTCTTACCTCACCAGCTCATGGAGGCTACTGATGCCCCTCTGCAGTAGCTTCATGCCTCCCGTCCTCAAAGCCAGGCCGTTCAAACTCTCAACTCCTACTTCACATCACCTCCTTCTCATGTGTCAGTCTCCATCTGCCTCTTCATGTAAGGACTCTTGGGATAACCCCCAAATAATGCAGGACTGCCTCATTTCAGAGATGCTCTTCAGAGACTCGGTCATGGAGGGAACTTTGTTGGATGCTAGGGTTAGGAGGAGGACATCGGTGCAGCTGGGAGTGTGGCTCAGGCTTAGGGCATGTGGTTGAAAACATTGACCTCTGCTTGGCTTTTACCACTTCCAGTGACTCCAAGGGTTCCTGTCGTAGCCACCCAGATTCAAGCACCCAAGCCTGAGGGACCCTCAGCTACCCTGAGGGGGCATAGAAGGCACCTCTAGCCTGGCTCAGCTTGCTCTGTGAACTTCTCCTCCCCAGCTCCTCCTCTCACAGGTCACCTTTGGTTTTCTGTTAATTCTTGCCCATCTACTCCCATGATCCTGGGTGTCTGGTGTCTGCCTGTCAAGTTTTACTCCACATTGTGATAGAGCTTCTTCAGGCCAGGCTAAACAGATATGTCTCCCAGTTTTTTTCCCTGGGCGTTTGTCAAAAGCCCCTTAAATGCTGGACCTGAGAGAGAGTTTGTGAGAAAGACCAGTGTCAGAGAGGCCATGGTGGGCTTCAGCACCAGTCTCAAAGGCAACCTGTGTGTCCCCTGTTCACCTGGGGCTTTGTGTTAGCAATAGGGCTGGAGTCCAGCTGTGCTAAGTGCTAGTGAGAGTTTTGGGGGTTCTGTATCTCATGAGAGAGGCAGGTACAGTATCTCCTTGATGGTATTACCCAATACTGCCAACATTCACGGCTTCCTGGGTGTTTGAGAGCACACACTCACAGTATACACCCTGAAGGGTGAAAGAATCCACCCAGTTTCCCAAGCTGAGGGTGTGTGGCCGGGAACCCTGAATCTAGACTACTTTTGCATTGTAACTGAATCTTCTTAGGGTGGAGTACTCCCTCTGGGCCAGGTGAGAATACAACATCCTGGAGTCAGGAAGTCTTGGGATGCTACCTCAGAACTATGTCTTCCATCACCTGATTGGTGGGTCTTGTGGTTTGGATACAAGTCCTCAAAGGCCCATATGTTGGAGGCTTTGTCTCCAGCCTGGGACACCCTTGGGAGGTGAGCAGTCATTAGGAGGTAGAGTCTAATGGGGGTATTTAGGTCATTGGGTGTGTGTGCTCTCAAAGCAGATGTTGAGAACCTGGCACCCTCCTCTTTCTTCCTTTCCCATCATATCCACAAGGTGAGCAGCGACAAGCCTGTCTGCTCTGGGGCGTTGCTCCAGGAAGGGAAAGCTGGCTCACCCAGGCTAGCTGGATCTCTCATCTCAGGACCTCTCCAGGGATGAGGGTTTCCAGGACAGGATTTGGTGCTACTCTGTGTGTGTGTAGAACCTCAGCTCCTGATACAGGCAACTCTGGACTTCATTGTTCCCACAGTGCACCGTGGGCTTGCTTAGCTCACAGCTGACGTTGTAGGAGTCATTGAACGCCATTCCTGCCGGACATCACTCTGCCTTGCAGATTGCCCTTCACTTCTTTCTCTAGCCCTTGCTGTGTGGCTTTGGGGAAGTTACTTAATGCTCTGAGCCTTAGAGTCTGCAAAATTGGAGTGCCCAGCCCAGAGAGATACTTTCAGGATCAAAAGTACCGTGTGTTTGAGTAAATTAAGTAAACGGTGAGAAGAGGGTGCTCCTGCTCTCCCTGCCCACGATATGACTGTTTCCACACTGGGACCTGACCAGGGGACTGTCGTTAATTTTCTTCTGTGCACTCATCACATTGTGTTTGTCTTAAGAAGCAGCCTTTATATTTAGAAATATACCATAAAACAGTAATGTCACCCTTGAGCTTGGAAATCAGGTCACTGGGGAATGACCTGAGCAGCGAGGGGCCAGAAGGCAGGTGCTGAGGATCCTTAGGGCTAGAAGCGGTGAGCTAAGGCTGCAGCTCACTTTCCTCTCACCCTCAGCACACGTGTGATCATGCCCCTAAACCAAGGTTCCCCCCCTTCTTAAAGATAATTTCAGTAATAGGTCTGGAACACAGTAATAAATAGAAATTTCTGTTATTATTTCATACTCTTTTTCAAATGCAGCGACCAGAAAAACATCTCCTACATTAGAAAGGGAAATGAGGACTAATACAGATTTTATTTTAGCAAACAAAACAGCATGATTGCCTGCTGGTTAGCTGTAACCATCTTGAATGTGATGTCATTGCTAAGCACTCCAAAGCAAGAGACAGCTCAAAATGAACAGTGTGCTCAAACTTATAGGTAAAACTTATGACTGGGGGTGGATTTCAGATGTAGATGGGTGGTGGGTAGGTGGATGGATGGGTGGATGGATAGATGTAAGATGTCTGATGGGTGAGTGAATAGATAGGTAGATGTTAGGCTAGATGATGGATGGATGGATGGATGGTTAGACAGATGATATACTGGAAGACTGAGTAATGGCTAAGTGGGTGAATGAGAGATAGATAATAAGATGGGTGGTGGATGGAGATATAGGTGTTAGTATAGATAGTGGGTGGGTAGATGGATGGATGAGTGGATGGACAGAGAGGAAGGTAAGAAGGATGATAGGTAGGTATTAGGATAAATAATGAATAGATGGATAGACGATACATGGATGGGTAGATGGGTAATGGATGAGTGGATTATGTTAAGATGTTAAGACAGTGAGTGAGCAGATGGATAGACAGACAATACATAGATAGCTTGTAATGTTTCCTTTGGTGGACATGTCTTTATGTATTTTGGTCCTAGTCTCATTTTCATATTAAACACTTGTTTCTCAGGCACTGAAAAGGCAGTAGAACCCCCCTTCCCACTTCTTAACACCTCCAAAAATGTGAAGGCAGTGAATGCCCTTGTTCTGGAGTTGGCTGTTCAGGAAAGTGGCCCAGCTGGTTTTCATTCACCCAGCACCCAGCCTGAAAGGCTCCAGCAGCTTTGGGGATGGGCAGAGCCTGACAAGCCCACAGAGGCTTATGTAAAAGCTTAATAGCTGGCAAAAGCTTTAGAAAATGAATCAGTCTATGATGGACAAAGTAAAAGGACCATGAATCGGTTTATTCTCCATGGAGGAAGGAGCTAAATCAGTGTTCACTCCTAGGACACAGCATTGGATACCAGCAGTTGAGAGCCAGGCAGATCTGAACTGTGCATCCATCATGGGTGGGGCAACACAGCCCAGATCTGGGAGACCCCCTCCCCTGAGGAGAGCAGCTAAACCAGCTTCAGTCACAGCCTGTGATCTTGCATCCTGGGTCCCGAGTCCTGTGAGTTGAGTTTGCACCAGGACCAGTACCCAGTCCATTATTCCGTGCCTTTGTCTGTAGGGTTGATGATGGCGCCAAGCTTCTGAGATCTGCTTGCTCTGTCTCTTGCCTGAGGACTGGCTCTGCCCCTGGTAACTGTTGACGATGATGGTGGTGGTGGTGATATTGTACTGTATAAAACCATGGGTCACAAGATGTGTCCCAGTGGTTCTTACTGAAAGTTGGGGTTGGGGATCTCCAATACCTGTTCCTGGAGTATGTACCATGGGCTGGCTGCTCAGAGGAACAAATGCAGGCCTGTGGGAAGGCCCTCCCTATCTAGAGGTGGCTTGCTGAGCTAGAGAAGACCTCATCACACTGGTACTGGTCGTTCACCTGCCACAGTTGGGATATTGCTGATGCTGCGTGGTGGTTCTTACCAAGGAGCCCTTCTGACCTCTAGTATCTACAGTCCTTATGACAAACTAGGACACGGTGACTTGCCAATAGAGGTCAGTGGGCCACTTAGAGCAAGCACAGCCTTGTTGACAGAATTCTGGAGCTGGCCTCTGTTTGTCCCACACTGATGGAAACCCCCAGAAATGCTGGCTGGCGTGCTGAGGCTGCGTGTCCATGGTGTCTCTTGCTCGTAAAATGGTCTTTGAAGGGATAAGGCCCCTGGGTTTAAATGACCCATCCTGTAATCACATTTGCCACTCAGCCAAACAGCTGATAATGAGAAGTTCCCACTTGCCAGGGTGAAGCCTCACAGCATGCTTGTAGCCAAAATAGGGCTGTCTTCACTTGTCACATAGAGAATCAGAGCCACAGGAGGCTCAGAAATCTGTGCTGGTCAAGCTGACCTGAATTCATGCTCCCGATTTCCCTGTGCATGCTTCTCTGGTATACATGTACCTGAACCAGGACACAACCCAGCCCTGAGCCTTCTGAGGTGGGGCACAGCCAGCCATGTGCACTCAGTCCCACAAGTCTCTGCTAGCAGTCCACCCTTGCTGTCAGGCCTTCACTCTCTGAAGCCCTAAAGGCAGAAGTTTGTACAGTCTTCACAACTGACCCGTTTTCTTCTCACAGATTTGTACACCACCCTAATGTTTAAAGCAGACATAGGCCATTAGGCACAGGGTCTGTAATGTCATGTATTTTACAAACCACATTTATAGCACTCAGTACAGTATTAACAGCAACAAAGAAGGGCACGTGTGGCCCTTGTGTTTGGGAGGGTCCAGGTGGCAACTGCAGGTTCAGTCAGCCCCAGAGTCACTTGATCTCAGAGTATCTTGGCCACTCTCAATGAAGCCCCATTAAGTTGTACAAAGAGGATCCTGGCCGCTTAGCTCTTTGAGCCTTGGAGAGGCCTGACTGCTTGGGCACTGTGGCCTGGGACTTGCAAGGAGTCTTACATGGGATGCTCGGGTCTCTGGAATATTAAACATGTATGGCTGCTTTGTAGAGTCCTAGTGAGCACCTGGGGCATAGGTCCCCAGGGTTCCCTCCCTGACTTCAGCCTTACCATTAGGGACATCTTCTCTTTCCCTTTGTCCTACATACCCATGAAGTCACTAGACATGTGGCTTTCTCCAGGCCTGAGGTCTTTGTAAAATTGCTCAGCCTGTGCCTGCCTTCCAGGAGGAACTGCCATTTCTCCTCTGGATTCCTGACCTTCTACCCCAAGCCTCTGCAAGGCTGTTCTTCCCTTCGGATTTTCTCTGGCTCCCTCCTGCTCATATGGCCCCCACTCCCAGCCATATGCTATTTAAATTCCAACTTCTATCCTCTGGTTAACTGTTTAATTTTCTCTTGTTCTTGGCTTTTTGCCAAAGAGTTTTCTTCCCAAATCAGAATAGAGAAGACCTTGTCTCCTGACCTCCTGATACTTTTATATGTGCAGTACCTCTTGCTCATGCCTAGTCCTCTGTCAGGGAAGAACCTCAGCTTTGGGAGTGAGCAAACTTTTTCCCTGGTTATAAAAGCCCCACATATTCATTGGAAAAAATGGGAAAATGCAGTGTAACATCAAGAAGACAGTAAAAGCATCCATTATCCTACCCAGGGAGTTGTTGTTGACACCCCAGGGCCCCAGTTTCTGGGTTCTCATGCAAGTGTGATTGTGTGCATGCCTATGTGTGTGTGCCCATACATGCATGCCTGTGTGATGCATGCCTGTGTGTGTGCATGTGTGTCTTTCTCGACCACAGTTGTGCCTGATCGTTTGTTTTTTTTTACACAGCCCCCCATCAGCAGCCTTCCCACTGTTGAAGTAAATGGTCTTCAGAGGTGCTGTTTCAGTGCATTTGTAGTGCTCTATCTGGGGATGCACTCAACTATAACCATCTCAGTGTTTATGAGACCCAGAGTTTCAGCCCATGTTTTCCTGGGAAACTATACAAGAGGAACTTCCCAACTGTGAAACTCATGGTGGGGTGCTGTGCTGAGCAGTGGGGTGAACATGAGAAGGTTACCCAGTTTGCTGTGACAGTTGGATGAGCTCATCTAGAAGCTGCGCCCCAATGGTGTTGGCCAGCATGTGGTCAAAGCTCCTATTGCTGTTACTTCCCAAGAGCAACTCCTGGAAATGGGATTTCAAGTCAAAGGGAATGTGCCTTTTCAAACTGCTCTCCTCTGTGGCTGTGTGGAGACCCATTCCTTAGCTAGCATCTTCCACAACACCTCAGACACACACATAGTATTGTTCCCATTCTTGAGGACAATGTGGCTTTATAGGAAACTGCAGAGAGAGTACAGTGAGATCAGAAGTCCCTGTATCACATTTCCCAGCCTGTCATCTTACATACACCACCCATAGTAACACATCCTACATGCCAATGGTTCACTTAGTGGACTCATCATTCCTGCACCCATTTTGTTCTACACATATTATCTCCCAAGCAGGTTCTTCTCTCAGTCACTATGACATCCCATCACCTCAGGGGTTCCCTATCCTAACCACACCCACACCTTGCTGTCCTCACCCCACTCATTCCCATCCAAGTCCTGAACAAATGTCTGCCCTCCCCCACCACCAAGATAGGCACCGATGACAGGTCAAGGAGCAATTCCATCCAAGTCCAGCCTGTGAATCTGTTATTGGGCTTACTAACATAGCATGGGCGGGCATTACTTTAGGCAGCCACATAACTGAAAGTCTCACCTAGCATGACATGACAACTTCCCCATTACTGCACTACTGGAGCCCCCACCTCTGTTGACAGCTGGCCTGGGATAAGAGGGGCAGGCTGATCTCTCAGAGCCTAACAACCTTCCCTCCTCAGCCTTTCCATAAGAGTCTTAATAGGCCAGATCTGGAGGGTTCCTGATGACTACAGTTGCCCTGATTTCAAGGAGCTAATGAAATACTTGGAGAACAGTGCTCTACATCACAGGTGTGGTTGGTGACACCTGACAGTCACCCCAGAAAGCATAGAGTTGTTCCCATTTGGAGACTGCCCTTTACCTTTTGTTGTTACCAGTTTGATCATCGTTAGTGTTTGCTTTGATTCCTTGGAGCCAGTGTAGCTGACTTCAGACCTCATTGCCCCTCATCTCAAATGGAAGGAAGGTTCCTGGTGCTGGCTTGACACAGATACTTACTGGATGCCATCATTAAGTAAAGACAGTAAACAAAGACTTTTCAGACACAGGAGTCTGTGGGGCTGAGTAGAGGACCTCAGGGATCCAACAGCAGGAGGAAGGGAACGCGCCAGGGCCCCAGCACTTTGGGTTCTCATCCTCAACAGTAGTGGCTGAGAAACTGCTGGGGAGGGCGGGGCAAAGACAGTAGAATTCCTAAGGGGGATCTCACTGGAGATTTGTTACTCTGAGTTCAAAGAGACTTTGTGAAAACTGTTGCTAAGGCAATTGACTGAAAGATTCAACCGGCAGGGCCACTGTAACTGTGAGACATGAAAAGCTGGGTGTTTTACAGCAGCCCGCTCCTCTGCAATTTTCCCAACATGGATTTTTTTAAAAAAATAGTTTTGAAAGGTAACTTTGGCTTTCAGAAACTTGCAGAGAGAGCTCATGCCACCCCCACCCCCCCACTCCCCACCCCGTTCCCAGCCTTGTAGCATGGTATGTCTTGATGGAGCAGGTCTAGACCACAGGAAGTTCCCAGGCACTGCATCTCCCCGGGGGAGCTTGCTGCGCTGCTGCTAAGCCTACGTTTAGTTTTTTTTTTTTTTTTTTTTTTTTTTTTTGGGTTGTTTTTGTTTTTTACCCCAGACTATCAACTTAACCCAAACCTCAATTGCTGTTTGATTATTGTATTTGCCTTGGCCTGGGAGAATTTCGTAATTGGGGAACCACATGGGCCTGTGTTAGAGACCCACCATTTCTGATGGTTACTGGATTAAGGCCAATCTGTATAAACTGACAACATGACTGCTCTACGGTATAGTTAAGGAGAAGGTTTTTTTTTGGGGGGGGCGGACAGCCAGGGGCATCTGGAAGAGTCCAGAGCAGAGAGCCATAGAAATAGCCTGGACATGGCCAGTGCTATCTGTGAGAGAGTGGGGGAACAGCAGGGGGCAGAGAATGGAGAATAGTAGCCTGAGCCTGAAATAGTGGGAGTAGCTGGGTTATAAGAAGGGTGAGTAGCTGGTGAGGGAGGGGAAGGCCAGGAGACTGGGGAGAAGGGAGCATTAGAATGTGTAACAAGTATTTTGGAGTGAGGACCAAGGGAACTTTGATAAGGTGATAGGCACCACAGGTGTATGTTGATTAGAGAGCCATTGGTCCCTTTTGCTAGAGCTAAGGGGAATGACTTCTTTTGGTTGATGAGAACCAGTTTCATGAGTTCCTGAGGAATGCTGGCTTTTATCTAACCACCAGAAATCCTCCCATATAGGTTGAGTTCATTGCTGGATTATTTGGGCTACCTTTTGGGGTGTGGGGAATTGGAGTTTCCTTTGGACCCGACACAATTCAAAGGAGCATCTCGTAACCCCAGCAGGAAATGTGCATAGAGGCTGCAGGGAAGCGCTTCAGACAGATGTGTGGAGATGAGCAGGTCAGTGTTCCCTCGGGGTTGGGGAGTTCACAGAGAATCGCCAGCAGAAGTGTGCAGAGCAAGAGGCTGGCCACTGTGGCCCAGTTCCCTCTCTATGGGACTCCAACTCTACTGTACAGGCTCCTAATTGCCAGGAAGAGGGAGCAATCATGCCTACCATTGCCAGCCACTTTTAGAACTAATAGAATCTGAATATAAAGACTAAATGGGATACAGACCACGAGAAGTCACTTTGTGCCTAGAACCCAAATTCAAGGAAGTCACAGGAAGCTTCCTCATGCTACCTGTGAGCTGCCCTCCATGGAAGTCAGGCTGGCTTCCAGGAGTCTCAGCTTAGGGTAGATCTCTGTCTAGCACTTACTGGTCAAAAAGGAGGGTTAAAAGAGCCTGTTTGGGGGCTGTATACTGAGTTCTGGACCAACTAGAACTTACATAGCAAGACCCTGTTTCAAAACTTGAGAGTGGGGGCAGGGGGAGGGGGAGATTAAAACTAGTACTTCATAAAACTTTTTAAAGGGGCTTTTCACATATGTGGATTTTTGGTATGTGTAGAAGAGGATGTTTCTTTACATGCATGCTCCAAAACTCCAAAATGAGCCAAGGCAAAATGGTACAGACACCTACTGCCCAGCCAACAGCTCCCCAGCACACACCCTCCCCAGTACACACCCTAGAACAAGGTTTGGCCTCCAATTAGGGCACTGAGTCTGATCGTAGGTGCTTTGGACCAGGACACAGGTGAGGGTTGAGAGTGGGGTCTGGAGACACTTCCAGTGGGCTGAGGGCTGGGAGAGTCAGAGTTGGAGCCTGCCCTCCGACCCTTGGAACCTGGACCTATTTGAGTCCACCAGTTCCCCGGTATGACTCCAGTCTGCTTAACTGCTGGGTGGTATCCTAGTAACCTCACTGGATCAGCCCCTTCCAGACTCCAAATGAATCTTCAAGCTTAACATTGCACCTCCAGATCCCTGCAATACCACAGAGGTGAGCTGCAGGGACAGGGTCATTCATGAGGCCAAGTTAGAAGACAAACCCACCCTGAGTGGGAAACGGACATCAGCATAAGCCCTACCTCTTCCCATGGCAGAGGTGCCCTCCAGTCCAGGTCCCCACTGTGCTGGGGGAGGGCAGCCACTGCCCAGCACCCACAGCAGGATGCAGCGGTGGCTTCAGGGCATCAGTCCTGTTTCCCACAAACCTTCAGACATTGGCGGTTCCACTCCAGAACCTTCCAGTTCTCACCACTCACTCACCTCCTCCTCAGTGCCCCTCCAAGCCCTGCTACATTTTGTACTGGAATTTATAGTTGCATTAATGGAGTATGAAGCCTGACAAGAGGCCCTTCGTGGGTACCGGGAAGCCCTTTCATCCTGTGCTTCGGTTTTTAGAAGATAGGAAGGTTCCACCACCACCTGCGGCCAGCATCAGCATTGCTCCATTGGGTTCCATGGGGCAGCCAGTCATCTGGGGATCAGGTTTGACACTCTAAAATGCTCTCCTGATTTGTACAGACAGCACAATGTGGGGTTTGAACCAAGCATCCGAGAGACCCCTCTTACCTTCTTTCTTCATCTTAGAGTGGGATATTCAAGGACAAGGGAAGCTTCGATCATTCTGACACGTTTCAGACAGAGCCATAGCCACAGAAAGAGGTCTCTGGACTCAGAATTCAAGATGGCTTTTTCCAGCTTCAGAAACCATCCTGCCCTTTCTCTGGCCCGGAACACATTTGGGCCCCATGTCTATAACAAGGTCTGAAGCAGGGGACTGACTTGAATATAGACTAAGTAACCAGGGTCAGTAGTTGCCAGGGTGTACTCTCATGGTCAGATGCCTGAGATGAAGCCTCAGTCCTGGCCGGCCCCCTGGGAGCTCACACATCTGAGTGCCTCCTTTTCTTTGAATTGTGCTTGGTTCTGCCGACTCTTGGCAATTGTCAGTGTTCTTTTCCGTGGGCGGCATAGAGACGGGATGGGGATGGGTTCCCAGGCGAAGCCACTCTGTGACATTCACAGGTCTCAGCTGAAAAAGAGAAGGACCGGTACCCAGTGCAGAGAAGCATTCTACTTTCTCATTTGTTTGTCTTCTTGTTGTTTTAATATCACTATGCTACCAGTCAAGCCACATGAAAGACTATGGGTGATTTTTCCACGCAGGCTCATGAGCCCTGATCTGCCTGTGCCCTTCCCAGTGAGGCTGCCTGCGGGCCTCAAGGCCACATACTGAAGCCAGTTGGTTTTTGCAATCAGTGACAGCTGGTCCACGCTGGGTGTTTCCTGACTCCAGCCATCCCAGCTGGAGTCCAGTCTGCTCCGGCTTCTTGCTGCTTCCCACGTTGATTCTTCTGGCATTGCTCCTGCTGGAGACTAATTAGCCACAAAGAATCGTGACTCTCCTTCTCATGAGATGACTGTGTGTCTGAAGGATGCTGCAGCCAGGTCAGAGACCCCAGAAAACTTACGTAGCACTGAGTGAAGGAATGTGGGTTCACAGGTGCTTTCTGCTGGAGGCACCCCATGTAACCTTTCCTTCTCATTTCACATTTCCATACAGCCTTCCTAGGCCTTTGTCAGAAATCATGTCAGAGGGTGGGTCTTGGTCCCAGAACAAAGGTGGCACCTTAGCTCCAGCTCAGCTGTGTGCACAGGAGCAACAAGTGTGTCCGGTGCCATGGGCCTTCCATTTGATTGGCTGGAAGGCCTACCTTTCTATTATTATTATTATTATTATTATTATTATTATTATTTATTATTATTATTATCTATTTATTTTACATCCCAGACACAGCCTCCCTCCATCCTCCCCTCTCAGTCCATCTCCCTCACCCCCCTCCATCCTACTCCCAACCCCCTCCTCTTCTGTCTCCATCCAGGAAAGGGCAGGTCTCCTGTGAATATCAATAAAACATTTACCTTTTTTTTTTCTCTCTCTTGAGGTTAGGTCTCACATAGTCCAGGCTAGTCTCAGACTCACCATGTAGCCCAGGTTGGCCTCAAGTTTATGATCCTCATGCCTCAGCCTCTCAAGTGCTGGTTTACAGGCATATGCCACTGTCTCTAGCTGAGACTTTACCCTTCAAATGTGAAAAGCCTCAGTTCTTTGCTGTCCTATCTTTGGGAGCCGAAGCATAAGAAAAAAAGCCAAAAAACCTCTTTTCTTCACAATTCATCGACAGTCCTTATAAATCTGGACAAACACCCTCTTCTCAAAAATTGCCAGAACTGTGCAAGACTGCTAGGCTGCCAGAAACTAAGGTGTTTCTTTTCACTGGGACAACTGTGACTCCAAGAAGCAGACCACTCCCCATCCCCCCCACACACACACACAGAAATATCAATGCTCCAACCCCACAATGGTAGCCCTGGTCTTCGAGCTTCGCCCACTGCTGCTCTGAAGGAACCTCTGCAGATAACCCTGTTGCCATGGAAAGGAAAAGACTGTTTAATACAACTTCCTGAATCTGGGCAGGAGATGGGGATGGCAGGAAAAAGCAGATATTATTTTTAAATGTTTCATTTCAGTTAAAAAAGAAAAACTGCCAGTTTGTTAAAATGCTTAAGAAATGAAAGGGCTTCTTCATGGAGCTAGGAGCAGATAAGTAAAATATCCTTGGGGCTCACTCTGTCCTCTGTGGTGAATTCCTCTGGGCATGCTTGGCAGCCTCGCCGTGCTGTTTCTCAGTGAATGGGAGTCTTGGACAGCCTTTGGAGGTGGGCATGAAGGGCTGTCCAGACTCCGCTATTTGGGTCTGCAGTTAGGTGTGGTCCCTCACTGTGGCCTCTGAACTTCTTCAGCATCACAAAACTTTGACAGTAGAACCTTAGGGAGTATCACTCCAGGTTACGCCAGCACTAGGCGATAGCTGCTGCCTTTGTGGGCCCATCCCACAGAACTTAAAACTGAGGCACAAAGACGGGCTTGACTTGCAGCATGGCGTGCATATGCACACACAATTAAAGGAAAAAAAATGCAGCATAAACCATGGCTTTGAGGCCATGCCAGGAGTAGTTATGGTAGAAACAATGCTGGTGCTGAAAGGTGTGTCCTGATGACATCAGAAACCATTGTGTGTAATAGCAAGATGAAGAGAGAACAGGAGGGCTAGGAGAGAGACATCCATGAAGCTGGAGCCAGAGGCCAGAGTGGCAACATTTAGCCAGGACACAGGCAAAGAGGGAATAAGCCCTAGGACCTTACAGCCCAGCAAAGTTGGATCTCTCCTGTGGCTGACAAAAGCTAACAGGGACGCTGCAAAGAAAAGTGACACCAGGCAAGGGTATGAGAGGAACGGAGCCAGGGAGGAAGCTATTGGAAGAATCAGGGTATGACCAGAGATGAGCTCGAATGGCATCCTCAGGAGGGAGCTGAAGGAAAGGGGACAGCGTAGATGGATGATTCGGGCCACAACTAACGACTGTCAGCCCTGGTGTTGATACAAAGAGTGGAGGCATGCATAAATGCTGTTTTTGTATTATTGCCGGTCTGGCAGCATGCAGGATATGGCCTTAGTCACAGGAGGTCAAGTTCATGGGAGAGAGTCATTTGTTTGCTGTATTTTACCATTTCTAAGTAGAACAAGGAGCAACTCAGCTAAAAAAGACTGTGCTGGGCATCAAAAAGTAACAGCCATTTTATCAACCCAGGTCCTTCCTGACACGCAGGGACTCAGGCAGAGTACTGAAGGGCATTTACCACAGAGGCCCAATTGAATGAAAGTGGGATTTAAGGGGTGCTGGTGATCCCAGCAGCCCAGAGCTGGAGACTGGGACAGGGGGATTTCAATTCTGGGCCACACAGTGTGATGCTGTCTCAAAAATGGGCTGGGGCTCTAGCTCAGTGGCAAACATTCCTTTGATTTGTCAGGTGCTTGGTTTAATCCTCAGTACAAAAGAAAGAAGGGAGAGAGGGAAAAAGAAAGCTATGATAAAGTTTGAATTATTAATCATAAGAGATTGTTATAATTATATTATTATGATACAATACATATGAATATAGTACTATAAGATATATTAATTATTAAGTACAAGAAGAGATGGCAACAATAATAGAATGTTTATAATGAAAAAAGCTGAGACCCACTCACATGAGGGCTCTTGTACACACCATACCCATGCTGCCCCACAGGGCCAGGGCTGGGTGCTGGGTGGCACGTGGCCCAGTGCATACAGTTTATATTTTGCTGTGACACTAACAATTCATAGCTGTTTTCTTGTTATTTTGAGTCTCCCCTTTGATCTAGTCTTTCAGACTAGTCCTCATTCCCCAAAGACTAAAAGGCAATCTTTTTTTAACTAATAAACATAAATATGTGTTTCCCATAATAACTCCATGAGGTGACCGTAGCCTCGCTGTGCTGTGATACCCTGAAACTTAATCCTCAGAGTTGTGCATCCTCACATGCAGCCTCCCTCGGTCACTGCAGGCATGGAGGAGCAGGCAAATGATTTTTTTTCACGTAACAAAGGGGTTAAGCTTTTCCACGATCCATATACACAAACCAAATGAAAAGATGCCCATGTGACATTGTAGAGCCCTCGGTTTTGAAAAGTAATCGGTTCTAAAGAGCAGGGAAGAAGTACACAGAACCCAGCGTCTCCATGGAAACCAGCTGCCGCTCTGCTGCCTCACTGCCTCTGATCTGTGCTTCTTTTTGGGTAAATGTGTGTGTGCGCATGTGTGTTCATGTGTATGTGGATGCACATGTGTGTGCATGCATGTGGGAAACCAGAGGTCATCTTCGGTAGCCATGGGCCTTGTTTTTTTTGAGGTAGCACCTCTCACTGACCTGGCGCTAACATGTAGATTAGGCTGGGTGACTGGCAAGCACTAGGCATCCTCCTGTGACAACACTTGGCCTTGTACATGGATTCTGGGGATCAAACTCGTGTCCTCATGCTTAGACAACAGGCACATGGTCACTGAGCCAACCCCTCAGCCTCTCTTCTGTGTTTTGCAGGTGGTTTTCAGCAGGTACTGCAACTCCAGCGACATCATGGACCTGTTCTGCATTGCCACCGGTCTGCCTCGGTGAGTGTCCCCTCTACCCTCTGGGATGAGGACTGTGTCATCCTCGCAATGGACCAGAGGAGGGTGAAGCTGCAAAGGGGGGTCAGTGCGGAGAAGTTCGCCAGACATCCACTGTGATTGCTCTCAAACCAGTGAGACAAACCCCACAGAAAGCTCAGTGCTAGCCCCGCCACCTCCCCAGCAGCATCATCCACCCACTGCGTTAAATCAGCAGAGCCCCCTCCCCCTTCTGCTGGATCCTCCCTTCCACCTGCTCACTCACTGTTGAGGAAGGGAGATGGCTGTGCTCGGAGTTGCCCTGGCCTCAAATAACTGTAAATGCCTTTGCTCTCGGGCTGTTGTCATCAGCGTTTGGCACACGACTGGCTTCAGAGATGAGTTAAAAGCATTTGCCTATCCTACAGAATCCTCAAAATCCCCCCATAGTTTCTCTCCTAAATCCAGTCTGTACGAGCATGGGGATTTTCTAATTATAGGTTGAGCCTCACTGGTCCCCAAACCCCAAGTTCTCCAAAATCTGAAACAGTTTTAGTGCTGACCTGACATCAAAAGTAGAGAATGCGACCGCACTAGACCTGGAGTGCTGTGTCAATCAAAACGCAGCATGAAAGACAAGGATTATATGTTTAGGCATAGGTCTACTCCCTCTAATATTATATTCCATATACTCAGGCAGCCTAAAATCTAAAAAAAAAAAAAAAAAATTTCCATACATTTCTGGTCTTGAGCATTTTGTTTAAAGCACACATGGCTCATTTTAGCACCCAATTTTCTGCTAGAAAGGGAGACGAAAGGCAAGGCATGCCTGTATGCCTGTAATGCTGGTATTTGGGAGGCTGAGGCAGGAGGATTGTGGGTTAGAGGTCAGCCTGCACTACACAGTGAGACCCTGTCTCAGAGACAACTAAATAATTAAATAAGAGAAAAGAAAGGTGATCAGATGTGGCATTGGATGGAGATAAACTTTAAACTATTTAAAGTTGGGGTCAGGGTTGGTGGAGGTGAAAGGGACAGACAGCTAAGTGAGGAAATGGACTGAGGTGATGAAGCTGTCTTCTGGAGGCAACAGCAGATGACCAAGTACAGTAAAAGCAACCACCACATGGGCAGCTTTACTTAATATATATTAATATATTAATAATAATAAATAATATATTTACTTAATATAATGTCATTATATTATATATTATCATATATTAATATATTGTTACATATTAATATATTAATAATATAATTAATATATATACCACATATATTAAGAACTGTAAAACATATGCGCACATCTGCCTTTACCATACTGTGAGACAGGGGTCTCGTTTCTATTGTACTAATTTTAAAAGATTCACAGGCCACTGGGGGGCTGGCCCCGAGGGTGTATAAGCATGAGGGCCTGAGTTCGATTCAGTCCCAAACATTCACATAAAAAGCCAGTGTGGCGACACACTTGTAATCCCAGTCCTAGGGAGGTGGGGACAACCAGATTCAGGGGTTCCCTAGCCAGCTAGGCCGGCTGTATTGCAAGCTCCAGGCCCAGGAAGAGAAGACTCTGTCTCAAAATTGAAGGTGGATGGTGCCCAAGGAATGCAGTGCAGGTGGACCCCTGGCCCCATGCTCTCACACAAGCATGCACTCATCCTTACACAAATTCAAATACAGTAATAAAAATTCAGAGTTGAGGATCAGAGGGCTTAGTTCACTTACAGAAGTAACAGCTGATCAGAAACCCCAGAGATGAGAAGCTGGGGAGGAAATTGGTTTTGGCCATTTAAGTCCGCTTTGTGGGAGAACATGGGGACCGGCTCAGGGGCTCCTCCAATGGTCCAGAAGCAGCAAGATAAGCAAGCAATGGTTCCTATCCCTGATCTATGTTAGTTTTGGGCACCACTGCTTCCTCGATCTCCCAACTCAATAAGTTAGCCTTGCTCCAATTCCCACTTTAAGTTATTTAAAAATTGGCAGGATCCTAAAATACATTTACCCTTTTCATTTGGTCTGCTAAGGGAAGGTGAGGGATAACCTGCTGTCCTTGCCTGCCCTTAGCCAAGTACACCTGGTTCCCAGTTCTCAGGGCCTGGTTTCTCTGGGCTCCGACAGGTGAAGCCCCTGTGCAAATGTGTAGAAGGGGCAATGCTGACATGAGTGTTTTGCAGGAACACCACCATCTCCCTTCTGACCACAGATGATGCCATGGTCTCCATCGATCCCACCATGCCTGCAAACTCAGAGCGGTGAGTGTCTTTTCCTGGGGTGTCTTATGCTTCCATGCCATGTGCCAGGGAGTTTGCAATTCGGTTTTGTTTACTACTGCTGGAAAGTGTGAAGTCTCAGCTGAGAGGGGAAGAGGCAGATGGGAAGCAGGAGGAGGAGGCTTGGTTCACTTTTTCCTTCTTGGGAAGCCATGCTCCATCCTCAGTAGGGGCCCTATGATGAGGCCGTTTGCATAGCTCTAGCCTGAGGGATCCTTCTGGGAGAACTAGGGCTTCCTGGGGATTTTGTCTCCTCCACTTAAGCCCTTGCTGGACTATTCTGTGCTTAGGACGAAGGAGGCTGAGGCACAGAGGGTCAAGGGTGGCATAGCCAGTGTCTACCTGTGAAAATGAGTGGGATAGCTGGAGCCAGTTGTCTGTACCCTCGGGGAGGACACGAGACAGATCCTTTGAGCCAGTGATGCCACTTTCCCAGGTGGCCCAGAAAGTCCCTAAAAGTCTCCATGTCATGTGGGCAGTTCAGCTAAACAGAACTTAAAATGCAGCCTCTGGGACTGGCGGGATGATCCAGCTGGTGAAGTGTTTGCATGAACACTTAATGGCCTGAGTTCAACCCCAGAACCCCTGTGAGGATGGAGGAGAGAAGCTACTTTGTCCTCTGACCTCCGTATCACACACACACACACACACACACACACACACACACATAACACACACATGCACATGTGCTCAAATGTTCAGAACGAGTACTGCTAAAAATCACCTCTCAGATGCAGAGGGGGAGTGAAGATGTATGAGGTTGGACAGCTGTCCAGTGCTGTGTTAGGGTTACAGGGGTGTGAATGTGGGGACTCTGAGAGGTGTATAGAAGGCTGGGTCAGGCAGGGACATGAACAACACAATTGTGGGCTTAGACCTAGGTGGTTGTTTTCGAGACAGGGTTTCTCTGTGTAACTTTGGAGCCTGTCCTGGAACTTTATGTAGACCAGGCTGGCCTCGAACTCAAAGAAGTCCGCCTGTCTCTGCCTCCCGAGTATTCGGATTAAAGGCATTTGTCACTACTGCCTGACTTTAGCAACATGTTTTAAAGGTACTTGGTTGACTCACAGGCTCCTCTATGATTTATTGATCTAGATCTTTGTAAAGCTCTGCAGAGGGTTCTAGAGTACAGTCTGGGGTGAGAAACCCCACGAAGGGGAACTCCTGAAATTCCTCTGGACCTAGGTGTGGGCCTGTGACCAGAAAGTTCTTTCGTTTGATCCCAGCTCATACTATTCTCAGAGGGTACAGGATAGACTCTCTGGCCTGTGTGATGCCCCCCATAAACACACACACACACACACACACACACACACACACACACACACACACACACACAGGGCCACCATTCCAGGTGGCCACATCTGCTATATGCCTGCCCAATTGTGTCTATGTTTTTAACTTTCTCTACCTCTGAAGACCATGCAACTGTTCAGTTTGGACATGGTCATCTCCTGTCCCAGCCTCCTACTGGTAGAAGGGACTTGACTGTAGGTACCAGGTCTCATTCACACACTTGGAGCCTTCCTGTTTCCCATTTACAGGATGGATTTTCCATAACTCCCCATGTCCACCTCCATCCTAGTCAAATGGGTGACTGTCTCCATCTCTCATGACTTCAAGCTTTCCTGCTGTTTTCTCTGCACCTGTTTCAAACCCCAAGTCACAGCAGCAAGATGGAAGGCCAACCAGCTTCCGCTCTCATTTGGAGCTGTCAAGACATGATGAGTGACCTTTCCCTCAGGTCTAATATATAAGAGCAAATGTATTGGAGCCTGGCCAAATGGAGCTACAGGTTTGCCCTCAGAGGGCCTTTTCCCATCTGGTCCCTTTCTCTGACCACGGAATGTTCTAGTTTGGCAGTGTCCAGCTCTCACTGCTGTGTCTTGGACCCTGCCCTTACTCCCTTGCTGGGGAAGAGGGGAACAGATGCTTTAGTGGTTGAAGGAGAGGAGGGCATATGGAGCAGCATATGGAGAGAGGAGAGGCCCAGAATTGACACCGCACATTTCTGACATAACACAAACACATCGTGGGCTTCCAATTTTAGCCAAGTTGTGAGACATGCAGCTTTGTGCTGGGTAAAGCAACCTGGCCCCAGCAAGGAGGGCTGCACAGCCATCCTCTACTCAGCACACATGCCCTGTGGATGCCCAGCTGGCGCCAGGCTGCTACCTCTCCGGTCATAAAAGAAGACCAGTGCCCAGTGCAGTTAGATTGCAGAACAGACATGCAATGAAAGGCCATTTACCATCTCCAGACAGGGAAGGGGTTATGTCGTTTACATTATATTAACAGTAGCAAGGATGAGAGGCGAGGAAGCTATAATTCAATTCAGTTGGAGCCAAGAGTTTATTCAGTCCTGGAAGACGCATCATCAGCTCCATGAAACTGAGCTGAGAGATTTGGGAACCAGGGGCCAAGGTCAAGCAAGAGGCTGTGGAATGTAGCCAGGTAGCTCTGCTGTGGCCTGAGTGTCTGGCAGTGTCTGTCCAGGCCCTCCTTGTCTCTGCCCAGTGGCGTCTGCTTGCAGGTTCCATTCAGAGCAGAGAACACTGTGGATAACAAATGGGTGGTCACCGGTCCTAAAGACAGACACCATAACAGTACTTCTGTCACAGAATACATGTCCCTTCAGAAACCCACACTTGAACATGGGGCATCATTGCCCGTAACAGGCTTGCTTTGGCCTTGTTCACTGCCACTCCTACCACAGTGGGCTCTCAGAACAGCAGAAGTACATGAGCCAGTGCAGGTCTGAGGGTCCCCGGACTCTGATGCCTCATCTTGACACATGACTTCTTAAGTTTGAACTTTCACCTGCATTGCTAGTGCACAGCCAGCCAGCAGCCCCTTGGAGGGCTGTCTCTGGCCTTCTAGTACTCTTGCTATCTGGTTATAACTTCTGCTAAACTGAAGAAGTTCCTCCTGAGTTAGCTCTGTAGCACTGGATGTTGTCTTTGCCTGGTGTCCACTGGTCTCAGAAGCCTGTCCCTGCCCTAGCTAGAAGTCCTCACATCAGTGGAGAGCCTTTCCCTGCCATCCACATAGCCAGTGTCCTCTGCACGGCTTCAAACAGGCCGGTTAATAATGGGGTGTATTTGACAAGGTTGGTAGTTCCCATAGAGACCCGCGAGCTTCAACAGAAATGAGAGGGATCTGGTTTGCCCTGGTTTAGGATAGAATTAGGCAAAGAATGTCAGAGTCCTTTGTCCAACCTGATACTGTGTCTTAGTTCTGCAGATGACAGAAGTTTGCTTCATTAATCAAGTATGAGCATTATAAAGGAACTTGTCAATGTGACTTTTAAAATGAGATGCATCTAAATCAGAGAACTTAGAGCAGCCAGGTTGGGGGAAGGGGTGTTGGGGTGCAGCTCAGGGGCCGAGCTGTGTGTGTGAGTGTAATGTGCAGGGCCTGGGGTTCCATCTCAGAAAAAGAAAACAAATCACCAAGCTGAATTGTAATGCTCCCCAGGGATCGCTTATCGCTGGCAGCAGCAAGCGCCTCTGGCTGGCAGCCACTCACTGCGACCTCCTCTTCTCTTGCAGAACCCCCTACAAGGTGAGACCTGTGGCTGTCAAGCAACTATCTGGTAAGGCCCTGTTATTACGTTTTAAATAATGAGAGAGACAAAGACAGAGACAAATAGAGAGACAGAGAGAGTTCCAGTCTCTCCCAGTGATAGAATGTTTGTGGGTTAAATGTTTGATTCTGCAGCCTGCTCCTACTGCAAAATCAGAAACCTGGTGTTCTTGTTCAGGTGCCCCCCCCCTGAGTTCCCACCCTGACCCAGAGAACATGCTAGAGACTGGGTGTTATTCCACCTCATTCTACCCCAGTTCCCAGGCCCACACCCTTCTCCATTCCCGGGAGCTGCCAAGTCAGGCCCCCAACCCACTCCATGTCCCAGGTGCTTCAGCCAGGGGAAGGGTTCTGTAAGAAACCCATCTCCTTTGGGATTTTTAAAAATCACTTCTAGTTGTATGTGATTTGTGCATAATGAAATGCTTCCACTTAAGTATGCACCTGGATGCATTTTGAAGAATCCTGACACTACTGTCACTGTGGATGAAATTAAGGTTTCCATGAACATTCTCTCATGTCTTTTGCTGCCTTGGTCAACAGCTGGCTTACTTTTGGGGACACATTCAGTAGATGTTTTTCCCAGAGTTTGTGTGCAGCGTTAGGGGGAGGGATGTAAATGTTTCTTATTTGTGATTATGTGAAACCAGATGTCAGTCTCCCATCGTGCCCTTCCATGGGAGCATTCATCCAGCTCTTTGAGACAAGGTCTCTCGTTCTCCTAGGTCTTACTGCCTAGGCTAGGCTAGCTGGATGTCTCCATCCCGGAATTACATGCATGTGCCACCATGCCCAGCTGTTTATGCTGGTTCTGGCAATGAGCTTCAGGTCCTCCTGGTTCTTCCCAGCAAGCATGTAACCAGCCCAGCCGTCTCCCCACCCCCTTTCCAGAGTTTCACACAGGAGAAGATGACCCAGGAAGTGAGTCAGCCCAATGCTTCTGAGAACCATTGGTGTGACAACCGGCCATCAAGCCTGTTAGTTAGTAATAGTCATTCCCTGCACTCTGCTTTTCATTCATTTCAGAATGGACATTTGGGTCATTTTTTATGAGTCAAGCTGCTGTGACTGAAAGACTATGGGTGGGGCTTGAGTGAGACTGTGGGGTCATGAGGTCAAGTGTAAGTTTAGCGCCATCAAAGCCTGCTGCTTCCCTTCTGTGACGTGGCTGTACCATCCTGGACGCCGTGGTCCCTACTCCAGCTGGCTCCCTTCTCGGCCCTCTGTACTGTCAGCATTTTCCATTACAGTCACTCTGACAGCGGAGGAAGTGGAGTGTGCCGTGGTTTTAATCTTCGGATTCCCTAACTATTACTGACGATGAGGTCTTTGAGTGTCCATTTTATATTTATTTCATGACACCTCTGGTCAGTTCTTTGGTAACTCCTGGTTGCCACTCCTGTACTTACTGAGTCGTGAAGCTTCTCAATGTGAGGCAATGAAGATTCACACTTGGTGTCCATTCCTGTTCACTTGGTAAACCACTCTGATGAAAG
Source organism: Cricetiscus sungorus (assembly GCA_030556225.1). Classification (NCBI taxonomy): domain Eukaryota; kingdom Metazoa; phylum Chordata; class Mammalia; order Rodentia; family Cricetidae; genus Cricetiscus; species Cricetiscus sungorus. The sequence continues at coordinate 54,409,596 of JANBXA010000600.1, forward strand.
CTATTGTAGGAGAAAGAGTTCCTTTCTGCTCACAGCTCAAGGTCACACCGTCTGTCGTGGTGGGACCTTCAAGTAGCTGCTCATCCAAGGCCAGGGACGGAGGGAGTGATGAATGCATGCTTGCCAGTGCACAGCTCAGTTTCTCCAGGGCACAGAATCTTCTGCCCAGGGAATGGTCCTGCCCAATTAAAATGAGTCTTTCTACCTCCATTTATGTAATCAAGAGACCCATTTCCCAGGTGGCTCTAGATTCCGTCAGCTGGCAGTTCACACACCATCACACACACCTTTGTTGGAAACACAATAAACACTTGCTTTGTCCAAAGCACCCTTTTCAGCTCCTGATTGATGGATTTCAGGGATAAGATGAGCTTGTTTGTTTGTTTTGATTTTCTGTCGCTACTTTTGGTGCTGGGAGTCAATCCCAGGGACTCATGCAGGCTAAGCCAGCACCCCGCTGCTGAACCACATTTCTGTATCTTGGTCTTTTGAGTCAGGATCTATGTTGTTCACAAGGGCCTTGAACTCAGAGACTTGCTTTCTCCACCTCTCCAGGGCTGGAGTCACAGGCTTGCTCTCCCTAAAAGCTTTAAATTTAGAAAAAGTCTAATTTGATTTTTATTTTTTAATGTGTATGTGTATGGGTGTCTTGCTTGTGTGCATGTATGTGCAACACGTGCGTGCAGTTCCCTCAGTAGCCAGAAGAAGGCATTAAATCCCCTGGAACTGAAGTTACAGATAGCGTGAGGCACTGTGTAGGTCTGGGAATTGAACCAGGATCCTCTTAAGTATAGAGCTCTTCCCCCTGCCCCTGATTTTACCTCCTAGCTGGGAAGTTTTTTTGTTTTTTTTTTTTTTTTTTCTAGAAGTTTCATAGTTTTAGTTTGTATAGTTAGCGCCATATGGATTTGTTTATTTGCTTGTTTGGTTTTTGTTGTTGTTTCATTTTTCTGCAGCATGGTATGAAACCCAGGGCCTTGTGCATGCCAGGCAAGCATCCTGCCACCAAGCTTCATCCAAGTCCATGTGAGAGACTTGGAGTTGACCTTTGTGTATGACATGACATAGAGTTGAAGTCGGCTTGCCTTTGTGAAATTCAGCTTGGGTGTTGGGGAGATTGGTGTGACAGGGTGAATTTTGAAGAGCTCACAGATTGCCAGTGATATGTGTGGCAATGTGTCCGAGTCTCATTCTTATCTGTGGTGTGACATTACAGGGTACCAGTTGTCCTAGCCAGTTTTCTGTTTGAGGCATTCCTTATATAAACTGCCATATAGTTCTCTTGACAGTAGATGTGGGTCTAACTTCTTGGAGAATAAATATTTTTATTGTAAGAAGTTTATCAAGGCCTTCTCTGAGCAGAAAGCTATGTTTTTATATTACTAACAAACTCCATTCTCTGCCTGGATTTCAGCATGGCTTCTCTTGGTGTCCTTTAACTGTGCCAGGATCTGACTACTGTCCCACACTGCGCTGAGGCCTGGGGACTTCCATTTCTCAGACTTTCATGGCAAGGTTGAGAATCATCTGCTTAGTATCCCCTACCTGGTTGTACTTTCTCTATTTCCTATTTATTTGTTTGTTTTTGTTTGTTTGTTTAAGGCAGAGTCTCTATAGCACAGGCTAGCCTGGAACTCACTATGGAGCACCAGACTGGCCACAAACTCACGGCAATCCTCCAGCCTCAGCTTGCCAAGTGTGAGCATTACAAGTAGGAGCCAGCTTGCCTGACTGTCTAGTGTCTTTCTCGTGATCAGCTGCAACTGTGGGGTAGGAAAGGGATTGTGGGGACTGCGTCCTCGCGTCTCCTCCACCACCATACTGTTCCTCCTTTGGTTTCTCTCCTTAAGCAATGGTTGCTTAGTCTCATCTGACAAGTAGAGGAGAGGGTTGAGGCTTGTTTTTTCCATGTGAGGATTTATTTGCTCCAGCACCATTAGACGAAAAGATGGCCCCATGCCATCACCATGGCCCCTTTGTGTAAAATCAGTCAGCCACGTGTATGAGTCTTTACCTGCACCCAGCTTCCTGGGCCATTAATGCACACATCTGTGCTGACCATGGACGACATGACTGTGAACTGATGGCAAGTCTCCCAAACAGGTGGGCAAAGCTCTCTCTCTCTCTCTCTCTCTCTCTCTCTCTCTTCACACACACACACACACACACACACACACACACACACACACACCTTTCCAAAATTGACAGAGTTTATTTTCAAGTAATTTTTGGAGTAACCCTGTCAATTGCTAATAAGAAAAAAAAAAATGGGGAGTGCTATTCAGAATTGTATTGCAATCCCATTAAATACATTAAATAATTTGGGAAGAATTAGCATGTTGCTAATGTTCTGTGGTCTCTTTCATGCATGAATTGCTGCACTTGGTAGGTTTCTTGGAGCATCTTCGGGGTTATAGCTGCTGGTGAATGTTGCTTGGTAACCTCATCACTATTTCCTCTTAGTGCTAAAGAAATGGATTTCGCGTATGGGATGTTATAGTTTAGTGTATAGCATGCATGAGGTCCTGGGTACAATTTCTACTGCTACAAACATTTTTTAAATCTCAGTTTTCTAAATCTTTTAGTTTGTTAAAAAAAAAAAAAAAATCCAGTCCTGATAGTTACTCAAAAAAAACCAGAGTTTTGTGTAAAGTTGGAGTTGGGCTCAGACTCATTAACAAAAGATAGGGCTGAGGGTCAGCAGCCCCTGGGATTAGGAGCTGAGGCCCCTGGAGGGTTTGTGGAGGGTGCATGTGAGCAGCTGGGCCAAAGCTGTAAAGCTCTTCCCACATCTGGGATCATGAGAGTGACAAACAACTTGGAGGAACAGAGTGCTGCAGAGGACCAAGGCCTGTCTGTGCATCCCAGCTTGGCCGAGTGAGCACACAGTGAAGGATGCATCCTCTACAGACCAGAGTGAGACGGAACCAGGAACGCCTGCTGGGCCGCATGAGTGTGAGCACTCTTTAAGTGAGAGAGCAGCCTGGGAGTGTGGCTCCTAGCAGGGTGGGGGCTGCCAGCAGCCAGGATGAACTGCAGATCCCTGCATAGACTTCTGCTTCACACAAAAGGACAGGACTCTGCTCTTGGACAGAAGCAACCAGGGGAAATCTGGGCCATGTTTGGGCCTGTACTGCATCCCCTCCCCTCCCCGCCCCAGACCAGCCTCGAAGGGCCCTATGAACTCTGCATTGAGAAAGTACTGGCTCTAAAGGCACTGTCTGTCCCTTCCCCCAAGAGATGCCAGCACCTACCTTGTGTGTTGGCATCCTCTCCTTAGTCGTGTCCTGGTCAGGCTAACAGATTCTGAGTGCTAGGTGCCCATTCTCTTCTAATGTACCCATAGTCCACTTTCCCTTTGAGGGCAAAGCTGGTCCCAGAGACATCTGAAACCTAAGGGCAGAAATGGGGTTCGGATGATCCTTGGAGCTGGTTCTCAAGCATTCTTGATTCTTCTACTCCCCCAACCCAACTCCACTCCCCCTCTCCCCTAGACCCAGCCTTTGCCCAAGAGACAGCCTTGGGGCTGTGGCCTGCCGGCAGCTCCATTTGCCCCTCAACAGGCAGGCCACACTCACCACAGCCCAAGAACTCAGGAGAGGAAGTGGAATTCTGGTTCTTTCTCTGGCCTGCAGCAACATGGCCCCTACCTGCACCCCATGGGCTCTCCTGCCAAGTGTCAGAGTGCCCCCACCAGACCTGCAGGGTTACACCTTGCAAAAAGGCACTGCGCTCTGCTGTTTGGTCCTTTAATAACCAGAAGACAGCCCAGAGAGGAGCATCCTCAAAAGCTAACATGGCTTCAGAAGAAAGGGCAGGCCACTCTTGACCATAGGAGCCCAGAGACTTCTTTAGAGCCATAAACAGTCCCTGCTGAGTTGAGCCAGGGAAGCCTTGCTGGCTTCTCTCTGCAGATGCGACAACCTCTGTGAACATGGAAGTTGGAGCTTACCCAGCTGCTCCGGAAGCTGGAAAGTAGATGGTTTGAGCGTGAGATTTCAAGATGAGGCTGGGCCACACAGACCTTTCAGAGACTAAGAAAGGAAGGCAGGATGAAGAGAGAAAGGGAGGAAATCCTTTGGCCTAGCCCTGGAGGACAGCCCTGCTTCTAGGTGGCGTCTCCTTTTATGAGGGAAATAAAGTTACTAACTGTGACAGAAGCCGTGGGACAGGCTCTCATTCATCTGTTTTATGTCCATGGTGACCATTCTTTTGGGAGACCTTCCCTTGTCAGTCAATTTTATTTTATTTAAGCAGCTCAGACTCAGATGTTTTTTAAATGGATGGAGACACACACACACACACACACACACACACACACACACACACACACACACACACACTGTTGCTGTTGACAGCCCATTGCAGCATGCCTGTCGGAATAATAGTTACATTCCTGTCTAATAGAGACATGTGTGTCTGAATAATAGCCACTTGTCAGTCCTCAGACCCATAGAGAAAGGACCACTATACGGGCCCATGGGAAGCAGTTCTCCCTCTAGTCTGAGCTGCTCTCAGGTGAAGGTCAAAGCTGAGGCTGCCACATCACTGCACAGTGGTCACACGGGGCCAAAGTCCGCTTCACTTCTTGCCCAGAGCTAGATGCAAAGAAAATGTGCCTGGCTCTCTCAAGCTGATGGGCCCTGCAGTGGCCCCGTGGCCCCTGGAAGAGCTGTGTGCCCACGGCTTTCTGAAGACACAGCAGCTGTTGACCATTGAGTCATACTGAACCTGGGAATGGCTCCTTCAATATCTGAACCAGAAATGGCCCTGCAGAGTGCCTGTGGGTTCTGCACACCCTCATCCATTTCCCAGCATTCCCCTAGTGCCCAGGACAGGCCCATGCAGCCAAACTCTGCCAGCCTAGTATCCAGCTGGTTGTGGCGGGTCCCATGGAGTCCTTTACATAGCACAAACCACCAGCTCCACTAGATATGGCTGGAATACTCTGCCTCCAAGATAGAGTACGGGGGAGGCCAGGCCTTGTATACAGCAGCTTTATTGACACCACTGTTTCCAAAGGACAGAAAGCACGGCATAGGTGACAGGTGGCCAGAAGTAGACAATGCTCAGAATTCTCACTGGGGACAGACAGCCAGTCCACCGATACATACTTGTCACCTTGTGGAGAGTAGAGACGGGTCTTTGCTGGTGACCCAGGAAGACCAGGTCGAAGGGTCCACGTATGCCTTGCCACCTGTGTTATTGGTGTCCACTGAGAGTGAAACTTTACCCTGCACCTGCTCCCACACACTGTGTGCTTAGCTTAGTGTCTGAGTGACCTCACGGAGGCCTCAGAGTCCCAGAAGGTACCACTGAGAAGGTTTCAGGAGTGTCGTGGAACATCTGTGGAACTTCAGGCACTGCCAGACCAAGCATTCTGCCAGTGCATGTGGACCAAAGGAAGCAACCCTGCCAGCTCAGTGTGTATGCCTGTCCTAGGAGGCAGGGTGAGGGAGACCCCTCAGGGATTTGCATTGTGCTTTCCTGTTTGCTCCGGGCATAATTTGCGTGCTGTTTCATCCGCAATTCAGCATGCACTGGGGCAAACTTTGTCTGCATGTATTTCATTGCGCATATATTGCCACTGTTTATCCCCAAATGCTTCCATCACCCCAGATAGAAGCCCCGCACCTGTGAGCCTGAAATCTCCATTTACACACCCCTCCCTTCCCAGGCTCTGGCAGCCTCTAGTCTACATTGCATCTATACTTTTGCCTATTGCCAGTGTTTCAAATATGCCACTGTGAAATATGGGTTGCATATCCTGCAGTTAGCTTGGGAGGCCACACATACTGTGTGGCATGAAGCTGCTTCCATCCCTTTTAGGGGTGAGTAATACTGCCTCATGTGCATGGGCCACATTTTGACTCTCCTCATCAGGGGACACACCTGAGGATTGTATCTGTTGTGAGCGATACTGCTCTCAATCTTCATGCATATTTTTGTGTGGATGCTGCACTGAACTGTTATGAGATACAGTGAGTAAACCAGTCAGTCTTTTAGATGTCTGATAACCCTGAGGGGGTTCACAAAGCATAGGAGATATGTTGGTGCTGGTGCGACTGGCTGGCCTATCCTTAAAGTTCCCGTACCTCAGTGGGCAGTTCTCACCAGTGGCTTTCTTCTCCAGCCCTGTGTCCCCCTCCCTGCCTGAAGAGTTCCTCTGTTCAGGGAAGACCAAAAGTGTTGGAAAAGCCACCACTCCAGACAGCTATCTAATAGAGGACAGTCTTCTGATGTCACCAGTGCTGTTGCCCAAAAGGACCGCAGGGCACTGGTCTTTACCTGTCCACAGTGGTCACTTCCTCATGCACCTCAGAGCCCTTCCTCTACCTGGATAACCTCCCTCAATGATCTGTGGACCACTTTTGTGGAGCCCTGACTTAGAGCTTTGGGCTTGAACACAGGAATCCAAGAATAAAGGGCCCATCCAAAGATGCATTCATCTGCCAGCTGGGTAAAGTGGCCTTAGGAAATCTACCTCTCCCTGTGAGCCTCCATTTTCTGTGCAGAATAGGAATTAAAATAGACACCTCAGCAGGGTTCTTCGGAGGGTAAATGATGTAATTTATGCAAAGTGCTTAGCCAGGGCCTGCCACTTAGCAATGCTCAATAAATGGTAGCTATCATTTTAAGTAACCCCAGGGGCATTGTGGCATTGTCCAACGGGCAAAACCTTGTCTCAACAAAAATGGCAGGATTTTAATGGATCAGGGACATTCCCTCGGGGCCAAACTGACACACATGGTGTGGGCTCTGATTTTGCTTGGAAGCCAAGTTTACTGCTTAGAGTTTGAGCGCAGATGTGTTGTTTGTGAGCAATAATAATGCTTCTTGATAATATTTTCTATATTTAGTGTGATTTCAGTCCAAAGCATTAAGGCTTCATAAGCAAAGCCTTAGTCATCCTCGTCTGCATTATTTTTACAGACAAATAGGATGCAGAGTGTAAAATGCAAAATAATTATCCCTGGAATTGCATGCTCACACTTCTTCTCGGGCAGCCTAGCCAGCTAGGGTTGCTAGCAGTACGCTGCTGCCAGGGACGTGGGTGGCAAGCAGCAGGGCAGAGGCCTCCAGAATGCGTGCCCTCACAACATGGTTTCCTTTGGTTGAGAACAGCACTGGCATCTAAACACTGCTCAGTGCTTCGGGGCCGTGCATGGTCCAACCGCCTTCCATACCAACCAAGATGCTCCTAAGGTCCAGCCGAAGAGCGCTGAGCCAGGTCTAACCTGACTGTGCAGTCCCAAAGGGTGCCGTGTGACAGATAGCCATCACCCAGTCCATCAATCTTGAAAACTCCCTGGGTGCTGCCTCCAGGCCAACCCCCACACACTGTAAGAAAGCACCATCTCTGGCTGTGTCCCCAGATTGCATTGCCAGCTTCCAGTCTTACCGGGTGCCTCCCGCCTTGATTGTGGACTCTCTGGCTCAGTGTCAGTTTCCAATTCACAGACCTTTGATGCTTGCTTTCTGAGCGCCTGTGGGTGGACATGGGAGTCACTTCTAATGTGGGGTTCAGCCACTGTGGCTACCGCGAAGGTCTTACTGTGGACTTGCTTGCTGACATTGTATCCTGGGTACAGCCTGGGAGCAAGAGTGCACCCCATAAGTGGGTTATCCTCCCATGTGCCTAGAGATGGAACCGGGCTCCTAGCATTATTTGAAGTGATCTCAGGAAGTCCTTGGGGGAGGGGAAACTGAGACCAAGAAGGGAGGAGAGGGCATGAAGAAGTACCCGCTCGCTGTAGGCAGATTCAGCTCAGTTATTCATTGTCACAATGGCGCCTCCTCCTCTCAGCACTGGTTTGTGGGTCTCAGACTTTGAAACACTGAAGTAGGTATGAGATCCATGGCCTCTCGATGCACTTTCCATTTGCATGTCCCAGGCTCTTTGGTGGTATGGATGTTTTAATGTATTTACTTTTATATATTTTGTGTATCTTACATTTGAATATCTTACTTGGTGAAATGTGTCCTAAGCACATTGGCCACTTTCTAAACTCGCTTGTGTTATTGTTTTATTATGGCTTGCCATAGGAAACTATAATCTGGGTAGTTTTCATTTGTCACGTAACTATTTTTCTCAGATCCTGGCTTCTGTTTTCCACCCCACTCTGCTGCCGCTGCTGCCACCACCTTTCTCGTGTTCTTAATGAGGTCACCTTAATGAGGTCAGTGGTGAATTGGATGACACTGGAAGGGACACATTTTCTTTGATGTTTAGTACGCCCTTCATCTTCTCTCAAGATGCTATATTTTCAGAAGGGGAAGCATCAGCTTTTGTTTTGAGCTGTGTGTCATTTCAAATCAGTTTACCTAGGGCTCACTGCTCATCCTTCCCCCTAAGCACACCAGACTTGCTGAGAGACAACTGCCCCCGCTGTGGACCCGTTGGTGCTTTTGTGGACACAGACTTCCACTCAGCACAGATCTCCTTCTAGGCTTGGCTCTGCACTTGCTGGCTCGGTCAGTCTGTCTGCTCTGAACATTAGTTTGATCAGACCTGTTGCTGTAAGACACTCAGGTGTGGTGTTACCCCCATCCCTTGTGAGAAAGACAAGACCCTGCTGGCAATGGTTAGGGCACTCTGGTATGAGTGGGAGAAACAAGCCTAGCCCCATCTTCCCTTGTAACGGTAAGTCCTGCCCAGTGCCTGTGCTGCCCCTCGGCAATGGTGACTAGGCCAGGTTACCTCATGAGGTAGGGAACTTCCTGCCTGAAAACCTGCAAAAGTAAAGAACTTTTGTTGTTTCTGGGGAACTTAAGATTACATTGCCCCCTTCAGGCCCACCCCTATGCTATGACTGACAGCTCTCTCTCCTTATATGTCTTTCTTCTTCCCCCATTGTTCTCCTGCTCTAAGACTATGTCAGATCTTGTCCCCCCCCCATGACCATGAGTCTCTCTCTCTCTCTCTCTCTCTCTCTCTCTCTCTCTCTCTCTCTCTCTCTCTCTCTCTCTCTCTCTCTATCCTGACACAGCTCACTTCTGAAGCATATCCTCACATCTGCTCCTTTTTCAAGCTTTCCTTTCCCACCTAGCATCAACATCAGTACCAAGCTACATGGTGTGGGCTCTCGATACCAGGCAGGGTGAATTTCATACATTTAGTCTGCTGAAATATTTTCTCCATTATCAATTTCAAAAAAAATGTAAGAAAAGATTTATGTCATTGATTATTAATACTTTCAACACATTGGTAAGTTTGAGGAACACTGACATCTCTACCGTGTTGAGGCTTCCCACTCATGAACATGAGATAGCTCTCCCCTTGGGCAGTCTCCCCAAGTTTTTTCAAGACAGGCATTGTGCATATCTTTTTTTAAAAAACATTATTCCAAAATATTTTTTGTTCCCAGGTTTTCTATAAATGAGAATTTTAGATTTCTCATTGGTTGCACATTCGATCAGAACATATGAATGTTGACAATATCTTGTGAACACTGCTTGATTCTCTAGTGATTGTTTTGTAATAAAAGTCTAGGATTTGCCATGGAGACAGTCACATGTTGGGAGATACACTTCCAGGTCTTGCATGCCAATCATTTTGACCTCTTAATATCTGTCTTGTTGGGACTGGAGAGACAGACGAAGTGGTTAAGAGTCCTGGCTGTTCTTCCAGAGGACCTGGGTTCAATTCCCAGCACCCATATGGCAGCTCACAGCCACCTGAAACTCCAGTCCCAAAGGGGTGTGGTCCCCTTTTCTTGCTCTGGAGATACTGCATGCATTGGGTGCACAGCGCCCGTACATACAAAAATAGCAAAGTAAGTTTTTAAATATTTATTTATTTATTATGTATACAGTGTTCTGCTTGCACATGTGCCTACATGGCAAAAGAGGGCACCAGAAATCATTATAGATGGTTGTGAGCCACCTTGTGGTTGCTGGGAAATGATCTCAGGGCCTCTGGAAGAGCAGCCAGTGCTCTTAACCTCTGAGCCATCTCTCCAGCCCAACAAAATAATTTTTTTAAAAAATATATACTGGGAAGGTTATTTTGCTGATTGGCTGGCTGGCTGGCTGGCTGGTTGAGGGTCTCACTGGGTAGCCCTGGTTGGCCTGGAACTCACTTTGTAGACCAGGCAGTCCTTGAATATCCATTTAAGCCAGCATTCCTCAGGAACCTTTGAAGCCCTTCCTCTCTACCAAAGGAGCCTGGTCCCTTGTCACTGGTGGAAGGGACAAATGGCTGTCTGTGGTGCCTATTAGATTACCAAAGTGCATGCTGGACCCCAGGCCCCTCAGTATCAAAGGACTTGTTACACATTTCAGAGTCCACACTGACATCCTGGCTCCTCTCACCCCGTCTCCTACCCGAAACTTCTCCAGTTCGTGGACGTCCCTCCCGCAAACTTCTCAGTTCTCCTAACCCTGCTATTTTGGCCCTGCTCTCCCTTGGTCCATCTCTTTTCCCTTGCTCTCTTCATCTTTATCTCCAATCATCCCCTCCTGCTGGCCATGTTCAGTCTACTGCTTTCTCTCCCTGCCCTGGACTCTTCCAGATGCCTCTGACTGTTCTCTCCCTCATACTTGTAATAAAAACCTTCCTGTGAACCATACCATGGAGGGTCATGCGGTCAAGTTATATGGGCTTGGCCTTGAGGGTGCTTGTTTTTGCTGATCCTGGGTTTTGCAGTTTTCCTTTTCTGCTGATGTCCATGTTGGCTGGACAGATGTCCACATTCCATTTCATTCCTGCCCCCTGCCCTTCAGCATCGCTTTTAAGCCACTGCTTTAAGCAGTATAATCTCCACCTTCAACTTATTTTAAAGGAACAGACTTGATGTTTTAGATTGAAAGCAAAGTTGAATGAAAAGCACAGAATTCCTATGCACTCTCTCCCTACATACTCAGCACCGGACATGTCGTACTCAATGGAGTCCACAGTTCACTACTGGCCACTCTTGGCTTTAAATGCACGATGCCACGTGTCCTCCAGTGCAGTCTCCTAAGGAATTTCTCCTAGGCTTCCAGAAGTGCAGGGGCACTGGTAGTCCCAGCTACTCGAGGATCACAGAGACTCATATTTGGGAGTCGAAGCCAGCCTGGCCAGCGGTGTCCCAGGAGGTTTGGGGGGGCACACGTGGAGTGGAGTGATCCGTTTCCACTGCTCCTTGCTCCCTCCCACAGCTCTCTTTCATGTCTCCATGGTTTTTCCTTTTCTAGAGTGCCCTGTAGTTGAAACCACGTAGAGCGTAGCCTTTCATACCAGCTGCTGTGCAGTTGGGGCCCCTTCTCTGCCTTCCCCTGCTCTTCAGCATCATCCAATATCCACGTGTACCAGTGTTTCTTCCTTAGCTGCCTGCTGCAAGCTACTTGGTGGCTTCCAACATTGGCAGTTACGAATGCTAACACTGTGTGCACTTCTGCACAGGTTCTTAAGGAAGGGGGACAGAAATAGGAAGTGGGCTGCGCACCCGAAATCAGGCAGGACCACACAGAACATGACAGGCCCTTATCCCCAGCCCACGAACACCGCTCTGTACACATCCTGTGCCTGTGGATCCGAAACACCAAGACAGTTACCAGACATACCAGTTTGGCTCAAGGCCATCAGAGTCCGTGGCACCTTTTACTTACTTATTACTGAGATGCCCTCTGCCAGTCCTTCAACTGCTGAGATAGTATGTGATTTCCCAGCAGGGCAACCCAGACAACCTGTGACTTTAAGAAGCACCAGGCAAGGTCACTGTTAATCATATAACTTTATTGTCCTCCTGGGTCATAAAGGAAGTGGGTTTCTCCCCTCCCCCTCCTTCTGAATGTCAGTTTTATGGTAGCCATAAACAATGAATGCCCAGTGACCCTTCCAGTCTTAGAGGGCTCGCAGGCTGTTTTGAAGACTGACTTGTTGGAGGGTGCTTCAGAGAGAGCAAAAGTGGGTCAGGAGGTGAGTCCAGTCTCTCTTGGTTCCCAGGGCAAGGGCAGAGTGTTGGTCAGTGCCCTCTCTGTTGGGGGTGGAGTTCTGAAAGGGAGACTAGCTATGCCTCACCTTCCGTTCTCTTTGGGGGCCTCTGGGCGGGTAGCCTCTTTGAGTCTAAGGAATGGGCCTTATTTCCTCCCTAATATGGTAAAATGATGGTGGTAGTGGCGGTGGTGATAATGATAGTGCCACCACCTTTCAAAGGAGCAGAAATTGTCATTGTTGTTTAGGTGTTACTAGTTTTGGTTTCGGTTTTTCAGAGTTTTGGGGAGTGTCTGTGTGCAGCTGGGAGAAGGCTCAGAACCCCAGCTGCTGACATGGCTCACTGCACCATCTGAACAGAGTAGCGGCAAGCTCAGTGCCGGGTGAGGCTTGGCGGTGTGTGCTTTACTCTGTTTTGGAAAGGCTCTCACTGTGTAGTAACCTGGGCTAGCCTCCCATTCTCCATCCTCCTGCCTCAGCCTCCCCAGTTGTAAGGAGTACAGGTGTGTGACCACACTCTTAGTGCCCCTACAGCTCTAATACTGTTTCTACGGGGTGACAGCTAAGATGTAGGTGCCCATACTAGCACCCAGACCTTCCACGTCTATGCAGGAGCCTGGGACAGAGAACGGAGTGTCACATCCAAACCAGCTCAGACATTAGGGGGATGGAAAAACTGACAGAGCTGTTGCTTTCTTCAGCTCAGTATACGAAGAACTTTCTGTCACCAGCCCGCTGGCCCTGGGCAACATGTAGTGTGTAATTGTTCCTTGCAGCAGAATGACAGACTTTCCTGTCTGTCCCTTTAGCCAGATCCTTGTGTTCCTCTGCCACTGGATGACAGGAGCCCCAGGCAGGGTCAGGAATTGTCTGAAACATAAACAATTCCTGGAAGAAGTGGGCAGGGCAGGGCCAGGTTCCTTAAATGTCCCCTGTAGCCCAGCTTGGAGTCAGACTTAAGACTGCATGGTCTGCTGCTTGGAGCAACCCCACGGGGCAGGACACCCATTCCCCTCACACCTGTGTACCTATCAGCTGCATTCTATCCAGGGACCTTGAGCTGACACCCCAGCAGCCTCCTCCAGAATTGACAGAAGTTTGGTTTATTCCAGACTTCTGTTCTAGCTGAGTGCACACGAGCTGGGGTTTCCCTGCTCCAAATCAGTGGTGTGACACTGCTGTGTTTTCCTAACACCCTCGAAGCTGGTCCCTTGCTGGCCCTCTCAGACTGTCCTAAAATGAAACTTAGCTCTCCTATGCTGTATGTGAGACCCCCCTCTCCCCCATCTCCCAGCAGCATTTACTATAGGTGCTTGCATGGGGAAGTCTATAGACACTGCAGCCTGCAGGAGCCTTAGCTTCAACAAGCAGAAGTGCATGGCCCACCGAGACTTCACACAAGCATCCTCACCCTGGACAAAGCTTGTCTTTGGAATATACAAGGCACCTACCTTTGCAGCAATCAGTACCTGGAAGTCCTCCCTGCTGTGCTCCCACCAGCTCTCCTGCACTCACAGGGTGTAGAATGCTGCTCAGCTCCTGGAGTTTCCCTAGAAAACAAATGGCCTGGGAATGTCAGTTTGCTCTCCTGCAGGTCCTGTCAGCGTGGGGCACCACCACTCTTTCCTCCCCTCAGACTCTCTCCTTTGCTAAAAACCTTGAGGTCCCGAGGAACTCCAAAGGGATGACAGTTGCCTGAAGCTCTGGCTTAGGAGCACTCTTGGCTACTGCTGACTTTTCTCGGAACTACTAAGACGTCTTCAAATCAAAATGCTTGCATGTGCTTAAACTTCTTCAAGTCAGTATGTGCCAAGCAGCCTAGGAAATAGTGATAGCTGTCACCTGTAGTAGTGAAATTCTCTAACAGGGTATGGCTTTGCTACCAGGTTGGGATGACAAACACTTGGCAATTAAACGTTGTTGCCCCCAAATCCAGAAGTTTTAGGTTCCCTCGGGAGATAAAGAGAAATAATATATGCTTTTTCTCACACGGAACCAAAATCTTTTCAAAAGATGACAGGGCAGTAAAAGAAAGGATTATTAGGGGAAACAGAATGATGGAAGAAGGGACAAGAGGGTGGATGAGTGTGATCAAATCGTGATGTGTGACATTGTGGAAATGTCTCACCCTTTATCTATGTAATTATGATGAAAAAGAACATTTTGAAGACATGGCAGGTAGACCTGGGCTGCCTAGGCTGATGGGGGTTTCCTAAGCACCTCATTGTCCCGAAGATTGTGACGCACCAGAGAAGTGCAAGGCACAAGTTTTGTTGGGGCAAACCTTGGCTGTCAGCCAGCCTTAGTGACCGAGGGACAGTAAGACTTCAGCAGGGACACAGCAAAGGCAGTGGCTCTCACCACAGGCCACACACTGCCCGAGGACTCTGCACATGGAGTTCTGCAGTGCATCAGCGCCAATGCAGGCATCCCTGTGATAGCGGACCGCTTCCAGACCAGGGTTGTGTTTACGGACACGTGGGTGGCTGGCTGTGCTACACAGAATTTCTTTCCCTCATTTTTCTTGGAAAAGAATTCATTCTTTGCTCTCCGTATAAATGTCCCAGTGAGTTCCTTGTGCTGAGCTGTATGTACAAAGTGAATGCCACTGTGGTCCCAGCAGGTGTACCTCTTACTTTGTTTCTGAGCCATTTCTAAGAAACACGGAGACACTGGCACAGGTTGTATTGGGCTAAGGTTTAACTTTGATTCCCATGGCACTGAGTCCTGCTTCTCCTGAGAATCAAATCCAAGCATAAAAATGCTTGGAGACCCAAGATTCCATCCCCCAAATCTAAAGGGACAGCTCTTCCGTAACTCTCTTTCAAGTTGCTATTATGTGCATGACTATGGCCTGCGTGAATATCTATGTGCCACAGATATGCTCTATGCCCAAGAAGGCCAGGAGAGGGCATCAGATCCCCCCACCCCAAGAAATTGGTGTTACTCTAATTGTGAGCTACCTTGTGGTAGCAAATCCCAGATGGGAACCAAATCCCAGACTGCTATGTGCTCTTTCTCTCTGAACCATCTCTCCTGCCCTTCCTTACTTTTTTATTCATTCTGAACCGGCTCCAAGGTCGTTTCAGATTCAGACGCTCATTAGAACAAATGGAGAAGCAGCTCACACAACTGCAGCCCAGTGGGCAGCCAGCTGTGGACTCCAGCACGCTGGGATGCACACCACCCCTCCTCCATCCTACCTCTACCCTTCTAAACTCACTCCCTTCTAAATCACCTCCCTTCTAATCACCTCCCTTCTAAACTCACTCCTCCTTGACCTCTGCCAGTCATTAATCTGAGTTCCTCAGATTTCTAATTTTGTCACTTAGAACATTGAATGAATGCTGTCATACAGTTAATTTAGTAGATTAACTGCTTCACTCGGCACCAGTACTCTTGGTCAATCCAAGTGTCTCTTTTTAGGGCTGCATAGGGCTGCCTGTCATTGGAGGAGTGTGGTTAGTTTATCCATTCATCCTTGAGGGTGCCTGGCTTGTGTCCATATTGGGACCATTTCCAGTCGTGTTGTTAGCACACAGGTGATTATGGGAACATAGACTTTGCTCCTTGTGTCTAGAAGGTCAGCTGCTGTCAACCTTTTCCACAGAATCTCCATGGCCATGAGTGACCCAGGGTTAGTCCTCCCCAGCCCTGGGTGTGGTCAGTCTTTTTGATCCTATGATAAGCATTTTGATTTGTGTTTGCTAGTGACTGTAGATGGCTGATAGTTCCCATGCTCGCACTCAACTGCACACAGTCAGTCATGTGTCACCTCTTGGCTGTTTTCAAATTGCATTGTTTTCTGCTGTTGGGTTTTGACAGCCTTTCAAACACATTATATGCAAATCATTGTCAGGTGCACCCTTAGCAACAATTTCCTCCTGAGCTACGGTTTGTCTTTCTCTTTTTTTTTTAGGGGGTAGGGGGAGCAGCACGACTTATTTAAACTTATATTAATTATCTTTTATTTTTTTTAATTTTTATAAAATCAATCACACACACACACACACATATACACACACACACACATGCATCTTATTCTTTCCCTTCTACTAGCTCCTTCCAGATCCCCAGTCACCCACTCAATTGTGTGTGCTTTCTCTCTCTTAAAGCACACACACACACACACACACACACACACACACACACACACACACACACAACTTTCAAAGCATAGGATCTGTTTTGTGTTGGCCAACTACCCTGAGCATGTGGCTGCCTGGAGTGTGGCTTCAGGCTGCCTCTTCATCCCCTTTACATTGGTTTTCTAACAGCAATGATTCATTTTGACAAGTGGCTTAGCCATTTCCCCTGTGTGTTTGGGGGTCACATCCAGGAACTCTCTGGCTTCCCTGGCACTCTGCAGGTTTGGCTCCTGTGTGTTATGGTTTATAGCATGAGCTATTTGTTTTGCATTAGTTTTTCACCTGTGGAATAATCTCATCTATTTCTACAAAAGACATTATGGTGATTTTTGACAGGAATATCATTAAGCCTGTAGACCAGTTTGGGGAGAATTGGCATCTTTGCCACAGTGTCAAATTCACTAAGTCATCAACATGAGTTACTTATTATTTATTTACATATTTTTTCCAATAACATTTTGGAGTTTTGAGCATACAAATTCTGCATATGTTTTTCTTAGGTTTGGACCTGAACCATGGGGCATTTCTGAGTGACTATCAGTGGTATTGTATTTTTAACATGATTACTATATATTATTAATATTGTATGTGTATCTTATGACCTTGTTAAATTCACTTGTTAGCTCTAGGAGAGGGTGGTTATTTGTAGATTCCTTGGAATGCTCTGTGTAGACAGTCTTGCCATACATAATCAGGGCTGCTGATTTATTTCTTCCCTTCTGACCTGTGTCCCTTTTGTTTCTTATTTTTGCCTTATTGCACTAGCTTGTGTTTCTAGTTCAATGAGAAGTCTGTCCTGCCTAATCACACCTGTAGCTGGCCAGTTTGTTAATGCTTTTATAATTGGTTTTTTTCTTTACAGGATATGAAGTCAGGCGGCCAAGTGGGTTATCTCCACCCACTTACTTCAAAGTATTGTAGTTTAGGGTCTTAGGTAGAGTGCACCCTTTGAGTGATTAGGAGACACACACTTGGAATAAAGATGTCATTGCTTATAGGTCTGGGGATAGACAGCTGGCCCTGTAGGCCACACAGAGAGACCAGGAACACAAGCACAAAGACAGAAGATGACCTGTAGGCTAATGCCTTTATTGTGTCCTGAGAATTACCCTGTGAGGTTCCTCAGGGGAAGCTTTAACCGGTAAGGTAAAGCAAACAGACTTGAGTTCTGAAAGATCGCCGTGCTGGTGAGAGGTTACTGTGGCAGAGAGCTGCACAGTGTGTGCAGGGTGTGGGGACAGACGGGTGAGTCAGGTAAGCTGTTTCCAGCTGTCCACAGGGAGGTGGTCACCAGGAGGAAGTGGTTCCAGGCAGACATCTGGACTGACACCTGATAGATGGGAAGCAGACAACCGGAAGCTGGGTTGGGGTGACTGAACCTGCTCAGGAGTGAATTTGCAGTGAGTGTAAGGTCACATGACACCAGAAGGATTTCCTGCAAGTAGGGAAGCATCGAGGCTTAGGAGGTTGATCTAAATAGATTCATTCTTTTTTGGTTTTTCCTTTTATTGTGTACAGTGAATGAACACTAGCAAGTGTTTTTTAGGAAGGAGAGAGGAAAAGAAGGGACTAGGCACATGGGAGGCCAAAGCATAAAGATAACCCAAGTTAGTGGCCAACCTGCCTGGGCTATGTAGCAAAATCCTGCAGAAAGAAATGGAGGAAGCAACAGACGTGCCCAGAAGTGGAGTGGACCAGGCTGCTGTTCCTGCCATGTTGAACATCCACAAAAGGGAGTGTTAAAGCAGCTTGTTGTTGAAGATGCACAGAGATGGCATGCTGTGTCCAGACTTGAACACATCTTCCTGGGCTCACACAGTGGGCTACACTGTCCAGTACCAACCACAGAACTTCCTTAAGTGACCTTAGTGCCATATGCCTGTGCCAGCACCGTGTCACCTAGCCACATGCTGCTTGAAATGATACTCACACCACTGATGAACTGAATTGCTAATTTTGGAGTTTTCAGTGGCTTCATCTTGGTAACGGTATCCTGGCATCACAGGTCCGGGCTACAGGCACCACTGCAACCCAGTCTTACCTATGGACTATGACAGGAGTTAGACACAGGACACACATAGCTCCCCTGCATTCCTGTGAAGTTGGAAGCCTGTGAGCTGCCATCTGCTTAGAGCTCAGGTGGCCTGTGAAGGGAAGAGGTCCAGGGGAGGTCAAGGAGACTTCTGGGTACCTGCAATGTTCTGTTTCTTGGGCTGAGTACAAGTGACCAAGACGTGAGGGGAGGGGACAGGACAACTTTTTTTCTCATTAAAAAATTAAAATATGTTTATAGTAGAAAATGAGGACTCTCTGAGGAAGCAAAAATAGGAAAATGGAATCTTACAGGCAAAAGATAACTGCTGTTGGTGTTCTCAAAGGTTCCCTCCCGATGTGTTTGAAAATTAGGATCTTTGTATGTTACTGTTTGAAACGCCATTTGAAAAAGAGCTTTTTAGATTTATTTATTTTATGTGTACGTGTATTTGACTTGAACATATGTCTGTGTAACATGTGCATAAATGTGGTACCCATGGAGGTCAGAAAGGGCACTGGGTCCCCTGGGACTGTGACCCTCCATGTGGGTGCCGGGATCAAACCCAGCTCCTCTGCAAAAGCAGCCAGTGCTCTTAACCTCTGAGAGGTTTCTTCAGCCTCTCGAAAACCATTTTTAATGTCTAACAACACATGATAGCTTTTTCTGCTTAGGTTTTCTTTTGGTTTGGTTTGGTTTGGTTTGGTTTGGTTTGGTTTGGTTTGGATTGGATTTTAAAGTCAGGATCTTGCTGTGTAACACTGGTTTATTTTGCACTTGCTGGTCATCCTCCTGCCTCTGCCTCTCACACATAAGTACATTTAAGTGATTATTTCTTTCCTCCACTTTTTTCTACGTTAGAGAGGATCTCACTGTGCAATTTAATGCTGACCTTGAACTTGGTCTTCCTGCCCGCCTGGCCCTCTAACTCCTGCCCCACCTCCCACGTGCTACAATAAAGTCACACTGAGCTGAAATTATTATCAATAGTAGAATATGAATATACATTACAGATTCATCACATTTAAGTTAACAAATCCTGAGCTCCACAAGATGTCTCGGCAGTTAAAGGTGCTTGCCGCCAGGCCTGGAGACCTGAGTTTGGTCCCCCAAGTCCACACAATGGAATGAGAGACCTGACTCCCACAAATCATCCTCTGACTCCCATATGCATGCCACCACACACAGACAGACCATGCTGATCCTCACCGTGTTAAATGATACTGTGATGCATACCTTTCATGTGTGTTCCTGGTCACTTACTGGAAAACAGGAGCTGGATGGGAGCATAGGGACATCCTTAGCTTTTGAGTTCCATTGACAGACTAAATTACTGAAGTATTTTCCTGGCTGTGCTGCTTTGGTTTGCTTTGTTTTGGTTCCTGGGGGGGAGTTAAGCACCTGGCCACCATAGAAGAGTCTATGAATTCCTTTATAGGGTCTCTGAGTTTGGGGTCATGGATGAATGGTTAACTGGGACAAGGAGGTCTCCCCTCTCTCAAGAGCACAGACAGAATTACCACAGAGGATAGTGGCATGACCATCTGCACCTTCCCATAAGTCTCAGCATTTGGGCTGGTCAGGAAATAGGAAAGAGGCAAGTTATGATCAGCCTGGGACCTGGACCTTGTAAAACCAGCCACCCAACCCAGTTTTACAGGGCAGGCAACAAGAGGCCGGGCCTGCTCCACCCAGCCTGCTTCCTCTCGGCAGGCCCATCCTGAGAACACTACGTTTTCTTTCCCTCTGGCGGTGCATTGACCCCACTCTGTCATCATAATTGTCCCCATAAACTGAGCACTAAGAGAAAGCTACCCATATTTAGAGCCCCCAGGCCAGCCTGCTTTATCTAGCTGTGGCGGTACCTGGAGAACATCAGCCTGGGCACTGACAAGGAACCAGTAAGAGCAGGCAGCAGAGAAGAGGGAAAACCTTCAGGAGGCCCTGTTCCCCATGACTGACAGGCCAAGCATCCTTCTCGATAACACCTGCAGCTCACACAGAGAGCGTACCCTTGGTGACTGCCTGCCTCCGTGTCCTTCCTCCCAGCCTGTACTGCATCGCTGTCTCTTCTTTGGTTTGTAGAAAGAGAAGAACTCATCCAGGGTGTGCTGGCCCAGGTGGCAGAGCAGTTCTCCAGGTACCGTATCCTCTGTGTATGCACTTTCCAGGCTTGTGGGAGCTGGCCCTAAGCATAGTCAGCTCTCTGTAGCTTCTGTAGCTAGACTAGCCCGGCACATTGTAGCAAACCTTCATCTTATCCCCAAAACTGTGTCCAGTAGCTGCTTGTAGATTGTGAGTTATGGGAGTGGTGAATCCACCACACCCCCCCCAATTTCTTCCAAGACTTGGAGCTGCCTGCAAACACCCTTTTACAAATGAGTGTTTTCCACTGAGATGCTCTGTGGGTTGGGGGGCTTCCTTTTCATTTACCAACACCCTACTAATTCTACGTGAGTATTGTCAGTCTCTCAAAGTGATTTCTGTATGGTGTCTTATGCCATTTTGAACCATCAGGGAGCATGGCAACACTCCATAGCTGTCCGTGCTGGGCAGGGACCAGGTGCAGGCTTGGGTCAACCCACCTTAAGTCTGCACAGAGAACCCAGGACAGAGCAGTAAAGATGCTAGAGCCAGGAACATTATTCCTCTTTAAAAGTACATGCTGCCATCTTGATCCCCTCTCCAGCCTCCTTGGAGACCTCACCTCAGGCAGGGACCTGTGAATGTTTTCTGATCTAGGTCATATTTTATCTTTTCTCCCCACTTTTTCCCCCAGAGCGTTTAAGATCAACGAGTTGAAAGCAGAAGTTGCAAACCACCTGGCCGTGCTGGAGAAACGAGTAGAACGTGAGTGGAGGGTTTCCCCCCCCCCTTTCTGCTTATGCCTTTTAACCTCCATCAGAATTAGCTGCTTAGAATCGCGAGCAGGTTAGTACTGACGGCAAACGCATCCTTTCTTTGTGTGCTGCTTTGATACCGACAAAGGCTAGACAAGGACAGATCTAAGCACACATTTCTATCAAGAGCAGCTTGTACAAAGCTTTGTCTGTGCACAGAACACAAAGTAAAAACCCACATGGCCTCCATCTGGCCCAGCTGAACCTCTGCCAGGGTCCCAGCTCTGTGCCTCTCTGCATGATGAAGAATTGTCTCTTGACACCAACCGCTATGCAGCTTGCTTCTGCAGAGTTTGGAATATGTGATGTGTATGATATCTGGATATCTGTGTTTAGCCTCTGCTAAAGCAGACACTCTGCCTGAGAGTGAGAGTCAAGCCCAGTCTCCATTAAGTTTCCAAGAAGCCAGATTTGGGGAGGGAAATAGCTTTGAGTCACATCGCCTGTGGTGAAGGAATCAATGACAGGATCGATGCTTACACACCACAGGCCTGCAGATCCCACATTCCCCCCTCAGCTCCACAGAGAGGCTGTCTGTCTCTGTCAGACCCAGCCTGGCAATACATGGGCACCTAATTTATTAACTTAGACAGAGTAAGCAAAATCCAAACAGGAAGCCATGAAGAGGCAAGCAGCCCGAAAGAATGTGTGGCAGAGTCTGTTCGGAAGATTGAGTGGATGTCTTATTTTTTTTTTCTTGATTGTTTAATTGCTTCTTGTTTTTTCAAGAAAAAAAGAAATTCTTACCATGCAAGACCTGCTCACTGGAATGAGCTGAGACACATTCCCACCATCTTGTTTATACTTCTCAGAGTGTGTTGGCTTTTCCCAAGTCCACTGGTCTCTGAGTCCTCAAGACTATCTTGTCTTGCCTGGCGTGATGCCACATAGCAGTTATTGACTAGACAAGTTCATTCAGCAAATGAGAGACAGACAGACAGACAGACAGACAGACAGACAGACAGACAGACAGACAGAGAGCAGTGTCTGGAGTCCTTGCCGCTTTCCCTTAGGGAGGCACTGTCCTCCCGCACACCTGTCTGGGGGCAGGGCAGCTCCCTGGAGCTTCTTGCCACCATGGCTGTTCCAAACAGAAGAGGGTTTTTTTCCTATCGGTCTTGGGGAGACCACCACCCTCCTAGAGGGTGTGGTGCAACATGACACTGCTACTGCCATCACCATCCTTGTCATCCTTCTAGCAACTCTCTCATTTGGGTCCCCACTGTCCCCACTGCCATTGCCGGCACCAAGTTCGAAGCCTGCGTGGAGCTGGTCCAAAGGCTTCCAAAGGACAGCCAGAATAGGAGAGTGTCCTTCTGTGAGCACCTCAGCAAAGTGTCTCACACTGGAGGTGCAAATCTTCTGGGAGCTGGGAGCTCTGGCTCAGAAAGTGTCAGCAGGGCTGGCTCCTCTGGAATCTGAGGGAGAGTCACAGTCAGTTCTAGGCTAACTCTGGTAGTCTATGGTTACCAGCCACCCTTCCAGCTCCTTGGCTGGGATTACTCCATCTTCATCTGGTTCCCTCCTTGCAGCCTGCATATCTCAGTACACCCTATCTGTTTCTCATGAAAACACCTCTACTGGAATCAAGGATGGTCCCGTCTCAAGTTCTCTATCTAATATCTGTCGAGGGTCTTTCATCTAAATCAAGCATCACTCACAGGATCCAAGCTTTAGGATGGGAACACATGCTCTGCAAGACACGGTTCAACCCACTATAGTGAGCATTCATTGTTCCCATCTTTATCATGGGAGACCAGCTTAGTCTCCTGCCAAGATGTGTGGCTTACTGGACTCTAAACGTGAGAAGGGCTTTAGCCGCAGACCATGGAAGGAGTTTGCTGCAGGCCACCATCCACATCGACAGATACACCATTTGGCTTATGACTGCCACACACAGCAGGTACCTCCTCATCTTCTACTCATCTAGCACCATCCTCTTCTGATGTCTCTTCTGTCCCAAGTCCCCAACTGTAGGTCTCACTTCCTGGCAGCCCCATGTCTTCTGGTACCCCCAGGAGTGGCCTTGTATGCACAGGTTCTCTGCCATTGAAATCCAGCTGGCTCTAGGCTCATCTATTCCTGGCCCTCTTAGCTGACCACTTCTTAGGCTCCGGAGACCTCTCCTCTAGCATGGGTATAGGCAGGAATGTCACCCATGCTGATCCCCAGGGACTCTGAGTTTCAGGGAAATTCACGTGCAGATACTTAGCTCCTCATTCTGAAGATGCAAATAGGGGAGACAGGTGGGAAGGTTTGAGCGGGGCCTACAGCCAGACATTCCAGCCTGAACAGGACACCCGGAATTGTCCAACCAGGATGGTCCTGACCCTGGGTGGCCAGGAGAGCTGTCAGGAGCACAACTTGAATCACTGTTCCATATAGACACACAACCATGCACAAATGTGTACATAGAGACGCGGACAGACACACTCACGGCCATGTGTGCACAGGCAGCTTCATCTGGCTGTCATTAGCTCTTATCTGTGTCTCAGGGTGAGGGACATCCAGCTAGCGTGGCCACCTGTAAACCCCCACACTGTGCTGACCTTGCCATGAATGGAATTTCCTGCTTGCTCTTTGACCTTAAACCAAATACACGTTTCTCCTCTGTGTTTTCCAGGACTTTTCTCCCTTTCTGTGTCAATGTTTAGCTTTTAAGGAGTCTGGGATTACTGGTGGGTCAAAGGTGACTTTGTAGCCATGGAACAGCCTGGCCCTTGCCTCCTGTCCTGCCTGGAGCTGTTCACTTCCTTCCTGGTGTGTGTGCTGGGGGTGGGAGCACAGGGCAGCCCTGCTCCATCCACCCTTTGTACCCGTGCCCTGGATCTGAACCAAGACCTAAACACCAATGTAGGTCACAGCCAGAGCTGACCCCCAGGGGCAGAGTTGGACACCGGCATGCAAACAATCTGGAATTTCCATACTGAACTGAACCTAGCCAGCCTTCCCCTGTCAGTCAGGAAGTGTGCCTGAGGCAAACCTTCAGAGCAGCCTCAGGAAAAAGTACGGCAAAGCAGCTCTCTGCTCCCTGCCTTTTGAGTGGGAGCATTCGCTTTGCAGCCGAGAGAGAGAGAGAGAGAGAGAGAGAGAGAGAGAGAGAGAGAGAGAGAGAGAGAGAGAGAGAGAGAGAGAGCATGCTCCCCCCTCCCCCCATCCTGTGGGTTCTTAGCGTGGAAGAAAGTGAAAAGCACCTTAGCTACTGCCGTGGCCCTTTTCCATGGAGCCACTGCCTCTCTTAGGAGTCACTCATGCTTCTTTTCACTGGGAGGCAACAAGGTACAGAGCCCGCAGAAACCCCTTCTGAAGTTGGAGCTGGAGAGAGGCCTCAGTGATTGAGAACACTGCCTGCAATTCCAGGGGACCTGGGTTTGATTTCCTGCACCCACCCACACGGCAGCTCACAACTGTCTTTAACTCTGGTTCCAGCCTCTTCAGGCACTGCACTTAGGTGGTGCATAGGCACCCATGTGGACAAAACGTGTACACATAATTTTTTTTGAA
This sequence comes from Cricetiscus sungorus, assembly GCA_030556225.1. Classification (NCBI taxonomy): domain Eukaryota; kingdom Metazoa; phylum Chordata; class Mammalia; order Rodentia; family Cricetidae; genus Cricetiscus; species Cricetiscus sungorus. Next base: position 54,434,097 of record JANBXA010000600.1, read on the forward strand.
ATCCACATACACTTCCCAAGGTTTCAAAGCAAGGTGATTCTGCATGTCAGCAAGTCTATGTTGCTTGTGTCACTGGGGCCCTGGCAAGGTTACATGGTTCTGAGGGACTGCTACTTTATCTTGGGCTATGTGTGCCTACATGTATATCAAGCTTTGGAGGGGACAAAATTGGATCAGGCCATGTCCAGCAGCCTCCCACCATTGTCTGTGAAGGCCTCTCAATGTAGGTCACCTGCCCTCTGGAATAGGCTTCCTTCTCCATGACTTGGTGATGGAGGGACTGGAATGGGGCCTGCGATGAACTGCAGAATCCCAGGAGTATGTCACACCAATAACCTCAACTACTTACAAACCAAGGCAGGAAGATTGCACATTTGAGCTAGCCTGTGTTACACGGGACCGCTTAGTCTCCAACCCACATGGCAAGTGGGACTATGGGACATCTCTCCTTGAACCTACCTACTTCCCATCGTGTTCTGCCTTTTGTGTACCAACTGATTAAGCAGCAACTTGCTGTGGTTGTTGATTTACCACATGTTCCGTCCATGTTCTGCAGGCATGCCTTCAGCCTGTAAGAAGCAACCAGGAGGTCTAAACAAGGCGTCAGTGGCCACACTGAACCCATTATTAGGGAACCCCAGGGATGCCTGAGCATCCTTAGAACATTGCTCCATGGCCTCCATCAATGCCTTGAGGTACCAGTGACATGAGGTGTGGATAAACTCACTCCAAAGGAGGGGTCACTTGAGTGGAACAAGGCCGGCCTCTGTGTGTCTGTGTGCCACCCCCTCAGCTGTCACCTAAACTTGTCCCCAGGCTGCTACCACCCTGAACCCAGGCACTGACGCCAGAGGCCTTCATTTTGGTCTGTATAGCCTTCTACCAACCTTGTATGGAAGGGGCAGAAGTTTCTCTGGCCCAGAAGCAAGACACCAAGACCAGAGCTAAAGAGGCAGTATCCCTGCAGAGCCCTATCCCAGCTTGGCTACTACCTTGGAAAGTTCTGGAATGCCCAGAAGGAGGCTGGATCACACCAGGCTGCCTTTGCACAGACACTCTAGCTGCAGTTCCTCTTCTTGGGTGGGAGGAATTGTTAGGAACCCGTCATGCTGTGTGTTTAACTGTTACTCAGAGCCCAGCTCAGTGAGAAAGGGACTACATTGATGTGAAGGGCACTGTCCTTTGGCTGAAAACTGGGGTGTGGTCATAAAATAACATATACTTTCTTTCCTTCCTCAAGAACCCAGCTTTGGGCAGCATTTCCAGGCATTCTCAGCATTTCCGAGGGGACATCTTGGCCAGTGGCTTGTTGGCAGGCACCCTCTCCAGTTAGCTGGGACCCCGGGAATGTAACTGAGTCTCTCCCTACTCTTCCCTGACATTGCCTGTTTGCTTCTTGACTGGTGGGGCGGTGAGGAAACCCCACATATCAGTAGCATGGGCAGGTGTGGACGCCTGTGCTGTGAGCCAGCATCCTCCTGAGACCCTCAGCTACCAACCTGGCTAGATCCATGCTACTGTTTCTGGTGACCCCATCTGTGTCTCTTTGTCACCAGTGGAAGGACTTAAAGTGGTGGAGATCGAAAAATGCAAGAGTGACATTAAAAAGATGCGGGAGGAGCTGGCAGCTAGAACCAGCAGGTAAGTCTGTTCCTGGAGGCTGCAGCAGCTGGACCCAGAGAGGGCTCTATGTGTGGAAACCATAGGATGGAATATGGCTTTGTTTCTCCAAATAGTAAAGCTAATGGGAACTGGCTGTTCTGGTTCCAACACAGCCGGCCCGAGATAGAGAAGACCCTGTTGTATCAAAACAACTCAATCCCATTTTCTTAAAGAGTTTGGTTTCAATTTTTAAGATTTATTTTGATTTTATGTGCGTGGGTGTTTGCTGTATGTGTGTGTCTGTGCACCGTTTGCATGTCTGGTGCCCATGGTAGCCAAAAGAAGGTGTCAGATCCTCCAGAATTGGAGTTACAGGTAGTTGTGAGCTGCCCTGTGGGTGCTGGGAATAGAAGCCAGGTCCTCTGCAAGAACAGTAGGTGCTTATAGCTGCTAAGCCATCTTCCCAGCCCCCTATGTTTTCTTTCTTTTTTAAGATATTTATTTATTATATATACAGTGTTCCTCCTGCCAGTCTGCAGATCTCATTATAAGTGGTTGTGAGCCACCATGTGGTTGCTGGGAATGAACTCATGGCCTCTGGAAGAGCAGCCAATGACTTCTGAGCCATTCCTCCAGCCCCCATGTTTTCTTTAAAAGGGGTTTTGTGGCAGGTGTAAGCTGGAAAATGTCCAAGGATGAGAGGAAAATAACTCTCTGCCAGAACAGTGTTATGGTAAATCCCCACTTGAAGGAAGTTAATGTCTGCTTTTTTGTTATTTTGTTTAGGGGAAGGTTGTTTTTGTTTGTTTAGCTCTGGTTGTCTTAGAACTCACTCTGTAGACCAGGCTGGCCTTGACCACTCTGTCTCCTGAGTGCTGAGATTAAAGACATGTGCTACCACACCCAACTGTTACCTATTTTTAGAGAAAATGATAAGAAGACAAAGGTGTTTGCTTATAGGGAACAAGCACCCAGTTTTCATCCCCAGGTCTCCCAGTTCCCATGGGGAGGCCCCCTCTGGCAGAGGAGTGTTCCCGTTATCATGAACTTGGATCACATAGCCTGTCAAAGTTGATGTCCTCAGAGGCCGGTGACCAATAATCCAAGCAAAGCATGCCTCCTGAATGGTTGGTGGACAGTACTATCCACCAAAGCCAGAGTGCATGGCTACAGGGCAACCTCCTGAGCAAGGACCAGCCCTGAACAAATGACCTCAGTTGTCTTAGAATCCTAACCTTTACTGGGGAACACTGCCTGAATTCAACAAAGGCAGACTGCCTGCTGAGGGCAGGGTGTGGCTCTTGTCTGCTGGTAGGAGGTACAGGGAAAGCTGGTGGTTCCCACAGAGTCCCACCATGATGGCCAGCCTGGTTGTCTCAGGGAGGACACATAGGGACCATGTCACATTTAGTGTTGCATTTAACTTGGGTGAAGGCAGGACAAAGAATTTTGCAGCCATAGGTTACATAATGAACAGTTCTCTCCCATTGTCCTTGTGAAAGTGGCTCTTCAGGGGTTAAGAGAGTCCCTTATGTGTGGGCTATAAGAAGAACCTGGGTCACATGGGGTGCAGATAGTCAGCTGAGCCAACCCAACAGCCTCTGACCCAAGACACCACTCAGCCTGCTATCACCCCGAGAGGCATGCCTCCCAGGACCAGGTAGGGGAAAGTGGCCTCTGTGCCAGCCCCTATCAGCAGCACCTGCAGTCTGCCTGGAGTTGGTCTTTGGCTTGGCTCAGTGACAAGTGTACCTCTGACCCCACAGGTATAGGTTACAGCTCACAGAGACATAAGGCAGAGCCCTCTAGCGCCCCCAACAGGCTTGAAGAGGCAGGATTCTCTGCAGACAGTGCTGGGGGCATTCCTTGTAAGGGAGAGATGGGTCAGTGGGATGCTCCACAAGTGGGTGAAATACTCAGGCTTCATCTCCCTATAAGCAAACACATCCGGGGCGTTGGGCTGTGTCCATGCCTGGTTCTGGCTTCGGCCCCTGCGGCTGCTTTTCTACCCAACCTAGTGCTTTAGTGTTCTGGATGCAGAACGGAGAATGTGGTGTTTGTGCTGCACCTTCGGTCTTCTTGATGGAAGGAGTCCATTTTAAGTATGTACAGACACCGCCCCCCCAGGACAAGGCAGTGTGGCCTCACCTGTGAAGAAAGGTTATACCCTTGAGGGGTGCAGGTGCCACATTCCTGCCTTTCTCAGGGATCAGAGAGAATAAGAGTCATTTGGGGGGCGGGGAGTGCAGCTAGCCCCACACTCATGAGCCTGAAAAACAGACGGTCATTAGCCCACTTGTGAACACACCCTGACAGCGATCTGAATCCACCAGAACCTACCTGGGGACAGCAGGGAGCACAGACACAGCCTGCCAGGACCCTTGGTAGAGTATCTTCTCCTTAGATCCCCACCCAGGTTCCTCTGCTTCCCTGAGAAGAAAGAATTGCAATGGCCAGGTCACATTCAGGGCAGAAGCCAGCTCTACTGGGGAATGCTACTGTGGTCCCTGGCACCACTCGAGGAGGAAGCAAGGCCAGGATAGGGGTAAAGCAGAAGCATGGGATAGTGACCGAGGCTCGGAGTCTGTAATCTCTGCCTTTGTCCCAGACAAACAGCCTTGACCAGGAACAGAGAGAACCCCAGGGGAGGGGAGGATGGGAAGCCCAGGAAATGAGGGGAAAATGAGCTCCAAATGAAAGGAACAAAAAGAAGAGGCACTATGCCAGTTGCTTGGCCAGATGAAAAGATGCTGGTTCCTGTAGCAACGGGGCCCAGAGTGAGAAGTGGCTGGCCGAGGCACGGCATGATCTGCAGGCCCCTGGCATCCTGATCTGCTCCCAAGGCCTCAGTCAGCAGGATGGGACCAGATTCCAGCAATCAGCGTTATGCCTGGTGGGGGCTTCCATATGCTCTGGGGGAATGCAGATGACACACAGGACAGGACACATGTGCACATGTTTATACAAATGAGGCAGAGGGAGAAAGGAGGCAATGTACCCTACACAGCCAAGAGTAGGGCTGATGCGAAATCAGAGGGGGTGGCTTGTGGACAAGGCAGGGCTGAAATGGATTAACTGGCTATTGACTGATTCCTTCTGTTATAAATTTACTAAATCTATGTTTGGTACAGCGACTGTCACAACAACCTGATAGTTTTTGCAAGTGTGTAGTTGGGAGGGAAGCAACCAAAGGCTATGTTTCAAAGGGAATAGATCTATGATTCTGGGCTTAGAAACATCAAGGGGGTCACTGGGGGGTGACAACATCCAGGCACACCTTCAATTTAAATTCATTGCAAAGTCTCCCTCCCTGGTGTTTTCCTGGGTGTGTTCAACTCATTTTCATAAAAAAAAAAGAAAAGAAAAGAAAAGAAAAAGAAAGAAAGAAAGGAAAGGAAGAAAGAAAAAAAGAAAGAAAGAAAGGAGAAAAAACTTTAAAATACAATTTTGTGATCTTTTTTAACCAATAATGTTATGAAAAAAATTAAGTAGAATAAAATTGTAACTGTACAGGTCATAGATTTTCCCACACCAAGTGCAGTTGGAAAGCTCATATGTCCAGCCATGTGTTTCTGTGCCTCACTTTCGGAAAGGACACCCCAAACTCTTCTCAGAGTGGCTTCCAGGGTGTGGGGCTCAGGGAGAAAAAAGGACGAGTGGGGACTTGAGGGCTTCTTTTTGATTCTCCTGTGTGTGTTGGGTTTTGTTTGTTTCGAGCCAGGATCTCCATCTATAGCCTAGGCTGGCTGCAAACACAAGATCCTTCAGCCTGGTTGCCTGGGTACTGGCATCACAGGCATGTACCACCACACCCAGCTGAGTCTCTGGGAATAAGAATGCTTTGCTGTGTGTAGGATGTGGCTTAACTGGCAGAGTGCTTGCCTGCTCTGCATGAAGCCCTGGCTTCCATCTCCAGCACCACATACACTAAGGGTGGTAAGGTATCTCTATAATCCTAGCGTGCAGGGGGCTCAGAAGTTCAAGGTCATCCTTGGTTACATAGCAAGCATGAGACCAGCCTGGGCTACACGAGATCCTGTCTCAGATAAAAAGGAAAAGAAAGAGAGTAGTTTACTTGTGCCATTTTAAAAGATTTTTTGTAGGTATCTTCTAAATAATAAATTTGTAAATTATAATAAATTTATTTCTAAATTTTTAGTTTATTAATTACAAATCAGTAATAGGTTTAATAATAGTAATAAACCTATTATCGACTTATAATTAATAAACTAAACTAAAAGTGAACTCTGGCTGCATTATCACCCAGCTTTCAGGGGGTGCCCTGTTTGCAGGCTGAGAGGCAAGCATCTCACAGCCTCCATGATGGATACTCCTATGACAAATCCAGGGGGTGGGTCTGTGCATTTCAGGGCTAGGGCTATGGGTCTGGGGATGAGGCTATGGGTCCTGGGGCTGGGGCTGTGTGTTCCATTTGCTCTGCTGCCCTGAGCTGTACACAGAGCGCCTCCAAGCCAGAGCACACTGCCATAACTAAGTTCTTCATCTCCCCTCCAGGACCAACTGTCCCTGTAAATACAGTTTTTTGGATAATAAGAAATTGACACCTCGACGAGATGTCCCCACTTATCCCAAGGTAAGATAGATTTCTGGCCCAGGGACAATTCTAGCTCCATGTTCCCCAGACCCAGGACATAGGAACGCATGGCTAGCCCCTCAGTCTGCACATTGACAGCAGACCCTCTCTCAGGCTAAGGAAGGGTGGGAGGTGGTCAGGCAGGATATTTTTCTCTTGGACGTTTGTTTAGAGAAGCAATTCCTGAGTGGGGGAGGTGACAGCCCTTCTGGCTCCCTCCTGGGCCCACAGCTGACAGTAAAAGACATCTGCATGCAAACATTCCACTAAGGAACTTTAACAAGGCTCTTAAAAACCTGCATCACTGGCTCCCCTGTCCCTGAACAACACAGTTTTTATGAGAAGCTCTGCACATAAGTTTTCTGAGTTTTAAAAGCAAGCCCCACGTCAAGTAGCTATGACCTTTAGTGAAGTTGTTTTGATGCCTACAAAGAGCAGCATCTTCACAGCGGTGGCCTCTGCTTAAACCCTGGCTCACACTTTTGCACTGAGTTTAGGCAGACCACCCACAGGTTCTCCTGGAAGCCCCCACAGATCCCCGGGGCTCACTAATCAGTGATTTGCTCAACATAGGTCCAAGCATGCACAGTGTGTCATCCAGGAGACCAACACATGGGGAAATATGGCCAACATCATTTGCGATCCTGCCCAGGGATTACACAGCTCAGACCTGGAACAAATTGAGCCAACCTCCACACCAGTCCCTTCTTAAGAAAATGAAGAAGGCTAACCCGAATGGCAGCCCTACTGCTGTCTCGCTTCCTGGATTCTGACACCTCTTCATCAGCCAGTGTGTGGCTTAGCTCCAGGCTGATTGTGGTGCTTTCCCCCTGCAAGATGAACCCAACAGAGCTTCTTGGCAAGGATTTGAACATATACCTAGTGGCTTATCATCCCTTCTCTTCACTTTGTATAGCTTTTACTGTTGAGATTTGACTGACAGATGTGGAGCTCATCTTCTTAGACTCTGACACTTGCAGTCATGAAATTACTGTCATGATAAATACAGGAAACATTTCTATCACTCAAGCGTTCCTAGGAGCCCCTAGGAGTCCCAAGTACTAGGAGACCCTAATAGCCCAGGCCACTACAGATGGGAGTCCATTAACAGTTTCCAGAGGAAGGCAGCCCTGAGTCTGTGCACAGTGTCTGTGAGGCAAAAGGGAGAATGGAGAAAATGCTCACCCGGACCACCACGGGCACGGCCGTTCTCACTCACAGACGCCGTACTGTCTGACTAACACACCACTCCCATCTTTCTAGTACCTGCTCTCCCCAGAGACCATCGAAGCCCTACGGAAGCCAACCTTTGATGTCTGGCTGTGGGAACCCAATGAGGTAGGTGAAGGACATCCCGGTTCCCCGGTCACTGTCCCCGGGACAGCTACACAGGACTACAAATTCAGAATAGGGACTGTGCCCAGGCTACTCATCCTGTGTATTTTTTTCTGCCTTTTTCTCAACAAATTTTATTTTATTAACTCTTTATGCACATTGTCGTTTTGCCTGCGTGGATGAGAATGTCTGAAATGGAGTGAGAGAGTTGTGAGTAGCCATCATGTGGGTCCTGGGAACTGAACCCTGCTCTACTTGGCTCCTTTGGAAGGAATGCAGGTGCTCTTAACCACTGAACCATCTCTCCAGCCATCCTGTTTAAAGTTAAACACCCCTGAATTATATTGTAATTCAAAATGACACTCAATGGGTTTAGAGGGGCTGCAAGAGACAGAGCCAAAGGCAAAGGGGCTTTAACAGAGCTTAAAACAAAACAAAACAAAACAAAAAACCAAACAGCAAACCCTTGGCCTTCTGATGGTGCCGAATGCCCTTGGGCAGCCAGCTGAACCCAAGCCCGAGGCTAGGCCGACCTATCTGTAGGAGACTTGGGAAGATAGAGCCATATAAAGGCAGAGCTACTGCTTGGAACAGCTGTTTCCTTCAGGGAGGGGCCTCCAAAGGAGCAGCCTGCTTCCAAGAGTTGCCAGCAGAGGCCCCCAGGCAGCTGGACGCATGATAGTGGATTTGTGAGATTTGCAGAGAGAGGAGTCGCTTTTGACAGGAAGATATTTCCTCAAAATTTCCCATTCGCGAAATATCAAAGTGGAAACTGAAAAAGCAAATCCTCTCCTCATGGACAGCTCCCCAAAACCTAGGGACTCTTCCCAGCTTTTCCAGATCACCTCTCTTTTTCAATGAGGGCAACACACATCCCCCCACAGCTGTATCCATGAGGTGACCTCATGTTGTTCTGGTGCTTCTGGTCTCTTGGGGATTCATCCTGAGGCTGCAGACAGTAAGGGTGCTCTGCCACACTGAAGGACCACACACTGTCACCTTGGAAGTCTTCTCCTCTTGTTCAATACTCATCATCATCTCCAGAAGCCACTGCACAGTCATTCACTTACTCAGCTGGGGTTGAAGACTGTCTAGGGAACAGACCATCACTACTTCTCTGAAAGCCGCCATGCCTATCACAGAAGTGGCAGCAGATGGTTGCGTCTGGCAGTTCTCAGCATCTCTCAACCGTGATTTCATAGCAAATATTTCATCTCTTCAAAGTTGCTCAGAACACTGGGCCTCTCGGACAAAAGCAATGGTTTAAAGCTATAGCTCAAGGGTCCTGAGGGTGGTATCCAGGATGGTGGGAGGGCTGGTAGCTCTGGATGGACAGCAGCTGCCGGCACCAGGAGCCAGCCATCCTCAAGCCAAGGCCAGAACACCTGCCACTCTGCAGGAAGTGCCTTCTAGGGCCGTCATCTTCAAAGCCATTGCCTTCTCCAGAGAGATGAATGCATAACAGCGTGCTCTCGGGATGCTCTGTGATGGCCTAAGTCCCCCTAAGAGGTCTGGGTGAGAGATTGTCTCTTTCCCAAATGGACTGCAATACCACAGAATTCTCTGCTGCCAACAAATTAAAATATCATAGTCACAAAACTTTACCTTAACTACAACATTCCCACCCCATATCTATTACATAAGAAAAAGAAAAAAACTCAGTGGCATGCCCCCACTTCCTCTGACAGTCAGCTATGTCAGACCACCAGAGACTGGGCAGCAATGTGTTATTGCTTCATTGTCCCGGAACCAGAAGATCGAGGTCAAGGTGTCTTGGGTTGGTCATTCCTGTGCTGTCCCATTAGCTTCCAGATGACATCTTCTCTCAGTCATCTTTGTGTGTCTGTGTCCTGATCTGTCCCTACAGGTCATGGTCAGCTTGAATTGAGCCCCTCCTGATGACCACATTTATCTTAGTTGCCTCTGTAAGAACCCTGTCCCCAACATGGTCACGTTGGTGGGGATGTCACAGTAGGGCCTCCAAATACCATGTTGATGGGACACAATTCAATCCCTTACATGGATTTGCCACTTGGTGCCCCGATGCAGGGGAAACAGACCAGGGTATAGCACTGGCAACTATTGCCTCATGCAGGTACTAGGACACTGGGACACAGAACTGGGCAGGCACAGGTGTGTGGCCTAGAGGGAAGTGCTGTCTGCTGGGGTCATGCTATGTGTCCACAAGGCTGTCTCACTCTGCTCTGTACAGCAGATCTTCTGTCTCCCTGAGACCTACTTCTCTCAGATGCAAAGCCACTCCAGCCCGGCCTAGTTACAAATTCCTTTTCTATTATTCGTTGGCTTAGTTAGTGTCAAAACTCTGGGAGATGTTTGTAGAGACCTGAAAAAAAAAAAAAAAAAAAAAAGACAGCAGAATTAAACACCACGTGTGTCTTCACCAAGTATCCACAGATGACAAAATTCCCGGAAATATGATTCCTCCGGACAAGAGGTCCACCCTTCAGGTCAAGACTAAGACAGCAGAAAACATCTCCAGCCCCAACAAGAAGAGCGGGCTCCAGCTCATCAAAGCCCTTCCCACCTCTAGCCTTGAACAAGCAAGGGGTGGTCCCCAGTGACACCCCTTCCCACGTGTATAGTGGATGAACTTCCTCCAAACCCTTAACCCAGTTATGGTCATTTTGGTGTCACCCTCTGAAGTGGTGTCTCCCTACATGGGTTGATATCATGCCTGGAATGTTCAAGGGGTTGTCTGACCTTGTCACTTCACTCCCAGGAGGCCTACAGACTGTCACAGACCCCCTACTATTGGCCTGTCCCCCCCTTCCCCAGTCACCCTTTATGGCGCTGTTCAAGACAGTGCTTGGGAAGGAAGGTCAGCTGGCTGCTTCTCCCCCTGACTTCTGACTTCTGACCTTTGACTCCTCACCCTATTCCCACAGATGCTGAGCTGCTTAGAGCATATGTACCATGACCTTGGCCTGGTCAGGGACTTCAACATCAACCCCATCATACTCCGAAGGTGGCTGGTGAGTGATAAGCCCCACACTCAGATCTGTCACTTCCTCCCTGCCACACCAGAGTGGCCTGCCCTACATTTCCTGGTGTCAGTGGGCTTCGGCAAAGTGGGTGTCAGTGCCTGGGGAGTTCTGTGAGGTCTTTTGTCCCATCTGTCCTCCCATGCCATGCCCTCAGAGGAGAGACCCACAAGGCAGCACACTGAGGCAGGGGTGTGTAGAGTTGGCGGTGTCCTGTGTGCCTGGGGGAGTGTGGATGACAGGGTTATATGAGTATGTGGGGTTATGTCTTGAGTATATAAATCTGTGTGTGTGTGCGTGTGTCTCTGGGCGTGTACATGTGAGTATGTGTGTGTGACTGTCACTCTGTGGCAGCGTGGGTGAGAGAGTGCCTCTGGGAGTTTGTGAGACTGTATGTGTCTGGGTTGTGTGTGGTGTGTGTGGACACACACACACACACACACACACACACACACACACACACACACACACCTATATGTGGGTAGGCATGGGTGATTAGTAGCTGGGATAAAATGTTATTGTGTATCAAAAAGCAAAAGCCTGTTAACTGTCCCATAGGGGACCTAGAGCCCCTTGTGGAATGCTTCCTGTCACACTCCCAACTTTCTATCCCTGTGTGGCTCAGCAGACACCTGGGGAAAACTTAAGTCCCTGTCCCCAGGTTGTACAGTGGTGGGACATTGCAGGGCTCCTGGGCTTGAGCATGTAAAGCCCTGGGAGCCTTGTGGGAGTAGGAGCCATGAGGTAACCCTTTCCTCCCCGCAGCTCTGTGTGCACGACAACTACAGGAACAACCCCTTCCACAACTTCAGACACTGCTTCTGTGTGACGCAGATGATGTACAGCATGGTCTGGCTCTGTGGCCTCCAGGTGGGTCCTGCCAGCCCCACCCTCCATCCCTAACTCTGCCGAGTGCCTGAGCCCTCTGCTCCCCCAGCCCAGGGGGTGTATAACCTCTGCAGGGACTGTGTCCTCCCCTGTCACTACAGCCCAGTCTGTCCCCACCCCTCCTGCCCTCCCATGAGGAGGACAGACGCCTGACTCTCCCCTGATCCAGGAGAAGTTTTCCCAGATGGACATCTTGGTCCTGATGACCTCAGCCATCTGCCATGACCTGGACCACCCAGGGTACAACAACACGTACGTTTGGGTTTTTTTCTCCTTTCTCCTTTGAAAAGTGCCCCTTCTCTCAGGGAAAACTCAGCTAACCCTTCCACAGCTCTCAGATGGAGCTGCTAACCTAGACCCCTACCCTACAGGATGTGGTTCCAACTTCTAGACTTTGTATAGAGTCCCGGGCCTACCCTGGGGGGGTGCCTTCAAGGCTACTGAGCCGTACAGGCAGCCACAGTCCCTTTGTGTCAGCCCCAGGCTCTGAAGGTGCATAGCATCACCAGCCTGCCCCCTCCCCAAGATGGGGGACAGTGGGACCCTACACCATTCTCTGCCAGAATGTTCCCTCTCCAGGCTACTTCCAAAGGCACAGGCAGAGGACCAGGGCTAGAGTGAGTAAGGGCAGGGCTGGAGAAATGCAGGTGATGGAGCCAAGAGGATGGGCCCAGGTCTGAGGACACTAAGCACATTCTGTCTCCGTTAGGTAGAATCAACAGAGTCCTCCTCATGGTGTGGGTTTGTATTCAGGGACACAGGTTTTTTTGTTTCTTTGTTTGTTTGTTTTCTAATGCACATTTGTGGCTGTGTATACAGTGACATCAGATGCCCTTGGGCCATGCCATCATTTGTCAGGACAGAGTGGATCCCAGTCTAGCCATGTGTGCGCATTAGAGGTGGTCAGGACAAAATAGATGCCAGGAGTGGCAGTGAGCACTCCTCAGAGGCGGTCCCAGCCACTCAGCTATTACCTTTCTGCACATGTATTGGTCACCACAGCTGCCAACAACAGACCAGCAAAAAGTTCAGTTTGGCATTAACCTCAAAATTCATCCCTCAGTATGGCACAGTGGGCTCTTCCTGTAATCCCAGCTCTTGGGGGCTGAGTGAGGTACAAAGATCCCAGGTACCAGACCACCCTGGGCTACAGGATGAGATCCTGATTTACGTGCATATTTATATATACATGGTGGGGTGAAAAAATAAACCTGTTTCCTCTTTCCTGAAATCCTGTCTTCATATATATTGAAAATCTAACAGTTTCTGGAGCCTCAATGCCTTCAAGGCATCACCCCAGGGAGAGAGCTGAGGTCGTGGCACGGGATATCTAGTTGCAGAAGCATGTGAGTCAGGGGTTCAACTGAAGCTGTTTTCTAGTGTGAGCAGATGGCATCTGATCACTAGCCCTTAGGCACTTCCAGCTTCTGCAGGAACCATGTACACCATGGTATACAAACGCCAGGGGCAGGGTGTCTGAGCTTTCTGGTCTCTCCACACATCCTAGATACCAGATCAACGCCCGCACGGAACTGGCCGTGCGCTACAATGACATCTCACCGCTGGAAAACCACCACTGCGCCATTGCTTTCCAGATCCTGGCAAGACCCGAATGCAACATCTTCTCCAGCCTGCCACCTGAGGGCTTCAGGCAGATCAGACAGGTGTGTGGGGCCAGGGCTTTGTGGGGTCAGAGCAGAGCCACACACAGCATTACCCATCAGGGACCCTGAAACCGGCCCTCCTTACCTGCTTCCTCCAGGGCCCAGAGTGGTTTCCAAGGAGATGGGCCTTTGCCATATACCCCTGATGTCACCTGCATGTCATTGCCATTAGTACAACCCTAATACTTCCCTTTGAGATGACACCTGTGTCCCTGCAGTCAGGGAAGAAACAGAGGAAAGAAAGAGAAGTGGACCGAGATAGCACAGGGCATGAACAGGCACCTACGCTGTATGCAGCCTAATAGAGCTGATATCTGCCTTGGAGCTTCAGCTACTGTCGCCCATCACATGGGGCCTTGTCATTCATCTCCATCATGACCTGTACCAGCTGATTATCCTGCCTAGTCACCCCTGCCCCGAGACAATCACTTTTAGTCACTTAAAACATTGCCCTCCCTGGCTGGAGAGATGGCTCGGTGGTTAAGAGCACTGGCTGTTCCTCCAGAGGTTTTGAGTTCAATTCCCTGCAACCCCATGGTGGTTTATAAACCACCCTTAATGAGATCTGGTGCCCTCTTCTGGCCTACAGTGACCTACAGGCCTAGATTCAATACCCACCACTGTAATAATTATAAACAGGATTAACAAATTTAAAAAAAAATTGCCCTCCCCATTCAAAAGGTCTCATCTGAACCATAACTGAGTGAGCCATTAGTGCTATTTACAGGGGATGGAGTCACCCAGGGTGACTCCTGTGGGAAAGGCAGTGGCACAAGGTAGCTGACCCTCAGAATCTTATTTGGAAAATGAGGGACTTTGGCATACCTACTTAAGTAAGATTTCCAGATGCTGTTGTGGATTGGGCCATACACAAATGACAGGTGTCCTTCTGAGGGACAGAGGAGAAAGGGGCATGAAGACAGTCATTGGTGTAGACAAAGCCAAGGGAGCATTCTCTCAAGCCTTAGGAGGAGCAAGAACTTTATGGCACCTTCCTCTTGGCCTTCCAGACCTCAGAACTATAAGGGATTGTATATCCCCAGGCCAGCAACACCCAGCCAGGCCACCCAGGCTATATGCACATAAGGAACATCCCCGGGCTCTTTGAGAGTCATGTGTTTCCGTCTCTTGGGGATCATGCCCTTTGGGTCTCAAGTGGCCTCCTTCCCCACAGAACTAAATTGATGCAGGGGAAAGCCTCATCTGCCTCCTTCCTGGAGAACCTATACGCCTGGCTTTTTCAAAGAGCAGCCACCTCATAAACCATTATTTCCATTCTTGTCTGCTCCCGGAGAAGTCCAAAGCTAACTGTAGTGCTTGGCGGCAGTCAATATTGGAACACTGATCCATGATGCAGCCCTCTCCTCTATCTGTAGGCTTCTGACTTTCTTCATGTTTACAGCTCCGCCCTCTAAGTGTGTGCCATAGACTGTTATGACAAACTACAACCACCTTTCTTTATAGTGGGTAAAGGGCCTTCTAGAAAGAGAGATGGCCACACAGGCCGGTGCCACCCAGTGACACCCAGATGACCTGGTGGAGTATCCCTTAGTGTGTGTCTTTCTCCAGCAAGGTACCTCAAGCAGCACCCCAGAAGAGAAAGATAGTCATCTAATTGTATGAGTAGACAGTAAGTCCCCACAAACAGGGTCATCTTCATGCCGGCCACCATGGGAATAACAAGGGCTTGTCCTATTCCAGAGGTTTATGAGTTTGAAAATAAGACTTTTTCCTCAGAGCATCACTATCATGCACTTTGCTAATACCTCACAAGTGCTGCTGGTACAACTAGCAGAGAGCACCAGGCTTTCTGGAACATTTAGGGAACCTTCAGTGTGCTCCTGTAAGTCTGTTGTAAAACCACCTGAACATTGCCAAGAATAAAGTCAAACGCCATGTTCCAAACTGGGGAGGTGGGGGACTTTTTCTGGAGACAAAAAAAAAAAAATCACTTATCCAAATTTTTAAGATATTTTATTTTAAATAATGAGATGATTCAGTAGGTAAAACACTTGCCACATAAGCCAGACAACCTGAGTTCAGATCTCCAAAACCCTCATCAAAGCTAGACACAACAGTACTGTGTCTATATAATTCCAGATGGAGACATGAGAGGTGGAGACAGAATTTACTGGTACTCACAGGCCAGCTAGCCCTGTGTGCACTGTAGTGAACACCAGGAGACGCTGCCTCTAACAGGGCAAAAAGCAAGTACCAACAACCAGGATGTCCCACAACCTCTATGTGTACTAGTTATGGCATGTGTGTACCCACACTCATATATACTGTTAATAGCAGCCTTTACCAAAAAAAAAAAAGTTCATAACTCAAAATGCAAGGTGATGTGCCCCCTCCACACACATACAAGAAATACACATTTGGAATTTTTCATATTGGTTGTTTGACTTTGGCATTTGAGGCTGAAGGTCTTATATTCTTGGAAAAGTGAAACTCTACCCCTGGTACAGAGATGTTATGTAAATGTTTTGTGGAATGGATAGATGGATGGATGGATGGATGGATGGATATGGATGGATGGGTGGGTGGGTGGGTGGGTGGGTGGCAGACAGTTGGAGAGATGGTGAATGGGTGGCTGTATGAAAAGATGGATGCATAGGTTGAATGCAGATGCATGAGTAGGGGAATAGCAGATGGTTGGATGAAGGAAGCATGGGTGGATGGCAAACAGATGGTTATTGGATGATGGATGCAAGGATGGGTAGACATCTAGACAAGTAGAATACAGCAGATGCATGGAAAGCTAGCTGAAGAGGAGAAAAGAGAGACTGGGTAGGTGATTATAGTTTTGGGGTTTTGTTGTTGTTTTGGGTTTTTTGTTTGTTTGGGTTGGGTTTTTTTGTTTTGTTTTGTTTAGGTTTGGTTTGGTTTGGTTTGGTTTGGTTTTTGGTTTTTCAAGACAGGGTTTCTCTGTATTGCTTTGGAGCCTGTCCTGGAACTAGCTCTTTAGACCAGGCTGGCCTTGAACTCACAGTGTTCCGCCTGCCTCTGCTTCCCGCCGGGCTGTGATTATAATTTTGAATTGAGCTACTTTTTCTAAGCCAGTATCTAGTTAACTGCCTTAGCATAATTTCAGCTGCTATAATAAAATACCACAGACTGGGTGATTTTAAAAGGGAAGAGGTTTGTGTTCACTTACGGTTCTGGAGGCTGGGAAGTTTAAGAGTTTGGCATCCACATCTGCTGTTTCTGGTGAGGGATGTGGGCAGAAGGTTAAAGGGAAGGAGTGAGAATTCACTCCCTGTGGATTTAACCCAGTGCTGGGTGGGATAGGGGAGAATATGAATTGCTTCATGAGGATTGAACCCAAACACTCCTTAAGGACCCCACTTCTGCCTAACACAGTCACTCTAGGGACCAGATTTGAACCTGAGTTTAGGAGGGCATCAGCCATGTTCAAACCATAGCATAGTTTACAAGCCCATTGGATCCTCATTTATAAGTTCGATAGTGAGAATGTTATCAAGTATGTTTGACTTAGATAACCTGTACGCAGCCACGTATAGATGAGACAATGGGAAAATTGTCTTGGGAACTCCATTACTGATACTCATTAGCAAGCTCTGAGCAGGGCTAATTGCAGACCTAGGTGACTTGAGCCTTGGCTAAAAGCTGCTTAGTGTTCCAAGTCAGCATGATGACCCATCTGTTACCCCGTCTGCCTGTGATCTGCAGCCTGTGGACATGGCATAGGAACAGACAGAGCACACGTGTAGCTCCTTGTCACACAGGAGCTCAGAGCACAGTGTGAGGAGTGCTCACTGAGGTTCTGGGATGTGGTGACACCGTGTTTTCTTACCATCCAGGGGATGATCACATTGATCTTGGCTACCGACATGGCAAGGCATGCCGAAATCATGGATTCTTTCAAAGAAAAGATGGAGAATTTTGACTACAGCAATGAGGAGCACCTGACCCTGGTAGGTTGTGTCTTTTGTGTCTTTGGAAAGCTCAGTTGGGAAAGCCAGGAACCCAGATGTCTCTCACCTGGCCATGGAGTGCTGGAGTGACTAGATTTCAGTGTCACAACTCTTCCCGGGCCAGCAGAAGACAAGGCTGCCTCCTGAAGTGTACAACATGGGTCAAGGACAACCTTCTCCTTCAAGGAGGTAGCCTAAGTGTACGTGGTGTCTGTCCCTTCTAAAATGCTAAATGCAAACCTAGCATGCTGGTTCATGCCTAGAACTCCAGTACTACAGAGGCTGAGGCAGGAAGATTGTTTCTACTTCAGACCCACCTGGGATAACTATAATTCCAAGCCAGCCTAGGCTAGAGTGTAAAACTCTATCTCAAAAGCTAATTAACTTCAGCAGGTGGTGATGCCACATGCCTTTAATCCCAACACTCTGGAGGCAGAGATAGGTGGATCTCTGTGAGTTCGAGGCCAGCCTTGTCTACAGAGTGAGATCCAGGACAGCCATGTCTACACAGAGAAACCCTATCTCGAGAAACAAAACAAAATTAATTAACTTCAAAATTAGCAAAATGCATTAACAAAATAATTAACAATCAGCATCCCCTCATTCAGACATTAATTGCTCTGTGCCTTACTTTGGAGACATGCACCATAGTCTCTTTTAAAGCTATTTACCTCTTTAAAACTAATGCCTTGGGGCTGGAGAAATGACTCAGTTAAGAGGTCTTGTTCTGTTGCAGAGGACTTGGGTTCAGTTCCCAACACCCACATGGCTGTATACCAGATCCAGAGGATCTGATGCCCTCTTCTGGCCTCTGCAGGTATTACACACATAGCACATATACATACACGCAGGCAAAACACTCATGTACATAAAATAAAATAAATAAGTCTTTAAACCCAATAACATCACTTTGCTTCTCTGAAGGAGCTTACATACAGTAAACGAGGGTGCCTTGCTTAGGTCGGGCTGAACCTGTGGCTTCCCATCCCGTGACGCTGAGCTGCCAGGAGCCCTTACTACAAAAGACTGACTCACAGCAAGCAGACAGAGATGCATAGAAGGAAGGAAGGGCCCTTGGGGCTAAGCCCTGAACAGTGGGAGGATGTGTCTTCCCAGGTCAGGGCCTCTAAGAGCACCCCCTTTTCTAGGGAAAGAAAAGGGGCATAGTTGTCTTCTTGTCCTTAGGGGATACCTCTCACGATCCCAGTGAGTGCCTGAAGCCATGGGGAGGCCAAACCTTGTGTATGCTGCTTTTTCCTACTCACACATTTCTGCAATAAAGTTTAGCTTACAAACCAGGCACAGAAAAGCCCAGCACAAAAATAAGGCAAGATAACAAGAGAACACCACAGCAAATAATAGGCAGCCAGTGTGTCCAAAAGGGACCAAAGTCTGAAAGAAAACTCCCATCCTGGGTAGGATAAAGATGGTGTAAGATCTCTCTGTGTTGCTCAGAACAGCATGGAGGTTAGAACTGATGGACTATTTATTTTTGGAACTTTCTACTTAATATTATTTGGGTAACTAAAAGCAAAGAAGAGATAAAAGGGGACTACTGTACAGCCACATGGGGTCCATGACAAGATCTGCTGAGGTGTGGGGAAAGATGTAAAGAATGAGGCTAAGGACAATCAGAAGCGGCGGAGGAAAGCAAGTGGTCTGTACCCCGCGCACACCTTGCTTCCATCTGTGATATGAAGAAAGCTAGCTTCTAGGCTGCATGACAGGCTCTGCCCAGTGTGAAGGTGGGTAGATAGGACCACAAGCCAGACCAAAGGCAGATCTGCCTACCATGGTCTCTGCCCACCTCCTCTGGAGGAACCGTCTGCCACCCAGGGCTCCACATCTCCCCTGGGAGAGGATCAGCCTGACTGCACTTGTGTTAATGCAGGGCCCCCAAAAGCTTGGGAAAGGGACTGATAAAGGACTGGGAGAAAGAGTTCATTCATAGTCCAAGCCTGGGGGAGGAGGGGGTGAGGAAGTGGAAGTATCCAGAATGATATAGCCTGAAGACATATCAACATGCCTGACCCAGCCACTACCGAGGCCACAGTGTCTAGTCTGGGGCAGTTCCCCCATGAGGTCAACCAGACCAAGCCTGTAACACCTCTGGGCTGGAGCCAGTTCCAACACAGAGCAGCAAAAAAAAGGTCCCTGCCCAGGAAGCAGAAATGGGGCTGAGCAGCAAATATCCACAAGTCCTTCAGGGCCCAGCCAGAGTGGAAGCATTGATCCACCCTGCTGTGCAGACCTGAGCCAGGCTGTGCTCCCCCTCTTACATGGGAAACGCAACAAAGCAGGCAGGTCATAGCTTAAGGTCGTGTGCCTCCCACCGACATTCCTGCCTGTTCACCCTCAGACCCTGGACAGTTGCCTCCACTTTTATCCAGAAAGGTCACAGTATTGATTGATGTTTGTGCCTGGTACAAGGCCAGAGCACCAGGTACCACCTCCAAGGCAGACAGATGATGGTCTAGCTAGCTCAGGAGAAACATTTCGGCAGAATCCTTTGACTATCCTGACGCAGCCGTTCTGGACTCCAAGGGAGTGGCTAGCGTTCTGCCTGGAAGGAAGTACACCTTCTGGGAGGCCACACCCAAGAGGATACAATGAGCACAAAACAGTACTACGAGGGACATCTGCTCTGGGGTGGCATGAAGGCCGAAAGGAGTGGACCTATATTTTGTCAAGGTGATGGACTTCATGTATGATAGGCAAATACTGTACCCTTCAGCCATGTCCCCCTGCTGATTTTACTTGGCAGTTTGAGACAAGGGTCTCATTAAGTTGTCCAGCAAGGCCACTTGCAGCAAACTCAGTGTAGCCTAGGCAGACCTTGAATTTGCATCTTCTTATCTTGGCCTTGTGATGACATTGTTTTGAGAACCTTTCATGGTGATACATACCTGTAATCCTAGCAGCTGGGAGGCAGGAGGAATAGGAGTTCAAGGCCAGCCTTGAGTCCTAAAGTCCAGCCTGAGCTGCAGAGTGAGACGGTTTCGGCATGGGAGAACCTGAGCACAAACTCGGTTTTTTAACTTGACAGTTTATAGTTGATATTCTAAAATCCTGTGTATCTGATGCTCTGTGGGTGTGGTGGGTCCCCATCCTTCCGCCGGGAAGCTGAGAGATCCAGACTGCTAGGATACCAGTGCAGAGCACTGCAGCAGAATACCCTTCCAGGAAGAAAAGCTCCATGGCCATCGACGGCCAGCATTCCTCCCCACCCACATCCCATCCTTTTTTCCACCTATGATGGTGAATCCAGTTCACCCACAGCAGTAGTGGTCGTGCTTTGTCTGCCATCGCCCTGAATGCCACCTCTCTTTCAGCTGAAGATGATTCTCATAAAATGCTGTGATATCTCCAATGAAGTCCGTCCCATGGAAGTGGCAGAACCGTGGGTGGATTGTTTACTGGAAGAATATTTTATGCAGGTAAGAGACACCGAGCCATCAAATTATAAGCACACCTTCCAGCTCCAGTGCATTGGAAAGAGCAGACCGGGAGCTGGAGAGATGACTCAGTGGTTAAGAACACTAGCTGGTCCTCCAGAGGTCCTGAGTTCAATTCCCAGTAACCACATGGTGACTCACAACCATCTGTAATGAGATCTGGTGCCCTCTTCTGGCCTGCAGGGATACATGCAGACAGAACACTGTATACATAATAAATAAATAAATTTTAGAAAGAAAGAAAAGAGCAGGCCAGAGTGACTGACAGACATATCCATCCCGTACCCCAGCAGCCTCCACAACATTGTCTGTGTAGACATACAGCAGAAGTGACATAGGCTGTGTTATAGATGTGAGGCAGTGGCCACCAGAAAAAGAAAAGTGTGATGAAACTGCCACCTATTGCCATTCACAGAACCACTTTTAGAAGCAGACTAAAAGTGGCCATGAGTCAAGAAGCAAGACCCGAGGGGAGGGATGGCCCTGTGGAGGGCAAAGGCAAACAAGACCGTTCATAGGATAGCTACAGGGAGATACAGGCATAAAGTAATGCCGGCAAGCGGCAGTGGAGCTGAGCCTTGTAAGCTGTCCTGCTATGCCCTTGAGACACTCGGCCTGTCTCTAGACTTGGTCCCTGTGACTCCAACCCGCTCACCTGGCCTTGGCTCACGTGTAGCCCATTCTCTGCAGGCTCTCTGTGTCCTTACCATTGTACTGCTTTTGTGTGACCATGAGCCTTTGTGCCTTTAATATCACTGTCACTGTGTCCCCTGCAGAGTGACCGTGAGAAATCAGAAGGCCTCCCTGTGGCCCCATTCATGGACAGAGACAAAGTGACCAAAGCAACAGCCCAAATTGGGTTCATCAAGTTTGTCCTGATCCCAATGTTTGAAACAGTGACCAAGGTGAGTGATCGTGCTGGTGGTACACACGTGTGCACATGTGTGTGTGTGCACATTTCAGGGAGATGCATTGTGTATGCATGTGCACACAAATGCACACACATGAACCCTCTACAGCTTCAGCATCTGCTGTCATGGTGATGGTTACCTGGCAGCCATTCCTTCTGCTGTGTCCAATGTCACCTCCACTGATGTTCTTCAAAGAGCTCCGTGTGTGACTGTCAGGCCCTCGGTGTCTGCTCTACCCCTGCCTATCTCAGCTAGCTTTAAGACACAGCCAGTTGTGCCAGCTGTTGGCTCTCCTGTCCTTCCAGGCCTCACCTTAAAGGACCTCACTTTAAGGTCCCCTGGGGCTGGGGAACCGGCACAATCAAGTCTACTCCTGCCTCTGTACCTCCACCTCCCAAGCCCCAGAGCTGCCTGCATGTCCTGCCTACCACCACCACTTCCAGCCCCCTGGGTCCCAAACACACACTTATCTCTTGCCAACCCACCTCCTGCCCATCATTTTCTGAGTGTCTCAGAGCCACCCCAATCCTTTTCATTCCTATGACCAACCAGCAGGAATTTTGTCAGACCTGTCCCCTTGCATATGACCTTCTGGGACAGGAGAAGTTAGTAGGCTGTCTGGAGTCCTCTGAGAAATGACAGGAGTGGGAATCTGTGCCAGAGACAGAGATGGGGGATGGGTGGAGCTGTGCCATGGCCTTCAGGAACATGCCAGGAGTTTCATACCCCATCACCTTAGGTTTCTCTAAAGGCCTTGATTTGAGGCCACTGGGGAATGAAGCTCCTAGGACTCACAGGGTACCCCAACAGCTGACAGCTCTCCTCCAGTATTCACTGCAGCTTGACAATGGTGGGCTGACGTTGGCCTCTCTGCTTCCCAGCTCTTCCCCATTGTCGAGGAGACCATGCTACGGCCACTCTGGGAGTCTCGAGAACACTATGAGGAGCTGAAGCAGCTGGATGATGCCATGAAGGAGGTAAAGACAGTGCAGGGACACAGGCGGGTGAGTCAGCGACTTGCAGCTAGGCAGCACAAAGGACTGGCACAAGAGCCAAGCTCGATGAGACAAGGAGTCTAGATGCTGTGCTCAAACAGCAGAGTCTCTTCAGGGCCTGTGGTCGGCTATGCTTTCCTCGGAGTCTGCTGACCAATGAGAGCCAGCACACAGCTAGCTGTGTGAGCCTGGAGAACCACCATGCATCACAGCCTTTGCAGTGTGTCTTAGCACCTCCCTGGCCACTGTCCTCCAGACTAGGGTGCCTGTTCAGTGAGGGACATGAGGACAAAGCAAGCACCTAAGTCCCTGCTTTCAGACACAGAGTGCACAGGGCAGCTCAGCTACTCTTGTGGTCAAGATGGAGATGTCTTAGAGCGCTGGGGATGCAGGATCCCAGGAGAGGCTAGGAGCCCCTACAACCTTGTCGTATATTCCCATGCGCCAGTTCAGCTTTGTTGGAGGCCCTGTATGAACATCTCTTCTTCCAGAAGCACTGGTACTAGGGACTCAATCCATGTTTCCTGCCTGTTGCGGCTGCCTCATGTAGCCTTCCTCTACCCACAATACCCCCTGCTCCTACCAGGACACCCATGGACCCAGAAAAGTTTCCCCCACTCCTTGTACACTGAGATCTCTCGTTGGCCATTGTGACCTCACCACCCAACCTGAGATGCCCTCATTTCCTACTCAGTAGCCATGCGCCCAAGCTCCCCAGTAACAGAGGGCTCTGCATCCAACTCTTCTGCCTTCTTCCCCAGGTGTGGCCTGTATTGGTCACATCTCTGTCAGCCATACTGCCAAGCACACCCCCAGTGTATGATGCCAGGCATGTCACAGACCTATGGTGAAAGCATGGAGGTTGACAGAAAGCACAGACCAGCAAATCCTGATCCCCTGCTGGGAAGTAACAAAAGGACATTTCTAAAAATCTAAAAGGCAAAACTGTACATACCAAAGAACATTCCCAGCCCAGACTCTGATGAGGAGGCTGTGGGGACCTCTGTCACCATAGCTATCCCATTAGCCATTGCTCTGGGGGACCTGAGTCTGCAAACCTACATCTCAATCTCACTGCCCAGTGGGAATGCCAGGCTCTCTAGGATGCCGTCCTGGCCCTAGAGAAGGAGGCATGAAAAATAAGTGATAACTCTGGGCCTGAAACAGGAACTCAGCCCCCAGGCCTGGGGCTGTGGGCTGTGGGCTGTGGCCAGCTTGATCCAGACATTGATGACCAGGCTGATGTTGTGGGTCATGAGCAGGTCACAAGCACCCAGGCTGTATCTGGACAATGTAGAAATCCCACATACATGTGGGCAGCCATGTTTCACATCTGAGTGTCTTCAGGCAGCGGACACCTCCTGAGACAAGAGGCTGCTTGTGCTGGCCCTCTGCCTCTAGGACTGACTTTGACCTTTGCTCTCTTAGTTACAGAAGAAGACGGACAGCTTGACATCTGGGGGCGCTGAAACTGCCACAGAGAAGAACAGAGATGTGAAAAACAGTGAAGGCCATTCTCCTCCAAACTGATGTCTCAATGTGTATGGTGAGTGGGAGGGCCCTGGAGTGCTATATTCGGGGAGGGCAAAGTGCATGGTGTGTGTGTGTGTGTGTGTGTGTGTGTGTGTGTGTGTGTGTGTGTGCGTGCTGCGTGTGTTGTTCAATCCCCCACCCTCTTCCTATAAAGCACCGGAAACTCAGTCATGGGATGTCCACCCTGATGCCTTTGTCTATCCTGATTGCCTCCCACAGCCTCCCCCACAAACACCACAGCTAGGTGTTTTCACCTTTAACCTCACAGTGGGGACTGAGCATCAGCAAGCACCTGAACACTTAACATTTACAAAGTATCCTTTGCCTGCTACACTGACAGGATGAGGAAAGCACGCAGGCTGCTTTCCCATCGGAGCGACTTTAATCCTGTGTATCCTAATTAGAATCTGGGCTCTGATTTGGAAAGGTTCACACTTGGGTTACAGAAAGGATTAATTACTAGAACGTGTGCTACCCATGAGATGAAAAATTCTGTGAAGTGCATCTGAAGTACAGAAGCTTTTAAAAAGCACTTACTCCCCATCACCACAAGCATGTCCCCTGACTCCTGCTGGCACAGCCACTCAGCCAGCGCGTGCTACCATGCATGCTACGGTGTGCGCTAACCTCTCATGTGAGCCCGGGGTTTATGCGTGGAGTGGGAGAAGCTGAATTTAAAGGGGAAACAGAAAAGATGTCAGCCCAAGACATGCCTTTAGTAAAACCTTTGCAAGTGGCAGCCATGTGTCCCCCACATCTGTGAACCCCTGTAAGCCCAAGGTCACGGTGTCATCACTGGGACTTGAACAGTTGTGCGAACTGCTGTTCCAACCTGAGACATCCAGTGAACCTTGAAGCCAGGTTCTATTCTTGGGAAGAAAGTGGCATTGGCATTGTCTAAGTTGGGCTACATGTGTTGTGTGCCAGACAACCTCATTCTTTTTGTTGTTTTGTTTTTGAGATTTATTTTATTTGTGTGTTTGCCTGTATGAGTATGTGCACCAATGTGTGCTGGAGTTCACAGAGGCCAGAAGAGGGCATCAGATCCCCTGAAACTGGAGTTACAGATGGTTGTGAGCCTCCCTGTAGGTTCTGGAAACTGAACTTATGTCCTCTGCAAGAGCAGCCAATGTTCTTAACTACTGAGCCATCTCTACAGCCCCGACTCATTCTCTTATATTTTATCAAAGTTTTAAGTTAGTATACAAAGTAATGGTTTTCACCCTATGTGTCATTGTCCCTTCTCATCCATTCCTGCCCTTCCCCACATCCACCTTCCTATCAGGTTTGGTCTCCTTCCCATTTAGAGCCTCCTTTGGCTCGCTGTCTCTGTCTCTCTGTCTCTCTGTTTTTTTCTCTCTGTGTCCCTCTCTCTGTGTCTCTCTGTCTCTGTCTCTCTCTCTCTTTCTGTGTGTGTGTGTGTGTGTGTGTGTGTGTGTTTGCTTGCTTGTATGTGTCTGTGTGCCACTTGCATGTCCGGTACCTGTGGAGGCCAGAAGAAGGCAGCTGATCACTTGGAACTAGAGTTACAGACAGTTGTGACTACCATGTGGATACTGGAAATTGAACTTGGGTCCTCTGGAAGAGCAGCCAGTGTTCTTAACCACTGAACTAGCCCTACTTCTGCTTTAAAAACTTTTATTTCATTTTTAATTTTGTATGTGTGTGAGTATGTATACATATGTGTGGGTTGTGCACATGAGTGCAGGTGCCATAGAGAATAGAAGAGGGGACAGACACACCAGAGCTAGAGTTGCAGGCAGTTGTGGATCCTGGGATTCAAACTTGGGTCCTCTGCAAGAACATTGCTGCCTCCACCCAGGTCTTTCTGATTTTTCATCACATGCATTCAGTCACCACCTCAACTTCCCACTCAGTCATGTGGTGTGCCACCTCCAGTCCCCACAGAGACATCATGACTTCTTTCTCTTTTTCCAGCAGACTGTACTAGTCAAATCAGCTGAGCTGTGGCCTCCGAGCAGACAGGGCTGGGGAACTCACAGGATTCTCCACACAAGGATGGGCACGCCCAGACAACCCCGGACGAGCTGTCACAGACCATGTTTTCTAAGAACCGTTTTGTTCACTGATACAAAAACAGGAACTCATGATGCTGTACAGAATTTTTATTTTTAAACTGTCTTTTAAATAATATATTCTTATACAGAAATGGGTCTGTACTTTTTCTTTGGGTTTTGTACTCGGGCTTCCAAGGACTCTGGCTTTCCCTGGGATGTATCTTCAAATGGTTGAACAGTAATGTGACCTGAGGGTCCATGTACATTCCATTAAACATCAGAATGGTGCCCGAGTGCAGGGACGTACATGTGTCCTGTGTTTATGAACAAAGGGTGGGGGACACTTGGGGACATGCACATTACTGTGTATATGAACAGAGGGAAGGCATCGATGATGTCTACAGGGGCTGGGGAATGAGGCAGGCTGGGGAACCATGCATGAGAGGCGATGTAGGAGGGAGAGGCCTCCTGACCACTGGGACCATGAACACTTCCAGGTTGATGGTGCTGGGTAAGTCTTCCCAGGCATTCAATAATCATCCACTGAAGGGATGAATGAATGAATGAATGAATGAATGAATGAATGAATACATCTGAGATTCCTCACTCACACAATCACATAAGAGTCAAAAATAACAGTGCAAATCTTGCTGGGTAGAAGAGATTGTCCCCACAGGTATGTATAAACTTGGGGAAAACCATACATACATGTCACCACAGGTATGGACAGTCATGTGCCTCTGGCCTTGCTCCCAGCTGACAACAAGAAAGCTAAGAGAGGAAAGATGTCCAGCACTCAGCCATTTAATGGACCTTACAGCTTTCTTCAGGGACAGGGGGATGAGTTCTGAGGAGTGCGGCAAGGCAAACAGCAAGGCCGAGCACAAAGCTGATGAGGATTTGTAGTAATGAGAACTCAAGGCTTCCTGCTTGGGTTTTTTTTTTTTCTTAAACTGATTTAACAACAAAAATCCAAAATGCACCAGATGTGCCAGTGAGCATGCCAAAGGGGGGATGGATGTATTGAGCAGCTGCTGATAGGTGACTTCACCTTTGGAACTGGCTGCTGCCAACTCCCACCCACATTATTGGAAGTGTGGCCTTGCTGGAGTGAGTGTGGCCTTGTTGGAGTGGGTGTAGCCTTGTTGGGGTGGGTGTGGCCTTGTTGGAGTGGGTGTGGCCTTGTTGGAGTGGGTGTGGCCTTGTTGGGGTGGGTGTGGCCTTGTTAGAGGAAGTGTGTCACTGCAGGGTGGGCTTTAAAATTTCAGAAGCTCAAGCCAGACCTAAGGACTCATTCTTTCTTCCTGCTACCTTTGAATCCAGATTTCCTCTGCACAAAGCCTGGTCAATGGGGAATCACAGAAGGCTGAGATGTTCTCCTTGCTCCCGTGTTAATGCTCCCAGGTCAACGGACACTAACATTTTAGGGAGTGGGGGTATCTCTGAACACTACATATGGGGGAAGAGTCAGGACTTCCAGACTAGTGCAACTCTACACACCTCCGCATTGTCTCTTGGGAATCCTTGGGGTGGGCCAGGCTACTAGGGTTACTAATGGGTTACTAGTAAACGGGCACCTGGGCTAGTCCTTGGTTTGGGCAATAGTGAGTAATCAAGCATCAGGTGTTTGTATGGCTGTGCATTGACTTCTCTGGGAGGAAAGCTCGGGAAAGTGTGGGCTTTCTGTTAGGTGGATGTTGTTATTCTTGGAGGTGGTGACAGAAGGGTATGCCCATGTCCTTGTCCACTTGGGTGCTTTGAATGAAGATGTGTCCCCCCCCACCACCACTCACCCTTTTGAATACTTAGTGATTAGTCTGAGAATAATTATGATGAGTGGATCTTGATAGAGAAGGTGTGTCACTGGGGGTGGGCTTTAAGGTTTCATAAACAACCCTACACCATTCCCAGTTAGCTCTCTCTGCCTGGTGGATGAAGATATACTCAGCTACTGCCCAGTGCCATGCCAGCCTGCATGTTGCCATGTTCCCTCCCTGCCATCGTAGCCATGGACTCTGACCCTCCAAAACTATGACCACAAGTAAATGCTTTCTTTTATAAGCGGTCTTGTTCCTGGTGTTTTATCACAGCAATAGAATAGTGTGCAAGACATACACCAATCTTGGGAGCCATTTCTCAGGAGACTGTCCACCTTTGTTTCTTGAGACAGTGTCTTTCATCACCCTAGAATTTTCCAAGTAGGATAGCCAGCAGCTCAGAGACGCCCCGGGAATCTGCCTGTCTCTGCCTCCCTGGGTGCTGGGATTGTAAATTCAAGCCTCCACACCCAGCTTTCCTGCGTGTTCTGGGGATCAAACTCAGGACTTTGTGCTTATAATGCAAGCACTTTACCGCTGAACCAGTTCCTCTACCGTTCTTATTAGCACCAGTTCTCTGCTGGGTGCCGCTGCCTTGCAACCTCAAAATAAAGTGAGTGTGTGGCCCTGGGCATTGTGCTGGCTAGTTTTTCATCAGTTTGACACAAACTAGGATCATTTGGGAAGAACCCTCAACTGATTTAAAACAAACAAAAAACACACACCTCCATTGGATTGGCCGAAGGCAAGTCTGTGGGGCATTTCCTTGATGAGTGATTGATGTGGGAGGGCCCAGCTCACTGTGGCCTGTGCTACACCTGGGCACTCGGCAAGCCACGGGGAACAAGCCGTAAGCAGCACTCCTCCATGGCTTCTCCTTCAGCTCCTGCCCCCGATTTCTGCCTTGAGTTCCTGCCCTGTTCTCCCCCCCAGTGATGGAGTGCCACCTGGATATGTAAGCCTACTAAACCCTTTCCTCCCCAAGTTGCTTTTGGTTGGGATTTATCACAGCAGTAGGAAGCTGACTAGGACAGAGATCCAACCCAGAGCATCATGTGTGCTTCTGAGCGAGAGCCAGTCTTGCTGTGTAGTGGCACTAGCCTCCTTTTGATCTTTTTTAGTTTTTCGAGACAGGGTTTCTCTGTGGATTTGGAGCCTGTCCTGGAACTAGCTCTGTAGACCAGGCTGGCCTCAAACTCACAGAGATCCACCTGCCTCTGCCTCCTGAGTACTGGGATTAAAAGTCTGTGTCACCACTGCCCAGCCCCTCCCCCTTTAAATATTTTTATTTTTGAGACAGGGTTTCTCTGTGGCTTTGGAAGCTGTGCTGGAACTAGCTCTTGTAGACCAGGCTGACCTCCTTGAACTCAGAGATCTGCCTGCCTGAGCCTCCCAAGTGCTGGGATTAAAGGTATGTGCCGCCACCACCCGGCTTTCTTTTGATCTTTTAAGCAGCATTTTTCAAATAGCATGATTTTTGTCAGGTTTTCTCCCCCCAAAATTAACTTTGTTGTCAAGCCTACACACACTCTGCCTATTCCTTAATGCTGAGAGTGTCTTCTGTCTTTTTCCTAAGAATTTCATGGGGTTAGAATCTATGATTCTTTAGAGTCAGCTTGTGTCTGATGATAGTCGCTCCGGCATCTTTCTTTAAAAAGCTATATTTCAGTCCAAATGGTGGTGCATGCCTGTAATCCCAGTAGAGTGGTGCAGATCTCCGAATTTGAGGCCAGCTTGGTCTACAGAGAGAGTTCTAGGACAGCCAGGGGCACACAGAGAAACCCTGTTTCCAGGTGAGGAGGCGGGAAGAAAAGACAAGCTGTTCCTCCAGGAATTGCCTTTATGACATTCTCAGAAGGTAGTGGAACATGACTGTGGTGTCCGTTTTCGGGTTGTTTGGGCTGTATCCAGTTGGTCTGTCTACCCTTCTGCTAGTATCACACAGCTTTAATTACATCAATACAATAGCTCTTTAAATTAGGTAGCCTAGTCGGGCAGTGGTGGCACACACCTTTAATCCCACCACTTGGGAGGCAGAGGCAGAGGCAGAGGCAGAGGCAGGCAGATCTCTGTGATTCCAGGGTAGCCTGGTCTACAGAATGAGTTCCAGGATAACCAGGGCTACACAGAGAAACCCTGTCTCGAAAAACAAAGAGGTAGCCTATTTCCTCCTGTGTTACTTACTTTTTTTGTTTTTAATCTTTTAACTATTTTACCCTCTTTTTTAAAAGGTGTTTTTATTTTATGTGTATGGGTGTGTCCTGGCTAGTTTTATATCAACTTGACAAGAGCTAAAGTCATCAGAGGGGAGGGAACCTCAATTAAGAAGGTACCTTCATAACATCAGGCTGTAGGCTAGACTGTAAAGCATTTTCTTAATTAGTGGTTGATGGGGGAGGGGGCTCAGCTCACTGTGAGTGGTGCCATCCCTGGACAGGTGATCTGGTTCTATAAAAAAGCAGGTTGAGCCATGGCATGTAGAACAATCTCCTGAGCAGTCCCTCCATGGCCCCTGCATCAGCTCCTGCCTCCAGTTCCTGCCCAGTTTGAGTTCCTGTCCTGACTTCCTTAAATGATGGACAGTAATGACGAAGTATAAGCCAAAAAAAAATTTTCCTCCCCAAGTTACTTTTGGTCACGGTGTTTCATCACAGTAATAGTAACCCTAACTAGGACAGGGTGTTTTGCCTGCATGTATTATCTGTGCACTGCAGGAGTGCAGTGACCAAGAAAGCCAGAAGAGGGTGCTAGATCTTGTAGAACGGGTGTTACAGCAGGTTGTGAGCCGTCAAGTGAATGTTGAAAATCAAACTCAGATCTTATGGAATTGTATATTTCAATTTAGAGGGATTTGACAGCTTTGCAATACTGAATCTCCCAAGCCAGGAACAAGTTACAAGCATTTGTTTGGATGTTTCTTTCTTTTATTGATATTTCTAGTCTTCAGTATTTGAGCTCTGATAATTTACACTTAAACACTTACATTTCCTGAGTGATTAGATGTGTCTGCATGCTCATTGGTAGGAATATAACTGATGTGTGTGCATTTATCTGGTCCCATGACTTCCCCGAGCAGACTTGTTTGGGGGAGGAGGGTTGCCTTTGTCATGTTGTCTTGTTTCAGAGTTTGTAGATTCTTTGGGACCTCCAGTGGAGGTGATTATATAGTTGTATTGGTTACTCTTTTCATTGCTGTGATGAAATAACCCAGCAAAGCAATTCAAAGAGCCTTTATTTGGGTGTACGGTCTGAGGGCATTGTGTCAAGTCAGGGACAGCATGGCATCTGGAGCCTGAGGCAGCTGCTCACAGTCCAGCCAGTCAGGAAGCAGAGATGGATGCCCTGCACAACTCTCTCTCTTCCCTCCCTACCCTCCCTCTCCCTCTCTCCCTCCTCTCCCCCCTCATTTCTTTCTCTCCCTCACCTTCCCCTCTCTACCCTCTCCACCCTATCTACCTTCCCTCTCCCTCCCCTCCCTCTCTCTCCCTCTTTCCCTCCCTCCCTCCCTCTCTCTCCCTCCCTCTCCCTCTTTACCTTCTCCCTTCCTCTCTCTCCCTCCCTCTCCTTCCCCTATCCACCCTCTCCCTTCCTCTCCCTCTCTCTCTCCCTCTTTTTCCCTCCCCCTCCCTCTGCCTCCCCCCTCTGCCTCCCCTCCCTCTCTCTCCCTCTCTTTTTTATCTAGTCCAGCACCCTAAATGGTGCTACCCACATTCAGTGTAGATCTTCCCATCTCAGTCCAACCTCCATGGAAAGGCCCTTAAAGACTCACTCAGGATTTGTGTCCTGGGTGATGCTAAACCCTGTCAGGCTGATAATCCAGACTAACCTCACCCTGACCCGTGTGCCTCCCCGACTTGCTTGTCTTTGTCGCACAGGCTCTCCCTGCGCGATGAGTAACGGCTGAGAACCTTGTTTCCCTTCTTCAGTGGTGATGGTGGGGACCCAGTATTTATACATGAATGATAACTTTTTTATCAAATTAAGAAAGTTCCCTTCTACTGGTATTTTCAGGGCATTCGTGTCATGACTGGGTGTATTTTTTCAAACACTGTGTTGATTGCTATGAGGACCTGAGTGCAAGCCCAGCACTTACATAAAGAGTATGCTTGTTGGCCCATGTGTGTGATTTCAGTGGTGTGAAGACAGACAGGCAGATCCCTGGAACTCCAGTCAGTCTAGCCAGCTTGGCTAGGCCAGTGGGAGAGAAACCCTGTCTCCAAAAAGCAAGGTAGAGAAAAATAACACCCAAGGCTGACTTCTGACCTCCACCTATGCATACACACACATGTGCGTTTACACACACACAAACACAAAATAGAATCTTTGGCTAGGAAATTTCCTAGTGGCATCCCTGCTTTCAAAGTGCTGGATTACTTTGTCAGCTTTTGAAAACAGAACCATTCTTGCATCCCAAAATAAACTCCAGCTGAGCACGATTGTCCATTCTTGTGAATGAACACTCACACAAGTGTGTGTGCTGAATTCAACTTGCTAGTATTTTGTTAAGGATTTCTTTTCTACATGGGCATTAATAAGTGATATTAATCTTTATTGTCTTTCTCTCTGACTTGGTCTCAGAGTAATACTAGTTTGTACAGTGATTGAGACAGACTTCTTGGTTTTCTACAGGAGGGGGTATAACTTGGTGTTAATTCCTTTTCAAATGCCTGGGATAGTTCAGTGGGACTGCTGAAAATGGGCAATGGGGGGGGGCTGTGAACCACACCCATGTAAAGATTCTACAGGGCCAATTCACTCACTATGATTTTGGGGAGCTAGAGTGTTGGAGGTCCAGAGCCAAATTATTCTGGGTCATCTTAGCCCCTTCACAGCCATGTGTCAACCGCCTCTCTGTGTGGCTTACTATCCTGTGACTATTAGGTAAATCTTTTTAGAACGTACAAACAAACCCCTACCTTCCACCCACTCATGGCTGAGAGTGTCCTCCAACACATTGGAGGCTATGGCAGAGGTTCCCTGCTTTGCAGAACCCCACCTGCCTCCCTGGTGTTTCCACTTAATGTGTTCTAAACATGCCTTGATTTATGGATGTCTTGGTTCTGTTACTATAAAAACTTCATGAAACTGATAATGATGCTGGAGCACAGTATTCAGGTAAACTGAGTCTGTGTTCCTGGACCATGGCCATTCTCCTTTAGCTCCAGAATGAATTGTCTCCTCCTCCCTTTGAGTGAGAGTCATGTTTCTGTTGACCTTGCATTTTAATCACGGGTCCCATTTCCTTGAAGTACTGGAGCTGTCCAAATGAGTATCTTGTGGGAGATGTGTTTGCTCATTTGCTGTTCTAACAGTTGGTCCCTCCCACAAAAGCCGTCAGTGTGTGGTGTGTGTGTGTGTGTGTGTGTGTGTGTGTGTGTGTGTGTGTGTGTGTGTGTGTGTGTGTGTGTGTGTGTGTGTGTGTGTGTGTGTGTGTGTGTGTGTGTGTGTGTGTGTGTGTGTGTGTGTGTGTGTGGTGTGTGTGTGTGTGTGTGTGTGGTGTGTGTGTGTGTGTGTGTGTGTGTGTGTGTGTGTGTGTGTGTGTGTGTGTGTGTGTGTGTGTGTGTGTGTGTGTGTGTGTGTGTGTGTGTGTGTGTGTGTGTGTGTGTGTGTGTATGTGTGTGTGTGTGTGTGTGTGTGTGTGTGTGTGTGTGTGTGTGTGTGTGTGTGTGTCCCTTGGTCACACCTTTGCTGCCACAGAGTCTAGTGACACTTGCCTTCCATCCCCAATATTAGCAGTTGGTTCTCTTCTCTTGCCTGAAGTTTACTGATCTTTTCAAAGAGCTGACTGACTTTCTGCATTGTTTTTAATTTTGTCTTTTATATTTCTTCCTTCTGATTTGTTTGGGTTTATTTTTTATTGAGCTTGAAGTCTAGATAAGGGACTTGTTGTCTACTTCTAGCATTAGCATAATAAATCTCCTTCCCAGTCAGACTTCTGCTGTGCCCCAGGGCTAAATTAGATACATTGTGTTTTCACTTTCCCTCGGTTCACTGTCTCTTTAAATTTCCCTTGAGACTCTTTCTTATCCATGGATCATTTAAAACTAGGTTACTTTGGCTCCAATTATCTGAAGGATTTCCTGCCATTTTCCAGTTATTGATATTATTGATAAACTGTAGCATTTCAGTCCGGACCTTCAAGAGCCTGAGCTTGCATTGATGGATTGTCATGCACTCTGTCTCTATACACATTTCACTGTGCAGGAAATGGGTGTGTCTGGTGCCATGGGTGGGTGACTGGTAGTTACTGAGGTCCTCTGTGTCCTTGCTTGGCTATGGCCTTTGCTAAGGGTCACAGCTCCCAGTGGCCAGCCCTCTCCACAGCACAGCCTCCCGCTGAGTTCATTAAAGTCCTCTTTGGTCTTTCAGGCCTAAAGTAAACACCAGCAGCCCTCACCCTTTGCATTAGATTATAGGGTTTTCTAACCTCTCCATCTCCATAGCTAGACTCAGGAACCCTTCTGGGTGGCCCAGTTTTCTGAGCCTTCTCTTTTCTGCCTGGCTCTTATCCAATGATGTGTTGTACTGCCAATGCCGAGAACCCCTCAGGAGATGAGCTCAAAGAGGGAGCTCATTAGGCTCTAGCTACAGTAAAAGGCACAAAAGTGGCTTCTGTCTCCTCTTAGAACTTAGCCTCAAAGAACATCCTTCTCATA
The DNA here is from genome assembly GCA_030556225.1 of Cricetiscus sungorus. NCBI lineage: Eukaryota > Metazoa > Chordata > Mammalia > Rodentia > Cricetidae > Cricetiscus > Cricetiscus sungorus. The sequence continues at coordinate 54,468,505 of JANBXA010000600.1, forward strand.
CAAACCTTTGAGAAGGGTCAGATTATCTTCAAAACCAGTGGAGGGCTGGCTCACTGCAACAAAAAAACCAAGCAAGCATACAGGTGTTCCCTCTTCATGGTGTGAAAGGAAAAGTTAAGGTGGGGTGGGAGGTGGGGGGTGTCAAAATTCATTGAGGCAGACTCTCAACAACTCAGCAGGTACAGGGGCCAGGCAGGCAGCTTGGTAGTGGGGCAGACACTGGCCCACCTTTCAATGCAGCAAGAGAGACTGGAACAGAGGAGTGAAGAGGTGACATCGGTGAAGGAGTTCTAGCTGGTTGACCTGACAGACTTCCTGCTGAAGGTGGGGCAAGCTCACCAGATACCTCCTGAGTACAACAATGACAAGTAATGCCCAAGAAATCAATAGCAATCAGACTAAGTGTGCAGACAAACACCTGTAATCCCAGCACTTGGGATGTGGATTCGAAAGACTCAATCAGGAGTTCAAGGCTAGCCTCAGCTACAGAGAGAGAGAGAGAGAGAGAGAGAGAGAGAGAGAGAGAGAGAGAGAGAGAGAGAGAGAGAGAGAGAGAAGCCTAGGCTACAGAAGGCCCTGCCACCACCCACCCACCCATGGGGATGGACACACACACACATACACCACAAAAGGAAAGAAATTAGGGTGGGGAGTTATTGATAAACAGACTTAGAGTTCTTGCTACGTGGATTTAAAAAGAAGTTCACCAATGAGGCCTAGGAGGAGGTTTAAGAGCCTAACTAAAGTTTGGCCAAGAAAAGAATCTTTCATAGAGGAAGATTCCACTAAACGTTAAACCATTTTTTTTTTTAATTTTTTTTTTAATTTTTTTTTCCTGAAACAGGGTTCTCTGTATTGCTTTGGAGCCTGTCCTGGAATTAGCTCTGTAGACCAGGCTGGCCACAAATTCACAGAGATCCATCTGCCTCTGCCTCCTGAGTGCTGGGATTAAAAGCATGCACCACCAATGCCCAACATGTTAAACCATTCTTAAGGTCATTTGCTTAGCAGTTGAGAAGAATCCCCCCCCCCCCACACACACACACACAACCACAACACACACACAAAGGAAACTTAACTCACTTCCAAAGCCTGGGCAGGGGCCTTCCCAGCTATTGACAAGTGACAAGGATGGAGACCAGAGAGTCTTTTTTGATGATGTGGGTATGCCAGAAACCAGTGGCTACTGGGCAAGCCCAATCCCTTCAAGCTCTGTGTCCTTCTAGAAAAAGGCCTGGCTGCTGAGGAAGAGTCTTCAACCTTTATCCCTAGGGCAAGAGCAAGACTCCAGTTCTCAGAAGGAGAGGCAGAACCCACTGCAAAGGACAGGGAGTAACTTCTCTCTTCCTGGACACGGGCCTAGAAGAGGGCTGCCCTGTGGGTCTGCTATCCCAGGCCAAGTCCACACGAGACAGTCAGGCGCCGGACATAGCACATTCTATTTGTCATGAACACATAATCAAAAGACAGAATATAACACATTTAGATCTGGAGATGAGGAATCCAGGCCTTGTGTATGTTCTGCACACACTTTTACCACTGAGCCACACCAATGCCTCATTGATATAAAAGCAAGTGTGTTCCAGTGAGCAGAGCAGTGCCACCCATGAGCAGGTGAGCCTGGGTTGTCTAAGAAAGCAGGCAAAGGGCTGGAGAGATGGCTCAGAGGTTAAGAGCACTGGCTGCTCTTCCAGAGGTCCTGAGTTCAATTCCTGGCAACTACATGGGTCGCTCATAACCATCTACAGTGAAATCTGGTGCCCTCTTCTGGCCTGTAGGCATACATGCAGACAGAACATCGTATGCATAATAAGTAAATAAATCTAAATCTTAAAAAAAAAAAAAAAAAAAAAAAAAGACTGAGCAAGCCAGTAAGCAGCATCCTCCAAGGTTCTGCCTTGAGTTTCTACACTGGCTTTCTTCAGTGATGGACCATAGCCAGCCATAAGATTAAATAACCCCCTGCCAAGTTGTTTCTGGTGATGGTGTTTTATCATAGTGATAGAAAGCAAACTAACATAACCATGGTCTGTATGTGCCAGTGGCCTCAAAGTACAATGACTTAGAAGATGGCTTGTCCCAGAGAGCTGCAGAATTCTTACCTTTGCTATTGTCCTTGCCCAAGCTGACCCACAGGGAGGGACTCTGGGAAGCTCATGCCCAGTGTCCTGGTGGAGCTTTGAGCTCCCCGGCTCCCCAGCCTCCAGCACTTCCCTCTCCCCACAAAGCTCTGTGTCTGAGGAGCCCACTTTTCCACTTTTACTTCTCCACTGTGCTCTGCAACCAGAAAATCATAATAACAATGTAGGGCTTCTAATTTTCTGCTTACAGTGAGCTGCTGAGAGACACTCGGTTTTCATTTCACAGGTTGGAAAACACGCATGTGTCCAGTCCAGTCTCTTTCACAGGACACCAGTCACCCTGCCCCTCCCTCCCACCCTTCTGTAGATGTTCCCCGAGTGGATCCCTCGTTCTGGTTCCCTGCTTACCAACAGGCCACTCTAAAGCAAGAGTGGTGGGAGCTAGCTTTCAAAATACTTTTCCATGGAACCAAGAGCAAATGCTGACAATGACTGCAAGTATTTGCATGAAAAGCAGCTCTGGGGCTGGGTGATGGTAGTGTAAGCCTTTAGCCCCAGCATTTGTGAGACAGAGGCAGGAGGATCTCTGTGAGTTCGAGGCCAACATGATCTACAGAGTGAGTTCCAGGACTATTATACAGAGAAACCTGTCTCGAAAAAACAAAAAACAAAAATTTCTTAAAAATAAAAAGCAGTTCTGAGAGGCATGGTGGGTGAAGTGTAGTAGTTTTCAAAACAAGCACATTTAACATCAAAAGTTAAAATGGGGGCAGCAATTCATTGAAAGGTTACCTTGAAATGAGCCTTCAGACAAAACAACCCCATGAACAATAATAGAGCAAAGGGGATCCCCTAGGAATTCAAAGGAAACAGCCTAGGGTGAGTGAAAATTCAAATTCAAGAGCACAGGCAATCTCCTGGCTGATCAGGATGGGGCAAAGTGGCCTAGAATGACCCTTTTGCATTCCTACAGGAGAACCAACGGTGCAAACCTTGTCCCAGCCCTCAGAAGCACATCCTCTCGGCTGTATACCTGGGAGCAATTCTGACTGCAACCCCGAGAAGAAGCTGTGACAGAGCAATGGCCCCTAGGATAGCCAGAGCACCTACACGCACAGAGATATGGAGGTAAAGAAATGGTGGGTGGGGTTCTCTCAGGTCTATATCTGAATACCAAACCCAACCACGAAACCCTGAGACTAGAAAGGGCAACTTTTGAGAAGGAACAATTCCCGGGCACCTAAGATGGTAGCCCCACACCTCACATCAGCCTGGGAGCCACTCTGGTTTCCCTAGAACTTTGGGGTCATGCTGGGAGGGGGGGTACACAGAGCATTGAACAGGGACCCAGTGTAGCCACACCTGAGCATAAGTGGACTCAGCCCTACCTGAAGACAGAGAGCAGCGACATAGGGGCCAGCAGATCCAGCCAGTCACACCAGAATCAGAACTGCAAAAGGGTAGGAGCTGGGGATGGCCCATTTGCCATAAAGAAAGTTAAGTTCAACAAGAATCAAGAAGCCCCAACACACACACACACACACACACACACACACACACACACACACACACACAAATTTAAAGAAAGAAAAAAAAAAAACCTCAAAAGCTGCAGGGTAGAGTCCTCCTGTGCCCAGTAGAAAGAAACTGTGTATTCTCAGTGGTGGTCACCACCACAGGCACAGTGAAATGCTGAGTATCCACTGTGTCTAAGATGCAGAACCTGATTGCTGATAGTGGTCATGTAGCGCAGAATGGTGACTTGTCAAAGGGCTGGCAACCAAGGCCTACTTTGGAACCCTTCCCCCACTGAAAGCTGGAAAAGTCACCAGGAAGCCACTGGCTAGGAGCTGCTCAACTCTTAGAGTGTCACTGAATGTCCACACATGCAGGCAAGCACATACCTCAGAAGCGCAGAAAAGGTAGCACCCCTGGCATGCCTCTAGCTCCTCCTAGTGGCACTGTGCTTGCAAGAAAGAACAAACCTTGAGGGGCCGTCTTCAGGACAAAAGCAGAGGACTGGTACCCAGGAACTGAGGGCGAGACACCAAGAGAACAAAGTCAGTAGAGATGACACCTACAGGTCAGAGGCAAGGCAGTGAAGCCTGAGGAAAGAAATGAGTCAACTCCAAATCTAGAACTGTATCTAAGACAAGAGGAGCTGCAAAGCCATTCAACAATGGGATGTCCAAAGTCATCACAGTAAAGGCTCAGAGCTCACACAGCATCTGATCAGAGGGGACTGTGGAGTTACAGGACAAATGAAACCAGAAGTATCCTAGAAAAAGCAAGAGAAAATCTTCAGAATCTGAGATTGGATGAAGAATTCTTGCACTGAGCATCAAAAGCAAGGTCAGGGTGCTGGAGAGACAGATGTCAGGTGGAGGTTCTACTGTGAAGGCAGTACTTAACACAAGGGACTGGGGCATCTGCAGAACTGGGCATTCTGCTGTCCTGGAAGCACTGGAATCAGTCAGTCTCCTGCAGACATTGATGGATAACTCTGTAGCCCACAGAAACTCTTCCCTGTCCACCAACAGCAGGGACATGAATACTCACAACAGCATCTTTCCTATTAGCTGACATGTTAAACCACCCAGTGCCTGTGGATAGAGTAGTCTAGTGTTTTCTTAGATGGAGCACCCAAGCTGTGTGCAATGTGTACATCTCAGTCCCAGAAGGTAAGTGGAGACCAGTCTGGCCACTAGTGTTAGTAGGTAGTAGGGGCAAGAGAATGTGGCATCTCAGAAGCTGGCAAGTGCCCCATGGCTGAGGACACACCTTCACATATGTGAACCCAAGAGGTGAAATTCTAGCACGTGCACTTGAAAATAGAACTATGAATACCACCAGATGTTGCCTAACCAATGGGGGGGCAGAGAACAAGGAATGACTCTTAAAGCAAGCCATAGAAACAAAAGTGAAAGGAGTAAGATAAATTGTAATGGGCTGGCGAGTAAGTTGTATAGACACCAGGTCAGAATGACAAAGATGCTGTGTGTGGTCTGAATGAAAATCACACACACACACACACACACACACACACACAGAGAGAGAGAGAGAGAGAGAGAGAGAGAGAGAGAGAGAGAGAGAGAGAGAGGCTCATGTTTGAATACTTGGTCCCAAGTAGTTAAATGCTTGGGAAGGACTATGACATGTGGTCTTGTTGGGGGTGTCATGGGGTGCTGGGTTTGAGGTTTCAAAAGGCCTGAGCCATTCATTCCCAGTGGGCTCTGCCTTCTGCTAGTGGATGAAGTGAGCCCTCAGCTGCTATGTGACTTGCTGCAAGGAACCTTCAGAGGGCCCTGCACTCCTAGACCCAACGTGTCTATTGTTGAGGTACCTCAGTGTTGGGGAGTCCTTGTGTCAAAGAAATGAGACTGGGGAGCCTGGTGACTATTTAATGTTTCCTTGTGGCTCTGATGTATCAAAAAGCAATAGTAGTTGACAGCATGTCCTGTCACACATAACCATACCCCTCCCCAACAACCCTGTACCTGTCGGCGTTCCTGACTTTCCTACCCCACAGTGATACCATTACATCTCTTGTGGATCCATTTATGATTTGTGGCCAGCCCCAGTGATGTGGGTCTGGGTGTAGCCAGTGGAAGTACCACAGTGATACTGGACGGAGGTCTTGTTTTCACAGCTGCTCTTACTCAACAAGCATCCCCCAGCTCAGGGCTGTTTCTGCTGAAGCTGGTCTGGGACACAGCATAGGTGGTACCTCTCTAACCACCATGAGCTGTGTCATCTCAACAGCATACCTGTGCTGACTGTCTTAAGACTGCTTTGGAGCTGGGCTGGGCAGTGGTGGTACACACCTTTAATCGGGAGGCAGAGGCAGGTGGTTTTCTGAGTTTGAGGTCAGTCTGGTCTACAAAGCTACACAGAGAGACACTGTCTCAAAAAAAAAAAAAAAAAAAAAAAAAAACCCACCCACAAGAAAAAAGAAAGACCAGTTTTGGAGGCCGCTGATGAACACTGCAGAAAGCTGTGCAGTTTGTCTTTATTGATGCCATGTGTCCAACTGATTGCCTGCTGTTCTTGTTCTACAGTGTGCAGAGTTCAAAGCGATGGACCCACATCACCGGTTTCCTGTATATCAAGGACTGGCCAAGGTCACATCCTGATATGCCCTGTAACAGGCATGCTCCAGCACTGATGCCATGCCTGCTTCCCTGCGATGCACATGCAATTCTGCTTGGCCCAGACTGAGTCCTTCACATGTGGCTTCGTGAGTACAGAGCACCAGCACCAACAGAATCTGCCCCAACAGCAAGCAGCTCCGTGCGAGCCCCGCTGTGCTGCACCTGGAGAGCTCATAGCATGGAGACATGTCCTGCCACGGGACTCCTAGAGATGCAGACAGCACTGTGGGCACAGACAGACGGACGTGGTGCTGCAGGTCAGTGTATCCTTCAATGTGAAGGTGTTTCCACACAGCTACGCAGAATCATTAGCTAGGCTAACACACTTCGTCTTCCCTGCCACCAGGAGGCACAGATAATCGGGAGGATGTACTCCATCTTTGTCACAGAGCTAGTGGTGGGGACTGAGCTGCCACGATCTCCCTCCTTGTGGATGAACCAGGCAAGGGGGAGAAGAGAGAGAGGCCCTGGAGGCCTCAAGCTGCCACCAAGCCCAAGGTCAGCAACTGAGGGCCGCCTGCCCTGGGCACGCCTTTTTTGTCTGTTCTGGGGACCGTGGGAGGGGGCTCCTTTGTCGTTTCTTCTTCAGCTGCTGCTGCAGTCTCTCCTCCTTCTTCTTCAGATAAGAGGTCATGTTGTCAAAGTTGGCCTTGTAAAGACTGCGGAAGCCATCATCTGCACCCACAGAGCCTGTGACAAGGACAGGAACAGATGCCAGATGAAGTGACCTAGAACAGGGCCCAACACTATTCCTCTCACAGGATTGCCTTGGGAATTCTAACTCCCTGACATCTCACAGACCTTGAGGAGACTCATGTGACCCTACCACCAGGGACCCATATTCAGGCTGGACCACAGAATGTGAAGGAGGGACAAAATCTTGGCTGACATCTTGTCTGCACCTTCCTGTTCATTCACTGACAAAGCCTGCAGGTTCTGAACAGGGGGTAGCACAGAAGTGAGCCCAAGTCTGAACAGGGATGGACCCTGCCCAAGGGGAACCGGAGACCAGCCAGTGCTGGTCAGCACCAGGTAGGCAGCCTATGGCACCCACAGGGACAGTAGCAGCACTTGTGGCTCTGGGTGGTGACAGCATGCAGCAGACTCCCTTGAGTGTTAATCTAATGTGCTACTGGCACAGCCTCTACCAGTCTCACCCTGATGAGGACAGTCAGTATTTCATGCCAGAGAGAGTGCCCCTATGTCACCCCATCCTGAGGTGTGTATGGTTCCCTGACCTCTAGCAGCCAAGGCCACTGCTCAGGATAGCATGGTTCTCCTTCCCACCCTATGCACATATGTTCCCATCTGTGTGTGGAATATCTTAGAAGCGAAGCCAGGCTTTGGCTTGAGTCTGTACCAGGTAACCCTCAACAGAACCAGACTGAGCAAGGCCCAGAACAGCCCAGAGGGCAGCATAGATAGCAACGAGAAACTCTAGTGGGAGGCCAGCAAATGGCTCAGTAGAAAGGCACCAGCCACCAGCCCTGACAACCCAAGTTTCATCCCATCTGCAAAAAGATTCTGAAGAGGTTGTCTATAAGACATTATATAACAATTACACAATTACACTTAAAAAGCTAGTCAGGAGCCGGGCGTTGATGGCGCACGCCTTTAATGCCAGCACTAGGGAGGCAGAGGATCTCTGTGAGTTCAAGGCCAGCCTGGTCTACAAGAGCTAGTTCCAGGACAGGCTCCAAAGCCACAGAGAAACCCTGTCTCAGAAAAAAAAAAGAAAGAAAGAAAGGAAGGAAGAAAGAGAGAAAAGATTAGTCAGGGGTTCCTAGGGTGACCGGCCCAGGTCCACCCAAAGGACTGACACAGATTTAGACTGGGCCAGAAGACACAAACCTTTCTGCTTTGTCCTGGCTACTTTTATGTCAACACAAGCTGGAGTCATTCTGAAAGAAGGAAATCTCAACTAAGCAAGTGCTCCACTAGACTGTCCTGGGGCAAGTGGGCCTGCAGGCTTCAGAGGGCAAACACCCCTGAATCAGATCCTGAAGACTTTAGGAACCCTGACTTCTAAGGAGAATTGGCTTTGCACGATCTTTTCTGATTGTTTCATAAAAGACAGAGTCTGGATGCTCCTGCCTGGATGACCATTCTCTGTGTGTCCGATAAATACAACAGTGGTCACCTGGATGCTCCACACCAATCAGGACACACAGCCCCCACGTCCTCAATTGCTTCTCACAGCAACACATGCTGGTGACCTTTAGGCACACCTTCCTGCAAGCATGCTGACCGGCCTGCACCAGCTCTGCCTGTGTAGCCCCTTCGCGTCCTGCTGTGTTATCTCTCATCTGCACCACAGACCTAACAGTTCTCACCTTCCAGCATGGCCCAGCTCTCACGGAGATGGCTGCAGAGTCTCTGGGACACAGGACCTTCAGGAACAGCCTGCAGGTAACAAGTAGGGTCAAAATCAAACCAGAGCCCAGAGATGGCAGGCAGAGGCCTAGCAGGGCCCATCCTCAGGCACAGGCTCATTATCTCTAGGGCTAGTCATGTAAAAGCTTTCTTCAGCTCCAGGAGCTGAGCACAGGAAGCTGAAGCCGGCCAAGAGATGCCAGTGCTGTCCCACCTCACCCACAGCCTCACGAGAATGGCAAGAGTGTCCCCACACTGCTCCCTCCACCCCATCAGTACTCAGCAAAGCCCGTGCACAGGGCCTGCACACCCACATCGGACCTAGTGCTGGCTTCACCAATATGGGTTGAGGTGTCACTAATGGCAAATGAACCCCCCTGCTGAGGTCACTTCACTACATGAGGCCTCCAGTCACAGCTGCCTCGGGGTACAGTCTTAGGACCTAGATGTGATCAAACTGAGGTTCAGGGCTGTAAGGAAAGCATAGCTATCACCTACCAAACCCTGCCACACCCCACCCCATCAGAACAGCGGTGCTGCATGCTCACCTGCCACTGGCCATCCACAGGCCTCCAGAGCACTAGGGGAGTGTCATGGCAGTCCTGCAGAACCCACAGCCCCTGTGAATCCTCAAAGACGACATCCCACACCCGATGAGGGAAAGTCAGCTGCTGTCTGAACACCAGCTGCTGTTTGCTGGCATCAAGCTGGAAGATGAAGACCACAGGAACGCTTTGCAGGAGAGAAAGACTGGTCACCACTGCAACCGCAGGCCTGCCTCTTCCACCCTAAAGACCCTGAGCCAGAAGCCAACTGAGGCACCCAAACCCTGTGAGATGGTATGTGTTTGCTGTCTTGAATTCTACAGCAAGAACTAACCAATACAGGACAAAGAGTGAAACGGCCATCCCACCCTAAGTGTATAGACCCGTAACCCTTTCACAGGAGTTGCCTAAGATATTGGAAAACACAGATGTTTTTTACATTACGACTTATAACAGCAGCAAAGTTAGCTATGAAGTAGCAGTAGGAGGGTAGAGAACCACTGGTAGAGAGGAAGCCAGCGTCGGAGGGGATTCTCTCTTCTCCAAACCTGTGTTCTCATTTCTAAAGAGAACTAAGAGCACCAGAAATCTACCCTGGCACTGAGAAAGGGCAGAAGGAAGCCCCTCAATTACACCCTACTCCTCAATCTGCCCTCTGGTTCATCTCTCGGACATATTCCAGCAAGAGCAAGTTCTGAGTGGAATTGGCCTATGGGAGCTCCTCCAAACGTTCTGTCATACCTAAGAGTTTCCAGCTACCCTTCAAGCCAACTAAGTACAAGAGGCAGATTAGAGGAACATAGCCCCTCCCTGAGGAGTAAGTAGCAGAGTTAACAGCTGCCCACATTTTCATCACTTGAAGACACAGCCACAGGCCACTGACAGTGAAACCTGTTGTCTTACCACTCACACAGAAGCACCACACAGCTCTCTTGCCCCCAGAATGCAATCCTGGATGCAGCCAGCCCCTGCAAGAAAAAGCAGCTACTTAACCAGGCTCTGCTGCCTGGCACCAGAGAAGGCCACAGGCATCATAATTCCCTCAATGCCAAAGCAGGGCAAAGAGGACACAGGAACATTCTGGAATCAGGAGGGTAGCAGCTAATGCCCCTGTCCTCACTTGACAGAAGTGTGTGTGACCCTGGATCTTCAGGCCTATGATACACTGCCAAAGTAACAGAATGGTTAGGAAAGCAGGGACATGTGGGAAGAGGGATTGTAATCAAACAACTGTCCTCTGGGCTTCCATGATATACCAAAAAAAAAAGCCTCTAAAGCCCCAAATTTCATGACATGTGGGGGAAAAGCACCTGCTGCTCACTGGCAGAGGGCAGACACCATGCTACCCAATTTTAAGACAGATAGCTGAGCAACCTGGGAATGTCCCTGATGCCAGAAGTATGGGTACAGCCAAGAGAGGCACTCCATGAGCACAGAGAATGCTGGGGTGCCAACCCCCCCCTCCCTGACAAAACACAGGTAAGGCAAGGCTCTCTGCCAAATATTTCCTCATGTCCATGTATGCCTAGAGGCTTCTCTAAGGTAAGAGTTGAATTACTTCCCAATAGGTGATCAGGCATCTTCAAAACTAGAAATCTTATGTTTCTCCTGCTCAGGAAGAAGTCAGACACTGACAGCAAAGAAAAGTTTCTCACAGATGACTTCTCTACAATCATGGCAATAGGAGATGCTTGGCAAGTGCTCCAGTACCAAGGATGAGCATTAAGTTACCTTGTGGCCTTGATGCTCTGCAGGCTCCCGTAGCCTGGCCAGGTCACAGCACTGCAGCTGGCAGCCATTCCTGTACTCCCAGAGTCTCAAGGTACCATCCTGTGCACACACGGACGGGTTAGCATGTGGGCTCAAGAGGCCTGTCCCAGAAGCAAGGAAGGGGGAGTGGAAACACATGCCACTGAGTGGCTGGGTGTGTTCAGCTCCCCCACTGATGGTTACGGCTCCTTTATCTCTCTGTAAAGAACTGGAAGCTAACCAATTATGCCAGGAACACCTAGGAAAGCCCCTGTGAAGACAGGCCAATCAAGACACACAGTCCATGGCACAATGGACAAAAGAACCAAAATGGCCAGATTCCCATTAATCTACTTACAACCCCTGCTGTGCTGGGACCAAGCAAGCTAACACACATGCACGCACAAACTATGTGCATAGCCATGAAGGAAGGGGACAATCTAAGAGCCAGGAAGAAGCTCCTTCTAGTGGCCACCCACTGACATACATGGCACCCTCGCTGGGGACAAGAGGCCGGTGGCTATTTGTCTTCTGTGCAACAGTGACTACCCCAGCAAGCACAACACTTACCCCAGAGGAGGAAAGCAGCAGCTCAGGATGACTGGGCACAACGAAGATGCGGCTCACAAACCTGTGGGGAGCAGAGATAAGTCAACAGAACACAGAAGGGAGTAGCTCACCCTGCTCAGAAAAGGAAAACACCGCAGACCTAACCCATACCAGCAGATCTGAGAACACGGCTGGGCACTTTTGAGCCCCCGATACTACATCTGGACCAAGGGTGGCAGGGTCTGGTCCTGCTGGAGCACTGTAGGACGTGCAGCTCTTCATGGGCCTGCCACCTCACTGCCCCACACAGCTGCCTTCAGCCAAGATGCCAACACTCAAGGTCAGCAGTGGGAGAAGGAAAATCACATACTCTGCAGTCAAAACAGACCCCAAGGGACCTCTATGTGGCCAGTCTAGTACCAGTGCCCCAAGGAACCCACCCAAAGACTTCTATCCATCAATCTCAGCCTAGCTCCATACCGCTAACTGTACAGGACAGGAACAACCACTCTGCCACCGGAAGTGCACCTGAGCAAGCTGGCTCTCCAGGAATTCCCACACCTACCCAGCAGTCCATTTAGCCATGAACATGTCTGGAGCACCTGCCAGGCAGCAAGATTGCTCTCTACCAGCTCCTAACAGAGACCTCAAGGTATCATTCACTAAACCCAGGACTCCTACAATATGTTGGCCTGGATGGCTCCCTTCGTGCCCACCATCCTGACCCAGGCCTGGTCTGTAGCTGGCCTTTGACCATCTCTTAGGGTACCTAGTTCTAGTCTTAGGTCATCTAAGAGGAATAACCTTTGAGGACTCTACAGGTCCAAGTCACCCCAAGTTTTCAGCAGGTAAGTGGGAACTAGTCTCCATAAGCCTAAACAATCATCATAGAAAAGGCCACAGAAGGGTTTCATCTCTGGCCCCGCAGATAATAACCCAAAAGGCTATTAGGACCTGTTCATACCAAAGTCATGGTATTCAAGTGACAGATTCTTGCAGAGGGTGAAGGGGAAACCTCCCAAAGAAGCAGGCAGCATCAAGGGAAAAGTGGGGAAGAGGCAGAGGTCTGCCTCCCACACACTCTGTCTCAAGAATCAGCAAGTGTCAAGATCCTGAGTCAGGAATATGTGACAGCTAAGGCTCTGAATCAAAGTCACTGAGACACAGTACGAGGACATGACTGAGGGTAAAACTCAAGACTCAGAGCATGAGACATTTAAACTATGGAAAAGTACAAACTGAGTGACACCAGCCTTCTCTCTAAGGCGAACTTCTGTATCCCACTCAAGAAACCAAGAGCTCAGAACTGAATTATGTCCTTCAGGTGCTCCAGGGTCTGCAATAATGCCCTTTCCCTTCTGAACAGTACACTATTCGTCAATGCCTCCCCTCCCACCTAGAGTTCACCTGGCAGGAGAGCACAGGCAGAAACAAACCTGGGGACCCAGTCATTTAACTCCCAATAGTCCAAGTGCCTAAAGGATGCTCCTCAGTCTCCTGACTACTTTGAGCTACCAGGCACTGGTCACCAGGCCTGGGAAGACTGTAGAAATGGGCTGAGGAGCAACAGTCCAGGAGGTAAGCTCAGAGCAACTGCTTCACATGGCCTATAGCCCTGCAGCTGCCACACCTGGGGGAGCCAGGGGCTGGTAGAGCCTTCTGAGCCTAAGTAGCTCTTAGCATGTGGGCCCTGACCCACCCTAATCCATAAGACCCAGACTTCCCTGACTGAGGAGGCAGGATTGCACTTACTCTGTGTGCCCCAAGCAGAAAGCCTCAATGCTGTGCGGAGCAGCAGCCCAGCTGACCCGGATCTTCTCATCCCGGTCCGCAGTGAGCACAAATTGGTCATCAGGACTCACGGCCTACATCACCAGAGGTCAGTAGAAGGAGAGTCACTGGGCGGCCTTGATTTTTAAGGCATCTCTTAAGGAGCTGTAATGTAGCTTGGAAGAGCAGGGGGAACTAATGGGGGACAAAGGGAGCATCCCCTACTGAGGAAGGGTCCCCAGCAGTGCCCAGTTCATATTCTTCAGCTTAAATGAGAGGCAGAGCATACTTCTATATACTGAGACCAGCTCCAATGCCACCCAGCCATACCCTCCCATCCTCCACACTGTACAGAAGCAGCCAGAGTCATGCCAGGCACTGCACACAGCCCTGATTCCACCCCACCTCAGTCTGTCCCAGTGCTACAGGCTCGAAGCCATGGCCCTGGCTAAACCCTAGGAGGGGAAAGGGGGAAAGCTATAGGCCAAGCTATGGCAAGATACTAGGTAGTTCTTGCCACCTCCCTACATTGCCTAGAATGTGGTCCAGAACTGAGTGAACCCCACTTCATCTGCCAATTCCATTCTAAAGTCTCCTGGTCTAGAAGAACCCCATGTTTCCTCTGTCCCTACTCCCACTTTGCTCCCTCTCAAGCCCTGGCTGAGCAGACAGTGTTATGTGTCCCCTACATACCACATCCAGCAGCATGGAGAGGTGCCCAAGTTCCAGCTTGCCACATCCATCAGGCTGCAGCACTGAGAAGGAGTAGACATCTCCAGACTTGTCAGCCACCAAGACCCGATCTTCTGAAGCTGTGAAAGTCAGGGCAGTGCACCTCCGCACCACAGTCCTGCAGAACCAGAGAGCTGAGCAGGTTAGTGCCCAAAGTCAGCACAGGCCCTCCACACAGCCTTGAACCAGAGAGACAGTCTCCAACATAAAATGGATAGATGTAAAAAACTCTGACTCTACCATAGTGCAAAGGTGTACCCACATACCCAGCTCTCACTTTTAGTAATCACCCAACTCCAACTAACCAATGGGACTGTAAAGCTGATCACATTTCAGAGATGAGGCTAGTCTCATATGCTCTAGTCTCGGATAGCCAATGCATTTTTTTTTAAAGATTTCATTTTACTAGTACGTATATTGAATGTTTTTTACTTGCATATATGTCTGTGCACATGCATTCATGGTACCCTCAGAGGCCAGAAAAGTGTGTCAGATTTCCTGTTACTAGAGTAACAGATGGTTGTGAGTCATCATGTGGATTCTGGGAATCAAACCCAGGTCCTCTGGAAGAGCAGCCAGTGCTCTTAACCCACTGAACCATCTCTCCAGATCCTATTCAACGTATTTTTAACCTAAAAGTAGTTCTAATTTAGGAAGAGCTAAGCACAACCCTGTTGCAGGTCAGAAGCATCTGTTCTACATGCAGAGTCAGTGTCTGCAATACAGAAGATGGTGCCCCAAACACAAAGGAACTGAAACAAAGCCAATTTCAACCTATTAAACTTTTATAATTCTCCTTCAAAAAAGGAAAGGAGAGAGGGAGGGAGGGAGGGAGGGAGGGAGGAAGGAAAGAAGGAAGGAAGGCAGGCAGGCAGGCACAGCTGGGCATGGTAGTAGCATACCTTTAATCCCAGCACTCTGGAAGCAGAAGTAGGCAGATCTCCCAATTTGAGGCCAGTGAGTTTCAAGACAGCCAGGGCTACATAGAAACCATATCTCAAAAAAAAAAAAACTAAAATGTAAAAACAAAAAGGCAGGCATGCTGACACACGTTGTAATCCCAAGCACCCAGGAGGCTAAGGAAGGAGGACTGAAGTTCCAGGCCTGTCCTGTGAGTACTCACTATAAAAACACTCCAGCTTTGCTGTACATTTGAAAAGCTCATAATAAAATGCTGTGGAAATTGTCCACCCCCCTATCCTTTATTGCTCAGGTGAAGGAGACAAAGGCTAGCTGTGCTACAAAGCAAATGCTCTCTGGAATCTAGCCCGATTCACCCCATCCAGCAGGACCACCTGGCTCTACCTAAACCACAACCACCAGTCCCCTGTAACTCATAACTCTGCTACTAGGCCTGTGCCTAGAGGCAGGAAGTTCAGAGGTAACATCAGGCTGTTGTTCCCCTCATATCCAGAACAGTGTGGGCCACAGGCTATACAGGGCAGCCATGGAACAACCTGAATCCCCAGTAGAAGGTACAGGAACTGCATGGTGGACTACCCAAGTCTGTCAAATTAAACCCATTCACAGCAATCCTTGGCTCAGATCCCACAGTAAGTGCCATCTGCAAGCTAATTCAGTTAAGTGGCAGTGGTTACAGTTTACTCCTGTCCCATATGAGGGGAGGGCACCCAAGCCCCTCACCCATAATTATAGACCATATCCTTCTGCACCAGCCATTCATTCTCTAGGGCACAAACCCTAACACTGCTCTCTGCAGTGCAAGGACCCTCATCACAGCAGCCCTGCTCTCCTGAGCCATTGCTGAGGAGCTGCAGCTGGGGCAAAACAGGACCCACACATGCACAGCAGCAGGCTGAATGTATGTGGGCCCGAAAAAGAAACATGAGGACAGTGCTCCACACAGAGAAAAAGAAGAATAGGGAAGGGCTCAGCTGCAGCCCCGCTCCTCTCTTCAGCAGTGCAGCTGCACAGCAGCTGCTCCAGAGGGAAACAATGGAGAACAACAAGACAAAGACAATTAGGCTCTGGGGCCAATGACTCAATACAAACTGCCTGAGCTGCCTGGCAACTGAGACTGCTAATGGGCTCAATGAGCAACTCTGCACAGCAGTCAAGACAAACCACCAACATTAATACACGAGAACTCCAGTATCCCATATACCCTAAGCCAGATTCCTACATGAGTCTTCCCATGCCCATTGCTGCTACTCAGCTCCAGGCAGAAATGTCCATGCTGTAACACCAGCCTCAGACTGTACCATGGAGGCAGCTCCTGGAAGGTGTCTGCTGTGGGTAGCAAGCTTGGAATTGGGGCCCAAGTCAGGTGACCAGACAGGACAGTGTGAGGGAAGGTCACTCCAGGAACTGAGGCATAGCCCCACTGTACCCAAGACTATCGTCTGATCTCAGGGTTTATGGTCAAGAGCCCCATAGAACATGAGCACTCTCCTCTCTGGTGAATTCCAGGGAAGGGGAACAAGCCAAAGCATATCACTGCTGAGCCTGCAGGCTCCCATTCACATAGGCCACTGTCCCAAGCCAGCCTTCAGAGCCACACTGCTCGGGTCTGGCCATAGCTCTACCAAACTCATATCCCCAGCAGCCTATGACAGAGCAGACTCAGCCACTGTGTGTGCGGCTACTGCTTTGTCCAGAACACTTTCTGGAATAGTGTGACTTCACACTCAAGATTTCTAAAATCAATCAAGTGTGATTCATAAAATCACACTTCAAAACTAAAGGTGCTGGGCATTGGTGGTACATGCCCTTAATGCCAGCACTCAGGGGGCAGAGGCAGGAGAATCTCTGTAAGTTCGAGGCCAGCCTGGTCTACAGAGCTAGTTCCAGGACAGGTTCCAAAACAATACAGAGAAACCCTGTCTCAAACACACACACACACACACACACACACACACACACACACACACAAATGAATAGGTGCCATCTGTCCCTCCACATTTAGCTGGCGACCATGACCTCCAGCACAGAAGGCATTGCAATAAGGGCTTTGTCACCCACCCAAGTGGTGGTTTCTGTGGCTCTACGACTCTTAACTAAATCTGAAAAAGACTCAATGTCATCCACAATTCTCCCACATTAAGGCTGAAGGCAGGGGGCTGGGTAGTGGTGGCTCACACCTTTAGCCCAGCATTTGGGAGGTAGAGGCAAGTGGATCTCTGTGAGTTTGATGCCAGCCTGGTCCATAGATAAATTCCAGGACAGCCAGAACTACACAGAGAAACCCTGTTCTCGAGAGAAAAAAAACAAAAAACAAAAAAAACCCTGAAGGCAGCAGCTGGACAGTACCCAAGCTGGTCTTAGCCAGGGAGTCCCAGAAGCCTGGGTCCCCAATGGTATGTGATACACACAAAGTCAAACACATGTAAGTGCTAGAACCAGGTTGCAGTCACAGGTATAAAAGGTGGTGTTCCTCAAGGGAGCAGGTGCATCAGATCCCACAGAGTTTGTGCCCATAAAGTAAAAAGTCATCAGACCCTGGAGTGTGGCAGCCTCCAGTGTAAAGGGGAGTGAGCAACCCCCACTCCCAATGCCTCCTATCACCCTGATCAAACCACCGCCCCTACTCTCTTCCCTTCCTCACACTCATCCCCCACAAACCCTGCGGTCAGGCCTCTCACCAGACAGAAAAAGTAAGGACTTTACCTTGCCCCCACTAACTTCATGAACTCAAATTCCAAAGGAGTTGTTTTCTCAATTTTGATTTTTCTAAAAAGCTCTTACAACTCAGGAAAAGGTTTGAAAAGTCTTCCCACTGAAAAAATACGAAAGATACAAAAGGAAGTTCACAAAACACAAGCAACTGTCCAGTGTGCAGACTGCTGCACTGCATTGCCTTACAGGCAGTGAGATGAATGGATAGATGTTTTTTTTATCAGAATTAAAGATCTGAGAATACTGCATAATGAGAAAACAGATGCAAACATCGAAACTGCTCTGCTGTTAGAGAGAACTGGCTTCTCTTGCAAAGGACCTGGGTTCCCAGCACCCACACGGTAGCTCACAACTATTTTTAACTCCAGTTCCAATGGATCTAACATCCTCTTCTGGCCTCTTCAGGCACTATGCATACACTCAAGTGTACAGACAGGTAAGCGCGCGCACACACGCACACACGCACACGCGCACACACGCACACACGCACACACACACACACACACACACACACACACACACACACACACACACACAAATAAAAACAGCATTTTCAAAAAAAATTCTTGCATGGGCTAGAGACTAAATCCAACACCTTGTACATGCCAGTGAGACACACACCAGCTCTAGGAGACATTTTTTAATGCAGGGGACCATAGAAACAGATACAGCACCTTTGAAGGGCACTCTGGGACTGTATGAATGACAAGTACAGCCCCTTACCTGCAATTTACTGTGGTGACTTTTACAGACTTACTAACAGATGCAAACACATCTGTTTGTCCACTGAGGTGCTTTCTGAAGTAGCAAAATATAAGAGAAAAATGTTCATTAACAGAGGAACATCAGGAAAAGTTACCGTGGGCCCACCCAGTGGAACTCTATCCAGCCACAGCAGCTCCCAGGGCCTGCACTACCAGATGCCACCTTCTAAGCTACAGCATCTACATCTCACTCTCCCACACACCTTCATCCTAGAAGGCACCTGGGTCTCCTTGTCATGAACCTTAGCTGAGCTCTTGGCCTGCTGCAGGATCGAGAGGGAGGGTCAGAGAGCTCTCTGAACCTACATCTCCTACTCCAAATGCAATCCACACAGGCTTATCTGAATCGATGGAACACTGGGGGCTGAGGGTACAGGCCAGCAGGGGAACGTGTGTGTGCTGAGCACCAGGCTTTAGCCACATGGCCAGCACATTAGAACCTGTGCTGTCATGGTGACCAGGTGATTCTTGTGCCTACATTTGCACAGCTGGAGCCTTTACTCTACAGAAGGGTCACCAACACACTCTTTTAATGGATGAGTGGGTTCCTGTGTGTGAAGGTAAACATGTGTGTGCCACAGCGCACATGTGAAGGTCAGAGGACAAGCTCAGACAGCACTCCTGGCCTTCTTCACTCTGTTTGAACAGGATCTCCTGTTGTTTGCCACTGTGTATACCAGGCTGGCTTGCCTGTAGTTACCTCCTATCTTGCTGGAGTGGTGTGATTACAGACACATGTCCTTTATGTCCAGTCTTATGTGGATTCCAGGAAAAGGCACTTGCTGCCAAGCCAGATGACCTGAGTTCTAACGCAGGACCCCATGATAGAAGGACAAACTACCCAAGTACATATACAGGTGTACATATATAGGTACACAAGCTCACACACACAACAATACACACAAGTAAGTAAATTTAAAAAAGAAAAATTACTTCCTGCTGGTGAATCATCTGTATGTGGGAGGGGGCTGAGGAACCCTGGTACAAGAGTGTCCTTTTGTTTAATTTGTTCTGCTGTTTCTAAACAGTGCACATCTATTATCCATCTGAGAAGCAGTAATCTAGAGATAGGTAGTGTTGCAGGCCACTATTTTTAAGCTGACAGGAAGAGGGCAGAGTGGATGTTCTTGCTTTTTTGTTTTGGGGGGTTGTTTTTTGGGGTTTTGCTGTTTGTTTGTTTTTTAAGACAGGCTGTCTCTGTGTAACGGCCTGACTGTCCTGGAACTCTCTGTAGACCAGGCTGACCTTGAACTCAGAGATCCGCCTGCCTCTGCCTCCCAAGCGCTAGGATTAAAGATGTGTGGCACCACTGCCTGGATTGTTCTTGCTTTTGATGCCACCTGGAATCCAGGTTTTTTTTATTCCTCTCTTAGAAAATAGGATGAACTAAAAGCCTAAATGTGTAGCTGACGTCCCTGAAGGACAATAGTTCCAATGCTGCTACCGCAGCTTACCTGACTGGGTGGACACACATGTCCCTTCAGACTCCCTGCTTGAGCACTTTGTCCACAGCAATGGTGTAACTCTAGAGGCCATGGACCCTTCAAGAGAGGGCCTAACTGGCAGACATAAGGTCCCAGGGCAGACCTTGAGAGACTGTCCATCCCTGCTTTCTGAATCCTAACATACCAGGAAGGGAGTGAACAACACCGTGAGTTCTGCACACATGCCTTCCCTGTCCCAATCAACACATCCCTGACATTACCAACACCATGCCTGTCATGACAGCACAACCCCAAAAAACAGTCAGAATAAGCCCTCCTTCCTTAAGTTGCTTTTGTCAGGGAATTTAAAACAGCAACTAGAAAACTGATGGATAAAATCAAGCACAGCTCCACTAGCAACTTGGGCGGGAGGGGCATGAGGAGGAACAAGTGATGCCCTGGCTGACTCCACTCCATGTGCAGCTGCCACAGAATAGGATTCAGGAGCCCCAGAGCATCTGTATTAGAAGGTTGTCTGAGCCAACAAAATGTAATCTGCCAACACTATGTGCCACAGTGACACCACCTCCACTCTCGAGGACAAGGTGGCACTGAGAAAAGAAGCATCTCTGGAAACACAGATTCCCAGTCTCCTCTCCCTCAACATCATCACCATAACTCCTCCATAACCACAGGCCCATTTCTCTCCTGGTACCTTGCCTTCAGAACTGACAGTTTGAGGAGTAAGTGATGCAGAGTATTTACTGACCTGCTGGTGGAGAAGACCAGAATACCCACCTGCAATCCTGCCAAGTTGCTGGTCTCATACTACATCTAGCTGTCCTCTATCTTTTCCTCAGACAGAAAAGGATGTAGCCCACCACCTAGCTTACAAATGTGCAACACCCACTTCCCCTGAGCCCTGATACTCTCAGAATGTGAGCTAACAGTCCTACTCCTGTCGGGCAGGCATGAGGCTACAGCAACATGGAAAGCAGAATGGCAGCACACAGAGTACTGACACTTCAGCCAGAGGAGCAGATATACAGCCTGGCTGGCTCTGCCTTCCAAGCTCAATGGCCTGGCTACTCAACCCCAGGCCACCCACTGTAGGAGAACAGGGCCATGCCACCCTCACATGCTATTAGGATTCAGTCAGTTAATACATGTACAGCTCTGAAATGTCTCACACACAGCTGGTACTTCGTGTTAGCTGCTTATTACAAAGGTTACTATCACTACTGATAATGACATGCAAGTTCAAAGAGTGCATAGGGCATCTTAATGACTCAATGTTAGCATTTCATACCTGACACTCAGACATTGCCATGGTTTTGTACGGAAAAGAATCAGACGCTTACTGTCATCAGTTAAAGCAAAATAGCTGCCAGACTTGGAGAAGGTGGACGCCAGAATCGTGTCACTCCCCTTCTCTACGGGTTGTCCGTCCTCCCTGAAGAGGGACAGAGGAAGAAAGAAAACAATTAGGCTTCACCTGAGTTGCCAGGCTTGTCCATTCTAACACAGTTAAGGCAGAATATGCTTTATCAAGCAGTTCATGTAGCCAGAGCATGACAAAATTAAAGGGAAGCTCAGAGCACAGCTCTAATTTTACAATGGATCTCCCTGCTAACACACTAACATCCAGTGTAGGCTGGATGGGCTCTCAGTGATCACATGGTCTAACCCTCTTAGACATGGACTAATCCAAGGCTAGAGGCAGGGACCAAGAATATTACTAACAGAGTCACATGACGAAGCTACCACACAAAGCATTCACACACTGCTGTGTACCTTTCAATTAGTTAATTCCTCACACCTATTCTCAACACATTTGAAATGGTCACTATGACTTTAAGGGGCCAGTGACAAAAATGATTAATAACGACACAAAGTATTTGGGAAGGTTCTTAGTATTCTAAATTTAAAATTATTTCCACGTTTCTTTCTGGAAGAGAAATTAGCCTCTCCCCACAACCAGGTAACAGAACTAGAACGTCGGCGAGTCAGAAATCCCTGTTCTGACCACTCAAAACACAAGCAAGTGTGTTTCCCCACCATCTCACCCTTTCTCTTCTGGCTCAGATTTCCTCTCTGCAGCACTGCAGTCGTATGTGAAGACACAGTCATCGTCACTAGAGGGAAGAAACAGGAGCGAGAACTTATCAACACACAGGACTGATCCTTCTTACTCTTGGACAAAGACATTTCATCGTCATTGAATTGTGGACTTTCTCTGGGACAGAAGAGCCAAGAGGGGTCATCTGCTTAACCCCCTTCTAGGCTGTATCATGAACAGTCAGCATGTTTCAGTTCCAGCTGGCTCTGCGGCCCACGCATCGAATCAGTGGACTCTTCTTCCAGGCACCAAGTTGTTGATTCTAAGAAATTACGTTCTGATATTGTTTTCAACTGGGCTCTGCTCCCAAATTTAAAACAGCTGAGGTTGCCCTTAGGCGGTCCAGAAAGGTGTCTCACGTGCTGTGGGAAAAGCCCAAGCCTCTGGCACCTACTCATATAGGAATGACCCGCTCTCCCTATCAGAACCTAAGCTCCCTTCTATTCCTCTGGCCCGGTTCCCCAGTACCTTGTACTATTATTGACAGCTAAAAAGTGTCTGCACCAGACTTTTCCATGCAGAAAGAAAAGTCACTGTCCAAGTCTGAAACTTTACTGGCCACTAGCATTCTCCCAAAGACACAAACTGAGTTAACACTCCTAATCTTCAAGTGTCAAAGTACCAAAGTGGGGGGTGAGGGGCAACGACGGACTGCCACTGAATCCTTCGGTTCCTGGTCATAACTACTTGTTCCACACTCACTTGGGTTAAGCATCCTTTGACGTACCACTATGGAAATAACATGAAGCAAAACCAATGGTGTGAAGGACCTCTAGGAAGATGCTCACTTCTGGCTTTGCGTGCATCCTGGATTTGGGAGGTGTCGGGTTAAAAACCTACAAGCCCAGAAGAGCAACTAGAGCCGGGTTGCTGGACACAGACAAGGGGCAGGAAGCACTTCTGTGCTCAGTGAGAGCCAGAAGAGTTCGCCAATACACCACTCTCTTCACGGAGGTTCAGAGCAGGTCAGTATCGAGCACCACGACCCGAAGTCCGGCTTAAGCGACACACACGTGACACGGACCTCCCGACGACGCGCAGGCGCCGCAGAGCCCGGAAGTGTCTCGACTCCAAAGAGAGAGCACCCGACCCACCTTACAGGTCGTGGGGCTCTGGGTCGGTGTGAGGGAACTCCGAGGGCAGGGAATAGGGAGGAGGCCTCATACGGGACCGCGGCGGTCAGGCCTCGCGGTGAGGCGGCCGCCCTCGACCCGGGTCTCTTACCTGCTCGCGGTGGAGATGGCCAGAAACCGGCTGCCGCCCCGCACCACCAGCGTCTGGCCGCACAGCGCCAGCCCCGCGGATCTCGCCATGGGCCCGCCCGCGGCCTCCGTACATGTGCGACGTGCAGCGCTCTTCCTGCTGGCGCAGGCCAGTGACGTCACTCCGCCCCGCGCAAGGGGCGTGGCGTCCTAGGGCATGCGCACAGGGGGTGGTTTCCTTTGATCTGAGCACTTGAGGGTGTGACTGCTACAGAGCTCGGTCGTCGCGTGCCCCATGTACCTTACGTAGTGACTAGCTTTTCGATTTGTCAGGTTCGGTGGTTCTAGGGCTGCCTCTTAAACAGAGCCTGTACCCAGAGGGTGCCGGCAACAGACTGCTGAATGGCGTCAGTACTGGGTGGCCAGGCCAGGCAGAGGTCGCTGGAAATGTGCTTCATACCCTCGTGTAGGACAAAGACGCCTTGAACTCCAAGTGTCAAACGTGTTTAACGGTGTTTCTCCCCAGATCCCCAAAAGACTCATTCCATCCTAGTGACTCTCAAGGCCCAGAATGCTGTGCGGTCTTATAGGTTAAATGTGCCTCCCTCCCCATCCTACCCGTCCCCCAGCAGCTCCTAAAAAGATGGTTTATCTGCCCCACCCACACATCACATCCTAGTGAAGGTAAACTACTTAAGCGGGTCATTCTGTATCTTGCGTAGAATTGCCCTCTTAACGGTTCCCTGAGCTAGTCCATTTTATAAAGAATTGTATTAAGCTCCATTCTTACCTCAAAGTGACACAGAATGACTCTTCAGTTTCCTTGTGCAAGTACACACCATCTGTCTAACGCAGAGCAGAGACTGATAAAAATCACTTGTGCAAATGAAATTACCACCTACAAACTAAGTTAAACCAGGGATGAATCAAAATCTTATGAGAAGCCAGGTCCTGAGCTTATCAAACACCAATAAATAATGCAAGCCCTTTGCCTGGGCCATAGAAAGTAGTACCTAATGCTAAGGTACACAGAACCCACCTATCATCAAGGCCTTCTGCACAGTGCTGAAAGGCACAGCTTACTCAAGACAAACACTAACACGAGACTCGGGGGAGGAACCCATACATGACAGGATTCTTGGTCGATCACAACTCTGAAGCCCACTGTGAAGAGTTTTTAGTATTCATAGGAGCAGGTTATGCCTTGACTGGGTCTGAGATCTGCCCCCTTAGGTGCCTCTCCTTTTCAAGAACCTTCTTGGCTACTCTGATGAAAGAGCCCTTAGAGAGCCGGGCCGTGGTGGCGCACACCTTTAGTTCCAGCACTAGGGAGGAAGAGGCAGGTGGATCTCTGTGAATTTGAGACCAGTCTGGTCTACAAGAACTAGTTCCAGGACAGCTCCCAAAGCTACAGAGAAACCCTGTCTTGAAAAAAACAAAACAAAAAAGAAAAGAAGGAAGGAAGAAAGGAAGAAAGAAAGAAAAAAAGAAAGAAAGGAAGGAAGAAAGAAAGAAAAAAAGCCTTTGATCTTTGAGTGACTTTCTCCCCTTACTTCTGCCCTTGGGAAATCTGGAACCCAGAGGCCTCTGTTCCTGTTAAACTATGCATTTTATCTCACACCTGTTGGTAATGCTTAAGTCCAGATTCCTGGAAGCCTATTCAGTATTAATCTCCTCCCGCCAAAAAAAAGGTGGGCTCCATTTTAAACATAGCTGGGAAGTTAAGGGCAATAGATGGTTGTTGGAAGAGGGGGATTAGCTTTCTTCAAAACGATGGCTCTGAGAAGCCATATGACTCATAACCTAGTAGATGGTTCCACATGCATGCATACTGGAAGTACTAATTGATTTAACACACACACACACACACACACACACACACACACACACACACACATGAAACTGGGAGGAAATGGTGGTGAGGAGAGGGAAAAAGCTGGAAGGGAAGGAATGGAGAGTGTACTTCAAAACACATATGCATGTATGGGATTAATTAAAAAATTAAAAGAGTGGAGCCAGGCCAGGTGGTGGCTATGCATACCTTTAATCCCAGTACTTGAGAGACACAGGAGGGGAATCTCCCAGTTCAAGGCAAGCCTGGTCAACAGAGCTAGTTCCAGGACAGCCAGGTTACATAGAGAAGCCCTGTCTTGAAAAACAAATAATAAATAAATTAATTAGTAAAAATAAAAGAGGAATCCGGCCAGTAGGCAAAGCCTTTAATCCCAGCACTAAGGAGGCAGAGGCAAGCAGATCTCTTTGAGTTCTAGTCTACATATGCAATTCCAGACCAGTCAGGACTACATACATACTGAGAACCTGCCTCAAAACAAACAAACAAACAAAACCGAAAGAATCTAGAGAGAAGGCTCAGCAGTCAAGAGAGTCTGCTTCTCTTCTAGAAGACCTGCACCCAGGCAGCTACAGGACATTTGATATCCGCTTCTGGCCTCCACAGGCACTGAACTCACATGAATAAATTCACACTGACACACATAATTTAAAAATAACAACAAACAAATTTGGCTTTCTCCTGTATCATGTTATGTGCTGTTGCCAAATATCAAATCCCTGAGCAAATGCTACCCAGAAATAATCACTCTGGCAGCAGGTTCAGTTTTGGTTTTGTTTGTTGTCATTATTTTGGGGTTTGTTTGTTTGGCTGGTTGGTTTGTTCGTTGGTTGGTTGGTTGGTGGTTGGTTGGTTTGGTTTTTTGAGACAGGGTTTCTCTGTGTGACTTTGGAGCCTGTCCTGGAACTCGCTCTGTAGGCCAGGCTGGCCTTGAACTCAGAAAGATCTGCCTGTCTCTCTGCCTCCTGAGTGCTGGGATTAAAGGCAGACAAGACCATGCCCTAGGGCTTGCTGCCCCCCCCCAGTCATTGGTTAAATAGATCAAATCCTATAACACACCACTACCCAGCCAGGTTCAGTTTTAGAATTTACCAGGCAATTCACTTTCCCTCTGTGTCTCCCCCTCCCACCTCCTCTCTTTCTTCTTCTTTCTACCCCTCCCCTCTCCCTCCTCCCTCACTGCTAACTACTTAGGTTTCTTCCCCCCACTTTCAAATAATTATTACAGTTAAATTGTCAAATTCCCCCAGGATCCTGCTGGGATACTAATTAGGAAATAATTGAATGTATTAAACTGTTTGGAAGAAAATTAGCATGTTTACAGTATGTAGAAACACCTTTTCTCTTTCTCTAATAGTATTATCTGACATCCTTTAAGAGCATAGACAAAATATTTAAATATATCCTTATGAAAATATATGGGGTTTTGCTCACATAATGAGATCTTTTTAAATTATATTTGGTATTTGTCCCTGCTGTCTAGAAATGCAGTTTGTATTTTGCAAATTGTTCTTTCACCTGGCAGCTTTTCTGATTCAGGCCAGATGGGATAGTTAAGAGGTAACTAGGTTACAGGAGACAGAGCATCCATCCGTCAACAAACTAAAGAGCTATCTCAGGAGTGGGTCTGTTAGGAAGGCCAGGTTGGATGGGCCCACTCAGGTATGTGATGCTCTGCACTACCTAAAACCTCTGTAGAAAGTCCCCTACCTCAAGAAGGCCCTCAGCAAATTACAGTTCACCTTGGACTCCAAGCCTCCAGAACCTTAAACTAAATGAACCTTTATTCTTTATGAATTAGCCAGTGTCTGGTAGTGCATTACAGCAACAGAAAATGAGAGTTAAGTGTCAGGCTATGGACCCAAATAATCCTCCAGTATTCTTTAAAAGGAGTTTAGTTAACCTTTACGAGACAAGAGTTCCTAGTAGCTCACACAAAATTCTATGTGAACTATAGAAAAATGATAGCCACCACCACCACTCCATCCCCAACCCTGGGCTAAAGCTGCTAACTTGCTGCTTCCTAGAGGTAGAGGGCATGTGCAGTGGAACCTTGGATAGAGCTAGCAATGGAGAAGCAGCTTCAGCATCCAGCACAGTCTAGGCCACAGTGCTTTGCTGAGTGGGACATGTCAAAGCAATCATCTCTACAGATACTCCCGAATCCTTGACCACCTGGCTTCTACTTCATTTTCAGCAGCAACTTTAAACTTAACCTCTTGCAGAGCTAGAGAGGTGGCTGGGCTAGGCATGCATTCTGCTCTTTGAGAGGACCTAACTTTGGTTTCCAGCACCAACATTGACCTCTATGGGATTACAATTACCTGTAACTCCAGCTCTAGGAGGGATCTGTGACGCAACACCCTCTTCTGGTTTACACAGGCACTGCACATACATGTACAAACACACTCTCAGAAACATGCATGTATACATGTCAGAAAAAAACCTAAATCTTAGCCACGTGTGGGGGTGGTGCACACCTTTAATCCTAGCACTTGGAAGACAGAGGCAGGTGGATCTCTGTGAGTTCATGGCCACCCTGGTCTACCTCATGAGTTCTAGGATAACCAGGACTACATAAGAGAGGCCCTGTCTCCAAAACAACAAACAAAAAAACCCCAAATATATAAGTAAATCTTTAAAAAAAATCTTACATCTTGCCAGGCATTGGTGGCACACATCTTTAATCCCAGCACTTGGGAGGCAGAGGCAGGAGGATCCCTGTGATTTTGAGGCCAGCCTGGTCTACAGAGCTAGTTCCAGAACAGGCTCCAAAGCTACAGAGAAACCACCTTATATCTTGTACTTGTCCCCTACCCCCCCACTCCCCTATCCATATTCCTGGTGTTGTTTGTTGTGTGTAACAGCCCTGGCTGTCCTGGAACTCACTCTGTATACCAGGCTGGCCTCTAACTGCCGCCCAAGTGCTGGGATTAAAGGTATGCTCCACCACCTGGTATTTATTTATTTATTCATTCATTCATTTATTTTTGTGTCAGGGTCTTACTATGTAGACTAGGCTGCCCTTAAACTCATAGAAATCTGACTGCCCCTGCCTCCCAAGTGCTGAGATTAAAGGTGTGAGCCACCAAGCCCAGCCCTTTCTCCCCTGTTTGACCAAATGCTATTTAGGTTCCGGTTTCCCCCACTGTGCTGTGTAAGCTTCTTGGTAAGTTCTGTGTCCCCATCGTGTGACCTTTCCCAAGGATATGAAACATTTATCCAAGCCAGATGGAGAGGGTACTGGCAGACCAAAGGATCCCATCTGTTCCACAAATAAATAAATAAACCAGAACTTTCACCTCAAGGGGAATAAGAGATAATTTACTCTGAGTGACGACATCTCATGAGCACAGATTTAGGTCCCATCTTCTAATGTGGAAGTGGCTTCATGAAGTTTTTATGGTAACAGAACAAAGAGGAATTACAAACACATTAGTGGGAATGATAAATGGCAGTTACAGCAATGTGGAGAGATCTCAGCTGGAAGTCTGAGCTGCTACCTGATGACTCTTACTTAGCCCTTTGATTAGTGGAGAAGGAGGTTTGGTTAACTTAATACATTCCAAGGTTTGTCGGTATGCTAGGTCACACACAGAGGGCTGCAAGGAATGATGATTTAGGAGGCTGAAGCTAGCCCAAGGTAAAGTGTAATGGGCTCTGGGCCCTGCAACATTCCAACCTCTCCACCTCAGTGCACTTCTAAAAGGTCACTCAGCCTCTGCAGACCCAGCGTCCTCCAGGAATTCTCCTTCACACATCCAAGTCCAGTTTGGTGAAACAATGAATTTACTTTTGGCTGTTTATAGGAGCACAATTGAAGGCATCTACACTACTGGCAAATCCTCTGCACACCTCACAGGCAGCCTTACCACCAAGGACTCCCACCCCTAATGAACTGTTTACTTCTTCCATGGTCTTGAGGAAGGCCTTTATGAGCCTCATGCTCCCTCTAGGAGGAAATGCTAATGGTCCTCGGAGCTTCATCTGCTCTAATCCCAAGCAGTAATGGCCATGTTCAACCCTGAGGAAACAGCCACACTGCACTGATGTTCCCCACACACACACACACACACACACACACACACACAAATCCCCAAAGCTCCTCACCACCCACTCTTGTTCTTTCTCTCCTATGATCCCCCTCAACTACATATCCCCTCCTCTAACAACCTGGTTTGTAGCCATACCCTTTCTGTATTAGTGCATTTGCTGTTGTTTAACAAAACAGTTGTGAGTAGTTTATAAAGAAAATAATGGGCCGGGCAGCTATGGCACACACCTTTAATCCCAGCATTAGAAAGAAAGAGGCAGGCAAATCTCTGTGAGTTTCAGGTCAGTCTGGTGTACAAAGCAAGTTCCAGGACAGTCAGGGCTATGTAGAGGAACCCTGTCTCAAAAGAACAAAATAACAACAACAACAATAATAATAGGCTAAGGAGATAGTTCAGTCAATAAAAGGTTTGCCTTGCAAGAATAGGGGTCTGTATTTGATCCTCAAGAACCCACATTAAAAAGGCAGGCATGATGGCACACATTTATAAATCTATGCTTAGGAGAGAAAGAGACAAGCAGATCCCTGGGGCTTGCTAGACAACCAGACTAGCATAAGTGGCAAGTTCCAGGCCAATGAGACACTCTGACAGAACAAGGTGGACTTTGTCCAGAGGAATGACACCCAAAGTAGATCTCCAGCTTTCACATGCATGCCCACATGTATGAACATTCACACACATACAAGGGAAAAAGTTTCTTTAGCCTAGTGTCAAGATTAAAATCCAGACAGCATAGGGCTGGCTCCTCAGAAAGGAGGAGAGGCCACCTAATGAAACAGGAGGCAAGTTGGCAGGGAAGGGCCAGGTTTGCTCCCTTACAAAACCTTCTCAAGCCTGACATCATGACTATAAACCTGATTCAAGGAAGGCAGAGTCAGGAGAGTGAATTCAAGGTCAGTCTGGGCTACATAGGGAGACCTTGTCTCAAAGAAACACAAACCAACCAAGCCATATTACCCCCCAAACACCACTATTCTTAAGAGAATTACCAGGTTCCTATATGAGCAACATTAATTCCAGTTTGGTTTGGAACCTTCAGCTTGCCCCTGCATGATCCAGAAAGCCACAGTCCTCCCTCCCTCTCTCTCTCTCTCTCTCCCCTGCCTCCAAACCCCCACTGGCTCAGAGAGTCTCCGAACAAAGAAACAAAGTAAAAAAGCCCAGTTCTGCACTCTTGGTGACAATTTCAACTTCTTCTCCTATTGCCACCAGCAGCCCAATGTCCCACCTAAGAGCTCAGATTTTGACCATACTGGGTCATACAGATGAGACCCAGCTTGTGTTTGATATATCCTCACCCTTTGCCTACAATCTATAAAGTCTCCCTGCTTTATTCAGTTCAGGGTACAACTTCCCTGCCTGTCTCTGGGACCAGAGAACCTGCCGAGAAGTTGCTCTGCTCAAATATACCTGTTGTTATACTTACTCAGTTTGGCTTGATTTAGCTTACTGCATCAGCAGAGAAACCTATTATGGGGTGGGTGAGACCTATTAGTTCCTTCCAAAAGCTGCACCCCTTATGATTAATTACTTCCCACAGGCCCCACCTCTTTCTGGTTGTATTCCCACACCACCACCCTGGAGACCATGAGCTTCCAACTCATGAACTCTCACAGGGACAAATGCATA
Source organism: Cricetiscus sungorus (assembly GCA_030556225.1). NCBI lineage: Eukaryota > Metazoa > Chordata > Mammalia > Rodentia > Cricetidae > Cricetiscus > Cricetiscus sungorus. The sequence goes on from JANBXA010000600.1 coordinate 54,499,136, forward strand.
CAACTCCCACACTGGGAAGTCTTCCCTTTTGTTTGTTCTCGAGTGCCTCAGTTCCTCCAATGTCTAACTGGAGGTCCTGGGTTCCATGACCTTACAGTTCCAGTAGCTCAAAGGTAGGACCTGTTCCCTTCAGTCATATTTACTCACCTGTAAAGTAAGGTCACTTCAGAAAGTTGAAGGAGAAGGTCCCCTGAAGACAAGAGCTAGGTGAACAGGGACAGTTCTTCTGTTAACCTGCTGTTTGTGTCTTCTTCCTTTAGAGACAACAGGTTGTATCCTCACTGTTGTCTACACCTGTATTTGTTCTTTCTGCCTTCCTGTGCTCTGCCAAGGTCAGATGACTCGTGACTCTGCTGGTTTATCTTGTCACCTGAATAAGACTCCAGATGTTGTTCAGAGGCCAGTTCCCAGTCAATCTCAAAGGATACTGTAAGGCATATTAGAATCTAGCTTCTGCACAGCCCACAGTATCTGCAGCAATGTCTCCCTTTCACAAAAATCTCTCCTATTCTGCAAGGCTCCCACACTGTCTGCCTTCACCCTTCAAAGACTTCTGTCTCTGGGGACTGAACACTCCTCAAAGCTCCTACCATGCTGTTGCCTCCGGTCTGCCCATACATGGCATTAATAGATCTAATAAACTGTTTCTCCCCAATAATTAATTTTAGTGTCCTGAACCCTTCCACTACCACCCAAAACCTAACAGCTTGTGGGAGTTTTCCTTGGTGGAAACTAGAGGTTTGGACACATTTGTCTGCATGAAATACTTACAGTGCACTGGGCACCGCGTGGAAGGGGGCATCAATCAACAATGGAAAGGAGGAATTTTTAACCAATAACACATACTCCACAGCTATACTTTGGATATGAAGGTTATTTGTGTGTGGAAGGCTTGGTCTCCAACTGGTGAGGTTACTGAAGGGAGGAGGTGTCCTGCCTTCATTAACGAGTTAATCTGTTGATTATAATCCTTAAAGTTGATCTATAAAGTACAGGCTGGCTTTGAACTAGCCTACTGCTGTCATGGAAGCTGCACACCATCACGTTCAACTTCTGATTTGTTTTTACAAGGCCACGCCCCTAAGGGACAAGCTTACTACCACTGAGCTTATCTCCAACAAACAACAAACTCACAAAAACCTCACCAAGCTGGGCAGAGAGGTGGCGCACGCCTTTTATCCCAGAACTCGGGAGGCAAAGAAGGAGGATCTCAGTGAGTTCAAGAAAACAGCCTGCTCTACAGAGATAGTTCCAGGACAGCAAGGGCTACATAGAGAAACCCTGCCTCGAAAAATCAAAACACAAAACAAAACAAACAAAAAACCTCACCAAACACAAAACTCTCAAATCGAAGCAGAAATGCTAAGGGCATGATTCTAGCTGCACAACTTTAGTAGGTTTCAGAGTTAGGGGTGAGATAAGGGCAAGGTAGGCAGGACCTAAACGGAGGGGAGAGACTTTAAGCAGGAACTGCCCAGGGGCGGATCCCAAGCGTTCCCACCCAGGATTGGTGAACTCCTTCAGGGTGTGGCCTCAGGAAGTCCTCCCGGAATGAGCGCTCAGATGCTTGTGCCCACCCTGGACTGCGATTGGCGAACGTGAACGCAGGGCGGAGCCTCGGGTGGTGTGCGTGCGCGCGCAGGTCACGCACCTAGGTGCGACCTCGGCGAGCGGCGTCTGTACCATGGCTGTCCCTCTCCTGCTTCGAGGAGGACGAATCCCGGCGCTGAAGGTAAAGGGTGAACGGGCGCGACCTTCCCAGCCCGTAGCTGTGCCCGTGGGCTTGGTGTCACGGTGAGGGGTCCCAGGGCCTGTGCTCACCTGACTCAGAGAGAAGGTCTTTCTCTGCAAAAGCAGTGTTGGGGTTTGTTGGTTTGGGCTCTGGGGAGGGAACACGGCCCTGCATGTCAAGTGCTGCCACTGAACCAGCCCCAAAGCAGGAAGGCTCACAGCAAAATAAAATTAAAAAAAAAAAAAAAATACAAGTGACAGGGTTCCCGTCGTCAGATGGGCACTATTTATTTACTCCTTCAGGTATCTTGTTCCCAGCGATATCTTTCCGCGTGTAACTGTACACATGTGTACACACGCGGAGAATCAAATATAAATAGACGTTTCCCCGTTCTTTTCTGGGCCCGTGGTGAAGCATCCTAGGATCTACTACATGCCTTAGTGGTTGCCTGGGAAATTACAGTAAAAATCTTCCCATTTACATTGTAACATTTCGGAAGCAATTTTTTACATTGTATCTACTAGAAGATAGTGTTACTAAATGAAAGGAGATAATTTTGCAAAAAGAAACAGTATTTTAGTCTAGGACCCAGGAGTCTGCACTTGGCTGAGGGCCAGCTGGGCCTTAAGTCCAGGATCCTAGTGCAGCTATCCATCTAGGTGAGGCCCAGAGGCCAGCACCTCCCTCCTCTCCTCGATGTCAGCACAGGTCTGCCCAACCCGGACTTTGCAGGACAAGTGGCAACAAGGGCTTCTCCCAGCAGCACCTGCCTGTCATCCATCCCCTACCCCCTGGTTTCTGCTGGACCAAGCTCTTCACCAAGATGCCCTGAAGCTTTGCATAAAGAAGCTCACAAAGTATTTTTTAATAAAAAGTTTCCAAGTTGCCATTTTGGGAAAATTTTGCAGAGAATAGGGAAACAAAAATATTTACCTAGATGATAACGGTGGTTGCCCTGGGGTTTATTTTTCTTGCAGCTTTTTTTTTTTTTCTTTTTGTGCTTTTTGTACTTCCCATATTGTTATGGACATTGTGATAAATGTGCTGCATGAGTATTAATATATAGCACTCACATTATACTGGCTGTCATCAAGGTGAGTATCCTTCCTATTGATTCTCCCCAGGCTGTGTTCCTGGAGGCAAGGGTATTCCGAGAACTGTCTTCTACCGTGCTCCTCTCTACAGAGTCAGGGAAGAGTGAAAAGGGGATAAAGCCAAATCTCAAGAAGCAAAGTGCACCGAAAGGTGAGATTTTATAGATGGTCTGGGAGGGGCAAAGAATGCAAAGTCGTTAGCATGAAATGAGTTTGACCAGCTGTCTATCCTAAGGCTCTTAGCCTTCCCTGTGTCTGTATTATAATCGGATATAAGATCAGCATCGCATCAGTGCTATCAAAGTCTTGCTCTAGATCAGTGATTCTCAACTTTCCTAATGCTTCGACCCTCTAATACAGTTCCCTTGATCATAAAATTATCTATTTTTATTTTATGTGCATTGGTGTTTTGCCATGGGTGTTGAGTTCCCTGGAACTGAAATTACAAATAGTTGTGAGCTACCAAGTGGGTGCAGGGAATTGAACCCCAATCCTCTGAAAGAGCAGTCAGTGCTCTTAACCACTGAACCATCCCTCTAGCCCATAAAGTTATTTTTGTTACTACTTCATGACTGTAATTTTGCTGCGGTTATGAATTCTAATGTGAAAATATCTATGTTTTCTGATGATCTCTGGCAGCCCTGTGAAAGGATCATTCAACCCCCCAAAGGGATCATGACCTACATGTTGTGAATTACTGCCCCAGGTGGAGAATGGTACTTCCTGAAAACAGCTGGGCAGGGGGAGCTGGGGGCTCTCGGGGCTCTATGCTTGGGTGAAGTAGTGAGACCCCGCCCTATTTTACTTTCCCTAGTTTCTGGCTTTCCATGTTTCCCCAAGGCTAGTGAGGTTTTCCTGCTGTGCCCATCACCATCTGGGGGACCTCAGGGAGGGAATTAGGGGCCAGCCTTTCTGCTGTGCTGTATTCAGCTGGTTCCTGGTCAGTTTCCAGCTCTTTTCGAAATCGTTTTTATTTCTGTCACAAGTTTTAACCTTTTCCACTCTCTGAATGCCAGTGTGGGATAGCCTCACACCAGGCAAGCAGGAAGTGTGGTGCATATTAAATGCTTCTCTTCTGAGAATAATTTTATTTCCTAAGCCTTGCCCATTTTTGATGATGGATCATGAACTAGAACCATTATATTTAGTTTCTTAGTTCATGGAGCCCCGATCAACCCTTGAAGGACTATGCAGAACTGCCTTCTGGCAAATCTTCCATCTTAGTATGGGACTGTGGAGTGCTAATTGAGTTTGGTTCTAATTCCACTTAGACAGCATTTCCTTGACTTACATATGTGAAACAATACAGATTCCTTTGTACTGACCATCAGTAGGTATTAAATGTTTGTGCTTTTAGAGAGAGCCTGCCCATAGCCTTTCATGCTCTCCACACACACACACACCCATTCCCCCAAATCTCCATTGGCTCCACAGCTCCCAGAGATGTGGTGTCCTGGCCTGAATTCCAGAAGGACACCATTCAGTTCTGCCCAGACCTGCCTGGTTTTAAAATATAGTAGTCTTTTCTATTTGGATACATTGAAAAAGAAATCTTAAACAGGAAGACTATTTAAAACAACAAAACATAGAATCCTAGTATACCTAAGAAATGTCTGTAACAAGAATGTCCGTTAAGTCATGGACTGCATGTGGCATGGTCTTTATTTTTGCATGCTGTAGATTTCAACCCAGGACTTGCATAGCCTGGAATGCTTATGACCACTTACTGGTGAGTGACTTGGATTTCGATACTAACTATGTTCTCTTCTGTGGTAGAGTTTTAGTTATGTCTGTACCCTACCTTCTAGATACATGATTTAGACTAAATGAATTTTAGGACCCAAGAACCCTCTACGTAAGAATAAGTATCTGTGCAAGTAGAAGTGTTGTAGTCCTGGTAAGAGAGACTTGGCCTTGGACACCCATGGAGCTCCTGTTGCTGGCCCTGCAGCCATCTGAGCCTGCAGCTTTGCCACCTCCCTGGGTGCTGTGGGGCTGATGGAGATGTGGGGTGTGTGTGTGTGTGTGTGTGTGTGTGTGTGTGTGTGTGTGTGTGTGTATGTCTATGTCTGTCTGTCAGTGCACCAATGAGGTCTGCTTTATACTTTGACATTCTGGCTACTGTCTATATTCCAGTCATTGTACCGTGTTACTTGGGGGGGGGGGAATCTAGATTCTCCTGCATCCTTTTTTTTTTAAGTTTTTACACACACAAAATCCTAAGCCTACAAAATCTGTGTGACTGCACTCTACCAGCCATATTTAAAGTACCTTTGTAAGTGTGCCTTGTTGCCTGGTTTAGTTTTATAAACCATTGACACTACATAGGAGCATTTTAGGGTAGCTAATTCATTTTATTATTTATACTACACTCATTTTTTATGTGGATGTGTATGTGAGTGCTGCACCCACAGAGGGCAGGAGTGGGCACTGAATTCCCTAGAGCTGGAGTTACCAGCTGTTGTGAGCCACCCAACATGGGCACAGTGAACTGAACGGGGTTCTCTGCAAGAGTAGTAGGTGCTCTTAACTGCCGGGGCATCTTTCCAGGCCCACTAATGCACAGTAGCCATCTTTTCTTTGGCTGAAAGCTTGAAGATTGTGTTCTCCATTTTTCAGCCAGACAAAAGAGATCCAGAAACTTGACTTGGGTGTTTCAAGGCGATGGGGTGCAGCAGGGAGAACTGGTTGGCACTGTTAGATAGTATTTACCTGGCTGTGTGTGTAGGCTGCTATGGTCTCTGGAGAACTAGCGGCCCCTTGCATGTCCCTTCTATGCTCTGAGAGGAGCCTGCAGGAGTAGTCTGGGGGCATGGAGGAAAGCCAGTCCTTAACTAGAATGCCACGAGTGAGTGCCGCATCCTGTGTCCACACACCAAGTGTGCCTCTCAGATGTCGCATTCACCTTCTATGATCTACTGCACTGGTGAATGGGGACTTGGTATGGATAATGGTGGCAACTGTAGGTCCATATGGCAGGCTTCCGTCTGAGGCTCAGAGATGAAGCCAGGGCTGGGTCAGGAAACTGACCCTCCACCAAAAGCAAAACCAGTCCCTGATCCGTTAGCCTTTCCTGGGCTTCTTCCTGTAGCCAGTGAGAAGAAGAGAAACTGTTCAGATCTTCTCATTCCATACGGTAGACTCTCCTTGTTAATGCTCTTTCTGTTTTTGTAGGTAAATAACCTATAGTGTAAATTTTTCTTCTTTGTGTGTGTGTCTGTGTATGTCTGTGTGTCTTGTTGGGGGCGGGTATGAGGCTGTGGATTGAATACAGGGCCTTGCATGTGCCCAGCACATGTATCACTGAGCTACACCTTAGTCCCAATAATGTACTTTTATAACTCATTACAATTTTCGAAATCCCCAAGGGCTAAGGGGAGTATTGCTCAATGGCAGTTTGCCTAGTGTGCCTGCACCCCTGGGACCAATCAAGAGCATAAAAACAAAATCCCCAAGTCCTCAATGCATTTTGGAAGAGGTAGTCCATAATTTTTTTTATTCAAAAATACCCACCTGAGAGCTTTATTAATTGTTTTTTTGTTTTTTTTTTTTTTTTTTTTTAATTTTGAGACAGCCTTATGTAGACCAGGCTAGCTTCAAGCTTGCTTTGTAGTTGAGGGTTAACTTGAACTTATGACCCTCCTACCTTTATCTGCAGAATCCTAGGATCACAGTCCTGTAACAGCACTCCTGCTTTATTGCAGTGCTGAGTTAGAACCCGGGACCTTGTGCATGTTGAGCTAGCGGCTGTGCCAGTTGAGCCACACCCTCAGGTCATTTCCTATTTGCAGGAGGCAGGCTCAGAAAAACACCAGTGGTGTAGGTGAGTGGGCTAGCTGGCCTAGGGGCCGGGAAATCGTCCATGTAGCTAGCTGTTGGGAATTCTGAGCTGTGCTTTTGAAGCTGGAAGAGAACAAGTATGTGCTTGCATGCTCTGCTGAAAGCATGGCCTGGAGCTGTGGGGACACGATGTCAGTCCCTACTCTAGGTGGCCAGGGCCAACACAGACATAGGCTGTGTGTGTGAACAGGGCTGGTTTCAACTGTCACCCACTGCTCTGGTTCTGGTCATTTCCTTTCACAAGTCCTGTAACACTTTCTCTGCCTTGGAGACTTAACTTTCCTGTGTTCTTACTCTTGTGTGGGTACCACCATGATAAGATGGGTAAGGGGTCCTGGTTCTACCACAGAGAAGGAAGCAGGCAGTTTTAGCCTAGATGTAGCCTTGTCTTAAGAACTTGGTAGATCTGTTCATCTGGAGAATGTTTGGTTCCATTCAGGTGTGGAGGGTAATTTCCTATATTAATAACTTGTCCTGTGCTTTTCTTCTGATCCCTATGGTTAGAAAGACTGACACTTGGGCAGACTGAATGAAATTAGCTCTAATTGGTGTGGTTTTGTTTGTATTGTTTGGTCTTTCATACATCACTATGAAATGTAAGGGTTTTTTTTTTTCTGTTAGAATTTGTCTTTCTTTTTCTGTCGTGTAACATCTGTCTCCAGTGATAGGTATGGCATTAAATTATTTTAGACTTTCTGGCTTTGCAAAACTTGTTTTCTTGGCTGAGGAAATCCCCATGTGACCTGTGTGATTTTGAGGACTTTTCTTCCTTTTTAGGGCAACTTTACTTGAAAAGCTGTTGCCACTCCCTTCCCCACACCCCTACTCACAGGGGTGCACTCCAAACAGACTCTTGCCTTTACCTCTGCTGTTTTGTTTAGAGAGGTCAAACTCTGAACTTTTTAATGTTAGGAAAGCACCACATACTTGAGTGGCCATAGCCCTTCAAGAAATTATACCTTTGGAAAACTTGTATAGTCAACTGAAAATACTTGCATTAGAGTTTAACTGTCTTAAATTTGAGTGAGATCATTTTAAGATTAATTATCATCTGGGAAGCTATGAGTGTGAGAAATGGAATTGGTATGTGGCTGTTGTTGGTGAGAAAGCCCCTCCTCCTTAAGGGTTTTGGTGAGAGGCAAGTCTTCCCACTCTTGCTGCTACCCAGGCACGTGGGGAGGTTCCTGGAACCTCCCTTGGGTCAGTTACCTGGACAACATTATAGCACACTGGTACGTAATGCAATGTCTGTGGCTTTGAGTTGTTGATTAAATAATAAATGTTCCTCTTTATGCCGTTTCCCAGATGTGGTGGGAGCAGAGAGGGGCAAGCTCCTAACCACCCACACAGCAGCGGCACTGTCCAAAAGCACATCTCCACCCAGTTCTTACCCATCAGTGGAGAACACGGGTGGGGCTGTAGCCGGCCCACACCCTGGTGGCAGCCTGCCGCTCACAGATGAAGGGCTTCCGAAGCTTTTGTCAAGAAAGACTTTGGTAGAGTTTCCTCAGAAAGTTCCATCTCCACCCCAAGTACAGGGTTCTGTATCAAAGGCTCAGCAGCATGTGCAGAAGGGTGACAGATGGTTCATCCTCATCTTCCTCTTCCAGCTCCTCAGATTCAGACTCTGATGGGGAGGGACATGACTCAAACATTGATCCCCAAGTGTCGAACAAAGGCAAGGCAGGGTTTTACAAACCAGAGGCCTCCAGTCCCAGAGTCCCTAAGATCACAGTATCTGCAAAAGAGAAAGCCAACGCCCAAAAGCCGCTCACAGATGTCACCTACCCAGAGCAGTCCCAGCAGCCAAAGAAGAAAGGGACTGTCACCAAGTCTGTAGAGGACAGCAAAGAAACCAGATCCAAGCCCATGACATCCAGATCACAGTCCAGTGAGATTTTGGAGACAAACTCGAAGGAAGAACATCCACAGGGGAAACCAAGGCTGAGTAAGACAAGAAAGGAAAGCCCAAAGCCATTTGAAGCTGAAGGAATCTTACCTGTAGACACAAAGGCCAGGGCATCTGCACAGCTCGCTGGTAACTCAGCACCCACAGTGAAAACACAGAAAACCAGTTCAGGAGAACAGCTGCCAGCCGCCACACCCCGGGCCGAAGCTAGACAACTGGGACCAAAAGAACCAGAGCCCGAATGGAAGGCAACTTCTCCCCAGGTCCTGATTGGAAAAGAAAGCCTACAGAAGCAGGTGCCAGAAGGATGCTCAGAGGCCAAGGCGGAGACCTCAGAAGATCAGAAACCAGTGAGATATTCCAAGACAGTTGCTGTTGAGAAGAAAGATACCCTTGAAGAGGGAGCACAGGTGGCAGTTGGTGAAGTCCCGCCCACGGATGCAGGTCCACCCCAGGAAGCCCCAGAAGACACACAGGGTACACCTTGTCTAAGTTCAGACACTCCTTGTCCTTTAAGGTGTATAGATTCTAAAGACCCCCCCCCCCAGCTTCTGTGTGTTTAGAGTATCTTTTTCTTTTTTTTCTTTTTTTTTTTTTGAAGAGTCTCATGTAGCTCAGGGTGATTTCAAACTTGCTCAATAGCTGACATCATGCTCCTGATTCTCCTGTCTCTTACTCTCAGGTGCTGGATGCACACACACACCACTTGACCTTGTTTAACTATTTCTTAGACAGTGTAATTTACAGAAACTGGTAGTCTAGCATCACCACACTTAGCCTTGGACGTAGTTCATGAACTTGCCCAACATCCTGCTGAGTGGAAATCGGTCTCCTGTGGAGCTTTCATGGGTCAGGATCAGCAGCCACACGTGGCGGTGATAGCCCTTGGGTGGACCCAACTAGAGAGGCACCTTAGCCACTTTGTGTATAGTGAACTGAAGCAAGTGTTAGCAGGTTAGGCAGCCATGGCCTGCACCCGTGGTCTTTTCACAGCTACAGCACAGTGGGCTGCCTAATCTTCTACAGTGAGTTTCTAATGAGGAGTTTTTCAAGAGGAGCTATACTCCTGACATAACTGTGTGGTCTTGCACATGTATGACATCCTCTGGGCAGTTCATTGAGAAACAGGAATTCTTTGATTTTAGCATCTGCAGTTCTGGAGAGTTTCTTAAGATGGACCATCGCTAACAAGGCCTTCTTCCTTGCACCTGCATGTCATTCAGAGCCCACCCTTGCCTAATCTGCATCACCTGGTGCGCTAACTATTGCTCTTCTAGGATGCTGACAGCATTTATGTGCTCTTCCTTTTCCGTCCCTTTCTTTCACTAATGTGCCAGGAACCAGTGCTTGCCAGACTTCCTGAGACCTCGGGACCTGCCTTTCTCACACTGTTGCGCTTTTCAGATTTGATCTCAACTGGAGAAGAGTGTCTCAAACCCAGGATGAAAATGCAGGACTGAGGATTTCTAGGTTGTTTCTGGAGGGAACAACTCACAGAGCTGCTGATATAGCTTAGTGTGGGGCTTGGCCAGTGAGTAAGGGCCTAGGTTCAGTTTCCAACACTGCAGAAAGAAACTTGCTACCCCCAACCCCCAGCCAAACCTTTTTTGCTGGCAGCTAAAACTCACAGAGTGGGTCTTGCCCAAAGCTCCTTGCTTACAGGTGGGCTGCTTTGGTAGTTTATAATCCCCCAACTCAGTCTGTTGACGCCTCCCCTATAATAACTACGTAATCCATGGATTTGAAGGTATGTCTTCACCACACTGAAGATCTTCAGCTCAACGAAGTAGAGAAGAGGCCAGCTTTATAAAACATCCTTTCCTTTCCTTCCTCCCTCCCTCCCTCCCTCCCTCCCTCCCTCCCACTTGTCCCCCTCCCTCTTAAATAATGAGAATCAGCTTTTGGATTTGGAACAGAGACATAAGTATTTAAGGTGTGGGGTGTTTGTTTTTTGTGCAGTGTCACTAGAAACTGAGACGGCTCTGCTCACTTGATTGCAGAGCGTTGGGAAGTCTTAGCCAGGCCTTGCCCTACGGCCCTTGCTAGCTTTGTCTTGTCTCCTGTTTTGTTGCATTCATGTTGCAGAAGAGCCATGTCCTTTTGCTTCAGTCCCACACTTTGAATTTTAAGTTTATCAAGTGTTTAGGTATGTAGATTTAATTTTCCCATTTAAGAAAAAAGGCTAAATGTATTTGTTTCTGTCTATGAATCTATGAAGACAGCAACGATTTTCCCCCAAAAGTTAAAATAGCAACACTGCACCCTCCTCCCTGGTTCCCGTGTTCATTTTATCATTCCCGTAACATTCAGACTTTTCTCAGATCTGTGATGGCTATTTCTATCACAAACAGATGTGATGTGGAAAAAATCACATGATTTCTTTCCTGTGTATTTTTACATGATTTGGAAGTCTGTCCATAATTCCAGGTCCTGCCAAACTTGTAGAGTCCAGGACCCAGAAATGCAGAAAAGTAAGGTGAGGTACTAGGATCTAGTATTCAGAAATGAAGCAGCCTTGTCTCCTCTCGTAGAAGTTAGGATATTGCCATCAAAACAAAGCCAAGAGTGGTCCTGTCTCCTGGCAGGCCTGTGATGCAATCTCAGGGAAGGTTTCTGTGGCAGGGGTAGAGGTGGGTGTCTCAGGGTGACACATTGCCTCCCTGTGCTTTGTGATCACACTTAATGGGTAAGACGACAAATTACAGCATACATTTTCAGGTGATTTCCTTAATTGGTTTTTGAAGACATGGAAATCTCTGCTAGGTAGACTACTCATACGTCAGATTGGAGTTGTGGAGACTTCCACTTCCTGAGTGCTCAGATGGATGGATGTCTGACAGCTCTTCTGTCACTTTCCCCTACAGAGCCCATGCTGGCCCCAGAGCCGACCGACACCACCACCTACAAGAACCTGCAGCATCATGACTACAACACATATACCTTCTTAGACCTGAACCTGGACCTCTCCAAGTTCAGGATGCCGCAGCCCTCTTCAGGACGAGAGTCACCTCGGCATTGAGCTCAGCTCATGGTGGTTCCAGGAATTCATTGTCCATGAGAATAAAGAGTTACAAAGTAAAGCGAAGTGTGTTGTTATTTTCCCACACAGCTTCCAGAGAATGAATCAGGAACACTGATTATTTGTGTAGAGTTTATCATTCAGTGGCATCCTCCAGGGGCCACAGTGAAATGTTCACAGTTCTTCCAGATTAGAATCTGAGGCTCCTTAAGACGATAAACTGCATCATCCCTAACAAGGCCCGAGGGAATGGCTGGCTGTGTATGGCATCCCTCCTTAATTGCAAGTCTACAACCAGCCAGAGGGATCCATAATATGAGAGAAGTAAAGTGCCTTCAGGCCCACTCAGCCTTGCACTGGTAGGCAGTGGGATGTTGGTAAAATGTAGTGGTGACTTCTAGGTCTGAGCCGCAGCCTGGATAAACTGGGGGTCGGAGTTATACTGGTTGTAATTATTACATCACAAAAGAAAAATTTGTGTGTGTGTGAGAGAGAGACAGACAGACAGACAGAAAACTTATAAATGGGATAGGAATTGCACCAATTGTAACTACTATGCTGCAAAAAATTAAGTAAGCACACACACACAGTAGAAAAGAGATAGGACTTACACTGATTCTTAACTGCTGTATTATAGTGTGTGTACATACATAGACAGAATGTGCAGACTGGCCTCCAGCTCAACCCTCCTGCCTCAGCTTCCCTGCCAATGGGATATAGATGTGCTACCACATCCAAGGGTGCAGCAGAGCCTCTGGTAGCCACAGCAGACTGAGCAATGTAGCTGCTCAGAGGCCCGTGTTCGCTGAGTAACCCCTGTCATTCATGGAAATTCAGAGACAGTGCTGCTATGAATGCCATGGTTCTCAGTACTAGGCACAGTATGGGGTATAGGACATTGACTACAATGACAGCCAAGATCAGCTCTTGTCCCTCATTATAGGCCACAAGTGACAAGTATAGTCTGCCAAGGTGTTACCTTGCATTTTCTTTGCCTGCCTTTCACATGTTTGCTTAGGGCCCATGCTAGGGTTTTATTTGAGTCTTGTCCCCATTTAACCTATAGCACATCAGGCTCAGAGCATCTGTCACTGATCATCATGTTCCTACGTCCATGCCTTTCAGAATTAGTTCAAGTGGAAAACTCACTGAATGATACTGTGATCCTCTGTTGGCTTTGTGACCAGCATGAAGCTGGTTTTTCCAATCACTTTATGAAACTTATTTTTTCAGTCTTATGTAGTGAGATATTCACTCTGTCTGCACTTGTGGCACTGACCACCCCCATTGGGGTGGGGACAGGGGTGGACATGACCTGGGGGAACTAGGTCTGGGGGAGGGCCCCCCCCCCAGGGAAGAGCCTACCCCTGACCCCCAGTGGAGTGCTCTCTTGCTTGCTGGACAGGGACAGAGAGCATCTGGAGGCATCCCTGGGACCAGGAACCTGCTGGAGTTCATCTGTCTCTGTTGTAAGTTATTTCTCCCTGAATAAACATCTATTCAGCCTGTTTTTCCCAATCCTTATTAACCCACAGTGGTCTTATTTGTTTATATAATGTACTTTAACCACACCCCCATTACCCACTCTAGTCCCCCTCTCCCTTCCACTGAACCACTCAAGTCCCCTCCTACTTGGGTATGTTTTTGTGTGTGGCCCATTTAACTAGGGTTGATTATGTGAGTGTGGATAGGGATTCCTCCCTGGAGCAGCAGTGTCTCAATGTTTCTATTGCTGTGATAAGACTCCATGACCAAAGCAATTTAGGGAGGAAAGGATCTATTTCATCTTACAGCTTAGCAGTCCATCACTGAGGGAAGTCTGGGCAGGACCTGGAGACAAACTAAAATGAAGCAGAGGCCATGGAAGAACCCAATCTTGTTTGCCTGCCATGGCTTCCTCAGCTTGTGTTCTTATACAGCCCAGGCTCAGTCTGGTGTGAGTAACTCCTCTGCTCTAGGTGATGCTTCACAGCCCTCCTCCTCATCCTCTGGCTCTCACATACTCTGCACCCCCTTGATCCAAGATATGCTCTGAGCTTTGGATGGGATGGGATGAATATGGATGTCCCATTTAGAACTGAGAACAGACACTTTCTCAGAACTTTAACCAGTCCCTGCATTCCCACTGTAAAGAGAATCAAGACAGAGTAGAATGATCGTGACTGCATCTCACCTGTCATCTTGGGTCCCCTAATCGCATTTCTTATTAAACTGCTTAAACACTGTACCAAAAGAAACAGAAATGGAAAACAGTAAGAATATCTAGAATTCACCATACTAGCTATGTCTCCCTGGATGTAGATGGTGTGAGGCAGATGTACCCATCTTTAATGTTCACACCTTTAGCTTTTTAGCTTTAGTTTAACTGCTTCTCAAAACCAGGCGCACGTGTGTGGCAATGTATTGAGGGATGTGAAGCCTTGAATGGGAAGGAATATATCGTGTGTGTGTGTGTGTGTGTGTGTGTGTGTGTGTGTGTGCTTGCGTGCTCAGCATACATGTGGAGGTCAGAAGAAAACTTGCAGGAGTTGATTTTTTTCTTTCCACTATATGGGTCTAGGGGACAGAACTCAAGTCACCAGGCTTAGCAGTCACCTACCCTGCTTGGAGCCATCTCTCTGGCCCCAAGAATGAGTACATTTTGATCTGAACAGGAAGTACAAGGCTTGAACTAAGTCACCTTGGAACTGGTCCCTCTGGGATGTCTCTGCCTCCTTGGCAGCTGGATCACTGCCCATTGAAAGGGCTGAAAGACAATGACAGGCAAGCTCAGGCATGGTCACAGCTGGTGCCTCCTGGGTATTCCATCTGGCAGCAATGCAATAGTTACCTTCAGAGTCAGTTTTGGGGAGGGGGTGAGGTGTCTGTTGTTTTCCCCTGCTCTAAGGATTACTGCCAGATCATCTGTGTGGCTCGAACTTGCCTGTGCTTGTAGTCACCTAGTCAGGATGGCTTTCCGGATTCTGATTTGGACACTATGCACTCTGGTTCTGCTTTTCCTCTGACTGAATTTTTAAATCAGTTTGACATATATGACTATGGTTTCTATTTACCTGTCACCTGTTACCCTGGCATCTCATGGCATCTCATCTAGATGGGGTTGCTCCCTCATATCTGGTACAGAAGCCCATGGATAGGAGCAGATTATATTCAACCTCAACCCTCAGCCCTGCTGTATCTGTTGGAGAGTCACTATAAACACCATGAACACAAATAACTTGTGTCCTGCTGGCCTCTCTCTGGCCCCAAAGCCAAAAGCACACCCAGATCCCCTCAGCGGAGTATGGTTTGCACACAAAGAAGCCAAGGCTCTGAAGGTGTACTCAGTGTCCCCAAGGTTACTCTGCTAGGATGCAGGGTTTACACACTTAGTGTCTGTTAAGGCGGGAAAGCAGATGTTCCCCACCTCTGTCAGGAAATGCCGCAGATTTGGCAGACCTGATAAGGTCTTAGTTCTGGTCTACTCTTCCCATAGCCCTCTGAAGTACAAGGCCACCCTTAACAGTAGCTCTACACTTGGTTACTAAAAGGGGGCAGTGTGCAAGATCTTGTTTGTGAGGCCATTGTTTGCCAGTCCCTGCAATCAAGGTGTCACCACAGATTCCATAGGAAAAGGCTAGTTAAAATGAAGCTCAGTCAGATAGAGTGCTTTAGATGCTTGACACCTTCACCCTAAACTTCCTGTTCACTCTCCTCTCACCTTTGTTCCAGAAGGGCCCGGAAATGCTATAATGTAAAAGATTTGCAACAGCTAACAAGAGTGATTGTCTCCTCAGAGGCCTGGAAGAGGCATCATCATCAGCATCATCATTATTATTTTTCGTTTCCTTAGCCTACAGCATTTGGTACAGGCACATTCAGAGTGGTACAACCGTGAACCGAGGAACTTTATTTTAAATGCCTCTTGACTGTTAGTACTTTTACCCCGTATCCACATAAAGATACTGCACCTTCTCTGAATTTATAGGAAGGAGAAGCAGCACACGGGGAACCCTTGCAGGATGGGAATGAGTAGATAAGAGGCAGGCTGTGGGAAAGAGATGAATACCACCATGAGACTGATGGTAGGAGCCCTGGAAAGGGAGTGCTCGAGGCCTTAGTGTGTATCCAGGCACAGGTGATGGGCGCTAGGAGCTGTGGTCACAGTTTGAGGCAAGACCAAACTGTGAGGGTTGAGCTCTGACCTCTGGGAGAAGTCTGCTCCTGTGTTTTATTAAAAACAAAAACAAAAAAACCCTCTACGGTTGAAATTTCCCACCCCCAATTGTGGTGGTAGGAGGAACCGTGGCAGAGATGGAAGGGATAGAAAGGGTTAAAGAGGGCTGGTGGGGGGTTGTGATTCTGGTCCCACTTTGATAGTAAAAGACCTTGCAAGCTCCTACTAATCATTTGCAGAACAGCATAGGAGAGGAAGCTTGAGCAGGTGAGGGTTGTTGGGACACTGCCATGCTCAAGTCGCAGGTAGTAAACTGCCAGCTCAGACTGGCAGCCAGCACACTTGGAGCTGATAATACTCATAGTTCAGCCATCATCTTGCAGACAGTCAGGCCATGGCCTTTCCAACCTGGTACCCATGGTGATGTGGGTACCAGTCCCTTCCGTGTGTTGTATGATAGGCACCTCTGTCCTCATTGGGATCAGAGCTCTGCAGCATGACTCCTGAGGGCAAGCTACTTGGCTCATAGCTGTGATCTTGGACTATCCTTCTATATGCTCTTCAAATGACTGTATGTGGCCTGGCCTGTGTCTGGAGCATGTTTTCTGTGACATGCCTATATACATATGGTCTTCATTTTTTTCCCACCTACACATGTGACCATTGTCAACATCAGCTTATTCACCCTTCTTCTCTACCACTGTCTCACTATCTCCATGCAGGTAGGTATCAGTTACAGTGAAAGAGTGGGTCAACTGCAGAGCCCCCTCACAGATAGAATTTGGGCTAAACAATCATGGAAGTCAGATCACATGGAACTGCCCAAAACAGTTATCGTGAGAATGAGTTTAGCTAAAGATCCAGAGGAGAAGGAGGGTTGGATGGCAGTTCAGGGAGCATCACTCACCTTCCAGCACAAGCAGTCACCACTGCCACAGCTGTGTAACCAGAATTAAAGGAAATGAGATAAAACAAAATCTGATGGTTGAGGGCCAATGAGCTGGCTCAGTGAATAGAGGCACTTGCTGCTAAGCCTGATAATTTGAGTTCAAGTCCCAGTGCCCACATAGTAGAAGGGAAAAATTGATCCCACAAGTTGCCTCACTTCTATTCATGTTCACGGCATGGGCATATCCACAGACATACATACACACCCATGCACATGCACATTAAGTAAATGTAATTAGAAATAAAGGTAGACAGCTATTGAAGAAAACACCAGATTTTGACCTTGGTCCTTCACACATATGTATATGCCCACACTAATGAGTACATACACCACACACACCACACACACCACAAACACCAACAAAACCCAGAAGCAGGTGGCACAAGGAGAAGGGAGCCTTTTGGAGGCTCAGGCCATGGCATTTCCTATAAAGGAAGCCCAGAGAGTTTCTTCCCTGCTGCTGTATGAAGATACAGTCAGCGGGCACCCTACAGTCCAGTCCTGGGTCATTTGGAAATGACTCCAAACACCGTTGGATACACAGGGGCCATATGCTTCACTGTGACATGAGTTTGGAGGGAAGTCCATCTCTCCTGAGAAGGGCCACATCACACCTTACCAGACCCCACAGCGAGTCATCTGTCTCAAGTACTAGATCCAACACCTCGCCTAACAACAACCAAGGGCTTGAGTGACATTCAGAGCTCAGTGGTGGCAGGATGTCCCCACTGACCTCTGAGCTGATCTCCAAAGCTTCTTTCCCACAAGCAGCATGGTGTAGTACGAGCACTCATGTGCCCAGAGGGAGCACTCACATAACCTAAAGGGAACACTCATGTGTCCTGTGTGAGCACTCATGTGCCCAGTGGGAGCATTCACATTGTCTAGTGGGAGCACTCATGTGTCCTGTGTGAGCACTCATGTACCCAATGGGAGCACTCATGTGTCCTGTGTGAACACTCATGTGTCTGCCAGGATTGTCTCCGCCCCCACTCTGATGCACTAGTCATACCCATCTCAGAGAGGCTCCTGACTTTAGTCAGGCTTGACATCCTGCACAGCTACCAGCCACACCCAAGATCCAGGTTACTCTCTTCCTTGCCCCTTGTTAGGCACTGAACAAAAGGAAGTTAGCTTCTGTGTGTCAGTCATGTGATCCATGAACTCAGGCCTGCATCATCTCCTATTTTTAACTTTACAAAACAAGCAGGGGAGTGGCCCTTGGCATACTAAATCTGCCACCTCCCTGGTCTTGGACTCTCCAGTTCTGGAACTGTGAGGAGTAAGTCTGTTGTTTACAAGCCACACCACTAATGGCATTTTGTTGCAGCGGCCCATATGGGCTGACAAAGACAACTCTGCTTCCCTTGGCAGATTCCCAGCCATCTGCTGCTCCCACACTGCCAAGGGGAACATAACTGAGCAGGAGTGGAGAGATCACTTGCATTGTGTGTACTGGAAATGTCTCCTGCACTTTGAACAGCTCGACTGGGCCCTGCACCTCTCCCATCGGCTTCTCAGCCCACCTCTGGCTGGTCTGAGAACATTAACAATGTCAAGTACATTGTTTACAGAGAGAGTCTCAGCCCTTGCCCCTTTACACCCCGCTGGTGCATAAGGGCATGCGTGAGATGGTTGATGGGAGAGTGATGAGGAAAGTCTGTGTGAAATGAGCATGTCCCTCTAGCTTATTAGCTCCCTCCCCTGGACTCTTCCCCTCCCTCCTACCCCTCTCCCTCCCCTCCCATCAGTCCCCTTTGTCTCCTAGACGGTTTTGATTCTGTTTTCGTGTCATCTATACATACATGGCTTTATGAATCTGTACGAGGTCTAGGATCCACAAATGAGAGAAAACATGGATTTTTGTTTTTCTGAGACTGACCCAATTCACTTAATATGGTTATCTCCAGTTGTGTGACCATGACCTCATGTGACCCGGTATAATGAAATGATGTAATAAAAAAAATAAAAAGAGAAATGTGGACTGGCAGTGTTCATTTACCTTTAGGAAAAAAAAAAAGTAATATGGTTTTCCTGAGAGTTGGAAAAAAAACTATAAAGCATTACCGCTAACATTTTTTCCTGTCAGTATCACACTGACGGGCAGGAGGTAGAGGCAAATCTGCTCATGTCTCCTGGAAATGATGCTGACCCAGTGAGTGACAATCCTAACCAAGCTCGTGCCGCTCCCTCTGCCGCCCACCTTAACACATCAGTGTCCAAGATTCCAGTTCTCCACTGAGAGAACTCTATGATCTGACTAGGACCTGCCAAGGCAAGTCTCCAGACATTGTCATTCCAACTCAATGGGAGGTGAACAAGGCATGATAGATAGGCCATCATTCTCAATCCCTGTACCTTTTACAGCATGCATTCCTGAGAACATGACACTCCAACACAGGCCATGTCAGACACCACAGTCGCCACAGTTATTTTTAAACATGTATGTAAGGCCAGGAAAACATGGCCACAAATACTGTGTCTTGGTGAAAGGCTCCATCATGCCTGAGCCACATCTTTTCTGTGTGTCCTAGAGAGTGTAGCATCCATGGATGAACATCCCAGTAAGTAGGCTAGGGTGCTTGTGACAAGGCAGTGGTTAGGACAGTCACTGACCACAGCATCTGTGCTTTCACTTTCTCCAAACCGCCTCCTATGACTGGGTGCATCCTCTAAAGACATGTGTCAGGATCCTGAGTTTTACAGAATAGTAGTGCTGGGAGATGGGGCCGAGTAGGAGGGCCTTGGGTCAGCACAGATTGCTCCAGGAATGGATTGATCTCTCTCCTGGTAATGTCTTAGCTGACCAGGGAGTTCAGTCCCCTTTTCCCCTTGTATCTTTCTCATAAATATTTTACATACATACATACATACATACATACATACATACATACATACATCACCAGTCTTGGGTGTTTTGCTATAGCAACAGCAAACAAACTAGACTGGTCCAGGCAGGCAGGTGGGGCAGCAGGGACTCTGCCTTTCAGGGAATGCTGTCCTAGAGACACTGCCCCCTGAGCCAAACAGCTGCCATCTTTATGAATTCAGCTGTGTCTTCTTGCAAAAGATCATAGCTAAGCATGGTGACCTTCCCTAATAGAAGGAGGGAGCAGGGAGAGTCATAGGACCCTCACCTGAGTGTTCAGCCACTCCAACCAACCAGTTGAATGTGATTCTGCCCTAATTTCATGTGGCCTCGGATGTTTCAGAGAGGATCTGGAGTGTGTAGATATAGAAGGTAAGAGGAAGGAACTCCATCTATGCAGCCATAGGAGATTTGTCATCCATGAGAGGTACAGACCTTCCAGTATAGCTACTTTAAGGTCACCCATGCCCCCTGCCCAGACAAGAACACAGTATACCTACTGCTGGCACAACTTAACACCGATTCTAGAGCAGAGATGAGAAGCTGAGTGTGTTCCTTAGCTGCTGTTATGTGGAGGGCATGGAAATGAATACCATGGGAAGTGAACCTCTGGGGTGTGTTGTCTTTCGTCTTTTGAGCTCTTTCAGCTCTTTGGGAGCCTGCCACCCAGTTCCCAAATAAATCACATGGAGTCTTATTATTGCTTACGAATGCCCAGCCTTAGCTTGGTTTGTTTCTAGCCAGCTTTTCTTAAATTATCCTGTCTATATTTTGCCTTTGGGCTTTTATCTCTCTCTATTTTATACACCTTCCTTAACTGCTTATTCCATGGTTTGCTATGTAGCTGGGTGGCTGACCCCTGGAGTCTTCCTCTCCTTTTTCTCTTGCTCCTCAATCTTTTCTTCCTTCCCAGATGTCCATTTATTCTTTCTGCCTGCCAGCCCCACCTATCCATTCTCTTGCCTTGCTATTGGCTGTTCAGCTTTTTTTATTAGACCAATCAGGTGTTTTAGACAGGCAAAGACTCACAGCTTCTCAGAGTTAAACAAGTGGAACATAAAAAAAAGCAACATAGCTTTTCATCATTAAACAAATGTTCCACAGAATAAATTTAACACATCTTCAAATAATATTCCACAACAAGGGTGCCAATTACAAATGATGTTTCCATGCCAGCCACAGTGGTGCAAACCCGTGATCCCAGGATTCAGAGGACTGGGGAAGGAGGATTGTGAGCTCCAGGCAAACCTGGGCTACACAGCAAGACTCCATTTCAAAACTATGAAAAACTAGCCAGGCAGTGGTAGTGCATGACTTTAATCCCAGCACTCAGGAGGCAGAGGTAGGCGGATCTCTGTGATTTTGAGGCTAGCCTGGTCTACAAGAGGTAGTTCCAGGACAGGCTCCAAAGCTACAGAGAAACCCTGTCTCAAAAAAAAAAAAAAAAAAAAACAAAAAACAAAAACAAAAACAAAAACAAAAACACAAAAAACTTTTTAACAGGCCAGGTGAAGTGGGAGGCAGAGGCAAGCTGATCCACTCTGAGTTCAAAGTCAGCCTGGTTTCATAATGAGTTCCTAGCCAACTAGGAATACATAGTAAGACTCTGTTTAAAAGCAAAGCAAAGCAAAACAAAACAAAAAAAGCTGTATCAAAAGTTATCTTGTTTCGTGTCCTCACCTGCAGAATTCTGAACCCAGCAATGATGTAGCAGCAGCAAGACAAACAAGGGAGGCAGCCTTTCCTCCAGGGGGCTCAGAGGGCTTTGTGCTCACAGACAGGCACTAGAGGAACCTGGAATGTTAAGCACACTGGGTTGTCCCATCAAGAAAAGGAATACAAAAACCTATTGTCTGCCCAGAAGGCTGGATCCAGTATACTTTCTAGCCTGGTGACCTTTACACTATCTGTGTGGCTAGAGACTTTTCTGTTGGTCTTTTGTTACAGTTATAAGAATAAAAGCTGGAGAAGGGGTGGGGGTGAGTGGTCCTGGGTAAGGGACCACGTGAGAGAGCATAGCAGATTCCATAGCAGGTGAGGGTGACCAAGGAGGGAGGGAATAGCACG
Organism: Cricetiscus sungorus; assembly: GCA_030556225.1. NCBI lineage: Eukaryota > Metazoa > Chordata > Mammalia > Rodentia > Cricetidae > Cricetiscus > Cricetiscus sungorus. The sequence continues at coordinate 54,520,771 of JANBXA010000600.1, forward strand.
CCAGGCAGAGCTTAAATGAGGAGCTTATTTAGAAAGGGGAGTGAGGGAGAAGGGAAGAGACATATAGGCACCAGGAACAGGAGAGAGGGGGAGAGAGAGGGGAGAGAAGAAGAGGGCAGTGAGGGGGTAGCTGGTGGCCAACCAAAGGCAAGAGAGAGAGAGAGAGAAAGAGAGAGAGAGAAAGAGAGAGAGAGAGAGAGAGAGAGAGAGAGAGAGAGAGAGAGAGAGAGAGAGAGAGCGCAAAAGAGAGTGTAAGTGGGCAGGGGTCTGACTTTTAAAGGGGCAGGCCAGCGTATTGCCTGAATCCTTACATTTTCCAGTACCCTCCCTACTCCAGAATTTTCATAAATTTGTTTTCTCAGTCAATTTATAGAACCTATCTGCATGGACTTGAGTTTTCATATAGTTACGATCTATAGTTTACTTTGTTACTCAAAAAGATGGATGTATGCTTTGTTGTGCAGGCAGGATTGAGTTGTTAATCATCACCAGAATAATTTTCACCAAATTGTGCTGTGCTTAAATATGCCTCAAATAGACCACTCGGGATCAGATACCCAACATCTGAACCAACACTGGCTATTGAGTCATGTCCCAGAGACACCCCCACCCCTGAGCTTGCAGTAAAGGTCTGGTACAATATGCAAATGAGCAACGGAAAGACATTGGAGCTGGGGTTTCCTTAGCACACTGCTGGTTAGTCAAGGCTGGAATAAGGAGACATCCCTAGCAGTGGCCTCCCAAAGGCCATGTGCTCCAGAGCAGCCTCCCTGGGGTGACAGACCGGTCCAGGTAGTGGGCCCAATGTTTTGAGAGACACGTCCCACCCCTCCATGTTGGCACTTACTATCATCCTAGTCTCAAGCCCTAGTTTTGCAATCTGGGATTTGCAATCTGAAATTCTGGGAGCCCAGCACGAGCAGCAGGCACATCTGAGGTTCTCTGCTCACCAGAGCCTAAGACAAAGGGATCTGCTTCATTTCCCTTTAGTTTAAAGGTATCATTATGTAACCCAGCTTGTGAACTCTCCAGTTTCCAATCCACATGGCTTGCTGGGAAGTCCTCAGGATTGCAGGAGTCTGCCACTATGTCAGGCTTTCTTTTGTTTCTGTTTTTGAGGTGTGTGTGTGTGTGTGTGTGTGTGTGTGCATGTTTGCATGTTGGGGACCAACCCAGGGCTGTGCACATGCTATACCAGCACTCTGCCATGGGGCTTCCCCCAGCCTGGGCATTATTTTAAGATGCCAGAGTTTTCCATACTTATCCTCAGCTCCGAGCCAGCCAGGGGAAGACAGAGCAAGGCAAGGCACATCAAGTACCTCTGCCACCACTGCCACCAGAAGTTCTAGAAGGCCATTCCCTCACCACTACCAGGAACAACGCTCCATGCCTTCAAAGCTATTTCCAGGAGAAGAGCATTTAAACTAAAGAGTTCATTGGAAAGGAAGGAAATGTGGGGGGTGGAGAGAAGTACTTCTGGGGGATCTGAGGCTGTCTGAGATACCTGGGGGTGGGAAAAGCTGTTTAAGTTGCTGCCTAGTGCCACACTCAGTAGGGTGCACTGGACTACAGGGTGAGCCCTTGCTAGCTGCAGGCACTTCAGGCAGCCGGCTTCTCCTGCTTCAGTTTCTACCTTTCTCCCCTTTTCACTGCGGTGCTGGGCCCTTTAAGAGATCCTCATGCTTCCCCAGAATGCCTCTTATAAACCCAGGTCATACACAGGCAGGAGGCATCTTGGGGAGAGCCCCCCCACCCCCGCATTTAAGCTTATTTTTTTGGCATCTTGTGATGGTCTGGTCTTTGTGTTGCATTAATCTTCCAGTTATTTTCTCGAAAATGCATAACCCTCATCACATCTGCCCTTCCAGGGGTTTCCATGCCTGCATCTTTGCAATGAATGCTGTACTTATCATTGTTGCTTATTGTGGTTGCTGTGAATTCCACAGCAGAGTAGGACATTTTATGTAGTGTTACTAGAGATTTAAAGTTTTTGACTTTCGAATTTATTGTTGGAGTTAGGATGTCATTAGTGGGGGAAAAGGCCTACAACAAAAGGGCCCGCTGGCACAGTTAACAACGGAGGCACTGGGCTCATATTTAATGCATAAGTCTCGGTAATGGATACTCTTTGTTAGTCATAAAGTGTTCAAATGACTCACAGATGTGTGGCCCTCGCAGCTGTTCCTCTACAGCTAATGGCACTGGCTTCCACTCAGAGGAGTTTTGTACCAAAGGAGTCTAGCGGTGGCAGCGGTAGGTCTTGCGATATTCCCCCTGAGAGGGCTGTTCTCTGTCAGCAGAGGCCACAATGACAAAGCACTAAAGGCAAGGGTAGAGGCTGGCCGATAGGCAGGAAGGCTGTGTCCCTGCTTTCTGAAGAGGAGCTGCAGCTGCAGTACTCTCACCGCCACTCAAGTCAGGCTGCTTGCTTGATTGGTGAAACCCTTTCTGCCCCTGCCCTGCTCACATCCCTGCCCCTGCCCCTGCTCACACCCCCTGCCCTGCTCACACCCCTGCCCCTGCCCTGCTCACACCCCTGCCCCTGCCCTGCTCACACCCTTGCCCCTTGCTCACACCCTTGCCCCTGCCCCTGCTCACACCCCTGCCCCTGCCCCTGCCCTGCTCACACCCCTGCCCCTGCTCACACCCCTGCCCCTGCCCCTGCCCTGCTCACACCCCTGCCCCTGCCCTGCTCACACCCCTGCCCCTGCTCACACCCTGCCCCTGCCCCTGCCCCTGCTCACACCCCTGCCCCTGCCCTGCTCACACCCCTGCCCCTGCTCACACCCCTGCCCTGCCCCTGCTCACACCCCTGCCCCTGCCCCTGCTCACACCCCTGCCCCTGCCCTGCTCACACCCCTGCCCCTGCCCCTGCTCACACCCCTGCCCCTGCTCACACCCCTGCCCCTGCTCACACCCCTGCCCCTGCCCCTGCCCTGCTCACACCCCTGTCCCTGCTCACACCCCTGCCCCTGCCTCTGCCTCCTGGGTGCTGGGATTAAAGATGTGTGTCACCATGCTGGCTAAAGATGTTGTTTTGTTATTTTTTAAGGAGTTATTTATTGGTTTTATGTATATGAATACTCTTTGCTCTTTCTGCATGTAAGTTTTTATGCCAGAAGAGGGCATCAGATCCCACTATAGATGGTGGTGAGCAACTATGTAGTTGCTGGAAATTGAACTCAGGACCTCTGGAAGAGCAGCTGGTGCTCTTAACCACTGAGACACTGAGCCATATCTCTAGGCCCCTTGAGATGTATGTATGTATGTATGTATGTATTCCCAGAAGAAGGTATCATGTCAGATCCCCTGTAGCTGAGGTTACAGGTGGTTGTGAGCTGCCCAACATGGCAACTGCCCTAACCCCATCAATTACCAATAGTTTGGCAGCAAGGGGTAGACCCAGTGTAGCTTAGAGCTGGGGATAGAAGGCTCAGGTGGTAAAGCGCTTGCCTGACAGTGGGGAATCTGAGCTCAACGCCCAGTAACATGGTTACTGTTGTTGTTAGTTTTAGATTTATTTGGTATGTGTAGATGAGTGCTTCACCTGCATATCTATCTATACACTACATTTGCCTAAGGACCACAAGGGCCAGAAATGGGTGTCAGATACCCACACTCCATGGGAGACCAGCGTACAGAGACCTGTCAGGCGAGATCCTCAGACCTCAAAGACCTGTCAGGGAAAACTCATAACTGAGATCTCTCTGTGGGGTGGTGTTCACTAAAACCTTCCCCATAGGAGTACAAATTGCAGCATACTGTGTGCGACAGCAAAAACAAGGCACTCTCAGAGTCTCAGGTGACCAGCTGATCACGTGCTCACACTAAGTTTTTAAACAACAACCTTGTAAGTAAACGTGACTTTGGATTTAGACTTCCTATTACTCTTTTAAAAACAAAACAAGGTTTCACTATGTAGCACTTGTAGCCTCAAACTCACAGGAATGCTCCTGCCTCCCAGTCCCTATTTACCCTTTGAAGAAACTCCACTTTTGGGTTCATGGAGTAAACTCTTCATGTCTTTAAATATCAGGGACTGAAGCAAATCCATGTAACTAATTTGTTTGTCCTGACAGTTGCATTTTGTATAGGGTTCTAAAAGTGCCTGGTAACTAAGTTACATACATGACTAAGATCATTTGTAGGGTAGTTTTCTTTACCTTTTGAGGGTACCTGAGTGAAATTCATTTTGGCCATCTTTTCCAGATTTTATATCATTATCATGTTTTTCAAGACAGGGTTTCTCTGTGTAGCTTTGGAGCCTATCCTGAAGCTGGCTGTGTAGACCAGGCTGGCTTTGAACTCACAGAACTCTGCCTGCCTCTGCTTCTCGAGTACTAGGATTAAAGGTGTTTGTCACCACAGCCTGGCTTGGGTGGGATTCTCAACTTGTCAATGCCTTTATTCCTCCAAAAAATTGAGTTAATAATACTTGTCCATATTGTAGTGAAACAGTGTCACATCTAGGATTTGCCTCCAAAGGGAAAGGGCTGAGTATGTGGCTTTGTGGCAGATTACTTGCTTTACATGTATGACAAAAAAACAATCATTAAAAATAAAGCAATTCAAGGAGGAAAGGAGATAGGAAATAGAAAAAACAAGATTGATACAATGTTACTATGTTTTTACTGTGTGTGTGTGTGTGTGTGTGTGTGTGTGTGTGTGTGTGTGTATGTGTGTGTGTAGGTGGGTACATGTGTGATGGGAATTGAATGGAGGGCCTCATGGATGTTGAGCATGTGTCCTACAGTTAAGCTGTTCCCCTAGACCTTAATTTTGTAACTGATTACATAGGTTCATTAATATGCTCCTCTCTACCTTCTTGCATACAGAAATGTCCAAAATAATAACTAAAAATAACTTTAGTAACACCTGGCCCTGCTGAACACATTAAATAAAAAACCACACTAACTTCAAACTGTCCTCTCAGGGTGCCTTCATTCCTTGGAGACGGCTGCATCATAAATAAGACTTTTGTATTACTATTCTGTGGCCAAAAATGATTGCATCACACCTTGAGGGATTGTTGACAAGGAGACAGAAAATAGATTAGAACCCTGGGGAAGAACGGCTGCAAAGAACGAAGATAAAGCTTTCAAACAGGGGCTGCTATGCAGGGGATTTGCTTTTAACATGAGGAATGGGAACCCCATCTGGGCTCATTGGTGATGAAGGACATAAACTCCAAATATATCAAAGATATGTTGCCTCCTAGCTGACAATTTATTTCTGGAGTTCCATGTGTATAGCATTTCTAGTCCAACAAATGATAAATAATACCTTTTTATTTATAAATCAGTGGCTCCCAGGCAGGTACACACATTGAATACAAAGAGGCCCCTGAGGAGGTGGCTAATCCCCACCATCTTGAACAAGGAGGTAGATCTGCTGAGTACACAGATTTGGGTGCCAGTGAGAGAATCCAGTACTCATAGGATACTGTGACTGTCAGAGCACAGACCTTGTGACAAGTGCAATGAGTGGTCTAGACTGGACGAGTATTGCTATGCATTTTGAAACTATGTGTCCACCATTTCAAAATTGAGATCTATTGAGGCTCAACAGTTAAGAGCACTTTACTTGTTACAGAGGACCTGGCTTCAGCTCCCAGAACTCATCTGGAGGTTCACAGCCATTCATAACTCCAGTTCCAGGAGATCCAACCCCCTTTTATGACCTTTGAGGGTACCAGACACACATGTGGTGTGTATACAGACATGCAGGCAAAACACCCATACACATAAAAATCTAAAAAAAGAAAGTGTTCTAAGTCAGGACTGATTCCTGTGAGATGGCTCAGCAGATAAAGGTTTCTACCACCAAACCCGATGACTAGAGTTTGATCCCTAGAACCCACATAGCAGGAGGAGGAAGTGGACTCTTGTGGGCTGTTTTTTTTTATTCCCACATGTGCATCATGGTGCATGAACCCCTTACACAACAAAAATAAAGAAGCAAATAAATGTAAAGATGACTAGCAACCACCCCTTGCCTGTGCTTTCTGATGGGTGTGTGATTGTGACTATGTTATTATTGGTGTCTGAATCCCCTACACTTTCTATGATAAGTGTGTCTTGAGTCTATTATAATACTGCCCTGAGAAAGGAAAAGACTCCATCACTCTACCGGAAGCCTTCTCTCCCTGCAGGACTTACAGATATAGTGATCTACAAACACAGGGAACCTTCTAGAGAGTGGGTACACCAAGTCCAGCACTCTACTGTGACAAACCATAGAACTATTCCACCACACAATGATCATGAAGAAAAGAGAAACACATCTTTCTGAGACTGAAAAAAGAAAATATGCCAAATTATCCTCCAGTTCTGGCATATAAGGCGCTGAGTTCACCTCTTGGTGAAGAAAGTCAGCCATTGGCAGAACCAGGAGGTAGAGGATTGGAGAGAGGACACTGTGTGTGCCTGATAAGAGGGAGCTTGTGTGCATTTACATGGGGGAGACTCTCCATCACTTGCAGAAGGGCATTCTCCTGTGTATGAACTCAAGATTATAAGGATATGTTCAAAAAGATGGCATCCAGAGGTAGAGTTCGGTCTCTACATGTTCTTCCAAAGAGCTTTAGTTCAGATGAAACACAGGATCAATTAAATCCTTTAAAGGGGCAGCAGCTTTGCCCTAAGTATAAGAGTCTGGCCTAAAAGTATCTGGTCAGGGGCTAGAGAGATGGCTCAGAGGTTAAGAGTACTGGCTGCTTTTCCAGAGGTCCTGAGTTCAATTCCCAGTAACCACATGGTTGCTCACAACCATGATCTAGTGAGATCTGTGCCCTCTTCTGGTGTGCAGGCATACATTAAACGCAGAATGAACACTGTGTACATAATAAATAATTATTTTAAATGTCTGTCTGGTGGCCTCGTTGGATGCCAGCAGCCCCATTTCATTTTGTTTTGTTTCTAGACAGCATTTCACTAAGTAGCCCAGGCTGGCCTCCAATTCTCAATCCTCTTGCCTCAGCTTCTAAAGAGCTGGGATTCCAGGAATGAGACATCACAACCAGCTTTCCAATTTAAAAGAAAGTTATAAAATGCCTTCTTCCCATCACAAAAATAAGCAAGCAAGCCAACTCTGTAAATCCATACACAGGAGAGTCTTTGACCAATCAGGATCTCCAGTGAGCAGGATGAAGGGTTTGAACTTGTCTTTTTTACAAAACCCTTTGGGGATAATGATGGTAAGGACATGCCTAGGGAGAAGTGACAAATGCTACTTGAAAGACTTTGGAAACTTTTTTAAATGTTTTTCTTTAATTTTAAGATTTATTTATTTTATGTATGAGATCATTATCTGTATGTATGACTTTATGCCAGAGGAGGGTATCAGATCCCGTTACAGATGGTTGTGAGCTACCATGTGGGTGGTGGAAATTGAACTCAGAACCTCTAGAAGAGCAGTTGGTGCTCTTAACCACTGAGCCATCTCCCCAACCCCATTTTGGAAACTTTTATGAATGCTTAATGGGCACTAAACTAATTATGTATTATTTCCAATCAGTTGTTAATGTTAAGTCTTCTAAAGATCTTTATTGGTTAAGGCTTTGTGGTCCTAAAGCCAGGCATGGAGGCACAAATCTTTAATACCAGTGCTTGGGAGGCAGAGGGAAGATGATCTCTGAGTTTGGGGGCAGCCTGGTCTACAAAGAGAGTTCTAGGACAGCCAGGGATATAGAATGAGATCTCATCTCCAAACAAACAAGACTTCATGGTCCTTGCTCATACAGAATGGTGCAAGAAGTCAGTTATTTATAGGACACCAGTATATGTCACCCTGAATACACCTCACGAGCATAAACAGGTAATTCAGAGACTAGTAGACACCAGAGACACTCAGGATAGTGGAGGGAGGGAAAGGCATCTTGTATAAGAAGTCTTCTTCTCTCTCCCCATGTCTCTCGAGAGATTTAAATCTGCATCATAATTCTTGAGTTGGTCACTTGGTTTTCCCATACAGGGTCATCTTATCAGAGCCTGCCTTCCCTGGGCTTTAGAGAACTTGTTTAAGCCACCTCTGGGGTCCCTCACCCCTGAATTTCTTCCTCATACACTAGGAGCTATACAGATTACACTTCTGCATGCCTTTCTTTTGTTATGTCTTTTCTAACAGGGACCCCAGAAAATACCTGAAAAGGAAGGAGGAAGAGGCTGCTTTTTCCTTCCTGCACAGTGATCATGAAGAATATTTCTGGTGTTGGGGATGGGGGCAGTGCCTGGGAGCTGGCCTTGAACTTGTTCTCTGTAGAGCAGGCTGCATCCTGAGGCTTCTGCTGTAGACTTCTGAGTACATTCTGACTTGTGTTCACTCCACTCATTAAGTTCCCACTGATACTGCCAGATACATGCATGCACATGCGCGTGCACACACACACACACACACACACACACACACACACACACACACACACACAAAGCCCTCAATGCGTACATGAATAATGTGTGGAAGGGGGCCAAGGATGAGGGCAGCCTGCTCTCCTAGGTGGGAAGCCAGCAAAGCAGCACTATGGGCGCTGAGGAACCCCACCCACAAGGCCACCCTCTTTGTCTTCACTGGCTCTGTGTTGGGGAAGCAGAAACTTTGTATTTGGATGTCACTGGGTATCAAATGGTAACTCTTCACTTTGGCATGATGAGAAAAACAGGTAGGAACAAGTGGCCAATAAAGGAAGGATTTTCTTTGAGCTTGACAAGTCTTTTCGTGGATTAACTCTGCAGGTCCAGTATTAGTCTTACCTTGCTCCACACATCTCAGTTGTTCATGTGAAGTCTCTTCAGATATGCCACTTGAGTCTGCAGAGACCAGCCACAGCCAGGTGACCACTATCCCTCCCACCTTCCCCTCTTCTTCTCTTCAATCCTCAATCAGGCTGAGGGGGACAAGGTCCTCTCCAGGACACAGTGTCTGACCCCTGCTGCCTGTGTGGGCAGAAAGGAAAGTGCCTTGGTGACACTGCTGCCTGCAGATGGAAGCAGCATGACAGGGATTCAAAAGCACCTTTCCTGGGTGGTTTGTCCTACAGCTTGCCTCTAGCAGCCCGCAGCAAATGGCCAGCCAGGACCACAGCCATCCAGAACTGTCCTTGTCTGTCCACAGTGGGGGACAAGACGGTGGTGTGAGATGTCAGTGAAGCATATGAGAGTCCAAGCAGAGACAGGAAGGGTTTAGAATGGCAGCATTTTTCTGAGAAGCATAATGTGTGGGCTGGAGACATCTATCCATCACACACACACACACACACACACACACACACACACACACACACACATCTACACATCCATCCATACACTCACCCACCCATCCATCTGTCCTTCCTTCCTTTCTTCTTTCTCGGGTTTATTTCAAGGAACTTGGGGCTGTTAAGTGTGAGGTCTGCAGGTGCAGTGAAGTTCGAGTTTCCCTCTATAGTTTTGCAAACTGAGTGTGCTGAAATTGATAGCAGACAGAACAGTGGGAGAAAAATGGACAGATTTATTAAAATGCACATGTGCACAGAAGCCATACAAAACCTGAAAATCAGAGAAGGGCCAGATGGTTGGAGCTTAAGCACCTTTCCTTACTGGGTGAGGGAAGAGGGAATGAGTGGAGAGCATTTCAGAGAGAGGGAGGGCAGGCCCAGTGATTTGTAGAAAAATGAATTGGCCTGAAGGATACACGGAGGCTTGGCACAAAGTGCTCTGGGCTCTGGGGAAGGTGGTGACAAGTTGTGAAAAAGCAGGTGGCAGGCTGCATTGGAGCAAAGGCGGTCTTACATGAGTGAAGCCTTGGAAAGAAGGCATGCACTGTGTAAATGCCTGGTGGAGTCTTTCCTTTGTTGCCCCCTCATTCCTGACTGTCCTTATCATATAGAAGTGAACTTACCATTCAGAGACATCAGAGAACACAGTTCCTACCTCAGCAACTCCGCTCCAGCTTCTTGCCTTCCTTGTTGTGAGTTTGTGAGTTCATCTTCCCTGCTAATGGGGTTCAGGGGGAGTCCAAGTCAGTTGTACTGCTCTTGGAGAAAAAAAACAAAAAACAAAACAAAACAAAACAAAACAAAACAAAAAAAACTCCTCAATCAGGCAAGAGACTTCAGAGAGAGCCATGCCCATACTCAGGGCAGGACCTGAGATCAAGAAGCCAATCATCCAAGGTAGTTTCTCAGACCTGATTTCCTTTGGTTCTGAGTGCTCTGCAAGCCGCGAAATGCACTTTGGGAGATTGTTTTGCAATGATGAACACCAGAGTAGACAGCTGCCTGGCTAGCGCCTAGGCTGTCTCTGGAGACTGAGGCCACATGGAGGCAGAATCCCTTCCTTTTTGGGCTCTATCATCTCTCTTAAGGTATTAAATCAAGGGACGGAGCCTGGGCCACATCATGAAGGGTTAGCTGCTTTACCCAAGTATGATGTCAATGTCATTGCACCTGAACTTGCTCTCATAAAAACAGGTCATCTCCTTGACAGCTTACCAATAAGACAGCAACAAAAACCTCTCCTGCTGGTGCTATCTGTTGCCATCACATACTTGCTGGTTTGTTTGCTTTTTTTTAAGCTCTCATGACACATACCTGTGATCCTAGGTAGGATGCTGAGGCAGGAGAGTCAGATTATTGTCAGTTTCTTATTTTCTTTTTTCAGGCTCAGTTTTTTTTCCTCTATTCCTCCCTCTCTTATTTCTCCTCCCTCCTCCCTCCCCTCCCACCCTTTCTTCCTTCCTTCCTTCCTCTCCCTCTCTTCTCTTTTTCCTCTCTTCCTCCCAATTTTCCTTCATCCCTTCCAGACTTTTTCAGTGTTAGAAGTAGAACCCAGGGTTCCTGTGCATGCTGGACAATAAGCTGCATCCCAAGGCCTGCTGGGTTTATTTTTATGGACTACTCTTTTTGTTTAGTTTGTTTTGTTCTTTTGTTGTTTGTTTTGAGACAGGGTTTCTCTGTGTTACCCTGGCTGTCCTGGAACTCTGTAGACCAGGTTGGCCTCAAACTCAGAGATTCCCCTGCCTCTGCCTCCCAATGCTGGTATTAAAGGTGTGCACTACCATTGGATACTCTTTTTATTTGAAAGAACAACTAATTGATACATCCTAGCTATCCCAGACTTGAGTGTTGGGAACTAGGGAGAAAGGCTCTGAACTCAGGTCTCCATGCTTGTGCACTTGCTACTCCTGGGCAGATGATTTCTTTAAAATAAGCAATAAAATCAGACCCAGAGTACACCCCACCTCAAGGCCCCAGCTGCTCAGTGAGCACAGAAGTTCACACCCAGACTGAAAACATGCTGGGCCTGTGACTTCAACCATGGACAATGCTAGTTAGCCCTTTGGCTGTGAGAAATAAAAACTGAAATTGCAAGCAAAAGCTGAAATCCTGGAGAACTTATATCTGTGACGTGAACTTGATCACTTTCTGTTGTTGACTCTGAGGAAGGAGGCAGAACCACTAACATCCAGGGTTTTGTTTAATTTAGTGAAAATGGCCAACATTTGGTGCATCTGCACAATCTGTGACCAGATGCTTTCCAAATGGCCTTGTGGCAGAATCCCATGTGGGTAATGTGTCTATTGGTCAAGCCCAAGCAGCAGTGGCTTTTAGTTTATCGACATGGCATCCATGACTGTACCTAAATCTACTGCCAATGGCCCAGCCTTGTCAGAAACAGCCACATGGAGTTTGGCAGAACTTCATGTCATCTCAAAGGCTACCTAAATCCTCCTTTGCAACCCGGCTTCAGAGCTGTCTTCAAGGCCTCATTCTTCATGCACATCAGCCAGAGTTATAAATCACCAATTGCTGAATGCGGAAGCAGATAGGGGCAATCTGGCTGTCCTCCATTAAGCCAGATGTTGAAGGAATTTGCCAAAATGTTAAACAATGTCACCCTCCTTGTTGTCTGTTCTTTGTTTGGGGAAATCTTTTCTTAAATGTTTAGGTTATCAAAAGTGGCACAGACTAGGTTTTTAAAATTTTTTTGTTGTTGTTTTATTTTGTTTTTAGTTCTGTTCAGTTTTTGGGAGTGTATGCTTGCATGAGCCGGAAGCTAGCTAGCCAGGGAAAGAGACAGCTCAGGCTCCAGCCCAGAGTGTTCAGTAGTATAAACAAACAGTCCTATCCCAAACTCTGGGGAATTTAGTCTTCTTAACTGTTTAGGAAATTCCATATCATCAGGAGGTGAAGTGGGGTAGACAGAAAGTGTAGCAGCAAACTAGAATCAAATTGATCTTAGAAATCAGTGACATTGCTTCATACCCACCAAGAGAGAGAGGAAGAAGGGGGGAGGGAGGATGGTGGGGAGAGAGATAAATGCTGGGAGGAAGTGGAGAGACTAAGAAAGAGCCCTTGTGTGCAGCTGGTGGCAGACACAAGACTGCACAGCTGCCGTGGAAAACAAGGTGTCCGCTGCTCCAGAGATTAAACATGGATTTATGAAACAGGGTGTGGTGACACACACCTGCCATGGAGCTGGATGCAGGGCCAATCTCAGCTACATGATAAATTCAAGACCAGCCTGGGATGCATGTGACCTTATTTAAAGAATGCAAACAGACAATCACAAAAGGGCTAGAGAGCTAGCATGCTCTGCTCTTCCACAAGACCTGAGTTTGGTTCCTAACACCCATATCAAGTGGCTCACAACCTCCAGGGAGAACTTTCTTGGATCCCTGCACTCATGTGCACATCCCCCATACACATATACATAATTCAAAACAAAGTCTTTTTTTGAAAGCTCTTAAAATGGGATCCAGCAATTCCACACTTTCAGTTTTGAGGCTGATACCCCAAAAGTTGAAAGCAGGACTTCAAGAGTGCTTTGCACACCCATGTGCAGAGAAGCCCTATTCTCATTTGCAAAAATTTGGAAGCAACACAAATACTCCAAGGCTGACGGAGTGGACTAATACATTGGGATCCACACGCATAATGGGATAGGCTTCAGCCTTGGATGGGGATAGCCTTCAGTCTTCAAAGGAAGGGAATCCTGCATTTGCTACAGTGTGGGAAAGAAGCCAGGGGGCTTTGTGAGATGTTTAAAATGGATCAATCTTCATAGCAAACAAGAGAAGAAACCTTGACTCGGCATGTTGGCTCCTTTGTCAGACTGAGCTGGGCACAGCTGAGCTGACCTGTCCCCAGCCCCACACTGGGCAGGATAGAGAGCTTGTCCCTGTGGGAAGACATTTGTATTTACTTCCCTGGTTTCATTGAAAACATATTTCACAGTGCTGGGGCTGCAGGGTCATCTCTGTAATTTCAACATTAGGGAGACTGGAGCAGAAAGATTGCCAAGTTGAAGGCTATCCTGGACCACATAGCAAGACTGTGACTCAGACAGGACAAAACAACACTTTACAAAGTGTTGGCATCCCTCGAATCTGTGGATCTAATTTGGAAGCAGACCCATTCTGAAAAAAACAAAACAAAACACAACCCTCCCCCCCAAATTGAAGCTATAGCTGGCCACACAAGTTGCTGTTGCTTGCAAGAAAGCAGAGTGGGTGGCCACAGCACGGTGCAGCATGGTCACTTGTGACCTAGGGGACTGGGTCTGTCTAACCCACAGTGTAACTACCCTGCCTCCACACTGAGCAGCATGGGTATTACTAGCTAGCTTCTGGTCCTGCATCGCTGGGGCCTATGTAACTCTAGGGCTGTATGATGCTGAGCTATGAGCATAGCTGTTCTGGGACAGGCCATGGGACAAAGACTGGATCTAGAATTCATCCAAAGTTTCAAGCTGTCAGAGTAAAACCAGGAACCATAGAAGCCAGAACCTTGTAGCCTTTCTGCTTACACTCTCAGGGAACATGCCTTGCCAGCAGGTAAGGTCTGACACCTCTGGATGACCCCTCAGCAAACATGTTAGAGAGAAGAAAGTTTTTAAGTTTCCATGTGGGTCAGTGGTTACCATCACATGATCACTGAGATTATCAACATATCAACGTAAGAAGAAAGAAGGTTTATAGTTTTGAGAGTTCAGACCCATGGTCTATTGACCCTGTAGCACTGGGCCTGAGGCAAGGCAGCACATTAATGTAAGAGACTGCTAGAGGAAGCTACTCACACAGCATTCAAGGAAGCAAAACAGAAACAGGACTGGGTTCCCAATATACCCCTTAAGGGCAGGCCTCCAGTGAGCTGATGCCTCCCTCTAGGTTCTACCTTAATATTAAGGGCCCCGGCACCTCTCATAACACCACAGGCTGGTGACCAAGCCTTTGATGCACGCACAGCCTTCTGAGGACTGTTCTCCAAACTGTAGCAGTTACTCTATAAGCCATGTCACTCTGGTGCCAGGGTCTGAGCCCACCACATGGACAGCCTTTAACCAGTCTTGAGGGCTGTGGAATCCTGCTGAATGGAGTATGGGGGCTGGGGGTGGGAAATGGACATGTGATGGAATCCTCATGAAGCAAGGACCTGGTACCCCATGAACAGCTGTTTCCGGATTGGAATTCCCTCATGCCTCGTGTCCTGCTTTCCCAATTGTGTGGGTTGAATTGTGCTTGGTGCAGAGTGCACAACATAACAAAACAACCTGACTGGTCTCTCCTCCACTGCAGAGCACATCTGTGATCTTAACCTGGTGGGTTTCTCCCCACACACTAATTCCCAGGTGGGAGATTCAATCAATGCTAGCTTCACCTGGAACATCAGATACTACAGGCCAAGACGGGACCCCACTTCAGACAGGAGCTTCAGGTCCTGGCTGGAGTAGGTGTTTTTGGTAGGTTCACTATAAACTGGAGGGTTTCATGCCTTGAATTTGAATTCCTCTGGGCATATTTTGTCATTTGCTAGAATTGTTCACAGAGCTCAGAAAGACGTTTTACTTAATCTTTTTATTTTAAAGGGGACAACTTAGGACCAACTAGGTGCCGGAGGTTCTGAGGTACAGGGAAAGGGCATGGGCTCCCAAGTTCTCAGGGGTCACTACCCTCCACAGCACCCATACCTCGAAGTTCTCGGAATCCCAGAGTTCCTCTCTGTTTGTTGCTTTTCTGTTGCTTTGATAAGACACCACTGTAGTGCCTGCCCTACCATCTATTCCACGAATCAGGCAAAGGCCTAGAGATTGAAGTGAAGAGACAAGATAACAGGTCATTAGTTCAATGGCAATGTTGGAATGCAGAATGCTGTTTATTGAAGGGATGGAAAGGGATTAAATACTGATTTACAGCACAGTGGAAAATAACAGGATTTTTAGGCTTAGCTCCTCCCTACGAGGTGTGTGTTATCACGAGGTGTGTGTTATCACGAGGTGTGTTATCAAAACGGGAAGGGTACCAAGAGCTTTGGGGCAAGGAGTTCCGGCCAACATCTTCAGGCTTGCTCAAAGTGCCTTTGGGGTCCATGCAGGGCTCCACACACCACGAGTAAGGCACCTTACAGAAGGAAGAGTTTATTTGGGATTACAGTTCCAGAGGATGAGTCCATTACAGTGGGAAGAGCATGGCAGTAAGCAGCAGGTATGCATGGTGGCTACAACAGGAAGCCGAGAGCTCTCACATCTTTAAACACAAGCACAAAGTTGAGAGGGGTAAGGGGAACCCACATGAGTTTTTTTTAATCTCACCCCTGCCTCCGGTGATGTATTTTCTCTAGCTGCAACATACCTCTTTAACCTCCACAAACAGAACCATACCATGTTTAGGAGACCAAATATTCAAAAGCCTGAGACTATGTGGGACATCTCATTGAAATCACATTTCTTTCTCAGGGGAAAGGGGAGGGAGGAGACTGGCCTCCAGGAAAAGGAGAAGGTGGAGGGTGGCAGGGACAGATAGACAGACAGAGGGAAAGAGAGATGGGAGGTGGGCAGAACCCTTTTAAAAGGGAATATGTTCCCTTTTAAGTAGGCACAGGAGGTGCTCTTAGTGGCAGCAGCTGAAGGCATATCCTGTCAAAACTCCAAAGGCAGGCCAGTACAAATGCCTAAATACTAACATTTAGGACCCATAGAGATGGTAAAGTGCTAGCAACACCATCGTGAGGGTCTGGCTTTGATCATGTGAAAAGTCAGGGAGGCTTTACTCACCTATAATCCCAGAGCTAGGAAGGTAGAGATGGGATCCTTGAGACTTGCTGGCCAGCCCATCTAACTGAATGGGCAGGAATGTATAGGTTCAGTGAGAGGCTTTGTCTTAAAAAAATAAGGTAGAAAATAACTAAGGAAGACAGTCAATGTTGAGCCTTGGTCTACACACACACACACACACACACACACACACACACACACACACAGACACGTGCACCCTAACACATATGCTCATATAATACACACTGCACACATAAAAGATAAAATTAAAACAGAAAAACAACTCCAGTGGAATCTATACATCCTAATTGATTGGTTGAGTTTTGTCTTTGTTTTTCATTTTTTTAGAGACAGTGCCTCATTTAGGTCTAGCTGGCCTGGAACTTGCTATGTAGCCAAGGATGTTCTTGAACTCTGGTCCTCCTGCCTCCACTTCCACAAGTGCTAGGATTACAGATACAAAACACCAAGCCTTAGTTGATTTTGAGATGCAGGTGTGTGTTCATAAATTACTCAGGCTGGCTCTAAACTCCCAATCCTCCAGACTTAGCCTCCCGAGTATCTGGGATTACTGGTACCCTATACACATTCATCATAACTCTGCTCCCAGACCCCCAGAACCCTTAAGGACACTCAGAGTCCTCCTCTAGTCTACATGGAACAGCAGGGCTGGCTGTGTCCATCTGACTGTTGCTGACTCCTTGCACTGGGCTGATATGCACACTGAAGCTTTGGTGATCAGGATCCATATCCTTTTTCTGTGAGGTCCCCTGCAAGCCTGAGCCCTGGCTGGGCCAGAGTGGGAGCTCAATCCCTCAAGTTGCTGCCTTTGTTAATTTTGCCCTTTCTGTGCATTTGCATGAAACACCAATCTGGCTCCATCCCAGCTGATGAAACCATGGAAAGCAAGTCAATAAGTAATGGCCCTTAGTGGTCTCTGCTTCAGTTCCTGCCTTGACTTTCCCCGATGACAGTCCATAATGTGGAAATAAGTGCTTTCCTCTCCCAGGTGTTTTGGTCAGTGCTTTGCAACAGTGACAGCAAGCAAACCAGGACACCTTTCCTGATCGCTTGAAATTCTTGTTATCTTTTTGCCTTTTGAGACATGGCCCCACGTATTCCATGCTGGCCAGGAATCCAGTATGTAGCCAACGGTGGCTTTGAACTTCTGATCCCCCTGCTTCTACCTCAAGAGCTGGGATGGCAGGCATCTCAATCAACTGAGTGATACATCTTCAGCGCCCCAAAACTCACTTCTCTTCAGCCTTTATTGCTGTTATTGTGGGTATGTGTAAATGTGTATGCACACCACACATATGTGTTAGTTTGTTTCCTGTTTCCATATGGGTTCCACGGACTGGACTGTATCTACAAAAAGTGTGACGCTCTTGCTTCTCCGTGTCTGTGGAGCCTTGAGGACACAGGGCGAGTCCTCTAAGCTGTGAATGCTGGGTCTACCTCAGGCCCCTTGCAGCCACCAGCCACCGTGTACAAGGTTCCTCCTGAGGAGTGTGGAGTCAGCAGAACCGCTTTCTTTAAGCTGTGTGTGGATACAAAGCAATGATCACACACACAGGTGACCACTGCTTAATAAAATAAATGAACCTAGACAAGCCTAGACTGAGGGCCTCCATCTCTCTGTCTTTAAATCTTTCAGTAAGGCCCCAGAACCCGTCGGGTACACTGCTGCAGAAGACCTGGTTAGGCAGAGCTGCAACTAGAGACATTTTCCAGTCCTCCTGGAGTTCAGGTCCACTTGAGTCCCCTGGGAGGGAGGTCGAGCGGACTAGTGAGCAGTCGGTATCCACTTCCCAGACATCACGGTCAGTGTGTGGCGGAGCGCTGAGGAGACAGCACCTTGGGCCAGTCCCAGGGCAGACACCACAGGCACTGAGTCCTTAAAGATACACTACCCGCTGACCCCCACGCCTACCCCAGCTCCAGAATATGGATTGCTAGGTGCCACACAGACAGAGAAGGATTGGAGTCGCAGATCTTCAGATGGTACAGCCCGTACTCCCTGCCAGGGTTGAAGATGGTTCCAACCGGCTCGGCAAACCTCTCTCCAAAAGCGGGGGCGGGCGCAGAGGGGGCGTGGCCTACAACGATATGGGCCACGCCTTCATTGCATAGCCATGAGATGGTAAGCTCTGCCTCTGGGGCGGGGCAGGCAGCTACTGGCGGTGGGGCAGAGCCGTTGGGTGGGGCCCAGCTGAAGGAGCGCGGCGGGGCGGGACCGGTCGCTGCCCCGCCCATCCTGGGCCCGCCCCGCCCCCTGCCTCGCCCCCGCCCGCCGCCGCCCCGCCCTGTGCCCGCCGCCGCGCTGGGCGGGGGCGGGGCCCGGGCCTGCAGGCCCCGCCCCCGCGGTGAATATTGATGCGGCGCGCGTCGGCGTCGCCCTCCTCCCATTGAGCGAGGCTGTGTCGCGTGGCCCAGCGTCGGCGTGACGGTTGGACGCGGGCGCGGCACTGCGGGTCCCGATTGCTGCAGCCGCTTGTCAGTGTGATGAAGATTGGCACCCAGGTAAGCTGTCACTCAACCGCTCCGCCGCCGCCGCCGCTCTCGCCGCCGCCGTCCCTATCAATCACACCGGCCGAGGCCGCCGCTGCGGCCGCCTCCGCCGCTGCCTCTTCCGCCGCGGGCCGGGCGGGTGGTCGGGCGGGCGGTGCCCGGGGCCGTACTTGACCCGCGCCCGGGGCGGGGGCGGGGGCGGGGGAGGGGAGCGCCGATGGGGGAGGGGGCGCCGCTGCGGCCGCGGCGCGGGGGCGCGCCCGGCTTGTTTTCCTGTATGGGTTCAGGGGCGCGGAAATTTCTGGAAGGCGGCTGGGCCTCCGCGCTGGGCCCGCTCGAGGCGCGCGCCTAACCGTCGCTCACGGAGCGCGGCGCGCGGGCGGCGGGGGCGCGCGGGCTGGCGGGGGCGCGCGGGCCGAGGGCAGGGGGCGGCGAGACAGGAAGATGGCGGCGGGGTCCGCGGCCCTGAGGGGCGGCCCGAGCCAGCGTGGGGCTCCCCGCGGGAGTCCGCGGGCGGTGACAGCGTGTCGCGCGTGTCCACGGCCCATCGGGAATAGCTTCGTAGGGAGCGCTCGCCCCGCTGTTTCTGCTCCGTGTGTTACTGCGAAGGGAAGCGGTGCAGATGAGGACGGAGCCCGCCGACCCCGGGGCTCCGGGCTCCGGGCACCGGGCTCCAGGCTCCAGGCTCCGGGCTCTTCGCTACTCCCGGCCGCGGCCTTGCGCAGCCGGTCCCGCCACGCCACTCGGGAGCGGCCCGCTGGGCCAAGTTTGAACGCACGCCTGGGGATTCTGGATAGCTGAGACATTGGTGTCGGCCTCGCCACGGAAGCTTCTTCCAGAAGTGACTGTGTTTTTTGTATTTTGTTTGTTGTTTTCTTTTTTAATGTGGGTACTTTCCACTAAAGGATGGAAGAACCCGCCCGTTAGCAGGCCTCCTGTCATGGCATTAGAAAATGAGCTTTCTTTAAATACTCCGAGGAAGGATTTGACTGAGGCGGGAACGCGATGCCAGCACATTTGGTTGCTTAGGTGGGGTCCAGGTGATGCAGGAGTCGCCAGACCCTCTAAGCCTGGAGCCTGTGCGAGTGGAGGAGCATCCTGCTGCAATAACAGCGTTGAGTCTTAAGATTCACCATTGTGTTAGGTGCCACTGAAGTTCACGGTTTCTCCTGGCAAACTTTGTCACCAGGGCACCAGGAATGGAGGTGCCTTAATAAGAGTTCCTTGTGCTTCAGAATTGAGAAAGCATGGCTGGAAGGATAGCTCGTTCCCCACAGTCTCTGAGTCAGGTTGCAGCAGGTTTACGTTATGATTAGTTCCGTTTCTTTGGTCTTGTAGCCTAACTTTAGGAAAGTCCTAATTGTGAATTGTGGAAACAAAGTCACTACAGGAGTATAACATTCAGTTACAAGCTTGATTTTGGTCGGTTATTGTTAAAACTAGAATTGTTGAGAGGAAAAGAAGTTTGCCAAAGTTCCAAGTGTGGATCCAGGAGCTGTAACTTTTCCCAGAGTCAAACAGAGAACTAGCTGTATTGAAATGGCTATCAAAAGTATCGGATCAAAGTGGAGAGGGTCTCCTTGGAGCCCTGGATTAGCTTAGCTCACTGTGCAGCCAGGCTGAGCAGAACTCTCCAAGTCTGGGAATGTAGTGAGGTGTCTGTGAGCAGGTGCTTTGTGGACATAAGCTCACACTGTCCATACTAGATCTTCTGATCTACTGTCTGCCTTCTCCTCGAAGAGCTGGAGCATACCTGGGAGCTACTGCAGATATTTTTGGTTTTGTTTTCATAAGATTCAGATACTTAGTTTAAAAGGTCCTCATTAGAAACCAGTGTACATTCAGCTGTCTTTGTTAGGAATATGGATGGATGTATACACACCCTTTCCCCCTCCCCCCATTTGGTGGCAGAGGTGACAAGGAATTCTAGTAATAAAACGAGGACTTGATGTCCTGATGTAGTGGTGTGGCCTCCTAGTAGTTGAGGGTAAGGATTAGCCATGTTGAATCCATGTGTCTTAAGTTCTGTTCAGATCTTAGTAAAGTTAAGTATGCTGTGTATACAAAAAGTTGATGGTGGAGATAGGTAGCATGAACAAAGTCTGGGCAGGATGGTCATTTGGTGCAAAGCAGCCACAGGTTTGGCCACAAAGGCTGCTAAGTGTTATATTACCAAGAGGATGCCAGGTGGCTAGCTTGCTGCAGCCCCTTGTTCATTTTGTCAGCCCCTGATATTCAGCTATTGTTTCTGGAAATTTTCTGCAGAAGGCAGTCAATGTAGTGGTTGG
This sequence comes from Cricetiscus sungorus, assembly GCA_030556225.1. Lineage (NCBI taxonomy): Eukaryota > Metazoa > Chordata > Mammalia > Rodentia > Cricetidae > Cricetiscus > Cricetiscus sungorus. The sequence continues at coordinate 54,541,595 of JANBXA010000600.1, forward strand.
CCTGTGGTTGAAAAGTTCTGTTTCTGTGGTTCTTAGGACATGCCTCGGGAGCATGGGAAGAGGGTGGAGCAACTTCTAACTCCAAGTATTTTCAGGGAGCTGTGAGATTGAGGAAGAACAGCTGTAGTATATTTAGAATCTTGAAAACCACTAGGTAGGGGTGTAGCTCATTGATAGAGCTCTTGCTTTACATGGCCCTGAAGTGGATTTGGAACATCCCTACCCCAGATGTTTTATTGTCTTGGGCTTTTATCAGGAATGATAGAGTGTGGTCATCCTGCTGTGTCAAGCCACAGGCCCTTCTTCCCTCTTGAGGAGAGATGAGTGTGGATTGTCAGTGCTCTGTGTGTAAGGTAATTTCTGCTCAGGGTAACCTTGTCATCTTGAAGGCCTGTATAAGTTGTTTGGCCCACCCTCTAGTAGAGTAACTCAGGTGCTCAGTAGGATGAGACAACCAGAGTCTAGTGGGCTCTCTCTGTAATCACCATGTTGTCTGGTCCTCACCCAGCTCTGTCTCACATTCTCTCAGTCCCCACCTCTGTCTCCTTCATCCTCTTCCCTTTTGTTAGCCATGGACCTGAGACTTCTGAGCTTTTTCTTATACATCACCTTCTGTACACTGACCTCTGGGCTGGCAGGCTGCCTTTGTAAACGTTAAACTCTTTCTTCCCAGCAATCACATTTTACTTTCTGTGTGCATGAAGGTGCCAATTTAGGTATCCCATATAAATGGAATAATATATTTACCTTTTTGTGATTGGCTTATTTAACTTAATAAAATTTTATCAATACTTTAGCTTGTGCCAGCATTTCCATATTTTTAAGCCTAATAAAGTTCCATCCTATATATGTCCTGCATTTTGTTCATCCATTCGTTGCTGAACACTTCATTCCTCCCACCTTTTGGCTATTGTGAATAATGTGGCCATGAACATGAGTGTGGATATCTGGCTCTGCTTTCAGTGCGTTTGATATAGTCTCAGAAGTAGAGTATGAATCACCATTTAAAGAACCATTGTCCTATTTTTCCACAATGGCAGTGCTATACTCCAGGTTTTCAGCTTCTCAGCATCCTGGCTTTTGGGTGTCTGTTTTTTTGTTTGTTTGTTTTGTTTTGGCAAGAGCCCAGAGCTTTGTGAACAAACAGTAGGTGTGTACTTTACCACTGAGCTACACTACTAGCACCAGTCTGCTATGTTGCCATTTTGTTAGTAGTTATCCTAATGGATGTGAGATGGCATTTTATAGTTTTAATTGCAATTCTCTACTGATGTTGAGCATCTTTTCCTGGGTTTATTTACCATTTGTGTGTTTTCTTTGGAGAAATTTCTTAAGTTCTTTGCGCATTTTTGAATCTAGCTTATATACACACATTTTATGTATAAATTGTTAAAGTACTTCTGTATCTGGCATTATCATATAATTTTATGCATGTTAACATAAATGTTTTTTATTTTAAAATGTTAAAGTTGGTCCAGAGAGATGGCTCAGCAGGTAAAGAAAGGCACTTGCCACCAAGCCTGACAACCTGAGTTCAATCCCAGATCCCACAAGGTAGAAGAAGAGAACTGACTTCTACAAGTTGCCCTTAACATCCACATTAGCTGTGGCATTGTATGCGCACACAATAAAGAAATAAATTTAATTAAAAAATGCAAGTGTCAAGATTTTTTCCTTTTTAAATATCTGATGGTTATGCCTAATGAGTCAGGGCCTTTGAGCATTTAGCTTTTGATATTGTCTGTGTTTTCCATCTGAAAACTGGCTTTCCTCTGATCTACTCAACATGGTACTGGCTAGGTTGACAAAGAATCTGCTATGAGCAGCTGCTGGAAGATGGGCTGTCTGGGGCCTCTGTCCATAGTGCATAGTGTTGATGTCTCTGAGCAGCACTGGGAGGGAGGAGGGAGGGAGGAGGACTGTCCAGGGTAAGGGTGCCCAGTGTGGAAGAGTTAAGGTGCCCTATTTTCCACTTTCTTCCTTTGCTTTTCTTGTGCTAGGGATTGAATTTGGGACACTGTACATGGTAAGCATATTTTAACACTGTGCAGTAGCCTGCACCTATCCCTCACAGCACAGTTTCATTGATCTAATAACAAGGACAGTATGTAAGTTTTGTGTGACAATTTGTATTGATGTCAGTGATAGTCATACAATCTTAAAGCTTTGATGAAGAATTTAATAGCTATAATGGCCCATCTAACTGGGCTTATCAAAACACATTCTAAAACCTGTAAAATGTCTTTTGTTAGGGCCAAGGAGATAATGGGTAAGTGTTTGCTACCCAAGTGTGAACCAAGCTCAGATCCCCAGACCCACATAAAGCCTGGTGTGGTAGCACATGTGTAAATCCCAGCACTCCTGTCAGATGGAAGGCAGAGAGACAAGAGAATCCCTGGAAGCTCATGGACCAGCTTACCTGGCAAATGCAGCAACAGACAAAATAGTGGAAGGTGAGGACTACGTCTCAAGATTGTCCCCTGACCTCTACACACTCGTTCTTTATGTAGCTCACATGCCAGCACTCACCTGTATCCTAACACAAGTGTCTTTGTTATTAGAAATTTGTTATGTCTTTAATTTGATTCTGTAGATTTTTATTTTCTTTTTTGCTGTGTAGCCCATGTTTGCCTCAAACCATTCTTCTGTTTGAGCCTCCCATGTGGCTGATCTGTCTGAGTGTGGGGGTTTTAAGTGTGCCACTGGCTGGCACAGGTTGTTTTTAATAGGATTTAATATCTGATTTTTATTTGGATATTAAGTTATAAATGGCACCTTCTCAAGCTGTGTTTGAAAACTGAAGTGGTTTCTTGGCAGATGTTTTCCTAAATGAGTTACTTATTGGCTGTGTCTGTGCTGAGGGATGAGAACTGGGGCTGTTTATGATTTTTGAGCTTCAGTCACCTGAGACTTCTTCTTACACAACAAAAGGCCCAGCTCCTGGGGAAGGTGTGCTTTTGAAGACAAACCTTTGCCAGTGTTCTTAGAATGTCCTGGCTTTGAGGAGTATGAAAAAGCAGTTTAATTTGGACAAAAGCCATCAGTTCTTAGGAGAATTCGTAACAGAAGGAAAATGAAGAGACAACCCAGCACCCTTGAGTGCCTCTTCAGCCTTCTGTTGTCAGGTCTGTCTCTTTTAGTGCTGGTTTTGCTCTCTGCTAGACTTGAATTTGCCTAGAATGCCCAGCTTTTCTGAATTAGGGTTGTTGAGGCTTATTTTGACCATAGGTCGGACTAGGAAGTTGTTCCATGTTGCCGTGGCAGTTGGAAAGGAACACAGGATGCTAGGGCCTATCCAATGGCTTGAGACATCACCAACTGAGTTGGTAAACATTTTTAAGGGGGTCAAGAGGAGTATTTCGGGGTCAGCCAGGGCTACATAGAGAGACCCTGCTCCAAAAAGAAACAAATAAATGAAAAAAAAAAAAGAGAGAGACATTGCTCTTTGGTTAGATATACTTTATTTAGTGCAGGAGTTAGCTGGGATTAAAGGCATGTGCTTTAGTGGATATTTTTAAAGTGTATGACTGTTTTTGCCAGCATGTATGTATGTATGTATGTATGTATGTATGTATGTATGTATGTGCACCACATGTGTGTCTAGGGTCTGTGGAGGCCAGAAGAGCGCACTGGATCCCCTGCAAGTACAGTCATACTTGATTGTGAATGGCCATGTAAGTTCTGGGAAGCAAACTTCTCTCCTCTGGAAAAACAGTATGCACTTCCATGTTACCCAGGCCCACCTTGAACTCCTAGGCACAAGTGATTTTTCCTGAAGCAGTTTCTTGGGCAGCTGGACTGCAGGTGAGCACCTGTACACGTGGCTTGTAAACATGTTTATGTGTAACTGATAATACAGGGTTGTTATGGAAGCCAACAGAGGTAGGGTATTGCTGTTGACTTTAAGTACCATAGTATGGAAATAACCAGTTGATAACTGAAGATGGGTGAGATTAGGGAGCATACTACACCTACAGTGGACTGAACAGAAAAACTTCAATAAAGGAGAATCAGGAAACATAAAACCAGTTGGCAGAAACTCAGAATATCAGGAACCAGTTAGTTTGGAAGGGCTCAATCTTTCATCTGATAAAGCTCCAGATGAAGCAGAAAAGTGACTTCTAGCCAAATAATCTGGCTATAAGAGGCATATAAGACTGGCAAGTAGGTGGGAAAGAAGGGGTAGGAAACAGCCTATCCGGAGCAACTGCCAGGCAAGACAGACTCCTGGTGGCTGTACTAGACAGAGGAGAAAAGCAGTGATGGCCACTGCATGTCTCTCAAAGGACCGATTACTAATGTTAAACTTCATATGCTTTGTATTATCCTTACTGAGATTGATTGTAGCAAATAAGCTAACAAGCATTGGCATACACAGGCACACACACATTCGATGAAGACAGAAACAGATCTCAGAGAGAGAGAGAGAAAGAGAGAGAGAGAGAGAGAGAGAGAGAGAGAGAGAGAGAGAGAGAGAGAGAGAGAGAGAGAGAGAGAGAGCAGGGAAAGGGAGAGAGAGAGAGAGGGAAAGAGAGAGAGGGGGAGAGAGAGCACAAGCTGCTTGTAACTCCCAGCAGCTCAATGACCAAGAAGTTACCAAGGAGTGAGAGTGTCAGTGTCAGGCAGGACATGAGCCAGATCACTCTGTCAAGATGTCACATGTTTCAAACATCAGAAATGTCTCTGGGCATTGCCAGATGTCTCCTTGGTGCCATTGTCTCAGTTGAGAACTGCTGATACAGAGGACTTAAACAGTATGACGAATGAACCAATAAGCATGGACAGAAATTTGTGCCTAATAAACAAAATATAGATTGTCTTTGTCACATAAACACTTAACAAAATTAGGATAAAAAGCAAATCAGATTTCAGAAAAGTAAATCCTAACCAGGTATGGTCCACTACACTTGTGATACTAGCATTTAAGAGATAGATCAGGAGAATTGCTGTGAGTTCAAGGCTAGCCTGGGCTACAGAGCAAGTTCCAGGGCAGCTAGGGCTGTTATATAGGGAAACTCTGTCTTGGAAGAAAGAAAGGAAGGAAGAATAAAAAGGAAGGAAGGAAGGAAAGAGAAAGAAAGAAAGGAAAGGAAAGAAAAAATGGACCCCTTTCCTAAAATGGGGCAGAGAAGCCAGGCATGGTAACATCTGTCAGTAATTCCAGTTCTAGGAAGTGGAGGCTGCATCAGGAGTTCAAGGTTCTCTTCAGCTATGAGACTCATTCTCAAAAACAAGTAAACCTGAACAAGTACTTCCATGAATGAGAGTCTGAGACCACAGTAACACAACCTGGTTTGAACTTTGAAAGGGAAGCCAAAGATTCCTATATAGAAATTTTAAGTGCACACCTTTAATCCCAGTACTTGGGAGGTAGGTGACTCTCTTATTTCAGTATATTTCTCAGAATAAAGAGGAGATTCCAAAACTATCCCAGTGAGATGGGACACGCCTTTAATCTTAGCACTCAACAGGCAAGAACAAGAGGATCTGTGTGAGTTTGAGACCTAGACACATAGTGAGCCCAGGCCGGTTGGGGTTACAGTTAGACCCAGTCTCAAAAAACGAAACTGTTTTCTGCCTCTGAACAAATAATGACTATAGCTATTTACTGATTTACAAATGAATAACCACATTACACATACTCACCTCTAGGATAAAGCAGGGATAATATCACTGAGGAGAAACCAAATTCACAAGTACATTTACTAGAAAATAAGAAAGTCAGCAGATTAAACTTTCAGCTTAAGATACAAGAAGAGTAAAATTAACCCAAAGAGGGACACATTTCATTTTATGTTTGATAAACTTGATTAAGAAATTAGAGAAAGATTGTTTTAAAAGAGATATGAAGGTAAACTGAAGGTGACAAATAAGAACACATCACATTGGGACTGGAGAGATAGCCCAGAGGTTAAGGGCACTGGCTGTTCTTCCAGAGGTCCTGAGTTCTGCTTCCAGCACCCACATGGGAGCTCACAACTGTAACTCGAGTTCTGTGAACTAGTGAATCCTACTGGCTTCTGAAGACATTAGACACACACACAAGGTGCACAGATATGCATGTAGGCAAAGCATTCGTGTATGTGTTATAATAAAAAGGAACACCATATGCTACTTGATGGTAATGCCTTTGAGGAGCTGTGGGGCATGCATGAAGAAGGCAGAGTCTAGATTGATCTAGGCAGAGCATCTTGAATGGCCTCCAGGCACAGGTGAGTAAGTTCTATGGGATTTTAACAGAACAGCTAATTCCTATGTCATGTATATTTAGGAACCACTAAGTAATTGACCTCTGATGTATACCCAGCATTGTGATAGTGGCTGGGAATGTGGGGATGAATAGAAGCAGCTAAAGTTTGTGCCTGGAAGGAAATGAGCTCATCAGTGACTCATCAAGAGAAATGGTATATTACAACTGTGGTAAGGACTGGAAGGGAGACATACTTTGCTCAGAGCAACTGGTCCAGAGGTCAGGGGTGACTCACAATATGAGATGACTGCTGTGTAGAGGAGAGTGAGAGTGAAGGCATCCTAGACAGGGTTTGTCTGTGTAGCCCTGGCTGTTCTGGAACTCATTCTGTAGACCAGGCTGGCCTCACACTCACAGAGATCCACCTGCCTCTCCTCCCAAGTGCTGGAAAGGTGTGTGCCACGCGCTGCATGGTGTTTCTAGTCTTTTCTACAGTTATGTTCTTGTCTGTAATCCAAAGTGAGCTCCTTTTGTGTCTAAACTGTTTATTTCCAAATCTTTGTCATTGCTTTTTGCTCACAATTTTTACTGTACACTTGTCTAAAAGTATCCACCAATAAGCACATCACAGACTGACTGGGAGTTTTTTCCACAAGGTTAATTAGGCCATCTGCTTTCAATTTAGCCTCACACAATTTGTCATAGACAAGAAGTAGGCAAGTTCTTTGCCAGAATGTACACAAATGACCTCTAGTCCCACTCTCATTCCTATTAGAAACTTTGTAAGCACACAATATGTACTTCCCACATTGCTGTCAGCCTTCTGGCCTTCCAGGCTCCCTCTGAAACCATTTACCCAGCTCTGCCTGAAGCCATCAAGAGCTCCAAATCCCTCCCACAAACAAGTTCCAGAATCAGGCTTATGAGCCACATGGTGAGGTAGTCACAGTAAAATGCACCAGCTTCTTGGTGCCAGTTCTCTCTTTCAGGATTGTTATCACTGCAGAAGACACCCCACCATGCACAACTAACAAGAGGAAGGATGTATTTTGACTCACAGACTCACAGGTTTCAATCCATAGTTGGCTGCCCGTTGCCTTTAGGCCAATGGCAAGACAAACATGGTAGGCCGTGGCAGAGGATACTTGCCCATCTCATGACAACCAGTAAGCAGAGAGGCAGGAAAGGATCAGGCTAGCTAAACCTATTAAAGTCATGCCTCTGGGCACCTATTGTTACAAGGCCTTACTCCAACAAAGCCCCGGAAATGTTTAGCCCATTCACTATGAATTCAGTATATTAGTCATTGATGAACTTAGTGCCCCAATACCCAGCTGCCTCTCAGTAGTGTCACTGGTAAACCAAGGATCAAACACATGGTCCTTAAGGGAACTTCATGTCCAAACCTCACCCAGATTCCCCATGTTTCTCTGTTCAAACACCTTAACTGTATAGCTGACTCTGCTTAAAAACACTGTGGTACATGAATTGAGTTGATGAAACTTAACAGGCACCAGAGTTGATCAAGTTACAGAACCTTTCTGGTTTCCATGTGAGCCTTTATTATTATACAGCAGAAGAAACTGAAGTACCCTTGGAGCTAGATAGAGTGACCTCAGGAAGCTGCTGAACCTTGGTATATTTTTCCTAGACCTCAACCTTTATCTATTTCAAAAGTATCTGGTCATTTCTGGTATAAATCTAGTAACCCTTAGTGGCATAAAACAACCATTTTATCATATGCATGTTTTGTATAGGCTAGATATGGAAAAGTCATAAGGAAAAAGCCTACATGTCCACTATGTTTGGTTTCTCAGCTTGGGGACTAGAGTGGCTTGATGACAATGAGATGAATCTTTAGGGACATCATTTCTTCTTTTCCCTCCTCCTCCTCTGTGGTGATATATTATTTATGATTTATTAAAGCTTGACTGAGGATTCGAAAAGCAGTCAGTCACAAGCCATAGAAGCCAGACACACATCTTTAATCCCAGCAGCCACAAGCTAGGAGGTAGTGGTATATACCTTTAATCCTAGGACTCAGGATTAAGAGGTAGATGGATCTCTGTGAGTCCAAGGCCACCCAGATCTACACAGGAGTGAATCAATCTTAAAGAGAATTATACTTCACACCTTTAATCCAAGCATTAGGGAAGTATATAAGACAGAAGTAAGGACTCAGTATCAGGCATTTATTCTCCAGCCACACACAGTCTGAGGCTTGGTGAGACAAGTCAGTCCATTCAGCCTGAGGGAGAGGTAAGAAGCTAGTGGCCAGCTGCTTTGCCTTTCTGATGTTTCACTTGAAGTTTGAACCCCAATTTCATCTCTAGGTCATTTATTTTTTCATGTTACACTTCTTCATCGTCTTCCTTCTTCTTTTAGGATTTCTCAATTATAGCTCTGACTATCCTGGAACTTACTATATAGATCAGGCTGGCCTCACAGGGATCCTCCTGTCTCTGCCTCCTGAGTACTATAATTAAAGGTGTTTCCACCACACTCAGCTAGAAATATAATATCTTGGAGGTATAGTTGTCAACTGTAATATGAGGAGAGGATGTTGGCCAGAGTGCTTAACCTGTAGAGGTTCCATGTGACTTGGTGTGCTTCGTTATAGACTTTATGGGGCTTTTTTTTTTTTTTTACAGTCTTGAAGGGAATAACCCACAGAATTGGTGGGTTATATAGAATCAGGGAAGCTTCCTTATAGCCTTAGGAAAGTTGCTCATAAAATCAAGGGGTCATCCTTATAGACTAAGAAGAGTTCAGAGCTGAAGAGATAGCTCAGTAGTTTAGAGTACAGGCTGCTCCTGCAGAGGTCCTGAGTTCAATTCCCAAAAACCACATGGTGACTCACAACTATCTGTTACAAGATCTGGTGCCTTCTTCTGGTCTGCAGGTGTACATGTAGAGAGAACACGATACATAATAAATAAATCTTTAAAAGAGAGAGAAAACAAAGGCTCCTGTGCTTTCTGGATGGTTGACTTGGTATTCAAAGGCTCCCGTCCTCCCTAAATCACTCATAAGTCTATTCCAACAGTTGTTATAAAGTGATTTCTGTATGCTATTAACTTAGTTTACTGATCCATCCCTGCACTTGGGGACAGGCCCCAGCAAGGAGAAAGACACATTGCCCCCATAGTAAGTATGCAGCATGAATGAATGGTGCAGTGAAGTGTATTCAGGCTGCAGCCCTTGCTTTTGCTACTCACTCACTGCTGCGAACTCATGCGCACTGCTTTGGGGTTTTGTTTGTTTTTGATTCTGGGGTTTTGTTTGTTTTTGATTCTGGGGATTCCATCCTGGGCCTCAAGCATACATACAGACTTCTAAGCATGTGTTCTCCCACTAAGCAAAACCACCAGTCCCTTGTGTTCTGGTAGAAGCTTCACCCCAACCCCTGGTATCCATATACCCACAGAGTCTGGAAGCTCTACTCCCAGCCCCCTCTCCCATCTCTGTCCAAACCCTGCTGCATCTCAAAAAGCCTACCAAATGATGTCCGCTCCCTCAGAAAGGCTTAAGACCCCTCCCATGGGGTCTTTAAACTGAACTGTCCCCCAGATAACAGACATGTGGTATTCTGGTTTCTTTGGGAGGGGGTGGGGGGTGAGGGGGTGGGGGGATGGCTGGAAGATACATTGTATCCATTAAAAATGGGCTTTTTCTAATTTGGTTTGATTTGGTCTGATTTGGATTGTTGCTTATCAGGGTACAGAAACTTTTCACCTTGCTGTGAATTTTAAATGATTTTGAATAATTGAAATATTAATCAATAGAGCCAGGTACAGGGTAAAAGCCTTTAATCCCAGCACTTGGGAGGAAAGAGACAGACAAGTGGTCTCTGAGTTCAAGGCCAGCCTGATCTACATAGTGAGTTCCAGAACAGCCAGAGTTACATAGTAAGAATCTGTCTTGAAACAAACAAACAAAAATATTATTCATTGAAGTTACTGTCACAGGCCCAATAAGTTTTAACTTTGCCCTTTAAAATAGCCTTTGAACAACTCAGGTTGATTCCATTAGGTACTGTTTCTTGGTTGTTTATTTTACTGTTGGAGATCAAGGTCAGCCTTGGGCATAGTAGGCAAGCACTCTGCCACTGAGCTTTAACTCTAGCCTCTAGCTACTTTTAATTTTTTTTTTTTATTGTGTGTGCATGATGGCAGGGTGGGGTTTATGCCATAAGTGAACATGTGGAAGTTAAATGGCAACTTTTGGAGTTAATTCCCCCTCCCTCCTGTGTATGTTCTCCAGGGATTGAGCTCAGGTTGCCAGGCATGCACTCTACTTGCCGAGACATCTCACTGGCCCTGGAATCTCTTTAATGACCATTCCCCTTACAACTTGAATATTATCACAAATCTTGAATCATAGTTGTAAGTTTGGTTACTATAATCTTGATAATACTTAAACATCTGACTAGACAAAACCATAAGTAGCCGGTTGGTGGTGGCACACTCCTTTAGTCCCAGCACTTGGGAGGCAGAGGCAGGTGGATCTCTGTAAGTGAGAGACCAGCCTGGTCAACAAGAGCTAGTTCCAGGGCAGCCTCCAAAGCCACAGAGAAAGTCTGTCTTGAAAAACCAAAAAAAAAAAAAAAAAAAAAAAAAGCCATAAGTAAATCTAGTTGTGTAAGTCTCAGATTTTATTAAGCTGTCCACCAAGAGTGAACTGTGTGAGGTCAGTCCTTGGCTTTGCTTACTACAAGGCCTGCCTGACAGTTCATCAACTGGGATAAGGAAAAGATACAAGCCATCTTAGTTATTGTAACTATTGCAAAATCATGATTAATTCAACCATTAATTTTTATAGAATGCCATCTTAGTAAGTTTCTTAACTAGACAACATGGTGCATCCCTTCTATTTAGGAGGCTGAGTAGAAAAAGCACTTCATGAGTTTGAGACCAGCCTGGGCTACAAAGTAAAATACCATCTTTAAGCCAAAATAAGCAGCCACAGAAAAGGGTTGGGCTGGGGTTGGGGGAGGGGGAGATCACATTGCTTTTAACTGAACACAATAACCATGTCTAAAATCAGTAATTCTTTGATATATTTTAACTTGTAATCTAGAAAATAATTTAAGAAATTTTCTTAATTATTACACACCACTTTTTTAGTTTTTTTTTTTCTGTTGCTATAACATATCACATGAGACAAGGACTTTTATAAACAATAAAAGTTTATTTGTCTCATAGTTCTGGAAGCAGGGAAATCCATGAGTATGGTTGCTTGCCTCTGTATGTGCCTTTAATCTCTGGGAGGCAGAGGCAGGTGGGTCTCTGAGCTTGAGGCCAGCTTGGTCCACAGAGTGAGTTTCAGGGTATCCAGGACTATGTAGGGCCTGGATTAAAAAAAAAAAAAAAAAAAACAGAAGGTTTTTTTGTTTTTTTGTTTTTGTACAGTCAGTAATACTATTATATGTCCCTACCTTTATGACATTACATGAAACTGATTGTTTCTCAAAGACCTCACCTCCAAATAACATTAATTAGAATTAGGTATTAAGTTTTAGCTCAAGAATGTAATAATTTTTTAATTAATTTATTTTTGGCTTTTTTTTTTTTTTTTTTTTTTAAACAAGGCCTCTCTGTATAGCCCTGGATATCCTGGAACTCACTGTGTATTCCAGGCTGGCTTCAGACTCTGTGACCAAGAGTTTATGGAAGTGACCATTTTATTCTTGGAAGAGTTAAGAGTGATTGCAGAGCTAAACTGTGGGTTGAGAGAATCATGCACCTGGCTCAGGGTGCCTGTCACTTCTGCTTTGCAACTGAACTTTCCCTCTGTCCCTAGAATAGTAGGAAAGAACATAATATGTGTCAATATGCATGCATGGCTCCAGATAGGAGAGAGGTCTCTTGGTTGCTTTGATCTCCCATATCCTGATTCCCCAGGGTGACAGATGTTTGTCTCAGGAAAGGTGCTACATGGCTATGAGACTGCAATGCATGTAGGTACTGAACAATGGAACACTGGCCCAGTCTCCTCACTGAGGGGATTGATTGAGACACACATGCTGTGCTCTGGGACTGTGGGCAGGTTTTCTCTGGGAGATTCCACAGTACTCTGTTCTAGAACACGGGCATGGAGGCACTAAATCTCTGGGTTGTTATGCTGACCCTGGCTTCCCAGATGTATTAGTTGGCCATCATCTTTTAGCCAAATTTGCCTTGGAAGCCTCCTCAGTGGAACTGGGAAAATTGTCTCCCAGCAGGGTGGCACCTTTTCTGTGTATCACTTTCCCTTCAGGTGTGTGTGTAGGAGGTGTCTGGAAGTAGTACTGGACCAGCCTTTGAGTCTGGGACATGGTCACTTTTAGACTGAGCTGGTTTTGATGTAAAACTGTCAATATACTGTTGGATTTGAGGTTTGGGACCCTGGAAGATATGGCATTCATAGAAGAGTTCCTCTCCACTCAGCATGGCCAGGGAAATTATCAGTGTGAGGGAGTTCAATGGCTCCTTAGTTTAACTATTGTTTAAATGCACATGTGTAAAATACTTTTTTAAGAGGCTGGGTGTGGTGGTGAACGCCCTTAATTCCAGTACTCAGAGGCAGAGTCAGGCAGATCTCTGAGTTCTAGGCCAGTCTCGTCTACATGAGTTCCAGGACAGCCAGGGCTACACAGAGAAACCATGTCTCAAAAAACCAACAACTTTTTATAAGGCTGGAGAGATTGTTTAGTAGTTGAGAGCACTCACTGCTCTTGCAGATGACCCAAGTTAAGGCCCCAGTGCTCAATACTGGCTTATCACAGTCTCCTGGAACTCCAGTTCCTAGAGATTCAGCGTCCTTTGGCCTCTATTTACACGGTGCACATAAACTCATACAGGCACATATACATACACTAAGATAACTAAATTAACCTTTAAAAAACACTTTTATATCCTAAGCATCTCAGACCTTTAGAGACTTATACCTCCAGTTTACTGATGGCTGAAGATCGTCATTTCTCAGGCTTTCTATGGGACTTCTTGTTCCCTAGGCAAGACCCAGGAGGAAGGTGGGATGGTTGATAAAGCATACTCATAGCTAGCTGTGCATACAGAAGGGGATAGTGGGAGAGAGTGGCAGCGGGAGAAGGGAGACAAGGTGGCTGACTTGAGGACATATAAATAATCTTGATAGGGAAGTGGGATGGAGGTGGGCTGATGCCTAAGGATGGGCTTGGCTAGAGACAACCTTATGAAGGTAGTCACATGACCATATTTGCATTTTAGAAAGCCTGGGAAATGGTTTGGAGCAAGCCAGATCTGGGCTCTGGCAGCCGTGTGGAGATGGGACTCTGAGGGGGCTGTGCTGTGCTGTCTCTGAGAGTGGAAGGACAAGCGGGAACCAAATTGAAGAGAAGTCAGGATTTGGAGGAGAGCCAGACTTTAATCACTACAGAGGTCATTGGGAGATGCCCTGGAACAAGTTGTAGGGGTGTGGGTCTCTGTCCAGAATGGGGTCTTGGTAAGGTGGAGTACCCAGATGTAGCAGACTTAACAGGGTTTTAAAGATTTTAACTCAGAGGCTAGGCATAGTGGGTGGGGCATGACTTTATTCCCTGTACTTGGGAGCCAGAGGCATCCTGGTCTACAAAGTGAATTCTAGGATAGCCAGAACTACATAGTGAGACCCTGTCTCCAAATAAAAGAAAAGAGAGGAAAAAAAGTGTTTAACTTAAGTTTTCTCCCTGCACCAGTGCTGTGCCGGCACCATCACTCCTGGTGGTGGAGTTTGGGCCATGGTTCTTGTTTTGCCCCCCACAGGCCTTCTGTTGACCAGCTGCTGATTCAGTCCTCCTCTTCCTGATCCTGAGGAAGTCCTTAACATGGTTGGTACTCCTCACCATGGCTCCCCTCTTTTATGTAGTGTAAGCAGTTCTCCATGCGTACCTGCCATACCCTGATGATGACCAAGTGATTCCAGCCCAGGCTCCTCTGCTCAGTGTCCGAGAAGGTATCTGAGACTCGATTGTAGCCTGAGACATTCTGCTTCTCATGTCGTGCTGTGTCTTCTTGTCCTCTGACCTCCAGGCCATCTCCTAGCACATTGTCTTCTGTCTTCCTTTTGGTCCCCTCCAGTCTCTTGGCATTACACATTGCATTTTTGTGTATTTGTTCACTACGACTGCTGTGCCAAATTACCACAAATTGGGTGTATGAAACCTAGCATGTGTAAGGCCCTGGATTTAACTCCTACCACCCCAGGAATGGATTCTCTCATGGTTCTGGAAATCCACGAGCAAGGTGTAGACAGGGCTACTCACTCTGAAGGCTCTAGGGGTCTGTCCTTACTTCTTCCAGCATCTGGTGACCCTGCTTAGGCTTCCTGGGCTTAAGGGTATATTCCTGCATCTTCCCATAGTGAACCTCTTTGTGTGTCTCAGATCTTCCACTCTCCTCTTACACAATCTGTTGCACCATCCCAAGTCCAAAGGCATTTGGACCCTTAGTGTCATTTCATCTATAAGACCCTATTTCTAAATCTGGTCCTTGTTCAGGTGCTGGGTTAGAGTGGGACATGTCTTATGGAGGACTCAGCTCATCTCCATGTGTGCCCACTGTACCCTGATGATGACCAAGTGATTCCAGCCCAGGCTCCTCTGCTCAATGTCTGAGAAGGTATCTGAGACGCATCTGCAGCGCAAGACGTCCTACCTTGTTTCCCTCCCAAGCCATGGAACTGTTCTTAGCTGTTTGCTCATCTCGGGACCTGTGGCTCTGTTCTTGCTGCTGCTCAGGTGGGAATCTTGGACCCATCCCTGCTCCTCTAGTCCACCTTCAGGGCCCTGGCTCATCTCTGACTCTGGTGCCTATAACCCCCCACCTTGGCTCCTGAGTTCCTGGGCCATGCAGTCTGGCCTATATATGTGGTCAGAGCATGAGCTTCCCACTGCTCCCACCTGCTGTGGGTTTCTGACCACTGACTTGCTGTTTTCACTGTGGCCACAAACTCCCCTGATCAGACATATTCCTACCATCTTCTATACTCTGTTCAGCAATCTTGTCTCCTTACTTCCTTATGCACAGGGGTGGTAGGTAGCTTACTACTACTCCACTGGTCAGACCTCTCATCTAAGGTGCCTTACTTACCCCCTAGTCATCTTCTATCCCAACCTGGTACTTCATCACTCCTGACATTGACTTGCCAATGTTTGTCAGTAGTTTGCATCTATGCCCAAGCCATTTGTCCTCATAGCATCTAGTGAATTTACATATTAGCTCCTTCTCTATGTGCTAGCTCCTGGGCCTGTGGAAAGCTCTGGTACCCAAGGACAGCCTCAGAATGATGATGCTGAGGTGAGAGTAGCTCACCTTTTGGTCAGCTCTGTGGCCTTGGTCCCATTATATATCTGACTTTTAAGATATAAAGTGGGCATCACCTGAAAACCCCCAGGGGCTATCATATGATCAGGCGGTGGCCCATCTATTGCTACTGCTACACTGTTGGTGGGATAGACACCCTTTTTGAGCTATCTCAAGACATGTTGTTCAGTCCTGCCTTTGGCTCACCCTGCTCCCTCTGTATGTGCCTCTGTTGTGTACAGTCTGCAGCATAATTGTACTTCCCTTGCTGGCCCTTAGTTGGTTCTGCTAGTGCAGAACAAGTGGTGTGCCAGCACCTGGTCTTAGAGTGACTATCTAGGCAAACTTCTGCATGCTGGTCCAGGTCAGCTGGGGCTGGCCTGAGCTGTCACACTGCAACATCCCTCTCCACTCCCCATGCTTATTGGATCCCTGCTCATCATTCCATCTCAGCAACATTATTTTGAGGGTTTCTGTCATTATTAAGCAAATGACCATTGCTTACTTATTTGTGTCTCATGCACACAGACACGTCAGAGTGCCATCTGCACATTATTTTCATTTTGCACTGGCCATTTCTTTCTTTTCTCCCCAGTCTCCTGTTATCAAGGCCTGCTCTGCCCACACATCCTGGGAACCATTCCATACCTCTGCTTTTCTCCTTGTGCTCCTGTCCTATGGTGCCCTTGGTGTCTCTCCTACTAGTCTCCTATTCTGCCCACCACTGCCATGTAGTCAAGGAAGGCCAGGCCTCTCTGGGCTAACATTTGTGCTTCGGGTGTCCCATGGCCTCACCCAATGTCCTATATGTGGCAGTATTTACTGGCTCCTTGTTAGGGGTAGAGGAGTGTGGTTGACTGACTGTGTAATAGCAGGTTGGGTTCCAGTACAGTAAGAGTGACTGCTAAGTGAGTGTAGTGCTGCCAAGGAGGGTTTGGCTTGGGTCCCTCTCTGTATAAAAATAATACACTTTTTAGAAATTACATGATGCTGTTGGCTAAAGAACAAGAAATGCCAAGGAAGTGTTAACCAGTACTCTTCTGCTTTTATTTTCCTAGACACTATCCAATTCTGACTCAAGATGATGTGATATCTGACGAGAACTCTCATGAACCATGATGGCTACACAGACATTAAGTATAGACAGCTATCAAGATGGACAGCAAGTAAGGGCCTGATCTTCATTCTGCATCCTGATCACTGCCAGACCACCCAACACTAAATGTGGATAGCATTCTCTGTGAATCTTCAGTTTCCATGAGCTCACACATCCTCTTTTAAATGTATTAGGCATCCATCACATATTAGAGCTCACAGCTATCAATTGCTCATGCTTACTCCTAAGTGATACCTCCTCCTGACCAGCCAATAAACCATTTTTAGAGTATTGTATTGTGCATGGATACATGGGTACATGCAAGCATGTGGTGCTGGAGATTAAAAACTGGGCACTTTTGGTGTGGTGGTGGTATATGCCTTTAATTCCAGCACTTGGGAGATGAGGCAGAGGCAGGAGGATCTCAAAATTTGGGGCCAGCCTGCTCTGCAGAGTTCCAGGACAGCCAAGGCTATAGAGAAACAAAAACAACACTTGCCTAGCATTTGTGAAGCATTTTGGTTGATCTCTAGTACAGGGGAGAAAAAGGGAAAGAAAAACTGGGTATATATTTGTCTGTTTGTACCACTAGAGGCTAAATCCAGGGTCTCAGGCTTGACAAGCATTTCTGAGTCCTTTAAGCTGTGAGTCCTAGAGGTGGGTGTTATTGTTATTGGTTTTGAGACAGAGTCTTTGTGCATAGCCTAGACTGGCCTTGAACTCATAGTCTACATGTCTTGGTGTCCTAAGTGCTAGGACATTCGTGTACATCATTGGCTGGCTCTGTTTTTGTTTTTTTAATGTTTGTTGTTGTATATACGTGCACGTGTACTGTAGTGCATGTGTGGAGGTCAGAAGAAACTGGCAAGAGTCAGCTCTCTCCTTCCACTGTGTGGGTACTAGGGTCTGAACTCAAGTTACCAATCTTGGCAGCAAGTACCTTTACCTACTGAGCCATCTACCTAACCCCCTTTTTTTGGGGGGGCAGGGTCTCATATTATAGGTGGTCTATCCTTGAATTGTGACAGAGCTGCCTCAGCTTCCTGGGTCTGGAGAGATGACATTAAGATTGAGTACTTCTCTAACAGATCGTCTGAGTTCAGTTTCTAGAACCCTGGCAGTGTGTAACGCCAGTTCCAGGGTCTCCAGTGTTTGGACCTTAAGGGCACCTATACTCATGCATGTATATACCTTGCCACCAGCACATACATATATACATAATTTAAAAAATATAAGTAAACCAATATAAAATGATGGGAGTTCTATGGTTTTATCTCCCCAGTGGTAAGCATTGGATGGCAGTGTCCCAGTAATGCCCTTAGTATAGACAAGTCTATCTTTTGTGTACTTGGGCGGTTGTGTTATGATGAGGGTACTTCCTGATTGTCCTCTCACAGAGGCTGTCCATTGTCCCTACAGATGAGGCATGTGCACCCATACCAGCTGAAGCTCTGAGCTCAGCTGGGGTGCTGGCCCCTCCTCTCCTTAAACTTGGGGTCCTACTGAGTGCTCCCCAGGTGTTCTCAGTTCTGTCACTGTGTTCCAGCGGCAGAGTTGTACTGCAGAGTCAGAAGAGAATACCACCTGCCCCTTTTCCCTAGCCTGAGGATTGGGGGAGACTGGAGGGTGTGTCAAGGTGGCAGCAAACTCTTGTCTATTTCCTTGGTGATCATTTTGCACCATTTCTGTATGGTTGCAGGTATTTGTTTTTGCTATTTTCAATCTACCTTGGGCTTTTTTTCTTTTTCATCCTCTTTGCTCCCCCCTTCCCCTGCCCTGCCCTTCTCTCCCTTTCTTTCTCCTATTCTTCCTTTCCTGACACTCTCCTCACTTCCCTTGTTATTGTTCTGACACAGTCTTTTGTAGCATAGCTCAGGCTAGCCTCAAACCACCTTGGTAGCTGAGGATGACCTTTAACTCCTGATTGTTCCACCTCCCTCCTGAGGACTGAAATTACAGAGATGTGCGACCATAGCCAGCTCTGAATGATACTTCTTTTTTCTTAAAATGCAAATCTAATAATCTATCTCCTTCCTGAGCCCTGAAGTGGCTCCCCGTAGGTGTCAGGCAAGGTCTAAACTGCCCTCGCTCTGTCCGAATTCCCTGATGGACTGTCAGGCCCTCCAGTACCGCTTGACATACTTAGACATTTCTTTACCTAGAGGCTCTGCCTGTGGTTGCTGCAGTTCCTCTTTCCCTCTTGTCCTGTAGGTCTTTGTTCAGACTAGCCTTCTAACTAACTGCCTCCTGTGTGCATCCCCACAACAGAAGGAGCAGTGACAACCTCCTGTAGCAGGCAGGGCTTGATGCCCTTTCAGGGACATTCCATGTCCTCTATATGGACAGTTACATCCTGAGGTAGGCTCCTCCTCCAAAGTCATTTGAAAGAAGACTCAAATAGTCTTGTAATGCTTTTTTATGCATACAATCAGATCACCTTTAAGAGGATTGTGTTTGGTTAGGCTTTTGTTGCTTAGTTAATTTTTCTGAGACAGAATCTCACTATATATCCCTGGTTTGCCTGGAGCTCACTGTGTAGACCAGGCCAGCCTTGAACTCACACCTGTCTCTGTGATGGGGGATGTCCTTCTGTATATATTTTCTCTTATTGGTCAACGAATAAAACACCGTTTGGCCAATGGAGGCAGGAGGATAGGCAGGGCTAGGAAATGAGGAGAATTCTGGGAAAGGTAGGCAGAGAGAACGTGAAGAGCCACCATGTAGCTGCGAAAGGAGTAACAGTCCAGGCATTCTCTGGTAAGTCAAGACCAAGTGGAAATACATAGATTAATAGAAGTAAGTCAATAATTAAGTCAGAGGTAGCCAGTAAGAAGCCCTAACCACTGGCCAACAGTTTTATAATTAATACAACATCTATGTGTTCATTCGGGGCTGAAGGGCAGTGGGACTTGGCAGGACAAGAAGCTCCAGCTAAACCTCTGTCCCCTAAGTTCTGGGATTAAAGATGTGAGCCATCATATCTGGCTAGTTGCTTTATTACTATTGTTTTTTTGTTTTTTTGAGGATAGAGATGAACTAATTCTATTACTGTGTTTTAATTTTACAAAACAATGTGTTTTGTTATGACATTGTCATACAAATACTCTGATCATGCTTACCATCCATTATGTCCCACCCCAGCCTATTGGCCAACGAACTGCTTAAAACTTCTGTCTTTTTTTTTTTTTTTTTTGTTTTTCCAGTCAGGGTTTCTCTGGTTTTAGAGGCTGTCCTGGAACTAGCTCTTGTAGCTTCTCCTGCCTCCGCCTTCCAAGTGCTGGGACTAAAGGCGTGCACCACCACTTCCCGGCCCATGTCTATTTTTTAAGGTCTAGTCCACTTACATGGCTTCACCTTTGAAATATATTCTTCCCTTTGTACGGTTTCCTTCCCAGTCTCATTATCCGACACACATATATGTATATAAATTTAGTCTAGGTTTCCTATGTGAGAGAAAATTAGAATTATTTGTCTAAGTCTTATTTATTTGACTCAGCACAATGATTTCAAGTTCCATCCATCTTGTAAATGCCATAATTTCATTTACCTTTAGGAGTGAGTAAAAATGTACTGAGTATATATAACACATTTTCTTTTATTGTAGTTTAAAATCTAATGTGTCTACTGTATTTATGCTTTTTTTAAGAATATTTTTTTATAATGCTAGACAGTTGCACACGCCTTTAATATTAGCATTCAGGAGCCAAAGGCAGACGAATCTCTGTGGGGGTGGGGGTGGGGCCACACTTGGCTGGTATTCCCCAAGGTAGGCTGAGGCAGGGTGGCCTTTTCATAAGGACAGTTTGAAGCTACAGCAAGCAGTAAATTTCAGGGGATGGGTAATCAGCATTTCATTAAGTACTTAAACAGATTTTTACCTGAGTGACAGATACAGAATGGTTTAACATAGTGAAATATTACAATTCTAGTAAAGACTTCTGCTCTTTACTTTCTAAATAAAGTGGCCTTTGTGAAAAACTGTGTGGAGGTCAGAGAGACTGCTCACCAGTTAGGAACTCATACTGTTCTTGCAGAGGACTGAAGTTTGGTTCACAGAACCCACATTATATGGTTCATTACCACCTATAACGCCAGCTCCAGGGGATCTGATGGCCTTTTCTGGCATCCATGCATGCGCGCACGCGCACACACACACACACACACACACACACACACTGAAAAATCTTACAGAAACATTATGCCATGTAAGTGTGTGCTGAGGATCAGATAGATCTAGGAAGGATGTCGCACATGAGCTATACCCCCAGCCATGTTCTTACTTGTATAATGATGTAGGGCAGCTAAGGAAGAATTTGAGCCCTGCCACAAAGTTGAAGTGTTGCACTTGAGTTGTTTGTGTAACATACTTTCTGTTCACTTTCCTACTAAGTTACTAATTGGGAGCTATGTGGCTGGAAAAGTCAGCCTGCACTGTGCAGTTCCTGTCAATGATTCATAACGATGGCTTTAAAACCCTCTCAGTTCTTTTTGTTGTTGTGTGTTTTTGTTGTTTTGTTGTTGTGGTTGTATATGTGGCAGTCCTGGCTGTCTTGGAATGTGCTTTGTAGACCAGGTTGAACTCTAACTCACAGAGATTCTCCTGCCCCTGCTTCCCAAGTGCTGGATTACAGGTATTTCTTTGTGTAGCCCTGGCTGTCCTGGAACTCACTCTGTACACCAGACTGGTCTTGAACTCAGAGATCTGCCTGCCTCTCCCTCCTGAGTTCTAGGTTTAAAGGTGTGAGCCGTCACCACTGGGCATCATCTCACTTCTTAGTGAGTTAGAAACTTGGTCTTTATGTTGTCTACTGGTAGAACATGAGAAATGCAAAGGAGTTTTGCTGCTCATGTTCTTCATGTTGTTACTGCAAGTATATAATCTTCCTGCTGCAGTAGCGCTTTATATTTTGTCTTTTGTAACAAAATTTCTTCTTTTACAGATGCAGGTGGTAACGGAGTTAAAAACTGAGCAAGATCCCAACTGCTCTGACCCAGATGCAGAAGGAGTGAGTCCCCCTTCCACGGAGTGTCAGACCCCAATGGATGCCGACAAGCAGGCCATTTATAGGTAGTGCCCAGACTGGGTGTGGGATGTGTGGTTTTCAGAGGACCAAGGAGAACACAAACTTGACATGCAACACAGGGCTGGCATCTAGACTGAGCTGGGAGGTACCACTGCGATACTGCAACTACTGGGGAAACCTTTTCAAATTGCAGTGTTACCTCTAACAATAAAAGGGTTTATAGTATAAATCTACACTGCTTTGGGTAACCTTTCAGAAAATCTTCAGGCCAGGCCTGGCGGGACACACTTGGAATTTCAGCACTGGGGATAGAGAATTCAAAGCTAGTTCCAGGTCAGTCTGGGCTACATAACAAGACTCTAAAAGGGAAAGGGGGCCTTGAGATGGGCCAGGAAGGAAAGTACTTGCCATGTTAAACATGACCTGAGTTTGATTTCTGGAACCCACAGAAAGTAGAGAGAAGTCAATAAAGTTGTTCTCTGACCTCCACATAAGCAACTCTAGAAATTGCCATTTTGCTCTGTAGACCTCAGCTACCCAGGTATCTCCTGAATGAGGTCATGTCCTGCTGTCTGGACCTCAGCTACCCAGGTATCTGAGTGAGGACTCACTCCAGTTGTGTAATATCTCCTTGATTTTACTTTCTTTCTTGAATCTGTAATATGGAATCTGCTGCGGCTTTGTTCTTTTTGAGGCTGAAGAATATTTCACTTATCTATTTGGGTTACAATAATATTTCATTATTGTATTGATGTATAACAATATTGATCTATTTTGACTGCTTCAGCCTATTTTTTTTTTTTTCATTTTTCTTCTTTATTTTTTTGGACAGAATCTCTCTTTATAGTCCTGGCCTGGCCTGAAACTCACTTTGTAGATGGAACTGGCCTTGAACTCATAGAGATCCACCTGTCTCTGCCTCTCAACTGCTAGGATCAAAGGTGTGGTCCCACACCTGGCTGTGATTTCTCTGTTCAACTGTTAGTGCACTGTGAGTGGGCATACAGATGCATATCTAGCTGTCCACAGTGTATTAGAAGCCTCACTTGTGATTGTCAGATTAGAAACAGCCTATGTGTTCTCAGACAGTGGTGAGTCTGTACAGTGTATGCCACTCAGCAATAAAAGGGAGGATTATGGCTGCCTGCAATGTCTTAATGTGAACCCCAGCTTTCTTATGTTGATAAGGAAGTCCTCCTCAGAAAGCTTGCATTTTTGTATAAATGCCTTTACATAACACCAAGAGAACATTTGTTGATGATGATGACCCCTGCTGGGGCTGCAGATTCCAGCATGTACCAAAGGGAGAAAAAGAGGGTTTGGGGATCCTGATGTGACTGGACACACATAGAAGGATCTAAGCCCCAAGAATAGTCCATATTATTGTTGGCTAGTTCACAAATAACAATTTAAATGCAGGCATGGTGGTACATGGCTATAATCCCACACCTTAGAAAGCTGGGGCAAAAGGAGTGTGAATGGAGGCCAGCAAGGACTATGCAGTGAGACTCTCTGTCTTAAAACAAATAACCAACAAATAACAAGAAAAAAATTAATGATCAGGAGTTTGGAAAAAATATTTTCATATAAATTAAAACTAACCCAATCAAAAATATTTTGCTGGGTGGTGGCAGCAAACAACTTTAATCCCAGCACTCGGGAGGCAGAGACAGTTGGATCTCTGTAAGACTGGGGCCAGCCTGGTCTACAAAGTGAGTTCCAGGACAGCCAGGACTGTTACACAGAAAAAAACCTTATATTGAAAAACAAAACAAAACAAAAGCTCCAGAAATAAAATAAAAAATATTTTATGAAACCTTTTCACTCAGAGTAGCCATGCAGCCATTATCATATAAACAAATTAAAGTAAAACAAGTAGCAGGCGGGTTAAGAGAGATTACTCATGGGGGAAGAACATGGCTGTTCTTCCTGAGGACCCAACTTTAGTCCCCAGGAGATCTGATGCCCTCTTCTGACCTCCATAGTGCACATATATGGAATAAAAATGTAAAAGAACATCCAAAAAACAAGCAACTAGCTGTTTAAAAACCATTCACACAGGCCAGAAAATGCATGCCTGTAACTTAAGTACTCAGAGGCTGAGGCAGGAGAGCCTGGAGTTAGAAACCAACCTGGCTTGTATAATGGATCTCTGTCTAAAAATGGGTGGAGGCCCATTGGTGCACGTATCCCAAAGCCTCCCTGGAGAGATGCCGCACACTTGCTCTCCTTTCCTGCAGGCATCCACTATTTCCGTTACTAGCCTTGTTGTTTGAAAAATGTGAGCAGTCCACACAGGGCTCAGAAGGCACGACGTCCGCCAGCTTCGATGTGGACATTGAGAACTTTGTCAGGAAGCAGGAGAAGGATGGGAAGCCATTCTTCTGTGAAGATCCTGAAACCGACAACTTAGTGAGTGAAGCCTATACTTTGTTTCCTTCCTTCCTTCCTTCCTTCCTTCCTTCCTTTTTCTTTTTCCTTTTTTTTTTTATGACTTAAACCCTGCTCATGCAGTTTACCTTTCTAATCTTCTAGTTTCTAGCTAGCTCTCTTTTAACGATCTAACTGATCTGTGCTTCCTTTGAGCTGGGGCTCAGTCCTCTCCTGGGTGTCTATAAAGACTTCCTGGGGCAGGCTGCTCCTGCAGAGTTTCTGTCCCACTTGTGTTGTAAGTACAGGTCTAATCTTAGAAACAGACTGGAGTTGTCATTTGCCAATCAGTTCCTTCCCAGTGCTGATACCAGTTGCTGTGCCTTCTTCCTGTCTGACCCATAGCCAGGTCTTGGAGGATGCAGGCAGTGGCAGCATCCTTTGTCAGGACACCCACGCTGTCTGCCCTTCCAGCCTGACTCTCTCCCAGAATCAGATGAACTCAACACCACAGCATGGTGTGTTCTCTATGTGTTGTGAATACCTGGAGGACTCTGGCCTTCAGCAGGTCTTCATCATCTGTGGATAAATTGCACTGGCCTTAGTTTGGCTACTGTTGATCTCATCGTGTGTTCAGTCTTTACCACCGGAGAGGTTTCTCTATGGGCTGTGTTCAGCTATGCCTTGTAGTCTCTGAAATGCCTGTCATTTGAGTAAGGAGCAGAAGTCCTTTGGGTCCTGACCCATCCCTGGCCTGGCTTAGTAGAGGGGACAGGTGTCCTCTACACTCTGCCAGCACCTCCTCATCTAAGAACAGGATCTAGCAGAGCTCATGCTCCAGAGCTCTTGTTACTGACTGGTCTCTCGCAGCATCAGAAATGTAGGTGACATCATTCGAGAGCCTGTGGCTAAAGGGCTGGGCCTTGTTCACAGCAATGGATTCCAGTGACTTGGCACTGTTGGCATTAGTGACCCATTGCTAGAGAGCAAGTATGCTCAACACTTGGTGACTTCATATTAAACAACAGAGGAAATAATAGGAGAACTGAGGGATCTAGAGCTAGGCTAAGAGTTCTTATGCTTGACATCAGAAGTGTGATCCAGAAAAGGCAGAGCTGGTGGGTTGAACTTTGAGAACCACCCCTAAGATAGCTGTGGATGTTGAGATGGAATAGAGTGAGGCTGTAACCCTGTCATCTGCAAGCATTGAGCCACATCCCCAGCATGGCCATGCTGAAGGAGGCACCTTATTCCTGTGTTTGGCACAGGTGCAGCTGGGCTGACGCAGAGGCGCTGGAGTGCTGGGACACTTTGTCTGTTGTCTGTTTGTATAATTGCTAATGCTCCTCCACTTCTGTTACTGGCACTGGTGTCGTTTCCAATTAATAACTAACAGTGTGTGTAATAAACCCTAATCCTAACCCTAACACAGTGTTGTGTGTGTGTGTGTGTGTGTGTGTGTGTGTGTGTGTGTGTGTGACAGTGGTGGCTTTTGATACCAGGCACATTATTTCTCACCTAACAGTTTTTATTTTCTCTACCTCTAGATGGTGAAAGCAATCCAGGTCCTGAGAATTCATCTTCTTGAACTGGAAAAGGTTAATGAACTCTGTAAAGATTTCTGTAGTCGGTACATTGCTTGTCTGAAAACAAAAATGAACAGCGAGACCCTCTTGAGTGGGGAGCCTGGGAGCCCATACTCCCCCGTGCAGTCCCAGGTACTTGCTTTTGGGGCCCTCTATGCTTCTTGGTCACTATAGTATTGATCATGCAGCATTAACTCCTGAGATTACCAGTGCCTTCAGAATTGCTGGCTGCCTTGATGACAAAAAAAAAATTTTAGTTCAGTGATATTAAGTGCATTGTCACTGTTGTGCAACCATCACCATCACTTTCCCCTTTTCCCAGAGGAAGTCCTGTCCCAGTTAAATACTAACTTGTCCTATTCTCCCCTGGCCCTGACTCTGTGAATTCTCTTTTCTGTCTCTGAGAACTGACTACTCTAGGTTCCTTACATAAGTGAAATCATACAGCATCTGGCTGGTTTCATGTCTCAGAATATCCTTAAACTTAGGCAGGGATGAAGCACCATTGTATTTTTACCACTCTGATGTCTGGTGACATTTCATCAAGGACTTTATTTGTACTTCCCTGATAGCAAATGGTACTTTTATGTGCTGTGTGTCATCTTTGCTAGAAAAGTCTGTCTTTTGCTCATTTTTTTTATTTATTAATTTTTATTTTACATGCATTGATGCTTTGCCATGGGTATCAGGTCCCCTGGAACTGGAATTAGAGTTGTGAGATGCCATGTAGGTGCTGGGGATTGCTCTTTCCTGTGAAAGAGCAGTCAGTGCTCTTAACCACTGAGCCATCTCTCCCTTTGTGCTCATTTCTGAGTTTTGAAAGTTCTTATTGTTTGCGAATGTTCACCTGCTTCAGTGCCTGTTGTTAGCAGCTCTCCTCCTACTGACCTGCCTTTCTCCTTTTGTCACCAACCTCTCTTCTAGTGGCTTTGCCTTTCCATATGAGTTGTCAATGATGCTGTGTAGATCTACAAAACAAATTTCACTGTAGGTATTGACAGCATTGCACTAACCATCTATATCAGTTTAGGGGAATGAACATCTCTGCTATGTGACTCTTTAATCCAGACACACGTCATGTCAATCATTTATGTGTATCTCGGGGCTTTTCCATCAGTGTTTTGTAGTTTTCAGCATAGAGATCCATGAGCTTTTAGAAGTACATGCAAGTAGCCATGTCTTGTACAAGTGGCATACGTCTTTAATCCTAGCATTTGGGAGACAGAGGCAGGCAGATCTCTGTGAGTTTGTGGTTGGGTCAGACTAGTATACATAGAGAGTTGTAGGACAGCTAGAGCTACACAGTGAGACCCTATCTCAAACAAACAAACAAAGTTACACACAAGTATATCTTTACATGGCTATAATTGGATTGTGGTTTTAAAGATTTATTTTGTTTTGGTTGTATGAATGTTGCCTGCATGAATGTATGTGTACGGTGTCTGGTGCCTGAGGTAGCTAGAAGAAGGTACCAAACTCTCTAGAACTGGAGTTTCCTACAGTTGTGAGCTGCCATGTAGTTCCTGGCACTTAGTCCCCATGTGCTCTTAACTGCTGAGCTGTCTCTCCAGCCCCTGGATTGTACATTTTGGGTTTTATGTTCATTGCTAGCCTGCAGAAAAGCAGTTCATTTTTAGTGTGCCATAGAAACATTCATAAGAAAATCATAAAAAGTCAAGTGTTTCTGTGAACAGATGTCACCTGCAGAAAGTAGTGGATTGCATTTTGACAATCCACACACAGAGTGTGTGTGTGTGTGTGTGTGTGTGTGTGTGTGTGTGTGTGTGTGTGTGTGCGCGCACGTGTGCATGTGCGGTGTTTTGGTAGTGCTCATCCTCTGTTCCCTCACCCTTTTCCCTGCCCCTCAGAGTCCCTCTAACAGTTGGTGTTTGTTCTCATATCCTATGACCTGATGAATTCATTTCTCTGTTCTGAGTTAGCTGTTTGGTTGGTCCATTCTCTAGTTTTTTTACTTTTTCACTGGTGCCCTGTACGAGTAGGAACAACTCTATTTGCTCCTTTCTGACCTCTTGGTGTGCCTTCCCTTTTCTTGCCTCATTGCATTGGCTGAAATATTCAGTGCTGACTAAGTGTGAGGGCAAACTTTCTTCTCTTGTCCCTGGTCACTTCTGGTGCCTCTAAGCCTGAGTTGAGATGTCAGCTTTGCATGTGTTCATTCTGTCCTGAAGATCTGGTTATAGAGAACCATTACCTGAGCCAAATGTAGGAGAAAGTTGTGATCGAAAACACGGTCTTCCTGCTCACTTCCTGGGATTTGAACAGCAAGAGGAATGCTACACACAAACAGCGTGTATCATCATAGCCATTGTGGCTGGTTTTGGATCTCTTTAGTTCCCATATAGGATGCTTGCTTTCTGAAAGCCTGTGAACTGAGTCTGCTCTGTGTCCCTGGCTTCCCTTGCCTTATTGTAGCATTATGATACTGTTTCCTTTGAAGTTTTGAACATGGTTTTTCTGTGTTCTAATGATTCCCACGATGTGTGTGTTCTGACATTCAGCAGATTCAAAGCGCCATCACCGGCACTCTCAGCCCCCAGGGAATCGTGGTGCCAGCATCAGCCCTGCAACAGGGAAATGTAACCATGGCAACAGTGGCAGGTAGGACCACCTAAAAATGGACACCTTTTCCATGAGCTTTTGCAGAAAACAATATAATGAGCACATATATAAATGTCTTTTTGTTTTGATTTTTGTTTTTCGAGACACGGTTTCTATGTATTGTTTTGGAGCCTGTCCTGGCACTCACTCTGTAGATCAAGCTGGCCTTGAACTCACAGAGATCTGTCTGCCTCTGCCTCCCGAGTGCTGGGACTAAAGGAGTGTACCATCAATGTCTGGCATAAATGTCTTTTTTTTTTTTTTTTTTCTTATTGATTGCATTGTATTTTACTCAATGCCAATTACTGATATAATAGTGCTAGAGTCCAGGACAGTTTAAATACCCGCTTCTTACTGATTTTCAACAAGTATGTAGTACAGATTATGTTTTCCTACCAAAAGCATCTGGGGGAGAGGTTTTATTTAGGAATTGACTTTATGTAGCAAGTGACTGGAGAGGTAGCTGAGCTGTTAAGAGCACTTATTGCTCTTCCAGAAGATTCAAGTTTGATTCCCAGCACCTGCATCAGGCTGCTCACAACTATCTATAATTCTGCCTCCAGGGCATCCCCTGTGGGCACCTGTACTCCTGTGCATACTCCCCCCCCCCACGCACACAAATTTAAAATAATAAAGTAAAAATAGAAAAGAAGTTGGGTGATGGTGGCACACGGCTTTAATCCCAGCACTGTGAAGACAGAGGCAGGTGGATCTCTGAGCTTGAGGACAGCCTGGTTTGCAAAGTTAGCCAAGACTGTAATGGAACAATTTCTCTGTTACACAGAGAAATCCTGTGTTGAAAAACCAGGAAGGAAGGAAGGAAGGAAGGAAGGAAGGAAGGAAGGAAGGAAGGAAGGAAGGAAGGAAGGAAGGAAGGAAGGAAGGAAGGAAAGAAGAGAAACAGGAAAAATTAATTATGGTTTCAAATAACTTGATATGTCTATGTGCATGCTTGTGCACCCACATTTGCACATTCATGTATATTCATCACAGCATGAGTGTGGTCAGAGGACAACTTGGAGTCAGTTCTGCCCCCACCACATGGGTTCTTGGGATCAAACTCAGGTTATCCAGGCTTGGTAGCAAGTACCTTTACCTGCTGAGTCATCTTACTAATGTCTCAAATAACATAGTTTTTAATTGTGTTATTTGCAGGACCTGAAAACTACCTATTATTATAAATTTGTGGTGCCAACCATGGAAAAATACTGTCTTATTCTTACTATTTTTTTTTTTACATAGCAAAACCATTATAGGAAAGGGGCAGGTAAAGCATTTTCTGCTTTGTGTAGAATATTGCAAATATCAAAATGGAACAGGTATGTAGGGAGTGGTAGACATGTACTCTTCATGCCTCACAGAGCGGTGCAAAGGTGACTGTTGCTAAGGAACATAACTAGGGCCCAGTGTGGTGATGTACCCAGAGGTAGAGGCAGGCGGAGCTCAGTGAGCTTTAGGACAGCTAGGGCTGCATGGAGAGACCCTGTATCTAAACAAACAAATGAGAAAGAAAAGCCAGACAGAACACTAGGGTACAGAACACTAGGATAATGGTGCTCATTGTCCAGTTTCTCTAGCCAAATGCTGGATATGTACTAATTGTAGGAAAAGGAAAGCAGATAAAAGCAAAAGGAAAGGGACCTGCCAAGTCACCAGTGACAAGGGCAGGTGCCATGCAGGCCAGAATTGGTGTGTTAATTTGTCGGACCACATAGTTTACAAAGTATTGTTGACCATTTGAAATGGTTAAAGGCTCACCCAACAGGCTTTTCATTTTTTTCCATAGCATATCAGGAAGAATGTCTTTAAATCATTAAGACTTAGAAGTAGTTTAATCTTTAAATTCTCTTTTCCTTTTTGAGGTGGCACAGTGTACCAGCCTGTCACGGTTGTCACTCCACAGGGTCAAGTGGTCACACAGGCGTTGTCTCCTGGGACAATTAGGATCCAGAACTCCCAGGTGTGTGTGCCCTCTAGGGCTTGAGATGAGTGCTGCCTAGGTTGGGGTGCAGTGGAGCAAGCTAAGCTGCCCTTCTTTGTGACATTTGTTGTCACTTTTCATGCTTCCTATCCCTTATTGTGGAAATTTACAAAATTCACAACAGTCTGAGGCACCAGGGAAGTCATTCACAACCCCAGAAGCAGCAGTGGCCACGGCATCCATCTGTTGTGTCTGCACATCAAGACTCGAAGTCCTGTAGATGCAGAACAGCCCAGACTGTACCCCTAGCCTGAAGCTGCACCCCAAGCTCTAGAATCACCCCAGGCCTCTGCATTACATCCCCAGTATGACTGGGGTGCTTTGTTGAGGTCAGGCTCTGAGTGTCTGCAATAGCAATTCTTGGCCCCCACCTTCAGGTGTTTGGTTCTGCAAACAAAAGGTGACCTCTGGCATATTGTGGTCAAGGTCATTCTTCACTCTTCCTGTTCCTTTGTAGTAAAATGGGGAAGTTGGAGCTCGTGGGCTGGAAGATCCTCTGCATTCTAGAAACATGAATTTTTTACTTTGAATAACTGAAGACAAGGTTTAAAGTTTTACTTTGTGGATGCTGATTCACTTTATGAGGTCTATGTCCATGTCCTTATTTAGGACTCTCATACCTAGCCTGGGGTGTGGCTGTTGTCTTAAAGGAAACGCCATCCAAGTGGGCTGCAGGGTTCTTGGTGGTCTGGGTAGTCTAGGCTGCCATCTTGGCCATGAAGGTTTGGTGACAACACTAGAGAAAAAGGTGCAGATGCCCCTGGCATAGGTGGGGGCTTCAGAGACTGAGTGAGTGTGTTACTGCTCAGGCTCAAGCCCTCGTAGGGAAGAGCCAGATCTCACTAATGCTGCCCTTGTCTCCCTACCAGCTTTCTTCCCTTGTGGTTTTCCATTTAAATGTTTGTTACAATAGAGTCATGTCCAATTACTGACTAGTTTTCTAGGTTGAGTTATGTTTTTTTTTTTTTTTCCTTTTCTTCAAGACAGTTTCTCTGTGTAACAGACCTGGCTGTCCTAGAACTCACTCTGTAGATCAGGCTGGCTTCAAACTCACAGAGATCCACCTACTTCTGCTCCTAAGTGCTGGGATTAGAGGTGCACCACCACTGCCCAGCAAATTATGCTTTTTTTAGGGGAAGACATTTTAAGTCAACTTACTAGTACTGTAGATGATACTCCCATTTGTTTTGTTTTAAAAGAAAGTGTTTTTTTGTTTGTTTGTTTTTGTTTTTTAATTCTGTTTTGTTTTTGCTTTGGGTGAATTGAGACAGAGTTTGGTTTTGTACCCTAGCTGGCCTGGAACTCACCGTGATCGCCCTAAACCTTAGCCCCTTGGTGCACTGCAGTGGTTAAGGTCTGTGATTCTGCCTTAGTCTAACCTGAGTACAGTGCCTGGGGGCTGCAGTCATCAGTTGACATAGTTCAGCATATGGAAGTCATCCCTTAGCAGTTTGAAGAGTCTAAGAATTGTAAGGCTTACATGCTGAAAAAGTGTGAATGAAGACCATGTTACGGTAGCTTAAGATTAGTCTGTACATGGTTTCTACACATGCCTCTTTACCGTAAGTCTGAGAGCCTCAGTGCCTCCTCTATCTCAAGTTGTAAGCTGCTTGATATGTTGTCATTTCAAAGCCTTTCTGACATTATGATATTATTTGTCAATTGTATGAAAGCTTCAGTTGCAGTTGAATCAAGATCTCAGCATCTTGCATCAAGAGGATAGCTCCTCCAAGAACAAGAGGGGTGTCCTGCCGAAGCATGCCACCAATGTGATGCGGTCCTGGCTCTTTCAGCACATAGGGGTAAGAGTGCATGGGACACACCATGAGTGACCCCAGACTCCCTCCTGGCTTGTGTTCATTTGGCCCAGGTCTAAGTTTGGTATTATATTGTGTCCATAGTGGGGCTTGAGCACAGGTCCCTAATGATGACTTCAAGAAACTTCAAATGCAGCAGGGGTCCCCCGACAGGTGGAAAGGGGAAGGCAACTAAGCTACTACCAATTGTTCTCCTTTGGGTCAGAAAGCCCCTATTATGAGAAGGGGGCAAAGAAAAAGACCAAGAGTGCTGCTGTTGCAGTGGACGGAAGAGGGAGATGCAGTGAGTCAAAGGCATATCATGAAGTTGGGCACAATGGGGACAGCCAACACATGGCTTGTTTAGTTGAAAATGAGTGGCCCAGGCAGAGTGAGGCACACAAGTGTCCATGGTGGTGAGGGCTGCCAGCACAGGTGGTGTCAGGTAAGGGACAGGAAGGGATGGCCAGAGCGGTGGCTGTGATGCAGTGGCACAGTTCCCCACAGAAGTGCTGTGTTGGGTGCGCCTCTTATCTTTCTGGGTGTCAGTGTCTTATCACACTTCCTTCCCTTCAATGGTTAGTATTTCTCAAGCGTAAACCCTGGTTATGAGGTCCAGAGAGGACACATGTCCTTGTTTTACTGTTCCTTCTTGCTCTCATTTCTTGGATCAGCACCTAGTTTTCCAAGCAAAGGGGCAGCAGTGACTGCTGTCTGATGTTCTGGCTCTGTGCTTATGTTTCTGACCTCACTTTTTCTTTATTTAGTGGCTGACCACATTCTTGCTGAACACTCTCAGCTGCTGTACTGTTGGACATTCTTGGTCAAAGAAACCTTACTTTTTTTTTTTTTTTAACAATTTATTTGCTCTTATTTTACATGCTATGGGCATTAGTGTTTTGCCTGCATGTATATCTGTGTGAGGGTGTCAGATTCCCTGGAACTAGAGTTACAGACAGTTGTAAGCTGCCATGTGGGTTCTGGGATTGAACCTCAGGTCCTGTGGAAAAGCAGCCAGTGCTCTTAACCACTGAGCCATCTCTCGAGCCTGCTTCATTCTTCTTCTTCTTTTCTTTCTTTCTTTCTTTTTTTTTTTTTTTTTTAAAGACAGGGTTTCTCTGTGTAACAGTACTGGATGTCCTGGAATTCCCTCTGTAGACAAGGCTGATCTCAAACTCACAGAGATTCGCCTGCCTCTGCCTCCCGAGTGCTGGGACTAAAGGTGTGCGCCACCAACACCCAGCTAGCCCCCTTCATTCTTATCTGAACATTTTTAAAACAATGATATATGAAACTGATGTCTGATTGTGCTGAAAAAACTCTACTGTTATCAGCTTTTTCTCTTGCTTATTTGTATGCATCTAATTTTCCTGGATAATCTTGGGTTTCCCTTTTAAAATTCAAATCCCACTGTGACAGCAAACCTCTTTATTTTTAGCATCCCTACCCAACAGAGGATGAGAAAAAGCAGATTGCTGCTCAGACAAATTTGACACTGCTTCAAGTCAACAACTGGTAAGATAACCTAGTGCTGACACCAAACCTGTACGGTGACATAGCCTGGCCTCCCCATAGTGCTGCAGCCTGAGGCAGCATGTGTCAGGGTTTATTGGCATGAGTTTCTGCCTGGCGGGTATGCTGACCCAGTAGGCCCTCTTCTCTCCTTTAGAAATATGTCATGGTCAGGTGTGATAGCACATGCCTTGAACTTGGCATTCAGGAGATAGAGGCCGGTGGATCTCTGTGGTTTGAGGGCACCCTGATCTACATAACAAGTACCAAGATGGCCAGGACTGTTGAGAGACCCCCATCTCAAAAAATAAAAAACTAACTCATGCCACCCCTTTAGGCCTGCAGCTTGGGGACACAGTCTTGCATGTGTCCCTGCAGTCAGTCATTCTGTTGCATGGTGGGTCTTAGAGATGTTCTCCAGAAAGACCTGCTCAGAGAAGACCACCATGTTTACAAGTGAAACATTCTCTGCTAGGCTTGGATCACATTGTTGGAGATAGTTGAGCCCGGGGCATATGTTCCTCTTGTGAGAACTGGAATTCATCAACGTGGTGCACATGTAGGGGTGCTACTATAGGCCAGTGGTCAGTCACTTGTTTGTTTCACTGTGTTCAGATGGAAAACAGTGTCAGCTTCACAGAATCAGCATGCAAAAAAGAAGCATACACTTCCACCCAGAAGCAATACTAGCTTCATATTGCAGTTGTGCTATCACTACCATACATGCCCGTGGCACTTCCAGAGTAAGCCATGCAGTTGGCCTGCTTATTCTACCAGAGATGCAAGATACAGTATCTTTCAGGGCTGCATTAAACATGCCTACTTTCTTGCATTTGGGATAGTATTTATTATTTAAGTAGAAATAGTAGGCCTTACTGCTTGAGTTATTTCCTGTTAAATCCTTCAAATATAGTGTTGGCAAAAACATAAAGGGTTCAAGCATGTCCTCTCTCCCTTTTTTCCTCCCCTTCTCTCCCTCCTCCTCCCCCTCATGGTTATTGGTGAGAGGGTTTCGTGCTATGTAGCCCAGACTGGTGCCCTTCCTGTGACAGTCTCCTGAGTGTCTTCATGGTTATTTTCACCTGGCCATGACACAGTATCACATTTGATTGATGTATCAATTGACAGATACTCTGAGAGGTACCTGGTGGCTGCTGTGGGTCACCAGGTACCATTGGATTCCTGTTCTCTCCATTCAAATCCTGTGTACCCCCACCTTGCTGCTGTGCTCAGCTCCCAGAAATGTCTAAGGATTAATACAAACTTTTAAATTTGTAAAAAATTTATTTATTTTAGCTGGGTAGTGGTGGTGCATGTCTTTAATCCCAGCCATCAGGAGGCAGAGGCAGGCGGATCTTTGTGAGTTCCAGGACGGACTGGTCTATAGAGTAAGTTTTGGGGCAGTCTCCAAAGCTACACAGAGAGACCCTGTCTCGAAAAACAACCAATCAAAAAAAAAGACAACTGCTTTGGTGTCCTGGTGTCCAGAGGTTGGGGCACCATCCTCTTAGCATGTACCCAATGAGAAGCCAAGTCATCTTCTAAAAAGACATCTCTCTCCGTCTCCGTCTCTCTCTCTCTCTCTCTTTCTCTCCCTCTCTCTCCCTCTCCTTCACCCCCCCCCTTCTCTCTTTTTGAGACAGGGTCTTTCTAGACAGCTCTGGCTGTCCCAGAACCTGACCTGTAAACCAGGCTGTCCTTGAACTCACAGAGATCCACCTGCCTCTGCCTTTGGAGTACTGGGATTAAAAGCATGTGCCACCACCACCTGGTCCTAAATTCATTTTAAAAATGATCTGGGCCTGTTCCTTTGGTGATCTAGATAGTTCAGGAGCTTGTCACTTGTGTTCCTCTTGTCAGCATGGTTCCTAAAGGGTGGTACCCTGAGCCAAATACAAGTTCTGTGGCCTGAATATCCCTTTGTCCACACAGGTTCATCAATGCCCGAAGACGAATTCTGCAGCCAATGTTGGATTCCAGCTGTTCAGAGACTCCAAAAACAAAGAAAAAGCCTGCTCAGAACAGGCCAGTTCAGAGGTTTTGGCCGGATTCTCTTGCATCAGGAGTGGCACAAGCAACATCCAGTGAGCTCGCCATGTCAGAAGGTGCGTCCCTTCTGATGGGCAAAGGTGGGACAGTGGGCCAGGTCAGCTGCTATAGCTTCGAGCCCATGCAGAACTGTGTGCCTGAGATGCCTTTTATTTGCATCTATGACTCAAGGCTGGCAAGACAGCTCATTGGGTAAAGGCACTTGCTACCAAGCCTAATGACTTAAGTTTGCCCCCAGGACTGAACCAATCCCTGCAAGTTGTCCTCTGACTTTCAACCATGCCCACATTACATTGCACTCCCACACATAAACAAATACATAAGTGTTTCAAAATAAATAAAACAGGAGGAGGCGCCCATGGATGGCTGTTTAGGCTCACAGTGATGGGCAGTGAAGGTGTGCATGCTGCCATGAGAAGGGTCACCTGTCTTGGTGCCCTTTACTTCAGCAGACAGTGGGGTAGATCATGCTCACACCACCTGGCCCTGGCCTCTTTCTTTGGCACATGTGCCTATCTCTTGCTTGTAACCTTTTTTTTTTGTTCCTGTCACAAGCCATCATTCTCACATGTGTTATCAGCAACTCTGTGTACGTGAGCTTCTCAAAGTCTGGGTTGTTTTGTATGCTACTGTACCACTGAGCCACATCCCAACCCAGCCCCTGCCTTTTTTCAAGGCCTCAGTTGCCCGTGTCAGAAGTCAGTAAGTGTCACGGGCACTAATGTTCTCTCCCATCCATTTCATACTGAGTTATTTCTGTTATCCTTTTTGTCACATCACTACCCTTCCTTTGCATAGTGTGATTCTGTGCAGTGTGAGTTTATCTTAGATGTCACATACTTTACCTTCCAAGAAGTAGTGTATTTTGTAGTTCCCTTCAGTACAGTGACTGACACACACAGGTGTCTTCAGTGTAGACTGAACAAGCAGGCAGTACATGTCTGTGCATAAAGTGCTTTTCTCTGAGTACTAGGGAAGACAGTGACACTGTCATGCTCTGCTTCAGGTGCCGTTGTGACCATCACCACACCTGTAAACATGAACGTGGACAGCCTTCAGTCCCTGTCGTCAGACGGGGCCACCTTGGCTGTACAGCAAGTCATGATGGCGGGGCAGAGTGAAGATGAGTCTGTGGACAGCACAGAAGATGATGGCGGCTCATTGGCGCCATCACACATCAGCGGGCTGGTGCTAGAGAACAGCGACTCCCTGCAGTAGGGCCGGTGCCAACAGGGCCAGCGTGGAGCTGGAGTACCTGACTCTCTATTGTTTGCACAGCAAACATTTTACACAGTTTTCTTTGTAATATGTTTTATATGTAGATATAGAAGAGTGCACTTTTGTATTTCACAGCAAGCTTCAAGATGTCGTCGCTGGTGCAGCAACTTCCTTCAGATGTGTGTGTGTGGGTTTTTAATGCTAGGAACGTGATGAGTGGTCCCTGCCCCTTGAGTCCCTGACAAGATTAAGGAGCAGTGCTGCCATCTTCTAAACAATTATGCAGTTGCAGTGAGTTCTGTGGGTCACAGCAGGTCGGGGCTGCTGCTTGTGTCGCCCACAGGTCTGAAAGGTGGTCTGCACTTGGGCTGCAGGGCAAGAGGATGCTGGCCCTGGTGGGCTGTGAGTGCCCACAGCACACTTGAGTTCTCTTTGGGCAGCATTGCCTGCTTCATTTGCTATATAGAAAAAGAAACTCCTATTTTTACCTTGTTGGGATTATTGGATAAAAAGCTATTTTTATAAATCGGTTATTAATTGGATTATGACTACATTAAGGATAAATTTCTAGAGAAGGAACAGCACATGCTTGTCTTTCGATTTGGAATGTTCTGAAAGGCAGCCTGCCCATGTGTGGTCTCCTGCTCCCCTGCGGGGAGGAGGCTCACCATAACTGCTAAAAAGCAAACAACTGTCAAGTGAACTTTTGATATCTCCAGTTTTGTGTTCAGATGAGATACTCAGATTGCATTTTACACTTGCTCTAGGCATCTTACGGAGTGTACTCAGTAGGGTGTATGATGAGGGCCACCACCATGCAGTGCCCTTAGTATGTCATAGCTCTCTGCCATGCCTAGTCCAGCCTAATTCAAACCTGACTGCAGTTACGTGGCTGCCTGGCCATGTTAACTGGGTGGTAATTTTAGATTTTTTTTTTTTTAGTTAAGACATGTTATACATAGAACGTTTATTATAAACTAATATAAAATGTGCTCTACTCCACTGGCTCAAAGCTGGGGTAAATGCCAAACACTCAAACTGTCTTACATTATGGGCAAATGTGGGAGTTAGAACCTTGGGGGTATTGTTTCAGTTGACATACTGTTGGCTCACAGGTGTATGTGGCTCTCTCGCTGTCAGACACTCTTGTTGTGTGTTGCTGCTTCCATTTTCAGGGTCCCCCTTTCCAGTTACCACTCACTATTTAGGACAGTTTGGGGACTTAATTTCCTGGGGTGTCAAGACAGAGCAGACTGTAGGCTGAGGTTTAAGTTTTGCTTTTGCTTTACTTGGGAGGCTTTTTCTCTGAAAACAAGTTCCCTGCTTCGTTTGAAATAGCTAAATATCACAGATGGTACCTAGGCCCCCTGCTGATGAAGGGCAGTGTACAGTTGTCAAGTATGCCAAGCCTTGGGGCCCAAGGGTAGTGATTGGTTATGGACCAAGATTACCCTAGAGGGACATCTTTAGCTAATACACATTTTTTTTTTTTTTTTTCTAGATCGGTTCACTGCCTCCCACCCCCCATTCCATGTTTTGATTCCATTTAGTCATGGAGTATACCTGGACAGTCAAGTAGTCAACAAGAGGAATGGGGTCTTTTTTCAAAATATTTAAGGAGCCTGCACTACAAAAAACAAAACAACAAAATACTTTAAGCAGCCTTTCCATTACTTATTTACATATTGTTTAAATGTTTTAAGTCAGGTATACAAAAGAATGGCTATGTTGGGTTTCAAGCAGAAATGCATCGCCCCTATGAGCTCCTGCAAAGGTCTGCCACTCTCCCCAAAGGAAGCATAGTCCCTGCTGTCCTGTTCATGTACCAGCTGAGCTGGTGGCTGCCCTAGCTGGGATGCAGCATGCCCTTCCCAGTGGAAATCAGCTTTCCTAACCCTGAACTCTAACCTGTTAAATTCAGAGGGATGGCATGAAGATCACAGAACCTGGGCATAGTGGCACACTCCTGTAACCCCAATACTCAGGAACTTGAGACAGGAGGCAAGCCTGGGCTATATAACCTGACCCTGTCTGAATAAAGATGGTAAGAGAGCTGGCTCAGGGTCATAGCCTGAGTTTCCGTCCACCTCCCATGCATACTGAGATGTTTTTAAGTAACTCCCATGAGCAAGCCATTCTGGTTCATAGAATTACTGCCCAGCATATTTGTTGTCTTATCAGTTGCACCTTCAAGACACTTGCTTACTGGGCATTTTGGCATGTGCCTGGAATATAAGCACTTAGGAGGCTGAAGCAGGAGGATTGCTGGGAGGTTGAGATCGGTCTCTGGTGCATAGTGAAACCCTATCTCAAAAACCCAAACAAAACTCCTGCTCTCCTTCCTGTGGAGAAAATCTAGAAGTCCATCTCCTTTGAGTTTTATTGAAATGGTCAGATTCCAGCTTTCATTCCTGTTAAAGTCCTTCCTAACATTGGAGCCTTTTGAATGTGTTCTGAGACCTACAGTCAACCTGTGTCATTCCTGCTGTTTGGCTGCCTAGCAGAAATCTAGACTGGCTGACCACCCATCTGGTGGGCTCAGTTTTCTCCTTTTTGAGTCCAGATTGTCAAATAGAAGTGTATATGCAATATGCACTGTGACCCTTCTGGCTAGGGCTGATGGGCCACTGTGTAGCCTGCTGAGTGGCCAGTGCACCTGTGTGGGCTGTTGGAGACATGCTTCTTTCTGCATAGCTCCCACACACAAGTGTGCAGGGAATGCCCATCCTGAAGGCTTCACCCACAGGTAGCGACAGAACTCGGCAGTCTGCCTTTTTCAGTTAAGTTCGGTCTTTGAAACTGACAATCTTTAAAATGTGAATACTGTAACAATATGTTTTCTCGGATTGTTGTCTTTAAAAGGATTTTTGTGAAGCAATGATTTATCAAAGAAAAAATTAAAAACAAAAACATGCCTTGTGGATGATTGATTCTATAAAAGCTTGTTCCACCAAGCTGCTTTTTCACACTAAGTGAGACTCTCAGATTGTCACACATCTTGCAGTGACACCAGAGTTCCTAGGGACAAGTTGACACTTCATCAACTGTTTAGCTTCATTTCATACCTTCAAGGGTCTGTCTGGGCTTCAGTTAGTCACTTTTCAGGAAAAAATAAAATTGCAGAGTGATTTTCATTGTAATTTTTTACTTTGGCATAACAGCAAAAGAATGATTCATGGTTGCAGTGACATTTGCTGGTCCACGCTGTAAAACCCTTATCGAGGCATCCAAGGTGCCCAGGAAATTGTCTAGGTGTTGTAGGTACACAGCTTGTGCTTGGAACAGTGAACTAAGGGTTTTTTTTTTTTTTTTCTTTAGAAATGTGTCTAATGGCTGGGGGTAGAGCCCAGAGCCCCATAAATGTGGCATTGAGGGACCCCCCCCCCAAATCCTGGCAGCTGGGAGTAGAAGGTCAGAAAATCAGAAGTCCAAGCTCCAATTGAGGGGCATTGAAGGTCTGAGATAACTTTGTCTAAAAAGACAAAAATAACATCTAAAATTGGGACTCTAGGTGACCAGTATCTTGGGAAGTATTTGACTGACTTTCAGAAGGTGGAGTGTGTCATTTTTGAACTGTGCTGTTCAATGTGGACAGATGACCTCAGGTCACCAACGCCAGGCTCTCAAAGGGACTTCATTGTTGAGAAGGGAGAATTTGGATTGGTTCATCAAGCTCTACAATGATGTTTGTGGCTAACAAGATTCAACATACCTATTTAGACAGAGATGAGCAGATAAACAGTGGCCTTGCAAAATAACTGCACATAGAGGGTATATTTGGGTTAAAAGCTTAGGGATTTTGCATTTTGTTGATTTATACAATGTTTAGCCCACAAGCCTTCCTATGGACTCAAAGAGGAAGCAGTTTTCTGTCCTTGTCCAATTATCTCTTCAACCTGTACTGGATCCTATGAACCCCTTCCATTTTTCAGTTGTAAGTGTTGCCAAGTATGGTGACTTGTGCTGATAATCTCAGTATTTTGGATGCTGAGGCAAGAGAATTGCAAGTCCAAAGACAGCCTGGGTGACAGTCTATCTCCAAACAGAGACAAACCTAAAGACCTCCACAGCCATGCCTCTTGAATATGAATGCCTGAGAAGACCTCCCTGGCCAACAGTCTGCTTTCCTCTGCAGAGGACCCTCTCTTGGGGCGTCACCACAGAAGACCGCTTGGACATGGGCTTCGACAACAGAAAAGTCTATTAGCTGGCCTGGTGGACTACACTGGGTGCTTGGCATCCCATTGTAGCACTGAGACTGTCTCAGGGTGAGCTTTTAAACACAGAAATCGTGTTCTGGACTGACATACTTTAGTTAGCCAGGGCAGTTGGCCAGAAGTGGGACTATAGAAGCCAAAAAGCAAGGTTAATACATTTATAGAATTTCTCAGAACCATGGACTTGGATGGATTAGATCTTTGTTTTTTGTTTTGGCAGGTGGTGCTGCTATATGCCAAGTTTCATGGCCTAAATGATACTTCCATCATGGAGTCAGTCAGCTGTGCTAAGAGCTTTCTTGTATTCTTCCCTCCCAGTCTCTTCCTGTCCAGCCTTCAATGTTCTGGAAGGTCATCATGGCCTGAGCTCAAGGGCTCACCTGGTATGTACTTCATAGATAAGCATCATTTAGAGTCATTAGCTACGCCAGTGATACCATTCTGTGTACTGTTGTTTGAACCCAAAACTTGGAAATGTAAAAACAGCAATGGTGTGTTACAAATTGAGAATCCTTTCATCCCATCATACTTGGACAGTTTTAAATCATTTTTGAGTATGGGTGTTTTGCCTGCATGTATGGCCTGATGTCCATGGAGGCCAGAAAAGAGCCTCAAATCCTCTGGAACTGGTGTTACAGATGTCTGTGTGCCACCATATAGCTGCTGGCAATGGTCCTGAATGAAGAGCACCCAGTGCTCTTAACCACTGAGTGTATCTCCAGTCCCTTTAAAAGACAGCTTTACTGGAAGTGATGGCTTTTAGTTTCTTCCTTGCCTTTGGCAGGACTGGAAGGGGGACACGGGAAATGGAGCTGGCCAGCGAGGTCCCCTTAAGCCATTAGACCCAGCCACACACATCTGGGACTTGTGTGAAGCCTGCATGCACCCCTGTCCCTGCAGGGTGGTTGTGTACAGCAGCTGACTCCCACGCCTGGTGGTGGCTAGTGTTCTCTTCTATGGTGCACCCTTGGAATGTCCAACTGGCCTTGTCACTGTGGGCTTGATGTCTG
The DNA here is from genome assembly GCA_030556225.1 of Cricetiscus sungorus. NCBI lineage: Eukaryota > Metazoa > Chordata > Mammalia > Rodentia > Cricetidae > Cricetiscus > Cricetiscus sungorus. Next base: position 54,583,565 of record JANBXA010000600.1, read on the forward strand.
TGCCTGCCCTCTTCCTCATAGCCATATACCTGTTTTCCAATTTGCCCTTCCACATCCCATCTGTCACATGCCAATGCACTACCATCTCTCAACTCCAGCACTGTTCCTTCTCTGATGATGGACTTTTGGCCCCCACCCCCTCCTGTGGCAGTCAGAGGAAAATTCTTTGTGAATCAGTTTGGGTTTCAGGAATGGAACTCTGTTCAAGTGTATATATATATATGTGAAATGGATTCAGACTGTGGAAGGCCAGTTCCCATATCTGCTCCAGGGTAATAAAAACAAAGCCTCAGAGTAGCGGAGGTTTAGGAGGAAAAAAATGGTTGTTTATTTATTTATTACACCCCAACCCCAGTTCCCCCACCCTCCTTGCCTTCACCTTCTCCCCTCCTCCCTCCCACCCCAGAGAGGTTAAGGCCTCCCCTAGGAAGTCTATTAAGTCTGCCCCATCATTGTACCTAAGTCTGTACATCATTGAGGCAGGACCAACCCCCACCCCACTCTGCAACCTTGTCAAGGCTGAGCAAGGTATCCTCCATAGAGGATGGGCTCCACAAAGACAGTTTATGTATTAAAGTTAGGTCTTGGTCCACTGCCAGTGGTCTCATATATTGCCCAAGCCACACCATTGTCACCTATATTCAGAGGGCCTAGTTCAGTCCTAAGCTGGTTCCCCAGTTGCCAGTGTGGAGTCTGTGATCTCTCACTAGCTCAGGCCCCCATCATAGTCTTGACTCCTTTTTTCATATTGTTGCTCCTCCCTCACTCCGATTGTATTCCAGGAGCTCTGCTCAATGGTTAATTGTAGATTGCTGCATCTACTTCCATCTGTTTCTGGAAAAGGAACTTAAGGTTCTCTGGGGTTGTGGATTTTAGGCTGGTTAATACTTTGCTTTATGTCTGGGTCTGTGTTACCTCACTCAGGATATTTTTTTTCCTAGTCCCATCCATTTGCCTGCAAATTTAAAGATGTTACTGTTTCTTACTGCTGAGTAGTACTCCATTGTGTAAATGTATCACATTTTCTTTATTTATTCTTTGGTTGAGAGCCATCTAGGTTGTTTCCAAGTTCTAGCTATAATGTTACAATGAATATAGTTGAGCAAATGTCCTCCTCCTGGTATGAGAGTGCCTCCTTTGGGGGTATATGCCCAAAAGTGGTATTGCATGGTCTTGAGGTAGATTGATTCCTAATTTTCTGAAAACTCACCGTACTGATTTCCATTGCAGCTGTACAAGTTTGCACTCCACCAGAAGTAAAGGAATGTTCCCCTTACTCCACATCCTCTCCAGCATAAGGTGTCATTAGTGTTTTTGATTGGTGTAAGATGATTATCTCAAAGTTGTTTTGATTTGCATTTCCCTGTCTTTTGACCATTTGAGATTTCTTTGTTGCTAGTTCTGTTTAAATCTATATCCCATTTTTTAGTTAGATTATTTGGTAGTTTGATGTCTAGTTTCTTGAGTTCTTTGTATATTTTGGTGATCAGCCCTCTGTCAGATGTGGGGTTGGTGAAGATCTTTTCCCATTCTGTAGGCAGCCATTTTGTCTTGTTGACTGTTTTCTTTGCTTTACAGAAGCTTCTTGGTTTCAGGAGGTCACATTTATTATTTCTCTTAGTGTCTGTGCTATTGGCGTTCATTCTATTTAGGAAGTGATCTGTGCCAATGCGTTCAAGGCTACTTCCCATTTTCTCATCTATGAGTTTCAGTGTGGATAGATTTATGTTGAAGTCTTTGATCCATTTGTACTTGAATTTTTTGCCTGGTGAAAGATATGGATCTATTTTGCATTCTTCTACGTGTCAATATCCAGTTATACCAGTACCATTAGTTGAAGATGTTTTCTTTTTTCCATTTTGTATTTTTAGTTTCTTTGTTAAAAATTAGGTGTTCATGGTGTGTGGGTTATTATCAGCCGCCCACCTGTCTGTCTTTTATGTATACAGTGTTCTGACTGCATGTATCCCTGCAGGCCAGAAGGGGGCACCAGATCTCATTATGGATGGTTGTGAGCTACCATGTGGTTGCTGGGAATTGAACTCAGAGCCTCTGGAAGAACAACCAGTGCTCTTAACCTCTGAGCCATCTCTCCAGCCCCCACTGCTGTTTTTATGTCAATACCAAGCTGCTTTCATTACTATAGCTCTATAATAGAGCTTGAAGTTAGAGATGGTGATGCCTCCAGATGTCAGGAAAAAATTCTTATCATTTTAGGCCTTTAGGAAAAAAAAAGACAGGCTTACATGGTCTGAAGGTAACTTTATTATTGCTTCTTAAAATTTTCTCCTGTATACAACTTCCTAATAAGCTCTATGTCCTTCTCCTTTGCTCCTTTCTCCCCCACTGCTCTCTGCTACCTCTGCTCTTCCCTTTAACCAAAACTCTACACAATTATACATTACATCTCCAGGGCTCGACCAACCTATTCTAGTAACACATAAGTCATGTAGTTCCTCTTAGGCTAGCGATGTCACGTTGGCCCATGCATGTAGCTCTGAGTTGGTGAGGGTTCCCAGATGAAAAAATGACATTGGAATTCAAGACTTAATAACAATTAGCTGGACCTTGGGTTGTAGGGAGTAAGTGCAGACTAAAGTTACTGCCTTGAATCGGTAAAATACCACCTGGGAAAATGACCTTGTGTGTTGTCTCCCAGGGCAACCAGCCTGCTTTGAATCTTCTGTGAAGTCTAAAGTTAGCTGTGTAAAAGGCTGTCTTTGTGACTGAGAATCCTATGTCAGTCTGGGTATTATAAAATTTCCTAGTATTATTTCATCAGAATTATACAGATTAAGCAGAAGTCATCCTCCTGACCACCCACAGCTATATGTGTGCCCAACAAGTATAAAACACACCACCAAAGGACCTGTGGAAAGAACACCACAGCTGTTGTTACTAGGGAGGTAAGTAATGACACTTGAGAACTTGACAGTCAATAACCCTATTGGCTTTGCCAAGTAGGACTTACTTCCTAGCGTCTAGTGGGTTGACTTGTTAAATACTAGTTGTCACTGCTATACAGTCCCACGGCCCTCTGCATGGAACAAGTCTTGCCACATGGCTCAAGTTAGCCTCAAAACTTGTGGCAGTCCTGCCTCAGCCTCCTAAGCCTGGGGTAGTAGGTGTGCCACTGTGCATAGCCCATCTCTCTTCTTAAGATGAACCTGCGAGGGCTTTCCCGTGGTGTCCTTGACCCCTCTGGCTCCTATATTCCTTTCTCTTCCTCCTCTATAGGATTCCTGAACCCCACCTAATATTTGGCTGTGGATCTCTGAATCTGCCTCCATTAGTTGCTGGATGATACATCTCTGGCAATTGGGCTAGGTACCAAATCTGGTCACAAGAGACAGCCAGTTCAGGCCATTCATCCACTATTGGTAGGAGTCTAACTAGGGTCCTCCCATAGACTCCTGGGAGATTCCCCTGCACCAGGCTTTTGCCCCACCCTGAAATGCCCCTTCTCTGACCACAAAGTCTGAGCACAACTCCTGGAAGCAAAGATGTGAAATAGCTGCAGTCCACTGCAACAAATGGAACACAGGGTTGCAGCAAACCCAGTCTGGGATATATCCCAGGGGGAAAAATGTATTCAAGCAAACATATGCACTGGCCTTCATAACAGCCAAGAGGTGGAAACAACACACACGTGTGCATGGGTGAACAGAACAAAACAAGGACCATCTACACAGTGAACTGTTGCTTGGCCATGAAAAAGAATGAAACTCTGACATAGGCTGCAACGTGAAACCAAGAGGTGCTCATGCCAAGGGGAATAAAGGGGAATAAGGTAGACACAGGGCCACAGCTGTGTGATTGCATTTAATAGGAAGTGTCCAGAACAGGGAAACCCATTGAAACAGAAAGTGGGTAAGGCTTGTCAAGGAAGCAGGGAAAGGTGAGGAAGAACTACATGATGGGACATGACCTATGCGGGCACTCTGTTCACAGCCAGGGGTCTTAGGTCGCAGGAACTGCATCTCCATTCAAACACACATGCTCCATGCTGGGGACACACTGGCCCTAGACAGAGTCGGTCTAGGGTTTGTCCCTCCCCATGCTGGAGCCTTCTCTAGGGAGGACACTTCCTGGCAACTCTCAGTCTTGTCACAGTTGTACTCTGTTCATCTTCCCTGACTGATATCCCTTAATTCTTCTATGACACCAAAGGACACCCATGTAAGCTACTCAGACTGGATTCATTTAGGAAGCTGAGTGTTAGGAGGAAGGCTGGGCCTCTGCAGCTTGTGTAGACAGCCACCTGTTTATGCCACCTGCTGGACTTGGGCATGGAGGCTGGTCCATGTCCCTGAAAGCCAAGAAGCCCCAGCAGGAGAGATGGAAGCCAGTCCCGACTTCCAGGCTCTATTTCTGGTTCTTTTCACGAGCTGTCACGAAGTTTAGCAGGTCAATGGCGGTGACAACCCCAAACACCGTCTGCTGCTCGCTGGACATGCCATTGCTGTGGTCTAAGGAAAGGAAACAGCTGCTGGATTAAAGGTGACTGGAGACAGAGTTGACCTGAGGCCACTTTCCCAGCCTCCAAGCAGGAACAAAGTACCAGCCACTCATGGCTCCAGCTGAGCCATGTGGGTGGAGTCAGAGCAGGATGCTGGGTGCTGTCTGGAACAGAAAATCAGAAACCAACCCAGGCTCCCCACAAAGGATGGCCTGGCAGGTGCTTCCTCTCAGCCCATGCCCACAGGCAGGTTTGCCAGGGCAAACACCAGGCCTTCTTTCTGTCCAGATTCCTTCCTGGTACCCAGAGCCCATTCAGCTCAGCCCATCTGAGTCTGTCTGCAGACAGGTTTCTCAGACTGGAGCTTCCTGTCAGATTGGGCCTGGCCCTACACCACAGGGCCTACAGGCAGAGAGGGCCATGTCAATAGTTTTCTATCAGTTTGATAGGATATGGAGAGCCCAAACTTCTGTCTACAGAGTGAGAGGGACATAGAGACTTCCCACCGGTAGGGGTGTCCCTGGCCTAGGACTTGCCTTAGTTCATCATTTTTAGGGTCTCTAGGCTATGCCTTGGCCTGCAACCCTTAACACATTGTCCACCTCTATAATAGTGGACTGAGCTTTCATGCTAGATGTGCACACACACACGCCCCTCCCCAAAGATACATGTCCTCTCAGGCCTGTTTTCAGGAGAGCCATTGCTGGCACAGTCCTTGGGAGGCTCTGAATGCCACCCAGTGTCTAGAGACAGAGGCCCCTTGGGAGAGACCCATCAGGGATAGCCATCTCACTGGCCTATCTGGAACCCCAGGAAAGGACATGGAAACTCAGAAGAATTCAGCTGCTGCATTTTAGAATCGCCCAAGCAAAGGGACCACTTGATTGGCTCTGGGACTCCCATGGACCAAGGACAGCAATGTTCCAGTTGGCCTGGCTGATTCCCCATGTAGGGTTTGGTGGGGAATGTTTTATGTCTTGTGACAACACTGCCCTGTCACTCCAGCTGCCCCTCCAGTTGGAATTCATGTTTTGTTTCTGAGATGTTCAAAGATTGGGAGGCCCCCCACCCCCAGCCCAACCTCGGGATCCAAGGCCCACAGTGTTGGAAAGCTGTGATTGTGAACATTAGGGCCACTTCCTAGGGGCCGGGATGGGTGAGACGTACATACCTGTGGGCCCCCCCCACCACTCCTGACCAGGCCTGGTCTCGTGCTGTAGAGCCAAGGACGGGAGAGGGGTTAGACATGGGGTCGCCCCCACATGCAGGCCAGCCTTGGAGCCAGATCTAAGGCCCTCCCTGTTCTTATGGATTGAGGAATGAAAATCAACATCTGTCACCCTACTGGGACCTGAGAGTGTCATCCCTACCTGCAGATATTGACATTTGGAAGGCTCTCAGAGAGCAGGAAGGACAGACTGTTTCATAATTAGAGACAAGTGTGGCTCACAAGCTGTCCTTTCAACAGACACACCCAGAGCCTCCCTTCAGAGTACCCCTGGAGCCCATCAGAACCAATCAGTATCTCCTGGCAATATGTCCTCGAGAGCCAAGAATTCCAGCTCTCATGGGTTTCTCTGGAACCCCCCAACATCCTTAAAGACTGCCTGCTGTTTCAGCCTGTGGGCCTGGAAAGGTACTGTGCTATAAACAAATGGCATGAGAGCTCACTGGAGCATGACTGGATTGACAGGGTCATGGAGAGAGATTCAGGATGTCAAAAGCTATGATGGGAAGATGAAGATCATGGACTTCCTCCCCCTCATCACCCACTAGGAAACATGCCTGCCTACTGCACATAGCTCGAATGTGTACCATGCATGAGAGCCTGGGCCAGTCATGCCCAATGTCAAGGGTTTAACACCCTCGCTCCCAACAAGAATACAGCACCAAGTGGGCCCCACTCACATTGGATCTGCTCATGGATCACCAGGGCGAAGTGGTCCATCTCCAGGATGTGGGATAGCATGCCCAGTGTGTCAGTTAGGTGGATCTGCAAGAGACAGGCCCTCAGAGCTCCCAGCTCCCACAGACTTGAAGAAGGCCAGAGGCCTTCACCATAGCTGCTCAGATGAGTTTCAAGTAGAAAAGGCCCTGCAGAGCTTAGAGCCATCTCTGTTATGGCAACCTGTCTAAATAGTGGCTTGCCATTTGATTCTGCTCACAGTCCAAGCTAGTGGGCAGGCCACTGCTTGTGAGGTCTGTGGAGGAGAGCTGGAGCAGGAGTAGAGTTTTTTACTGGCATGCACACAAAATCCATGTGACAGCCGTGATTTTCAACTGAAGTGACCTCGAACCCCCTAAGCAAGCTGTTTAGTTTCCAAGGGCTGGTGTGGTTCAGGTGCCCACCTCAGCACATCGAGCACTATGTCACACCTTGAAGGCCCAGCTTGCGCTCGCACCCCCATTTCCTGTCTGGAAAAATGCTCTTACCGGTTTGAACTGCTTGTAGAGGACTTTGCAGACTTCATCTGATGGCTGCACCTTCCCAGAAAGCAGGGATGATAGCATGTTCCCAAGAGTCACCATTCCCAGGATGGCCCTGGGAAGAGCATACAATTTGGGGGGAAGAAGAGGCAAGGTCAGAGAAGCTCTCTGGCCAACTCTGAAGGGCTTCAGCAGGCCTGAGCATGGCAAATGTGTCTTTGGCAGGCCTTGCCCTTCCCCCAGGCCCCTGGGCCTCGCCAAGCTGTTAATTACATTCCTAAAGCTAGCCATCGAGGTCCATCCCTTTATTTGGCCACTGACTGACTGCCAAGACAAACCCATGCCCCCCACCTATGAAAGTATTGAATTCTAGCAGTCAGATGCCCCCTTTTGACTGCTCTAATTAATATGCTCAATCAAAAATAATTATTGGGGTTTTCTCCCTTTCCCTTTATAAATTGCCATTGGCCTATGGGCCACACCTGTCTCCTCTCTATCCAGAGGGATCCTTTTCTCCCTCATCCTCTACCTCCTGTCTTTGCCTCTTAGCCACTGCCCTTTGTCCCTCTGGGGTAGATAAATCTTGTGTTGAGAACTTGGTCTTGGGAGTCCTGAGCTGACTTCAAGGTCCTTTCAAACTTGACCCAGGAGCTGGAGAGATGGCTCAGTGATCAAGAGCACTTGCAGAGGACCTGGGTTTGGTTTCCGGCACCCACAGGACAGCCCACAAACATCTGTAACTCCAGTTCCAAATCTGGTATCTTCTGACTTCCACAAGCACTAGGCACACAGGTGGTCACACACACACACACACACACACACACACACACACACACACACGAGGCACAGCAGTTGTATGGATAAAAATGCAGTTATGGGGATAGAGAACAGACAAGAACAAGTAAGCTTACAAGCCCTGTGTTGTTTATGTTCCCTCAGGGGTCCATCGTGACCACCATCAGACTTTTGAACCTAGATGTAGGATGTCAGTCCACTGGCTTTCCCTCCCATGCACTTCACTTGTGTGCCACCCCCAGGGTTCCTGCTCCCTAGGGCAAGGTGGGCCTGCATACCAACAAGGAACTGGGGGGACAGAGCATTGAGGCCCCAAGAGGTAGTATGGTCTGATCTCAGTTGCTCAGGGACAAGGTGGTCAGTAGGCTGTGGCTCTGGACATTGTATGCAAAGTAACCACACTCAGCCATCCCATTTAGTGACATGGACACAGAAGCCTGGAGAGCAGGATCTAGGATCCAGGCATAGTCTAAAGACAGAGAGCCCTGGACCTTGGGGGGGAGAGGGGATTGTGAGACTGACCCTGACTCGTTGACCACAGGTGCCTGGTCAAACCCTTTCTCCCGAAGGATGGTGATGGTGTGCTCACAGGTAACTGTGGGCAACACAGTCAGTGGTGCTGACAGGCTCAGATCTTGAACACGCAGATGCCACCACCTGAAGGATGGGACAGACTAAGGCAGGAGCCAGGGCTGAGAGAGAGCCAGCATGGTGGGAACCTGGAAGGCCACCTTTGTGGATCTTCCAGAGGTGACATCCAGGCAGCATCCTTACCAAGGCCTCTTCACTGAGAGCTCCTCCTTCATGAAGCCCTTCTGCAGCATCCACTTGTCACTCAGGAACTTGGACCTGCAGGGCCAGGGTGTCACTGAGGCCTCTGTACCCAGTGGGAGGTACATACATGACCAGGGATGAGTTTCTGAGGGCCTTGAAACTGCTTTGGACCTTACTGTTTCAGCGTATGTTGGAAGGATGGCAGAGCTCCAGGGAGGCAGAGGACTGAGGGTTACTGGGCATCTAGGCTGAAGGAGCCAAGGAGGTCAACTCTGGGAGCCTCTGTGGTCAGGACCCCTCCTGCAGGTTCCTGAGCAGCCTCCTCCTTGGACCCACAGGTCTGCCTCAATAGAGGGAACATTTCCCATTTTGACCAAAGGCTGCTGAACAGGCTACAGAGCTACTAGGATCTATCCAGGGAGGCAACCTGAGGAGCAGTGGTAGCCAGGCTGTGAGCTATAGAATAATTGTGCTGAGCTAGGCAGGACTAGGCATGGTGCACAGGCATCCTGCTGACTTCCAGGTAGGGTGACAAGCAACCCTGAAGGCCATCCATCTCCCCAGCACATGGCTGCTTTGTTCTGTATATGGATGCATTTGTGTATGGTATGTACTTCACATTGGTGCTCACAGGCTGTGGAGACGAGGAACCACTCTTGTGGCCCATAAGGCCTGCTGCAGAGTAGTTCACCCTAGTTCAGCCAGGAACCCAGGCAGGGAGCTGAGACTGTCCTGAGTGCAAATATAAATTCCAGAAAAACCTCAGGCTACCGAGCAAGCACATCACACCACAAGTCCTACAAGAACCCAGCTGGGGTACACTCACCCTCCCAGATCCAGTTAGGACAGCTGATGAGGCAGCAGAGCTGGTGAGCAGGAAACAAACTAGGATCCCCCCCCCCGGGGCGTCCCCATGAAAACACCAATACAGTTTGGCCCCTGACACCCAGAAATTCAATGGGGTAATGAAGACAACCCCAAGAGACAGGGACAGGGATAATAAGGGACATAACTGTCCACCAGAGCTATCACCATGGACACAAGCACACACATGATGGCTCAGGACAGAACCATGCAAAGTGAACCCTGACTTTGGGCAATCCTGCAGCTAGCAGTCTTACAAGGCCCAGGCCCAGCTCTCCACTACCCTTTCCCAGCATCCCACAGTTAGCACTTAGGTGACAGCTACCAGGAAGGCGAAGGGGACCAGGGGTGTGTCTTACATGTAGTTGCGCACAGAGTCGGGCAGGATGACCACACAGCGCTGTCCTTTCTGTAGCTCCTGGGCGGCCTTCACAGCCACAGCCATGGTGCTGCCTGAGCTTCCACCTGCCAAGAGGACCTGTCAGACTTGCCCACATGCTTGTGTGTGCAGTCATATACATGAACACATGTGCATGAATAACCACACATCTGTGCCAACACTCTAGAAGACTCTGGGGGGGCCATTCAGGCATGCATTGCACAAATGCCCACACATGCTCTGGAAGGGTTCATATGTTCTCCAGAAGGTTCTGTGGACTCTCTGGACAGAGCACAGGCCTTAAAGGGCTCTATTCCTCTCCATCATCTTCCTCCTCAATGGAGCTTGCATCTCATAATTAAACATTCATTGGGGGAATTGAGACCCGGGGCAATGAGGTAAATCATGCTCAGCCAGGAGAGGGGCTCTTAGTTCCCCAAGCTAAAGCCTGACCCCAAACCAGGAGCCAACCATTGACTGCTCATAGCCACCATGCAAAACAAGTAGGTGACACCAGGTCTCACATAGTGAGAGTCCCAGGTTCACTGACACTGACCATATAGGGTCCTGGCCCTGGGACCTCCAGGGAGAGACAAAGATACTGTTGCTGCCTCTCCAGTTGGGGCTCCTCCGGACTCAGCCTAAGAAGGTGCAAGTCAGTCAGAAAGGTTAATCTGGTGCTTCTCACAGAGGACTATGGTCCTGCCACTCATCTCTCGATGCCCAGGTTTACACTGAGTGCAGGGTATAAACTCACTGAGAGCTCAAGTCACAAGTCTCCTCCTAGTGGTCATGCTAAAAGTTCTTGTCAGTCATCATGACTTATTCTGTCTGTCCTAATAGAGCCTGCCTGTTGAGGACCCAGCCATGCTGGGGCTGCCTTCTCCTGCTCCATCCCAACATGACTCAGAACAGATGGGGCCACATTTATAGGGTAAGTTCGGGCATGCTTGGTGTTCTCCAATCTCAGGTCTAACTCAGGCTGCTGGAGCCTTTGCTGCCCCATGGTCAGGCAGTGGTATCCTGTCCACCCTGAGCTGATGACTAAGAAGCCCAGGGTGGGAGGAAGGCTGTAGAGGTTGCTTCTGGATGTGCCTCATCTGCACAGACAACTTCGAGAATACTGTCACTGCTCCCTCCAGACTCCCTCACCAACCCCTTCAGGGCCTGGGACCCAGCACACCTAGCCTTGAGCTGCTGCAAATTGAGCCCCCATTTCAGGCATGGGGCTGTTTATGAATGAAGGAAAGAGACTACAAGAGCTTGCTTCAAAAACTAGCAGAGCAGATTGAAGCCTGGGCCCTCTGCCTCATGCTCTCATCTCCACAGGTAATTCTTGTAAAAGACAAGCAGACAGCTAAGGAGGATGAGCCTGGGCAGATGGAAGGGGAGTTACTGCAGTCACACAGCCTCAGAGTGTCCATGACTTCCATGCATTTGGAGTAGGTAGTACAGATCCTGGACCGTCCTCTACCCAGCCACCCACAGGGCACGCTCAGCCACTCACCACACAGCAGTCCTTCCTGTGCAATGAGCATGCGGGCAAAGGCAAAGGACTCCTCATCGTTGCTCTTGAACCACTTATCCACCACCTGTGGCAAGACCAGGTAGTAGGCCTCAGCTCCCGGGAGGGGACTGGCGGTGAGCAGAGCAACCTTCTTCCCCCTGGGTCTGCAAACCTAGACTTCTTTGTCCTTCCCTGCCCCATTATGCCTTGCAGAGTAACTTGGATCATCCGCATGTTTATGGATCTGGTGGCCTCTGCTAACAGTGGCCGTCCCACACCCACCCTGGCCATCCTTGTCCGTCCTTCCTTTGCATCTCAGAACCTGTGTCCAGCAACACCAGGTGTGAGTCTGGACACAGTGATGCACTTCACCCTGACTCAGCTCCTGTATCCACACTCCCTATTCTGTCCCCTCAGCTAGAGTGCCAGAACACAAAAGCAAGTTAAGGATCTGGCAGTAGCTTGTGGCTCTGCCTGGGGGAGCACTTTGGCCCAACCTACCGTCCTGTCCAGCACTGTTGGGATGAAGTCATAGCCAATCCCTTCCACCTCATAGGCTGTTTGATCCGTCTGGTTCAGTTCCTTGGGCTCCGCAAGGATGGACCCTTCAGGATCTACACCAATGATCTGCAGGGTGGACGGCTTTAGGACTCAGGCCAGGAGAAAGCCAACCCAGCCCGAGGCAGCTGCCACTAGAAAGGATACTGCCCAGTCAGTATCTGCCTGTTAATGACTGGTTCACGGGATACGTGTGTGCTAGTCTCAGATTAGAGGAAGGGAAGGCCTGCAGAATCCCAGACAAGAAGCAGAAAGGTAACGGCCTACTGGGGCTAATATCCAGCACAGGGTATTTGGGAAGATCCTCCCTGCACTGCTCTAGGAAAGACCCCAGTCATGGGCATTTGGAGAGCCTTTGGAGACAAAGGACAGCTCTAGACACTGGCATCTTCCTGGAAGGTGGACACTCTGATGATGCCCCTCCTCATCAGGCCTACCCCTAACCCAATGGTTCTCAAGCTTCCTGGTGCTGTAGCCCTTTAATACAGTTCCTCATGTTGTGCAGACCCGCCAACCATAAAGTTATTTTTGTTGCTACTTCATAACTGTAATGTTACTATTGTTATGACTCATAATTTAAATGTCTGGTATGCAGGATATCTGTTGTGCAAGCCCCAAGGGAGTCATAACCCACAGGTTGAGAACCACTGCCCTAACTCAAGACAAATGAGGACTATCTCTGGTGGCTTCTGGGATAGCCCAAAGGGTTTCATCTCACTCAGAATAGGAGCCCTGAGGACCCTGTGCGCTCCAAGTTCCTCATGGGTGACTTGATACAACTATTCAAGGCAGCTAGTGGAATAGGAATGTGGAGAAATCAGTTCCCAGGCAGAGGGACCTCCCAGCCTGATGCCAACAGCACTGACCTCTAAGCACATCTCGGGCCACAGGCAAGAGAGCAAGTCCAGGCCCACCCTCTCACCAGCCCATCTGTACCAGCACCAGCCATGGTGCCATACTCACTTTACACCCAGGACACTTCTCCTTCAGCTTCCTGGCGATACCTGTGATGGTGCCACCGGTGCCCACTGAAGCCACCAGCATGTCCAGCTTCCCTGGGGTGGGGGAAGACACATTCTCAGGCCACGTCTCAGCCAGCCATCCACTCTTTTGTTTGTTTTGGTTTTTCAAGACAGGGTTTCTGTGTGTAGCTTTGGAGTCTGTCCTGGAACTTGCTTTGTAGACCAGGCTAGCCTTGCACTCACAGAGATCCTCCTTTCTCTGCCTCCCGAGTGCTGGGATTAAAGGCATGTGCCACCACCACCCAGCCCAGCCCTCTAATCTTAAAGACCACTGGTGGAAATACACTCATGCCAGACCAGGTCAGTGAGATAAACATTGCTTGTCACTGCCTCCATCTGTAGATAGCATGGCAAAGGCAGGGGCTGCTGTCTATACTGTGACCTTGGCCTTTAAAACTACCAACGTAGCTGAATCTACAAGGACGAGTCACAGCTGGGCAGCTAAAAGTCTGGCAGAAGTTAAGCTGTCAATGGTGAGTCGTCTTAGGCTGTCTTGATTCTTGGGTGATTACAGATAAGCAAACTGTGTTTTTAGGATACAGGAAAAGTGGCTGAGGCTGAGAACTGGCCCAGGTTCTCTCAAGCTGCTGAGGGTCAGCTCATCACCAGGCAAGCCTGAGCTGGCAACTCAGGAATGAAGCAACGTGCACTAACTCTGCCAAATGAGAATTCTCACTCATAAAACTGGGTAAGCAAATACCTGGGCTTTTATTGGCCAGCTCCTGGGCACTGAACAAGTCTGCACCCAGGCCAATGCCAACACCAGGTTCTAAGTGTGAAGCCAAGAGTGGGACCTTCTAGCACCTTCTCCCACGAGGCACTCTTAGAGAGGCGTTCCACCAGCCCCAGGAGCTAGGCACTCAGTATATATACACGTGGTTTCAAGGAGCCTCATGCCTATACTAGAGTAAGCTAACTACAGCTAACACCATGTAGCTCCAAAAGTGAAAAAACCCAAACATCAAACTCAGTGCAGCTAGCTGGGCATGTGGCATGCGGCATGTGGCTCGTGCCTTTAATCCCAGAACTGGGGAGGCAGAGGGGGGCCGATCTCTGTGAGTTTGGTTTGATGCCAGCCTGGTCTATAGAGCAAGTTCCAGGACAGCCAGGGCTACACTGTTTCAAAAACAAAACAAAACCCACAAGAAAAATGGGGGGCTGGAGAGATGTCTCAGAGGTTAAGAGCACTGGCTGTTCTTCCAGAGGTCCTGAGTTCAATTCCCAGCAACCACATGGTGGCTCACAAGCATTTGTAATGAGATCTGGCACCCTCTTCTGGCCTGCAGGCAGACATGCAGGCAGAACACTGTATACATGATAAATAAATAAATCTTAAAAACAATAAAAATGAAATGTTCCAGTTGACCCTCAGCTGTGAGGCCAGCACCAGCATGTGTTCAACGGCCCATACAGCCTGGAGGATGTGGGGGTGAGCACAGTCTGAACCTTGTAGTCTGGGACATAGGAGAGGCACAGGCAGAGGCCAAAAGGCCTCAGAGGAAGAAGAGTGTCTCCAGAGACTGTCTTACAAAGATGGAAGTTTGGTTTGGTTTGGTTTTTGTTTGGGGTTTTGTTTATTTTGTTTACTGACACAAGTTTCTCTGTGTAACAGTCCTGGCTGTCCTGGAACTCCTCTATAGACCAGACTGGCCTTGAACTCACAGAGATCTGCCTGCCTCTGCCTCCTGAGTGTGGGGACTAAAGGCGTGTGCCACCACTGCCTGTCTCAAGGGATTGTCTTGATTATATTAACTGATGTGGAAAGACCCAGCCACTGTAGGTGACACCGTTATACAGTAGGAAGTCCTGGACTGCAGGACAGGGAAAGCAAGCTGAGCAGTAGGCACGTCTGCATGCTCTTCCTTCTGTTCCAAAGTGTGGGTGTCACGTGACCAGCTGCTTCACGTTCCTGCCTCCTTCACTCCCCCACAAGAATGAACCAGTACCTCAACTGTGAGCTGAACCAAACTTTTTCTCCCCTAAGTGATGCTTTGTCTCTGGTGATATCACAACAGAAATGAAACTAGAATAAAATTATTGCAGTCAAGGAGGGTGGAGGGGTGGAAAGCACACACCGTCACACTGCTGCAGGATCTCCTCGGCGGTGTCATCGTAGTGCGCCAAGGGGTTGCTGGCATTGCGGTACTGTGTGGAGGAAGAGAGGCTGTGAGCTGGCCAAAACCACCTACATCACACACGGACACTGGACAGTCAGCTTCGTGCCTGCCAGCAAGTCCTACAGCAGCCTAGAGAACCTCATCCAGGGAACCTCACATACCAGATATTAAAAGCAGGTCATCATGGTGTGAGATTAACACAGAAGTGAAATGAACAAGGGACCAGGCCTAGGGGTACAGGTTCTTAGACATTCTGCACCTTCAGAGCCCAAGGGTCCTCCAGAAAGGGTGACCCACCCTTAGTGCTGACCAAGTACAACTGGGTTGTGTCCAGTGGGACAGCCTTCCAACACTGGCACTGGGCCAGCAGAAATGAAAGGGTCTGCCACAGAGCAGAGCCCTGGAGACCTCCCCAGAGAAGTACCCATGCTCATGCTGGGTAGGGACCAATCTCCCAGTCTCAGGCGACCATAGGAAACACCACACTTGAGCCCAAATCCCTGACCACAAATTTGCCTCCCAGGGGAGCCAGTTTGGGGTGAGGATGGGGAGACACCTGACCTGATCCAGAATGTGAGAATTGGGGATTTCATTCTTCAGTCGCCACGCCACTCCCACATGAGACTCGGGAGAATCAAACCTGGCATTGGTGGGTGTCCTCACAATCTCAGCTCCCAGAGCCCGCAGCACATCCACCTGTGCATGGAAAACCATGGCTTTATCACTGGGGTTGGTCCCTATGCCTAGGCACCCGCCTAAGTGGTACCCAGGGTGCTGCCCTTTAATCCACCCCAGCTCACCTTTTTTTAATTATTATTTTCATTTTCAGCCAGTAAAGAAAGACTTTCATTACAGGTGAGGACACAGAGGGGCACACACACACTTGGCAAAGAGTAAAATTCCCCCTCCCAACTTGCCTTTTTACTCATTTGATGCAGCAATAGCCAGCCCACCGAGCCATACCCTCCACCTGGCCCCCACCCTAGGCGCACCTTCTCCATACTCATCTTCTCTGGCATCACAATAATACATCGATAGCCCTTCACAGCAGCGGCCAGAGCCAGCCCGATCCCTGCGAGACACATGCAGAGGATGAGAGGGGCCAGTGCCCAAAACACTGTGCCTCCCTGCCCCAGCCTGGGACACCTGGCTACCCTCACCTGTGTTCCCAGAAGTCGGCTCAATGATTGTGTCCCCAGGCTTCAAGGTTCCAGCTCGCTCAGCATCCTCAATCATCCGAAGGCTGATGCGGTCCTTCACACTCCCACCCGCATTGAAGAACTCACACTTGGCCACTGAAAGCCAAACATGAATCAGAAAGGGGAGAGGACTCTCTGGCTCCCACAGATTGCTGCCCAATACGTCCCTGGGATGAGGGCTGGCCTGGGCATCTGCCATTCTGGGTATCTCTGTACCCATTGCCCACCTCTGCACCAGGACATCCCTGGTCACAGCTGGCCTGCCTCCCACCTGCCTTGCAGATCCATGGAAGCACTAAGTGAATGGGAGAGATAGTGAAGAACCCATGGGCAGAAGGTTAGAAGACATGTCCCAGCAGAATGAGTACATACAGTAGGTGGCTGAATTTGAGCCCACACACTCCCACCAAAGCAGGCCATTCAAGCAGCCCCGGACAGACCACCTTAGTCCTAAAACCTTGAAGCCCCGTCACAGTTGCCCCAAACTCCTCCATCCTTGGCTGCCTCCATCAGGGAGCCCAGCCTTTATACTCAGTCCCCCTCCCACCTGACATCACCTCCTTCCACGATGGACCCTCCCCACCCTACTCCAGAATATGCACAGACCACCTTCCTGGTTGGTTCTTGGTTCTGAAACCTACAACAAATAGACTGTCCCCCAAAGTTAGATGAGATTCTGTGGGCATAGAAGGGCTTTGTTTGATGTCTGTTCTCTTGATAGCATGACATCCTCAGATCTGTAACACTGCCCTCCGGGCCTAGCCAACTTAGCCCTTACTCCAGATCATAGCCCAGGGTATGAATGCCCACACCCGTTTGGGAACAGCTTCCTGCAAGAAACCCCTTCCCAAATGACCTGCATTCACCCGGGACCCTAATTCCTACTCTTTGTCCCATAAGTGGTTGGGTGACCTACTAGACTCCATGAAAGGCAAAAGCTGTCATGGCCATCACTCAGCACAAGCTCCGCCCCCATGTAGGACCCTCCACTCCTGGGGCAAAACCACCCCACACAATCTCCACATTGACACACTGTCTAATACAGTGCCTCATGCCTTTAATTCTAGTGGGAGACAGGGGCAGGGCAACCTCTGTGATTCAAAGCCAGCCTGTTCTACACAGTGAGTTCCAGGCCAGCAAGAACTACACAGTAAAACTTTGTCTCAAAAAAACAAAACAAAAGCAAACAAAAAGATACACTCCTTAGTGCCTGGGTTTCACTTCTGCCTGTGACCTCTACAAAACCTTCCCAGGCTGGCTCTTTCACCCCAAGCTTCCCTGGCCATCAGTTAGAGAGGGGCCATCTCAATCACCAACATTTGTCCTGTATCCCAGATGACCCCACTGCCAACATCCCCAGAGCCTCAACCAGGAGTCACCCCAAGGCCAGGTCCAGGATGGAGGATGGAGGCTGCCCCAGCAGAGCCAGAGACTCACACAGCTCGCACTTGAGTCCTGCATTCTTTGAGATCTTGTTGATTCGGACCATGGGGGTGTTCCCAATTTTCCTCAGAATATCTGGCAAAATTTTTGGAGATTTTGTCCTAAAACAGAGAAAGGATGTCATTCAGGAAACAAAACAGAATAGCAGTTAGAGCCTGAGCATCAGGGGCATTTAGGTAATCAAGAATCACAGAACTGCCTCAGGGGAGGTCGTGGGTGGTGGAGTGCCTGGCAGATGCACATGTGACAGATCTCTCTCCCTCTTTCTCTCTCTCTCTCTCTCTCTCTCTCTCTCTCTCTCTCTCTCTCTCTCTCTCTCTCTCCTCTCTCACACACACACACACACACACACACACACACACACACACACACACACACCCAAGTATAGTACACATTAATCTGAGGGACTAGACCTCCTCATAACTTCTGCTCCCTAGGTCTGGACAGGCCCTTGGGGCTCACAGGATGTTATGGATAGGAAGCCAAGTTAGGAGCACAGTGTTCTCTATGAGTTCCAGGACAGGTAGGGCCATACAGAGAAATTCCGTTTCAAAAAAAGAAATAAAGAAAGAAAGAAGAGAAAAGAAAAGAGGAAGGAAAGAAGGAAGGAAAGAAAAGGAAAGAAACAAACACAAGGCCCAAGGCTGAGCTGCTCATACTTGCCTCTGGGGACAGGGCTATGGCCCAGTGATAGGTCAAGCCTGTGGTTTCAGAGCTGCTCTGTAGCATATCCATGGCAGCACAATGTGACCAAAGCAGTTTCCAGAATAGTCCCTATATGGCGCTCCCTCCACAGGCTCAGGGGTGGCTACACGTCCATGCACTCCCCCCACCCCACTACCCCACCCCCCACCCCACTACCCCACCCCCCCACCCCACCTATGCCTTCTTGCACTCATCCACCCTGTGCCCCACACCCAGACTTCAAGGTGCCAGGCTGCTGGGCCCTGGCTTCCTGCCTGCCTGCCCCAGGCTTCTCACACTGGAGTCAAACTGACTAAATAGAAGCCTCAGACACCTTTGGGCCCTGGTCAGGGGAGGAGTAAGGAATCTGGAGTTCCAGGGTGGGAGGAGAAGCTGCTTGGGTGCCAACAGGCAGCAACAGGCTAGACTCCAGCCAGGTCTGCCAGAGAGGCACAGTCTTACTCTGTGGAAGGGTTAAGCGTGCCTCTTCCTAGGCCATCTTTGGTTGGGCTAGAAAAGTGGAGATAGGCTAGGACCAGGCCAAGAGCTTCTGACCCTTAACCCCATGGAGGTGACACAGGCTGGAGACTCAGGTGTGTTCACTCAGAAAGCTGTCAGATGCTTGTACAGGTGACAGCTCAGATCTGTCACCTGACCCAACTGCCACTAGACCTCAGAAATCCCAATTCACCATCAGGGCTGCCTGCCCACCTGTCTGTCCCTCACTCTGAAGCCCCCACATCAGGAACATCTGGAAGTGGCTGGCTTGTCTCATCCTATTCAACATGTCCCATCTTTCTGTCTGCCCATATCTGATGCCATACTAGGTTCCCTGAGCCAGTGCCTCCCTGCAGGGACCTCAGTCTAGTGCCCGAGCCTTCCCTTGGGCTTGCCCCCTTGATCCTCCAAGGACTTCTGACAAAGGCAGGGCTGGTCAGCTGAGGACAAAGCTGCCCTGACGTGTGCCACACACGGCTTTGAACAAGCAGTTCCCAGGCCTTCAGAAGCCCTGGGGAGTTAGTTCTCCTGCAGCCACAGGCTCTTCCCCAATGCCATGTTGTCAGCTCATCTGACTAGCCCCCACTTTGTCTCCTAAGCTACCAGAACTGGAGTTCATTCAATGGGCAAGGCTTCTAGTTTGCATATTTCATCCCCCATTCTTGAAAATGCTGCCTCCCACACCTGCTCAATGCTTGCTCGGACTTTTGAACCAATAACCATAAATGTTGGTGGCCACACACAGAGAACAAGACTCTAAGATTTAAAACACAAATCCTTTCACCCACTTGTTCTAATCTGAAGACATTAGACTAAGGAAATGAAGCTAATCCTAAAGACATTTACAATAGGGGAGGAACCTGCATGGCTCCATCCTGGGCACTTAGAACAGGGTGTGACACAGGGCATGCTCCTAAGTGGACTCCTGACTGTGTGTGTAATGGTTTCTAGTTGGAGCTATTTCAAATAAAGTCATGGCAGTGCCATGACTATCAGTGCCACTGACAGTCTTTGCCCAACCATAAATGGAACCCACCAGAGCCAAACACTCAGTACATGTGAGCTATAGTTCAAAGAAACCTTGGCCATGGGCCTGGCCTACACTATTTCTATCCTCCTCTCCCAGCCCCCACAGCGATCACAGAGCAGGGGGTCCCACTCTGAGCCTGGTAGCCGTATGGGCTCCATTCCCCTGCCCCCCCTCTCAAGGTCAAGGAAACAGGCCCACCAACTTAGGATCAAAGCCTACACTTACGGCTCTGTGGGCTCTGTGTGGTGATGTGGGGAGTCTGCCATGGGCCTGCCCAGCTGCCAGGTACATCGGCTTGGGGTATCAGGTGGGATCCATAGGCGCTCACTGTCCCCTGAAGAGCACTTCTCTAGGTGCACTTTCCCTGGGTGCACCTCCAGGGGCTGGGGGCATCCTGCAGAGCCATCTTCACACTGGGAAGTCCCTGAAGGCATGCTGGGCTCTATCTGTAGAGGGAGCAGAGATCTGTTGTTTTAGATCACACATCCCCTGTAGGAGTGACTCAAACAAATCCAGCAAGGATGGGAGAAAAGGTGCAGGTTCCAGCTGCTGTGGAAAATGGTTAGACTCCTGTTTAGAAAGTTAAACAGAGAGTTGCCACATGACCCAGCAATTTGACCCCAAAGCAGAGGTCCCCCCCAAAAAAAAAAAAAAAAAAAATGAAATATTAACATGTCCATTCTCATGGCAGCCTTGAGAACCAAAAGGTGAACATCACCCAAGATCACGGATCAATGATTGCACGAAAATGTGTTCCATCCATGCAACTGAATACTATTCAGCTACAAAACAGGATAGATGGGGCCTGTGGAGATAGTTCAGTGGTTAAAAGTGCTTTCTTTGAAGTCACGAGGAGTGGAGTTCAGATCTTAGCACACATACAACAAGCAGGGTGGGCCAGGAGGTGGTGGCACATGCCTTTAGTCCTAGCACTCGGGAGGCAGAGACAGGCAGATCTCTGTGAGTTTGAGACCAGCTTTGGTCTACAGGAGCTAGTTCCAGGAGAGCCTTCAAAGCCACAGAGAAACCCTGTCTCAAACCCCCCCTCCAAAAAACAAGCAAGTTGTCCCACGCAACCCACCCAGATATAGACACAAATAAGTTAAATCTCTCTTTAAAAAAAAAAAAAAGGATGGATGAATTCTGAAGACATGATGTTAAAAGGAAAAAAAATCAATCATAAAATAAATTCAAATTCTAGAAATGCCCAGAATAACCAAATGTCCTTTGATTTGACATATGGGAGAGACCTAGAACAGGGAAACCAATAGGAACACAGCATAGAGGACACCAAAGGCAGGGTGTGCAGAAAGAGAGTGTCCTTTGTAATGCACAGGGGCTTCTGAGATGGCAAAAAGCCACGAGACTGGTCCTATTTTCATTCTGTAGCTGTAATAAAACATACTGAGGGGAGGAGGGTTTAATTCAGTCACAGTTCCAGGTTACAGACCATCATTTCAGGGAAATCAGGCAGGAACTATTACAGCTAGTCACATTACATCCACAGTTAACAGCCAGGAGAAACATGTCAGATGTGTAGTTTGGTAGAAGAGAACACAGTGGCTGGCAAGTGCCAGGCCCTGGGTTTTATCCCCTTGTTGTTTTTTTGTTTTTTGTTTTTTTAAAGAAGAAAGTTGCTTTAAACTTTTTTTTTTTTTTTTTTTTTAAAAAACAGGGTGTGATGATGCATGCCTTTAATCCCAGCACTCTGTAGGCAGAAGCAGGTGGATCTCTGTTCAAGGCCAATTTGGGCTACTTAATAAGTTCCAGGACAGCCAGGGCTATGTAGAGAGATTTACTAATATGTATGGATGTTTTGCCTGAATGTGTATATATGCACCATGTGTGTGCCTGGAGCTCTTGGAGGCTAGAAGAGAGTGTCAGATCCCCTGGAACTGGAGATGATTGTAAGCCACCAGGGTTCTCTGCAGGAGCACCAAGAGCTCTTACCCACTGAGCGTCTCTCCACATCCTCAACATCTGTTTGCCTAACAACCATTCTGGGGTTCTAAGTAATCTAAGTCTGATTTGAAGTTTGTGAAGGATGCCCATGTGGGATCACTCTCCATGGACCTAGAGAAAAGACCACCATTATGTTATGTATATTTAACCCACAATTTACAACAAAGAACAAATCTAGACACCTGGCCCATACCTGTAATCCTAAGAGGTAGAAGCAGGAGATCAGAGGTTCAAGGTCAGCCCCTGAAATTTTGTGTCAAAGGAGGATATCTGTGTGTGTGTGTGTGTGTGTGGAGGAGTGTTGTAAAACACTTCTTTTGTAAAATACAAGAGACAGGCCAGGAAGTGGTAGAGCTCACCTTTAATCCCAGCAGAGGAAGACTCTGTGAGTTCAAGGCTAGCCTGGTCTACAGAGCTGAGCTCCTGGTCAGGCTCCAAAGCTACACAGGGAAAACCGGAAAACCGATCTCAAAAAAAACAAAAACAAAAAACAAAAAGAAAAGAAAACAAAAAACAAACAAACAAAAAAAAACCACAAGAGACAGAAGCTGACACTGGATACACACAAGTGTGCCATGGGCACCAAGACTGGTCAGAAAGCCAGAGACCCCACTTCAGCAGACATATGTGAGCTGATGCCTAACACCCTAGAACAGATAGATACAACCGTGAGGTGGGGCACTGAACCTCAAGCCTGAGGCCAGCAAGAGTCTGGAGTTCAATCTTCACCTGGGTTGCATAGACCATAAAGGAGGAAAAGAACGAGGGGCCAAGCACTCCCAAGTGAAGTCAAGAGCCCTCTCCGGCCTCACTCACGACATTTTGGGATGGGGTGAGGGGGACTAACGTTAATCAAAACTTGCCACCACCTCAGCCCTCCAAGGAACTGCGCTGAGGACACCGCAGCGTCCCGCCCAAGATCCCTCCCCAGAGTGCCCTCCTGCTGGGTGCCCCTGGCTGCAAAACTCTCCAGAAAGCCATGCTTTCGAGGGTGGCCCAAAGCCATCCCCAATTTATCTTTGTCGAACAGGAAGCCACCGTGCGACCCGAAGCAGAACTTGCCTTGAAGAGCACGCCCCCAGGGCATCCTGCGTGTTCCCTTCCCCGCCCCGCTCCGCACGAAGCACAGAACCTGCTCTCCCGCGCAGCAGCCACCCCGTGCGCCACTGCTTCAATATTTACCCCACCCGGCACCAGGGCCCAAAAGAACAATTTGCGAAACAGTAATCTCCATCCAAAACGGGAAATCGATGACAGGTACTAGGGCAGCGCGTCACCCTAAAACTGGCTCCACGCTCCTGAGACTCGAGGTCGTGGGGTCCAGGACCACGTGGGTGCTCAGCATAGGGCTGCCAGGAGCTTGCGGGTACGGGGAAAGGGACACAGGTCTCAGCAGGGTGACAGGGCGCCCCCGATGGGGTCACGGGGACTTTAGCGACCCGGGGCACCTGGCTCTCAAGCTGGCACTGCTCTGAGCTTTCAGGTGCCGCTGATACCAAGTCTGCGCGCAGGGGTGGGGAGCTCCCGCGTGGCACTGAACCCCAGCGGGGACCTCACTGCGCGCGGCACGCTTACCTGGACTCAGGCAAGGGAAAACGGCTCCGGCTGGGCTGGGCTGGAGAGTGCGCAATGACAAAATCGCCGCTCAGATTGGGACCTGGTGGGTGGCCAGTCTGGCACAGACCCGGAGGCTTACCGCAGGCGCACGCGATTGGCCCCGCGATGGGGGCGGAGGACCGGCACCCGCCAATCCCGGGCCGCAGAGCTGCCGCCCACCCACTCCACCCCCAAGCCCCACACCCCCACATCCCCGTTTTCCCTCACCACCCCCACCCTTCTTTTCCTTCCCTCCCCACCTCCACTCTGGCTCTGAAAGAGGCCGGCTGGACGCCCCACCTCCACACCCGTGTGTCTGTTATTTAAGAATTCAGGAAGATGCACTCGAAAGCTCAGGAAGCTCTATCATCTAACACACCGTGTTAGGCACCAGAGGGGGGCCTGGGGCTGTGCCCAAAGGTCCGCACCCTGTGGCACAGGTGGCCGAGTATCAAAGAACCCGTTTTGCCCGAGGACTTACCTCGTGGGGCTTCCAACCTTGCATGGCGGGTCGCTGCTCTGCCTGAGGCTCGCAGAAAAGTGCCCATAGCTCTCCCAAGCAACGGGCCTGAGGGGCCTAGCTCAGTGGTGCTACGGGAAGGACGCCCCAATATCTATATCCATAGAGGTTAAAATGGATGTGGTGGAGCATGCCTGGAATCCCAGCATTTGGGGTTGGGGTCGAGGGAGGAGGATCTCGAGTTTGAGTTCGAGGTCAACCTGTGCTACATAGAGTCATTGAGCAGGGGGAGCACACACATAATTAACAGGTTAATTTTGACTGGTTTTTTAAGTGTTTGCTTTTCGAGACAGGATTTTTCTGTGTAGACCTGGCTGTCCTGTAGAATAACAGCTGGCTTTGAACTCTTGTTGTAATTTTAAAAAGCACAAGAGAAAGACGCCATGCGACAAAGCTTGGGTGGATTGTTTTGTTTTGTTTTGTTTTGAGGGGGGAGTGGGGAGGATAGAGGGGAGACCAGCCTCTGGAGACAGGAGATGGGGGGGCAGTGTGGGGAGAGAGAGAAAGAGAGGAAAGACAAAGGCAGGCAGAGAAAGATGGGAGGTGGGCAGGGCCCTTTTAAAAGGGAAAGTAGTGATCAGTGCGTGCACAGGTGGTGCTCTTAGTGGCTACAGCTGAGGGCGAATCCTGTCAGGCCCCGAAGGACAGGCCAGTACAGATGCCTGAATACTAAGAACCTCTGACTCTGACACCTGAGTGTTAAAAATTAATGGCATGCGCCGTCTTGCATCACTTCTTTCATTTTTTGCTTCTTAAAAATTATTTATTTTTCCCGGTGGTGGTGGCACACACCTTTAATCCCAGCACTCTGGAGGCAGAGACAGATGCATATCTGTCTCTGCCAGAGACATACAAAGTGAGTTCCAGGACTGCCTCCAAAGCTACAGAAAAACCCTGTCTTGAAAAACAAAAACAAAACAAAACAAATTTATTTTGCCTGGTGGTGGTAGCATATGCCTTTAATCCCTAGCAGTCAGGAGGCAGAGGCAGGCAATCTCTGTGGGTTGAGACCAGGCTAGTCTACAGAGTTAGTTCTAGGACAGCCAAGGCTACACAGAGAAACCCTGTCTCAGAAAAAAGAAAAAATATATATGTAAATTTTATTATGTGCATGGGTACTTTTGCATGTGTGTATGTCTGTTCACCATGTGTGTGCAGTGCTCACAGGAACCCGAAGAAGATGTCAGGTCCTCTGAAACTGGAGTTCCAGATCGTTGTGAGCCACCATGTCGGTTCTGGGAATTGAACCCTTGGGTCTTCTGGAAGAGGGGTCAGTGCCCTTAACTGCTGAGCCATCTCTTCAGCCCTGATTTTAGCTTCTTGAGGCATGGTGTCAAGTTTTAATTCCTGATCTTCCTGTCTCCCCAAAGCTGGATTGAAGATATGGACCACCAAGCACATCCACAGGTGACATTTGATCAAAGGGGCCACATCTTGTTCGAGGAAGAAGTCTTCTGGGCTGGAAAACGCAACAGCAAGAGCAAGGTGGGTCTGAGAACAGGGTGCCAGCCTGGAAGGAAGCTGGAGGGGAGGGAGAGGGGTAGAGTTTGGGGCTAGAGATTATAGATCAGCATGGGAGAAAGAGGCTTTTTGTTAGGGTTTTAGCATACTGAGTTGTGTTGCCTCCCAGTATAACTTATTCTGTCATACCAAAGGCAAGAACACTAACGGGAATTTCCAGGAACCCTTCTCCTGAGTGTTGGCCTATATTTAGAAATCCAGGTCTTGGAGTTGGAGAGATGGCTCAGAAGTTAAGAGCACTGGTTGCACTTCCAGAGGACTTAAGTTCAATTCCCAGCACCCACATGGCAGTTTACAGTCTGATGCCCTCTTCTGGTCTGCAGGCATACTTGCAGTCAAAGCACCTGTATACACTTAAAAAAGAAAATCTTAAAAGAAAAAAAAAAAGTAAATGAATATATCCAGGTCTTAGGGAATGTGATTTGATCACATCCATGCTAGTAGCTTAAATCCACGATGATAGGTGTCCTTAGAGAAGATGAGAATTTGGATGGAGAATAGCCCTGTAAGGATGCAGACATGCATTGAAGTTATGGTGGACAAGACACAAGCAGCCAGGACCACTTGCCCCTGGCTGGTTGCCATCTCAAGCAGAGGAAGAGGCAGCCTTCGTGTGTGTAGCATGAGTGTGTGTGTGTGTGTGTGTGTGTGTGTGTGTGTGTGTGTGTGCACTTGCATTTCTGTCGCATGCAAGTGGGGACAAAAACAAATGTTTAAGTCAAGTTTCTGATAATTTGTATTGTAATTTTTAAAAAGTGGCGAGAGAAAGATGCCTTAAGACAGAACTTGGGTGAAGGGTTTTTTTTTTGTGGCGGGAGAGAATGGGAGAAGGGGAGAGGATAGAGGGGAGACCAGCCTCTGGGAGCAGCAGAAGAAAAGAGAGAGGCAGAGAAGGAGAGAGGAAGGGAGGGAGAGGGGGGGAGAGAAAGGGAGGAGGAGGAGGAGGAGGAGAGAGAAATGGGAGGTGGGCAGGGCCCTTTTAAAAGGGAAAGTTATGAATGTGTACAGGAGGTGCTCTTAGTGGTTATGGCTGAGGGTATATCCTGTCAGATCCCCAAGGACAGTTCAGTACAGATGTCTGAATACTAATATGTATAGTATCTCATTTTATTGAAGATTGACTTGATTTTAGACTGCCAGAAAAGAGGTGAGAAAAAAGTAGGGAGAAGTAAAGCAATGCCAAGAGACCGTCATGCAGACTTTCCCTCGTGTCCCTGCCCCCCCACCCCACCGCCCCATCTGTCTTTCTCTCTCTCACTGTGTGTGTATGTCTTTCTCTATCTCTGTCCCTCACACACATCCACTCTCACACATTCTTAGTTTCTCCGCACACACTCACACACTCACTCATGCCATCTGAGCTGCTGAAACAAACTGTAGACAGGCGAGACACTGTCCTAGTTTGCTCTATGAAGAACACTTGGGGAAGAATGGGTTTATATGGCTTACAGATTATAGTCCATCTTTGAGGGAGTCAGGGCAGAACAGGGGCAGGAAACTGGATGCAGGAACTGACACAAAGGGGAAAGCTGCTTACTGGTTTGCTCAGCCTGCTTTCTTATAGCACCTAGGACCACCTGCCCAGTGGTAGCATCACCCACAATAGGCTGGACCATCCCACATATGTCATTAATCCAAAAAATTCCCCACAGGCCTACCCAAAGGCCAATTTGATGGAGGCATTTCCTCATTTGGGGTTTCTTCTTCACAGATAACTCTAGATTGCATCAAATTGACAAAAAAAATAAAATAAAACAACAAAAACAAGTAACAAATTATCCAACAGTCATCTTTTCCCTTCAATACTTGATCACTTTCTAAAAAACAGGACCATTCTCCACACCCACAATACACCTGTCAAGTCAGGAATTTAATATGGTCACAAACTGTGCCCCACCTAGCTGCTTGCCATTACTCAGAGTTTGCCAGCGGTCCCAATACTGCCCCTGCCAAGTCCCTGGGTTTGTGCCTCCTTCTCATCTGGAGCAGTAGCAAGGTTACTCTGTGTCTGAGGAAGAGGAACATTTTTGGAGTGCCCAGGACAAGCAGTTTTGCAGAATCCATGGATTTTGATTGTATGCTTTTCCCTCCTCTTGGCCAGACGCAGGGAATGACACACTTTGTGAAGGCCATGAAAGAGATACTGAGTTTATGTCAGGATTGTATTATCTCCTTGCTGATGCTTTTTGTTTTGTTTGAGCCAAGATTTCATGTAGTCCAGACTGACCTCAAATCTACCATTGCTATGTAGCCAATGGTGACCTTGAACTTCTGGACCTGTTTCCACCTCCTGAGTTCTGGGTGACAGCTTATTTATATGGTGCCACAGTCTTCACACACCCTTGGCCAGCATGCTGTCACCTGGGCTCCACCTCCAGCTCTGGTGCCAACTGTGACAACATGGCTGGGGTAATGCACCTTTTTGTCTCCCTGAGAAATTCCTCTGCCACTTGTTGTAATTATTCAGTATCTTGTGGGGAGACTTAATAACCATGGAGATACTTTGGTATTTCATACTCTAATATCAACATTGAAGCAATTTTTAATTGACAGTTGTCACCAAATGATGTTTTTAACTACATCACTTGCTATGTTAATCATCGGTCCTCATTTAGTAAGAGTTGTCCTCCCTCACAGGTCATTAATTGTATACTTTTTTTTTAATCACGCAGAATTTTATTATTGAAACTGCAGCATGGGTACTTATTCATTCTTTATAGAATATCCCTGTGTAGTCTAGGCTGGCCTCAGACTTGGAGTTCAATGCCACCTCCCTCTCCCGTGACATTTTAAATAAACACAATAGTCTTTAGTATTCGAAGAGTTGGGAGATTGTCATCACAATTTAATTTCAATACTTGGTCAACTCTGAAGGACATCCAGCACCACTGCCATCACTCCCTACCCTCCATGTGTGACAAGTCACAGGTCTGGATGAGAGGAGAGGCAAAATGTGGACCCTTAACCTGCCCCTGGTTAAAAGCATAGTTTGCGTCTCTACTTCTATCCTGTACTCTCCAGACAGCTCTGATATAAACACCTGGCCAGCCACATGCCTGAGTGCCTGCCCCTTGTCACTCACAAGCCACAAAGGACAAACAGCCCTGTGAGGTTGTCCCCACCATGTCAGAGCAAAATCCCATTTTTTTTTCTTCTACTTGATTCACAGATCACTAATTTTGGAGATCACCCAGTTGAGTGACTGGTACCATAAGGTTCCCACAGGAGGGATGTTTTACAGAGATGACTGTCTCTCCATTTGGCCATCAAAAATTGAGACAATAGACTCCAAAGAACTGGAATCCCTCAGGAGTAAAATGCTGGGAGAACAGCAGTAAGAGGGCAGCTTGTTCTGACTATCCTAAGACCACTTTGTGGGAGAAACCTGAGACGATGATGGGCAGAACCACACCTTCCTCGACCAGACTGCTTAGCTGTAAACACCTCTGACGGACATTCAACCCTCCGCTTCAGGCTGCCCCAGTAAAAGCCTAGAGTCCTATAGCCTTAAAAAGCCAGATGCAGCTGTGTGGTGCAGATCTAGTCTTGGGGTTCATGACAAATAGTTTAGGGACCAGCTAGCCTGAAGCGCAGACAAACAAGGAGACCCCGTCTCAGCAGGGCGGGCCAGAGGAGACACCCCTGCCCTAACTGTACACCCACCACCTGCAATATTAAAGCAGAAAACTTCATGTTGCAGTTCTTTTAAGGTGGACTGGTGGAGGTGCCATTGCTCTCCTCTGGTCCTCTTCCCCAGGTGGCCATATTGAGTAAGTCCCTCTTTTCTAGTTTTCACTATTTATTTATGATTGGCCTATTGAGTGTGAGCCTATTGAGTGTGGCCTGTTAGGGCTGTCAGTGCCCTCCACCCCAACTGTGAACCTAACTGGGGTTAACAGTATACGATCAGTCTTGCACTAGGTCGCTGGAGGTGGGTCATGAAACAAGCTTTCCATGAGCCTTTGCAGAAACTTGAAAGTCACTTTTACTAAAACTCCAACCTTTCACTTGAACCTACAGATCCAGCTGCATGACTGAATGGGTCAAAAAAGACTTGACATGTCTTGTGCAGTTAGATTCCTGTTTAGAAGCAGAGGCAGTAGAGGTGACAACCATCCATCATTTGCCAGACATTTTGTATATGACTCTCACACAAGGTGAGCTTGGGATATTCCAGGCTCCACCCCCTAAACGGTTCCACAGCCTTCTGAACAATAGTACCAGAACAAGCATTCAAATATGAGTGTGGGGATGTTCACAGGATCACAGTCAACCATAACATCATTTATGACATCAGAACTTCAACAAAGCCTGTCTTCCACAGGGGCACCACCTTCCACATCACCATAAGTGCCAACAGTCTCCATGAGACAGACTCGGGAAGTAGTACCTTTTTCTGACGTGTTGTGTGATGTCTGGGGGCAGACCCATGTCTTCGCACAGAGGATGCAACATCCCAGACACACAGGAGGGATCAGATGTTTACTAGAGCAATCCATGGGACAGTGCAGTGTTCCTGCCCTGGGTGAAGAGCTGTCAGGATGCATGTCAACTCCCAGAAGTGGCTGCATGTTCCTCAGATGGTTGGTGTCTGACTATGAGGTATGACATGGCCAGTGTGCCAACACCCATAACAATATCTACATAGGCAGCAACAATACCTACCCTAGCTCACAAGTAGTTTAGGGCAAGACACCACACAGGAAAGGAAGGCCTTGGACAAAGGTGTGTTCATGGGGTTCTGTGGCTATGCTACTGGGCATTTCCCAGGCATGTAAACACAAGCCAGCCAGCCAGTCAGTCCTAGCAGGGACAGTCCATCCAAAGGCACTACTACGGATAACTGGCTTGAAGACACAGGTCATGTGATCCTAACAGGTCCAAGGGCTTCACCTCACCCCAGAACATTTTTCCTGCAAACATCATGCATGTCCTGAGGTACTCAGAGGGTTGTTGCTGGACATTGGCTCATTAGCTATGAAGAGAAAAGCAGAGGCCCCACAGTGCTTGAAAAGAAACTCCTGGTCATAAAGTGACACAGAGGAGCTTTCTTAATGAAGCTACCCTCCCTTACCTATCATTCTATGCCCTGAAGTTTTGTTTATAAGCAGTGATGTCAACCTACTGTAAGGACATGGGACTAGAACTTTTAGAAAAGAAACTACAGGGGCTGGAAAGGCGACTCAGCACTTCAAAACACTGGTTGCTCCTCCAAAGGACTGGGTTCAATTCCTAGCACCCACACGGCAGTTCACAATTTTAATTCCATGTCCAGGAGATCTGACACCTTCACAGCAATGCACAGAAAATAAATTTAAAAAGAAAAAAACTCCAGACAAGAAGTCACACCAATACTGTATAATCACTACAAATTTTATTCAGAAACCCATCTTTGTTTTTTTTTTGTTATTTTTTAAAAAAAAATCCCATTATGAACTGGCTTGTTACCAACTACAACACTGTCTAGCAGACACACGGTAAAAATGGCTCGGCTCAGAATCGCCCAGATCTCTCACGGTCTCTTGACCGCCTCCTGTCACGTTCTCGTCCTCCACCACCTCCACCTCCTCCGCCGCCACCACGACCACGGTCTCTAGATCGAGAGCGCCGTTCCCGGGATCGGGACCTGGATCTATGCCTGGATCAAGGATAAGAAAATGGCATCAAAGGATAGCACTGACAGATGAGGGCAGGAACGCCCGCCCAAGCCCCCTATGGGAAAGCATTCCCAAACTGAACATGGCCATATATTCAGTATTCTATAGTTTTTAAAACCAACCCAAATCCTGTGGGAAATCAGCACAAAACAGATGCAGGCTGGGCATCAGTGAGGTCTGGATGTACACCCAGAAGACACCCACACTGACTTGCTGCACACAGCCTTTCCCCAACCAGACCCACTCCTTGGGCAGAGTCCATTAGGCTAATTTTTGGGAAGGAGAGTTGCTTCTTGCTGACAATCAAAGCAATTTCAGTAATACCAACTTCCTGAACTATGTGTAACAGGAGAGGGAGAGAACTATCTAGAATCAGTGAACTCCCCTGACTCATCCTGACCTCTGTTCTGTGAGGAAGGGCCACAACAAAAACACAGTGTCCATCTGTCAGTAATACAGTGGGATGGCCCCATGTATGCAAAACCAGATAACCCACACACCATCAGAATTCTTGCAGGCATGAGCAGCTCTGGAACACAGGTGCCTCCCTGTACAGCAGGGGGCAAGCTCATCTCAAGCATTTTGTATATGAACTAACGCACCAGGATCTAACAGACACATTAGGGAAGAGGCATCCCAGGCCTGGTTTTCCTTGGGCAACAGGGAGCCTCCTACTTCACCATGCACCCAGGACTCACTTCTTGCGCCGGCGCCCATACAGCTCCCGTCGCAGCTCCCTCGAGATAGGCTTCAGGTGCATGAAGTTGCAAAAGCCCCCTCTTGTGCACTCTCTGTGGGTCAGATCCAGACATGTTATATATGCTATGCCAAATTGACTGAGCTCCACCCGCCACACCAGGGTTGTGCTCTTGCTTACCCCATTTCATACTGGCGGCAACAGGCTTCCCTGAAGTCAGTCACTGGGGACAGCTCTGCATGGATTGGCTGTCCATTAAACCAACGGTTATTCAAGTCGATCACAGCTTTTTCTGCATCCTCCTCACGTCGAAACTGAAAAGCAAAAAAAGTGCTTGCCACTCTACTCCAGTTGCTAATGTTTAATTCTCCACCACACTACTATCACACACGCAGACATAATACAGTTCGGGGCTGATACAGTCAAACTAATCCTCCTCATGATAGACCCCAGGGCATCCTCAGATCGTACCAAGTACTGCCTACCTTTTCATATCCAATCCATGAGGAGCAAATGTCAGATTTTTCCCACAGGGAGTATTTTTTCAGAAAAATAAAGTGCACAGACTCATTTGTGCCAGTCTAAGCCGCTTCCACCCTAGCTACTACTCCTCACTAAAGCCACAACCACCAGGACGGCAACTCATGACTTGTCTGTACCTTGACATACACGTTCCCCACCAGGTGGTCTCCTAGGTTGTCACAGACATTCATCTCCTCAACCTCGCCATACTTTTCTTCCATCTCGGTGAAGACTTCCTGAAGGGGAAGATGGGTTGAGGAGCACCGTGCACAGCCCATCATCTCATGGCCCACCCTTCTACCCTGTGCCAGAGTGCTTACCTCAAAGAATTCGTCATAGTGCTCCTGCATCTCCACGTCGCTCACAGCACCTGCAGCCAAAAACACCCAGCAGGTGAGAGCCCTGTGGCCTTGCTGCCCATCCTCAAGCTCAACTGCTACAACGACTGTCTAGAGGACGCCAGGCCAGAGCTGCATGCTACAGGAGCATCGACTGCTTGTGATTTGGAGTTGCTGAGATCTTAAATGCCCACCACAGCTTCAGTCCCAGCTACCAAAACCACAGCCAGCTTTAGTAGGTACCAAAAGGGTCACACCAAGTTCAAAGGAAAAGGTGACTCTTAGATTAAGACCTTTAAAAAAAAAAAGATGTCTTCCTTAAGACTGGAGGCCAGATAAGTACACTGATTTCCCCTTCATTTATGTCAATATGGAAGCTGAAACCAGGGTGAGTGATCAAGAGCTCATATGCCTTTAGACATTGCCAACCTCTGAATGTTAGAACCTACTTTCTACCGTGACTGAAACCCAAGCCACCAGCCTCCAGCATTTAGATGTCTCTCTATACACAGTTAGACATTGTTGAAGGTGTTCTCAACCCTGGCACCAAGTTTACTATCCATAAGCCATGCAGAAGTGAAGTCATGGCTGGTCACCAGCTCTACCCCAACCACCACTCCCTCAACATCATTCTGAGACCCCACAGAATGGGATGTCAATAGTCATATTCCAAACACTTGGGCAAGGAGGTGGCAAGGGCCAAATGGGATTTAGAGGCCATGATGTCCAGACTAGGCCTTCAATCAACACCTTCTGTAAGCCACATTCCTGGACAAGAGAGCTCACAGGCCACACCAATGGCATCTGGCTCATTCAAAACTCTTTAGGTATCTGAAACTAAGACCTAATCTAAGTTCTGGTTTTGATAACTTCAGCTCCCTTTCTAACCTATCTGGGGTTTAGTTATTTTGAATTTTGAGGAAACGATTTGGCCTAAAAACCCCAATTTTATTGAATATGCTGGGCTTTCTTGACAGGAGCCTGTCCCATAGGTGGTACCTGATCACACCTTCAGGGGTGCCCCACCCTGCCTAAGAAGGAACAGGGCACAGGTAACAGCAAATGGCTGAGAAGCCTGCACCACTGAAAGACAGATCATAGTGAAAACATCACGGCCCTCTGTCTCAGGGAGAATTGGGAAGCGAAGACACTCCCATGCTCTAAGAGGCCTGAAAACCATTTGGTGGTGGTTTAAGACCGACGGCTACCTCCTCTGTTCCATTTCCCAACAGTCAAAATGACCCAAAAGGCAGAGACCAGCATACCAAGACACTGGCCAGACACAGCAGCAGTGGGCCCAATATATTTTAAATACTATACCTTAGAAAATTACTACTTTTCTTAAAGATACTATCCTTAAACACATTTATATTCAACTTTAAGTATATGAAGTGTATTTTTCTACAAATGTCAAGATGATAACTAATTTGCTCTAAAATGAAGAGTTGGACTCCAGGACTGGAAGAGTCAGTAAGAGCTGAAAATTCAGTTTACAGTATACCCCAAACATACTGTGAATTTGCAAATAGAGACAGCAAACACAACATCCTGTCAGTAAGCAGAGTCCCCAAGTGAACAAACAGGGAAAGAACAGTCACTGTTACCAACCACGTTTTTCATCTGCTACACCCAGGGCAGGGAGGAGAACAAACATTACTTAATAAAGCCACACATAAACACCTCCCTCCTCCTACAGACCTTACTTCTAGACCTTACTTCTAAAAATAAAATAAACCCCAAGTATTTAAACCAAGGATTGTCCGATGAACACTATCTCATTTTAGAGTGCTCTACTGTCAGGTCAGGGTTGGCATCACAAAACACCCAGCACCTTAGCAGGGAGACAATATAAAAAGCCCGATCCATAGACCCGTGCACCAGAGGCCTCTTAGCCTGGCCAGCTCCAGCAGGCGGTGGCTCTAGAACCATTTATTACCCAGGGTAAGCCAACCAACAGATGGACGTTGCGTTCAGAGGTGTGCTGGATTTAGCCTGTGGCCATCCAAGGGAAGTCTACCTTGGGTTTGGACAGGACTGCATCCCTGTGTTCCACTGTAGAACAGTTATAATGTAAATATATACATAAGAATTCCAGCACAGGAAGAAATCTATAATGTTGACTGATACCAGTTTAAGCTGTTGCCCCATTGAGTACCATCCATTAACCAAATGTAGCACACGCTACCTCCTGAAGCTTGCTTGAGGTGCTACCTATGCCACAAGGGTGTCTGGCCCGAGCATCTCTTCTGCTGAGTGCTCATCTGGTCAGCACACCTGCAGGGGTGCAGCGGGAACACTCGGGTCAGTGCGAGCTGCAGACCCTCACCCGGGAAACACTCAGAACAAGGCCCTCACGAAAGAGTGTGACCTCTGACGTGCAGAGTTTATGGAAAAGAGGCTAGTGAGAGCTAAAAAATCTGAAAATTTCTAAGCAATTTACAGTCAAGTTCCAGAAAGTGAGAGCCATTCAGATGTTGCTACTGCTCTTCAGAGGAAGAGCAGACCTCGAACTCAATCCCAGTGCATCCCAGGGTGACGGTCCAAGTGCGGAGGGAGCAAAGAGCAGCAAGTCCCAACCACTTCAAAGGTGCCCTTGCCAGTCCTGTCATCCTCTGACTAAGGGACAGGAGTTCAGCTCTCCAGCAGGTCAGTGGGGACAACAGCTCCTGCCACTTCTAGGAAGGCGGTTCTTGACACTAGCACAGCAGACTGGGTGGAGTGGACACTGAGCTGTGACACGCAAGCCCAGGGGACCAGGGAAGGAACTTGTATGAACTTACAGCGCAAACCGTCAGCAGACTGGGAAGAGTTTTGAGGGTTACGGTAAATGTTCAAGAGGGCAATGGTCTGAAATACAAAACGCAACAACTTTATATTATGGAAATTAAATGTACACACTTAACCGGTTGCCTGTGACGATCGCTTCAGTTGAGTCGATGCTGAAAAGAGAGCAGGTTATTTTCCTAGAGCAGAGGTGTCCCCTTAGTTGGTGGCTGTCTTGAACTACGCTAACACTGCAATGCTGGGAGATCTCATGAGATGCTAATATCGCACTTCTGCCCACAGCGGCTCTCCACTGCCAAGTGCCAGCCAAGCAAGGACGGCACTGGCTCTTAGCTGACAGAGAGGAAAAGTGCTCACACCTGTGACGAACCAAGCGCTGTACCAGAGAAATACAATAATCTCATGTCATGAAATCTCCACTTCCTAGAGGAAAAATTATAATGGTGAAATAAAACCCACACTTACTGGGCAACTTACCTTAATATTCCTACATTTTAACTTTACAGAAAGAACTTAAGGAAGGCCAGGGTTCAGTCACTGTAAAAGCCGCAATCGGCTACCCGGGTTAAAACCCGCTTCCTGTGGGCTGACACTCTCGTGACAAATGTTAGTCAACAGGAGAGGCTGGCCAGTGACTTTCCCTAGGAGAAGGGCCTCCTGAGCGCGGCCCCTGTCAAGTTCTGGCTGTGCGCCACGCGGTTCCAGCACCGTGTCCTGTTTGCAACAGCTCTATGTCAGCAGCTCAGAGCCAGCGTTATGTCTCAATTAAGAGTGGGCTCTTGAACACCATCGTTTAAAAAAATTTCTCCAACTGTGGGACTTACAGTGTGAGCCGTCAGCCGTCTGTGCACTGTTTTGGGGATTACGATAGATGTTTTGAATCAAGATGGTCTGCGGGGAAAAAAAAAATAAAAAGGGGAATTCTACTGGCTGCTGTGCATATATTAGACAATTGCAAAGAGACAGTTTGTTTGCAAACGGGTAACGTTTGTTGTTTTTCTCACAAGTCAGACACTTGTGTCTTGTTCCAAGTACACCAAAACCATCATATTATGAAAACAGAGTTTGAGCAGTGACTTGGGTCAAGTCAGCCAGCAACCAAGAAGGAACTGTATCTGTTGTTTTGAGTGGTCCCCGTTACTAATAATAAAGTGCTTTAATACAAGAGAACACTAACACTTTCTTGTACTTCAAGCCAGCACACATGAACATATTGAAAAGTCACATAATAATCATGTCCCCATACAAAGTTCTCTCTTAAATGCATACTTCAACTGTATGCAGTATTCAAGGTCTCTGGTCTCTTAGCAAAACAGCCACGCCAGTTGTCTTGGATACCTGACTCTTATTTATACTTTCTTGGTGGATCTCTGTTTACATAATACAATAGTTAAAACATTTGCTCTTTTGCGATCCTTCTTTTAAGGAAAAACTCCTGTTAGCCCTTGTGCTTTAAACTGGATCAGGCAGACTTGAAACCTTACACTGTACGTTCTTCTTAAAATCAAGTTGTCTGAAAAAACAAACCATGTTTAAGTTAGTAAGCTAATACATCAATCTCACGTCCACATCACTACGAGCTTACAAAGAAACCCACCCTGAATTACACTACAGTTATGCTAGTCAACAGACTGTGACAACAACATGCTAAAAAGAAAGCACTTCTCAGTGCTCCTCAGACCAGTGAGCTCTGCTTCTGCCTTTGTTCAAAGGATGTAGGGTGAGGACCTCGCCTGCGGCTGGAGCCCACCTGGGAGGAAGGCTAAACATCAGACCACACCCTGAACCACTGAGCTAAAGTAGTCCCCTACCACCCTGGGTCTGCACCTTCAGAGCTTTCCAAAGTTAACTTTATCAAACTTCCTACTGGGAGCATGGTGGCAAGTAGACGCCTGGTCCCTGGAGGTCTCCCCAGTACTGGGGCATATGAGGGCTGTTCACTGTTGGAAAGCAATGTAAAGGGGAAGCTACAGTTACCTCTGACTAGTCAACCAAACCAACTGAGGTGATTAATGTAATGCAGAGCTCATTACTTCACATGGGACCCCCACCCTCCCTGCTTTGCTTTAGGCCACAGTGCTCAGGACACTGTGGGACACTTCTGGCTCATAGAGAGGGCTAAGGACTCTCTCTGCCCATCACCTCACATATTAACTCCCCACATGCAGAATCAGCAGCCTATAACCACTGGGTCGAGTGGAAGAGTTTGTTAATATTGTCAAATAACATACTCATAACAACAGTTTAAGGTAGGTGCTTTGATAACATTAAAATTCACAAAAAGGGATTTTAGGGTCATTTAGAGGACAGATGCCTCCTACACTAACCATGGGGTAGTCAGGAATAATTGGGAAGAAAACTTATTGTGCTTTCCCCTCTAAAAACACGATGCTGTGATTTCCTGGGGACTTAACACTCTAAACCAAGATCTCTTTCTTCTGTTTCCCTGTATCAACTGGTTAATTTCTCTTAAAATTCTCTTTGCAAGAAGGGCAAAATATGTGAAAGAAAAACACATGTTCAAAAAAAAAAATGTATCTGAAGCTCAGAGAGCTGCAGCACATAGGCCTGAGCTGGAGAATAAACTCAAGAGCCCAATTTAGACAGATTCAGAAATGCATTCCAATCTCTGCCCTCATAATTTATTAGCAAGCCTCTGCTGAGACCAGAATCTTGCCTTTCACCCACAACCTCACCTGCCCTAACAAACCAAATAAAATGGAACTGAGTCTAACCTGGACAGACCTAAGTCTAAGAAGTCAAGTATCTCAGTGAGCTGAACTAGGGGCAATTTATGCCCATCTTTATCGTTACAGTTTTATGATCATGATGCCCACCAAAACTATGTCTGCTGACAAACACCCATGCCAGCATCCCTCGCCCACTGGCTATATATATCACTACTACATCCACCAGTGTCTGTCTGAAAGAACAGGGTGGTGAGCCAGGCCTCAGCCAAGTCTCAACCATATTTTAAGACTTAAGAACAGCAAGACTTCCCACTGGGGTAGGGTGGGTCCACCACCCTCTGCAACAAATACAAAAGAAAACTAGAGGGGAAAAAAGGACTTGCTAAGTGCATGGAAACATTAATCACCCATGAAAGCGCAAGAACTTTTGATAATTTATGTCAAGGCAAAAAAACAAAAACAAAAAACAAAACAAAACAAACCAAAAAAACCCCAACAACACACAAACCTGGCTAAAGGTCGGTTTATTGTGCAACCGAGAACATCTGTCTCCATGACGACATGCTCCAATTTTGAAATAAAATGAACAGTTGACTCTGTAAGGGAAAATAAGAACTGATTATTTCTGGGAAGATAGGGCATAAATATTATCACGATCCCGATTTCCCAGCTACTTCCAATCATGGAAGTTCGGCTGGCTGCATTTCCTCTTGCAGGCAGGATGTCAGAGGCTGTAATTCCAGATCCCTACAGAATGTTGTAATTCTAACCTGCTTCCTGTAACTCTAAGCACCTTCTTTTAATATTTTCTTTGCTTTTTTTTTAAAGATTGCCCCACTCTCAGCCGGGCAGTGGTAGCACATAATCCCAGCACTTGGGAGGCAGAAGCAGAGGTGGAGCTCTGTGAGTTGGAGACCAGCCTGGTCTAAGAGCTAGTTCCAGGACAGCCTCCAAAACCAGAGAAATCCTGTCTTGGGAGGGGGGACAGGACAAACAAAGAAAAAAACAAAATAAAAAGATTGCCCTACTCTCTGGGTCCTGGATGTCACCTATAAAATAAGGACAATGACAATAAGGCACTGTTCCAAGAACCGAGTGATATGTATTCTTATTCACAGGCCTAAGTGTTGTCATTATCTAAAACAACAACAGAAAACAAAGTCCAGGTACTCTCCAAACTCATGTTCAGAGAGGCAATTTCCTTGGAAGCTTCATTGCAAATATGCTATTTGGAGACCCAGTTTGCCTTAGAAACCATACAGGAGCACCTGTCTGCCACAAAGCCCCTTTAGTGCTGCTCAGATACTCCATGGACCCACAACCAACCCAACTAGGTGCTGGGTAGTCTGCAAGATCTGTGTTAGGAAGGAGCTTTTACTTGATGCAGCTTCCCTATTCATAAGTCAGGTGCAGAGGTATCTGTGTTGTCCCACAGATACTTTTAGCAAGAGCCATATGCTCAGGTCCTCACCCTGAAATAAAAGATTGAAGGCCTCAACCTTAATGATATCTGGTGAACCATGAAGACCAGTTATCCTCTAGCTATGATCAGACAGCAACAAATGCAGTAGAGTCTGTGAGTTTATCAGTAGAGGAAGATGACTGAGAGTGATTTGATTAGACTACATCTCTTTAGAAAATCAACTGAGGGGCTGGAAAGATGGCTCAGCAGTTAAGAGCACTGGCTGCTCTTCCAGAGGACCTGGGTTCAATTATCAACACCCACATGGCAGCTCACAACCGTCTGTAACTCCAGTTCCAGGGGATTTGGCACCCTCAAATGGACTTATAGTCAGGCAAATCAGCAATGCACATAAAAAAATATTTTAAAAAAATCCAACTGAAAATAAGAGTTTATTAGACAAACCTCTAGCTGAAAACACACAAGGGTTCCACATGAAACAGCTCTCAGTCCTGCACTTTCAGTAAACACCTTGGATACAATCAATAAATTACCTAAACTACTGAAATAAAGCTACAAGGAAACTGAGCAGTGGTGGCACACACCTTTAATCCCAGAACTCAGGAGGCAGAAATAGGCAGATCTGAGTTTGAGGCCAGCCTCGCCTACAAAGTGAGCTCCAGGGCAGCCAGAGCTATGAAGAGAAACCCAGTTCCAAAACACCAAAAACTGTATGTGGGAGTGGACTTGTATACTTAAGTGCAGGTGCCTGTGACAGTCAAAGACAATGGATCTCTCCAGATCTGGAGTTACAGGTGGTTGTGAGACATCAGACTGCATGAAGTGAATTTGGGGAACCAAACTCTGACCTCTGCAAGAGCAGTTAACACTCTGAACCACTGAGTCATCTCTCAGTCCCTTTTATATATTCTAGTCATCCTTAACACAACACATATAGCCTTCCTCCATAACTTCCTGAGAACCCATATCTTATCCCATCTGATTCTCTAAGACTGACCTAGACCTGACACCCAGTTAAATGTCTCTATAGTGACTGCCAGTTTGGGTAGGAGACTTTTAGAAACATTCCCTCTTTCACACACATAGCAGATTCTATGTGTATATAAAGGTGCCTGATCGGACAGCGTCCATCCTGGAAAACAGAACATTTTCAACAGTGAGAATGTGGCACCTATCTGTTGCAAATACAGAGGCTTTCGGTATATACCTTATACAAGATTCAGGAACACCAAGATGGTGACTACTTACTCAGAGCAGATTATGCCAGACACTTAATCTTTAGGTTTCCAAAGTAGGTATTATCCTTCAAAGCGTCTGAAGAGATTTCCTTTAGCCTAAACTTCAGTCAGCACACTAGAAATGAGTATGTGCCACGGTGGCATACAAATACAAGCGAAATTGTTTTTTCTCTTACCCTATGCAAACCTTAATTTAAGAAAAGCAGGCCCGCCAACGCATAGGAAGGCAGGAGGTTTATTCTGTCGACACCGCTCCCAAAGATCAACCCCAGCGACTGAGTTTTTGCGAGGATGGTGCCACCGCACTTCCGACACGACACTCAAAGCCCAAAGTTGCAAGAAACACGTTAACTCGCCGCAGAAACCAGGGCGGCTGCGGGAGCGCGGCACGGAGCAGAATTCCGCGTGGAACCTGGCGCGGAGCCCCTTGGAGCCCGAGGCCCGGCCTGAGCTGCCCGCCAGGTCCCGCCGCCCGGCCCACGAGGCAATGGCACCCAGACGCGCGAGGCCGCCAGGGCCTCCCTGCCCGCCACGCCTGGGCGCCGCCATCGCTTGCCTCTGTCGGCACCCGTTGCCCATCGCCGCCCCGGCCGAAGCCCCGGCAGGCCGCTCCTACTCACTTGTCTTTCTCGGTGCCGAAGATGGAGGCCAAGTATTCCGCCATTTTCCAGCGGACGCCTCCGACACGGCAGACGACGACGCCGACTATCACGACGTCCTCGGAAGACGTCACCGGACGCGACGACGCTCTCCACGCCCGTCGTGGTGGCGCCGTCCAATTAGGAGAGGCGCTGTCTGCGCGGGGGCGGGACAAAGAACGTACGGAGGCTCCGCCCCCGGCCCAAGCGCCTGCGCAGTCTCTGACGCCCGGGCGTGTCTCGCGCGCTGCCCGCTGCCTGGCCTGTGAACTGCTCCTCCGCGCGTGCTCAGCGCCGCGGTTTCCCGCTCCCGCTGCTGGGACCGCGCCTTCTCCCCAGGTCTTCCTCTGGTGCGGCTGTCGATAGGAACCCCTATCCGGCCTCTTGGAGAGATTTAAACCTACAGTATCCCCAGCCACCAGCTCACCTTCAAGTTACCAAATTTTCAGGCAGAGCCTAATCCTGTTAATCTCGGGTTGAGATCCAGGCTGTGGGATCTTGGTTTGATGACTTTACCTGCTTTCTTTGCTTCCCAAGTGCTGAGATTAAAGGCGTGCACCACCACTGACTGGCTAATGTTATCTGTACACTCTTATTTCCATTTGTACATGGGCTCAGCTGCATCTAGAACTAGGTGTTCATGAAACCACAGCTACCGTCCTCTGTGAGTGTTACTCTGTGTGTATTATATCTGACACTTTACTAAACTCTCTGTCTTAGGGGACAGAGAAAGCATCAGACCCCCTAGTACTGGATCTACAGATGGTTTGTGAGTGGCTGTGTGGGTGTTAGGAACCGCACCCAAGTCCACTGGAAGAGCAGCTGTCTCTCCAGCCCCAGTGTGTGTATGTGTGTGTTTTAAAGGTTTTGTTTTTGGTTTTTTTTTTTTTTTTTTGAATTAATTTT
Organism: Cricetiscus sungorus; assembly: GCA_030556225.1. Classification (NCBI taxonomy): domain Eukaryota; kingdom Metazoa; phylum Chordata; class Mammalia; order Rodentia; family Cricetidae; genus Cricetiscus; species Cricetiscus sungorus. Next base: position 54,625,813 of record JANBXA010000600.1, read on the forward strand.
TCAGAGATAGGATCTCACTTTGTTGCTCAGGCTGGCCTCCAACTCTGGGTTCAAGTGATAACCTTGCCTCAACCTTCATAGTAACTGGGATACAGGTGTGGTCCATTACACATGGCTAGTGTGTTTTAATTTTCAAAATGTATTTTTGTGAACTTGGGCATAATTGCATTATGAATACATTTTAAAAAAAAAGCTGTATGAACTCCGTTTCTCACTGGGAGGACTTTGCAGAAATGCCATTTTAACAACAACAACAACAAAAAAAAAAAAGCAGCAATCATGAATAAAATCCCTCTTATTTAAGAAGCCAGAAGAAGCAATAGAGGTTTCATAGCAATGATAATGACCAATAGGTATTGAAAGACAGAAAATCCAAGCTGGCTCTGGTCATCTAAGCCTGTAATCACAGCTACTCTGGAGACTGAATGAGATTCAAAAAATCAAGACCATCTTGGGCAGCTTAGTGACTCTTCTGAAGTACAAAAAGGTTTTTTTTTTTTTTTTCTTCCTGTCCTGGAACTCACTCTGTAGCCCAGGCTGGCTTCCAACCAGTTCTGGGATTAAAAGTGTGTTCAGTTCAAACACGGCCCAGTTCAAACACAAAAAGTTTTAAGAAGGGCTGAGACGCCAGGTGTTGATGCACAACCTTCAATTCCTTGCTTGGAGGCAGAGACTCCCAAGGGCCAGCCTTGTAGACAGGGAATTACAGACCAGTCAGGGTTCCATAGTGAGATCTTCCAAAAACGGGGAGGAGGGCTGGGCATGTAACTTGGTGTTACAAATGCCTTTTCAGCATTCATAGAACCATGGACTCAAGCCCCGGTTTGTTTATTTGTTTTCAGATACAGATAAGTGAGCTGGCAAGTGATACTGTCACACACCTTTAATCCCAGTACTCAGAAGGAGAGGCAGGCAGGTCTCTGTGAATTTGAGATCAGCCTCATCCACAGAGCAAGATTCTAGGTCGGCCGAAGCTACGCAAAGAAGCTTGAAGGGGGGGGGGAAGATACAGATAAATGGAATTTATAAGTGCATATGTGGACATATGTTTGCCAGTAATGGAGCTGGCAATGAAGATGCCACCATATGGCAGGGAGTGGTGTGCCGGTCATGACAAGCTGCAAAGTAGCAGGAGTGGTTGAACTTTAAAGGTGAGCATGCATATGCATTTGCATGAATATGCAAAAGTACTGAGATGAAAAGCAACCTGCCTGGGTGGAAAGCTTCCTATCCAGAAACAGCTGAAAACCACACTGGCAGGTTTTCTTGGAATCCGCTGCATGGAAATTATAGTTTGAACCAGTGCCAGGGGCTGAGGAAACAGCTTGCTGGCCCCGAGTCTAGTTAGGCAGGATGGGCTAAGAGAGTAGCAACAGGTGTCATGCTAAAGCTGGCAGGTTGGAAAAGGCCACAGGTGCGAATGTGGGCTTTTTGCCTCTCATGCAAAGGAAACCAGGAAATGTTCCCTGCCTGGCTTTCATGTAAGTGCCAGGAATTCCTTACAGATAAGCTGGCCTGGAAGAAAACCCAGCCTTCCGTGTTCTGCACAGCCGCTCCACGCATTCATCCCTTTTGAATAGTCATGTTTCTGACATTTACTTTCCCTCCCTTTGTGAAAGGAGTTTCACATCCTTTAAGAAGAGGGAAGTATTAGGATGTTCCACCACTGATAGATAGGTATTGGCATTGTCTTGGCAATATCAATATCAACACAACCACTTTCACAGTTGCAAGTGTTTAGACAATCTGCTCGCCCTGTCAGTACATGCTTGCATAGTTTCTGGGCCAAAACATTCTTTCTGGTTTTTAAAAAAATTATTTTTAAAATTTATTTATTTATTATAATTTATTATTATTATTGGTTTTTCAAGGCAAGGCTTCTCTGTGTAGCCCTGACTATTCTGGAACTTGCTATGTAGACCAGGTTGGCTTTGAACTCAGAGATCTGTAGGTTCCTGACTATACCAGGTGCTGGGACTAAAGGCATGTGCCACCACTGTTCTACTCTGTTTTTAAAGATATTACCATATGTTCCAGATGGCTCTTGAATTTGCTATATGGCTGAGGATGTCCTTGAACTTCTGATTCTCTTGCTTCTACCTGTGTGCTAGGGCTGCAGACCTGCACCACCACTCCTGGGCCTCATACACAATAGGCAAGTGCTCTACCAAATGAACTACATTTCTCAGTACCAGAGGTGGTAGACTGCCTTCTTTATCCTCAAAGCTCATCACCCAAAGACATGAGAACAGAAAACATTGAAAAAAAATTTTTGTTTGTTCGTTTGTGTTTTGTTTTGTTTTGAGCCAGGTTTCTCTTTGTAACAGTCCTGGCTGTCTTAAAACTTGCTTTTGTAGACCAGGCTGTCCTTGAACTCACTGAGATCCACCTGCCTCTGCCTCCCAAGTGTTGGGATTAAAGGTGTGTGCCATCACCCATCTTTACATATAAAGCACCTCACATTGTCCTTAAATGGTGGAGAACTTGCTAGAATGAGTTAAACATAGGTAAGAATGAGGAGGAGTGGAAGGGTGAAAGGCAGTGTGGGGGTGGGAGCTCCCACAGACTGTACGGTAAGACCATGTGACCTGTTTCTGCAAAGACTCCTGGTAAGCAGGGAACATAGAATTCTTCTATTGTTATTTATCTAGTTACTTATTTATTTTGAGACAAGGCCTCACTATGCAGCCTAGGTTGGCCTGGAATTCACTATGTAGACCAGGCTGGCCCTAAACTGACAATAGATCTGCCTGCCTTTTTCCTTCATAGTGCTGGGATGACAGGAGTGTGCCACCACACTCACCCTGGAAATGCTGTGTTAAAAACATCCTGAGTTGGAGCCAGGCAGTGGTGTTACACACCTTTAACTCTAGCACTTGGGAGGCAAAAGCAGGCAGATCTGAGTTCGAGGCCAGACTGGCTTACAGGGCAAGTTCTAGGACAGCCAGGGCCACACAGAAACTCTGTTCTGAAAAACCAAGCCAAACAAAGAAAACAATCTAGGCCAGGCATGCCGGTGCACCAGTCTAAGTCTGGCATGGTGGTACACACCTTTAATCTCAGAATTTAAGGAGCTGAGGCAGCAGAATCAAACCCCACTCCCTTACATGAAGTAGAGACCCTGCCTCAAGAAACCAAACCAAACCATCAACCAAATAGTAATAATAATAAAGATAAAAACTAAAAAAAAATTTAGATCAGCCCAGTCATAAGTTTGGTGACTTGGTTCTTTGGGTGGAACACTACCTTTCAGCTGCTTCAAGACTTGGTGCTTCCCTCAGATCCCTCTGATGCCCACCTCCTTCTGTGGGACCACCAACACTTGTCCCTGCAGGCTCATAAGATATCAATACAGACAGGCAGCCAAGTGTGATGGCACACACCTTTGATCCCAGCACTTGGAAGGCAGAAGCAGGCTGATCTCTATGACTATGTGGTCAGTCTGGTCTATAAAGAGAGTTCCAGGACAGCTAGGGCTGTTACACAAAGAAACTCTGTTCCAAAACAAAACAAAACAAAACAAAAAACCAGAAAGGGCGTGGGGAAGAGGAAGAAGATACAGACATTCATCTTCCACAGAGCCCACCTATGTCCAAAGCTTTCCCAGGAATCAACATTAGAAAAGTTAGTGTGTGGTTAATTTAACAAGTCACTTTGTTACTATTTAGGTAGCAGCGACCAGATAGTCAACTGGAAGCCAGGTGTAATACATTAGCTGTGCTATTTATCTGAGTAGCTTGAGGAATTTAGTTGCAAAAATGTGAATATATTTTATTTAGAATCCTGGTGCAGGCCTGATAGGGGTCATGAAATAGATACTATTTGTTCTTAGTTTTCATTCTGCACTTGTCAATTTGTTTCAATGTTTTCTGAAAGAATGTTCTTAATATCCTTCTATTTCCATGACCCTTGCAGAAGGAGACTTTGTAACTATTTTTATCTAGATGTGTCCTCTTAGTGCTAGAGAGACAGTTCAGCAATAGGACAGTTCATAGCTATCTGTAGCCCTAGTTACAATGCCCTCTTCTGCTCTCCTTGGGTACTCCATACACATGATGAACATTCACATATGCAGGTACACACTTATACACACATAAAATAAAAATTACAAAATTAGGTGTTACAGTTCTTTTTGTTTGTTTGTTTGTTTTTTAAGTTACCTGCTTTGCCCTCCTTGAGTTTGGCATATGCAGAATTACTTCTGTAGATAAATGTGGCAGAGTGACTTTGGCTCCAGTCTTAGCCTAAGTTTCACAGGATTGGGTTCTTCCTGTCTTGGGACCCCAGCTGCTATGTAAGCTGCCAGCCTGTGGCATGTGAGAGCCTACCCGTGCCTTGTAGGATACCCAGCTGAATGCACACTGACCACCCAGTTGCAAGACTTTCTGGACTCTATAGAATACCAATTTCATCTTTGTAATGATGGCAGAGCTGCAGCAGAATCCTGCCTGAGCCACAGCATCTCTTGCTAATTGTTGTTTCAGCCTTCCTGGAGGGAGGGGCATATGGAGAAGCAAATCAGGAGCTGGCAATTCCCGAGAATGCTGGGAGCTGGCATGAAAGAGTTGCTGGAGCAGGTGCATGCACACTGGGCAGCTGCCAGGTCACCTGAATAGGAATGACATCCTAGTAGGACCTCCCTCCCCCAGATGACTTTGGTATCCTGGTTGACTAGAGTTGCTGCCACAGAGTGTGCCCTTTCTCATGTTTAAAGGAGAAGCCATGAAGGCTAGGTGTGTGTGCGGGCACACATGTATCTCCATGACACTGTCAGCTTGCAGATGAGAAAGGAGGATCACCTTTCTCTGTGCAAGCAAGATGTGCTCTGATGATTTAGAACAGGCAAAGAGCTGCTGCTGGAGAGATGGCTCTGACATTTTTTGTTTGTTTGAGACAGGGTTTCTTTGTATAACAGCCCTAGCTGTCCTGGATCTAGCTCTGTAGATTAGGCAGGCCTCAAACTCACAGAGAGCCACCTGTCTCTGCCTCTCCAGTGCTGGGATTAAAGGTGTGTGCCAGTGCCACCACTTGGGCATGATGGCTCAACCATTTAGAGCTCTGTTTGCTCTTCTAGAAGACCAGAGTTAGGTTCTCAGCATCCACACATCAGATCACAGCAATCTGTAGCTCAAATTCCAGAGAATCAAATGCCCTCTTCTGATCTATTTAGGTACTGCACACACATGGCTCATGTGCAGGCAAAATACTCATAAACACATAAGCACACAAAATAATAATAGAATTGAAGAAAAGACCCCAAGTCAATATCAGCCCACCTACCACACTAATAGTGTCTCCCACCAGGCAGGGTTATAAGCTGCAGGAGATTTTTCAGAAGCCGACACTTTAGAAAGGAATGCATGGGTCAGGTCCTGCTGGTTTCCAGCTTGTCTTCCCTTTACTTCCCAGAAACCCTAGGGCCTCAGACATCAAGGATTCCAGGACAGGAGACTAGGGTCTGACTTGAGGGCCGGTTATGGCCAGGGTACAAAGGCAGGCAGTGAGCAAGATCCCAAACCCTGCTGACATGTGGGTTTGGGGTGCTTAAAAGATGCAAGGAGCAGGCCTGTGAATTTGAGGAGGGTCCCTGGCAGGATCAGGAGGGCCATGACCTGGAGAGTGATGCTATTCTAAAGCCATCCTGAACAGAGTACCACTGGAGAGTTTAACTGAGAATTGAAATCTCATCTATGTTTTTTTGTTTGTTTGTTTTCTGGGTCTTTTTGTTTGTTTGAGGTTTTGTGAATCAACCAGACTGGCCTGGAACTCAGCCTTCCTGAGGCAGCATAGAAGACAGGGAAGGTCGGGAAGATGTGAGAATGAAAAGAAGCCTCTGGTTCTGGAATTTTCCCAAAGCCTCACCTCTTGCCATCTGAAACTCTGGAATCCCCAGCACAATTACCATTTGCTGAGCAGGTTGCCAACACCATGGCATTATTCCTTTTCTTAGTAATAAATGTCAATCACTAACAATTACATCCATGCATATAATACATTCTGGAGATTATGCCCCTCATACTTGGCTGCTCTCCTTTCTTACAAATCTGTTTCCATATTTACCAGTTTGGGTTTTGTTTAGTGTGTCCCACAGAATTTTTTATTTTATTTTATTTATTGGCTTTTGGAGACAGGATTTCTCTGTATTGCTTTGAAGCCTGTCCCGGAACTCATTCTGTAGACCAGTCTGGCCTCGAACTCACAGAGATCTGCCTGCCTCTGACTTCTGAGGGCTGGGTCTAAAGGCTTGTGCCACCAACACCCGGACCAGAGTTGATTTTTTAAACTGTTTTTTAAACATTATTTTTTAAAAATAATTTCATGTATATGGATGTTTTGTATGCATCTGTCTGTGTACCACGTGCATGCCTGGTGCCCAAAGAGTTTTGGCTGGGCAAGAGGCAGAGGCCATGGGTAAGAGGGGAAAAGGTTCTGGTTTGGCTGACTGGGTATAAAGCAACCATGGTTGGTGGGTTTCTGCTGGGTCTGCCCACTTCCAGCTACTACAGACCAGCCAGTTGCTACAGTCTGCTCAGGCAAAGCTCATGTGGGAAATCTGGTCCCCAGTGCCACCTTGTGGAGAAGTTGGGCACTTCCATGGCATGAACCAGGAGGGCTCTGCTTTGGTGACCAGCTGAGTACTGGTATGGTGGTGGTGATAAAGGTGTGTTTGTATGTCCCATGCTTCTCTATAACAGGCTTTCTTGGACCAACAGCCCCCAAATCATGACATGGAGACTCATTATTAGTTATGAGTGATGCTTGTCCCACTAGCTCTTATAACTTAAATAACCTGTTTCTCTTCATCTATGTTTTGCCTCAAGGCTTTTTACCTGTTTCATTCTGCATATCTTACTTTGTGTCTGTCTGTCTGGCGGCTGCCTGGCTGGCCCCAGATGACTCCCTTTCCTTCTCCCTTGTTCTCCTGGTTCTCTTTTCATCTGGAATCTAGATTCTTCCTCCTACTTATTCTCCCTGCCCACCAACCCTGCCTATCCCTGTACTGCCATTCAGCTTTTTATTAGCCCAATCAGGTGGCCTAGACAGGCAAGGCAGAACAGCAAAACATCTTTACATAATTAAACAAATTAGGCTTAAACAAATCTTTACATAGTTAAACAAATGCAACACAAACAAGTGTAGCACATTTTTGCCTAGTTAAAGTAATATCTGACATTTCTCTTTCCCTTTTCCTTCTTTCTGCTTTATGCCATGCTGTGGCAAAATGTGGCACCAAGGCCTTTGTCAGGTGTCAAAATCATGCTCTTGGATTTTTCATCCTTTAGAACCTTGAGTCAAATAAATCTCATTTCTTTATGAATGATCGATGATGTGTGTGGATATCCATATAAAGTATGGTTGTTAACATGACTTAAGACTTGTGTCTAGGACTCTCTAGAACTTGGCTCATTGCAGGGTCCACCATGGGAAGTCCTTTGGTCAAGAGAATTAATATATTTTTGTTTGTTTGTTGTTGTTTTGAGGCAAAAAAAAGTTTCTATTGAGTGGCCCTGGCTATTCTGTAACTAGCTCTGTAAACCAGGCTGACCTTGAACTCACAGAGATCTACCTGCCTCTGCCTCCCCAGTGCTGAAATTAAAGTCATATGCCAAAGCAGTCTAGCTGAGAATTAGTATCTTAATGTCAGCTTCCCCATGCCTGCTGCGGGGACAGCAAGTGTTCCTCCTTTGACAGTTGACAGGTGTGCTCAACTTAAGTCACATGGGGCACTGTGAGAGCAAGGTGTTACAGCTACAAGATTCTATGGACTTGTTTCCTCAGGTCCCGCCTTGGCTCATTGTTCCACTGGACTAACTGAAGAACTTTTTGATAAGTTGGGCTATTTGAAGACCCTTCTCAAACCCCAGCTCTGTGATTCTGTGATATGGAACACAACCAGGTCCTATGGTCTCTAGAAAGCTGTGAAATCTTACTATCCAGTGGGGATTCAAGAATAAGTTGGAAGGTGCTCTTCCCTTGTAGGAGGCATGGAAGTCCTTGTGATTACAGACAAGCACCAGGGGGACCTGGAATGTTAGAGCACATGTTTGTTCTTCAAGAGGCATGTGATACCCATTATCCTCTCAGAAGGCTGGGATTAGATTGCATTCTAGCCTGGTAAACTTTGCACTATCTGTGTAGCCAGAGACCACACTGGACCCTCCCCAAGACCCTTACTATAAGCTTGCCTTTCTCAGTCAATCTATAGAACCTATCTTTATGGAAGGTGTCATAAGTACTTTACAAAGAATTTCAATGTAGTCATGTCTGATCTTAATTTAGCTTGCTTTGATCCTCAAAGAGATTTATGTATGCTTTATTGTACACATGGGATGGATTTAATTATCACCAGAAACATTTTAATCAAATTGTTACGTGTTTAAATATACCAAAAAAAAAAAATTGGGTCAGACTCCTGAAGTTTGGGCCAACACTGGCTACTTAGTTGTGTTGAACTAAACTGTCTTCTTTGGATTGTCACTTTGCTGTCTGTGGATTCCCTTTACTTCAACCAGGGAGCTTCAGGATCTGAAGGCCACTCACAGTCATAGTTGTGGGTTTTCCCCCAGCCTGGACCCAGTTCCACACAGCCCCAAATAACACACAGAGACACTGTATTTGATATAATGCTGTTGGCCAGCTATTAGTATTTCTTATTGGCTAGCTCTGTCTTAAATATTAACCCATTACTATCAATGTAAGTATGTCCACGTGGCCTCATTTTACCGGAGAGAGGGCCTGGCATTCTATTCTCTCCATCTTCCATGTTAAATCTCCTCCCTACTACTTCCTCTCTCCTCCTTGTCTTCTAGTCCTGCCTATCTTGCTTTCCTATTGGCCAACAGGGCTTTATTTATTAACCAATACGAGAAACATATTTACAGAATGACATCTCCCATCAGGTACATGATCAGTATCATGTGACCCAGTCAGATCTGCTATTGCTTTTTTGCAAGGCTAAGGATGGAGCCTAGGACCTCTCTAACTTCAAGCGAGTACTCTTCCCTAACCACATATTTTATTTTATAATTATCTGCAGTTGGTTAGATACTTATTTAAGCCCTTACTAAGGCCTTGGTTGTATTAATGAAATAGTTCCCATAGGCTTATATATTTGAATGTTTGGTCCCTGGTTGGTGGAACTATTTGGAGAAGGATTAGGAGGTGTAACCTGAAACTGTGAAAATTAAATACCCCCTTTTGGCATTGAAGAGATGGCTCAGCACTTAAACAAGTTTGCTGCTCTTCTACAGGACCTGAATTTTGTTTCCAGAACCCACCTTAGTTGGCACACAACCACCTGTAACTCCAGGCCCAGGGGATCAGATCCCCTGTTATGGCTTTTATGGGCATGTGGACACAAGTGGAATACAAACCCATACCCATACAAATAAATAAATAGCGGGGTGTGTTAGTGCACACCTTTAATCCCAGCACTTAGTTGGCCCAACCACAAGGTGTCCAGATATCTCCTCTCGCTGCAGGTCCTCATGTACAGCCTCTAGGCAGAGGTGTGGGAGTGAACTGGGAACTAGAATGCTTTCCTGGCATTGCAGTCTCCAGCAAGGATATTCTTGGAACTGTTGCTTTGGGGTTCCTGGCTTATCTGACTATCTGGAAGGTTACTAGCTCCTGCTTCCTCACTGTGGGCCATTGCATAGTGCAGAAGAATCAATGTGAAATTGCCCTAGTTGGAGTCACTCACGGTCTGTAGCTGTGCAACCAGATGCCGACCAGCGCCGCTCTGTTTGTGGAAGATGCCTCAGCCTGACCAAGAGTGTGGTTGTGGCTTTGAAGCATGGGTTTGTTCCCTTGTCCCTTGTGGTCATCCTCATCTGTGATTTGTGGGAGGTGTCTCCCTGGGGGAGAGGTTCAGTATGTGTGCCCAGCTTCTTCTCAGTCTGGGATACTTACACATGGTGGTAAATACATAACATGCAATTTCCCTTTTTAACCTCATTCACATAGTCACAGGATCATCAGCACCACAGGCTGAGCGGCCTGGACACCCTCCACCCTGCACTCTGGTTCCCCTCAAGGCTGCCCACATTTGTAGCTGTTCTGTCATTTTGACAAAGTGCCCATCAGAAGCAACTTAAGGAAGGTTTAATTTAGCTCAGGGTTTCAGTTCCTCATGGTGGGTGTGGAGAGCATAGTGCAGGATGTGGGGCAGAGCAGCTGTTGATGTCATGACCAAGCAGGAGGCAGAACACTTGGTTTCCATACCCACCAGCTAGGACTCACATCTCCATAATTTTATAGCCAACCAAAACAGCACCACCAGCTGGATACCACATGGGCCTGGGGAGATAATTTGTGCGTGCGTGCGTGTGTGCATGTGTGCGTGCGTGCGTGCATGTGTGTATGTGTGTGTGTGTGTGTGTGTGTGTGTGTGTGTGTGTGTGTGTGTGTGTGTGTTTCTGGCCCTCTGGAGATCTGGTGAGGGAGGTATCAAGAAGCCACCATATGCTAATGCCCTGAGAAATTTTAAGTGATGCCAGCCATGTTTTCTCTCCAAATGACTTCCACAGGTAGATCCTCCATTCTGCCCATGACATGTCCACACCTAAGCTTTGCCCCAGGCTCTGTTTTCAAGAACCTGGGCTAAGACAATGACTAAGCCAGGCTGATCTTTAGGGAATTAATTAGATAATTAATTCATTAGATAATTAATTCATAGCTCTCCATGTTAACAGACAAAGAAAGCACACATGACTTTTCCACAATATAGAAGCAATTTTAGAAAGGCTCTGCATGATAACCAGGGAAATCTGGGTGGTGGTGATGCACATCTTTAGTCTCAGCACTCGGGAGTCAGAGGCAGGTGGATCTCTGTGAGTTCGAGGCCAGCCTGGTCTACAACGTGAGTTTTAGAACAGTTAGAGCTCTTACACAATGAAACCTTATCTTGGAAAACCAAACCAAACAAACAAATAACCAGGGCAGGGAGTGGGGGTGGGGGGTATATCAGACCAACTGCCAAAGGATACACTTGAAATAATCAGGACCATTTGACGAGGGGAGTTTGAGGTAGTACCTGGTCATGCCAGCTATGCATCAGGCCCTGTGCTTTTCTCAGGAAATGAATGGGTTATAAAGAGAATTACATGGGGCATGAAAGACAGCAATGGCATGATTGATGGGACATGTTATTTTGTAAATATGTTTCTCTTATTGGTTAATGAATAAAGCACTGTTGGCCAATAGGAAATCAAGATAGGTGGGACTAGGAGACAAGGAGGATTCTGGGAGAGGTAGAATAGAGGAGAGTATCGATGTGATCTCAGGAAGAGAGGACATGAGTCTGTCATTCTCACTAAGATAAGACCGTGTAGAAATACATGTATTAGTAATTAATATTTAAGACAATAAGAAGCCATAGCCAATGGCCAACAGTTTCATAATTTATACAGCATCTCTGTGTGTTTTGGGGGCTGACAGGGCTGTGGGACCAGGCTGGTGAGAAGCTTGTAACACATGTTGTTTGGGCTCTGCTTTAAAATAATTAATAGGCTGGGTACAGTGGCCCACACCTCTAATCACAGTCCTTGGGAGGCAGAGGTAGCTAGACCTCTCTAAGTTTGAGGCCAGCTTGGTCTACATAGTGAGTTCCAGACCAGCCAAGACTACATAGTGAGACCTTGTCTCAAAAAAAACTAATAATTAGGGGATGGAGTGATGGCTCAGTGGTTAAGGGTACCAACTGCTCTACCACAGGACCCAGTTTCAATTCCCAGCACCCACATGGCAGCTCACAGCTGTCTGTAATTCCAAGATCTAACACTCTCACACAGATATACACATGCAGGCAAAACACCAATGCACATAAAATAAAGATGAATAAATCGTTTCAAAAACTGTTTATAAAAACCAATAACTATAAATAAATAAATGACAATGATGATGGCAAGCAATGATTGGAGCCAAAACACAATTGTTAAATTTTCCTGGAGCCCCTGTGGATGTTCTTTGTACTAATTTTTCTACTTCTAAGACCCATGAATATTTTTGTATTGAAAAGAAAACCACTCATAGTTTTGGTTGTGAGCCTAGCCTTTAACAGCTGAGCCATCTGCAAAATGAATAAAAAAATTAAAAAAAAAATTCTAAAAGAAAATCATGGAGACAGCACTTTACTCCCATGGCAGAGTTATCAATGATAGCAAGTATCAGTGAGCAGGAGGGGTGGCACCATAAGCTAGGCGTGTGGAGCACAGCTTCCTTTGAGTCCTTGGCAGGGGTAGGAGTAGGGTGGGCTGAGGGTCAGCTCCTGGGCTGGCCTCTTCAGATGCTTGGTGGGAGCTTTCATTGACTTGCAGCTAGTGACTTTGCCCTGGGAGGGGTTGGCAGGCATGCCTGGCTCTCGTTCTTTTCTGGGATGTGGTGGTGTCTGCAATGGACAGTCCTGTCTGACCTGCTGACCTCTGAGGCTGGGGCCAGGGCTTAGCTGGGCACATTCCTGCTGCCGGCCACAATGCAGGTCGCCCTGCTCTTGCTTTGTGCAGGAGCCCTGGCCCCTGGGGTGGAAAATCTAGCGAGGCTTTCTGACTGCACAGCAGACTGCTGGCGTCGGGGGAATCCTCAGGATCAAGCAGATGTCAGCTCTGCCAGGGTAGGGGGCTGAGCTGTGTGTAGCCAAGCAGGAATGCTGAGGTTAGGTGGAAAGCTGCTGTCCAAACCAGACAGGAAGGACACGGAAGCAAGTCTGTAGGGCCTTCCTGCCTGGCTGCCGTGCTTAGACACAGGAGAAGAGGGTCTCCAATGTGGAGGCTCACACTTCACCCAAGGACATTCTTTCACACACATTCATACTGACCTCCAACTTCACCCTACCTCACTCCACAGATAAATCACACACATCATACTCATGTATCAGGCATATACTGTATGAGTATCAATCACATACCACTCAGATCACATGCCCCACATAATAGACACACAGTTACACACATATCCCACCCTCAAAACACATAGCACACAGTACAAATGCCTCTCCAAAACACACTCCACTGGGGTTCTTCCCTAACACCCCCACCTCTGTCCCCGACACCTCTTCTGCCTTCAGAATATCTGACATCAAGCCCACACTACTCATCCCCTGGATCAAGAGTGACTTTGGCAGCCTGAGGCCTATCTCATAGGTTCCCCTTTCCCGGTGGCCTAAATAGGGTTCAGGATGCTGGGCACACACGGGTAGCCAATTGCATCCAGGTATTCAGCAGCCTCAGTCCCCAGCATGAGTCTGTGACACAGGGACTCACATCTGCTTAGACCTGTCTCCCAGCCCAGGAGAATGGTGCATTGTCTTCCTTTGATTTTTGGAAAATGAATTCTTGTTGTTGTTTTCAACCTGCAGGTGGGACATCATCTGTTAATGGGACCTGCTGGGCTGTCTACTTCCCAGGCTCCAGTCAAGAGAGGTTGAGCCCTTTGGCCAGAGCCAGTGTGTTTGTGTTCCTGTAACACCAGTGTTACTTAAAAATGTCCTACAGCACAAGTACAACTCTGGCAACTCAGGCAGGCCTAAGAGAAGCTGACAGATGCCCTTTTAGGGTGAAAATACAGAGATTGCCAAGCTCTAGGGCGAGAACAGCCCTGTTTGTGAAACTGAGGAAGGGGCCGGGAATTCGTGCTGCTGCTGCCCCTCACAGGGCAGAAGGTACGGCCACATGCAGGTTGTTGCTTTATGAAAACATTTCACCTTTCGAAGGGCAAAATTAGTTTCAGTGCAATCAAGTGATAATTATGGGTAACGGTGATTCTTCTCATTCTTTTCTTTAAAGCAATTAGCAATTAGGGAGAAGAGACTGGTTCTACTTAGTGACATATTTCAGGCATGGGCTGATGTTTGCATTTAAACATGATGCCTGGTTTGGACTCAGTTTCACAATTTTGAACATTAAACCTGAAATAAAGCACAAGTGGTCCCACGGGCCACAGAATCAGCAATGATCCAACAGTCCCTCACCCCTGAGAAGTTAATACATGCAAATGAGATCATTTGAAATCTGTTGATGCATGCAAATACATGGTATTCTTTCATGCCCTCATGCAGAGTTCTGGACCTTCAGATCCATCTTAAGAAAGCCTTGGAGTCATTGCCCATGCAGTTGGGATGGCGAGCTCTGTACAGAGCAAGCCTGCAGGGCTGTGTGACAAGGTCGGGGATGTTCTGTTCTTCCCAGGGGCAGAAGGTAGGTTCCAAGACCTTCAATGCCCCTTGGTGGACACCAAGTGCTGGTACTAGTGTTCATTCCACCCCCACTGGAGTCTGAGAGATGGCAGCATGAATTCCTTACAGCCTTACAGCAGATCCAGGTCAGCTAGGGCCACACAGAGAACCCTGCCTTGAAACAATCCCAATCACCAAAGGCTTATTTTATTTACGAGTACATGTGTGTACGTGTGAGTGAATGGTGTGTGAGGGTACTCTTGAAGGTCAGAGAGCAGTATGGCATCCCCTGGATCTGGAGTTACAGATGACTGTGAGCTGACCTCTGTGTGTGCTGGGAAGCAAACTCAGGTCTTCTGGAAGAGCAGTGAGTGCTCTCACCCTCTAAACTATCTCCCCAGCACTGCCTCCCCCCACTTTTTTTTTTCAGCAGAGTTTCACTATGTAGCTATGGCTGGAACTTGCTAGGTAGGCCAGGCTGACCTTCCTTGAACTCACAGACATCTGCCTGTGTGCCACCACTGCCCAACAGGAACAGAGCTTTCTAAGAGGGGTAGGAGAGTGACAGCTGGAGGGATGGAATATTAAAAAGACTTGGCTGACCCTGGCTTCCTTTGAAGGTGGAGGCAGAACCCTGAGGAGGTAGAAGAGGCTGGAAGAGCAGGAAGCTGATTCTCTCCAGAGCCTCCAAGGGCCCTACCCAGCCAGCATCTTTACTTTAGCTCCAAGAGATACACTGCCGACTTCTGGCCTCCAGAGCTTCAGGACAATGCATCTGAGTCGTGTCAGCCACCCAGACTGTGGCTTTCTGTTTCAGCAGCCACAGAATGTTCATGCAGCAACTTGAGCTGAGGTAGAATGGTGGGACCTTTAAGTTTCCCTCTCTAGACCTTCACCACGCCGAAGGCAAGCCCTGTGGTGAGGACTGTGCCTTTCAGAGTCTACTGAGCCCACCGAACCCTTAGTGCATAGGAATTCATAGTCTCTCTATAGGAGTAGGACTATGGGAGGTATAAATGCTTGCTTTGTCTCCATGACACTGGGCTATGGGACCCACAAGAGGAGGTCTCAGGCTGGTACCTTGGCATTATTCCTCCCTAAAGTCCCAGCTTGGTCTTCATCCACATACAGGATCTGTTTAGGGAACAGAGCAGAATATTGTCCTCTGTGTCTTCTGTTGTAGTTGGGAATTGATAATTCCTAAACATTTTGTCTTAATACAACTGCTTTTTTTTTCTTTTCAAGACAGGGTTTCTCTGTGTATCCCTGGCTGTCCTGAAACAGGCTGTCTCTGAACTCAGAGATCTGCCTACCTTTGTCTTAAAGGCTTGTACCACCATGTCCAGCCCTTAACACAACATTTAAAGAAGTCAAAATGACTTAAAAATATGATTAAAAATATGCAACTTTATTACTTTTTTGTGATACTGGTGATGGACCTTAGGACTTCATTCAGTAGGAGCTCTACTACTACAGTAACCCCAAACCCTTATTTATTTATCTATTTATTAATTTATTATTGAGAGACAGGGCCTCATGTAGCCCAGGCTGGTCTTGAACTTGCTATTTAGTCAAGGATGACCTTTAACACCCAGTCTTCCTGTCTCTACCACCTAAGTGCTAGGATTATAGGTGTATGCCACTGCACTTGGCTTACATGATGTTAGGGATCAGTCCTAGAGCTTTGTGCAGCATAGGTAAGCTCTCTGCCATTCCCAGACCCTCCTTTAGGAAGTTGCTTGTTGTAACCTTGAGTTCACTCTAGCAAGGGTAGGCCTTGAACTTGAGATTTTCCTGACTTAGCTTCTGGAGTAGCTAACAAGCCCCAAAGGCTAGACTTGATTTTTCATTTTTTGACTTGGTTCAAAAAATTATTTTATTATTATTATTGAGTGTGCATGTGCATGTGTCTGTGTGTGTATATGTGTTTGAGTATGTATGTGCGTGAATGTGTGTCTGTGTGTGCATGTGTGTATATGTGTATGCTTGTGTCTCTTGTGTGTGTGTGTGTGTCTGTGTGTGCATGTGTGTCTGTGTGTTTGTGTCCCTGTGTGTATGTGTCCATATATTTGTGTGTGTATGTGTCTCTCTCTTTCTGTGTGTGTGTGTGTGTGTGTGTGTGTGTGTGTGTGTGTGTGTGGCCATCTCATGGAGAGGTTGGAGGATGATTTTATGGAATCTGTTTTCTCCTTCCATTCTTTCCTGGGCTGGGGTATCAGGCTTGTGTTGCAAACTCCTTTACCTGCTGAACTATCCTGCTGGACCCTAATGCCTGCCTGTAAATGAACACTACGGTCTTTCTTTTCTCAAGTGCTAGGGCGACTCCTCATAGCCCCGACCATAGACCTGGTTGGACTGAAGCCCTCCAAAGAGGACATAGCCAGTACTCTTCCACTGGGTCAGCCCCTCTCAACTTACCAACTCAGGTCCTCAACATAGTAAGGTACACCTCCTCGCCCCTTGCCACTGCCCAGATGTTAACCCCAGTTCAATATGTGAGCCGAGCCCTCTGCATTAGGTGCCCTTCTTTCTTCCAAGTGGAGTGATGTAGCTCAACCTTCCTAAGTCACACTTCCTTGGCTTGTAAAGTGGAGTAATGTAGGAGACATGGAGGGCCTTGTGTTCACAGAGAAGCACCAGGGGAAGCTGGAATGTTAGCACATAGTCTTGTTCCTTCAAGGGAGGGATGTGATATCTGTTACCCTCCTAGTATGCTGGGATGTGGGTTCTAGCCTGGTGACAAAACTTTGCACTATCTGTGTACCCAGAGACCACACTGGATCCTGCCCAGGATCCTTATTACAAGTTTGCTTTTCTCAACCCTTAGAACCTATCACTTCCATAAAAATAGGTTCTATATTATCAGGAGGTAGTGGCACACACCTTTAATCCTGGCACTCGGGAGGCAGAGACAGGTGGATCTCTGTGAGTTCGAGACCATCCTGGTCTACAAAGCTGGAACTGTTTCACAGAGAAGCCCTGTCTTGAAAAAAAAAAAATTAAACAAACAAAAAAGTAGGTTCTATAGATTGACTTAGAAAATCTTTACATACTTTATAAAAAATTTTCATGTCATCACATCTGATCTTTATTTAGCTTGCTTTGTTCCTCAAAGAGATTTATGTACGCTTCATAAATTTATGTACACTTCATACACACGGAATTGAATTTATCATCAAACTGTGCTGTGCTTAAATAAACCTAAATAAATCTAAAATAAACCCTTCCAGGTAAGACCCCTGACGTTTGAACCCATATCAGCTACTTAGAGATGCTGAACTGCTTTCTTACTGCCTGAGATTGTTACACTGATGGCCATGGTGGTCGAAGTGACCCCCACAGGGTAGGGACCCGCCTCCTAGTGTGACTTGAAGGACTGCTAAGTTGTGGGCAACAAGTATGGTGGGCGGTGGGGGTCAGATTGTGAGGTTCCCATCACTTCCTGTGGCATTTATCATGTGTATCTTAACTGGTACTTGCCGCTGGGACCCCAGGAAATCACTCTAGGATCACAAGCCTTCAGGGAAAAGGTGGTTCTCTGCCTCGGTTCTGGGGCCTTTTTATCACCTGCCAGTGCCACACACACAGCTGGTGATACCTGGATGAGGGACCCGGGTTGGGGAGCAGAATCCTTTCCTTTCCAGCCTTGCCCGAAGACCCTGGAAGACCTGTGAGTGATTTGCACAAGCCCTGGACCTGGCAGAAGCAGCTGGTTTATTTAATACCCTTGTGTAGTGATGTTGGGAAGACTTGTGGCTTTGCTGAGGATGGTGACCACAGGCAAGAGAACCCAGGGTGGGCTGCACAGAGAAAATCCCAGAGTCATACCCAGGCAGGTTGTTGGAAGCCTACAGATGCCCCAGGAAGAGCAGGAACTGGAGTCTGGTTCAGCCGGTTTCTTCATTGTTTTCTGTCTCCCTTGAAAATTTCTTGAGTTGTGTGACCTTTGCTCTCAGTAAGAAAAAGACAGAGAGTGCTTTGCTTTGAAGGACATGTTTTCACTGGGGGCTGGGAGAGCTGGGGGATGGCTTGCTAAGCCCTGGGTCTCAGTTTCCCCATGTGTGAATCTGGGCTCTGAATTCTTCCTCTAAGGGAGGCCAGGGGGAACCCTCAGGACAACATGTGAAAGAGCAGCACCGTCCCAGGCCTGGAGTGGCAAGACACTTTACAGACCTTCTCAGGGACATCTGGACTGAGAGCTGGTCACTGCTGCCCAGTGTGTGTGGCTGGGGCTGTGTGGCGGGTGAGCATCCTAGCTGCTGACAGTGCAGCTTCCCTTCTGAGCTGAGTGTAGGCATTTTGGGAAATCCCTTAATACCTCTATTCTGTGCAGGCGTATATAGGGAGGACCAGAATGCTAGCTCTCCACTGCACTGCCCAGAGGCCCTTGCCTGACTCACTGCCAGCCTTCGGTACCTGCGTAGCCAAGAAAAACATGGACGTCACCATCCAGCACCCTTGGTTCAAGCGCGCCCTGGGGCCCTTCTACCCCAGCCGACTGTTTGACCAGTTTTTCGGTGAGGGCCTTTTTGAATATGACCTGCTGCCCTTCCTGTCTTCCACCATCAGTCCCTACTACCGCCAGTCCCTCTTCCGCACGGTGCTGGACTCTGGAATCTCTGAGGTAAGACACTGCCGCATTGACTTCTTGCTGGCCAGAGGGGTCTCACCCTTGTCTAGAGGACAGCTAGGGATCCAGTACTGCCCTGTGCTCTCCTCTAGCAATGTCCCTGACTCTCCCAGCCTACAGAGGCTGGGTGGGAGCCCACAGGCTTAGCTGCCCAAACCTCCCACATCACTGGGAACGGGGTCGGAGGAGGAGACCTGCCCGAGCCCGACCGCTGTCTTTTCCTCCCATCAGCTCATGACCCATATGTGGTTTGTAATGCACCAACCACATGCTGGAAACCCCAAGAACAACCCCATCAAGGCAAGTTCCATGGCAAAGGCAAGCGTCCTGAGCTGGCCGCTCCCTGGACTTTCTCTTTTTTGGTGTGGGGGTGGGATGTACTGCCTTCAAGCACAGAGAGAAGGGGATTTCTTACAGTAGGGCAGGAGCCTTCTGTAGCTGGCAAAGCTGCAGATGGGGCCCCCTTCTAGCTTTCCTGATGGCCAAAGAAAGGCCACAAGGCTATACCTCTCTCTACTCAACTCATCCATAGCTCTGGAAGAGTTAGCCTCCCTTTGCTTTAAAAAAAAGGGTCCCAGAGCAGATCCAGCCACACATTTAGGAAGCCAACTGCTCAAATGCAGGCTCTAGTGGGGGTAGAGGAAGGAGAGTGCAAAGGGCTCTGTGCTAGCAGACAGGGGTGCTGTGAAGCTGTTGGTAGCATCACTGGACAGGTGAGGTGGGCTCCTGGGACTGTGGCTATATTGCATACTTTAGTCCCATCCGCTATCCAGTTCCCATAGCCAGCCAGCCAGTCTCCAATGGACCCACTAGCCCATGATCAACCATTATCAACCAGCTGCTTAACAAAATCAACCAGTTACTTCACATGTTAAGACCCACCCAGCTCATTACCAGCTTAACTTAATCAACAAGCTACTTAACATGTTAAGACCCACCTAGCTCATAACCAGCCACTAGGCCATATCCAAACAACTGGTCAACCTGTAACTAGCCATCTGATGATGATCAACCATCCAGCTAACTCAGAACCGATAACTTGGACTCTAATCAGCCAAGCCACTCATTTATCAACCAGCCATCCTACTATAACTAGTTCTCCATCCTATAACCAATTAGCCAGCCACCCTATAATCAGTTGGCTGACCCAACATTGCCCATTCGTTGGGTTTGGAGGTCAGGAGTGATCTTAAGTGAGGGGCCAGGTGAGCAGTGTCAGCAGTAGGCTTACTCAGCTTGTGGAAGCAGAGCTATGACAAGATTGATTGTGGGTTCTGATGGCTGGGCACTTCCCTCTCTGGTCTTATGCACCCAGCAGAGATCACACAGCCGTTTTCCCACCCTTTGTCCCTGGAGCTGGTGGCCCTTTGGGAAAGCTCCACATGTGGGTTTGGGTTTCAGGTCCGATCTGACCGGGACAAGTTTCTCATCTTCTTGGATGTGAAGCATTTCTCTCCTGAGGACCTCACCGTGAAGGTGCTGGAGGACTTCGTGGAGATCCATGGCAAGCACAATGAGAGGCAGGTGAGTTTGGGTAGTTCCCACATCTGTGTGGGTCCTGTACACCAGAGAGACCTGGGGAGGCTTCACTGGCTCAGCTGCTCCTGCTGGGAAGGGCCACATCCTCTCGTACTAGGCTGGCCTCTCCCAGGACCATGGAGGTCATTGTTCTCAGCCCTGGTGGGGCTAGGCAGCAGCATGAGCGGGGCTTGGGGATTCAGGATGAGGACCCTTGTATTGGGCACAACTCTAGCTGTCCCCCTGGATCTTCTTCTGGATGATGGGATTAGAAAGGACCTTGGGAAAGGAGAGTGCTCAAGGTAGCCTCCCTCAGAGCCATATTTTCACACGCAACCTGATTGGGGAAAGAGAGCCCCCGAGGACAGGAGAACTGGCACTTACAACCAAAAGTTGTGCAGCCCCTATGGTATTTCAGTTAGTGAGTGACAGTCCTGAGGCATAAAGAGGTCCCTCTGTAGGCAGGGAAGGCTTCTCCCCCAGCAGTCACCTACCCTGCCCCATGGCTCCTGATCAGGTGGAGAACCCTTGGGTCTTTGGATTGAGGGAGCCCCAGGCACTGGAGCTGGCTGGAAGTAGCAACTCCTGACAGAGGTGGGATTATGTAGGAAGCTCACTGAGGTTGGCGAGGTGTATCATGCCCATGCGGGCCAGATGGCAAAGGGGGCTAGAAGCAAGGTCCTCAGTCCCAATCCTAGTTTCTCTTGGGTGGGCTCTTTTGTCAACATTAGGAGGGGGTGGGGCCACCCAAGCTCCTATGTGCTGAACTCAGCACAAGGCTTCCCTGACTCCTTCAGAGTGTACCTTCTACCTCTTGACCTTTGGCCCTAGAGAGAGAGAGGAGAGTGAGTTTTCTACCTGGCTGGAGTTTTCTGCTGGGTGGGACTGCTTACACCCTGGTTCTGGGCAGTCCCTGTGTGTTCAAGGGGAGGGGAAGCTGGGATAGGATAGCATAGATCACTGGAGTCAGGACAGAGTCTGCAAGAGCCAGTTCTGTAGCACAGGCCCTGAGCAGGCTCACTGTGTGTGGCCCTCACCTGAGGTCCTTCGGAGGCTTGCTGTAATTCTAGGGTTTAAGAAGTTTGGTTGTAACTTGTAAATCTCATGGTAAAGTGGCTAGGCACTGGTGCTCTGGTCCTAAAGCCCTGTGAAACCACCTGGACCATGGCTACTTTGTGTGGTCTGAGAGGTTCGTTTTCCACTGTGGGATGGTGGCCACTATTGCCCCATCACCATTGACCATGCTGCTCCCTGATGGTCCCCAGGATGACCACGGCTACATTTCCCGCGAGTTCCACCGTCGTTACCGTCTGCCGTCCAATGTGGACCAGTCCGCCCTCTCCTGCTCCTTGTCTGCGGATGGCATGCTGACCTTCTCTGGCCCCAAGGTCCAGTCTGGCTTGGATGCTGGCCACAGTGAGAGGGCCATTCCTGTGTCACGGGAGGAGAAGCCCAGCTCGGCACCCTCGTCCTAAGCAGGCCTCGCCTTGGTTGTCCCCTGAGGCCCCTGACCCATTGAGCCCAGGGACCACAGCAGAGTCTGCCTTCCTTCCTTCCTTCCTTCCTTCCTTCCTTCCTTCCTTCCTTTCTCTTTGTTCCTTTCCTATTTTCTCAGAGGGCTGAGGGTTTGAGGGAGTGGCTTAGAGAGCTTGGGGTCTTGGCCTGAGGTGCTGCAGGCTCAGGGTGACTGAGGCTCAACACCAGCCAGTTGAAAGGAATGATGGCATTGAACTCTTGAGATATGACCTGTCCTCCTGGAGTGTGGCAGAGTGGGTGGTGGCTAACCAACTGAGAGCCCTCTGCTGAGCCCCTGGACAGCAGCCTTCCTCCTGCCCAAGCTTACTGCAGGCTCATGTGCTGGGCTCTGACAGCCTACTTACCTCAGCCCCTCTTCCTGCAACTCTCTCTAAGTAGTATTGCTCTTGGGGACCCTGGTCACCCATGAGAATGGAACCCCTGGCAGACAATAAAGAGCAGGTGACAGAAGCAACTTGAGGTCTGGTGTCGTGCTGTCTCCCTTTGGGGTGGGGATGGGGCACTGGGAGGGTATAGTGGTCATCTCCCGCTTGCCTTGAGTGGGTTTCTGGCACCCGATATCATCTCTTAAGCCCATGGTTCCCTCTGCAGCTAGCTCCACAGTGCAGGTCATGAGGGTAGAGTCTTGCATGGTATGGCTGTAGGCAGGGGGCTGAGCTGTCCTTGGATGTTCAAGGTCTTACATCCCTCATAACAGTTATTTGACGGTGCAGACTGTATTGTGACCATCCAAGATTATCTGACCTGCTCCCTCAGAATGATGATGTCTTTGGGAATAGGATTTTTTGGAGGTGATTAGGGTGAAATGAGGTCTCCAGGGTGGCCTTGATCCAACCTGATTGTATCATTGCAAGAAGAGAGCAGAGCTTCCCTTTCTCCCTCTCTCCTTCCCTCTTCCCTCCCTCCCTCTCCCTCCCTCCCTCCCTCCTCCCTCTCCCTTCTCCCTCCCTTCCTCCCTCCCTCCCTCCCTCAATTCCTTCCTCATGCCACACTCACTCTCTGCACACATGCGTCTTAAACTTGGGGGCCTTAAAGGGTGTAGTTGAGGTTACTTTCCCCCTCTGAGATGCTCTGAGATCTTGGGGTGAGGTCCCCCCAAGCCCCCTTCTTAGAATAGGAAAAATCAATCCTGGGGCATGGTTGCTCACCCTTTCTGGGGCTGCCTGTAGCCTATGTCTTTTCACCTGCCCTCCTTGCCCAGGATTCCAGGTGACTTCATGTCACCACAGCTACCATGGGAGCAAGGTCACAAGACCCCCTGCAGGCACAGAGCACCTGGTCACCCTAAGGTAGCTCTGGGGACCGGCACTGTCATCCTTGCCCAGGAGGAACTCAGGTTTAGCAACAGAAAGGTCCTGGGGGACAAACAGCAAGGCCTGGACTCTGTAGGACCCACCTGAGCTCATTTCATAGACCCTGTGCGCTTAGGAGTTGTGGTAGGTGACCCTGACCTCCTTGGAGTCATGGCAAGGTCTTTTGGATACTGTCCCAGGCTATGATGACCGAGTTCTAACAAGTGGGTACAGCTGTGTCTATGGCTGCAAGCTGCCCTCTTGGGGTCTGATTAGCTGACAGAGGTTTCCTGGCCTTGTGACTTCTATTTTTGCTGTGGTAAGAACTCCTGAACCATAGGGCTGCCTGCTCCCCTCTCTTCTGCTCAACTCTTTTCCACACATGTGGGGTCAGTCCTGATCATATAACATGTATGCTTGCCAGCCCCTTCCTTAGATACTGCCTTACCTGCTGGGCATGCTCAGTCCCCACCATTGACTATACTTCCTCAGTGGTTTGAGCCTGTGGCCTAGTTCTTGGCCTGGCTCTCAGGGTCCCTGTGCCCTGACTGCACCTGATTTCCTGACTTTACTCCTTGGTTTCCAGAGTATGTTCAGGTCAATATGATTTCCCAGACAGGATCAGACAGACAGCTTTCACTGTCCACTCTGGAACCCATAGAAGGATGAGTTGGCCTGTGCCCCTCAGACAGAAACGTCAGAACTACACACAACAAATTCCCAGACTGCCCCTGCCCTCCTCATCAGAGACTGGAGGGCAGAACCCAGGGGTTTTCTTGCTCTATAGTCCTTGCCTGAGGTCAGGCAAAGTAGAGGAGATTCTGCAATACCAGTGGGGAATTTCCTAGTCAGGGAGTTTGAGGGAGAAATCTCCCTGGATGCTGCCTTGCTGGTTCCAGTGCCTCAGATTCTAGTTCTCACTGGTGGTGCTGTTCCCCTACCACTCAGGATCCTGAATGTGGCCATGTGGTTCTAGAACAAGAATCATTTGTGAGCCCTTCCTGGAGGTTCCAGTTTCACCTCAAGCAGAAGTTTCACTGTCATTGCTACAATCATCACCATTGTGGCCCCACTGTCAATCACCACCCCATTACAATGACGACATCATTACATCATTATAACCATCATCATGACCGCCATCATCACATCCATTGTAATCACTGGTCATTGTGATATCATCACTACTAACCACCACCATGATGATGTCACTATCATCATCACTACCAACACTACTGTCGTCATCATCATCAACACAATGATGATGTAACCACCATCACATCATTACATAGTGCCACAATATCACCATCATCATAACTGAAAGAGTTAAATTCCTCCCTGGATCTGGCCTGACACCCATGTTTGCTAAAGGATTAAATAAATGTCCCTAAGTAAAGAAGGAGATAAAATGTTTGCTTAGGGACTGTGGCAGATGGAAATGTAAAGTCTGTCACAGTGGGGTTATAACCTTAGGGATGGTAAAGCAGGAAGTAGTAAAACCTGTCCCACTGGTGGTTAACTCAGGACATAAAATGTGTCCAGATCTTAACATTGTGATGCCGGCTCTGATCGGCTGACCCTTAGTTAAACTCTTGGAAACATGCAGTTCTGCTTTTGTGATTTTTGTGAATGTTTTGTCTGTCCCAATTGGTTGACCTATGGTTAAAGCCAACATCTCTAAAGTCCTTCTATATTGTCTACATATCTCAATATCGAGGCTGCTCTCTTCTAGTTCAGGGGGCAGTGAGTAGGCCTGGCATTGTGATTTTTTTTTTTACTTTTGCAACACTCCTGCCTCTAACAAATGGGGATATAACAATAACTACTATCAACACTACCACCACCATCACCACCATAATCTTAGCATTGTTACCATGACAATATCATTAATACCACCACCATTATCACCACCATAATGTTAGCATCGTTACCATGACGATATCATCATTGATATCACCACCATCATCATCTCTCTAGTAACATCACCTTTCCCATCACCCCACCATGATAACATCATCACCACTACTATGTCACTATCATCATCACCACCATGGTGATATTATCATCACAGCTGTGACACTCTCATCACCTGTGAATGAAGAAAAGAAATAAAAGAAGGGCATAAAAAGAAGGAAATAAAAGAAGGGAGAGAACAGGCGGGGGGGGGCAGAGATATCTGGGAAAGTCTAGAGTGAACATGTCTGAAAAACTGAACCAGGCCATGTGAGGAGATGGAGAAGGGAAGAGGGGAGAGCCAGGAGACCAGGAAACCAAAAGACCAAAAAAGGAGCAATAGCCAAAATGGCTGAGTTTATATAAGAGCAACTGGGAGGAGGGCAGCC
This sequence comes from Cricetiscus sungorus, assembly GCA_030556225.1. NCBI lineage: Eukaryota > Metazoa > Chordata > Mammalia > Rodentia > Cricetidae > Cricetiscus > Cricetiscus sungorus. The sequence goes on from JANBXA010000600.1 coordinate 54,651,298, forward strand.
CAGCCACTGGGCCAGAGAGCCCAGCGTCCGGACTGGATAAGTCAGCCAGGATGACTCTGTAACAGGTACGGGCCATGCTGAGACAGGCTGATGGATAGTGTCTGCTTGGATATAGTAATAGGCACCTCAGTAGGCTGTTTGTTCCAGGTTTGAGACTTAACAACATGATGAGATCATTGCCATCACCACTGCCACCAAGGCTGGCATGACGACATCAACCACCACCATCATTCTTCTAGTTCCCCCTCGGTCGCTTTAGTAAAACTCTCTGGCTAAAAGCAACTTAGGAGGGGGAAGGGTTTACTTGGTTTACACTTCCAGGTATTAGTTCATCGCTGGAGGAAGTCAGGGTAGGAACCGTGGAGGATGTTGTTCACTGACTTGTCCCAGTGCTCACGTTTAACTGGCTTTCTTATACAGCCCAGAACCAGCCGTCCAAGACAGCACTGAACACACTGGTTGTGCACCCCCCCCATTAATTAACAACTAAAATCATCTCCCTCAGACACATCCACAAGCCAATCTGATAAGGACATTACTCAAATGAGACTCTTCTCCCCATTCCACACCCCAGGTAACCCTAGGCTCTGCCAAATTGATAAATAATGCTAACTAGGACAGTCACCTTCACAGTGACATCATTTTCATTGCCAGCAGCAGCGTGATGATATCATTGTAGGCCAGAATTACAGCAGTAGTGGAAACTTCTTAGCCGAGGACCTACTATGTGCCCTGTAGGGTCCTGGTCACACTGGCAACTGTCAGTCCTCATGCAACCTATCCAGGAGCCTGTGACTTAGAAACGGAATCACTTGCCTCGTGTTGCTTGTTGGTGAAGGTTGGAATGGGAGCCACTTCTGACCTCAAAGCTAGCACTCTGGATTCCTAGGTGGAAGATTATTATGGTGTCATGGGAAATCATCAGGCTGTGGTCTCTGGGATGGCAGGTAGATGCTGGTCCTGCCTTGCTCAGGGTTTGCTTTGTGGCTGCAGGTTGGTTTTTCAGCCCCTCTGAAATATCACATTTCCATATTGGTTTCAACTGGCCGCATCCTCACAGATTTTCCTTGTCTACTAACCACTGGTGTGTCATAGGCTCACCACCAGGTGGCAGCTGAAGCCTTGCCTCAAAGACAGACCTTGGCCCACACTGACTGAGAATACCAGCCTTAAGGGTCTCCTTCACTGGTCCAGACAACCAAAACAGTCGCAATAAACATCCGCAGAATCAGGCTCTGGGGGCCTCTGCCTGTGTGACAAGGAACTGTAGGAGATGCTCCTGGCCCCAGGAGTCTTGGCCACCAGGGAGCCTGAGCTGGAGACACACAGAGGCCCTGTGGGGGCCAGTCGTGTTTCCGTATAAAGAGTCTGTTGGAACAGGAGAGGTCACCTAACACAGGCCGGCGCCGTGCAGCTCTGCTGCTGCTCCTGCGCACAATGACGCGAGCTGTGAGCCGGCAGGGCCCCGGGGGTTGCAGCGTCTCCCTGGGAAGCCTCTGGCAGAGACAGTCAGAGCAGCTTCCTTCCGGCCACGACTGCAGAGACCCGTGTGGGGGCTGGGAGGCTGGAAGAGAGGGGCCTAACGGGAGGCCGCAGCTGACACAGGTGTTGAGATCACATGTTCTGTCAGCTTGCCTGGCTCTGCTTGCTGTTGCCGGCGAGAACAAAGGGCCCAGGGAACTCTGCTGTCATGTGGGACAGTCCCAGTTGAGAAGGAAAGGCATGAAGGGAGTGTTGGAGGCTAGGGATTGGGTCATCCTTTTCTGCAGGGTATAGCTCCTCCCTCCCCCGTACTCTCGCCCTGACCGCACTCCTGCCTTCTCTCACTTGAGGATGCTTGAGAGGGAGCCCCATTCAGGCTGGAGGCCCAGCAAGGTGGTGGCTCAGCCCTGAACTGTAGCTGTCAGGAAGTCCCTCAGTCTCTGCTTCCTTCCCACCTCCCACCTTCCTCCTCCCCTGCCCTGTTAGTTGAGAGGCTGGGAGCCCCAAGGGTGTGTGATTTCTTCCAAGATTCCTGGCTGAGGATTGAGTTTACTGGAGAGGCAGGCAGACCACAAACCTGAGTGTGCAGGCTGTAATCGTTAGAATAGAACAGAAAGGAAAACACAGGTACACATAAGTCGTGTTACAAGCATGCATGAATACATTCGCAGACACACATGTGCAAACACATGCATCACACACACACACACACACACACACACACTCACACACACACACACACACACTCCATACAATACTACAGCTGCAGCCATGCCACAGTCACACTTTGGTGTCTGCTATCTGCCTCATTGCGTTAGCTCCCATCTGTGCCTGATTTGTACTTGAACCTGAAGCATACAATCATACGGATTTTGCTTCTGTTTTTCTACAGAGGTTATGTTCAAGGGCATTTGAAGGCCACTGGGAAGGAGGGACAGTGTGGAGTTAGGGAGGGTGACACCTTTATTCTGATTTAGGCAGTGAGTTCCACGCCTATGCTCTCAGCATGAGCAAGAACTCCAGTTAAAAGGCTGTCAGGGTTAGAACCCAAGCTCACAAACCATGTTCTCCAGCATTGCAGACTGCTCATATAGAGAAAGCTGAGGGGACAGGGACACAATTGCAGAAGGGCACATGAGACCTGTAGGGCCAGGTGAAAAGACAGGTGTGTGTACTTCAGAAGTAAGATACATTTTTCTGAGACTAGGACACCAACTACAAGTATAGATGACGTCCCTGAGTTCCCCTGTCATGGCATTCGGGGATGCTTCACATACACTATCATGCCTTCCTCCAGAGGAAGCCCCAGCAGCCAGAGAACAGTTATCAACACTTAATGGTGACTGAGACCTAGGAATGTATAGGGTGGAGAGCAGCAGGCTTGACCCATGTTCAGCTGGCCCAATGAGGAGCACACACTGTGGCTCATAAAGTGAAAATACTTTAAGTTTCTTTATTTTTATTTATTTTTTTTTCAACACAGAGTTTTTCTGTGTAACAGCCCTGGCTGGCCTCAAACTCACTGAGATCCACCTGCCTCTGCCTCCCAAGTGCTGGGATTAAAGACATATACTACCACAGCCCAGCAAAGTTGTGTGATAGTTTTTATTTTTGTTATCTGATTCAAATAGAAGGGTTTTTTTGCTTTGTTTTGAGACAGGGTTTCACTGTGTAGCCTTGGCTGTCCTGGAACTTTCTCTGTAGACCAGGCTGGTCTCAAACTCACAGGGATCCTCCTGCTTTTGCCTCCTAAGTGCTTGCTGGGATTAAAGGTGTGCATCACCGCTCCCTTTATTCTTTAAAAAGAAAATTTTTATTTTATCATTTGATGTGTTTGGGTATTTTGCCTGTACCACACATGGGCGTGGGACTGGCAGAGGCCAGAAGAGGGTGTTGGAGCCTCTGGAACTGGAGTTATAGGTAGCTGTAAGCAGTTGTGTGGGTGCTGGAAATCAAGCCAGGTCTTCTGGAAGAGCAGTGAGAGTGTTCTTAACCACAGAGGCACTTTCCAGCCCCAGTTTCTTCATCTTTGTGAGAAAACTTCATGATTTAGTCAGTAAATTGAAATGAATGAAAGTAGCTCATTCAGCTTGTTCCCCACCCTCCTGATCTTTTGCAGAGCTGACTCCTTGAGGCTGTCAGCGAGCGGCCACCCACTTCTGATTCCCAAGGCCTGAGCTGCACGCTGATGTACGAAAGCTTGTGTTTCTGTTCTAGATGTTTCTATGGCAATCCACTGGGCACACCCACACAGATGACCCCTGTTTAGCGTCCATCCATGAGTCACCTATTAACAAGCTCAGGGCACCCAGAGGATACTGCCACCTTCTGGCCCTAACACTTGTTCCAGGAACCAGGAAATGTGACAGACCTTCCCTGGGGGACAGGGACTCTGCCATCAGGGGTCAAGCCTCCTGTCTTTCCAGGAAGAAAGCATGGCCTCAAATAGTATCCAGGGCCCCGGTCACTCCCCCACACTCCCGGCTATAAAGCCAAGTGAAAAGTGGCTTTGGCTGGCCCTGAGCACTGGAAGGGAGACAGGGCTGAAAGGCTGGGCTTGAGGGGACCATTTGGGAGTCCCCATAATATACCTGATTTCTGGGTACATAGCCACAGGAAGATATTTAGAGGCGGTGAAGGGAAGGGGAACGGGGAGGGGTTTACATTAGTTGGCACCAGGGCTAGGCATGGGCTTAGTTGGTAGAGTGCTTGTCCAGCATTCATGGCCCTGGGTTACATCCTCAGTGTCTCATAAACCCCCACTGTTGGCACCAATCAGAGGGGACTTGGCAGATCCTCACTTAGTTTCGGAAGTACATGCTTATTTTGTAGGGTGGTCTAGGTAACTTGGAAGAAACAGTCCTGGGGACATGTCTGGGTGTAGGGAGGGTAGTTTGAGTGTGAGAAGAGGTAGCATGTGGAAGGTGGGTTTGCTCCTTGTTCTTGGGGGACTGAAGGCCAACCTCACAGAAAGGCCTGACTTAGGACATTTCCTCCAGGGAGAGCTGGGTACCCAACCTGTCTGGCTCAGGAATCAGGTATATAATAACCAGGTAACATTAGGGTTAGTGACAGGAGTTTCCTAGCTCACTTTAACCCAGGATACCCAAAGTGATCTCACCCACGGTAGACCTTCTCAGTGACCTATCACTGTCACTGTTGTCCTTGAAGCCAGTCTAGCACTAGTGACATTAGCAGGATGGAGCCCTGGGTTGGCACAAAGCCTGCGGATAGCTCTGATGCCTGCAGGGTATGGAACACTGACTGGGACATGGGAATTGTTGCTTCACTTTGTAGAAGAGGGGAGGGCCACAGGAGGAGCTGGCACCATGGCACCTGGGGTCAGAGCCAACTACACTGGGTGGCTTCTGTCCAAGAGGAGTTGTTCTGTCCTGATGTCACCAGGTTTCCAGGACCCCCAATCAACAAGCTGGGACCTTGGGTCATGCCTTTAGAGGTGGTGACCTTGAGCAGGTCACAAGGTCACTGTCAGTAGGAAGATTCAGGTGCAGGAAGAAGCTTGGCATGAGCGGAGTCTTCATTTTACTTCAAAGGGACAGCATTTATTTTGCATTGAAAAGTGATAGAGGGGCTGGAGAGAGAGCTCAGAGGTTAAGACTGCTCTTCCGGAGGCCCTGAGTTCAATTCCCAGCAGCCACATGGTGGCTCACAACCATCTGTAATGGGATCTGACTCCTTCTTCTGGTGTGCACAGAGTACTCATATACACAAAATACTCGAATAAATGCATCTTAAAAAAAAAAAGTAAAAGTGACAGAAACATCAGGAAGACTGGATTCCAGCATTAAAAAAAAAAAAAAACAAAAAACTAAACGCAAATGTTCTTATCTTTGTGTTAATAGTCTTGCAGAGGCCACACACTTCCAGGGCATAGGGCCCTCTGTCCTGTCTCTGGAGCAGGCGCGACAGATAGAGCTGCCAGGCTTCCAGTCTGCCTGTGAGGTGAGCTAGAAAGCTTAAGAAAGGCCTCAGTGTCCAGGACATGGATGAGTCTTGTATGGCCTTGCCAGACCGAGCAGGGGTGAATCCATTGGGCAGAGCATCTAGCATCTAGCTCAGCCAGGATGCTATGTGAGGTGTATGGAGTCCCAGGGCTTGGGGTTAGGGTTAGACTGTGGGCTCTGGGTGACCATTTGGCTACCTCATAAAAGATGCAGTGCCCACAGCAGGAAACATGACAGTGAGGAGGGAACAAAGCTGTTGTCTCATGAGGCTGTTGGCTCCTGGCAGAAGAACTATCCTTTGACAAGCAGGACTGACAGATGAGCGTCTTGCTCTCAGACAGCCCAAGACATGAAGCGTAGGCAGCAACCAGGATAACCAGGCCCAGGAATAGGGTGTGGAAGGAACAAATTTCATTTTCTACCCCACCCCCTAAACAACACCACCCTGGAGATTGGGAAGGGCCCTGTAGTCCTGTAGTCCCAGGAACTGGCTCCCAGTACCACTAAGGCTGCTGCTGGATTTCACTTGGCCGACAGGGGGCACCGTCTACCCAGTTCCGGGCCCAGAGCGGCTGCTTGCTCCTCTCCTCCCCCGGGACTCTTCGCCCAAGCTGCCACAGCAGTGTTAGGGTTGACGCACAAAGGTGGGCCACTGGCCTGCTGGGAGGGAGGTGTGGGAGGATGTGGGGGAGGACACAGGGCAGGGGAGGGAGGGTGACAAGTGGACAAGTAGTGAAGCAACATAACTCTTCTTGGTCACCCCTCATAGGTAAGGTCATAACCCCATGGGGGGAGGGGCCCTCCCTACCACAGCAAAAGCTCTTTGGTGCCCACGCTGTGACTCAAACGTGTGCATTGAATGTCACCGTGACACCAACAAGACAAGAATAACTCGGGTTTGAGGAGCAGTGACCTCATTCACTCTCCACCTCTCTCCTGCTGGCAAAAGGCCAAATTGCCCACTGCTCTGGGCTTTAGTTTCTCCATCTTTTTACCGGGGGACTCCAATTCTCAGATGCAGGGCTGTTGAGGAGTTAGATGGAACTGAGCTGGCTAGCAATGATCAGTAGGCCTAGGGTGAAGGGGACACAGACTGGCAGTGGGAAGTTCCAGGGATCCACTAGTGAGAGTCTTACATAACCTCTATGTCTTTCATTTGCCGACTTACACATGTTCTTAGATCCCACGTCCCTGCAAGTGTCAATGCCCTCAATCTAAGGCCCATGACAATGCTGTGGGTGGGATCCCTTCCCCACGGGTCACCTGCTGTGCCCTGCCTCTGCTTCTTGCTAGTAGAGGGCAGACAGGAACAGTATTGAGTTGGTACAGTAGACATAGGCAGGCACATGCACGCATACACATATCCACCGCACATGTTACAGGCTGTGGATAAAAGTTGGGGGTGGGGGAGACTCTGCACAGAGAAATGGAAGTCATCTGAAATGGTGACCCGAGTCCAGCTTGTCAAGATCAGCACTGTTGCTCAGCAGGGTTGTCACAGATCTCAAAGCAGGGGATGAGAACAGACCTTTGTGTGTACCTGTGACTGGGGTCCTGAGCATCTTCAGTGTGTGTGTATGTGTACTTGTGTACTCATAGGAAGATGTCTGAAGCTCTTGCATACAATGTGTAAGCATATGTGAACACAGGCAGGGGTGTATGTGCATAAGTATTCATGGGGCAATAGGTTTATGGATAGCATGCACGCCCATGTGTGTACCCGTGCTGGTGTGTATGTGGGCAGAAGTGCATTTGTTTTGCCAGAGTGTCACTGGCATTCACAGCTGTGGGCAGAGAGGTTTTGTAGCCTGGGTTGAATTATGGGGCTCATCCACGGCTCCTGGGTCCCCTGAGTGGAGACAGGAGGGAAGGTGGTCATAGTTGAGCCTCTGCCTCAGTCTGTACTGGTTACAGGAATTTGTCACTGCACTTAATGTTAAGCACAACTCCAGAAAGGAGATGCTGCTCTACTTCAGAGAGGGCGTTCAGCAGAGGGGTGCTTTGAGGAGCTTGTAGGAGTTGCCAGGATTTTGGGGTACCCCTGCTTGCCTATAAGACTGTGGTTGTTTTTTTTCCTGGGACTTTCTGTATTCTGATCTTCCTTCCTTCCTTCCTTCCTTCCTTCCTTCCTTCCTTCCTTCCTTCCTTCCTTCCTTCCTCTCTTTCTTTCTTCTTTTTGTTTCAAGACAACATCTCTCTACCATATAGTTCTAGCTGTCCTGGAACTCACTATCAACCAGACTGGGGTTTAAGTCACAGAGATCACCCTAGCACTGACTCTCAAAAGCTGGGATTAAAGGCGAGTGCTGCCATAGCCTGGCCACCACACCTGGCTTCTGCACCCTCTTCTTCAATTCCTGCCCCAACTCTGTAGGGAGTTTGGAGCCTATCCCCCTGACCATGTCGGAAGCTCCACTGTGCTCCACAAAGTTCCACTCAGCTTGGTCCTGTGTGCCCTTTGAGACTATGGTGGTCCAAAGCCAATGAGTGGCCCTGTCGGACTTGCTGGGGCCAGTTGCTGCTCAGAGAGAGGCCCGTGATTGTCTTGTTCACCTTTAAGCTCATGTCTGCCTCTGGCAGAATGTCCTCAGTACCCACTGATTGCAGAGGAGACCCACATGCCTCTGGGTACATAGAGTGTGTTTTTGAAGCAGGCAGGCCCTTGGTAGTAGCTTCAGCTATGGGTTACCCCTTTCTATCCCTGTCCTTCATCTCCTCCCAGAAGAACATTTCCTGCACTGGTTCATGGGTTGGTTCCTGTGTGTTAACTGTGTGAGCTGTGTGAGCTGTGTGGGAGCCTGATTGGGATCAGAGATCGTGTCTCTATCTTCCATAAGACAGGCTAATGATTCTAGCACAGAAGGCTGTTGCCATGAGCAGCAAAGATGCAAAACATTTAGCACATTTAGGCTCTGGCTCAGAGTAAGTCATCAAAAACTGTGACATCATTACCATCATCATCACTGTCATCATCTACTCTGTTGTTACTATCTCTGTCTTCATTACCAACACCATTATCATCCTTCTCCTCATGTCAGCATCACCACCTACACCGGACCATCAATGTTATCATCATCCACCACTGTCATCATCCTCACATTGGCATTTTCATCATTGTCTTTAAATTGGCATCATCATCACAACCATCATGATCCTACATCAGCATCACCATCATCACTATTGTCACAATCAGTAATAAGTCCGCTATCTGTTGGGTATAGCACTTCCCTTACTCCCTCAACCCCCACCCCCAGCCAGCCAGCCAGCCAGCCAGCCAGCCAACACACACACACACACACACACACACACACACACACGCACACACACACACATGACTGTAAGAGGTGATAAGTGATCTATACAATCTGGGTGGGGGTTGACACATTTGGGTGGAAATGAAGGAGGAAGAGGAGGGGACGCAGCTCAGGAAGTGGATTCCAATGGTGCCTTTATTTGCATGTATGTGCATTGTGCTTGTTTATCCTGTGTATATCTTATGTTTGTGTTGTATGCATGTGGATGGTGTATACATCTCTATGCATATGCTGTGTTTAAGGAGTATGAATCTTAAGTATGTGCTGTGTATGTGTTTAAACTGTGTGCTTGTATGCAGGTGCTGTGTGTATGTTTATTGCATGTATCTCTATGGACAGGCCCTGATCCCCAGGCACTGGGTCTTGAGGGGAAGTGACCTACTTGGGTGCTCTTGGGTGTTGGGTGCCCCAGTACAAACCAAGGCAAGTTGTGCAGGAGACAGCAGGGAGAATTTTTGTTTGGGGGTTACCCCTGGGAAGATCTATCTAAGAACTATTTTCTGGTGTCCTGGGGCAGTAGGTTTACTGGATCATGAGGTCATTGGCCTTCAGGTGTGTGTCATGCCCACCCCCAAGCCATTTTGTTGCTCAGATTTGTGAGAAATGAGGATCCTATCTAGAATACTCTTGGGGAAGAGGTGGAGCAGACACCATAGAGATGAGGAGTGAGTAGAAAGGTCCCAGGGGGATGAGGCACCACAGAAGGCTCTCTTTGCAGCTGGTTCTGATGGATGGTCTCTGAAGTTTGGGCAATGTCAGAATGTTAAGTGCAGGGCAGGTATGACATAGTGGAGGCCGAGAGAAGCCATTGTTGCATTTGACTCTGGCCCCATCTGGTTTCAGGTCATCACTACATCTCCAGCTTGGCCTGTTCTACAGGGATGACTACAGTGGGTGCGAGCTGCCCAGTGGTACTCAGTGGGTTCATGGCTTTCCTGTGCCAGAATAGGGGCTGGGTAGCAGCCATAGCCTTCACAGAGCTCAGTGTGTCTTAGTGTGCAATTCAAGTACCCCAGATCTGAGCTTGGATGGACGGGGGAGAGGGGTGGGGTGAGGGGGGCTGGCATTCTGTGGCTCTTGGGGCATGTGCCTGCTAGGTGGAGGTGGCGATGGGACAGTCACAGTATGTACACTGGCTCACACCATCCCCAGAAGGCAGGGGACCTGTGAGTGCAGCCGCCAGCCTGGCTGATTGCTTGAGCTGCCTGCTGGGGTTGCACCTGCTCCAAATTGTGATCAGACTAAATTAGAGGGAAAACATGCAAGTACAGTTGGAGCTTTCTGGCAAATTAGCAATCGAGCACTGGGGGCGAGGTTCCTTGGCAAGGGGCACTTTGCCTGGCTGATTGCTGAGTGAAGATGAGGCCCTCCACAGGGCAGCTTCTAAGGGGGAATTATTTCAGCTACCTTCTCTAGCTTTCTGAGGCTGCCTAAAAAAGCCAAGCCAAGATTGACAGCTCCCTGCTGGCTTGCCGCCCACTGATGGGTACCAAGTTGCTTGGTTTGTTCATCCTGAGAGCCTTTTGGGGTGTCCCTGCATGGCCCCAGACTGACCTAGGATTAAACACAACCTTGAAAGTGGAGTGGATCGATTTGCCTGAACTTGGCAGTGGTGGAGAAGGGGAATCCTGGAAGCTGCAGTGCTGGGTGGTGAAAAACAATTGTTGGGCTGTTTGTGTGTAGCACTGGTTCTGTGAAATCTTGAAGCTGGGAAATGAATACGGATGAAGCAGCCAAAAGTCAACAGAAACACAGACTGCAAGCAGTTGGCATCTGATCCCTCGCGTTTGTACCGTAACCTGTAATAGGGGTCAAGGCCAATGGCCCAAGAGGAATAAAGAACACACAGTTGTCATTGGGAACAAGGGAATGACCATTCCCCACACCCCACCCTCTGCCTTCCTCTGCATGCCCAGGACACTTTATTTATTATTTTTGGTGCAGCTTTCTTAGCTACCTCCTCAGAAGGGTTTGTTCCCTGCCTTCCTTGTCCTGGCTTTCTCTCCCCTGTTTTCTCTCAAGGCTGTGGTCTGAACATGGAGGTATCTGGAGGATGTGTATGGTGAGCTATTGGGAGTGGTGTCGGGTTGCCATCTCTGAACATCTTGAATTGTGCATGGAGGCTTTGGAGGACTATAGCCAGCCTCCATGTGGCCATGTTATCATCTGCCTGCCCTTTGACTTTAGAACTAAACTGACTTCCATGATCACACTGATCTCCAGAAATGCTAGTCAATTGCAACCAGAGCCCCTCCTGGTTACACACACCTTTGGGGAGGCCTGGCCACCAAATGGTGATCTTTCTATGTCTGTGTGCACCTGTCAAAGTGGGGTCATGGGGGGGTGATGATGCTAATTATTTCACTAATGAAGGCTTAGATTGAATTTGAATTTAATAACCTCATTTTTCTTGGAATGGATTTTAAAATAAAAATAATTAATATACAATTCATGACACCAGGGACAAGTAGATGGCTCTGCTGGTAAACCCCAGGACCTGAGTTGGGTGGGATTCCAGGACCCATATAATAAAAATCTAGGCTTGGTGGTACACATCTGCAACCCCAATATGTAGGACAGACTGCTCCCTGAAGCTCATTGGTTGGCTGGCCTAGCCAAATTAATGGGCTTCGGGTTAAGTGAGAGACCCTCTCTCAGGTGGAGAGGAATTGAAGAAGACACCTAGCATCAACATGTACACCCACACTCACGTGTACCCATACATATGCATGTAAGCACATATACATATGCCAGATACATAGTATCTCTGCAATGGAAGGGATCTCCGCCGAAGTGCTACCACCATTAGTCAGTTGTTCAGTCACAGGCAGACATGTACTGTATTTTATGGATTAAAAGTGAAATGTCCATCTGGGTGGTGGTGGTGATGCACACCTTTAATCTCAGCACTTGGGAGGCAGAGGCAGGCGGATATCAGTGAGTTTGAGGCCAGCCTGGTCTGCAAAGTGAATTCCAGGACAGCCAGGGCTACCCAGAAAAACTCTATCTTGAAAAACGAAATCCCAAACAAAGTGAGATGTTCGCAATAGGCACATGTGTTTGAATATGTGTTCCCCACCAGGTGATACTGTTTCTGGGAGATAGTGAAACCTTTGAGGTAGGAAATGTGTCTGGGTCACTGGGGGTGGGGTTGAGGATTACATCCTGGCCTCACTTTAGAACTGAGATTTTTGCTCCCTGATCCACTAAGATGTGAACAAGACATGTCACAACCCCCACCACCATGGACCACCATGCCTTCCCATGCCATGGTAGTATTACCATGGTAATATTTCTGAAACTGTGAGCCAAATAAACCCTTCCTACCTTCAATTGCATCTGCCAGGTATTTTGTCACAGCAATAAGACAAATAACCAATAAAATTATATTTGAACTAATACAAGTGGAGAGATAAGGAGAGTATATTAGCTTCTCCCTCTATACCAGCTAAAATATCAATTGGAGCTAGCCAAAACAGATATTTCCAAGTGAAGATATCCATCTAATGACTTCTACATGTTTTTTTTTTTTCTTCTAAGTTTCTAAAATGTTCTCCAGATTTTTTTTTGTATTATTCAGGAGCAGGAGAGATACTTGGGACTTCAAAGTAAGCGTACATTTAAAGTAAGCATACCTTAAAAGTTAAAAAACAAAACAATGATTTCCCAAATAAAATAAGAAATCAATGTGAAGAGAACAAAGATGTACTAAACATTAGTCAGACTTGGGAAGATGTGTGTCGTGGGACTTTGTGGTTTTGTGTTTTTATAGAAGCTGTGAGGTGTCTTTCCCAGGGTGACAGAGGCTGTGGCAACTCTGCCCAGCCACTCATCCCTTGATGTACATTCGGAAGAAGGAATGAGGATTTTGGAGGAGGCTTTGCTTACAGTGAGGGGTGGGGCTGGTGTCTTCCACAGTTGCAATCCCGGCTTGGAGTGTAGAAGAGCATGCTAACTGGTGAATGAGATGATCTCTTGGGGTAGAGAGAGGCTTCAGCTCCCATGTGCAGAAGAGCTATACAGATCTGATGGGAAGACCAAGGAGCCAGCTTTGGAAGTGACTGACTTTGTTACTCAGCTGTGACACAGGGCTCTTGACACCTGAGGTATGGATACATGGATAGTCAATTTCTGTGCAGTCCAGTCACACTGACAAAAATAAACAAGCTTACCAGCCCCTGAGAGGTTAACCTCTGGCTTGACTGGCTGGATCCTGGAACACTCTGGGGTCTAACTGTACCTCTCATAGCCGCCCTGAGTGGAGGAGGTGAGGCAGAGGACAGGCACGCCTAGTACTAACCCTGAGTGTCAGGAACAACATGCATTGCAACCCAAGGCAGATGTCAGCACCATCCACATTTAGCAAATGAGCTCTAGTTTCAAACACCAGAGCAGTTTCGACTAGGTCACACCTGTGCTCTGTATCCTGCTGGGCATTAAACAGATAGCAGCCACTCAATAGCAGGGGTCAGGTGACCTATTATAATATTCATGTGTGTTGGGCCTTTGCCTGGGTGGCTTCTTTCAAGCCCTGGTGTACAGTGCAGTGGGGATGGCTCTGCATGGGCCTCTCATGTTATGTTCACTGGGCTAATCCTCAACTCTGTTCTTCCTCATTTCCCCCACCCTACCTCGGCCCGGAGGGGCATGGAATACCCTCCTGTTTCTGGTCCTGTGCAAAGCTCACAGTTGCTGGCTAAGAGTTAGCATCATGTGGCTGGGACTGGACCACTCCTTTGGGCTGCTGCCTGGGAGCCCTGGCAGTGCAAATGTGCTTGGTGCAAGAGGACACTATTGCAGGACAGCGAGTAGGTCAAGTTCAAGTTTCCAGACAGCTTCCTGTCTGGACTGAGGCCTCCCTGGGGCTCCTGAGACCTATGCAAGGACCTGGCTGTCTTCCTGAGCCACAGGGTCAGACTAGAGATAGGGTGGAGATCCACACTCATTGAACCTGAGTTTTCTGCTCTGTGACACAATGATCAGGTGGGGAGTCAGAAGGTCAGGGAAGCCTCTGAAGATGTGAAGACACAGGCTTATTTATATGAAAGCAGGCATATGTACACATACATGTGTACATACACAGAACATGCTTGTATAAGTGTACATATACAAATGTGCAAATTGCATACATCCCATACATACATGCACACACTCACACACATACTACACTTACATACAACACACAAACACATATACCACACCACATACACACATACACACACCACACCTCGTATACACGCATATAATATATACCACACAAACACATAAACCACGTACACGCACACACATACACCCTACTACACCACACTACACTCTCACACAAACACATCACATCACACACACACACACACACACACACACACACACACACACACGAGGTTATGTTCAGAAAGGTTCATCCATGGATCCTGGGATCAAAAACCTCAAAGCTTTAAATTTAGCTTGGCTTTTTTGGTGGAACATGGTGACACATGCTTTTAATCCCAGTACTGGAGAGGCAGAGCCAGGTGGATCTCTGTGAGTATGAAGCCAGACTGGTGTACTCCGGGCCATCTGGGACTACATCTAGAGATTCTGTCTCAAACAAAAGAAAATATATTTATTTATTTTTTTTTTAGGGGATGGGCAGGCAGTGACATGGCTTAGTGGCTGAAGGTGCTGACTGCCAGGCCTGATTACTCGAGCTCAACCCCAGGGACCTTGCGGTGAAGGAGAGAACTAACCCCTGCAAGCTGTGCTCTGAGCTCCACGTGCATGTGAATACACCAAGATAAATGAATATAATTTCATAAAAGCTTGGCTCTTTCGCGTAGATAAAGTGGTACACACCTATAATCATCACTGAGGAGGCAGAGGCGGGAGAATCGCATATCCAAGCTGGGCCGGGGCCACACAGCATGACTGTGTGAAGGAAAACAAAAGCAGGCACACTCTGTCGAGCTGTTGGCACACCCTCCTAGGGGCTCGTGAAATTAGCAGCCCCACCAGCATTAGGAACAGGAGTGAAAAGGGCAGTGGAAAGTAGCAAGACTTGAAAAGACTAACTAGAAGAACAAAATCAGGTCAGAGAAAAGGAAAGACTGGCCTTAAACTTCAGGAGGCAAATGTAGCTTTGACGCCCATTTGGTCACCAGCCTGGAGCCTTCAGTTGCTCACAGCCTCTCTCTGAGACCATGCCTGTGTGGGCGTCCACCTTGCACTTTGAGGGTTCAGAGGACCCTGGACATGACCTTGTGTTCAAATCCCAGTGGGCATGAATCACAGTACAAGTGTATTCCGTGCCATGGTCTGGCACATGCCATGTGTATGTTTGTGTGTATGTGGGTGTGACACTGATGACTGTCCATCAATATTGGATCTTCCTATTGCCTTCCCTCCTTTTACATGCTGCAGGCGCCCTCCCCTTCTTTGGTAATCATTGCAATTAGGGAACTCTGCATCCCTGTGGGAGGCTTGGCTCTGGAGGAGAATTTCGGCATGGCCTGGCGGAGCTCTTCCTGGCCATCATAGGGCCTGGTGGGACCTGGCAGTGCACATGGGGTGACTTCGCCAAGCTCCTCTGGCAGCCATGGGGCTCTTCACACTGCCAAGAGTAGAACACTGTCCAGCTCAGCTCCTTGGCCTCTTTGGCAAGTCAGCAAAGAAAATCGATGGCTTCGTTTCTTCCCTGGGCAACCTGTACTTGCTTTTGTCTTCCTGCTTCCCTCGCTTTTAGAGAGTTTATTTGTGCTGTGTCCCTGCGGCTTCTCTTCTCAGTATTGTTTTTTAGTCATTTTGAGATTTAGGCATTTTTATCTATTGTGAGATATTCAAAAGGTAGAAAAGAGAAGTGTGTCCGTTTTAAGAAACACACAGCCTCTTCCCAGTTAGGAAACAGAGTCCCTGACAGAACCTAAGAGCCTCTCACTCATGCACACACACACACACACACACACACACACACACACACACACACACACACACTCTCTCTCTCTCTCTCATTCTCTCTCTCTCTCTCACTCACTCTCTCACTCACTCTCTCTCTCACTCTCTCTCTCATTCACTCACTCACTCATTCTCTCTCTCATTCACTCACTCTCTCACTCACTCTGTCTCTCTCATTCACTCACTCACTCACTCTCTCATTCACTCACTCTCTCACTCTCTCTCTCTCACTCTCTCTCATTCACTCACTCACTCACTCACTCACTCATTCTCTCTCTCTCATTCACTCACTCTCTCACTCACTCTGTCTCTCTCACTCACTCTCTCTCATTCACTCACTCTCTCTCTCTCACTCACTCTCTCTTTCACTCACTCTCTCACTCACTCTCTCTCTCATCCACTCACTCTCTCACTCACTCCCTTTCTCACTCACTCACTCACTCACTCTCTCTCTCATTCACTCACTCTCTCACTCACTCTCTCTCTCACTCTCTCTCATTCACTCACTCTCTCACTCACTCTCTCACTCACTCTCTCTCTCACTCTCTCTCATTCACTCACTCACTCACTCATTCTCTCTCTCTCATTCACTCACTCTCTCACTCACTCTGTCTCTCTCACTCTCTCTCTCATTCACTCACTCTCTCACTCACTCCCTCTCTCTCTCTCACTTTCTCACTCACTCACTCTGCCAGGCATTCACTCAGTCATATGTTCAGTCATGTATTCACAACTCACTCATTCACTCTTTTGCTCATTTGCTCACTCACTCACCAATGCACTCACCTATGCATTCATCTACTTATTCATTCACTTATTTATTAATTCGTCCACTCACTCACTCACTCACTCACTCATTCAGTTATGTATCCATTCATTTACTCATTCACTTACTCAATTCACGCATTCACTCATTCTCTCATTAGTTATAGATTCGCTCACTCAGCAAATCCTTCTGGAGACCTTGCTATGTGACAGGTGGCATTCTGAGGATTTAGTGATACATATAAAACCCCTGACGGTGTGACTGACACTGCCATGTTTGACTTCTTATGATGCCCAAGTTTGCATGTGTCCTTCAACAATGTGTTGTCTTGTTCTTCAGTTTGGAGCTGGAGAAAAGCCAGCTACTCCTGGCTGTGCCCTAATTTGGCCTTGTTTGTGAGGGTTTTCCTCCCTGGTGAGTGGCTGTGGGTGATTGTTTTTACACCTGTGTAGTTTTCCTGTATGACCTTTTTTGTTTATTTGTTTTTTGAGACAGGGGTTCTCTATATGTTTTAGAGCCTGTCCTGGAACTCATTCTGTGGGCCAGGCTGGCCTCAAACTCACAGAGATCTGCCTGCCTCTGCCTCTCGAGTGCTGGGATCAAAGGTGTGTGCCACCAACGCCTGGCTCCTGTATGACCTTATACCTTATTCTATCTGTCCATCCCACTGCTGTGAGTGTCTGGGCTGTTTCCACTTTGGGGCTATTACAGAAATGCTGTGTGAGCTTGATGTCCTGTCTCTGTCAGTCCCATGTCCTGGAGCATGGCCATACTCATCTGTAAATGCTCTTGTCCATGGTAATTCTGACTCTGAGGACTAAGTGGCTCAGGATGTGAAATGCCATCTGTCCTATTAATTTATTTAATCATTTATTTGTCAATTTGCCTGGTTATTAATGAGACCAGTGTCTCCACAGGTTTAGGGTCTTTTCTTCTCATGAAGTCTTTGACCTATGACTCCCAGTGTTGGTCTTTCTTTTGACTTCGGGCATTCTTTACACAGATGGTACTGGGCCGCGGTGGTCTGCCTTTGTGGGACATTTTGGCCAGGCTCTCTTGTGGACAGACTCCAGATGCTGGCTCTTGTGAACTGTCACATGCTGACATGGTCTCTTGGGATATGGTGCCTAGCCCCTCCCCTAATATCTAAAGCATGGTGTTAGCCCAGGGCCATCCCTGGACTCTCCTCCCTGACCTCCGACCGAGTTTGGTATGATGTAGAGGGAGGCCCCTGGTCACCTCTGTTGCATGTAGCAGTTCAGCCTGCATAGTCTGAGGTAGGATGGTGAGTTGTGTGTTCGTAAGTGTTAGGAGTCCTGAATGTTTTCTTTGACACCGCCGAGTCATTAGCTGTAAATTCCCCGTGCAGCAGCAATTAACGCTGCTAATGTCAGAAGCATGCATTTGCATAGACTAAATTGCTACCCAAACAGATCTATGCAAATGAGTCAGAGGAAGCTTGTACCCATGCTCAAGAGGCCCCCTCAGTTGTCTCTCAGGGTCCCCCCTCTGTCTACACAGTTTCCTCTGGAGCCTAGCATGACCTTGCTGGTCATGAGGATTCTTGCCTGGACCCCACACCAGTTTGTCTTCTTGGGTCCATAACAAATAACCACAAGTATTTGATTCTCATTGTTCTGGAAGCTGGGTATCCACAATGAAGGTGCTGGTGACCAAGGTGCTGTCTATCCCTGGCAATGGTCTCTCTCTAATGTGGCCAAATGCCTTTTGGCTGTATCATTTTTGTAGGTGAGGAGAAGGAATCTCCCTTGTCTCACAATGACACAGGCTCTAAGGCACTACCTTCCCCCCCCACCCCCCAGGCTGGATCTTCCTCAGGGTGACCTCAGTTCAGACCACACAAGGGTCCCTGTGGCTCCTAACAGGTGTGACCACACAGGCCTTCACTGTAGGAAGCCAGGAGAGGGGTGCCCTAAGTCCCAGATGGCTGCCGTCTAGGGGAACACAGCCTGATAAAATTACAACATTTGATTTCCCAAGGGAGGCAGGGCAGGGAGTTAACAGTCTGTTAGACAGTGAGCAGGTCACCCAGAGCCCATCTGTGTACCAGACACACTTTGACTACCACTTTGAGTCGTCTGCCAAACCCTGCCTGGCCTTTACGTTGCCAAAAGCATCAATAGTTAATTCTGTTCGTTGGTTCATCACAGTCAAATGAAGTGAAAATTTGAACCAGTTCAAGTTACAACATGAAGGAAATGATACTGTAAAAATCCTACAATCACTCATGACATGGAGTAGTAACTGGTATGGAACTCACCTAGAGGTAAGTGTGCGTGTGCGTGCGTGTGTGTGTGTGTGTGTGTGTGTGTGTGTGTGTGTGTGTGTGTGTGTGTGTGTTGTTTGTTTAGGCGTGGTGTCAGGTGACTTTCTCAGTTTTTCTCCATCTTAATTTTTGAGACAAGGTCTGCCATCACTTTGGCTAGGTTGGCTAGTGAGCCCCAGTGCCTGGCTACAGGATCATACTGCTGAGCATGGCTTCTGACATAGGTGCTGGTGATCAAACTCAGGTCCTCACTTTCCCTGGCTCCTTCCTGGCTCTTTTTATTCTTCCCAAACAGCTAACAAACTGGACAGAGTGTGTGGAGCAAGTGGGGCTGGGCATGAGGACAGCAGGCTATAAAGGCTTCTGTCCACAGAGGAAGGCAGCAGCAAAGGTGTGATCAACTTCACTTTCCTGGTGACAGCTGGGAAGGAGTGTGAGCAGGGTGGGTTGGTTTTCCAGACAGATAGAGATCTGACTGTGAGAGGCTGAGGTGGGCAGAGTGGGAGAGCGTGGGAGAATTTGGGTTTTGGAACTTTGTATCTGGTGCCAGGTCCCTCTGAGGAGCTACGCTGGGCTTCTCTGCACCGCAGGGTAGGTAGACATCCTGCCCTTGGAAGGTGAGGTGTGAACTAAATGATTTCCAGGCTGGCGATCAGGTTCCACCTATGCATTTGGAGAGCACGTGGAGTACTGGGATCAAGGGACAGAACACAAAGGACCATGCTTGTGTGGTAAGGAAGCCAGATGTGTAGTGAAAACTGCTCTAGACCCATCCCAGGAAACCCTAGAGAGAAATCTCAAAAGGATCGACCTGACCCACAGGAACAAATGTCAGCACTCTTAAGGCAGAAGGGGAAGTTTATCCATGAGCCATCATCACAGTGAGAATGCCTGGCACCTAATTAAAAAAGAAAAAACACAGTACAGAAGAGGAAGCAGAAATGGCAACCTGTATACATGAGACTGTCAGTCATGAAGACAGACCCAGAGTGACAGGAATGGGGGGATTAAATAGAGATGACAAATTCAGTAAAGTGCCTTGAAGAGCTGTGGGCACAGGGCAAGAGCAGAAACTGTAGTTGTGACTTTCCTCACTGCTATGATGAAACACCATTTGGCTCTCGGTTTGAGAGAACAGTTCACTGTGACAGTGAAGCTGTGGCGACAGAAGGATAAATCAAGTTGGCCCCATTGTGTCCCCAATCAGGAAGCAGTGAGAGATAAATGCTGGTGTTCAACTCCCTTTATCCTTTTCCCTGGGTCCAGGGCCCTGGCCCAGGGAATGGAGCCATCCACCTTTAATTAGACAAGAAAGGGGAAGTGCTGTGGAACAATCTTTTTGTGTGCTGTGCATATGCATTGCTAGCATTGGTTAATAAAGAGCTGACTGGTCAATAGCAAGGCAGGAAAAGACTAGGTAGGATTGTTGTGGACAAAAAGAGAGGGCGAGGATGAAGAAGGGTGGAGTCGTGGAGTCACCAGAGATGCCGAGAGAAGCAAGATGAACATGCCGTGCTGAAAGAAGGTACCACCACATGGTAGAATGTAGACAAGAAATATGGCTTAAGTTGTAAGAGCTAATTAGTAATAAGCCTAAGCTATTGGCCGAACATTTATGATTAATATTAAGTCTCTGTGTGTTTATTGGAGAGCTGGCAGTCCAACAAAAAACTGTCTACAGTGGGTCTTCCCACCTCAAATAACCTAATGTAGAAACACCCTCACAGACATGCTCAGAGGTTAATGACCTAGGTGATTCCAGACCCTGTCGATGTTACCCACCACAAGATATAATGGTAATGTCACAGATGAAAAATTCACTGCTGCGCTGAAGACAGCAGTGACCGTATCAAATGGAGGTACTTGGGGAAAAGGTCAGAACCTTGGGGCTGCTAGATCACACATCTGCACCTGCAACTTAAAAGAGAGGCAGAAGAAAGGTGGTGGATAAAACCTTTGGAAAAATAGTGGTCCCAAGCTTTCCAATTCCGATGAAAAGCACAAATCCATCGATCCAAGGAATTATCTCTACCGGGACAAATACTATTGTCAACCTACCAAGGCACAGCAGCCTCAGGTGCTGAAGTCTGTGATGGGGACAAAATGGACTGCATGACCTGTGACCTACTTCTCAATCACAGCTTCACTGCATGTGTGTTTCATACTTTGTCTAGTTTGCTGGTTGTGTGTGTGGGTCAGGTATAAAGAATTGTGGGGTCCCATGCCAGTGTCTCTACTCCTTTACACTGGGCTGCAGAAATCCCAGGGGAAAGACCCCTACACCCCAGGGAGGTGAAGAATAGTCCCTGCAGACACATCCAGACAGGTGCTGGCTGGGAGCTGGGGTTGGAGTATCACTAACATGCCAGAAAAGAGCCCACAACCTAAAATGTTATATTTAGCAAAACCTAAGCTCTTGGAAGCAGAGGTGAGATACTTTTAGACATCCAACCCCCTAAAAAAGCTGAAAGAATTTTCATGAGTGCACCTGCATTTCACTAAATATTTAAAAAACTCCTTCAGGCCGAAAGCAGACGACTCCAGAAATCACTTCTGAAAGCAATGGTGGATGCTAAATAGTTTCTTTTTCTTGAAAAGAACTCTTAATAAAGGACAGCAGCTTAAAGCAATTGTGGGCCAATAATATGTGCAGAAGGAAAGTGAGACAGAGTGTGACTCAGCCTGGCAGGTGGGAAATACTGTGTGGTAGTGGATGAGAAACACAGACTGTGTCAGAGCTATAGAGACAGTCCAGAGGCTAAGTGGGGGGACTGTGTGGGTCCCAGCACCCACACCAGGCAGTTAACAACTGCCCATAATTCCCGCTCCAGGGAATCTGGGGCCTCCAGAGTCTGCTGGTACCAGCACACATGAATGCATCCCACTCAGAGACACACAATTAAAAAAAAACCTTTAAAAATAAACTGAGAAGCAAGCACAGATGAACGATAAGCAAATAGTTGAGATAAAATGGATTCCCTAGAAACTCCATCTGAAACAACCCAGGATAAGAGAAACCAAAGAACAAAGAAATCCAGGCAGGCAGACAGCAAGCCAAGAGCAAACCGGAGGCTCTAACCCATTGCTGTCAATAATGACATCGAATGTAAGTGGTTTCAGTGCTCTAATTAAAAAGCAAGACTCAATTATATGCTAACTGTAGGAAATGAACTTGAAATACAAAGACAGAGATTAGAAGTGAAGGATGGAAAATGACATACCACATATACACTAATCATAGGGAGCGGGGAGGGCAGAGGGTACAGAGGGACAGGGAACCAGCTACTGGAGATCTAAAGGGACCATGCGTGCTGATCAAAGGCCAAACCAGCAAGAAGTGACAACCTTGACTTCACCCATACCTACTAACTGACCTCTGAAATTCAGCAAGAGGATAGTCACAGAACAGAGGGACAGATAAATCTTTCCTACTGACTACTTTAATAGTCCTTTCCTAACAACGGGAATGGTCAGAAAGAACATAGACTAGAGAGATGGCTCAGTGCTTAAGAGCACTGGGTGCTCTTCCTAGAGGTACTAAGTTCAATACCCAGCAACCACATGGTGGCTGGCTCACAACCATCCATAGTGAGATCTAATGCTCTCTTCTGGCATAAAGTCAATAGAGCACTCATATGCATAAACAAAAAAACAAACAAACAAATAAATAAATGCAAAAAAAAAGAAGAAATATTGTCTCTCACTGTGCCACAGAGAGTTCATTAAAAAAGAAAGGAAGGAAGGAAAGAAGGAAAGAAGGAAGGGAGGGAGGGAGGGAAGAAAGAGGAGGGAGGGAGGGAATTTAGGAGGGAGGAAGGGAAGGAGGAAGGGAAGAAGGAAGGAAGGAAGGAAGGAAGGAAGGAAGGAAGGAAGGAAGGAAGGACATAGACTTGAAAACACCTGTCAGTCACTGGTCTGGCTGATTTTTACATTCTACACAGAAAATTAAATGCACACCTCCTGCGGGTGTGTATGGGCTGTTAGCCCAAGTGGACCACATTCTGAGCATCAAGTAATTCTCTAGTTTAAAAGATCAGGCCAAGTACAGAGGGTCCACTGATCCCCAAGGACAGAGCTCATCACATATGCCAGGCTTTAAGAACAGCAGTGCTCAGGAGCTGGGGGTGAAGCCCAGATAACCTAGTGCTTGCTGAGCCTGAAGAGGCCTTGGTTGTAACTCCCAGCATGTAATAAACTAGTGCAATAAAAGTGGTGGTACATACTTTCATCCCAGCAGGTGTCAGCGTGAGGATCAGAAATTCCAAGTGCCCCTAAGCTACACAGTACGTTCGTGGCCCAGCCTGAGTCACAGACATTGTTCAACTGTCTACCCACATTTAGGAATAGCAGTAATTGGGCCCAAAGTTAATATTCTATGGAATTTGTAAACATACCTTAAAGATTTATTCGCTGTACCCGTGACTCCATTCCACCTCAGATTCAAGAAACACTAAGAATTTGGTAGGCTTACCCCACCAGATCCGACTGTCTTTTCTCTGGGCTGGAGAAATCTGAAGTAAATCCTAAATTCGACACTCATCCCCAAGCGGGGCAGTGAGTCCCTCTTCACTGCTGGGTATGTTGTCATATGCATGTTGCTGGAGGTTCTTTCCAGCCAAGGTCCTGCGGCTTCAGCCCCAAATGAACACACAGAGATGCTGTATTAATTATTAAGCTGTTGGCCAATGGCTAGGGCTTCTTATTGGCTAGCTCTGTCTTAATTATTAACCCCCCGTAACTATTAATCTATGTATTTCCACACAGTCTTGGCTTACCGGAGAATATCTGGGCCTGTTACTCCTTTGGTGGCCTACATGGCGACTCTTTCTGGTGGGCTTTCCCTGCCAACCTTTCCCAATGCTCCTCGTCTCCTAGTCCCACCTATATCCCTGCCTCTATTGGCCACAGTGTTTTTTATTCATCAACCAATAAGAGAAACTTATACACAGAAGAACATCCCCCATCATATGCACATAATCCTGCTCACACTTTACCTCCAGGGTCCTTGGGACCAGATCTTAGAGCTGCAGAGGTCAGGGAGGGAGTAAGGTCAGCTTGAGGAGCAGTGAGCCCAGGACATTGTAGCCCAAGAGTAGATGAGGGCGGAAGTGGGAAGTCCCGAGAGGAAGCCGGTTAGACTGCAGCAGGTATCTGTACTCGCCAGCACCACAGGCCCCACGGGCTCAAACAAAGCATCCATTCTCTGGGCGTTCTGGAAGTTGAGGTCCAGAGTGGGTTTCTTCTGAGGTCTCTTTCGTGGCTTGTAGCTATCTGGGCATCCAGCCACCCCTTCTGCGTTGTGTCATCTCTGTTTTGCACAGTTGGGGTCTCCAGCGAATGTACACGCCATCTTTTCTACCTGGCCTCCATCCTCAAATGCCCTTCTTTTTCTTGGGCTGGTGAGATGGTTAGGCCAGTAAAGGTGCTCTGGGCAGCCCAGGGAACCTGAGTTTGGTCTCCAGAATCCTCGTGAGGTTGGAAGGAGACAACCGACTCCACAAAGTTGTTCTCTGATCTGTATACTCATGCCGTGGCATATGTACCCCTTCCAACAACAATAGATCCCTTTATGTCATACCCACCCCAAAACACATGATAATAAATCACTTTCATGTTTCCCACCTCTTGGCAGGTCTATTACTTTATTGGTCAATTTTTCATTACCAACTTCCAATGTATTAATTTTTCCTTTTTTTTTTACCAACACATATTGATTGCACGTGTTAATGAGATTCAGAGCAATATTTCTATCCACATGTACATGCGTCTGCTCTGATTGAATGAATGCTTCCCCCCCTCACTACATCCCTTCTCCCTTTGTGCAGTATTTCTCCCATCCATTTGGGCTCTGAAATGTTATGACTGTTTTTCATTTACACCATTTTTTTTGGTGGTAATTGCTATTTATTTTTTTCCTTCCCCCCCCCATTCCTCTTCTTTCCTCCTTGGCTTTCTCTCCGGCCCCCATGCTCCCAATTTACTCAGAAGATCTTGTCTTTTTCCCCTTCCTAGGCAGATCAATGTATGTCTCTCTTAGGGTCCTTTTTGTTACCAAAGTTCCCTGGGGTTGTGGCCTGTAGGCTGTTTGTTTTTACTTCATGTCTATTATCCACTTATGAGTGAGTGCATATTATATTTGTCTTTCTGGCATTTTAAAATTAGACATTCCCTCTGCTTTCCTGTTGTTGGCTTATCAGTTTTGTTTTGTTTTGTCTTGATCTCTGGGAACTGTAAGCTTATATAGTGGAAGGACATCTGTCTCCATGGCCTATGTGCTTCAGTCTCCCACTGGTTAAATGCATGGGCATGGTTTCACAACATTGGTTTTTCTTTGTGTCTTTTCAAACCAGTGGTGTTTTGGTTTGTTTTCTGTCCTCTGCCTCTGGTGTCCTTTGACATGTGGGATTTGTAGTTATCTCCTCTTAGAACTGAGAAATTATCTTTGCAGATAGGAGCTTATGTCCCAGGACACCAGAGCTGTAGGCTAGCTTGGTGCCCATGTTGGCTGCATGGATATATCTGTCCCCAAAAGACAACAGGTCCCTTTGTTCCCAACTCACAGACAGAGAAGCCTCACAACAGCCCAGTCCTTGCTACCACAAACCCCTGGTCCATGTGGCCAGATTGACATGCACATGTACTGAAGCAAGTCACTTCCCATTTGGAGAATGGGAGCCCCACCCCTCTTCTCCAGGCCTATGGCTTCTGCTAAAGCTCCTGTTGCAGTGTTATCTTACCTCAGGCTCTCTAGGAAACTCAGCTTGTCCCAGAGCTCTGGCACACCTCACCTCATTAGAAAGTTGGAAGGAGAGAATGAACTCCACAGGCTTGTCCTCTGACTCTACACTCACGCTGTGACATGTGTGCCCCCAACAATAAATTCCTTCTTTCATTTCCCAACAACAATGACAATAAATCCCTTCTGTATTTCCCACCTCTTGACTGGTCTATTATTTTATTGGTTAATTCTTCATTGACTGATGTCAAGAGGTGTTGGCTTGGGTGGTCCCAGGATGAATGTCCCTGGCTTCCCCATCAATTTTTTCTCCCTGACTGTCCCAGACCATGTTCCTACCCTTGGTCCCTCTTATCCATTGCAACTTGATTCTCTAGCATGGCTTTCTGTGGCTTTGATAGTGAGGGGCAGTATTGTCCAGTGCCAGCCTCCAGCCTGATCCTTATAAGTATTATCTCTGACCTTGAGAAGAGAGTGAATGCTAGTGAAAGCATGAGAAGGCTCTGGATGTCCTAAGGACAAAGCTTTGACCTTGACAAGCATTCATTGCCCCTGCTCTGGCCTCTAGAACCTCAGTCTTTCACCACTGATAGGGTTTTCTCTGCTGGCTTGTTTTCCAAAGCTACCCTAGCTACCCTGGTCCCAGATCGGTGCAGGTGGTCTGTGTTTGTGTTTTTCTTATTGCAGGTCTCCTCAGTAGGCCACACTGCAGGATACCCTGTCCTTTGCTCATGGTGTCTTACTGTCCCATTCCCAAGGCTAGCACAGAGACTGTGTGTTTACGGGTGTCTCAGGAGCTTGGCCCAAAGGGGGAAGCTCTTCTAGTTGTGTCTGGGAAATGTAAGGAGTTGCTCTTCTTGGCTAGTCTTGCCTCTTTAGGGGTGGCTTGGCAGGCCTGAAGAAGCTTACAGGTTTCAAGTTCACAGGGGCAGAAACAAGATAGCTCTTTGTACTTGTCTCTTGGCAAGGGGTGGAGAGGACAGCTCTGGTCCAACCAGGAAAGAGATCAGTGCAAGCAAGTTTTTGGAAAGGAACAGTTCAGTGAGAAAGGAAAGCTGGATGCTCGGCAAGGACAGTTGTCATAAGAAAGAAATGAAAGTCAATACAGACTTTTATTTACAGATAAAGTCACACAGAGAGGCCCCGGATGACTTCTGATCAATGTTAACCTCTTTGCTGTTGAGATTTCTCTCAGGCGCAGATTTCCTCTCCAGGACTCAAGTTCTCAGCTCTGTTTGTCTAGGTACAATGCTGTCCCCATTGTTCATTGGAGGGAGAGAAATCTGCTTTTCATTCAGCATGTTCCTGGTGTCCCTGCACTGCAAGAAAAACAATTTTCACTATAAAAAGAAAATAAAAAGAGAGTGAGAAAAGAGGGCTATTATACCACAGGGTGAAGTTGGTTGTGCTTGGGAGAACGTACAATGGGAAACATTTCTTGCGTAGAGAAAATTGCATCCTTGCCCAGGCAAAGAAGAAATTTGACCAAACCATGTGGGAGAGGGCCGACAGCCAAAGGAGGAAGGTTGCTATGGGGCCTCCCCCCAAGCCCCTCTCGGTGTCTCCTACCCAGTTCTCCATAGTCCAAGCGAGGGGCCAGCCAAGAACAGGGCTGGGTATGTAGAGTCTAGGTGCTCTTTAGTATGTGACTGTAAAGTAAATGCTTAATTTTAATTTTTTAAGACCTTAATCATAGGACAGTGGCACTTTATTTGTGGGTGGAGACCATACTGTTCTGAGCTCTGCAAGGTGATTGGATTCTGTCTCTGAAGAGTCAAGCTTATCTCTTGGTTCATGTGTAAATAGCCAGTCACCTCTAGCACACACTTAAGAGCATACTTGAATAAGGTTACCTATGCTTTCCTGCGGCTTCCTGTATGGGGTTTGGGATTTGGTTAAACCTGCTTGGCTTTCCTTCAAAAAGGTCATCTTCTACTACTCATCACGGGCACTTTCTAGATCTTTTGTTGTTTTGATTTTTTTTTTTTTTGAGACAGGAACTGCACTATGTCCTGGACCCACAGTGAGCATGGACAGCATGCTCTCAGGAAGACCCAAGGGACCAGGTACTGGTGGGTAAGTCAACAACATCCTTCCCTGATTAGGCAAACCCAAATCGAAGTCCTGTACCCAGTGCCTCAGCCAGAAACACCTGGGCCATTTCAGGCTGAGGCAGTTGCCCCCTGGGTCTCCTACACAGTCTGCCAGGATGCATGGTTTAATTCGGTAACACTCAGAGGTCCAGGTAGAGGCATCCAGGGCCAGCATGCTCCAGCTCTTCACTCCTGCCCCATCGGAGCCCTGGCCCCATGTCACTGAGACTGATGTTGTCACCAGCATCTTGGCTTCCTCCCATGAAGATGGGATGGAAATATCCTCTACTTGATGAGACCAGAAAAACAAGCTGGCCAGGTAGAGCAGGGACTCAAGCAGCGGTTTTGGGACTGTCCTTGCTGGAGGCTGGGGATGTCAGGTGGGCATTCTGATTGCCTGTTTCTTGTAGTCTCCTAAATGGGCACCGCTGCCTAGAGGCTTTGTGATGCCCCCAACTAACTCTGGTTCTGGTATCTATTATTATTAATATTTTTCCAAGACAGAGTTTCTCTGTGTGGTCCTAGCTGTCTTGGAACTCGCTCTGTAGACCAGGCTGGCTTTGACCTCACAGAGATCCGCCTGCCTCTGCCTCCCGAGTGCTGGAATTAAAGATGTGTGCCGCCACACCCTGGCTTCTAGCCTCAAGCCTTTAAAAAGTTGCCAGGCTAGCAATTTAGGGTACTTGTTTCCTGGGACCCCCTACTGCTGTACAGGAACTCCCTCCTTCCCTCCGTCCCTCCTTCCCTCCCTCCTTCTCCCCTTTCTTTTTAGTTCCCACCTAAATCTGTAATAAATTTCTCTTTAAAACTCACCCCCTGTGGTCCGTGAAGTTCATTCTTTGAGTGTAAGAGACAAGAGTGGCTTTAGTGGCTGTTGAGTTTCCAGGACCCAAGCCTCTTGCCCTGAGAACAAACAGAGCTGAGATAGGTTTTGCCCTTCTTAAAGATACCCTGATGCTCTTGTGTCAGCAGTGAGGGGGTTCCTTCAGGGTTAGGGATGGCTCAAGGGTTCCAGGAGTGAATGAAGAAGGCAGGGCTGCCCACTTTCCTCCAATCCCCACTCCACTTGCTGCTCCTGGCCTCAGTGTCCTCTCCAGGGTGAGTGTGATGTTCAGGGGCTGGTTTTGGGGAAGCTCCTGATGGATCTTGGCCTTCTGTTCGTACACAGCCCTCAGGATGTCTCAGCTCCACCACAGGAGGGGAGGTCTCAGGACCATCATAGGGGAAGCTCTTTCTAAGCCTTTCTCATTTAACAGGGTTTGCTCTCCAAGCTACTGTATTTTAGCATCCATTAGCAGTGTGTGGGCATCCAAGGCCACTACCCACAGCAAACCTCAGACCCTGTAACCCAGGAGGGAAAAGCATTTGTCCTCTCCCTATGGGGACCCTTCTCTTCTTTCTGATCAGATCCCCTGCAAAGCCCACTTCAGAGGCTCCTGGTGGGAGGGCAGTGGGTGAAGGGGATGGCACTGCACTTCTCAGAGGGATGTACCTTTTGGGGACCTGCCAGTGAGAGAGATTAACAGGCTGCAGTTTCCCAAATCAACTCTTCAGTTTATAAGTGAGAGAAAAATCACAAGTTTCTGAGTGTGCCCGGTGGGGACTCTGCACTAGGCCTTTCAGAGACTTGTCCGTTCATTTCTTTTCACTGGCTGCCTGTCAGGTGCCACAGGCAGGTGGTGGCCTGTCATCATGTGTCATTAGGAGCCAGCAAGGGTTTGAGGATGAGGCTCCCAGGGTCAAGCAGGGCCAGATGCTGCTGTCTAACTCTGCAGCCTTCAGTAGCATCCTACTCAGAAAGCCTCGGTCTGGGACAAGGATGGATGGGGCCACACAAGATTGCCATGCCCCAGAAGTATTTTCCAGGCGTAGGGAAGACATCGGACTTCTGCACTTTGAGTAGGGATTTAATTGTCTTGGTAGTGAGGAGTTAATCGTCATGGTACAGAGGGCAGAAACTGATTGTCCTTCAATGATTGATCAATTAAAGGGAAAGACACTGACTACTTAAGCAACACAGTTAGCTTAGGCTCTTCTGAGCAGCTTTGCTCAGTTTGGCTCATGCTCATTGGCCTCATGCCGTGCTCAGTGGGTCACAGGGCCAGCCACACACAAAGTGGGTTAACCCTTTCCTGGGGATGTGGCTCTTTTTGCTCTTTCATTCTCTTAGAGCAAGGGGCCTTCCTGTCAGAGATGCCACAACCATTTGGTTCCAATGAAAGCAGCAAAGAGAGGCTGAGAGCCAGCCATGCACCTGGCCATATCAGCCGGGGGCAGGAAATGTTAGACAGGCAGAATTTGGGTGGGGATTGGCAGGATGATCGTCTCTTTGGTGGTTAAGGGGGGCAGGCTAAGCATCTAGCTGTCACCTCACCTGTGGTATGTTAAAAGAAGGGCTGACTTCAAATTCTGGAGCAGGAGAGTAGAAAAAAGTGCGCAGCAGGGAGGCATGTGGAGCAGTGGTTTTGGGTCTCAAGTTGAAAAAAAAAAAAAACAGCACAGTGAAGATGGCAGAGCAACAAGATGGAAGGAGTCTGGGTCCCAGGATGCTTACAGGAAGAAGGAAACCTCTGTTGTGCTTAGATGACTTCGTTGGGGGCTCTGTACACAGTAAACACACCCTGTGTCTTCGTTAGCCTTGCCTGAGGTCGTTAGCCTTGCCCAAGGTCTCTGCTTAATCCCAAATTGGGATTTTTAAATCTTTAGAAATATTTTCTTATGATTTTATTTCAAACTTCACTTGTCAGACTTGATGAGAACGAAGTCTGTTTCCCATCTCCGGTAAAGTTCCTTGCTATTTGTCTTCCTTTTCTCTTCTAAGCTTTTAGCTCTTCTTCCAGGAGTCTTGGCGATGTTAGCAGGACTCGGTTTCCCAGCTCTCTGAGGGCTGGAGGGTGCTGCTTCTTCCATCTTTGTCCCTGTGGAAGGTCAGAGTGTATGGGACAGGTATGAGGTATGCTGATATTGGCCTCAGAATCAAGCTGTAAGGAAGGTGTCAGTGTGACCAGGTTCCTGATGCAACCCAGCGTTTGTTAAGAAAATCAGTATTGGCTTCAGGGAGTGTTCTTGCTGTGATCTCACCTTCCAGGGTCTGTCTATTTGATGTGTCTTTGTTGCAAACGTGTTTTTTTTTCTCTCTGGGTGCAGGGCCTTGTTTGAAGGGCAAATGAGGGACCCATGAAGGAGCATGGGGATTCTGGGTCTGACACTGAGTCCAGCCAGCTTAGTCTGGATTCACTGGGTTGATTCCTGGGGAGCCAAGGCCAAACACATTTGGTGACAGCCTTGCCCTCGCCAGAGTGTTCCCTCTTCCCAGAACAGCTACTCAGCAAATGCTTGCTGCCCCAACCCACCAATCTGCAAAGCGCAAGCCTGCCTCTCTTCCCACCGTGGAAGCAGGCCAGATTTTCTTCAATCTTTACTGTGCCAGCCCAGCCCCCAGTGTTTAGCTCTCTCTGTTGATGAGAGGAAAGGAGTATGGGTGAGGACATGGAGCCTGGGGGTGCTACGACCTGTTCCTTTCAGGACCAGAGAGCCCTGCTGTAGCACAGACCCTTCGGGAATGCTGCAGGTCTGGGAGACCGGATGTGACCAGAGGGTGCTGAAAGGTTAGCAGTCCCTCCAAGCAGATTGGCAGCTTCCTCTGGGGTCTCGCCAAGGCTGGGAACATGCATACGTAAGAAGGAAAGATAAACTCAATCGGTCCTTCTGTGGAGAGTCATCCCTGCAAAGGAGTTGAGGGGCACAGGAAGGATGGACAGAGTCCCACATCCCCAGGAGGTAGGACAGCTGGGAAGGCTGACTGGAAGTGCAAAGCTGTGGCTGCTGGGACCTCCTGGTACGAACAGAACGGATGAATGAGTCCTGGAGTTGCTTTGCCAGCTACTCTGGAAGCTGTTCTCCTGTCTGGAGCCCCAGGAGAGGTGTACCTAGGCGACTCCTTGCCCAGGGTGGAGCGCTAATATAATTCATCTTAGCACTGCCCTCTGACTCCAAGACAGCTTCATTTGTGAGAACACATCACACAACACAGGGGTGTACTGAGTCAGCAGAAAGCACACGGGTCCACACTGGCAAGAGACCATGAGAATGGGAGTGTGTTCTCCCAACCCAGGCGAATGGGAGAAGTTTCTGGCCACACTAGGTTTCCCATGACAAAATGCTCCAGGAGCTGAAGGTGTCAGATGGGTGTGGACAGAAATGGCCTCCACCACCTCCACAGATGCCTCCATCTGGGGGCTAAAGGCACTGTGGCTCAGGCAACCAGCTCTCGAAGATTTCTAGGCAGCAGCAGAGCTGCAGGCCAAACTCACTGGAAACCAAGGCAGGCTTGAAAGGGCTGCCTCTGGGCTGAGGATGTCACTGCAGTCCAGGGCCCTCAGGAGGGAAGGGAACAATGGGGGCCTCTGCCTCGGCTCCAGGATTCTGCCTCTATCGTGGTTAATAAGGATCAGGGGGCTGGAGAGATGGCTCAGGGGTTAAGAATACTGACTGTTCTTCCAGAGGTTCTGAGTTCAATTCCCAGCAACCACATGGTGGCTCACAACCATTTGTAATGAGATCTGATGCCCTCTTCTGGCCTGCAGGAACTCATGGCACTGTCTACACAATAAATAAACCTTAAAAAAAAAAAAAAAAAAAGGATCAGGAAAAACAGGCTGAATAGATGTTTACTCAGGGAGAAATAACTTACAACAGAGACAAATGAACACCAGCAGGTCCCAAGGATACCTCTGGATGCTCCTCTGTCCCCATGCTGCAAGCAAGAGAGAATGCTGTTCCCCAGACCTAGTTCCCCCAGGTCACCTCCACCCCTGTCCCCACCCCCCAATGGGCGTGGTCAGTGCTTCTGGTGCAGACAGAGTGAATATCTCACTACAGCCTTCATAGCATCACATAGCATCTCTGTGTGTCTCTTGCTCTCTGACTTTTGCTCCTGGCCTACTGATGCTTCCTAGGCATCCGTCACAGGACACACACCTGGTCAAGGTGGGATTAGGAATCCACCCCTGCTGCTCTGCTTACGGATTCCTTTTTTCTAGATGAACCATGAACAGATGGAGGAGTAGGTGGGTTTCTGTGAATTACACTAAAACCCCTGGCACCAGAATAGGCATTGCTGTCAAGCCCTCCCAGCCTGAGGGCAGAGCCTAAGCCTAGGGTCACATTCAACTTTTCACCATAAGAAACATCACCACAGGCCAATGCCAGGGTCCAGTTACCTGAAAACAAAGAGGCGAGACCCAGAGGAAGAGCTCCCAAGGTTGGGTGGGGTTGTACCTGAGACCATGCAAGTTCTTTTTTTTCCAGATGGGGCTATCCTCTAGGTGGCGGTGCCTGCCTGAGGGTGCAGCAAGCCTTCTTGGGTCTGCCATGCCTGTGTGACTCGGACATTGGCCCTGGTCCCACACTGGGCCTGCTGGTTCCTGGGATAACTTCATTTGTAATAGGGTGGGCAGCTGGGGAGACAGAGGATGTCTGGCAGGAGGGGATAAGCGAGGAGGAGGCAGCGCTAAGTGTCTGGGTGAGGGGCTAAGTGAGCAGGGTGGGTAAGGCCTGGGTGAACTGACACCCAGCTGGTCTCTGGGCAGGTAACACGAGTTGGGCCCAGTGACACTGGCTGAGTCACAACCCACGTTGACAGGTTTCAGTACAGGCATGAGTCAGCAGCAGCTGGGCCCCAGGAATAGAGCCTGGGAGAGCATCTCTCTGCCCCTGATGCTCTTGCAGGATCTATCTGGGTCCTCATAGTGACAGAGACATTGTGCTGGGGAGCTATCCCTTAAAATGGAAGGACTCTCCCTGCCACTGCATGCTGGAGTCTTTCCGGGCTGCTGTAGCAAAACGCTGCAAACAGGTAGCGAATGAAAACTTTGTCTCTGAAAACTGGCATACTGTATTCAGGGTGCCCGGAAGTTCTGCGTCCAGTGAGGGCCTTTCTGCTTCATAGACAAGGGTTCTGTGCTGAGTGTGGATACAAAGGAGGGGGAGGCCTCTGGGGCTTCCTTCTGTAAGGGCTCTGAGTGTGTTATTTTTCTCACCGCTTCTAACAAAACACTAGATGAGAAGCAAATTAAGTAGGAAAGGTCCTATTTTGCCTCACAGTTTGAGGGGACACAGTCTGTCAAGGTGAGAGAAGTCCCAGCTGCAAGACTGTGAGGTAGCTAGCCAGTCAGGGAGTAGATGGACTCAGCTCACCCTCGCTTTTGCTCTCTCTCTTTTTTACCAGGGACCCCAGCCCATGTATGGTGCCACCCATCTTTAAAATGCAGCCTTCTACTTCAGCTAATCAACTCTAAAAATTCCCTTACAGACACACCCAGAGGGTTGTTTCCATGGCAACACTAAATCCCATTAAGTTGACAGTATTAATGTCATAGGCCCTACCTGTCTTCCGAGGGCTCTCCCTTATGATCATGTTAGCCCCATTCCTAGTCTATCTCCTTGCAGGTTAGGCACCAACACACATATGCTGCAGAACACAAACTTTCAGATCACATCACTTGGCTTTCCTGTCCCAAGGCCATCAGGGTAGGAAGGTTGGTGGCTACTGGCGGCTAGCTTTGAGGACAAGCATTCCCGCCTCTTCTCCAGTCTCTCAGACCCACACGGTTCACCCAGAAAGGGAGAGAAGGATCCAAGGGTGGATATGGGGTGATGGAGGTGACATGAGCCCTCAGGTTGCCAATGAGGTTCAGTTCTGTAACCTGGCCCTGCTGAGGGTGTCATCAGCACAGCATGGGTGTGGGTTGTGGGAAGCAGGTGCTGACAATACCTGTCTGGGGCCTCTTGAGGCCCACTCACCACTTCAGAGACCCAGTACTGGAGTCAGGGTGGGGTGGAGGAATTGGCTGCTAGGCTCAGCCCCACAGCTCATGGTTTGGTGAGCCTGAGGGCTGTGGCTGAAAAGAGCCATCTTGATCCTTCAGGAAGCCCTGTTGTGGCCCCAGCAGCCCATGGCTTGAACTCACGGGATGGAAAAGGGCGTGTTCTCACTTTTCTGGGTTACCCTCTTGGTGCTACACTTCCCTGCAAACTGCTTTTGTCTGCCTGGCCTCCATGCTGGTAGCCATTTGGCTTTCCCTGGGTGCCCAGTCTCAGTCAGGCACTCAGGTTCTCAGAATCACCTTCCAATGCTTCATCGTTAGCCTTCCTGCAGAGCCGGCCACCCCTGCTCCCCTTAAGGGCCCCTGTTGGAATGAGCTCCACACAGTTGGACACCCTGGTCTGGAATCCGCCACAGCCTGAAGCATCTCCTTCCCGACTGTGGAATGGGGATGGTGGTGTCAGCAGAATCTGAGGGTGTTTGTGGCCCAGTTCACAGTGAGTTCCAGTTGACAGCTGCGTGACTTTGATGCCGACCCTCGGGATTACTAGATGTGTTATAATTAACTCTACTGGGAGGGTGTGGACTCCAGGGCCAGCGAGGATGCCTGAGGTTGCCTGATTAAGAACAAGAGCTATCCCAAGTCATGAGTCCAACTGTGACCATAAAAGGCTTTCTTTGGCCACTTTATTTAAAGACTGACACCACCCAGCACAGTCTCTCTAGTGGCCTTTGTGGCACCTCTGAGGACAAATCTGACATTTTGTACCTGCCACAATTCTGGGGACATCCACTTTGCTGACTTCACCCAGATCTTCCTGGAGGCTATGGAGCTGAGTGGCCACTGGCTGCTTAAGCAGTCCCCCATTCTTCCTATTGAGCACCTTTCACTTCCTGCTGAGCACCTTCTACTTCCTGCTGAGCGCCTTCATTCTCTGTTTCCTTCTAAAGTGTCTCTAGGACGCCTAAGAGTCTGGCCCCTCCTTCTGGTTCGCTTCACATGTGATTAGAGAAGTACAGCATAATAGGAACCCTCCACTAGCCAGGTTGGGGCTATGGCGGTTCAATACTTTTGTCAAATTTTTAAGGCAGCAATAGGGCCTTCCTGTAAAAGGAGTTCTTAATTGGTCTAGATAATAAAAAGCCAGAATCAGATATAGAGGGAAATGCTGAGAGATCAGAGAGAAGGAGCAAGCCACAGCACACCTCACCTCCTTAGTGTCTCAGCAGAGGGGAGAGTGATTTCCTGTTGTTTCTGCCCAGCTATGTCACTTCCCGTCTGTCTGTACGGACCTCCAGACCTCCATGGTTAGCTAGTGGCAAGCTGCATTCTCTGACCCCCAGACAGGCTTTATTTGTGCAAGAAAGATATCGCCACACCTTCCCTCTTACCTTCTCACCTTCTCACGGGGAAGAAGCCTAGGCTGGACCCTGGGGTGAAGAGAAGTGATACAGGCCTGTGAGTGTGCCAAGAATATATTGTCCAGTTCCCAGAAGGTCTTTGTGATTTGCGTGGCGATTGAAAGGGAACTAGCAACAGACCTTGGCTGACCCCAGAGCCCCCATCCTACCCTCCTGGGGTTCAAGGGCTGTTGTGGCTGAACTGTGCTGTGGGAGAAACTTAGCTTAGTCCCATGGATAGGGCCAGGGTGGGGGACAGGAGGAGTGGGCACTGGCTGTGCGCATGTCCCAGCAAAGCAGAGGTGTAAGTAGTGACAATCTCAACACTGAGGGAATTTCTTCTCCTTGATACCCCCTTCTTGAGCAAGGAAGGAGTGAGATGAAGGGGACCTCTGTGTCCTGGCGGCTTGTGCAACTTCCAGATCTCTCCACCTTCTCTTTCCCACCAAGGCCAAGAGCAGGGAGACCCAGTTAGGGTGGTGGTTCCAGGCCACCAGAATGTCATCCTTACACTGTCCTTGTCACAGGTATTAATGAATTCAACTCTTGCTAAAGTGTATTTGCAACTCCAAATCAGTGCTCACACAGCTTCAGGTGCCAAAGGGGTGACAGGTTTGAGTTCAATGATGACCTTTGGCACTCATTCCCAACTGAGGCCAAACAAGACTGCTCCCTGCATTCCTGCTTACTCATGGTGCAAATATTTCCCCAGTCTGTTTAGGGCCACGTGGTTAGCATTTCTGGACCTTCGGGTGGTGATTTGGCATTTCAGTGCTGTAGCTGTCTAGTACCCTGAGCATGCATGACCACATGATCAGAGACATCTATAAGAGGGGCTGGTTTCTGGCATCAGTCTGGAGCAGGTTCTATGCTAATGACCCAGCAATGTAGGTTAACAAGGTGTCCTCGGACAAGAGCATATATCAAACCAAGTTGTATGCTCATGGGTTGGTGGAAAGGTGAGTTCCAGTGTCTTCCAGCACCAGCAATTCAGTATAAATCCTATAAATCAGTACGGGTCTCTTGCATAATGAGAACACTCTGCAGAAATGGGAGCCACAGTCCCACCCAACTGCAAGGACCTTGTCACAGGGGGCACACAAAGCTCAGAGTTTCCCCCCTAAGCAGGTGACCTTGCCCACTGATGCTTCCTGTTTGGGGAGACCTAGCTGAGCCCTGAAACTGTTTTACCCTTGTACCTCTTCCTTGAGCCACACTCATCGCCAGAGCTGCACTCCTGCGCTGGCCCTCTCTGATTTTTCCCAGCTAGTTCTGGTCCAGGAGACTTCTCTGACATCAGTGTGGGGGCTGCAGGGGGAGGCTTTGTTCGCTGGATGTGAAAGCTTAGGCTGGTCCTTCTCTGCTTTGACTTCTGAGTGTGGAGCTGAGAGGCAGAGCTCCCATAGCTCACATCTTACCTTTTTCCACCGTGCAAAGGGATTCACTTCCTGTGCCCCCTACAAATAACAAATAAAGCTGGTTGTCATCCCATTTTAGGAAGAGGCTCTGAAACACTGGCTCCTACACTCACTCTCTTCAGCCTCAGGCTCTGTCTGGTCTGGAGAGTTCCAGTGGATGATAGACAGCTCCCTTCAGTGACCCAAGAATGTTGGATGCAGGTTGCAAACATTTCCAGCTGCTCTGGAGAGCTGTGAAGATACCCAAGGGATGTGATCTTTTTTGTGGTATGGTCATCCAGTTCACTGGAAATGGACCTTAGTCCCACCTTGTGCAGGCTGTGGAAGAAAGTAAGGCGTGACTGCAGGCACATGGCTGTGTTTTGATCTGTGCAGCAGTGCTAACATGTAAGCTAGAGTTTGACCCATAGTAGGTGCTCAGAAGAGGTCTGTCACTGGAAGCCTGAAGTGGAAAATCCATGAGACACTTAGCAGGCTGCCTGATCGCTAATGAATGTCCACTTGGCACAAGCAATTGGTTCTGGGTCTGTGGATGAATGGGCTCTCCGAGAGGCTATCGAGGGCTTCTGTTATTTTCCGTTCCCATAACAGTTTCCAAGGATAACTTACGATCGGGGAATATTTACACTGGCTTGCATTGTGGAGGGGTCAGTCCGTGATTGATTATTCCTGTTGTTTTGGGATCATGGTGACATGTCACGTGTGGAGTGGATGGTAAAGGAAGCTGCTTACTTCACCAGACAGACTGACCAGGGTCTCACAGTCCTCCCCAATGGCATGCTCCTCGGGACCTAACTTTCTCCCACTAGGCCTCAGCTCCTACAGGTCCTGTCACCCCCTGATAGTGTCATGTGACTGGGAGCAAGCCTCCAACACTCAGGCTTTAGATGCCCTTCAAAGCTCAAGACAGAGCAGGTAGTTCATTGTGTGACAGCCTCACCTTGTGTGTGTGTGTGTGTGTGTGTGTATGTATATGTGTAAGTTTGTGCATGCATGCATGTGTGCACATGAGTGCATGCGTGTGTGTCACAGCTTTGTCTCTGTACTACCCATGCTTCCAACCTGAAAGAAAACCCAATGCCAGCCATCACCTCCTTCTCCCAGATGAGCTCAGACCACTGCAGGTGGATTTCCTGCTTTCCAGGGGAAAGAAGGCACTGTATGTGAGGTAATGGCAGGAGCTAGCAGCAGTCCCCATCCCTGCCTCCTCAGTCCCCACCCCCATCCCCTTTTGGAAATGGAAAGGAAGGGACCAAAAGCATGGCAAGCAGAGGGTTTCCACAGCACACTCATCTCCCTGGGGTGTCTTCCTTTCCTGAATTCAGAGCAGGCAGCTGTTTTACATGCCTCAGACTACACTGGTAGAAGCCATCTGGACAGGTTGTGGTCAGTGCAGAGGAAATACTTGTCCACGGGAGCCTGTCTAGTGACTGAAGTGCAGACTCTGGGGTCACTGGGCACAGAGCTTGGGAGCAGCAAGTGCCACTTGAAGGATTGCTATGGGGTTGGGGGCTGCTTCAGAGGTTCATGAAGAACTTCAGATGTCTGTGATGCCAGTCTTGGATCATCATTCTCCATGGCTTCAGGCTGATGGATTAATCCAGCGCAGGAGCCAGAGCCGTGTGAGTTTAGGGGGTTGTCCCCACCCACTCTGCCAGAGACAATCCACGGAGATGAGGACTGGGACACACTAGCAGTTGCCTCCTTGATGAAGAGAAGGTCCTTTGTGAAGATTGTCCCTTCTAGGGAGTGGTGGGATGAGGGTTAAGCACATGGACCTTTCCCATAGTCACTTGTCCCTGAATATCAATACCAGGCTGGTCCTCTGGCCCCTCAGGTCAGCAGCAATAAAGAAGATTTTGGACTCCAGAGGAAGGAGGGGAATTCTGGAATCTGTGGTATGGATGGAGCAGAGGAACTCTGGCCAGCTGAGACATCACATATCACATGTACACATGCCAACGCTCTCAGCACTGCTGTCCTGTCTTGTCAGTGTGGGAGTCAGTGGCAGTGGTGTCTGGTCAGCCACCACTGCCAGTGTCTCCCATTCTGGAAGCCCTCGCCAGCCACCTGGAGACTGTCCCAGTTAAGCAGGAGCCAGAAGCAGTCCTGCTTCCTGTCCAGCTTTGACTCCTCACAGTGGTATTCTGTCGGGGGTTGGGGTGGGGCAGAAGCTGGGTGGGTTGCCCAGTCTGCCCCAGGGGCTTGGCTAGTGCTGTCACCAGGCAAAACAAGATCATGTTTGCAGAGCCACTTCCAAAGTGCAAAGTCTAGTGTCACTTAGCAGTGAAGCAATTTGAAGGCAGAAGGGGATGAGGTTCTGGGCTGGTATTGTGGCTGGGCAATGCCTTGGAGACTGCCGGGGCAATGGGAGCTTTCCCTCCTGACCCCATGCTTGAACCAAATTCGTTCTCTCTTGGGGATCAAGCATCTACTGATGAGTGAGCGGATCGATCGTGGCTTTGTCTTTCCTGGTAAATGTTCAGTTCTGGAGCCTCACACGTTTCTTTTGGTGAAAGACTCTTGGAGGTCAGGAGCTGGAGAGGCTCACCATCGGGATACATGGCAGTGGTGTGCAGGGGACTCACTGCCATCCTCTTTGGGTGTTTGAGGTCCTTTAGTGCCTGCTATGAGATCTGAGTAAGCAGGAAGGGACACA
Source organism: Cricetiscus sungorus (assembly GCA_030556225.1). Lineage (NCBI taxonomy): Eukaryota > Metazoa > Chordata > Mammalia > Rodentia > Cricetidae > Cricetiscus > Cricetiscus sungorus. The sequence continues at coordinate 54,691,169 of JANBXA010000600.1, forward strand.
CCCCTTCTTTTTGAGTCTCTGAAAACAAAAACAAAAATCCCAACAATCAACACAGGGTTTTAAGAATTGGGGCACACCATGCTGATAGCTAACAAACTGACTTTCAGAAGGCAAAACTACAGCACTACCAAACTGTGTTATTCAAAAGAGTGTGGTTGAATACAGTAACTACATCACTTCATGGGTAGCTGAGGCAACTGGAACCAGATCAAAAGGCATCAGATGAGCCCGAGGCTGTGATGACCTCAGGCCTTGGTGGGGGTGAGTCCTTGCCCATCTCCTTGGCTCTTTATTTATCTGCCTTCCCAGGTCACCAAGCTGAGATTAAGGCTGCTTCATGTGCTGGTGGATGTTTTCCTCCCCATCCAGCAGGACCCTATCCCAGCCTGATGGGCTGTCTGTTCACCCTCCAAGACTATTAGGCATTATAGTGGTGCTATGGAGGCTGCATAAGATCTACCTATGACCCAACGTGAGCAAAATAGTAAACTGGCATTTAACTACTGAAAGAAACAGGAAGGGCTTTCTTTAAAAGCCTTCAGAGGAAGCAAAGTAGGTCACCACCTTGACTCTTGAGGGGCAGGGTCTAGGTAGATGCCAGGCAGAAGAGAAGGAGGGGCTGGGACAAGTGTCTGCAAGCTTCTAGCAGCAGGGCGAGGTGGCTAGCCCATGCTAGCCATGGGTAAGAGGTGGGATCCATAGAGTTTTGGGATAGTCCTGTGGCTTTTGGGCCAGCTGGAGTTAACAACCATGAAGTTTCTATGTAAGCAGGGTTGGGGCAGCAGGGCCCTGAGTAATGGGATTTAAGTCAAGGTTTCAACATAAACATTCTTTGTTGAATTAGCCTACAGCTGTTAACCTGCCCATTTCCTTCCGCCTCCTCCCTCCTCATCCTTTGGGCTTTTAAATTAAATTTAGGACATCTCAGAGTGTGTTCCTTTTATCGTGGTGACAGATGTGACTAAATGAAGACTCTTTAGAAGAAGCCCTTACCCTGGGTTAGCCAGATGGGCCTAGAGGCCATCCCTTGTGTCCTCATAAGAGAGAGGCAGAAAGAGATGACAGACATAGCATGCAGCCATTACATGAAGGAGGAGGAGAGAATAAGCGATGTGGCCACAGCCAAGGGATACCCAGGGCTACTACAATCCAAAACAGGCAGGAAGGACTTTCTCCCAGAGCCTCCTGAAGAGTGTAGCCAGCTATCACTTTGCCTTTGTAGCCTTCAGAACCTGAGGGATTAGCCATGTTGTGTCAAGACCCACGCCATGGCCTGATGGGAGTTATAGACTGAAGACTTTGACTCTGCCCGCTCCCCTTTAGAATTCATGTTGCCCATCTGCCTCCCTGGCTACACCTGTCCCATTCATCTTTCTCTTTCTGGGAAAACTTCCAGTGGCTCTCAACAGATACCTTCATCTGGTTCCTGCTCAGAGCCAGAAGGACAGATAAGAGGTTCAATGTGGCATCAGAGTCTTGCAACTCCTTGGAGACTCTAATTTGGGGTGTCTTGGCCCCTAGCCTGTCCCGTTTCATTTACGCAGGGTGTGGTGACTCCATGGTGGGAGATTTCCTAGCTCAGAGCAGCAGATATACCCGTCTCTCCATGTTTTCAAGGCGGTGTGACTCAGCAGGAGCAGACATCAGCACCTACATTTAATCCCTCCAAACTTTCTAAAAGTTGCTGAGCTACCGTGTCACCCCAAACACATTTAAGATGGTTCCCTCCCTGCCTTTGATCCTTAGAGGTGGACCCTATCCCCAAAGCTCTGGAAACTTGGCTTCTGGTGCTCATCACATTGTTGCTTGTCCAAGGTGTGTAAATAATGGCTGGGGTCCAGGCCCGGTGACATGGAGCCAAGAACCAAAGTCGAACAAAGCTGCAGTGGAGTCTAGCAGCCTCAGGGCCCTGGCTTCAACCGGCTGGCATATACAAAACACCCCCTTCCCTCTCTTCCTTTCAGCAATCTGTCTCTCCAGGGTAAAAATAAGAAGCACATTTACCATTCAACTGGCATCGACTGCCCACAGCCCTGCATCAGTGTGCCCACTAACTGGCAGCTGTTTAAGAGGCACCAACTACCAGAATGTTCCTAGTTTCCCCACATGGGGACAGGTGTAAGTTTCCATTCAGAGGGCTCAGGAGCAAGAGGCTCTCTACCATAAGCACAGCTTATGGTAAAGGCACAGTCATCATAACAGTGTGGCCTTTCTCTCCAGAAAGGCCCAGACCTGTGCACAGCTGATTTCTGACAAAAGGGATTCAGTGGAAGAGGGGAATGCGTTGCTGGAACAAAAGTCCAGGCTGAAAATTGGCCCTTGGCCTGAGCCTCAAAGCTGCTACTGAAATGAATTCATCACAGGTCACAGATTAACGCAAACCCCACACTACAAAACACGTAGGAAAGTCGAAACTCTGAAAGCTCCAAGGTCATGGGAAGAGGGCTCAGGTGCAACACCAGAGGCACGAGCTGCAAGAGGGAAGACAGACACACCAGACTGCGTCAAAATGAGAAGCCTGTGCTCCAAGAAAGGTCTTGTGCAAGTACTAAAAGGACGTGCTACAGGCCGGGAGAAAATGTTTGCAAACCACACATCTGGCAAAGGACTGGTGCTTACGGTACACAGAGAACTCTCAAAGTTCATCAGTCCAAACCAAACAATGCAATTGGAACGTAGGCAAAAGACACAAGCAGGCGGACCCAGAGAAACAAGTGAGCAGCACCATTAGCTAGCAGTACTGTGGGGGAAATCCCTACCCCCTCCGGGTTGTGGACCATCACTGTGGTGATGACATTAGAACCCAGACCATTCTAACTTCTGCCATCCAATAGTGCAACCACCCTGAATAGAGCTTGCTGTTTTCTTAGACAGCCAAACATGCGCTTGCCATATGACCAACTGGGTTCACTTCTGGGCATTTGTCCCAGAGAAATGAAGACTTGTATAGTGTGCTAAATAAGGATCTAGAAAACGATAGACTGATGGATGTTTATCTGGGGAGAAATCACTTACACCAGAAACAGATGACCGTTCAGGTTCCTGTCCCAAGGATGCTTCTGGATGCTCTTTCTCCAACCAGGAAGTAAGAGAGCGAGCTGGGGTCTGGGATTCCAGACCTAGTCCCCCTCCAGGTTATGCCTGCACCTGTTCCCATGCCCCAATGGGTGTGGTCAGAGCAACAGGTGTGGGTAGGGTGGATATCTTACTACAGGCTTGGTTCATACAGAGCTTATATACAACTGTTCATAGTGGATTTGTTCATGACCAAAGCTGAAATCAACCCTAAGAGCCTTCTGTAGGAAAATGCCTGTGTTCTACCCATATCACTTACTAACCATACTTGCCTTGCAGATCAACTATAATGAGGGCCAGGATGCTGAAGATGCAGTGATGTGGCCACAGCACTCTGTCTGTCTGCACTCTGTCTGTCTGTCTGTCTGTCTGTCTTTGTTGTGTCTCTGTTCCTCTCCTCTCTCCAGTGTCTCGCTCTGTGACCTAGCTGTCCTAGAACTTGCTGTCTCCCTGCCTCAGCCTTCTGAGTGTTCTAGGCTTGAACCACCTACCATGTTGTTATCCAGGCAGGATGTTTCTTCCTCATGGGCAGTGGTGAAGCTGCACCGGTCAATCCTCACAGATTCCCAGCAGATGCAAGCCTGCTTGTGTCCTAGACACTCACCCTGCTATTCCACAGTGTTAGACGCTAGAAAGACAGGCACTATAGTTTTGCATGGCCAAGGCTCATGGCCACCTTGGGCAGCTGGGCTCTGGTCCTTCTTCTAGTCCTGGCTTTTTTCTTGTCTTTTTTTTTTTTTGTTGTTGTTGCTGTGATAAATACTCTGACAAAAGCAATGTAAGTGAGAAAGTGCTTAATCTAGCAGCAGGTCAAGTCCATCGTGGCAGGGAAATCAAGGAGATAGGGTTTGAAGCAGTTGGTCACATTGTATCCACAGTCAGGAGGCAGAGAACATTACCCAACTCCTTTCCTCGTTTACACAATGGACTCCAGCAAGGAAATGGTGCCGCTCACAGTGGGTGGGTCTTCCTATCTCAGTTAAGGCCATCAGGAAAACCCCTACATCATGTCCAGAGGTCCATACCCAATGGATCTAGTCAATGTAACCATCCTAAACACTTGGGGTTTGGGGCTCCCAGACCGCTGCCTCAGCCTGGACTTCTGGAAACAGGTTTCTCCAAGAGATCTGGGAAGGGTATATGATACTTAGGCTGGCTGGAAGCCAGAACCATCGCAGGCTGGGTTCTGTGTTAGAGCATGGCTGCTGCTTCATAACTCTCAAGTGATAGTCTTGGGGGAACAGTACACCCCGGCTGAAGGACCCACAGCAAGAGAAGACCAGCCCTGCTTCCAGGCCAGCAGCCCTGAATATGGATTTCTGGCCCCAGAGCCAGGCATAGGTGTGGCTTGGTCGGGGATTACACAGGGTCCTTTCTTTCCCTGGGCACCATCACTCTTCCTCAGGAGTTCTCTCTGAAGGGACATCTTGCTCCCCATTATGAGCTGTGTTAGGTGGGGGTCAGAGGTGGGGACTGGCCGTGTCACTTCTGAGGAGCTTTTGTGGCCCGGTGTGATGGTTGGGGTTGACTGCAGATTCTCCCTTTGAAGAACATTGAGGACTGAAATTCCCCATGGAAAAGGAGAAGAAATACCCAAGATAGAGACAGCGAGACAGTACGGCAGGTGTTAGATCCATTACAATTCTAGCTGGTTGTCTTTGGGTAGCAAGTTGCTGTGTCAGTGAGCTGTGGAAGCCTTCAGAGTAAGTATAGGAGTCCACAGTCCAGCAGCAATGAGCAAGTCAGGCCATCAGGAGGTTCTCCTTCTGTGGGGAGGCTTTTAGTGATACACACACACACACACACACACACACACACACACACACACACTCTGGTATATGTATTTTCCCCAATATACACTCATACACACCATGTACTTGCGTATCCCATTGCCCCATAAGAACTCTCTCAAACCCAGCACAGCCTCCATTGGGCCAGACTGGTAGTGTCAGTGAAACCAATTTGTCTCACTGTAGCTCCTTGACAGTAGTTTTCCCCTCCAGACCACTTGACTGTGATGCTGAGGAGGCAGGTCCTGTCTTGCCATCACTTGCTTTCATCAAGTCTGCAAGGGTGGCATGAGACTCCATGCTGAGGATGGGTTTGGGGACAGTACCTCATCCCTTCCATAATATCAGCTCTAACTAAACCTGGTTGACAAAGCTCAAGCAGCCTGAATCCTGAAGACATTATCTCTGCTCAGGCCTGTTGCTGTGAGTGTGTGTATCTATGTATATATGTATGTGTGATGTATGTACGTGTGTGTATGATGTGTATAGAATGTATATATGTGTAAGTACATGTGTGTATGCTTGTATGTATATGTGTAGTATGTATATACATACATGTGTGTATTTGCATATGTGTAAATATGTGTGTATGTGTGCATGTGTGTGTGTTGGGATGGATGCATAATACATTGCTGTAATGATAATCAGGTTTGGAGATGCAGGAAAAATTGAATAGATTCACGAATTGAACCCCACTCCCCTTAACAAAATAACAAAACAAAACAGTACCATAGAGTACCCGGACCAGCCCAGTGTCCTGGTGGATGAAGCCTCTTTCCACAGCCACCGTAGGCACCTGGCCCTGCACAGAGACTGAGAATGTAGCTGCCCTGGCTAATGCTCCCCACTTCAGAGATGCTATGCCCATTCTTCAATGACTCCATGGACAGTTTGCTTGTTATTGTTTGCTACTGTTTTTAAAATGTTGTCCTCATCAAGGGCACCTTTCAGGAGTGAAGCCCTTAGGAGGCATTTTCTCTCTGTCCACACTCAGGTGGTGATGGTTTTGTGTGAAGCTATGTCCATAGAGATTAGTCCTAAAAGCAGTGTTGGCTCATGTACCTTAGACTGTGCTGGTTGTTTTTGTCAATATGGGAGAGGGAATCTTAACGGAGGAAATGCCTACATAACATTGGCCTGTAGGCAAGTCTGAGAAGTATTGTCTTAGTTAATGATTGGGCAGCTGGTCCTAGGTTATATAAGGAAAGGTCCTGGGGTTGGAGATTTAGCTCAGTGGTAGAGTGCTTGCCTAGCAAGGCCCTGGGTTGGGGCCTCAGCACCAAACAAGCAAGCAAACAAACAACATGCTGAACAGGCCATGAGGAACAAGCCAGTAAGCAGCACCCTCCGTGGTCTCTGCTTCAGTTCCTGCCCCCAGGTTCCTATTTGAGTTTCTGCTCTGGCTTCCTTACCAGAGTGGTGGAGTGCCAGCTGAGAGGTACAAGCTGGAAAAAAAAAACCCTTTCCTCCCCAAGTTGCTTTTGGTAATGGTGTTTATCACGGCAACAGAAACCTAACTAGGACATGGACAACAGGCTAGTTAGCCCCTGGGCTGTCAAAGGCCATCGGCAAGGCCAGCCAGTAGAAGTAGGCCTATCAGTAGAAGCCAGGATCCCTGGAGGCTGGCTCCTGGGGACAAGAGAAGAGATATACATGTCAAACTAGCATGGCATTAACAGTACAGAAAAATGTCCTTTAAAAAAGAAAAAGGGGAAAGGGCCTGGAGAGGTGGCCTCAAGGGCATGAAGAGTTCAAATCCCCATCACCTGCGTAAGAAGTTGGCCTGCCTCACAGAGGTTTTCAATTTCATGAGGTCCCGTTCTTTGCTTGTCCATCTTAGTGCCTGAACCATTGGTGTTCTGTTCAGGAAGTGCTCTCCTGAGCCAGTGTGTTCTAGGCCACTTCCCACTTTCTCTTCTGCCAGGTTCAGTGTGTCTGGATTTATGTTGAGGCCTTTGATCCACTTGGACTTGTGTTTTGTGCAGGGCAGTAGATATGGATCTTTTGCATTCTTCTACATGCCAGCATCCAGTTAGACGGCACCATTTGTTGATGATGTTTTAATTTTTTCCATTGTATAATTTTGACTTCTTTGTCAAAAATCAATTGTCTACAAGAAAACCCAAAGAACCAGCTAACCTGTGCTTGTAAGGGCTCACAGATACTGAACCGACAACCAGGGAGCCTGCATGGGACTGACCTAGGCCCTCTGCATATATGTTATGACTGTGTAGCTTGGCCTTCTTGTGAGACTCCTAACCGTGGGAACAGGGGCTGTCTCCAACTCTGTTGCCTGCTTTTGGGACCCTTTCCTCCCACCAGCTTGCTCTTAATAGAAGAGGAAAAGCCTAGTCTCACTGCAACTTGATATTCCATGGTTGGCTGATATCCATGGGAGGCCTGCCAGTATCTGAAGAGAAACAGAAGAGGGAGAGAGGATGGCGGGGAGGGGACTGGGAGGAAAGGAAGGAGGGGAAACGTTAGTTGGGATGTAAAAACAAACGAATGAAAAAAAGCAACAGAAAAAATTAAAAGAAAAGAAAAAAAAGAAGTTGGTCTTGGTTGTGTCTGCCTGTGACCCCAGCACTCAGGGAGATAGACAGATCCTGACAGCACACTAAGGAGAAAGTTTAGCCAAAGTGGGGAGCTTTTAGTTTGGTGAGAAACCCTAGCTCAAGACAACAGGTGGGGAGCAATAGAGGAAGGTAGCTGACTTCTTGCCTGGGCCTCTATGTGCATATGGACGGGTCTCTGCATGTTTACATGCGTGCAAACACACACACACACACACACACACACACACACACACACACACACACACACACACACACCACAGAATACATGGGCTGGGTTTGGCTCAATGGTATAGTGCTTGAGTGAGGCTTTCAGTCCCAACCCCAGCTTTGAGAAGAAAGAAAGAAAAATTAAAGAAACCACATCTAGCACAAGTTTCTAGATTTGTTTTCATGTAACTGAAACAGGGAAGAGGGTAGTTGCAGCCTGACATGGGATAATGACACAGGGCCTACACAGGTGTGTGTCATTGTACCTCTCCTGCTTCATGACTAACACCCTGGGACATCTGGATGCCCACTGCCTGGAATTCACTGGCAGCTTCTCTCCCCACCCTTCCTCTGATTTTTAAAAGTCAGCTTTAAAAAGGACAATTAAAATATGTTTTTTATTAATTCTTTGGGAATTTCATACATGTATGCAGCATATTTTAATCCTGTCCATTTCTACCTCCACCACTCCAGACCCACTCCTATACCCACAACTCTCTTTTTCCTGTTGTCTTTTTTTTTTTTAAACCCCTGTCATAGCTAGCCTTCGGTCAACTTGACACAAACCAGAGTTATCTGAAAAGAGGGAGCCTCAATTGAGACCCAGCTGTAAGGCATTTTTTAAATTAGTTATCGATGTGGGAGGACCCAGCCCATTCTGGGTGGTGCCATCCATTCCTGGGCTGGGGGTCCTGGGTTCTACAAGAAAGCAGGCTGTGCAAGCTATGGAGAGCAAACCAGTAAGCAGCATCCTCCATGGCCTCTGCATCAGCTCCTGCCTCCTGCTTGAGTTCCTGTCCTGGCTTCCTTCAGGGATGAGCAGTGATGTGGAAATGTGAGCCAAATAAACCCTTTCCTCCCCAACTTGCTTTTTGGTCATGGTGCTTTATCACAGCAATAGAAACCCTAACTAAGACACCCACCTAATTCAGTTAGTGCTGTGCCCACAAGAATAAGTGTGATTCCATCCACTGGAGAGTGGTTGACCTACCAGGGGCCACACTCTTGAAGAAAAGTGACTCTCCTTCTCCCGCCTTGACTTCTCCAGACCAGATGCAGGGAATCCCCATGTGCTCCAAGTAGTACAGATATGGCAATATGATCCACCCGGGCAGGGCGTGTGTGTGTGTGTGTGTGTGTGTGTGTGTGTGTGTGTGTGTGTGTGTGTGTGTTAGTCTCATGGAAGGAGAAGGGCCTTCTAAAGTGTTAGTAATAGGCACTGGGAATGGCAATGGTTGATATACATGAACCCTTCATTCCTTTACTTTACATGCAATGTTCCTTAGGAGACTTTGATCCTCAGCAGTCACTCATGCTAGCAGAGATACAGGATGAGCCCAACTTCAGTTGCATCTTTGCAATAAGGTCCTCCTTTGTTGAAGCTTAGTCCTCTGTAGCCACACCTGTCTCAGGTTCCTGGGTGGCTGTCACAGTTCTTCTGATTGTTTTCATTGCTCTCTGCATCCTGTTGACCAGTTGGTCCTTTACCTGTGGACCTCGTTCTGAATCCACTGAGTTTGGTCCAGCCCTTTGAATTTACCAAGCCACCTCAGGCATGAGTGACATGTTCCAACATGTCATTGCCCCCTTCCTCCTTCCTGCTAGGGTAGAAAACACACTCTGGGGATACTGAAGGTCTACCTGTCCCTAGCCTAGTGTGCACTACCCTTCCTGCCCTCTTGATGCCTCTCAGAAGTAGTGGAACCAGACCATTCTGGCTGCAGTGTCCCTAGGATGCTGTAACCAATAGGGACAAGAGCGGGAGAGTTGACTTTCTGGAGGGCATGGGAGGCTGTGTGTGAGCCCTTCCCAAGCTGGGTTTGCCCAAAAGAGCAAATAGCTCCTGGGGCAAATGACCCCAGGACAACCTTCTGACCAGGACTTCTGAGTCTTTGCACGTATCCAGCATCACTTGTGTCTTCCCACCCACACATTATTTCTACATAGAAACCACCCTCGTCCTCAACAGTCTGGCTCAGAGGCCAGTCTGCCCCCAAAAGGGAGGCGGGAGTATGAATCCCACAGGAAGCTGTCCCCAGCACTGCTCCTCCGAGGGAGCATTCCTGAGGGCCCCTTGGGATCTGGCCCCGGACTTCCCAGGCCCAGCTCCTTTACAGGCAGGCTCAGCAGCATCTCCCTACGTGACTGCCCGAGGGTGCACAAGTCCCACCAAATGTGGGTGTGTGCCTGGGGCCTGAGTGAGGAGCAATGCCTGTGTGGACTTGTCATTTGAAACAAGCCAGCAGGCAGAGACGTCAAAGCTGTGCCGGCTGAACAATGCTGCTTTTTTTAGCCTGGCAACCATCTCCTGGCAGACACAGGGAGAGGCTAGAGCCGAGCAAGCGAGGTGCAGGGCCCGGCTGGGTATATGGACCCTCCCTTGGAGTCTGGGACCCAGGGTGGGGGAGGGGCTGGAGGTAGAGGAGAGCTGTTTCCAGGGAGCCCATTATGGGCCCCCCAGCCCTTGGTTTCTAGCCCCAACATCATCTAAGAGTTGAAGTGTCAATGACATTTGCAGATGCTGTGGAGATGTAGAAGGCAGTTACATCAGAGCAGACACCTGGCTCGCAGAGTAGCTTGGCTCCCTAAGAAGCGAACAGGGTGTTTCTTGGAGCAAAGAAACCATAGGATTTATGGGGATGTTTCCCCACACTCCCAGAGCATTTCTTCTTATAGTGCAGATGCTCTTTGCCTGAGACACAGCCATCTGGAATAAGCAAGCTGATGGCTGCTAGGTCTTCTGGATGCTTTCAGTCCACATGGTTAGTGAAGATGGGTCCATGGTGTGTGTGTTTGGGGGCGGGGAGGTTGAGTATATGGGTAAAACACAATAAAGCCAAACGAGGCTGTCAGTTAGCTCTTACATCACAATACTGTGTGACAGTTAGCTCTTACATCACAATATTGTGTGACAAACACCGGCTTGTGACTGTCCTTCCTGCTCACTGGCCTGCTAGGCCCTAGGGGCTGGGGTTCAGTGCTCCTCCCATGTCCTTTGTTCTCTGGACCCAGGAACTGGCCGTGCAAACTCAGTTGCAGCCAGCTGAGCACAGCTCAAGCCCTGCTCTTCCATGGCCTCTGAGATCCCGTGGAACTAGTGACATGGCAAATTCCAAAGCCAGGTGCTTGAGAGCAGCCCATGGCCTCTCTGAAACTCAAGGGACAGGTCTCTAGTTTTCCCTTGAGCTGAGGTGTGGTGCAGAGAGCTCCAGGCCAAGGGGACATATGCTAATGAGGGCCTCAGCTGTCTCAGAGTTAGGAAGGGGCATCGGTGACATCAGCCAATGCAAAGGCTTCAGATCTGTGTCTCTGTTGTCCAGTGCCTCAACTTCTCCTCTGATGAACACAGATGAACCACAGCCCCTCCATATGGTTGTTCCTAAGAATTTCCCTGGGCAAGGACACCAGGCTCAGATTTGGGCTTCCTGGGGGTGTCCTGGGGGTGGCTGAGCTGGTCTCATTCAAAAAAGTCTCCTATTCCTTGCTCTCATATGAACCAGATGTGCTGATGTGTAGTCTCTACTGCCCAGGGCTTTGGTTGTGTTTGTTGAGTTCTGCACCTGGCCCCGGAGGGCAAGGAAGGTGCTGATCAGGCTGTCTCAGGCAAGTCCATCGGGAAGAATGCTGTGTGGCTATATAGCTGCTCTCCTGGCTCAGTGGCCATGAATAGTCCTGGACACCACACTGCTTCCCTTTCAGGCCAGCTATGAGGGTTCACTCCCTTGCCACCAGAAGCCCCACCTGTGACAGAGTGGCTTGGCTGATATGCCTGTTCTATGTTTGGCCTGTCCAACCTGTCTTGTGCTTATAGCAGCCTGGAGCTTTCAGCCATAGTCCCTGAGAATCAACCCACTGCTTACCCCAGGCAGTGACTGACTCTGCTCAGTGTGTGTGTGTGTTTATTCGTATATATGTGTGTAAGAGGTACTAAGTTGAGTGTAATGCATGTGTGAGGGGTGTGCAAATTTGTGGGAATAAATGAATACAAATGCATGCATTTAAGTATGTGTGGTGTGTGTAACATATATTTGAGTTTGTATCTGGGCTGTGTCATGTCCCTGACAGTGTTTGTATGTGATATGTTTGGGTATGTATAGGGTACATATATAATTTGTGTGTGTGGCATGTGTGCCTGTAGATCTGCTACTTCCCCCAACACTGCACACTGTGTGTTTACTCTGGTTCTAATCCTGTTCTGTGCATGGGAAAATCCCAAGACTCCTGCTATTATGTTCCTCTGATCTCCCCAGGCAGCTCCAGGGTGGCCAAGTTTAGATAGGAGCTCTTTAAATGAGATGCCATCTTGTTTGGGGGAGCAGAGGTCTTCTGTGAGAGTTGTCATTTTGCTCAATATTAGTCCTTTTAGGTTGGTCAACATGAGATTTCCCAGACTGATTAGCTCAGGGACATTTGGAGTAGCTCAGATAATTAAATGCTTCACAGACTACAGCCCCTGAGATCTGCTCAACTGTTTCAAGACACGGCTGGGTCAAACACACATAGTGTGTGTCTTAATTAGGGTTTCTATTGCCATGAAGAGACACTATGACCTCAGCAATTCTTGTAAAGGCTAACATTTGATGGAGGTGAAGTCTTACAGATTCAGAGGTTTAGTCTATTATTATCATGACAGGGAGTATGGCAGCATGCAGGCAGATGTGGTGATGGATAAGGAACTGACACATCTTCAAATGCAGGCAACAGGGAGTGAACTGTGTCATTGGACTTAGCTTGAGCATAGGAGACCTCAAAGCCCACCCCCATAGTGACATACTTCCTTCCAATTGTCAATCACCACAGTGTGTGAGTTGAAACAGAACCTGGGGATTTGTTCTCAGTCATACATCCAACCTGGAGCCACTACAGAGTCCAGCAGCAGGGCCTTTCCTGAGAAGTGGCTTAAAATGTGAGGCAGTGGAGGTCAAGAGCCTCAGGAGTGTTCCCAGTTTGTGACTGGGTGTCTGAGACAGGAAGAGGGAGAGACAGAAGGCTTGGACCAAGGTCGGCGAGATGGCTGTCTACTGGCCAGTCAAGGTGTAGACCCAAGAGCCCTGCCCATGGAGCAAGGGAAAAAAGACAGAGTGTGGCTGAACCCTCCTGGAAGAGTCCTCCCAGCACTGTATGGACATAAGGGAGGGAGAGGGGATGCCAGCTTTAGAGTCAGATTCAGAGAAAGTGATTAAGAACCACTTTGATAAGATCACATTTTTGCTGGAGTCTTCCAGAAGAATGAGGAGAGATAAGAGATGGAAGAGGAGAGGCCTGGGCATTCAGAACACACCACTCTTATCCCGCTGCTGGGTCTGTTAGGGAACCATGACCATCACTGGAGAGGACATTTAAGTACCGGCAGGCATGCAGGAAAGCCAGAATTATCAGAATCCCTATCTCTGGAAAATCTCAAACCAACCCATCCCAGGGCCCCCAGGGTCCCAGTGCTTTTTACCAGAGAGGCAACATGCCCTGCAGAGGCTGCAGGGGTCATTGCATGGCCTTGTCCACCAAGGGCTCTCAGCCACTTGTGAAGCACCTGTCTCCCAAGTGCTGAAGGTGGCCTGTGTCCCAGGGTTGCCCAGCTTTTTCAGACAGATGCAAACAGGAGGCTGTAGCAAGTGCATGATCCCAGGCCCCACCATGTTCTCTTGGGGGACATCTAGGGTGCTGTGCTACCCTCCTCCCAGAATAGCCCTGTACAAGGCTGAGTCTGGAGCCACTTACACTGTCATTCTCAGGGCCATTTGTACTTCTGGCCACCAGTTGCCATGTCTATCACTGGCGGCTGCTTTGTGGTCACTCTGTGGGTCCAGCTGGCTGGACCTGGTTCCACACTCTCTGTGGGCACAGATCTCAGAGCCAGGCTTATGGGTGGTCTTGGGATCCCTCACCCAGGGCAGCATTTTCTGAGTTTGAGTATAAAGTAGATTCTGGGGAAGGTCTATGGCTGCTTGCTTCTGAAATGTCTGACACACTCCCAGGACAGGTGACTCTCAGAACTGGTGCCCCTGTGGCTGCTGTGGGGTTGGTGGGGCTCTTGTGATGGCCAGTGTTCATGCTGAGGCTGACACATGCGTTCATTCATCCTATCATCCACCCGTGGTGGTTGGTCTTAACTGCAAATGTGACACAATCCAGAATAACTTGGGGAGAGCTTCTCAATGAAGGATTGCCTGGGTCAGGTTGACCCATGGGCACACCTATAGGGGAGCTGTCTTGATCACATTAATTGAGCTTAAGAGTGGGTGGCACTATTCTCTGGCTTTGGTCAGGGCCTATATAAAACAGGAGACAGTGAGCCGAGTGCAAACAGGCATGCATTCTCTGCTCTTGTCTGTGCATGAGACCAGCCACTTCAAGATCCCGCCCTCTTGGCTTCCTGCTGTGATGGACCATAGCCTGGATCTGTGAGCTACAACAAATCCTTCCTCCACTAAGCTGCTTTTGTCAGGGTATTTTTGTTTATTTGATTTTCAAGGCAGGATTTCTCTGTGTAACAGCCCTGGCTGACCTGTAACTCTCTTTGTAGACTAGGCTGGCCTCGAACTCACAAGAGATCCAAGTGCTTCTGCCTTCCGAGTGCTGGGATTAAAGGAGTATGCCACAATGCCAAGCTTGTCAGGGTGGTTTTGTTTTGGGTTTTTGTTTTTGTTTTTTGTTGTTGTTGTTGTTTTTATCACTGCAACAGAAGAAAAGACACCATCTATCTGATCAAATTGGTGGCAGGAGGCCTCCATGTACTTGGCCCTGGGCTCCTGTGGGGATCTCACAGAGCTCAGGTTAGAAGCTGCACAGAGTCCAGGAGAGGGTGACTGTGAGGGACAGGTGGGCCCAGAAGCATTACAGTTTTGGTCAGGAAGGCCCCTGGGGGTGACAGCAGGATGGAGTGATCCCCAGAAATGGGGCAGGTATGTATGGGGGGCAGTAAAAAGCTCCAAGGAGTGACGTGTCAGACCGGACTCCGTTCTGCTTCGTGGCAGCACAGGAGACACATACATACTCAGTCACTCTACTTTCACAGGAGAGGAAAGGAATACGCATGCCGTAATTCTGGGACTCCTGGCTCTTGACTCTTCTTGTGAGGTAGAAGGGACAGAGTGGCCCCAGGATGCAGTCAGGTCTTGGCTCTGCCTGCCATGAGGGACTCATATTGTTTCAGAGCTCCTAACCATCCATCCATCTGTGGTGGGTGGCCTGGGGTCATACCCTTTTCCATAGCAGTCTTACCTACCCAAAGATGGCCTCTGTCTCTACCTTCTGGGTTCAGTGACCAAGGGTTACTGCTATAGCAACTGGTGGTCCTTCCCCCATCTCTCTCTTCCTTGTCCCCCACTCTGAGTTCTGAGTGAGCATGTCCCCTGTTGAGATTCTTACTGCCCTCCCTCCCTCCCTCCCTCCCTCCCTCCCTCCCTTCTTCTCTCCCCCCTTTTTCTCTCCCCCCTTCTTCCCTCCCTCTCCCCTCTCTCTTGCTCCTCCCCTTTCTATCCCATTTGTAGCAATGTGTTATCCCTGTCAAAGGTTCTGGTCCTGAACATTTCCCACCTGCCCTTTCCTGGGGAGCTCTGGACCCGTTCTTCTCCATGGTGGCACAGGAGACATACATGCACAGTCACTCTCTGCTTTCACAAGAGAGGGAAGGAATGCCCATGCAGTAACTCTGGGATTCCTGGCACTTGGCTTCTCTCAGCCTCCTGTCACTTCCTTCCGTAAGCAGGAGCCACTCCTTGCTGGTTCTTGAGACTCAAGAGCCCCTTGAGATGCATAGCATCATTCCAGGTTATGGAAGTGGCACCATTTGTTGATGGGGGATGTCCTTCTGTGTGCTGTGAATATATGACTCTCTTACTGGTTGATGAATAAAGTTGCTGTTTCGGCCAATGGACAAGCAGGATTTAGCCAGGCAGGAAGTATAGGTGGGGCTACCAGACTAGGAGAATTCTGGGAAGAGGAATGCAGAGTGAGTTAAGAAGGAGATGTCATGTAGCTACTGGGGAGGTAGGACGTCCGAGCATTTTCTGGTAAGCCAAGACCACATGGAGATACACAGATTAATAGAAATGGTTTAATAATTAAGAGAGAGCTAGCCAATAAGAAGCATGAGCCATTGGTCAAACCATCTATAATTAATATAAACCTCTGTGTGTTTATTTGGTACTGAACAGCTGTGGGACTGGGCAAGACAGAAATGTCCATCTTCAATCTGTCCTCAACTGGGGTTAAGAGCTGAGATTGCAGGAGAGGGGTCATCTCCTCAAAGACACCGCGGTTGGGTAGGGTAGCCATATCTGCCCAATTTCTTTAAAATCTAGAAAATGATGCGGCTTCCCTCTAGCCATATCCTGGAGTTGGCTGCCTCCATCCTGGACCATGGCTGGTGTGTGGAAATGGTCATCTGAGACAACCGCTCCTGCCCCATGGAAGCCTGTGTTGCTGATAAGGGAGGTTGGCCAGACCTCCTGAATGCATTCTCAGTGATCCTGAGAGTCAAGGGTAGCCTGATGGATGAATGGACATAAAAGAAAAAGCAAGCCAACCCCCAGGAACACCCTACAGACCAGAGGTACTCCTTCCTTCTTCCATCATCCGGCTATGAATTTACGAGGTTGATACAGTGTCACCTATGCTGATAGCCTGGTTCTCCGTTGTAATAGCCTGGTTTTCCAGAAGGTTTTTAGGTCCAAACTTTGTCCTGGGCCTCCCAATATCACACTCTTGCTCTTTTTTTTGGCAGTGGCCTGCTCCAGAGCCCAGCATCCACCAAAGTACATATCTATGAAGATGCACTTCTGGAAATCAAAGCTCTCTTAGAAGCATCCCTAGGTGGGTGCTATAGAGAATGTCCACTACAGACTGTCTGCTTCTCAGTGAGCTAGAGCTGGACAGCCAGGCAGGAAACTGCGGTGTCTGTCCCACGAAGCACTTGGGAGTGCACAGTGGGAGGGCAGGGCTGTGTGTGCTCCAGATGTGACCTTATGGACCCATCCACGGTCTCCTCTCTAAGGACCATAGGGCCTGATGTATTCTGGCCCTAGCACCTGGCAGCATCAGCTGACTGAATCTAATGGTCTTCCAGTTGGGGTTTTCCCCAGGGCTCCAAAAGCTGCCTGGAGGGACCAGTACCCCACCCACCGGAACTGGTTTTCCCTCATGTGGGGTGGAAGTTGATGCAGCTGGAGGCCCAGGAGGGAGCAGAAACTGAACAGGCTGTACCCAGGAATGCAAATGTCCCCATCCCCAGAAAAGGGAAGGGCACAAGTTACCACTGAAACTGGCAGCTGGCTGTGGGCACAGCTGAGCAAAACTCCTCTGCCTCATGTCAACTCTGCCTTACTGGGGGGTGTGGCAATGGGCAGGGAAGCAGCTCTGACTAATGGGGTCCCCTGCTGCTCTGTCTACTTCATGGACATCTCGTGCTCACCCACTTGTGCCAAGTGTGACATCCTGCCACAAGGAGCCAGTTCGTCTGCCCCAAATCTGTCAGAGTTCTACTGTACTGCCATGGCCACCACACTGCCCAGTCAGCTGGTCTATCACCTGGCCATCAGAATATACCAGAAGCTCAGGTCCTGCTCAAGGCAGGGCTGGGAGGAGAGTCTGGGGCAGGAGAGGGCACTGAGGAGCCCAGCCTCAGGAAGAGGCAAGGCAGGCAGATGGGAGCTTACTCAATATTTTTTACCCTCACATCAGTACTCGGACCGATGTGAGCTGAAGGTCCTGTGATTTCTCAGCACATAAAGTCCAGGGTGGGAGTGAACTGAAGCTTTTCACAGCTAATATCCGTATAGAGGTGAATGCATAGCAGATTTGTCTTTCTGGGTCTGAGATACCTCCCTCAGCATGATTTTTCTAGTTCCATCCCCTTGCCTGCAAATTTCATGGCGTTTTTTTTTTTTTTTTTTTTTTTAAATGGCTGAATAATACTTCATTTTGTAAATCTCTACCTGCAGTTGGCACCCTAGGCAGCCAGGGAAGCCTGGTCATGTGGTCCTCTCTAGGGACTGTCAGAAGAGGAGGGACTGATACTCTACCTGGAAGGCCATTCCCTAGGACAGCTAGGCTCTCGCACAGCTGGCCTGACACTTAGCAGGAAGCATCCCAATTCTTAGGGCTTCACCACATGTCAGTGACCTTGGAGAGAAGCTCATGAGTTTATCAAGAACGACTCAGTAAGAGGCATCTGTTAAGACCGTGTCACTGAAAGGTCCAGAAGGAAGGTTCAGCTTGGCAGCACATAACTGGGACCACCGTGGGCTACTTAGAGCGGAGCGGTGAGGTTGGAACACTTTTTAGTCCTTTTCTGGCTGGATTCCAGCAGAGTATATGCAGGCGGCAGAAGAGACGGCTCCCAGGCACAGCAAGTGGGGCTGCAGCCAGAAGGCCCAAGCTTTGACCTTGGTTAGCCCTTGTCTCCGTATAGTACCATTTTAGGGTGGTGAGATGACTTGGTCATTAAAGCACTTGCCACAGGCACTCACGGGACAGGTAGCCTAGCTTAATGGGCAAGTTCTAGGGTTCAACGGAGAGTCTATCTCTAAAAATAAGGTAGCGAGTGATTGAGGAAGCCACCAGTGTTGACCTCTGTCCTCACACACAGACACATGACACAATCATACACAATTTATCATTTCAATCATTTCTTAGTGGCACTGAGCATGCTCAGTATTGGACAGTGATCACTGCCATCAGCTTCCCATCTATTCACACTAAAGTTTAGTCTCTCGGGTCCCCTCTCTAGTCCTTGTACCCACCTTTCTGTTTTCTCAATCTGCCAATTTAACCCTAAAGACTCTTGTTTGTTTTTTGAGACAAGGCCTCATGCACTCTAGGCTGGCCTCTAACTCACTGTGTAGATGAGGAATGACCGTGAACTCCTGATCCGCCTGCCACTTCCGTGGTACTGGGATGGCAGGCATATACTACCACGCTGGCCTCTACAGACTTCCCACAAGTTCCAGCATCTTTCACTCAAGCTTCATGCCTGTCCTGTCAGAATTTCTTCCCTTTTTAGGAACAGGTAGTATTTGTAGCCACCTGTGGATGGGTACTAATAAGTGTTTCTGATTTTGTGTGACTATCGTGAATATCACCACTGTAAACACAAGTTATACAGATACTTCTTCAAGTTCCTGCTTTCAGTTCTTTTGGGAACAGAAGTGAAATTGCTAAATCAGATGGGTCTATATTTAATTGTATGAGGAACTGCCATGATTCAATTTTGTTTATGGTTTGGGGTTTCTCTAGGCGGTTCCCTAGTGTTTTTTGGAATAACGTCAAAGAACACATTTGAAGAAAACGCCTTGTTTTGTATCTTCTTACTGTTGGGGGATATTGGGATGACTTGAGTTGGCTGTCTTGCTGGGCAAGGTGGTGGGGTGCAGGAAGGAACTCAATTGTGTTCCTAATTGGTTGGAGTTCACACACACACACACACACACACACACACACCTGAAAAACTAATAAAAATAATAGCCTTTAAATTCTCTACAGACCACACACCCTATTGCCCTGGCATAGCCCACCTGCCGTGCACTGAGCATGGCAGGGGTGTTGAGGGCTAAGAGGCTAAGTTACAAATGGCTCCAGGTCCAGGTGACTTTACAAGTGATTCCTCCCACATCCTGAGGGGATTCCTTCCATGTTCCAAGGGACACCAGCGCTGCTGTGTAGGTAGGCGGCTGTGGATCACTGGTGGGCAGGAAGGATGATTTCAAAACCTTCTTCTTGAAACACTTAGAGAAGTGATGCTAAAACCCAGTGTCAGAAACACAGAAAGGAAAATAGAATGCAGCTCAGTGGGCAGAATTCTCACGCAGCGTGCGCCAATTCCCAGGTGTGATCCCTGGTGTGGAATAATCCAGGAATGGAGACACACACTTTAAATCCAGTACTTGGGAGACCGAGGCAGGAGGATCAGAAGTTGGACATAATCCTTGGCTACATTTTAGTCTAAGGCCACCTTGCTCAGTTGGAAGAATGCTTGCTTGGCACACAGGGAGTCCTGTGTCCAGTCCCTAGCAAGCACATATGGGGCTCGACGGTGAGTGCCAGTAGTCTAGCACTCAAGAGGCAGAGGCAGAAAGACCATAAGTTCATAGAGAAGTTAACTGAGCAGAGGGATCAGAGATAGGTCCCAAAATGTGTCTGACAGTTGGAACTAAGGGAGGTGACATTGGCTATTCACATAATATATTCTAACTTCTTGTGCATCCTCCTGAGGTGGTCCACAGTAGATTTGACTAAACTTCAAAGCCATAAGCATACTAGAAGACCCGACTCGCTTCCTTAGTTACATAGCGAGTTCTAAGCCAGCCTGCACTCCTTAAGACCCTGACTTGAAAAACAAAAACAAAAACCAAGCAAGCAAAAAAGTAGTCAAATGCATCAGAGCCAGGATGAAGAGAAAGACATCTCCATCTGGAACTTCGAGGCAGGTCTGAGAATTATCCAGAGGAGGTTCAGCCTGGGGCTCTGTCTCTGGGAAGTTCCCTGTGGATACTCGCACAGTGAGCCTTGTCTGGCATAGGACAAAGCCAGATGCAGCGTCCGTCTGTGTGTTGTATGAAAAGCTCAAACCTGTGACTCAAACCAAGGACTAGGATCAGGGTTGCAGAACTGCAAGATGGCTCAGTGGGTAAAGGAGCCTACCCCAAGCTATTGACCTGGGCTCAACCAGCACCCCAACCTACATGGTGGAGAGAGAGAGAGAATGCAGCCCTTCAACTTGTCCCCGACCTCCTCATGTGCATTGTGGAATATGTGCCCACACACAAATACAAGCATGGCTACAAGACAAAAGGAATAAAAACATGAATATACAAAAGGAAATTTAAAGGCAAATATGAGGTTGTTTCTTGTGTAAAAATCATGGGTTCCTGTCAAGCACTAGGAACAGGCCTAGAATGTGGCATGTGAAGTGGCACCTGGGTATGCCAGAACCCCCTGAGAGGGTTGGAGCAAGTGACTGGGGCAGTTGGGACACAGTACTATTTTAGTGTGCTATAAACATCAGCAATGTATTTTCTCAGAGGCTAAGCCAGGCATGGTGGCTCACCCCACCCCATTAACCCCAGCACTTGGGAGGCAGAGGCGGGCAGATCTCTTGAGTTCGAGGCCAACCTGATCTACAGAGAGTTCCAGGACAGCCAGGGCTACACCCTATCTTGAAAAAAACAAACAAACAAACAAACAAACAAACATCCCACAAAAATTAAATAATAAGTAAGTAAGTAAGTAAGTAAGTAAGTAAGTAAGTAAATAAATAAATAAATAGAAGAAGCCAGAGTGCAAAGTCACAGTGCCAGCACCATGCTTCCTTTGCAGGCACGAGGGAGGCTCTATTTTCCTTCAGCATCTGGTGTCCCCTCTGTTGTCCTCTCCCGAAGCTCTTCTCTTTTCTGGTCTCATTAGGCCGAAGCACTGCATTTAGATTCCACTCCAGGATGCTCACCGTTAGGCCTTCAGCTGCAACTCATCTACACATTGCTTTACCCAAGTGGAATTCCATGTCTAGGTCCTGGATGGACAGGGAACGCACCCATGCACCATTCAGGCCAAGACAGTAGGAAATCGAGGTAAGAGTGCATCATGGCCTAGGGGATTCAGGAATGTGTGTCTCCCAAGGAGCAGGCCCAGCCTCCTCCATGCCAAGAGCCCTAGAGGAGCCATTTGACTTCTGATAGGAACAGCAGCTGGGTCTTCCCTGAGCTCATGGACACACCTAATCTTGCATCAGATGGGGGAGACACGCCTCTGAGCAGGTGGACCTGTGCCTCCAGGATGGTTCCAGAACAGTCTGAGTATTCTAGTCCCTCTCTACCCCACCCTTAGCTTCTCTTACTCAGGGGCCCCACAGATGTGCCTGTCCCAGGGCCTCAGTCGTTCAGATGAAAGCGGTCCTACGCCAAGCCCTTCTGCAGACCTCAGGGATTTTCTTGGCAGCTGCTCCTTCCTGTGTCTTTTAGTCAGTTGCTCATTTGCTCCATGGACAGACATTACTGGGTTCCACAGCTTTGCCCTCTCTCCAGGCTCTTCTTGATTCATTTGAGGCCCTACCCAAGTCCTCAAACCCACAAACTTCAGGTTTGGGTCTGGAACAGCTTGGGAAGTGTGCAATGCCCGCACTCTCATCCTGTCCCAGCCAGCAGGCTGTGTATCACTGGCTGTCAGCCAGAACAGCCTGGACCCCAGGACCTTGGCATAGCTTCAACTGTCTCAATGTGAGGTGTTGATACTCTCCAGTAGGTGGATGCCAGGGGGCTGCTTAGCGCCCAAATGCATAGGCGACATCTAACTGTGTAGAGGTTAGAAAAGCCAATCTACAGCACGTCAGCTAAGCTTTGGGCCAATGGTACAGATGGCCTGTGGTTGAGTGGGGTCCTGGGAAAGACCCAGTTAGCTCCTGAGGCTGCTCCAGTGACTCACAGAACACAGGTAGGTGCCCATTGTCTTGGCTGGCATCTCGGCACTGGTGGCAACAGTTTTCCTGAGCTAGGGCAGATGTTCTTCTGTGCCTGGGCTACGGCCTGGGCAGCCTACTTACTGCTACAGAAAGTGGTCAACTTCTGGTGTCTGGGGAACCCACTTCTCCTAGGCCCTGCACTCATGGCGGCCCCTCTGTTTCTCACTTGCTCCGCAGCCAGTGGTCTGATTTCTTAGGTTTCCATTGACTTCTCAGGACTCACCCAGCCTGTTTGAGGTGTGTCTAGCCCTGGAATTGGGGAGATGCCCACTGGCTGGAGCCTCAGAGCTGCTCATACAAGGACAAGATGAGTGTGGACTGTGGCTGGATGACGGTAAATGCCAGCGATGCCAGAAGGCAGAGGACTTGGGTACCTTCATGCTCCACCCAGGCTTCTGAAACATCAGGACTTATGAAGACTGTGAATTGAGGAACCCAGGCTGGTGGCCAGCTGAGTTCAAGGTCACCAAAGCTGCAGACTCAACAGCCCAGCTAGGCCCTAGGATCTTGGTGGCAGGGGCAGCCTAGCTCCTCACATCTCTTAAAAGCAGGGAGACAGTAGATAGGCCCTAAGGCTTAGACCTTAATGTGGGCTTCCCGTCTTCTGGAACATTCTGGAAAATACAGCATGGCTATAGAGTCCCACAGTCTTGGTTGGTGTGGACTCTGAGGACAACATTATGAGAAGTGAACCCTCCTCCTTCTTCTTGTTCTAGAGTGTTCTTCCTGTTTCAAGGGTGATGTCTTAGTCTGTGCTTTTTGAGGTGTTTCCCACAACCCAGCCTTGTGCCTATACAAAGCAATCCAACTGGCCTCTGCCCTCTTTGTGTGTGTGTGTGTGTGTCTTTTTTTAAAGTTATATTGTGAGCATTTTTCATGCCATTAGACATCTGCTCTATCATTAGATGTGTCATAGATTGTTCAGTCCTTTTCTATGACTCTGAGTCCACGACTGACAAATGTCATTCTGCATCCTGTGGAGACTGGATCACCATAGCACAGTGATGTGGCCAAAGGGTCCTGGAGGCTGAAGTTCAAAGTCAGGGGCTCGGGTGGCCAGTACTAAGGTGAGCCTTTTCTTCCTGTGAATGGTCAGTCCTCTTCCCATACTAGAGTTTCACAGAGTGTGGCACTGACCCATAATGCCCCCATCTATTGCAGACAGTTTCTGACCTTCCCTCCCCAACACCCTTCCATCCATCAGGGGCAGGCTCAGCATGAACTTGGTGTTGAGAACATGGATCAGTCCATGGCAGGCAATACAGTCCTGCCCTTTCGCATGACTTCTGGAGAGAAGGCACAATCCTTCTACTTAAAACTTTCCTGGTCAGAATTGAGACACACAGTCACACCTAGTTGTAAGAGCTAGGGAATGTCCCAGATAAAATTAGGAGACTATATGACAATATACGCAGATACAAAGTCGGGACACAGACTGAATTACTGTAGGGCTGAACACTTTGAATTCTTGCATTCAGACGTGTCCAGCCTTTGACATGAAGACCCAATGTTAGCATCTATAAAATTCATACTCAGGAACCACACACTTGAGTTACAAAACACATATCTCATAATGTCTTAAGCAAGTTTATAATATCGTATTGGGCCCTAGTCATAGCTATCCTTGGACACATGTGGCCCTTGGGTCTGTCATTTATAGACCATGCCTTGTGGTCCACACTGACTACTTGAGCAGCTGTCATGGCTCTTGCATTCCAACCCATAGAGCCTTCTTCACTGGGTCATGACCTAGGGTGAGAAATTCAGTCTCTCATCTGAATGTAGCATCCAGAGGCTGGGGTTCCTATTATTAGCAGGGAGGGGTGCCAAGGGTTTTCACGATTTTGGTCATCTCAAAGATATTGGACATAGACACCAAATAGGGCACCCTCTTCTTTTGGCATTCACTGTCTAGATCCCATCTCTGCTGTGTTAGTACCACAAGCCCCTAAAAGTCACAACTGCCTCAATTCCATCTGGTGTGTGAAAGCCTCTCCAACAATAATAGGCACCATCCACTTGAGGTTTGTTTGCTGAACGGATGTGAGTTGAGCTGAGTGGTTAGTTTGGGCATCAGGGCCAGTGGCTGCCACCTGATTTCAGGGTAGCCACCCTCCGATGATGCTGGTATCTCTCTCAGTTCTTAGCTGTCTAAATCCGATCCCCTTCCTGGAACCCTAAGTCTGAAGGGTGGCATGACACTTTCTAACATGTTCTAAGCAGACAAAATGTACTACTCAACAGCTAGATGAATGTGGGGACATGTTAGAGTCAGTTAATAGTCAAGATGAGTCCAGAGCTGGGAGACATCCCTTTCTGTGTGTCACTGACTGTCGATCTAGGTGCCGATAAGGAACGGGAACGGGGTATAACCCTTGGCTGCATCTCTGTGGCTAGAGGCCACAGATGGCCCTGCTTGTGCCTTGGCTTCCTGCTCCAAACCTCCCAGATCATCTCTGCAGATATGGCAGGCGTGAGAGGGAGGCTGACTTCCTTCCACCCCAGGACAGGGTGGTGACTGGCTCAAGATGAGATAATGACAGTCCTGGATCTGAGACAGCTGAAGCTCCAGCCAGTGTGAGTTTCATCCCCTCTCTAGAGAACACCTACATTTCAGATGTATGGCCTATTGGAGGGTGGCCAGCCTGTCACCCACACCCAGCACTGACATCTAGGAGGGGTCTTCCATTAAAATAAGATTTGTTTTTTAATGTTAGGTCCTAAAAGTTAGAGATTGAAATTTCCAGGCACTTCCAAAAATATCAACTAGTCAGTCAGGACACACACAGATAAAGGGGCACACAGTGGAATCTGCAGCTCTTATTTCAAAGGATCCGATTTATGTATGCACATGAGTTCAGGGAACATTGTCCCTACTTCTCCAATGGCCAGAGGATGGCAGAGGCCGATGCTCCCAAGACTCTCCACCAGTATGTGTGGGAGCTGTGCTAGCCATGTACCAAGGCTCATGAAGTTATTCAGGATCCCATGGAAGAGAAAAGATGCTCCAGGTACCATCTGATCATGGCGCTGTGTGTCTCCCCCCTCCCCCCCCCAGTCAGTGGTAAAAGGAGAAGGATATACATGCCCTTTCTGCTTTAACACAGAGAAGCGAGCAGCAGAGGAGACTGGATGCCACCCTTGTGGCTCACAGCTCGCAGAATGAAGCTTAATACTTGTTGTAGATGCAGGGAGGAGTAGGGTGAGGGGTGGACTGAAGCCTCTTCGAGATGGTGCTGAATCCCTGACCCCAGTCACTGAATGACCTCAACTGGACATGGGAAATGAGGTCCTATGATCTCAGCAGGGGCCCCTACAGGACTAACATGCTTATCAACAGGAAAGTTTGGACCTGTGAAGGAGGACAGCACGAGGACAAAAGAGATGATGGCTATGCATGGAGGACAGAGGATGCTAGATGCTGGGAAGCCTGAACCAGAGTTTTATTCTGGCCTTGCTAATGTCCCATTTTTATATTTTTGGTTGTAAGCCTAGCCTTTAATGGCTGAGCCATCTCTTCAGCCCCCCCCCCTTTTTAAATGTTTTATGAGACAGGGTTTCTTTGCTTGTATTGCTTTGGAGCCTGTCTTGGAACTAGCTCTGTAGACCAGGCTGGCCTCGAACTCATAGAGATCTGTCTGCCTCTGCCTCCCAAGTGCTGGGATTAAAGGCCTGTGCCACCAATGCCTGGCATGTTTCCATCTTTAACTGGGGTCTTCCAAGCTGTAGGACAAGTGCTTCCAATGGCTTGGGGCCCATGTGCTTTGTTACACAGCCCAAACCGACTGATACACCCACCTTACAGAGTACCAAAACCATCAATCCTAGGTGGCTGCCCTAGACATCTGCCCCATGGTGCCAACTCATGTCCATAGTTCATGGATGATCACTGCTGGGGAACCTCTCTCCCCAACCAACCTTGGGTCAGACTCCTATGACCTCCTTGGGGGTCACTCTTACTATCTGGCAACCTCATACTGCTCCAATGGCAGATTTTGTCTACCAGTGACCTAGGCCTCAAGCCTTCCCATCCTTGGAGATTCATACACAGAAGAGCACTGGAGCCCCAGAGCTCCTACAGCCATTTCAGCCAAGGTCATTGGCTATCTCTTCCCTTCTGGTGGTCACATGCATCCATGGAAGGCCAAGTCTAGAGGCCCATTCACTCACTTGCAAAGCATGTGGCTATTGTATGGTCTACCCCCTAATGCTGTGCCTAGAGAGAAGATGCTCTTCAAGATGGTATCCCCATGTAGAAGACAGAGGAAACTGAAGCTATGTCCTTGCTCATCTGCCTTCCCTGGCCATGTCCCATATCTGCCTCAGCATCTCAAATTATCCTCCTTTGAAAGCATGTTAGCTGAGGTTCCTGTAGGAGTTGGGGTGGTATGTTGGCTACATTTGTGCCTTTGTCCCAGGGTGCTGTGACTTGGGTCCGTGGTGACCATAGAGTCCTAGTGACTCCATGGCCTCACTGTCCCGCCACAGCTATTTTGGAAGTTAGACTGTATTGATGGTGACTCTCAGCTATTCTATCCTGTGGCTGCCCCTGGAGCAGGAACACTCAGGATAAACTTCCCCACAGGACATAAACACATCTCAGAGCCAAACCCACCTCTCGCAACACATGGGAGCCCCAGGGCAGTGTATCCAAGGTGATGACAGACTGGCAGAGTGGGCATCCAAGCTGGCCACACTAACCCCACATAAAACCTCTAGAGATGAGACTGCGCAATGCAGTGAGGACTGTATGTGTGGGTGGTTCAGGCCAGCATTCATAGGACCTGCCTTGGCTCTGCACGCGACTCAAGCTGCAGACAGAGTAGGTTCAGGCAAAAACAGAGTAAGCATCCTGTACTGCACAGGCTGTAGGTTCTCATGGACTAGAATATTGACCTTTTCTATCAGACAAGGCCAGAGGCACAGTAAATAAGGCCAAGATACAAAGCTGAGAAGAGCCAGTTGGAACCCAATGACTCCAGTGACTTCACAACCTACAGCCATTCTTCTGCAGACAACAGATGGGCTTAGCAAGAAGGATTGCACTTAGGGACTCCCAAGAGATAGTCATGAGAGAGAAGCTTGAGTCTGACTCTGAGTGGCAAGGGACACTGCTACGCTTCAGGAGTGGCCAGGCTATCGGGAGACCTTGATTGGGGCTGGTACGGTCCCTCCAGCACAAGATCTCAGGAGCAGCAGAGGCCTGAGGTCCTCTGGCCTCCTAGGGTGGAGGTGGTTCCTTCATATCCACACCCCTAGTCCTGTCGCCACAGCCTAGGCCAGTTGACTGCAGGGAATACCACACACGTGTGTTTGAGACAGACCCACATGTGCCCATGTGTTCTCTCTATATATATTGTTTACAGAATGGCTGAGGCCAGGACCTGGATGGAGCCCTCAGGCCTGTTTTGTTTGACATATATTTGGTACTTAAAACTTGGTGGATTAGGGGCTGGAGTGATGGCTCAGTGGTTAAGAGCACTGACTTCTCTTCCAGAGGACCCAGCACCAGCATAGCAGTTCACAACTGTTTGTAATTCCAGTTCCAGGGAATCTAGCATCCTCAGACAGACATACATGCAGAAAAAACACCAATGCACATAATAATAATAAAAAAATCTTTACAAGATTGTTGGAGCTGGCCAGTGGTGGTGCAAGCCTTTATTCCTAGCACTTAGGTGGCAGAGGCAGGCAGATCTCTGCTAGTTTGAGACCAGCCTGGTCTACAAGAGCTAATTCCAGGACAGGCTCCAAAGCCATACAGAGAGATCCTGTCTAAAAAAAAAAAAAAAAAAAAAAAAAAAAAAAAACCAGAATAAATAAATAAATTGCTGGATTAGATGCCAATAATGACATTTTGAGAATTAATGTAAATTAATGTAAAAAACATTCTAATTCTTGTCTTTCTAGGGAAATGGCCAGATGTTTAACTAAGTTTAAGGCCTAGCTGCCTCCTCTGGCTACTCTGGCCATAGTCTTCATTCCTTTCTTGTCCCCTAGGCCAAGGGACACTTACACTGTCTGTTTAAGCTGTCATTTTTCTTACATACTGTTATCAACACTCCTGGCTCCCTGGCTTCCTAGCGCCTGCTCTGAACTTGCAGATGTGTGAAGACAGGGTTACAGCTGGTTTTCCAAGGCTCTCCTAGCATCCCAGACAGCACATAGTAAATGGCACATAGTAAATGCTGATCAAAAGCTTCATGAATAAGTGAATGGATGTATGACTTGAATGAGCGAATGAGCTAAGAGATGTGTGAACGACAGAGTTGAGTAAGAAAGTGAGTGAATCAGTGAGCTGAGTGGGTGAGTGAATGAATGAGTGAATGAATGAATGAGTGAATATGACAATGGAGAGACAGGGAAGAGCTGTGGATGGGACGGTCCTCGGAACCTCTACAGTTGGGGAGGTCTGGAGTTAAGCCACACTATCTGTTTTCTCTGCAGACTGACTCTGCAGCCTGCTGTGACTGGCCAGTCTCTGGCTGCCTAGGTCCCAGACTGTCTAGTCATGGGTAGCAGACTGCTACGAGGCCCGAGGCCCTTGATGTTCCTTGTGAGGCCTGGAAACACAGCCCGCCTCCATCTGCTCCAGCTCAGGCAGCCTGCAGTGGGAGCTTCTGTGCTGCCTTTTAATGGCCCGCTTTGTTCTTGGCTCTGTGCTCACAGCCAGCCTGCTTGGCTGCTGAGCTGCCACATGCCGGTCATTAAGACAGCAGGCTGCCCGCGGAGCTGGACAGTTTCCATCATGGCAGCTCGCCCAGGAAGACCCCCTTCTTTCTGGGAAGGGGCCTAGTTACACAGGAATGTGCTTGCTGCCTTCTCAGTGACTCGCCAAGTCTCATGTGTCCATAAGGCTCTCAGAGCGCCCTTGTGTGCCCTGTGAGGATAAGGAGGATACATCCATGGTCTGTCCCTGTAAGGTATGTGTGGCTCCTAACTATGGTGATGCCCACCAGCCTTCTTAGTAAACTCAGGCCCGTGCTTGTCCCATGCCTACCTGAACCGAGGCCAACAGCTCTGCATCACTGACAGGTGCCTGGAAAGGCAGACACACAGGAAACGCTTGGCTTGCAGAATTCCTGTGAACCCTCGCATTCTACTCTGCAAGTGGAAAAGGGGAGCATTGCTCTGGAACAGTGCTGCCAAAATGCATGTCCTTGCGGGAGACACAGGTCTATCTCCACATGCAGAGCCATTGGGAAGCTGCTAAACATAGATTCTGGACCAAGTGCTGGGTCCTCCCTTTCTTTGAGTTCACATTAGCATGCAAAGCAGACCCGTTCCACCTTAAGCCACTCTATGGAACCCCAGCACATGTCCTGGACCATTACACTGTTCTGCCTGCATGGAGAACCCTGAGTGGGAGACAAAAACAATGCCTAGTGTCACTTCTGATGGACTGGTCAGAGGAAGAGATACTTGAGGCGGGCACACAGGGAAAACATGAAGATGATCTCTAAGCTCCTCCCTAGCATCGACTTTGTACAAGTGAAGAGAATTTAGAGACAGAGCTCCTGTGGAGGCCAGAGCTGGGCTTGGGACTACACTGAAAGGGAGAGTGGAGTGGTCCCAGGAGGCTAGGATGGAACCCACCTCTGTGCACTCTGAGATATATGTAGGGGCTACCCCATTGATAGCCCCTCCCCAAGGAGAGGTTGCTTGCATTCCTTATAGCCTGATTCGGATGCCGTGTGGGTTCTAATTAACCAGTTCGATCCTCAGGTCCAAGAACTCAATTCCTATAGAACACAAGCTCCTACTCTCTTCCAAGGGTCTCCCTTGTATGCTGAGGAGACATCAAGTACCCACTAAGCTACAGGAAGCAGAACAAAAACTGGATGTCACTTCTCACTGTGCGATCAGAGAAGTGTGCCCATCATTCTGCTTGTATTTTCATGTGACCCATCGAGTGACCAAGCTTCCAGTTCCTGTCCCCACAAGCTTCCTGTGGCCTCCCCAGTAAAGCAGCAGCAAACAAATGGATACGGTGGGCATGGCAGAAACATGTTCTCCTCTTCACTGTTTTTTAAAGTATATGTCTCTGTATGCGTGTATTCATGTGAATCTGTGCGTTTGTACATGTGTGTCTCTATGTATGTCTTTGTAAGTGTGTCTATGTGTCTGTTTATGTATGTGTGCTTGTGTGTGTATGTCTATGTATGCGTATGTGGGGGCTCAGGGTGTGGCTACCCAAACAATGAAGAGAAGGAGGCTTTGAGAGTCCATTGCATGAAGTTGTGAGGTGAGGCCCAGACTGCAGTTGGAAGCCCCAGGATGCTGAAGACATCAGGACCATGGGGCATTTGTGAAGAACTGTGGGCATGCAATGGGCCATTCCAGGACAGAATCCATGTGTCTGTCTGACAGGCAGTAGAGCTGGTGGGAGGTTACAGCTTGAGATGATGTGTTTGGGTGTCAAGTTGACAGGAGTGGGGTTGTGATGGCCAGTGTGTACTGTCAGCTTGGTAAGATCTAGAATCTCATGGGAGACAAACTGTTAGCACACCTGTGAGGGATTATCTCGGTTAGGCTGGCTTGTGGGGGATTCTTCTAATTAGATTAAGCAAAGTGGGAAGCACATCCATCTTCCTTGTGGGAGAGTCCATTCCCACAGGGATGTAGGGCAGGGATGTAGGACTGCACAAAAAGGAGAAAGTGAGCTGAGCATATGCATTCCTCCTCCTGTGCATCCTGACTGTGGACACCATGTGAGCTGCCTCAGGCTCCTGCTGTCATGACTTCTCCGCCATGACAGCCTGTACCCTTGAACTGTGGGCCAAGATAAACCCTTTCTCCTTTCAGTCAATTGTGTCTGAGAATATTATTACAGTGCCAGGGAAAGAAAGGAAGATGCCACTCAGCACTGGCCCACACTTAAATTTCCCATGGCCTCTTTATTGAGGACTTTCCTGTTGCTGAGGTAAACCACCATGATCAAGACAAGCCATAGAAGAGTTGATCTGGTTCCGGAGTGTTAGAGCATTAGGTGGGACAGCACCGGTGCGGCAGCAGACGGCAGGCATCAGCAGGAGCTGAGAGCGCACATTTTGAACTCCAGTCACGAAGCCAAAAGAGAAACTGAAGCAAGTAGGGTTTCTGCTCACAGAGCCTGCCCTCGGTGAGGTAGTTTCTCCAGCAAGGCCGTACCCCCTAAGCCTCCCAAGACGGCTCCACCAACCGGAGACCAAGTGTACAAATGCCTGAGACAATGGGGGACATTCTCATTTAAACTACTACAGTCCTCCTACTTTTTCACAGGTGGTTGGTCTGACCATTGTCACAAGGTCCCGATTCTTTGTGTCTATTAATTTTCTTTTAAATCTAGGTCAGTTTTCCTTCATTTTTTTTCCTTCCATGCTAAGGCCCATCCAAGAAACCAAGCAGAACCCCCTTTTGGGATGTCTTTGCTTGCATGCAGTGCTGCTGACTGGGGCATTATTCCACTTCCCCGAGTTGCAAAGGAACACTTCATTGGCATGGTGTGGCTCTGCAGACAGCCTCCCTTCTACAAATGCTGACACCGGCCCAGTTAATACACACTGTGGCCACTTGGTGTTGCACTCTGCTCTGCCAGTAGGGATGGTGGCCCCAGGACATCCAACTTCCCAGAGACATTTTCCTTAGTGACCTTAGGCCCACTAACGGTTGGTGATGGTTACCTGGGGGCTTGAAGAAGGGGGGTCTCTACTTCCTATACCTACCCTGAATTTATTAGCCAACTACTCACAAACAAGAACTGTGCATATCATCCACTCCAGACTTAAAAGATACAGGATAAGATGAATTCACAGCTCTACCCCAACACACTAGTGATTTTCAGAGTGGGGAGTTGGCACAGAAATTATCTCTAATGGCCACAAGTGAGATTAAATCTCTTTCGTTACTTTTCAGTATCATGGGAGTGAAGGGGTACACAATATGCACGTATGCTCGGTGTGTGTGTGTGTGTGTGTGTGTGTGTGTGTGTGTATCTGTGTGTGTCTATGAGCATGCCTGAGAGTAAAACCCAGAGCCCACCTCTTGTTAGGCAAGCACGATTGCTAAGCCACATCTGGTCCTGAAAGTAATTCTCTGAATTAATCACATTTGAACCAATTGCAGGCAGGGTATCTGGGGTGTTCTAGCAGACTGCCAGAGGTCTCCTCGACTTCAGTGCCTTGACCGTGACATCTATATAGCTTCTGCCTTCTTCCTTAACTTTTGGCATAACCCACAATCCTGGGCACACACCTTCCCTACCTTAGATCTGAAATCAGTCCTCCACAAGCATGTGGTTAGAGACCTGGCCAGCCTCATGGCTGCCGAGTGGCCAGTGCTCCCAGCCTCCTCAGGAACAAGGAAATGAAAGTTCTGTTTTCAACGGTGACATTCCATGTCCTGTTCACACCTACAATTCTATTTGCTACTTAACCTATTAGATGCCGCAGGGGCACACTTTTCTCAGGCAATATTAATTGTGGGGCCTTCTCCAGGCTGTTGATTTTACACAAGGAGGGGAATCCCTAGTGGGAGAGTCACCCTGGCAGCAGGGTTGCTTGAGTGTTATGCTTGTATCTTTGTCATCCCTTCTTCCTGAAGACTTATCCCACAGAAAAACCCGGATCTAAACATGGCTCTCAAGTTTGAAATAAATCTTTTTCCTCTGTCTGGTTATTGTATAAACTCCGTAGAAGCTTTGTTTTGTTGGTTTCTTTTTAAAGGATACTTTGTTTTAAAGCTGGAGTTTATTTTTTTTTAAACACAGGAGAATATCCACACAGTTCTGGCGTCAACCACCATGGCCAAACACAAATGGGAGAGTTTAAGTCTCCTTCCATCCCTAAGTCACTATTTTTGTTAGTTTCTTATTTATCTTTCTAGGTTATCTTTGTAACTATAAATAGCCTTGTATGTATTCATTCACATTTTGCCCTTTACCATGCAAATGATGGCATACTGTGCATCACGCCCTGCCTCTAAACAACAGATCAAGAATATACTCCCATCTCTGGAGTAGTAGGGTATCATGAAGAGAGCCCAGCAGGATGGAACCAGTAGATCTGCTGTGGGGATGTTGCAAGGTGCTACCCGGACTTCAAGGCTGCACATCAAACTCTGACTGTGACTAACTGGGAGGCTCTGAACTTAGGTCAGATTTTTTATTTCTCTGAGGTTTTGTTTTGTTTTAATGTGTGTGTGTGTGTGTGTGTGTGTGTGTGTGTGTGTGTGTCCTGCACATATGTTTGTGCACCATGTGTGTCCAATCCCTTCAGAGACCAGAAGAGGGCATCAGATCCATCCATCCCCCCACCCCACCCCCGGGACTGGAGTTACAGATGGCTGTGAACAGCCAAGTGGGTGCTGGGAATCGAACCCAGGTTCTCTGGAAAAGCAGCTAGTGCTCTTCACATGAGAATTGAGACAGGAACTAGAAGGAGGTGGGATGAACCAGGCAGGACACCAGAATTGTAGAAAGTGCTAGCAGACACTAGAGGGGCAGAAACAGGGTCTCTAGAGTTGCCAGAAGCACCTTGTCCCTCTGCGGGCCTCTGAGCAGCAGAACAAGGGGAGAAGGCATAACCCAGTGTGTGTCCCGGTCCTGAGGTGCAGGTGAGGTGTGTTCTTCTCCAGGTGTTCAGAGAGCATGCTGCAGAGGGACACTGTGTGGGACAAAAGACCTGGCTAAAGCTGGGGCAGGGTAGCAGCCATGGATGACACTCTTTAGTGTCTTTTCCTGTCAGGGGAAGAAACGGAGTTCCCAACATGGCATCACGGCCGACATGAGCGGCATGAGAAGCAGGCACACTCACAAAGCAAGTAGGCCAGGGGGAGTCCTCGATGGCTTAGGAATAGCGACCACAGGGTGGCGGGGGACCTGATAGGAAATGCTGCAGCTGGCTAGTGACTATGGACTCAGTATGGTGGGACTGGAGGACCTTGGGAGGCCTGAAGCTGCTCACCTTCACTGGTCCCCAGCCCGCCCTAACCAAGCTATTTCAGATGTTTCTGCAGTGTCATAGACACAGACGGGGCCACGAGCACATGGGCGCTGTTTAGACTCTATTTTCTTGTGTCCGATTGAAAGCCTGGCAGGATTGCTAGATACCTGGACAGGAGGGATAGCCTGAGGTAGGATTGAGACAGCCTGATGTTTGCCTGTAGAGCAGGGCCCTGGGTGAATAGTCCTGGTTAAAATGCCTCTTGATCGGCATCCACTGGGCCACCACAGTGCCAGCCCTTCCCCATCTAGTACAGGGGAGCTATGGCAACATCAGTTCTGTCCATCTCATCCTGTGGGACAGTGGCTTCTCTATTGCTTGGTACCTGAATGCTTATCAGAACTCTATACTGCTGAGGAATGGGTGGATCTTTGGGACCAGGCATGGTTTGGGCCAGAACTTTGCTAACTGTTCCTAGTTATCTGCCCCAAAGCCATTTTCTACTATTTTTCTTCCTGTTGGCAAGAGGCAGCCTCAAGCAGCATGTCACAGAATAGCCTCTCCTTGGCACATGAAACCTCCAGTGCTCTTTCTGTCAGCTGATGTCTGGGACTCTGCATGTGGGCCCTCGGCCACAACACAGAGTACCGGGTGGGTTTTCCATTCAAGGCTTGCGGTTACCAAGTGGGAACCTCTGGCCTTTACTTCTCACTGGTGAGGCAGGAGCCCCGAGTGTCTTCCTCTATAAGAATTGTCTCCAAATGTGTTACAGATGAGTGTCCTAAGTGCAGTGGTGACTTGAGCCATTGGTCAGGTCTCTCCATGGAATTGTGATATAGCAGAGTTGGTTGTGTGCCCATCTTGATAGTCCCCAGAGTCTGCAAATTCTACAAATTCTACTTGAATTCTACAAATCCCATCTCTTTGGATAACAGAGAATCCCAGAGCAAACTCCCCCTGCACCTACCTCCAGCCACCTGTGACCCCAGGCCCTAGGGAGTGCCACTAGCTACGTAACCTCAGATGGGGGGTCACTAGGAACCACAAAGCTGGGAACTATCCAAGCGCACTCTTTGGGACCCAGACAGAAGGGATATGGCTCCTTCAGGACTCCTGTTTGGTTCCTTGATTCCAGGCCCTGCTTCTCTGTGATAAGGGGGCTAGGATCAGGCTCAGTCAGGATTTAAGGAGTCAAGAGGTACTGGTGTGCCTGCATTGTGGGATGTGCCCTTAAAAGAAGGCATGAGTGCCTCAGATGTGTGGACACTGCTTACTACTTGCTTGGCAATAGGGGATGGTTCTGGAATAACATGGCTGCTTAGAGTCTATGGATATTAAAGCCATTGTCTTGGTTACTTTTCCTTTGCTGTAACAAAACACCATGACCAAAGCAACTTATAAAAGAAAGGGGTTAATTTTGCTTATAGGGTTTCACAGAGTTAGAGTGGAATGAAGGGACAGCTGAGAGCTCACATCTTGATGCTCAACCATAAATCAGAGAGAGAAAGACACACTGGGAATCTTGAGTCTTTTGAAGCCTCAGAGTCTTCCCCACAGTGACACATCTCCTCCAACAATGCCACACCTAATTAATCCTTTCCAAAGTTTCACCAACGGGGACCAAGTATTTAAACATATGAACCTAGGGACCATTCGCATTCAAACTTACCAAAGCTGTGAAGTCTAACGGGTCTGAGATGCTCCCCCTGTCTTGCTGTGTGGAAGCATCCTACCTGTTCCCTGCCTCCAGGAAAGGACCACAATCAAGTGTACAGAGGCTGGCTGAATGCACCAGGGCTAGGGCAGGCAAAGCAGATCTGCAGGGTTGGAGTGGGCTCTTCCTGGTTCTTGATTTGTGCATTAGTGTTTGGTTTTGGTTTCTTGTTGTTTTGTAGGATGCCAACAGTGGAAAATAGCTGGGATAGGGCGTCCCTACAATAGAGAGCTCCCCAACTTCCCACTGTTGGAGGCAGAGAAGGAGGTGGCTTTAGTCACGATGACTGGCCACACCTGTGCTAGAGAGCTGGCTGGTATTGTGAGTTTCCCCATTCCTCAGATCTTCTGAGCTCCACCCTGTCACTCCAGGTGCCTGAGCTCCACGGTGAACTCACGGCTGGGCCAACAGAGAGCCCCTGCACACTCACTGAGCGCCAATGCATTTGTACTCTAAGCTTGTTACTTCCCGTGGTGACTTGGTTTTCAGCAGAAATGACCCGGGAACCCTAGGCATAGGGCCCTCCTTGGGGGGTTTGGTGATTCTACTCACCATCCAGAAAAACCCTGGGCAATTTGGAGTGTTTGAACTGGGGGCACATGCCCAACTCCTTGCAGGTTGCTTTGGCCAGTGACACACAGCTTTGGAGCACATGTGTGTGGGGCAGGACTCAAACAGGCTTTTCAGTCCTGGATACCACTAAACCCTATGGTCCTGCATCTTACAGATAGACTATCTTCTTTGAGTGTGAGCATTTGTCACCCCCGTCCTTGAAGTGGCTATGTGATGGGGGACACAGTCAAGTGCTGAGTCCATATTCTAAGGACCATTAGCCCCACGCTGGGGGATGCTGTGTCTTTGGTTGCCATGTGACCCCAGGCATGTGAATTTTCTAAAACTGTCCTCTTCCCTTGTGTTCCCACCGGTTTTAGGACCAACATCCACGTACATTTGACGCTAATGGAAACTCTGCCTTGTGACTCGTAGGGTGGCTTGTGGGGGTGGGAGGTGGAGGGGGAGCATGTGATGATGGGAAGGGCCGGGTCAGGTTGCCTCCCTGCAAGCAAGCATGGGTGGGAGGGGCCTCCTAAGCACTGCATTCATGCTGGCTGGTCTGCACTCTGGGCTTTTGAACAGGGATGAGACAGAGCAGCAGCAGGTAGACCCTTTCGGCAGCCAGCTTGAGGCGGCCAGCCTTCAGCTGGCCCTGCTTGCTGGGTGGAAGGGACTCTAGAATTCCAGGCATTTGGCATAAAGCAGCTGCAGTGACAGGCTGTGTGCACCCCCACTCCCTTCTCCCAGCGCCTCCTCTGCTAATGTCTGTCTGGCAGCTCAGCTGCTCATGAACATAGTAGAGGCTCAGGGTCCTCACAGGGATGGGAGGAGGAGGGACAGGCTTGCCAGCCTTAGGAGTCCTCTTCACTGCAAGGCATCTCCCTTCACAGTTCCTTCCCTTCCTGGCTTCTGTGTTTTCAGGGCCTCGCAGGGTTACAGAGCTATGATCCACACATTCATTCCCTTAGCAAGTATTTTCCAAATCCCTTCCTTCCTATACTTCCCTCTCCTTCTCTCCTTCCTCCTCTTTCTGTCCTCCTCCAGCTCCTTGCAGATTATTAGAATATCCAGCGGAAGCTGTCGCCTTTCTGGAGTGTATGTCCCCAAGGAGGTGGGAAAGGAACAGAAGGAAACCGCAGGAGTAACTACATCATTAGTGTGGAAAGATTCTGGTGCAGGTTTCTGGGAGCCACAGTCAAGGTCATACTACACTGGCTGGGGACGGAGGGGGGGCACCTGCTACCTGCTGGGTCAGAGGCAGTGGGCGTGGCTGAGAGCAGAGCCCTCTGTGGATGTGGTCTGTTCTCCTGCTGTGGAGGCTGCAGCAGAAACCTGTGAGAGTCCAGGGCTGGGTGGGGAGTAATACAGCCTCTGGTGCATTTTGATGCTGAACCAGGGGTTTCCTAGGAACCAGGAGAATGTAGCTTGAGGTTGAGCAACATGCAGTAGCCACAGCATGTGCAGTGGGGGAAGTTAGATGTGTCTCCCTGGAGATGCTGTTGGGCACCAAGCAGAACAAGAAGGGTGACAGGGAGCTGGGACTAGCTTTGTTGGTAGAGTCCTTTCCCAGGATGCTTGAGGCCCAGTACCCAGTAAAAAAAGAAAAACAATTGGGTAGGCAATTCTGGAGTTTTGAGAAAGATGGGCTGAAGGACACCAATGGTCACAGAGTCCCCTGTGATGACAGTGTCAAGTCCTGTGCATACTCTTTACACCCATGCTTCTTCTAGACAGTCTTTCTCACAGCTAGGACTTAGCGCAAAAGTAGGGATGCTTCTGTGGTCAAGGTCCAGGAGGCAATAAGAAAAATGGTGGGCAGCCTTCTTCTGGCAGTACTACTGTTGGAACTCCCACATAAAATCACAGAAGACGAAAAGACACTGGTGTGTTTAGGTGTAGTATATACTCTAAGGCGTGGGTGTGTTATGTGTGCTCTCTGAACATATGTGTATGTGTGTTCTTGTATGCAAAGGACTTTTTTGCATATGTGGAAAAGTAAGTGTGCTGTTTGTGGATATGGTGTGTGTGTGTGTGTGTGTGTGTGTGTGTATGTATTTAAGAGTATGTCTGAGCATGTCAAATGTAGGTAGGTAC
Organism: Cricetiscus sungorus; assembly: GCA_030556225.1. Classification (NCBI taxonomy): domain Eukaryota; kingdom Metazoa; phylum Chordata; class Mammalia; order Rodentia; family Cricetidae; genus Cricetiscus; species Cricetiscus sungorus. The sequence continues at coordinate 54,729,553 of JANBXA010000600.1, forward strand.
ATGAATGTTATCTAAATACAGGAGCATTGTGCTATGAATGTGTATGGTATTAATGAGTTTATATGTGTTAGGCACATGAGAATATGTATGTGTATGACATATGATTTTGTGCATGTTATATGTACATGCATGTTTGTGTGTTATGTGATGATACAGTATGTATGCAGTATATTTACATATGTGCGTTTATAGTCAAGTCTGGTTTGAAGAGTGACATGGGAGGAAGCTGGGGCTAGCTCATTTGATAGAATGTTTGCCTGGAATGCTCCAGGCCAAATCCAGCAAAAAAAGAAAAATAAATAAAAGAGCAATGGAGTGAACTCATGCATAAACCATGTAGGGTCAGACTGCTCTATTTTGTAAACTTGGACTGAATACCCCCACCTGTCCTCTGCCAGAGTGCAGACAGTGTTTGCTTAGAGACCAGGCAGGTGTGGGTTTGCGGCCAGCAGTCAGCACTTCTTGAGATGTCTGTGTGTCCTCTTCTCCTAGTGCCAGCCAAGTTTCTCACTGACAGGGAGGGAGGGTAGCTTCCTGGAGGCCTGAGAGGGAGAAAGAAAGCTTCACTGGGTGGGCAGGTACCTGGGTAGAAGAAAAAAGAGGAATTCTGGGCAGTATTAGCTCCAAGGAGCAAGCTTCCCATGGGTAGCCCATGAAAGCCTTGGGAAATGAATGGCCTGGGCTAGGAAGGGTTGGTGTTGGGCCCTGAGCCTGCCTTGGGATGCATGACCTGTGGCCAGCCATCCAAGGAGGGACTAAGATGTATGGCAGTGTGGGTAAACAGTAGCTGGGTGGTGATTTCCTGTGCCCAGTGACATTACTCAGCAGCCCAATGTGGACAGAGGGGACTCAGAGTTTGTTCAGTGTTTGCAAGATGAATAAGTGGTCTAACACAGAGAGTAAAACACGGTCAGACAGTCCTGGCTCTTCAGAAAATGGGTTTCATTACTTTCCCTGAAGGTATAGTCATCCTGACCACGGATACTGTGCCTGTAAACACCATGACCACCAAAATTTAGAACATGACTGCCATTACCATCATTTTGCTCCTGTCATCACCATCACCATTACCAACATCAGCCACCACCAAAACGAACGTGGTGTTCACCACCACTATCATATCACTGTCTCCACCAGCATCACTACGATTACCAACATCAGCATCATATCTCTGTCCTCACCACCATCAATGCCAACATCAACATCATCATCACCACCAAATTAAGAGCATGACCACCGTCAACACCCTCACCAACATCATCGTCACCACCACCATGACCACTATTACGAACATGAGCATCATCATGTCCATTAAACCTATGGACATGACCATTGTGACCATTGCCATCACTGTCACCACCGCAAATATCGCTACCACTGTCATCAAAACCATGGCCAGAACCATCACCATCTCCACTACAGCTGCTATCAACTACCATGACAGCAACAGGGGTAGCAACTGGATCTTGTCTGTAGTCTTTCTCTGTCCCTCTTTGAGTTGTCTATGCCATGCACTAGGAAACTGTCTGCCAGGTAGTTTGGGCTTCCAGTCTGGTTTTCAACTGTTTAGAGGCAGGGATGATGGCTCTGATGGGAGTCTGTCATGGGAGAAGTCTGTCTCCCTTCACTGCCCCACCTTGCTGCCCTCCCAGGAGAAGACCCCACTTGAGGGTCCCTCCCTCCCATAGCTCTTGCTCCTCCCTACCCTTCCCTCTTTTGCCCTTTGACCTTAGGTGTGGTCTCCACTCCCGCAGATCTCCCTGATGTCTCTGGAGAGTTAGTTTCCCCACAGCCTGGCTCCAATCCATGTAGCTCTTCTCATGAGCTGGTCTCTCCCTGCCCCTCTGCATGGGCTACCTGTTAGAATGGCTCCAGGAACAGTGCTCACAGCCTAGAGATCCAGCAGCAGCTTCTGTACCAGACTGGCACTGCCTCAGTCCCTGGTGGCATTTATGGCTAGAGTGGCCAGCCTGTGGAAGTCCCATAGGCTTGAAATAAGGCCTCAAGAAGATGAGGTGGGAATGGAGGCCTACCCTCCACTGAAGGTATAGTCTATGAAGGCCTTTCCTGGTCTGGCTCCATGAAGGGCTGCAGGAGTCTGGTGTCTGAGGCCTTGTGTGCGGAGTAAGGAAGGCTCCCTCTGCCCTCTACCTCAGGTCAAAGCAGGGCCTGTCCTTGGGGCTTCAAGCACTTTCCATCAGTGCCGCCCTCCCCGCCCTCCTTCCTGCTTTCCTTCCCTGCCCTTCCTGTGCCCCCACCCAGCTCTCTTTTCACAAAAGTAGCTCCCTTGTTTCCTCCTTCCCTCCCACCCTGACCCTGGCCCCGGGGACAGTGCTGGAATCTCCACTGCTAGGATGTCAAGCAGCCTCAGCTCCTGTTGTCAGTGGCTATGACCTTCCAAAGAATTGGAACAAAAGGGGCCAGCAAGACCCTGGCCTGGCTACCCTGCAATCTAACATTGGAGCCTGAGGGAGGCATCTTCCCCAGGAAGGCTGGGAGGAGCCAGTACCCTACACTGCATGAGTGGGATGTTGTCACTAGACTTCATAGTCTCTTCTCAAGGTGTCCCCATTCTGGACCTTTGCCATGTCTTGATTAACAGCATCAGCAGGTCCCTAGTCCTGGGGCATGCCAGGGGGCATGCTGACTTCCTGGGACTGGCTGGAAGCAAGATGTTGACTTTTGGTGTAGGACAGACAGGGATGGTACCAAGAATGGTGCCAAGGATGGTTCCTTCTCCAAGGTCCTAATGGCTCCCGGGTCTATTGGGACCCACTGCCTTTCAGACTTCAACCTTTGTTATGGCTGCAGCCTCTAATGCTCACTATTATCTCTTGGCCACCTCCTTCCCTCCTGTCCTTGATCTTTTCCACAGTGACAACAGCATCAACCAATTCAACCACCTGTTGGCCACCAGTCTGTCCATGCTCCCTGGGGCAGCTCACCCTCTTCTGAGCGTACCTACTCCACAGGGGCTGTGTTATTTACCCAAGGGATCCAGAAGGTGTCTCAAGTGTTCCTGGCATAGCCACAGGGCCTGGCAGGCCAGCATCACTATCTTCCCATGTGCATTTCTCTGTAACTTCACCATGTGGTAGCCTCTCGAAAGGAAGTGGCCCTCAAGGGGTGGGTCTGTTGGTCTCCTGCAGACCTGAGCCCTCTGACATGCAATATTGGTGACACTAACCACACAGAATGGTCACCTTGCCTGCGAACAGGGAAGCTGGGAACCAGTCTTGGCTCATGTGGAACAGGGTGGAGACCTGCTGCCTGCACAAAGGCCCTTTTTTTTTTTTTTTTTTTTTTTTTTTTTAATTAAACCAGTGGGAGGATGCTGGTACTGGCTTGCCAGGCCCTGTGGGACCCACCCGCACAAACACAATGGACAGCTTGTGCCTCTGGCCACCTGACCCTCCTGGGCCCTAGGCCTGGAGCCATGGACAAGGTGAGTAAAGTGAAGGAAAGGATCAGTGAAGGAACTTAGTGTCACTGTTAAGGCACACACAGGTGACAAATACAGAATCCTCAGAAGGCTGAGTGTGGTTGGCAGAATAGTCCTAGAGTCCGTGGGGTTTTTTTTGTTTTTGTTTTTCCCCCTATTCAGGGAAGGAAGGGTTCAAGGACAGGTGTCTTGCTGGAGGTGAGGTGACAGGGTTAACCGGCTTGTCTGCGGAGGCCTGGTGTGCACACAAGATCTGCTATGTGGGAAGAGGGAGGGGAGGGTACAGCGTTGGAGAGTTGGGCTGCCAGCAGCTGGCTCTGCCCAGGGAAGATGAGTAGAGGAGTATGTGGCCTCTAGAGACACACCAGGAGGGCATGGAGAATGTCTCTAAGGAGCCTCAGGAAGGACAGAAGTCCTGTAATGCCTTGACCTTAACTAGTAGAATCTGGGTCAGACCCTGACCCACCAGAACCACTGGAAGACAAATCTGTGCTTCAGGTCTATGGGCCTTTGCCACAGCAGGGACAGGAAATTCACATACCTGTAATGGCTTCTCTGTTCTGTCTTCCCCAGGTGTGGGACCGCCACTTGAGCCTGGAGTTATCCAGTTGGTAATCAAGAATGTGAGACCCCCCCCCAACGTCAGTGAGTGAGGCTATGTCCACAGGGCTCAGTACAACAGAACATTAGTGAAGGACAGGGCAGGACCTTCATCCAATATAGAGAGCTGAAAATCCCAGGCCACTGGCTCAGTCCATTCATGTGGATGAGGTGAGGGTTCAGTAGGCTTCAAGAGAGACTGTAGGATGAACATGTGTGGGGTGGGGGAGTTGAAGGATCCTTAGATATGGAGGGGAGCTCAGTGCAAGCATGTGGCTGTAACTAGGGCTTCCTGGTTTTGTCCTTGTCTCTGGGGGTTACAGGTGTGTGGTGCCATTGACTGTATCTGCCCTAGGCTATTTCACCCCCCCCCCCAGCAGGAAGATGGCTGCTTTTTTTAGGGGTCAGGATGTGGGAGATGTATAGGAGAGGTGGATACAGAGCAGAGTGAGCTGAAGGCCCACGTGAAAATGGAGTTTCTTTCCAGCCAGGTCCCACAGCCCTTTAGTCCCAAACAAACACACAGAGGCTTGTATTAATTACAAACTGTTTGGCCGATGGTTCAGGCTTTTTATTGGCTAACTCTCTCTTAATTATTATCCCATTTCTATAAAATCATGTATTGCCATGAGTCTCTGGATGACCTGTAATGCTCTAGCATTACATGCTCTAGCATGTTACCCCTCCAGCGGCTACACGGTGTCTCCCTAGCGACTCTCTTCCTCTCCACTCCCAACATTCTAGTCTGGTAGTCCCACCAATACTTCCTGCCTGGCTACATCCTGCCTGTCCATTAGTTAAAACAGCTTCATTCATCAGCCAATAAAGAAACATATATTCACGGCATACAGAGAGACATCCCCCATTCCCCATGCTGGACAAGAGAGGGGTGGGGGGGATGTCTGAGGGAGGTCGAGGGAGATGAGACGATACAACCATCAGAGGAGCGGGGCCTCTCGCCCTGCCACCTCCACCTGGGACCGAGGAAGGTTGGTCCTGTGCTGAAGGTGTCTGGTTGCTTCCTCGGAGCCTGTCTGCTCCGGTTTCCATCTGGAGCAGAGTTTTCCAAACCAGAGTTTAAATTAATTGAAAACACTTTGCTCATAGCCCTGGGTCCTGGGTCCTGGGTCCCTGGGTCCCTGGGTCCCTGGGTCCCTGGGTCCCTGGGTCCCTGGGTCCCTGGGTCCCTGGGTCCCTGGGTCCCTGGGTCCCTGGGTCCCTGGGTCCCTGGGTCCCTGGGTCCCTGGGTCCCTGGGTCCCTGGGTCCCTGGGTCCCTGGGTCCCTGGGTCCCTGGGTCCCTGGGTCCCTGGGTCCCTGGGTCCCTGGGTCCCTGGGTCCAGTCAAGGTGCAGCAAGTCCTTCTGGAGTCCCGAGTGAGCATCTGCTCCAGGCCTAGATGCTCACCAACAGTCCCCAGAGCTCCTTAGCTTCCAGAAGTTCCTCTCTGATTCCTACCCCCACTGCCACATAAGGGCTCCCTGTGTTTATGTGTGTGTCCAAATCCATCTTCCTCGGTGGAGTCAGCCACACTAATGCAGTGAGCTCATCTTAACTTGACACTGTTAGGACCTTTATGTATTTGCATTCACAAGTGCCAATGAACATGTCCATTTAGGGGGTACAGTTCAACCCCCAACACCCTCTGGGGTGTAGCAGCAATGTGGGCAGGAGGGATGACCAGGGAGCTCAGATGGACTGTGACCCTTGGTTCCAGAGGATTGTGTCCTTGGTCCACACTGTGGGACCAGGATTGTGAGCTGAATGCTGGATACAGTCTCCCGAGTTTCTCTCTCTAGGATGCAGGTTGATGGACAGAAACACATACCTCTGAGGAATGAACCACAAGTTTAGTTGTGAGCATGTGGTGGTTAAATGGGAACAGCCCCCATAGGCTTAGTCGTTAGGTAATGTCACTACTTGACATGGAGTAGGAGGAGTGGCCTTGTTGGAGGGAGTGTGTCACTGGGGGTGGGCTGTGGGGTTTCAAATGCTCAAGCCAGGTCCAGTGTCTTCCTTCTTCATGCTGCCTGTGGATCCAGATGTAGACCTCCCAGCTGCCGTGCCCGTCTTCATGTGCCACCATGCTTCCTACCATGGACTAAACCCCTGGAACTATAAGCCAGCCCCAATTAAGTGTTTCCCTTTACAAGAGCTCTCTGGAGAAGGCAGTCTTAGAACTCAGCAAGCTGCAAACAAAGTCATAGCATGAGTCACAGGGAGAGACATGGTAGACCTTGCTGGCCTGAAAGTCCTCACAGCTGCAACCATGAAGATGCTGTGTCTCAGCATGACCCTGTGTCTAGGGCAGAGACGGTGTCAGTACTGGGTTTACACAGCAGGAGAGCCTTCTCCACAGTGATCTGCTTACTCCCTGGTCACTCCTCCTCCCCCTCACCTGCTCAAATACAGAAGGCAGGTTTGGGACCTGGGGACTCCAGAAAGGGTGGCCTTTCCTCTGCTTGCAATTCCTCCTCCCTGGGGCTGGATGTCCCAGATTGGTAGAAGCACCATCTGCCTCACTGCCCTGTTCTTTTTTTCCAATCAGTTCCTGCTGTCTCTCCTATGACTGTCATAGGGTTTGCTGTGCTAAGAACCACTTTCCTGGTATCCAGGAGCAAGGGGGTAGCAACATGTCCATCTGTCATTTGACTCCTGATCAGGGACACTCTTTCACCTCAGCCGAGGGCCTGTGAGGGCCATGCCCCTACTGCAGGAAGAGAAGCCAGGAAGGCATCCACCTCCATGAGTGATAGGTAGCCCATCTGACAATCTTCTGCACCTTGTGGGCTCCCCTCTCTGAAGCAAGCACCACAAAAGTTGGAGTCAAGACTGGCCTCGTGGAAGCCCTAAGGCCCAGAGAACTGACACAAGCTCCAGGCTCTCCCATCTTGGTAGATAGTTGGCACATGTGTGACTATTTGTGGGCAGGGACGCTTCCTACTTCACCCTTGCTGGGTCACTTTTCTGCTCTTAGAGGGTGTGTGCCAAAAGTCACCACAGCAACCTGGCCTGGTGAGACTTCAGTGGCTTCACTCTTATAGTAAGGACCCTGACCCCAGTAGAAATAGATGGGGAAGGGAGACAGCTGGAAGACTGGTGATTTCCCCCAACTCTGTGTGGCCCAGCCTATGACCTGCAGCTGACTGGCCACACAAACTGACTCTGCCGGCCTCAGTGTCCTGGCATGTCACGAGGCTCTATCCCTGGTGGTTGGAGGTCAGGTTCATGCCAGGGTGGGTGGCCACATACAGCTACAGGCCAGGAGGAGTCAGACAGCTACTAGCTGGTGGCCAGCCACATGTCTGTGAGGTGAGCCTGTGCAGAGGTCACAGTGTTGGTGGCAAGGCATGGCGGTTGGGGGGAGGGTCAGGCTGAGAATCAGGCCACAAAAGGAGAGTCCCCTCAAGCTAGAGCTCAGTGGTACCTGGGAGGCCTCCTCTTTCCAACATCCCTACTCTACTTCATACATCATTGGTATCAAGGGTGCATGGCCTGGGCTGTAGCCCTGGCTCTGTCCCAATTGATTCTCTGTTTCCGTATCTGTTCACTGTGGTACCCAGTTAGGTCCTTTAGAGAAACTTGGTTGAGATGGGAAGGCACTCCCCTTCGAATCCCTAAAGGACTGAATGATAGCCTCCTCCAAGTCTGTCCATGGGGAACCTGTGAATGGGATGTGTTTGGAAGAAGGGTCTGGCAGCTGTGTCCTGGGTAAGGCTCTAGAGATGAGGTTGCCCTGGATTAGGCTGGGCCTTAAAGGCAGCCATTGTAATCATTACCAGAGATGGCAAGGGACGTGCCAGCACAGGCAAATGGGAAGGCCAGGTGATGAGTCGGGGCCCAGGAACCCTGCAGTACCAGTGCCGGGGAGAAGGCCACCAGCTGCCCTCAGACCTTTGGGCAGCTGCCTGCCCACACCTCAACCTTGAACTTCTGACCTCCAGATCTCAGACACAGTAAACGCCTGTGGTTTAAGCCACCCAGTCTGCTGTGCTTTGTTACATCGGCCACAGGAAACAAATACTCTAAGATGCTCCAAGTTAGGGACACACCGGTGACTCAGCACACAGCCCAGAGGAGCACAGCGGGGTGGGTGAGGGAAGGTCCCAGACACTCAGAATGAGATCCACACAGTTGCTTGATGGGGAGGCAACACAGTGTGGCCTGCTATTTTCCAAACCACAGCTCCATTCAAATCAGACGCTGTCTGTCACCACCACAGGCTCTAAGGCCAGTTTCCTGTCCCCTAGGCTGGTGGATCCTGGGCAAAATCTGAACTCTCACAGGGAGGATATGAGGCCCTTTAATTTCTTCTCTGTGGTCCCAAACCCCCACCTGGCTGGAATGGGATTTCTGGAAAAGTCCGTTTCCCAAATACTTGGATTTCCAGAGAGAAGAAAAACAGTAATGAGCTGCTTTTGGGAGTAACAAAAAAAAAAAAAAAAAAAAAAAAAATCGACTTGGAGTCCTAACACAGAATATTAGGGCACCTTCAGCAAAATGTAAAGAGCCCAGGGCCTGTGTCACCTCTGCAGTACAAGTTCACTGTAGTCACAACTTGCCACCCACCCGCGCTCATCCCAGGACTCACTGAGGGTGCAGAACCAGGTAGGAACAGGAGAGCACGGCGCCGGGAACTCTGAGTACAGTGCTGTGTTTGGAGGAGAAAGCATTTGTGCAGGTGAATTGAGGTCCAAGTTGTATGTACAGAGCTTTTGGCTTAGAAGCAGAGAGCGCCTCGTACACACTAGCTAGCGGAAGGGATGTGGCCAGTCCCACCAGGGGTAATTACTGCCAGGAGTCTGAGCATCTTGCTGACAGGAGGGGGATGGGAAGGGTGACCATGGTGACAGTGACAACCAGTCTCATTTCTTTGAGAGCAGGCGCCTTCCCAGAAAGTCTTTGTAAGGATAAACCGACCAGCCTTTGAAGTGACTCATAATTGCTCCTGCCCTGAGCAGGAGGCATCAGTAGCAAAGAGAGGGCCAGGAGGGGACACATACATGTAGGTTTACACAGCTCCACTACTGCCTAGCTCTTTCCACCCAGGAAAAGGCCGGGCTATGGCGCAGCCTCCGTGGCACCCCGGAGAAGAGATGACAATGCCCCCTCTTCCTGACCCCTTCTCACAGCCACGGTGCTCTCTCTTACTGGGGCCCTTTGAGGATCCTTTTATCTCTGTGAAATTGCAGGTTTGTTGGAGTGGTGAGGGTTCCTCCAGAGGCCCTCAATTAGCAGGAGTTCTCCATGACCGGGGTGGCCACAGAGTGGCAAGCTGGCTGCTCTGGGAGCTGAAGGGAGCCCAGTGGGGGAGGGACAATCCGCTTCCGTCCCGCCTCTGGGGGCTTGACCTCCATGGCATGTGCATCATGGAAACTGCTTTCAAAGCCCAGCTCAGTGGGGAGAGGGGTGAGGGCTCGGCAACATGTGCTCCACTGACCATGCAGCCTGTCCCCCCTGGGATGCCTGCCTGGGCCCTGAGAACCGTGATGTCACTGTGACTCTCTGCAGCTGCCAAGCACCCGCCGTGCAGGCCCCTCCTGGCCAGCTAGGCACTGACGCAAATCAAAAGCTTCCAACTCTGAGCAGCTGCCACCCGCCACTCAGCTGGCAGCCTGCGGTCCACGGAGGGAGGGCATGCGGGCTCCAGAGCAGGGCAGCATTTGGGATAATCAGCTGCTCTTTAAAGGGCGGCCAGCATGGCGTGTGTGGCTCCGAAGGTCAAGGAGAGACAGCTGCTGCCCTACAAGCCACATGTCCTGCCTGCTGGCCTTCTCCTGCCCCTTGCCCTGTCCCTAGTGCCACTGGGGTCCTTTAGCTCTGAGTACTTGGTAGGAAAGAAGGCCTGGTGGATGCACATACCTAGGAAGAAGTGACCATGACTTCTGGAGGGTGCAGCTTTGCATTTGCTGAACTGCAGTGACCAGCCTCCCTTGGCCTCTGAGGAGTTGCTACTGTCCCATCAGAAGATGCCAGAGCCTATAACCACATGAACGCCTGCTGGAATCCAGAAGGAACACGTTGAATGAGTACATGAGGATGAATAAGGGTGGATGATAGTGAGGACACCAGGCACTTTCCAGGCGCCACTGAATGGAGGCTGGCATGAGAGCCCCAGTCACCCTAGGGAGAGCCATACATGGCCCAGGAGTTCTGCCAGTCTGCTGGAGCATGCCATTCTTCCATACATCAGAGGACATGTACAGTACATCTGAACATTGTACACACACAGGATCATGGTCTCTATAGTATGTACATTCATACAGACACATAATGAGAATGCATACACACATTGCTATCTCCACATGTAATCATTTGCTCATGAGCATACATGCTGTGTATCAGGCCCAGAGACCTCTCATCTTCACCTGTGTGAATCTGCAAGAGCTGAGAAAGGCCACCGGGTGAGATGGCTATGGTGGGATAGCTGCTCTAGGCAGGGGCAGGTCCAGGTGGGTGGGCATAACAAGGCTAAGGATGCTGACACAATTTCCAAGATGTCTTTACTATGACAGGCCAGGTAAATAAATACACAAGTACACAGCAGGGTGAGGGTGACCAGTGGGCAACCTTGTGAGAAGAGGACACTTTCTGGCCACTTCATCACAGACAGGCAGGGAACAGTGATGTGACAACTGTGACAGGGCTTTGTGGTGTGTAGTGGATCTTATGTGCACAGGACTTCAAGTATAGAGAATGAGATGGTACCCTCCTAATGCCAGCATGGCCGTAGGTAACAGTCCCTCAGTGGTCTTATTCTCACCATGGGTCTGCTCCTTCTGCTGTATCCCCAGACTACAGTCTGGTGTGTGTGTGTGTGTGTGTGTGTGTGTGTGTGTGTGTGTGTTTATGCATATTCCAGTATATATGTGTGCTAGTGTGAGTTCACCTGTGTGCACATGCATCTAGAGGTCAGAGGTCAACTTGAGCTATAGCATAATAAATAAATGACCCAGAGACTGATATTGGGGTTCAAACTTCAAGCTAAAGATTAGAAAGAAAAGTATCCTGTGGCTATCTCTTACCACTACCTCAGGTAGAACAGATTGACCCTGCTGCCTCTCCTCAGGGTGGCTGGAGAATCCTGAGACTGAACATCTTCCTGTCCTCAAGGAGGGTAGGGAATGAATCCCTTCTAGCCTCAGTGTGGCTGGAGAATGAATACCTGATACTGAGACCTTGCTCCTGTCTCATGAGTCCTGGAATTAAAGGTGTGTGCCACCATCTCATGACCTCTATAGCTTATGGCTGACTTTGCTTTCTGAATCTTCAGGGACACTTTAATAAAACATAACTAATATATCACTACACTCAGCCATTACCTCTCAGGTACTGCCCACTCCATTTTGTTGAGACAGTGTCTTTTACTGACCTGGAGCTCATCAATTGGCCAGGCTGGCTGACCAGCAAGTCCCAGGGCCCCGTCTAGCTGCACCTCTCCAAGGCTAGGATTGCAAATGCATGCACTACGCGGAACCTTTTTCACATGGATTGTGGGGGTGGGACTGAAGCCTCTGTGCTTGTGGAGTACACACTTTATCAACTGGGCCCTCCTCATAGCCCTCTATGCAAGGATTTACATTTCTGGCTCAGCCAAGAGAGAGGGAGGACCTGCTCCGATTCCTTCCGACATCTTGTTTCTAACCAGGGAAGTGTTGGTTGGGATGGGTCCACTCAGAAACCTGACCTGATGCTGGCACTATGCCCCTGACATGTTTTGCTGTCTACAGGAAAACAGACCCAGTAGCTCATGGCCCAGGCCCCAGCCACAGCCATAACCTGCATAGCCCAGGCACAAAGGAGCAAGTGTTTGGCTTGTGGTAGTCAAGCAAAGCAGCCAGCAGTTCCTCTCTCCCTGCCTGAGCCCTGCAGTCAGGGAGGCCAGCGCCCTCAGAGTCAATATTCCCACACTCCAGCAGGCCCTTTGGTGTATAAGACATAAATGTTTGCTTTCCCATTAAGAAAATAATCCAAAGTTATCCTTTAAGTGGTGCTCACACACCGCTGCCCTTCAAAAGCTAATACGGCTCTTTCTAGACAGCATGAAGTGGAAGATTGAGAAGCGGGGGTTCCTGAGTGTGGATCCCCCTTCCAAAACTCGGCCTGAAGCCACTTTCATGATCTACATGCCCCCAGAGGACTGGGGGGGACGCAGATTTTGAGGAGAGAGAAGGCTACAGGAGGCCCTGAGCAGTGGATGAAGAAGCTCTCGGCCAAATCCCAGCATGCACCTGGGGTGGGGGGACATCACAGAGAGACCAACCCAGGCTAACCCAACACTTCTGGGAGAGAGGGTGCTTGTGAGCATACAGGAGCCATTCTAGGCTCCAAGGCTCTCACATGATCCTGCTGAAGACCAGGAAGGCAGTGGGGGGCATTGCTGAGTAAGTCACAGGCACACAAGACAAAAAAGAGAGGACTGAGGCCTGCCCTCTCCAGCCTCTACCAGCTGCTAAGAGAGGCCAACAGGGAGTTTTCTGGGCAGGGGAACAGCGCCTGCCAACAGGTGTCTTCCCCAACACTCCAGAAGAGTCACAGAGCCATAGGACTAGTGGTTTCTCCTTCTGGTAACATCTTCTGGGAAAGCGTCTCTGGGGAGACATGACACACTCTACCAGAGCAGCCAGGAGCCCAGAACTGTGGGGCTCTGGTTGCTATCTTTAAATGCTGACAAGACACTGGGGGCTCCTCCAGACTAGGGTGCACTTCAATAGAGCCTCTCCCTACTCCTCAGGTGCTCACCCCCACCACTGGTGTGGCAGAGCATGTTCTGGAAGAAACCAGTGTGAGCCTCCCTAAACTGGGCTTGATTCTGACTCAGGGTGAGGAGGAGGGGGGAGTTTGTCAGCTGCCCAGGCCCTCAAAACTCACTTAGGGGCTGTGGCTTAAGTCCTTGGTCCCTGGCTTTCTTGCTTTATGGGAGGGCAATAAAGTCTGTGCATCTGGCTGAGGCTGAGGAGGAAAGCTGCATGTTTTCCCACAGGGCCTCTGGACTCCATGGGTGGATAGAGAGGCCCTTGGACCTGGTTGGGCTACCCAAACGGTCATTTTTGCTTCCTCCTTCCTGTGAGACAGCCCTGGACTCAGCCCCAACCCCACTCACATTTCTCACTCTGCCTTGGTCTCCCCAGAAGTCCCTGTGGATCTCTCTCTCTCTCAAGGGTTCACTTTCTCCCCCACCCCTTTTCAGCCCCAAAGAGCCCTCTCCCACCCATCCTGAAGTTTGGGTTCATGCCCTCATATTCCACCTCCCAAAAGTTTCCCCAGTGCAGAGGGAACTCGGGGTGGATACCTGGTGGGAAGCAGCTGGCTTCGGAGTGCATGACCCTCTCTGCTGCCTGCAAGGGCCTCTAACTGCATGGGTCCCTCTCCTCTAACTCTTCCTCCATCAAGGGTGCTCTGAGTGGGAGGAAGATGCGGGAACATTGGAGGATGTTCTAGAGGGGATGTCCTAATGACCTAGGCCTTGATTTGTTGGGGGAATGAGAAGACACCAACATGGGGATTCTCATCAGAACCATTACTGGCGGAGATTATCTACTCAGCATCTCTTCCCATACCAGCTAGAAATGGGAATTCCCTCTTAGACATGTCAGGAGGTGCACAGGGAGTGCTCACTGCCATTGCAGGAACCCAGGAGCCAGTCCTGGTGCTTTCCTTCTGGTCCTCAGCCATGGGCCCCTGGCAGGAACTACTAAACCAACTCCATTCTCATGGGCCGACAACTGGACACTGGGCCTTGGTGGAGTCCAAGTAGAATGTTCCTGAGATAGTCCAATGGCTCCCAGGCCACCTCAGGTGGGTCAGGAAGCTGCCTGGGTGGTCCTAACCACAGGCAGCAAAATGCTGGCCTTATCTGTCTACTTTAGGTGGAAAATGGAGCCACAGCCTCTTGGGAACCCAACAGCTGACACGTAGTAGCCAAGAGGCCTGGGTAGAAAGCCTGGAGCACATTTTGGTTCTGTCAGCAGCTTGTGGCGTTCCAAGAAGGACTGAAGTGTGGGGACCCAAATCTATCCTAGGGTCAGTAAGCAGTTCCTGAAGGGTCCAGGCGGTCATAGAATCAGAGCACCCATGATGCCACAGGAGCAAGTGGAATGGCTTGCTCAACTACATTTCCGTGGGAGTTTTATCTGCTGATGGGTTGAAGATGTCAAACTGGTCAGTTTGATCCTTGGCCCTAGACGCTGACCCTGATGCTGCTTTATATCACCCAAGTTATACGAGGAGACAGGCAGTGCATAGAAGTGATTCTTTGGAGTCTGTGTACCTAAAACCCTGACTGGACACTGGAGGCCAGTTTCAAGGGATGCTGGTGGCCATGACCACCAGCCTGGCATTATAAATCTCGATGGCTGTGCAGTGTCTTTTCTCTTAGGGATCGATCAGGTATTGTCAGCTATGATGCTGGGATGCAACCCTTATCACAAGCCATTTGATGAAACTGTAGCTGAGCACATGTAGTTGTCCAGGGTATACAAAGGTGGCCTTGCCTCTCAGCTATGGTGACTGAGCCAGAAGTACCATGAATGTCTCAGAGTTCTGTCCCTGAGCCTCTTCCCAGTGTTAGAAGAAGAGGGAGGCAAGGCAGGACAAGTGGGCAGCCCTGACGTCACTGAACATCCCACTTTGAATTCTTGCTTTCTGCAACTCTCTGAGTCTTGGCCCATGCCTTGGGTCTCCTTAGCATTCAAACAAGCTACCAAGGTGTAGTAGAGCCAGAATATTCCAGAGACCCAGAAGCTATCAGTGATTATGATGTGTTATGAAAACAAAAACCCAAAGGATAGGAAATTTTCCCAACTCTAATTTCCCCTTCTGGCCCACAACTACTCAACAGGACCATTCAGTAACCTAAACTTGGCAACTGCCTGCTGGAAGCCACACACTTCTTGATGGGATGAACACTGTGGCAAGTAGTAGCTGGCAAGAGTCCCTGAGTTCCTTGGAGTCTCCGCCATGAGGCTGTGCTATTCTTAGGGGAGCTAGGGCTGAGCTTGTGAAGGAAGCCCGAGACCTCCAGAGTTAGACAGCTTCCTACACAGAGCCCACACTACAGCCTACTTTCTGACCCTGAGATGGGAGGCTGCGGGGCTGCAGGGCAGCTAAGCCTTTTGCCATCAGCCATGATGCATCCAATAATGGACTCCATGGGGGAGGGCTGACTGATCTTAGTGTCTGGCTATGCTGCTCATGCTGACAGGCTCCAGGAGCCTTGGAGAAGTCCATCAATTTCAGCAGAGGATGGCGATAAGAGAGTGATCTCTCTCGCCCTTTTGGGGGAAACTGAGACAGTGGTGTCAAGCTTTGGGTCTTGAGGTATCAAGACTGGCTCTGGGGCCTGGGGTGTAGCTCAATGTCAGGCCTCTTACCTAGCGTGCTTGAAACTTGGCTTCAACCCTACACTGCACAAAATGCAGTCTGTGCCCCTGACTTCTGGGGTGTTATTTTATACTCCTGGGGGAAGTAGAAAGGAAGTTTTGGAGCATAGTCATGAGCGGTTACTGTGGGGGTGTGACCTCTGCTTGAACAATCAGACCAGCATGAACACTGGACAAAGGACAGAGCTGGCTGTTGGTTCAAGGAAGGGGAATTGAAGCAGTTGTTGGAAACTGTAAAAAAGCATTTCTTGAAGCCAAAACTGTCTCCTTCCTCTCAAGTGCCTGCTTGACTTGTAGAATATTCCAGAAACTTCTTCAGGCAGGAAGCCATTGTCTTCACAGTAACCAAGCCTGAGTGTCACCACAGGCACAACAGGGTAAAAAGAATGATTTTAAATATTTGCCTTCTTAATTATCTATTGACTAAAGTGTCTGACATTATAATTTTTAGCATGTATTTGTCAACATGAATGGGCACTATCAACAGCGAATCAAATTCATTAGCTAATGTATATTTTTGTATACTTTCTAAGCAATGTGATGTGCAAGATTACACTCTGGGGGAAGTGTGGATAGAAAATGGGAGTCCTCTGGCCATTTAACTGACCCCTCAAAGGCTGAAGGTTCCCAGGCCATGTCTGGGCATCAGCTCAGTCAGTCTCTCCATTCCCAAACTCGCTTCTCTCCTCTCCCTTCCCTAGCCTCTTTTTGCCATCAGCAGTGGGAATACACACCCATACATATTCATGCATGTACATGCATGTGCATGCACACACATACAAACAGGTGTACAAGACCCTCTGTCCCCACTGCAGGCAGCCTATAAACTAAAAAGGGGACTGGGGTGGACCATCTGTTTAACACCCCCCACATACACACACATAACCAGTGTTCTGAGCACTGAGAGGTAGCAGCTGTGCACACAATGAATTGTGATTGTCAAAGACCATGGGACAGATCCCAGTCAGTTCAGACATATGGGTATGACAGCACGAGGGGGCAACGAGGTATGGGAGTGCCTCATGACTCAGGGCCGACCATGAGGGGAGAACTAAACCTCTTTGGGATCAGGTGATCATAGGACTTCAGGACTGAAACTCCATTAGTTCTGGGGGAAGCAAGCCTCTGGCCACCTGTCAGGGAGGGACTCAGGAGGCTTCTAAAGTACTTCTTTGGTGAGGGGTGCTGAGAAGGGGCTACGACCCAGGTATGTGCGTCCCTAATCCTAGCTGAGTCCTGGCTAGAGCCTCGCACACAGGCTGAGCAGGCGGTTGGGCTGAGCCTGACCCAGGCAGCCTGGGTTTGTTCATGGTCAGATCTTACCCAGTACTTCGCTCATTCTTCTTCCCATTTCATCTTAGAGTGCTGCAGAGTAAGACACAGCATCTGAATCATGTCCTCGAATGATGTGGACGCAGGTAGACATGGCTCCAGGTGCAGGGGCTAGGGTCAGACGGCAGCACCCGAGAAGCCACAGATGTGGGTCAAACTGTTTCTTCCTGTATAAAAATAACTCTTGGCCAGGTATCGGTGGCTCATGCCTTTAATCCCAGTACTCGGGAGGCAGAGGCAAGTGGATCTATGTGAGTTCCAGGACAGATTCCAAAGCTACATAGGGAAACCCTGTCTCAAAAACAAACAAACAAACAAACAAACAAACAAACACTTTTTCATTCACACAGAATTTACTTTAAGAACATCACAGAAGACAGAAGGGAATGACAGCAAATCATCCCCCGCAGGGTTAGCACTGTCACCATTCTGAGTCACCTCCCTCGGCCTACCCATGCCTCTCTGCATTTTACAAACACAGTCTAAAGTTCCATGTGCTGATGTATGGACTCCAACCATGCTCCCTCAGTTCTGCTTCTGACTGCCTGACATCTGTCACCCCAGGCTAGTTAGTCACTCCAGGTCTGCTGATCCCCCCTCTCCACTTCCCAGGGCTGGTGGACTCTTCAAGAGAAGAAAGGGTTGGGTCTACTGTGGTCAGATTCATCTCCCCTTCACTTACCTACGTACCTAAACAAGGCCTTGGAAAATCCTCAAGACCTTCAGCCTCACCAGATTTCTTCAAACCAGCATATCTTCATAGGTTCCCCACTCTGGCAGTCTGAATAAGATGTCCCGCATAGGTTCCTGTGTTTGAACACTTGGTTCACAGTTGGTGGCGCTGTTTGGGGTGGTCTAGGAAGCATGACCTTGCTGGAAGGAGTATGTCACTAAGGATTGCTGTGAGGTTCCCTAGGGCTCACTCTCTCTGCTTCACGTTTGGGGTTCAGGATGTGAACACTCAGCTTGGTCCCGTCACCGTGCCTGCCTGCTGCCATGCTTCCTCTTAACGTTTTGGAACTGTAATATCAGATAACTGTCCTTCCGTAAGTTGCCTTGGTCATGGTGTTTTAGCATGACGATAGAAAAGTAACCAAAACAGCCGCCTTCTATCTTCCTTTCCTGGGAAACTCAAAGAGGACTCCCAGTACCTGTTCCACCTGACTAAACAAGCTCCTTTGGTGCTGGGTGCTCCTTTGGTGCTCCCTTCTGTTGTCCTCAATGGCATTGACCTTTCTACTTTGACCCTGCACCTCTACAAATCACATCCTGTGGAACCGGTGTGTGTGTGTGTGTGTGTGTGTGTGTGTGTGTGTGTGTGTCTGTGTGTGTGTGTCTGTGTGAGTGTGTGTGTGTGTGTGTGAATGTGTGTGTGAGTGTGTGTATGTGTGTGTGAGTGTGTGAGTGTGTGTAGTGTGTGTGTCTATGTGTGTGAGGGTGTTGTGTGTGTGTGTGTGTGTGTGAGTGTGTGTATGTGTGTGTGTCTATGTGTGTGAGGGTGTGTGTGTCTGTGTGAGTATGTGTGAGTATCAGGTGTGTGTGTGTGTGTGTGTGTGTGTGTGTGTGTGTGTGTGTCTTCCTCAATACTTTTCCACCTTAGGATTTCTGAGTCTCTCATTCAACCTGGAACTCACCAATTGGCTGTACCAGCTGGACAGGGAGCTCTGGGCTCCACCAGGTTACAGACATGTGCTGCTATGCCAAGATCTCTTTACATGGATGCTTTTGCAGCCCAGTGAGGCAAGTCCCCTGGATGAGGCCTGAATATGGAGGGCTACCAGCACAGACAACTCAAAGTGATACAGCTGGGCACAGAGAAAGCTTGAATGCAGGAACTCAGGAATTCAGGGACAGACGGTACACATGCACTGCCCACAGGGCCCTAACCCTGCTAGATCAGAACCAAGGGGATGGCACGCCCTTATAAATGGTGTGGCAAAGCTGCACTGTTCAACTCCTGAGCCTGTCTCCTGGTCCCTTTGTTTCTAGGGGACTGAAGGCCACACACCCACTTCTAGAGTCCTGATCTTGGTTGTTCAGCTGGATCTACAGGGACAAGGCAGTGCTTTTTCTTCCAGGTGGCCATGATCACAAAGATCAGGGAAAGACCATGCCACTGTGATATTGCCCATACTGGGGTTCGGCAGGTAGCCACTAGGATTTCAAGGCTTCTGTTTTCTGAAGCGAGGGCTTGGACAGAGACCTGTGAGTGGTGGTAGAAGCAGGGACATTTTATTAACAAAGAGAGCGCACTCCCAAGAGGAAGTGGGTTGGAGCAGTGGGGGAGGTTATCAGTTCAACAATGCCCTGCAAAGAACGGGTTTTTACACTGCAGGCATTTGCATTTGCGTAGAGCAGCGCCCCCCACCCCATGCTCTGCCTGTTACCTGTCATTCTTGGAGATGAGGTTCCAGTCCTTCTCTCTGTCAGATCCTTTCTTTCATATGGTAATCAACAGCCCCCAGCCTGAGTGTAAGGTTTTTGGGATTTCACTCTGCCTTATCCTCCTGCCTCAACTAGAAGTAGCCCCTTCTGTAGTCACTGTTCTGGGAGCCCAGCAGAGAAGAGGCTTAGACAGACAGGCAGGGCAACCCTGATCCCTGGGAGCTGCTTTGGCCCCTCCAAACCCCTTCTCTTCCTTCCTCCTCCTGGGTAACCCATTCCTAGTATTCAAGCACGACTTTAGGACACACGGATCTTCAGGTCTTCCTAACTGGACCTGATTGCCATGCATACTGCTCTCAGTGCAGACATTGAATGGAAGAGCACTAGGCCAAACATAGCCATGCGAAACTGCCACATGCTTCCACCATGGCCTGAGATTTATACTCAAGCGTCTGTATGTTCTGCTGTCCACTACTGGGCTCAGTCACCCTGTAGACATTTACACATGAGAGTATGTTGAAGAGCACTATTTAACACACTGCTTGTCCACAACCTGAATATCCATCAACAACGGAGAGCCACCTTGTAATGAGACACAGCCCGGCCACAGGAAGAGCCAGAGCTCTGTCCTGTGGGTAAAGCTTGGCACATTGTGTAGGAAGGAAAAAGTGAGAGTGCAGAAGTTAGCCATCTCTGTGTAGCTGGGTTAGACAATAGATACCTTTATGCTCACTTGTGCGTGCCAAAGTGGCTGTCCTGCAGGGGAAGGGACCAGACAAAAGGGAGGCTTCAGAGAACATATTCCCCATGCTCCTTTGGTACCTGGGAGCCTTGGCACCTATGCAAAGTCATGTATAGATGAGCCACTTACTCAGGGAATCTCATTTGAGTAAGCCGATTATTTACAAATGATCCTAGCACTCAAGGCAGGACAGGATACAGGCAGGCTGCAGTGTGAAGTGGGCCATCCTATTCCCTCTGATTCAGCAGCTTTCAAGGTCCCTGGACATTGGAGTCAAACTGGCCCTGGGTATCTGAGCCCTTTGAGCCTCCCTAGCCCCACCAATGTTGCATACCAGAAGGACAACCCCCACTTACAGCAGGCCCTTGCTCAACTCAGGGTACAATCCCCAGCTCCTCAAGGCAGGAGCCCAGGGCTCATTTTTCTGAAGGACGTGCATAGGGTAGCTTCCCCCACCTCCTCAGGCCTGGAGGAACTTTGTTTGGGCTGGCGCCTGAGTTTGCTTATCTCACCATAATGAATGGGTGTTCCCAGGCTAATAACAGGCAAGGAGGGATGCCCTGAAGAGCTAACTCCACAGTCGACTTCAAAACTATGCACTGGCAGTGAGAGACACTGGTGATTG
The DNA here is from genome assembly GCA_030556225.1 of Cricetiscus sungorus. Classification (NCBI taxonomy): domain Eukaryota; kingdom Metazoa; phylum Chordata; class Mammalia; order Rodentia; family Cricetidae; genus Cricetiscus; species Cricetiscus sungorus. The sequence goes on from JANBXA010000600.1 coordinate 54,750,057, forward strand.
GGGCTGATACAGCTAGACCTCCTATGTTTATGCCACTGTCCCTCCTAGCCAACCAGAGAGCCTGGACAGATCCTCTAGTTGGAGTATAAAGTAAGCCACTCAAATCATAGCCCCTACTTGGGACAGTCCTTATAGTTGACATGTCCACTCTGAGGAAAGACTGAGTTACTGGGTCAAGGTCTTCTGTATTGGCTGACAGAGAAGGTTGTAGGGAAAAATTCAATCACAGACTGAACAGGACTTCGTATTAGTCTCAGAAAATATGTATATCTTGGGACTGGGAGGAAACTAACGTGTTAATTCAGACTCGGTGAGCTCCAGGTTCAGTGAGAGACTGTCAAAAAAACCAAAAAAGATAAAAATCAATTGAAGAAGACATCCAAGTTGGCTTTTGGCTTCCACATGCATGTATAAACACATCCCTGTGCATGCAACTAAACATATGCTCACACATGCACACAAATGTGCACTCTTTTTTTTTGTTGTTGTTGTTGTTATTTTGGTTTTTGAGACACTGTTTCTCTGTAGCTTTGGAGCCTGTCCTGGAACTTACTCAGTAGACTAGGTTGGCCTTGAACTCACAGAGATCTGCCTGCCTCTGCCTCCTGAGTTCTGGGATTAAAGGCGTGAGCCACCATGCCTTTGTGCATCTTGGGTCATCTGCTGGAAGGTGGCTTCAAGTTCTCATTGTTAGGCTTGTGGTTGAGGCTTTGCTCAGAGCCTGGCTTAAAAGAACCTGGAGGCAGTGCCATCTGTGAGTCCCAACCAGATGTTTTGTCAGTGAGCCTGCCTGTGAGTGTGATACCCACTGCCACTTGCCCTTCTCCCCAGGTCCTCCCTGACACCAAAACACACAGACCCACAGGTGACAAACAAGCCCTCATAGCTCACTCTGGCTGCAGGTTCCTAACTTCTCATATGATCCTTCCCAACCCTTACTGTAAGCATTGTAGTTTGGATGGAAAGGAATCCTGGCAGTCAGGAGCCAAGGAATACTAAGTGTTATAGCTCAGATAGAAAAGTATTCTGGCAGTCAGGAGTCAAGTAATACCACAGGTCACAGTAAGCATAGCAGCTTACAGCCCTGCTCTGAAGAAAGGCTTCCCAGATGTTTTGGCAAGGGAGAGTTTCCCTAGCAAACTTGTTGCAGTTCAGCTCTGGTCCCCCAGAGTGTAACAACTCTGCTTCCCTCGTTACATTCCAGCTCCTGCAAAAAAGTTGTTACTTCTCTCCTCCGCTCAATTCCAGTGAAAGGAAGTAAGTCTTCACCCAAACCTCATTCAAGAGATTTATTGGGAGGGAAGAATCCAGGAGAGTGGCTTCCTCTGCCAGGGTGGAAGAAGACAGTCACAAACTGAACAGGCACAGGGTTTATATGGGGCTTCTTAGGGGTGAAGTGTTTCCGGGGAGAAGATTTCTAGGGTGGGGATTGGTCAGATTGGCTACATCTTGTGTTGGCTTTCTGCTCAGGGATTGGTTCATTTTCCTGCTCAGGGATTGCTTGGTTTTCTACTTAGTTGGTAAGGGGTTTCAGGTCCAAAGTGCGTTTCTTTCACTGGGCCATTTGGCTTTAATTTCAAAGCCAGGGCACATTTCTTTTCCCAGCTCTGATTCTATGGCCAAAGTGTGTTTCTTTGACACTAGTTATAGGATCAAAGTGTGTTTCTTTGGCTCTGGCCAGGGCGTGTCTCTTTGGCTGACCCTTTTCCCCTACACTGACTCCATACTTGAAAGGGCCAGCCGGGGGTAATGCCACTTCTAGCTACTTATGATATCCTTGGAGTCCGGAATTCTCTATCTACAGCCTTGAAGTGTTTAGCTGCAAGTAACTGAACCCTTAGCAAAGCATTAAAGGTTGACTTTGAGCACAGGGACCACACTTGGAAGGTCAGGACTAAGACCCACCTGCCAGCCTTTCATGTGCTCTGTGTCTTTTCTGACCCAAATAATAAAGCAAAGGGTGCTGGATTTCTCACAGAAATAAGAGCTCCTCTCAAATAAATGGGTTGCAACAGCGACTAGTCACTATTAATTAAGTGCAGACAGACAACTTACCTATTTAAAAAAATAACCCATTTATTAAAAGGCAATTAGTAAGGCTGAATTCCCCGCTGAGCATCCTGCTGCCTTGGAGAAGAGGGACCCAGCAGCAGAAAGAGGAAGTCAAAACTCGCCAGGACGTGGGCACCATAGCACTGTGGGTGAAGCTTCAAGGGATCTACCCTGTGTGGAGGTGGATGCACGGGCTGTCTAAGGGTGCAGATGAGGCACATCTGCAAGGAGACTGTGCCTGGAGACTACAGCCATCTCCTTCATCTGCACACGGCACTGCAGCTTTGCTGTGGTCCTGGTGGAAGGGCGTCCATTCATGGCCTCCCAGTGGCAAGTATTTGGAGTCCTGCCACACAGATGGAAAAAGCTGAGAGGTTAATTAAACTGTTTGCTATCACATGTGGAGTTGGCTTTGTGGCTGGGAGCTGCAGAGAGCCCTGACCCCCAGTGACCCTGGCTGAGTCTGGGAAGGCTAAAGGATTCAGCTTCACCGGCAGTTCCCTCCTGTGCCAGATGGAGAAGCCCCTGGGGCGAGTCTGTGGAGTGGCTTTCTTTCCATTCCTATAATTTGTGATTCCTTTGTTCCTCTGATTTAACAGGAATTCAAAGATGACTCTGTCAAGAAAGTTGAGGAGCAAATTATATTATTTTTCTTCCTCCCTCCCTGCCTCCCTCCTTTCTTCCTTTGAGACAGGGTCTTACATAGCACAGGCTAGCCATGAACTCACTGGGTAGCTAAGGATGGCCTTCAACTTCTGATCCCCCTGCCTCTGCCTCCTGAGCGCTGGGATTACAGGTATAAACCACAATATCTGGCTTATGGATCTCTGCAGACTGAACTCAGAACTTCACACATCTAGACAATCACTCTACCAACTGAGCTACAGCCCCTGGTTGTTCTGGAAGTTGCTCTGTAGACCAGGCTTGCCTTGAATACACAGAGACCAGCCTGCCTCTCCTTCCTGGAGTGCTAGCGTTAAAAGTGTGCACCACTGGGAGGGAGGGAGAGGGAACTGGGATCGATGTGTAAAATTAAAAAAATTAATAAATTTTTTAAAATGGTGAGAAAAAAAAGTGTGCATCACCACACCTGCCTGGACACAGGGCTTTTATGGGCTAACTCATTTACCCTGGAGTCACTGGGGGTGGGGGTGTCTGATCCAATCTGCCTAGTATCCTCGTAGAAAGAGAAGTGCAGGGTACAGAGCCCTGGGGATGTGTGTACAGGAGAGTTTGTATTGCATCTTGGAGGTACAAAGTAGGAAACATATCTTAGTACTTCTGTTACATTCGAGCGTCTGGGAGGTGGCACAGAGCAGTGAGGAAGGCCTGGAGTGCCAGAAATTATGCCCAGGTGTTGGCATCGAATGAGGAAGCTAAGGCTAGGAAAGCAGGAATTTACAAGGTTGGCAAAGTTCCAGCCTTAGGGTGGGGGCGACTTGCTGGCTCCTAACTTATAGACACAGGGATCCACTTACTGATGCCCTGGTTGTGGGCCTTCATGTCCTGACTCTAGGCACTTCTCAAAAGGAGCAAGATGCCCAGCTGTGCCCTGAACCCAGGCCCTCCCTGTCACTCACCAGGGCCAGGAGTCAACTCATTGCCATTCCATTCCCAGCAGAGGCCATGCCAAGGTCCCTGAACAAGGTCATTTTCTTGTGGTTTTATTCTAATAAATGAACTGGCCTGTGTGACCACAGCATTCCTTAGGTGCTTAGAGTTACAAAAGGAAAAAATATCTTTTCCCATCAGTGACTTGGTCCAGCTTCTTTGCTTATGTATTAGTGGGTACAAGGGCTAGACCCACATGCAACAGGTGCATGCTTATCTTTGGCCTCTCCTGAAACACACGGCAAGGATCATGGAACTCTCAGGGAAGACATAGGTATGAAGCATCTAAAAGCTGAAATTAACCTTGGTGGCCACCGGGTCTTCTTTCAAGGATCCATCTCTGAGTGGCATCCGATGCCTCTGTGTGTCTCAGCTTTCTTCTCTGTACAGTGAAGGGCACACACAGTTGTCTATAAGCAAACCTAACCAAGCCCAGGCAGAGAGCCATCAGTGGCCTTCTCTGTCTCCACATTCTGCCCGGGCCTGAGACCCACATGTGTACAGGGTCCCCTAGGACATTAGTCACCAAACATGGGATGTCACAAACAGCTCTGCAGGAGACCCAGGTAGCTCTGAGTGACTGTACTATCTCTATCCTGCCCTGGCTGGGGATCTTGAGGAAGTAGCTCGGGTACCATTCCTCTACATCTCTGCTGTACTTATAAACAAAGCTAACTGATTCCAAGAGTTAAAAGAAGCTGTCCCCTCAGGTCTTGGGATGGTGCCGTGTCTGTTCAGCCCTCCCCACTTCACAGAGGTGGGGACAGAATCCAACATGGATAGACAACTTGACTATACCTCAAGGAAAGTGGGGCCAGGTCCCATCATCTGTTCCATCCAGATCTCTTTCCAAGAGATTCCCTGGGAACTGTCACCCCAACACTGACCCCATCTTGAATGTTCCAGCCATTCTTGTCCTTTAGATGATATCCAACAGAGTGAGGATGAGACTGGAGATCCTAGATACGTGTGTAAATAGGACCACAGGAGCAGCTTCCACCGCTCAGTCCAATGGATGGAGACAAACAGAATCATTTTCCTTCAAGTATAGACAAAAGATGGAACCCAGCAGCGGTGGTGGCATGACAACCAGGCTCCCAACTGCTGGTGGGGTTGCTCTACCACACTGGTGTTGAGGAGATGAAGTGGCTCCCTTCAGAGGCCTCCAGTCGAAACCAAGCACAGCACGAGTCCTCCCAGGTCGGCTTCCTGAGGTTCTAAGCTCTGAACCTCAGGTTTTGGTGCCAATGGTTGGACTGTGGACCTCTCTCTTAGGGTAAGCTAGCAGGGGTGGCCTGCTTGAACTCCAGAGGGCTGGCCCTGCTGATGTGCTCTGCAGACAATGTCTTAGTGAGGACCTGGGATTGGTCCCTTGGTGAGCATGGAGGAGGGGCAGCCTTTATAGGACCTGAAGTAACGGTTGCTTTGTTTGACAACTGCATGAGAGTTTTTAAAGCCCATTCTCACTTAACCAGCTCTGTCCTGGGCAGGGAGACGGTGGGGAGCTGGTGGCTGCCCCCTAATGAAACTCTTGCTGTTTCCAAACCCCCAGAACCCACCCAAAACCTGTTTTGTCTCCTTGCAGAATATGCACCCCAGCGAGCAAAGGACACAAAGGACTTCAGAGCAGCGGATCCTCTTGAACACTGACAACCCCCCCCCCACACACACACACAGGCAAGTGCCCTCCCCTGCTTAATTCAGGCACAATTTAGCATTGTGAATCACTGCTCCCAGGCAAACATCCTGGGGAGGGGAAGGGAGGGAGGGCAGCTCTCACCTTGCATGTCCCCTCACAAACCTTTTCTTCCCTCTCATGTCATTTTTCATGACGGCCCCTCTTCGGCCGTCACCAGTGACGTCATCCTGGCTCTCCTCACGTCAGCTGTTCAATGACCCTCTGCACAGTGGCATGCCCCTGTTGGGGTGGCGGCACCGCACCCTCCTCGTGCCAGATGCAAGCACTGCTCTGGTGGGGTGCAGAGCATCAGCCCTCCCGTCTGTTGTTTCCTCTGCCAGCCACTTTCCAGAAGCCCAGGGGCAACACGGCCAGCAGGTGGGCACCCTCCATCTGCACCACGCTGCCATCCGCCTGGCCATGTGTGCGTCAGCCCTGGCACTGTGGATTGGGCTTTAGAGCTCTAAAGGGCACTTTGTTCCAAGCCCTGGTGTGTGCCCGAGATGAAGCCTCATTTTGTGAAAGAAGCAGAATCATGTGGTGAGCACACTCACACTAGAGGAGGGGGCTAGAAATGTTGTCTGGCAAATTACAGTTTTTTTTTTTTTTTAATTGCAATCAAAAAAAATGTCCACTGGGAAAATGAAGTCTCTTTTAATTCATTTGAGTAGGAAGACGGGCATTTTGTGGTCTGTTTTCCAAAGGGAGAGGGCACCCCTGTGGACTTTTTTGTGATACACTGTAACAAAGGTAACCATAAAAATTCCTGTTGAAGGGGGGCCCTTGACAATACAGGAGGAGGATGGGAACAATGGTTCCTGGCCACAGGACCTGCCCCAGCCTGCTGGCTCGTGTGGCCACCTGAGCACAGCTGATGCTGGCCCGTTACCATTATTTCACAGAATCTCCCCCTCCGGTCTGAGGGTTTCATGGATGTGATTCTTAGGCTCATTTCTCTCTGTTCTTGGACCAGAGTCTCAGGTTTGTATGGTTTGTTTCACAGATGCCAGCTTGTTCAAGCTGTCAGCTCAGCTACCACTAGGAACAAGGGACTGACATAACACCAGAGCCTTTCCTACCCCAGTCACCTGCATTTCCTTAGCTGAATTTCTCCATCGAACACTAAAAATGTATGTGCCTAGCATCAAGCTGCAGATGGGCCTCTCCAGGCTTCTATCCAGTAACTCTTGCATGTTCTGTGACTCTAGAGCAAGACTAGAGGGGGTGTTGGGTACAGACTCACCAAGTCACATCAGGCAACTCCCCTACCCTCGTCACATCTAGGTGAGAGAGGCATGTGGAGTCACATCAGCACCCATTGACTGGCAGGGCTTCTGCCATGATTCTGGCAAAGAAGAACCCAAGACAGCAAGCTGTCTTGGTCCAAATGGGACATCACACAGGTGGGCAGAGGTTCAAAATATGCTTAACAAACATGAGTCCCTCTAAGTTAAGGGGTCCCACCAGTGTCCCATGAACAGTCCCCCAGAATAGTGGCTTGGAGATCCCACATGGGTTTCAGCCACAGTCTAGAAATCAAGCCAAAGGAGGGGACAGCGGTCCCAGCTACTGTTCTGCATGAGAGCTTACAGCCATACATCCCCAGGGACAGAGACAGGCTCACCCCAGGGGAAGGTGAGTCTGCAGGCTGGCCTTCTATGCGCCTTGCTTTTTCTCATCCCTACCATGCACATTTCTGCCTCTGGGCTCAACAACATTGGTATGTTGTGGCCTTGGCTCCTGCTTCTGTCCTTGTGAGAATACTTACTGCCTGGTCTTGATGGTGGCCTGTGGGCCAGATAATCCATGCTGACAATGTGGGGCACAACAACAGTCCTCTTATGTAGAAGTGTGCTTTCTTTCCAGTAGGCACTACATTTTCATTCCAGCCCCAGGAAGAATGATGATAGTTGACAATGGTAGCAAGAAGTTAAACTTGTGGCATAAAATACAAAGCCTTAGAGTTGCCAGTGAGAAGCTGATAAAGAAAATAAATAAAAAGACATACTAGAAGAAAAAGTTATGGCTGTGTCCAGCTCCATATCATAGATGTATGCAGCTCAGGCTGAGGTGACTCCGGGACCTGTAACGGTGCTTGAAGGACCTAAGAACTGGTCTTGACAAGTGGTGACGAGAGGTACCAAGAAGGCAGTAGAATCTTGTGATGTCACCTGAACAGGATGAGAAGGGGGACATAGTGACTTCCCATCCAGATGAGCCTGACCAAGCCTACATGTAACTGAGGTTCGGGAACTACATGCTGCATACAATACAGGTGTCATGCTAACTTGCCAAGTGGCCCCCTACTCAATGTGACCTATGGGGAGTGGGTGAGGGAGTGCAAAGCTGCTGGGTCCCCTTTTCTTCCTTTTCTTTCTTTTTTTTTCACTCTACTAAAGAAAATAATAATGGAATAGTCAAGTGGTAGGTCTGGGTGCTGTGTGTGTGTGTGTGTGTGTGTGTGTGTGTGTGTGTGTGTGTGTAAGTATGAATGTGTGTGAGTGTATGTTGAGTGTGTGAATGTGTGTGTATGTGCATGTGTGTGTGCACACACACACATGTGTGTGTTTGCATGTGCATGTGTGTGTGAGTGTCTGCGAGTGTGTGTCTGTGAATGTGTGTGAGTGTGTGTGTGTGTGTGTGTGTGCATGCATGCACACACACATACATACTAAAGAATCATTTATTGAGTAAGACAAGAGGGCAGCAGGCTCGGCAGTAACTGGATTACTGTCTGTAGCTGTGCAGGTGTTCTTACGGCACACCCTCAGGAGCCTGGCTGGTCAGACCCACTTCTATCAAGTTGATGAAGAAAACAGTTCCTGGCAGACTTGCCTTTGTCAAACCATGGAGAACATTCTGTGACAGAACATCTCACCCTGGGATGGCAATGACTCACCTCTGCTTGTCATTTGATGCGACAAGATGTCCTCAATGAGGCCAGCATCAGCCATGTAAGCATGGTGGTGACAAAATGACATAATGTCTCTCTCCCTAGTTGTTCCCAACTCAGAATTTGATGTCAGGATGAGGGGACGGGTTTAAAATGTCATTTATAACATGTAATTATATGAATGAAATTATAATAAATAATAAATTAAATGTTATTTGTGGGCTGGATCATATACATTTAATGAAAACTATCCCTATGTCTCAGGCCACATGGGGCAGGAGGAGCCTTGCATTCAGTGACCACAGGGTCTGGGTTCAGAAGTTTTCTAGGATGTCAAGTTCTGATTGCTTAAGACCTTGTTCAGAATGGCACAGGTCTCTATTAAACCCACACATCCACCATCTCTACGAAGCACCATGAACACATCATGGAAGAGGTTGCTGTTCTCCATTTCTTGGGGAATAAACGTGGAGGACACGGTCTGCACATGCTTCATGCAGATGTAATGTCACCCCAAATAGTTTCCATCTGCAGCTGGTTGACTCCATGATGGGAACCCTTGGACATGAAGGGCTGCCTGAATAGGCTCCAGTTCCCTTGGTTACAAAGCTGACTCTCAGCTCAGTCTTGGGTGGGGGGAGGCAGATGCTTCACTGCCCTAGCATTTCTGTGGGCCACTTAGGGCACTGAGAGATGATGTGAGAGACTAAGAGTCCACTGTTGATCACACTCACGGGGACATGGAGCCCAGGGAAGAGACAGGTTACCCAACAGTCCTCTGTTTGGCCCTCGACCCTTCCTACTGCTCATGGGCCTGGCTCAGCTGCATTAGGGATAATTTTCTCCTACAAGGCTTCTTTGGGAATCTGAATCTGGAAATGTCTCTGACCCACTTGGAGGCTGTGTTAGGGCAGCAAGAAGGAAATAGGCTCTTTCTTGCAGGAAGCTAAGACTTAATTAGCATTTCCTCCCTTGCCAAGTTGGGGACCCAAGGGCCAGGTACTACTGAGAAAATGACAGCTGGGCTGAGTTCATAGTTGGAATGGTGCACCCAGGGTGAGCATGTGCCTTGGAACGAGAGAGGGAGGCGGTCTCTTTAGGGACCAAGCTGCCTGTCTGTGCCGCCTCCACCAATAGTACCACTCCAGGCAAAGGAAAGCTAAAAGGGTCATCTGTTCATCTCAGCCCAGAAGCCCAGAGCGTGGTCCCATAACAGCCTTCAATTAAGGCAGAGGCTGGTGGTGTATTTGCATTTTCATTAAGATTAATGAATCATGCATGACTCACTGTGGCGGAGGAGTAGAAAGAGAGCTACCATATAGAGGAACCCCTCCATAGTGACCCAGCATGAGCAAGGACCCCCCACACTGCAGCGTCTTCCCACAGGGCTTGGGGCAGCCTGCCCTCAAGGACACCATGTCCCTTCCTCAGTCATGTGACTCAGGAGTTCTGTTTCTCCACACAAGGAAGTACTCGGTGCAGCTACACAGCAGCTTATCCCATGGATGTCAATAAACGTGACATTAAACAAACCAGGTTCTCTGTTAGGTTTGAGAAATGCCAGGTTAGACTTAAGCAAGCAGGGTCAGGCAGAATTTTAACAACAGAACTTCTAGGAGACATGAACATTCTGGCGAGTTCCGGGGACCCCAGGATTATGTGCACACTGAAGTGTTCTCCCTGATACTGCAACAGCTTTGCTGTCACCAGGGAGAGGATGCATGGACTACAAATACTCCCGCATGGGGATGAGGAAGGGGCTGTTTTCAGAGAGTGTGTTCTGGGGCTCTGATCACACCTGTGATGGTTGCCCAGGCCTCTCCATCCACTACTGCTTAAATGTCCAGCTCTCTTCGCAATAACACCCTCACTCCCCTCATCCTCATCAGTCCTGTCTCTGTCCTGTGGGCTTTGTCAAGAAGTCCTGTCATTTAGAAGTCCTGGCTTTGAGAAGAAGCAGAGATGAAATTGGATGTTTGCCTGTTTTTGTGGGAACCAACATCCTCTCTGTGATGTGAGGTGTGGGAGCCCTGGCCAGGCTCTGGAGGGAGTAGATAGGTGGAGGTCAGAGAGAGAAGGGCTGTGCAAGGGGCACATGAAGCCTCAGCGATCCTCCTATTTGGTGAAGGTGCTACTATCCTTGGGGACACTGCCTACCTCAGGCATCTGACCTGTGGTCTGGGGGCAGCTTATGTGGTCCAATGCTTAAGGAGCTTTAGACTTTGCTTTGTCCTGGGCCTGGAACTTGCATCCCCGAGAGTGAGGCAAGACATGAAGGAGTGTAGGCTGGTAGGTTGGTAGCTGTACCTGGGAAAAGCAGCTGCCTAGAGGTCAGACCAGAAAAGTACAAGGGACCTTGATTTGAACACCTACCCATCCACCCCAGCTGAGTGCTCTCAGTGACCTCAGGGACACTGTGACCTCTGTCGTCACCACAGCAAAGCCTGTGTGAAGAGCAATAAGGCAGGGCTTACAGGGCAGCCCAAGGCTTCTATGGCTGTCCTTGTCCCTGGAGGCCCCAGGGCACACCTTCCCAGCATACATGGCACAGAGTACATTTCGAGGTTCTCATCTGGTGATGACTGAGCTTCTCCAGCACTTTGTTTTAAGGTCACTGTAGGAGAGGGACCTCTGGGAGCTGCTCACCTGAGGGACAGTCTTTAATGATGCTGTCACAATACTCAGGCAGTGCCAGTGTGATGCAAGCACCCAAAGGTCCCCCCCTCGGTCCCTTCTCTATTGATGTGTGCTTGGGTGAGTGAGGTTAATGGCCCCGAGGAACTGCTGCAGGTTTGCAATGGAGACTGCCTTTGCTTTGTCTTTATCACCAGCCTAGAGCTTGGCACATAGCAACATGACCATTGTGTCAGCATAGCCGCTGCAGACATTCTAGCTGGGCATCTTGTGCTTCCCAGGGAGCAGTCACTCTGGTAGGATGGGTGGGACCATTTAGAGTCCAAAGCCACTTACTGGAAGCCCAGGGCCTGTATAGTCTCATAGGTTCTATCCTTGGCCTGCTTAAGACTAGGCTGGCTCTGAGCCTTATCTACTAAAACTGCATCCTTGACACCCTCTGAGGCACAGCTGGAATGTAGGGCTGTAGGTCACTGTCGCTTTGTCCCTGGCCATAACCATCTGCCCCACTGGGAGTTTCCATAAGGGTTGGGTGCAGTTGAGACATCGACACCAATGCTGTGGCCGCCCTGGCTGCTTCAGGCAGAGGATCCGAGATTCAGAGAAGCTGGGTCCAGGGCCAGGTGATAGACGCTGGAAGGCTGCCAACTCTAGCTTTTGCAGCATCCTCATCAGCAGAAGCTGAGGCTGAACCAACAGCCCCTGCTCACTGCAAGGTCTAACTATTCTGTCTCTCCTAAGCACCGGCAAGCCAAATATTCTCACCACATCCTCAGACACAATGTCCACAGTTCAGTGGGCTTCCCCACTGCCTGGAGAGGCAGAAGTTTGGGGAGAGTATATGAGGAAGACTCATTCTGCAGAGCTCTTGGATTGGAAGTGGCAGGCCAGAGTCCAGAACGTGCACTCAAAGAACTCAAACTGATTTTAGCAAGGAAAGGTCAAATGTGCCCTCACATAACTGGAGGTCCAGAGACACCTGTGGCAGGCATAGCTGAATCCAGGAAACCACCATTCCCTTGGTAAGAGGCTCTGCTTTTCTCCAAGAGGATTGCCAGAAAGCACCTTTGCATGGTGGTCCAGCCAGCTCAGCCTGGCAGCCTTAACACTTTAAGTCCAAAGGAAAAGAATGGTGCCTCTTCTGAGGGGTGGGCTCAGTCTGGAGCAGTGTGGAACTCATGTTGACCTTCGTGTTCTCTGGTGTGGGCTGAGGCTGAGGCAGAGTCAGCCCCCCCACCCCCCCCACCCCCTCGTTACATGGCTCTGACTGGCTGCTGATCAGGTGTTCTATCTTGAGATGTTTTAGGAGTGAGATTCTCCACAGTGAGAGCAGTGGAGGGTGATATTGTTCATGCACCTTCAGGGGAAAGAAAGGGGTAAGGGAGGGAGCAATACAGGGCTGGGAGCCTTTAGAAGCCTTGACAACCAGGCTGAGTGGCAGCTACTGGTCCACCTGCCCTCCACTCCCTGCAGCCAGCATTGCCATAGCAACAGCAGCAGCATCCAAGGCTTCCAGAGTGTTTCTGCTTCCAGAGGCGGCCTTTACCCTCCCCCTACTCCCTTTCATCAGGCTTCTGCCTCCAGTCAGTTGGGCTTGGAGACGCAGTTTCCCTGAGGAGCCTGAGCCCCACCAGTCCTGCCAGGTCTCAGCTGGAGAACCACAGTGCTGAGCCAAGCGTGGGCTGGTAACAGTGAATTGGTAACTGTCCTGGGGTGGGTAGGTTGCTGGGCTGGCTACTGTCAGAAAAGAGATAGGGGTGGGCATACATTTCTCCCCAGCCCCACAGCAGCTAGCCTGACCAGCTACTGTCCTCACAGATCTCTCTGCACATTCGATCCAGTTTCAAGCCTAGGGCTCCAGACCTTTCCCTCCTCATCATGTGGAGGACTAGCTCTGAACTTTCCAGTAGCCTCAAAGCGCCAGGTCAAGGTTAGACCTGCCACTGTATAACTGGAAGAACATTCCAGAACCTTCTTCTTGCTGTCGAGGCCCAGAACCAAGTGGGGCAATTGTCCCACCCGCACACGCTCAAGTGCTTGGTCTGTCACAGTCATGTAAAGACACCCTTAAAGGGTGGCAAGGAGTACCCAGAGTACATCCTCACCAGCTTTCCAGGCTAAGCAATGGAATGAGCTGGTCCCTAGCAGGCAACAGGACTTCAGCCCCTTCCTGTTGCTGGGCAGAGCCTAAAGCTGGTACTCTGAGATGGGAGCCAGAACAGGTAAGAGGTCTTGAGGCTTCACCACATTTCCCGAGCTGGACCCTACCATGCCATCACTGACAGAACTTTAAAACCCTGTTTCTTTTAGTATCAACAACAGCCATGCTTCTTACCCAGCTACTGGCCTGATGTGCCCTGCCTGTATGATGGCACTAGGTCCTAGGGTCCTCTGCTGTCATCTCAACCCTTTATAGGAACACAGAGTCAGCCTTCCAGCTGCTCAGGTCAGGAACATCTGGGATAACCTGCACACAGATGCACTTGAAGGGATGGAGCCTTCATCTAGGACACCAGGGATCAGGACCGGTGACTGTTGAATTGGAACTTCTTCACATGCAAGTGGGAGGGGTAGCTTCACTGTTAAACTGAGAAGAGCACTGGCCTGTAAAATGGAAACATAAAGGATAATGGACACGTGATAATGTGGGACTCAAGGAGGATGAGGGGTCTGGAGAGGAAGAGATCTGCAGGAGCTGGAAGGTTTCTGTCCAAGAAGCCTCTAAAGCAAGTTGTCACTCATCAAAACACCAGTGTGCCCATAGTCCCACTGCATGAGGCAGGGCTGGAACACAGCCACCCACTCCCAAAGCTGGTCTAGGGCAGAGCTGGAGGAGGAAGGGCAGTGATTGGTGGTCCCAGGGTTTTCAGAGCTAGGCAGGACCCTCCCAGCTATATGGGATCCCAGCAGGCAGTACAAGGGCAGACAGTTATAACAAGTTGCTAGATAACAAGGCTATGTGGGGAGTTGTGAGCCTTCTAGAGCCAGCAGCGTCCCTGCTGGGGAAGAACACAACGGGCATCACCTCAAGGACACATGCCCAGGGCTCTGTCCCCTGATGCAATTGTGCATGTAGTAATTGTATATGAACACACATGTATAGGCATGTCCCTCAATGTGGCTGCTAGTCACCATAGTAAATTCCCTCATGCAGCCCTGTCCTTGGATTTTATTGCTGTGATAAAACACCACGATAAAAGCAACTCAGGGAAGAAAGGGTTTGCCTCAGCTTACAACTCTCAGGTCACATACTATCTCTGGGGAAACTCAGCTAGGACTCAAGGCAAGAAGCTGGGGCCAGGTCAGGAACTGGGACAGAAGCCACAGACGAACACTACTCACTGTCTTGCTACCCCTGGCTTTTTCATTGTGCTTTCTTATATAACACGGGGCCACCTGACCAGGGATGGCACTATCTCCAGTGGGCTGGAATCTTCCGTATCAATCACCTATCAAGAAAATGCACCACAGGCTTGCTCACAGGCCAGTCTGGTGGGGGCATTTTCTCAATTGTGGCTCCATCTTTCAAAATGGCTCTAGCCTTTGTCAAATGGACATAAAGGAGCTGGGACAAGCCCTTTACCCTGCCACCAGCCCATTGGTTTCCTGTCTATACAGTAAGGCCATCTGGTGAGCCAAGCCAAGGTCGCTAGAGCTGTTCATATTCAGCGGTGTCCTCAGAGTCCCCAGGACACTCAGATCTGGGTCCCCAGTTCTCCCCCAACCCACACTTGTAAACAGAAGTGGATACAACAACAGCACACAGCCCTTTGCCACGCCACCAGCCTAAACTTCCTTCTCTGGTCACACCAGGCTCCATTCCCACCTCCACCCCTGATTTATCATGACTTCCTGTTAGAATTTATGTGAATGGGCTCCTGGGCCTTGCTCTCCTCCAATACTTCTGTGTTTGCACTGGTTTTGAGATATCATGTGGGCCAAGCATGTTTGGTGTCTATCTGTGTCATCCTATTGCTGCACCTCCCTAAATGCTCACTTGGGAGTTTCCAGTTGGGACTGTTAGGCCAGCATGCTTCTGCTCCATTCGGTGTCCAGGTACCTTGGTATATCCCCACCCCACCTGTTCATGTGGATGGATAAATGGGGCCTGCAAAGCTGCAAATATGTGTTCACATTCTGAGTGGTTCGAAGCACATGGAGAGGATGCCATCAAGGAAGAGCCTTGCCAGGGTTGTGGGGCCATTGTTCCTGGAGGAGAGAGCCCACACTGCCCCACCTCTCCGCTCTGTACACTGTTAGGCTGGGGTATCTGCTCATCTGGGGGCATCCTGGACTCTCCAGCTGTTCAGCCTGATTCCTGGAAATGAGTTTGAACCCTCCAAGTCACATGAGTCCAGGCCAGAGAAGAGTCAGCAGGACATAGTAAAGCAGAGTTCTGTACGCTTGAGCATTGCATGAGCACAGCAGCTTTCACAGACCCGCAGGAAGCTTCCGTGTTTGCCATTTACCTGTAATGGGAAGACACTGTCCTAGGGCCTTCCTGCATGCTTCCCAGTTTCCATGGATGTTCGGAGAATTCCACATGGCTCTTTTGTTTGGTGGGGTGGTCCTCGAGCCTAGAGCCCAGCATTGTGGAGAAGCGCTTAGCAATGTGGTCTGTTCTTTCTTCCCCCATGGCCTCTCTGGAGAAAGAGGCACCTCTATGTCATGGTCTTCTGCCAGGGTCCTCAATACCTATAAGAGGTGCTAGCCAAGAAGCTGAGAGGAGTAGGACTTCCCTTAAGAACCTACAGAGTACACCCAGGGTCTTGGGCAGAGGTGGACACAGGCAGAGTGTGTGCTGGGGTCCAGAACATGGCTAGGGTGGTTGGTTTTGTTGGAGAGGAAAAAGGAGTGTTAAAGGTCCAGGTGTCCCTCTCCCCCGTGTCTCACAGAGAGAGGCACCACTTTCCTCTTCCTCCTTGAGGCTTCCCAGACCCCTTCTCCTTCCCTCTCAGTCTTTCCAGAAGCTCCCCTAATCTTCTTGCTCCACTGCACAGGATTGGGGCAGCAGTGGATTCAGGTTTAGTGGATCGATGCTTGTGCATATTGGGGCACGTTTGCTGGGTCTCTGTTTAAGAAAAGTAATACAGCGTCAGGTGGTGGTGACACATGCCTTTAATCCCAGCACTCAGGAGGCAGAGGCAGTCAATCTCTGAGTTTGAGGCTAGCCTGGTCTACAGAGTGAGTTCCAGGCTACACAGAGAAACGCTGTTTTGAAAAAAGAAAAAAAGAAAGAAAGAAGGTAAGTAATACAGAATCCTAATCACAGAACATATTTAGGGTTGGAAAAGCAGTCAAAGTGGACAGAAATTCCACACAGTTGATGACATCCAGAAAAACGGCCTCAGCTTTTCTCAAATAGGGGACAGGCAGCTTTCTGCAAGCTCTGTAGTGGTGTCTTCCTGGACACTGGGGCCTCTTAACAGAGCAAGACCTAATCTACCAAGAAACTAAAGCATTTGCAGAATCAGCCAAACCTTTCAAAGTATCTTTATGGAAACCTCTGTTGAGGTGTTTTGTTTCCACATAAAGGGTCAGATTTGGCTGTGGGATCTACAGCCAAAGACAATGCTCTTTATTCCAGGAACTTTCTGCTTTCCAAGCAGGACCTCTGACTACACAAGTGGGTGGTATTGCCAGTGGCAGTGGGGGATGGGGTGGGGGTTGTACAGTGTATAGCAGAAACTTCCAAAAGCCATTGTGATCTGGATGGCAGCGATAGCAGGTCTCACAAAAGTGGGCAAGAGCCACCAGTGTGAACTTACCACTGAACCCAGATCAGGAAGCTCGGTTCTGCATTCCCACATACCACAGCCACTCTGAGGCCTGTCACACTGGAGCAGGGAGGGACTTCACTGGAGGATCACCTGCTACGCCTCTGACACCTGGATCCAGTGGTCCAAATTCTCCATTGGTGACCGGGGCTCCCTGAGTGTTCAAAGAAAGGTAGCAGGTGGCTTTCCCAGAAGCAAGGCAAGGAGGAGAGAGCCAGGTCAGGGTACAGCCACACTGGTGCCTGCTCCAAGGTCAAAGATTCGCAGTCCTAAAAATCCTCTGCCAGCCTGTATAGTACCCAGGCCCAGTATGCTGCTTGAATGGCACATGACATTTACTCATTCAGGGACAGGGATGTCACCTGCCCCAGCAAGCAGCCCCCTTCATCCCAGGAACAGCAATGCCATTTCTAACAGGAGCAGTGATTCTGCATTATAAGCTGTGGGCAGTGGGCCAGGGAGGGAGGGAGGTGGAGAGGTGGCATGGAGAGGTGGCATGGTCTCTGTACCCAGTTCACCAAGCCTGAGACATCATCCAGGTGGCAAAGGGAGGGGTCCAGTCTGTGAGAGCTGTGGTAATAGAATACCTTCCAGCCTGTGATTTATAAGGGACAAGTGAAGTCCTCACAGTCTGAAGGCTGAAGATCATGGTCAAGGTTCCAGCATATGCTAAGAGTTCTCACCACTTTGTCAGAGGGTGGCAGGAAAGGAGGAAGGATGGGAGGGGGGTGAGGAGAGAGGGAGCGAGGGAGACAGAGGAGGGAGAGGGGAGGGGAAAGAGAGAGAAGGAGGAGAGAGGGGGAGGAGGGAGGAGAGCCTGCTTTGCAAGCACTGTCTTGTCCTTTCCAGAAGGCAGAGACCTCATGGCCTGACACCTCTCACAGGCCCCCAGTCAACACCGTTGCCTGTGCATTTGCCTATAGCCGAGGGCTTAGGGCTGAAGGCATGCCTGGGCAGGGCCTAGCTGTGGGGAGGGAAGCCTGGTTGCAATGACCTCAAGCATATTACAGATTGCAGGTAACAGGGTTGAGAGCAAGGCTTGAGATGGAGGATGCCCAGGCTTTGTGGCTTCAGCTGAGGGACACAGGACAGTTTTTTTTAACCCACCTTACCCCACAGCACCAATGAGGACGCTGTCCCTCCTGTCCATCCCTGGGCATGCATGGGTAAGGTTGTTGCAGGCCACAGGCTGAGATCGCTGCAGCCAAGCAGCACAGGACACAGGGCACATGGAATGACAGTTTCATGATAGCCCGAAGGTGAGTTACAGCTGCAGGAACAGGAAGGTTAGCTCTGCTGCTCAGTAAAAAAACACGGACCCCCATCCCACCCCTTCCTTCCTTTATGCACTCAGTGTGCTCGGTATGTTTGCATTGCACTGCATCACAATGGTCCAGACATGATGAGCTCCATCCCTCAGCACAGATCCTGACCATGTTCCCATTACACACAGCATGACCTGTCAGTACAGGCAGGATGGAGGGTCCCCAGTCATCTTCCCAGCAGCTTTACAGAGCTGAGGGATCAGGCAGGTAGGGAGAAGGAAGCAGTAGGTAGCAGAGTGAAGGCTATCGGGCTGTGTAGTCAGGAGTGGATGCATAGGAAGAAGGTGCCAGGCAAGAAGCACCAGGAGGGCTTCTTCAGGTGGCTTTGTCTATACTGAATGCAGAATAGCAATCATGCAGGGCTTAGGAGGCTTCCCTGCTGCCTCTGCCCTGGCTGCACTGGGGTGGTGAAATGTCAGCCAGAGAGGCAGGCTCTAGTGGTTTTCAGGACTGACTCAAACATTGTTTGGAGAAAGCTTTATGGGGATAGCAAGAGGGACCTGCAGGCGGCTTTGTCTATACTGAGAGCAGAATGAGGGAAAAGCAGGTGACCCAACAATTCCTCCCTTTCCAGGACAAGTTGAGGACAATGGAGCCCTTTGTCACCATAGGAGAAGCCAGTTAAAATGACAAATAGCATCAAGACCCCAGAGGCCTAAAGCCACTTGGATTTATTTCTCCCATAGGACACATCTATTCTGACAGATTCTGGGGAGCCACTGAACTCACAGAGAGCACAGTGGATAGAGATAGTGGAGAAAAGCAGGGAAATTACCAGAAGCTGCATGCTGAACCCGCTTACTTCTCAGGAGCTCATGGTATCAGCCACTGCCCCAAAGGATGGATGGATGGATGGGAGAGTCCAGAAGATTCATGGAAAATGTTGATGAGGAGGCAAAACACCACAGTAAGTGTGGGGTGCAGGGTGGGAGGTGCTAAGTTGATCACCCTCCAGGTTGGCCCCTATTGTTACCCTGGGTCAATGTGGCAAAGAAAAGGCCTGACCCCTGACAGCAGTGGCCAAGCCACATGGAGGTAACCACTCTGTGCCCTGTTCTCCTGGGCAGGCAGAAAAAATAAGAACATCTAAGCATTTCTTGCCTTAGGTCTGGAGCCAATTAAAGGTATCCATGTGGCTGACACTGAACAGTAAGCAGCCAAGTTTCTTCACACAGTTAAGACCCAACTGACATCACACCTACCCCATAGCCTTTGCAAGCCTTTGGTCTGATTCCTAGCCCCCAGGCACTTGTGTTTTCCAAGCTTCACTTTATCCTCTCTAAAGTGTCAGCCCTCCAACATCTTACCTGAGAAGTCTGTGTTCTTCCAGAACACATTGGGCCATACCACCTCTTCCAGGAAGGCTGGAAGACCTATTCTGTCTTCTACCATAGCCTTTGATGGGCTGTGAAGCAACCCTGTGTCTTCAGACCTGGTCCATGTGGTTATCACAGACAGCTATCAGAGGCACAAGGAAGGGAAAAGCCATTGAGTGGTGACCAGACAACAGTGAGCTTGTGTAGACACTTGGTGAGCAAGGCCTCCTCGGGTGGACATAGCATGAACATGGCATTGCCTCAGAGCTGGCAGACTATAGCTGTCCTGGTGGCCTAACTGCCCAGTTGGGGTTGTATCTTCCCTACTGGGTGTCCCCACCTAGGTAGGAAGCCCTCAGGGGTCTTTCCCATTGGAGAAATTTTTACATGACCTTCAGTTATGTAGGCATAGAAAATGGGCATGGGAATCAAACACATACTGAGAATAAGTCGTAAGAAGTTTATTTTCAAGTAATTCTTTGCTGTTTATCTGATTAACCAATTGTTAAAGACAAAAGGGGAGTGTGCACACTGAGACAAAAGTGCTTGTCTACTGCTATATAATGCACGAAACTGCGGCTGAGTGGTTGGTTCTGCAGGCTTCAGGGGTTCTTCAGGGCTTTACGGGGTTGACTGATATTTTTACTTGATGACCATCAGCGCTTAGGGCACTGCCTCACAGAGATGTGTAGAACAAAACGGCGGGAGCATGTTTAACGTAAGGCCATCTCAGGCACCAATTCCAGGTCAGAATTTACGTAAGAATATTCCACAAAACTCAAATCAGCAACCCAAACAGAAGTTTGTAAAATTAAGCATTCTATCCCAATCCTGCTCAAACACGCACTGATTTATGCATATGTGCTGAAGAGGGGGATGTTAAAAGTCCTTATTGTCTATAATTGTTTCTCGAAAGGCAGGAAAGTTTACATGCACATTAAAAACACCTCATTACATAGCACAGTGTGCATGGTGCAGCACGCACACTATATGTCTGGGACCAGACCAAAGCTTCAGTGAGGCCACGGGATATAATACCGGCGGGCACTGCCAGCAACCCCTTAGATTCCTCACGTGTTTGAGTTGACCTTTGGTCACTGAGTGTCTGGAAACTTTTACTGCTG
Source organism: Cricetiscus sungorus (assembly GCA_030556225.1). Classification (NCBI taxonomy): domain Eukaryota; kingdom Metazoa; phylum Chordata; class Mammalia; order Rodentia; family Cricetidae; genus Cricetiscus; species Cricetiscus sungorus. Next base: position 54,770,467 of record JANBXA010000600.1, read on the forward strand.
CCAGGTTTTGGAGGCCTTCATATCTAGTTTCTTGGGATGGAGACATTGAGCAAGCTTGCCTTGTCTCTCTCTCTCAGCTCTGTCACAGAGTCACATGTGTCACAGTAAAATGTGACATTAGGGCTCTCACCTGGCCAACATAGGCTCCTTAGGTTTAAGGACATAGATATGTGGCCCCCCAGGGATTGGGGCTGACTGTTGGAGCAGCCATTGGCACTCAGAGCCCTGGATTAAATGTCATCTTAAGTCTCCTTGGTGTAAGTCACTACGAGAGTTCTATTCTGATGTTTTGGGTCAAACTGCTGGTTGAGATGGGACCAAAGCCAGGGTACCATAAGGTTTCATAGACAATGTAAAGTGAGGGGGATAGAGGGATGCCAAGAGGCTACCTGCCGTGTATCCAGGGATGTGCAGACCCGTCACAGTGATGCCTGGAGAGGAATGAGCTCAGAATTCTGTTTGGCCAAGGCACAGGGCACATCGGCATCCCTCAAGCCTCAAGAAGCTTCTCTTCCTGCTGTGAGTGGCTGTGGTACTCAAAGACACGGCAGTCACTTTGTAATCAACGCTTAAAGCATAGGATTGGCAAGAGCCAGGAGAAGTGGCCTGGAGCCATCTCTGAACAGCTGTGGCCCTCACTCTAGAGTCCTTCTCATTTTGAGCCTTGTTCCACTGCAACCATGAACATTCTAGCAGATACTGGTGAGAGAAGGCACTAGTACAGCGTACTGGGGGCCCAGAGTTGCCATGGCATGAATGATGATAAAGAACCCACACACATGGCTCACCCTTGGCCCCATATCACCTCTAGCTCATCCCTAATGAAGCCACCACCCGACTCCTCCAGTTTCCCCTTTTCTCTGAGCCCAGCCAGGTGCATATCAGATCCATGAGAGTTTGATGTCCATTTACAAGCCATCCATCATGGTCCACAGGGAAAAAACGTTGCAGGATTTCACATGTTCACATGCTCAGTTATCAGTGTGACCTCCTTCAATGGAGACGGGGACAAGTCCATGAGGAGAGGGGGTGTACCTGGGTCCGCTGGGGAGAACAAACACCTCAGGAAAAGCTGCAAGTGCAAGGCGCAAAGTAACAGGTGGGAAAAGCGAGGCTAGAAGAGGCCAGAGGCATCTATTGGTCTTTGGAAAGGAAAGAGGCCCTGAATAGCTTGGCGGAGGCTGTGTGGGAGGCCTAGAGGGACTAGTAGGGGCGTCTGAGTGAGTGAAGCATGGTCCAGGTCTCTACTACATAGTCTGGAAGATGGGGAAGTGGGACCAGCTGGTTGCACAGCAACCCTCTGCAATATGGACAGAGCAGGAAGGGCCCTGAGTAGCTAAGAGAATTTGGCTTTAACCTAATTCAGGTGACTGTCCAGCCCATGTCCAGGAAGGCCCGAGGGCAGTAGTACAGTGTGCTGAAGGCCTCCCTGTGCTGTGCATTTTAGATCTCTGGGCTCAGCGGGGGTTTTGCCTTTTTCTGACATGAAAGCAAGGTCTGGAATACATACCAAGGTCTTCTGGGGAGAGCTGGTCACTGGCCCCCACCTCATCCCCACCCCACCCCCATCCCATCTTCACCCCCCACCCCACCCCCACCCAGAGAGCCCTGCAGCACCAAGAAAGAGAACAGAGCCACCTGGGCCCAGAATGAGATCAGCAGAGGCTTGACACAGCTGTGAGTACAGGCTGTAGTCAAAACCCTGCCCCAGGTGTGTCGTGAGGGAAACGTAAGCTGTGACGTTTGTGGGTATGAGTATATGGTGTGTGTGTGTGTGTGTGTGTGTGTGTGTGTGTGTGTGTGTGTGTGTGTGAACCTGGTGTGTGTTCAGTGTGCAAGTATGTCTGCTAGGGTGTGGATGTACTGTGTGTATTTGTGTAACTGTTAACTGTTACGATGTATATGTTCCCCTGGGTGTGTGTGTGTGTGTGTGTGTGTGTGTGTGTGTGTGTGTGTGTGTGTGTGATCTGTATGCCTGTGGTATTTATATGTCTGCGGTGTGTGTCTGGTGTGTGCTCCCAGTTGTGTGTGGCTTTTATCTGTCTGTGGAGCTTGTGTGCATGTACAGCCCCACCCCCTCCAGTCCAGTGATCTCTGTTGGCCTAGAGCCTGGTTCTCCTAGGGCCCTGCCAGGGGCTTTCCTGCCTGAGGGAGCTAAGCTGAGGAGACCTGGGCCTCCCGGATGAGGATTTTTGCAAGCTAGGCCAGGCTGTGTGGGCTGCATCCTGGCAAGATGGAAGAGTCTCTAGGCACCTTGAGACCATGTACTACATGAAGATAACTGGTGGGGGAGGTCTACATCCTTTTCTACCTTCCTTCCTTTCTTCTATCCTTTCTTTCTTTTCTTTCTTCTCTCTGTTTACTTTTTTTTTTTTAACATCTCAGTCAAAATTTCCCCTCCCTCTTCCCAATTTCTATCCCGCCACTTCCCTCTACCACCCCACCCCCCATCCATGCCTCCACTGTTTCTCTTCAGATACAGGAGGGCCTCCCATGGATATCAGACAGCCATGGTATATCAAGTTGCAGTGAGACTAGGCTCTTCCTCTTCTATTAAGGCTGGATGAGGCAACCCAGTAGGAGGAAAGGGTCCCAAAAGCAGGCAACAGAGTCAGAGACAGCCCTCTTCCCACTGTTAGGAGTCTGATAAGACCACGTTACACAACTGTAACACATATGTAAAGGGCCCGGGTCAGTCCCATGCAGGCTATCTGGTTGTTGGTTCAGTCTCCGTGAGCCCCTATGAGCCCAGGTTAGTTGATTCTGTGAGTTTCTTGTGATGTCCACGCTTCTGGCTCCTGTAATCCTTCCTCCCAGTCTTCTGCAGGATTCCCTGAGCTCTTCCTAGTGTTCAGCTGTGGGTCTCTGCAACAAGGGACCTGGGATCAGATTGGTGTGCCACCATAAGGACCTTCCAAATGATGGTCTGGATCTCTGCCTAAGCTGGGTCCCGGCTTCCTCTGTGAGAGTGTAACCCAGCCTTCAGGCTTCCCCTGCCACAGAAATGCTGGCTGTGACAGACACAGACCTGGGATCCCATTTCTGTCCTGCAGCTGCTGAGGCACCAAGATGTCCCAGCCTGCTACATTGTAGTCACTGGTTCTTACTGAGCTGATGGGGGAGGCTGCCTAGTGTTGATTTCAGTTGGGTTCAGAACCCACCTTGACACCTTCAAGCACAGTTCTGGTGAGTTTAGGGGGCCTTAGGATGTTCCATGTCTGTGCCCCTGGTGGCCATGAAGTCAGAGACACCCCAAAGTTATTCAGGGTGGATGCCACAGATCCCACTCCCTGTCCTACCTTGCCTCAGAAGGCAAGAAGAGACCAGTCACTTGTTTGGGAAAAAATGGAAGAGGCCACTAAATCCTCACTAATCAAGACTGACAATATTTTAGCACAACACTGTTAAAAATCAGAACAAAGGCACAATTCATGAGAACAAACCTCAAACTTCTCAGCAAGTCAGGACGCCCTGCCCTCAGCCCTCACTCCAAACAGGCTGCAGGGCCCAGGGAAGCCAGGCAGAACCTGCCCCGCCTCCACCTCCCCAAGATGGTCTCCATAGTGACTGGTTTGTGGATGTGGATGAGGTGTCCCCAGGAAGGGGAATCCCTCTAGGAAGAGGCTATGCACTTCCTCCCCCAGGAAACACATGCCAAGATGAGAAAGGAAATTCCCCCAGGGGCTTTCCCAGGTCAGACCTGGGTTGGCTTTGCCCCAATTTGGATATGGACACAGTCCCTAGGGCACAGGACAGAAACTCCTGTCCTACTGCATCCCGTGCCACGTCCAGGAGACTCAGCTCTCCTCCTGGAGGAACATGAAAGGTCCTGGACTTCCTGTTTCCTCCGGTGTTTCCAGCTGCTATGGGGAGCTAACTTTAATGGGAAGAAAGCCAAGCCATGTTTTAAGAATCTGGTTGGATCTCGATTTAAAGTCATCACTAGTCGCTGGGATAGCGGAGGGAAAGTGAGTGGAGTTGTTCCCACATGTCAACAGCTTTCAAAGGTCTGGGAAGTCCCCTCCATGGCAGCGAGGACCCTGAGGACAGCAGGACTGGAGAGGGAACAGGCAAGGAGTTGCTGCTCTGTTCACACGGGGTCACTGAGTAGCTCTTCAAAAAGAGCCTGTATGGAGGAGTCGGGCTGCCGCAAATATCAGTGTGGATGGGGTAGCTGTGGAGTCAGGTCTGAGAGTAAGTACTGGCCTGGGAACCTCAGACCAGTAGTTGGAGCTGCCTGACAGCAATTATGGCTTCTAGTTAAAGGACACTGGCAAGCCCTCACCCCCTGGAGTGTAGACTAAATGGAGGGACCTCCCTATCTTTGAGTGGGTTCACATACTTGGGACTCAACCAGCCGGATGCCCAAGTCATATATGCAAAATGGCAATGTTTGCTCGTGACCCACATGTGCCATCCCACGAGCTTAGAAGCTCACTCCACAGAATGTCAGTGTCAAGTCAGTCATCAGCTTGTGGGGTTCAGTATGATTATGAGGAAACAAAGTTTGCATGTGTGGCCATAGCAGCCTGACTGCAGTGCCCGTCCCTGGTTGGCTGGGTGTAGGATGCCAAATTGCTGACACATGGGGCAGAATGCACACCTGAATGATGGAAGGTGAGATCTATTTAAGGACAGACTGAGAGCTGGAGACTGCAGAAGTCTTAAGGCAAAAATTCCTTCCTCGGAGAAGCCTGGGGATTGCTCTTAGGGTCTCTACTGACTGAGTCACCCCAGTCAAACACTGGAGGCTCATCCCCTATACCAAGTTGACTGACAGGTGAGAATTGCATCTGGCAAACACCTTCCAAAACATCTGACTAATCACTGGGTACTACAGTCTGGCCCAGATGATCCATTAAATTAATCATCACATCCCAACTTTACCTCTCTTGTCCTTGTTTTTGGGGTTTCCTGTTGGCTGGGTACAAAGGAGGGAAGAGAGTGGGGACTGCCCTTCTGTTGTAAAAGCTGGGGCCGCGGTCTTCCCTCATGAGTGCATGAGGTGTGTCAGGGTCCAGGTGCCTGATTCCATTTTACCTGCTCCCCACGAGGCTCCTGTCTCCTGCATACAGCCCACCTATCACAATGCAAGGATGAGACAGCTTGCTGGCCCAGCCAGCCTTCTTCCCAGAGCCTTGTGATAGCATCTTAGATGATTCTCAGGTATATCTGAGCCTGCATTCCTGATAGGACACCTCCTATGGGCTTCATGCACACGCTGGCTTTGGTGATCCCAGTGATCTGCTGTGGGTTAGTTAGTCTGGGCAATGATTTAGTAACCAATACCCTCAAACCTACGGCTCCGTGCTGTTACAATGCGCTCCAAAGGCCAGCTTTTCCTGCACTGGAGGATCCTGGTTCCTTCACAGACATACTTTCCAGAGGCCCACAACAGGAGTAGAAGATTGCAGTGTGGTCTACATCCCAGGAATATTTTGGCAAGAAGGCACATGTGTTACTTCTACTCAGAGCTTCTTGGCCATGGCTGGTCATGTGATCCCAATCTAATCACAAGGAAGGTTGGGAGGTGTGATAAAAAACAAGTATACATTTAGCAAACACTGCTTCCCTTCCTCCACAAAATGGCAGGGCATCTCGGAGAGGGAGATGGGATGGGAGTTGGCTCTATCATGGTACAGGAAATCACCTCAAAGCCTATGGGCTTCAGAGTTCTGAGTTTGGAAGTCCTGGCTCTATGGTCCCACCTGCTCAGTGACTATCATAAACTTATAACTGAGAAGCTGCATGTGACTGAGTTGGAAATACATTTCTATGAAGTGTCTTGTGTAGTTGGAGGCTGGAGGATTCAGAATATTGTGGCTGATGAACCCCTGCCTTATGATGCATAACCTCTCCATAGGGTTGATTGGGTATCTTCATAAAACAGAATAACACCTTCAGCAAAGAGATCCAAGATGGAGCAAGGTGGAAATCAGTGTCCTATGTGACCTGGTGGTAGCCATCACCACCACACAGACCAGCAGCCCCAAGCTATTAGAGTCCAATGATTTGACGTGTAATATACCATGTGTTAATTTGCCTGAACCAGGAGGTACCTGCTTGGGTAGGCATGGCAGGGTGGCCCGGGAATTAGTGGCTGAGAGAGGCACAGGTTTCCTCAGTATGAAATACTCCTTCAGTCTGCTGGGGGCTTGAAGAGATCCGAGAGCCGCTGAAGGGGACTCACCCTCTGCCTGGGAGTCTTTCAAGCTGCAGTGTTCTGCTTGCTTCTTTTCAGACCTGAACTGGAGCCATCTGTGGGCTCTCCTGTATAATACACTCTCTATAATCATGTGCAACCATTTCTTGTGACAAATAAACACATAGCCGGTTGGCTTTGTGTTCCTGGAGGACCCGATGTTTTGTGACTGACATGGGTGAAGAGCCTCGGGGTCATTGTAGAAGATTCCACAAGTCTTTAATTTTAGCAGAGTCCAAGAAGTCAGAACCACAAGTCCCAGCTAAAAATGGCCACAGCTGGTCCCCAGTACATGTGCTAATATCCTAAGGAGCCCATCAAGACAGCCTCCCCTGAAGGACTCCTCAGTGAGGCCCACTTCTGCCCAGCACATGTGTGGGCAAGAGAACAGCGAAGTCTATAGAGATGGGGAGTGCGAATGGGCTATTCCAGAGGATGGAGTGGAGTAAGGGCAAAAGCAATCATGTTTCTGTCCCCACACCACATCTGGATAATTTAAAAGGCTAACTCTAAGCAACGGATAAGAAACTTAAAAACTGGACCTGTCCACACATGGCCAATTAAAAGTGATCAGATGTGGACTAGTGAGATGTCCCAGTTAGCAAAGTGCTTGCCATGCAAGCACACGGACCTTAGTTTGATCCCCAGAGGCCACGGGAAAACAAACACAAACTACAACAATAACAAAAAGGATATGGTGGTATGTACTTGAAATCCCAGTCCTGGGAAGGCAAAGGCAGGTGGATCCCTGAACCTCCCTGCTCATCGGTTGAGACATATTGGTAAATTCCAGGCCATTAAAAACCAAGGTGGATTGGTCGTAAGGAGCATTATAGCCAAGGTTGGTCTCTGGCCTCCATAGGTACAAGTATCTACACCCATCTACACCTATACATTTTTGCACACACATAAACATGTACATGTATGTACACACATGCTGGCCAGAAGCTAGGGGAATCTTCCCCAAGGGTAGTTAAGGAAGTGGAGAGAAGCTCAACTGGTCATGGTTACCCCAAAATACAGTGGCTCTGTGCTGTACCCACCATGGCTGGCTGCTCTTGTCTTTATTTGAGCTGTGTGAAGGTCAAACTGCTGCATTTGTCTCTGCTTTAAGGGTAAATGGAGGATGAAGAAAGAAGGGTACGAAGGTCATTGTAGAGAGACAAAGTGAGCTGAAGACCTGTGCACATGGCACACTTGGGGTTCTTGCTGCTCCCTGCAGTTACAGCACGTCATGGCCATGTCTGTCACTGTAGCCAGACATTGGGACAGCAGGCTGGCTCAACAGCGTGCGTAGAACTGGGAAGACCTGGATGGAGAAACCCACCCCTTATCAGGAACCAAATTCATTAGTCTTTCCTCACCCTGGGGAATGGTGTAGTTCACCTACTATGGTGCATGCTGGGAAGACATCTCCATTTAAGCCCACGTGGGCTGCCTGTGCTGGCTCCCGTGCTGTGGCATTTGGAGCAGCAATGCAAAGTCCAAAGAGGAATAATTGGCTTAACAGCTTTGGCAAGAGCAGAACTTCAGGCATGGTTGGATCCAGGAAACCAAATCATGGTCTCAAGATACTGCCCTTTTGCCCAGGCTGGTTGTGATGATCACGGCTGTTAGTGTCCAAGTATTTCCAGGGCAGACTTTGTAAACTATGGCTTATTTATGTGTGTATGGGCATAGTATGGAGGACACAGTTGTCATTGGGTGTCAGCTTATTTTTTGAGACAAGGCCTCTCACTAAACGTGGAATGTGCTGATTTGGCATGACCAGCAGGTCAACGAGCGCCAGGGGTCCCCTGTCCCCGCCTCCCTAGAGCTGGGATTACAGTTTCATGCTGCAATGCCCAGTTTTTTGTTTGTTTGTTTGTGTTTTGTTTTGTTTAATGCTGGAGACCGAACTCAGGCCCTTGTGTATAGCGAACACTTACTGCCTGAGCCATCTACCCATCCAGGCCACTACTCCTGATTGAAAGCTCACTAAATACCACAGGAAGGACCTAGTGCAGGAAGCCCATCTTTCGTTCATGGTCAGTTCTGCTGCAAAAACCGATTCCAGTTCCATTCAGATCACCAGGAGGAGAAGAGCAGAGGTCTGGAAGACCACCCAAGAGTCTTTGCACTTTCCATGTCCCCAAGAAGCCTGTCAAGAGGGCGGTGCCTAAGCACCAAGCCCAGGCACAAAACAAGGAACTGTTTCCAAGGGCTGCTTTACACCCAGGGGTGAGGACGCCCAGCTGGGAGCCCCAGGACATTCCTGAGACTTTCCCTGTGGCACCAAGCTGCCCCAGGAGCTCATTGGGGCTCTAGAAAGCTTCACTGAGTCTCAGTACAGTATGAATGTGGCCCTCATTACAGACTTTGTCCACCAGGCCTATTGATGCCTGAAAACCAAAGGCCACAGCCCCAGACTCATCCCACAGCCTAAGCAGGGTTGTGGGAAGAGGACCGAGAATCTTCCTGCAGACCTAGCTTGGCTTGTCTCTTATAGCATGCACACGCAGTCAGCTGCTTCCCTTCCCGACTCTCCCCATCTGGCCCACAGCCCAATTCTGGCTCAGGAGCCCAGGCAGGGAAGCTGAGAGATGGGTACCTATGTACTATCAAGGGTGGATGTCATGTCTGAATCAAACTTGGACAGACCCAGAAGCTAGAACTTGCTAGCAAGTTCCTCCCAGCCTTTGGCTGAGCAGGAAGCTGCCCTCCCCAGAACTTCTGCTTCCCAGTTCCCCACAGGGGCCTCTTAACAGCAGGCTTTGTGACAGAACTGAGGACTCCAAGGCTGCAGGATGCAGTTTTAATTTAAAGTTCCCTTTGTCTGGGCATGCAGGATACTACTGAGTGACAAGAGAAGGTCTACGTTTGTCTCCGAACTGAGAGTGGCTTCCTTCAGCCATCTCGGTCCACACGAGCCCCAGCCAGCTTTTCACAGAGCAGTCGAGCCTTGCTAGCATCCATGATCACAAACACACCCCCAAGCACAGCATGTCCTCAGCAACTAGGTAGGTTATGGTTGCAACTTGGGCTCTTTTCCATCGTTGGGTGGGGTGGGGGCTGAACCATGGGTATATAAACCACCAGGCATGGTGGAGGGCCAAGGGTAAAAGCCAGGCCCTGTGGCCAAGGGACTGGAGGCTCTAAGATTCTAGGGCATGATAGCCAGGTAGCCTCAAACAGCTGAAGGTTGTCTGCTGACCACAGAAGTACTAGCCTCAACTGCTTGGCACACAGGACCTTTATGCAGATAGGACATGGGGTGTACCCCATCCTGCTCTGTGGGACAGGCATCACTTCCCCTGTGGCCACCTCTGTGGCCACTTCTCCCTGTGGTTATTTTCCTTACCCCAAGATCATCCCCTGTGGTCACCTGCTCTGGGGACAGCCATCTACAGACAGCTTTGTCTTTCCAATCACCCCAGTTCCTATGGTCACCACTCCTCCCTGCAGGGTCACTGCCCTCCTAAAGTCACCTTCTCCCTTGTGATCCCCTCTCCCTTCGGTCAGTCCCTAGGTCACCTCTATCCCAGGTTCATGTTGACCACCATAAGAAAGAAACCTTTCTTGCCTTTGTTCCCCCAGATGCTGGCTCTCCCTAGCTCTGAAGCACCTGACCTGGGGTCACATGGCCAGCCTTGCCTGGCAGGCTGGATGATCTGCTCTGAGTCACTCCTCTCTGACTGAGCTTCAGCTTCCTCCACAGCATAAGGACAAAAACATTTGCTTTTCCACCCTGTTGTGGTGAGCGAGTCAGAACAAGACAGAAGATAGCTGTCTGCCTGTGGTGTGTGCCCAGGTTCCTACGTGTGAGTGTGTGTAAATGCATGCATCTCCAAGATGCCCACTAGTGACTGGGTTCCCAGGATGCTCTAGGAAGCCTCCTCTTGGTCCCATGAGTCTCCTGAGAGTAGGGGCTTTGGGGATCTGCATGCCACTGGTGGTGGCAGGCACAGCATGGGCAGGTGGCCACACACTGCACCGTTTCTGTTTTCTGCTGACCCTACCCAGGGCCAGCCTCTGATTTAACCAGGGCACTGCAGGGCCTGCTGCAGGATCATAATTCTAGGTCCTCACTGCAGGGACTTAAAGCCCCTTGCCGATGGCCAAACTGTTACTGGCTATGGGGCAGTCCTGAATTCTACAGCAGGGCAGGCAGGCTGGGAAGCTGCAGGCAGTGGCAACCGTGGACTTTCCCAATGAGCTCTAGGGACCCACTGTTACCACTGAACACTCTGCACCATGACTGAGGGGCCCTCTGGGCCAGATCCCCTCACTATAATCCTGTCACCACTCTGGGGCCAGGCTTCTCCATCTGCCTGCCACAAACTGCTGGTGATAGGCCTTTTAGCCTCAAAAGGCAGAGTGTCTGAAGAGTGGATGTCATACTACGAGGGCCTAAGAAGTCCATCTTGGGCAACAGGGACGTAGAGGGCAGAGATGCTGCTCAAATGGGGACAGGGGCCTCTAGGGCTTTGGGAACATATCTGCTGCCTTCATGCCTTGTATTCTTCTGCCATGAACTTGACCCCAGTTTGTAGCAAACTACTTCTCTCTTCTGCTTCCCTTTCCCTAGGAGGGCACAAGTACCCTTGGCCCAGAGGCATGGGCGGTGCTGTGTGTGTGTGGGTCTATCTTCTCTAAATGCCAAGTTCAGGAGAGGTGCTCCCAACCAGAGACAGGAAGGAAATGGAGTCCGACAGCTTCGGTGCCACCAGCCCTCAGCAGGGGCTACAGAGGGGCACCACAGTCACATCTCCTCAACCTCCAGCCCCAAGGCCATCTAGGGTACAGCTACCAGCCAGCCAGGCCCTTTGTGCTAGGACACTTTGGAAGAAAGATGAGGACAGCTAAGACTCAGCTATAGAGAATATTGCAATAGGATGTCTACTGGATGGCTTGCCCAGGTAGTCGGGCAGAGAGCCCAGGGTTGGGGTGAGGACAGACAGCCTGACCCACCCCTGTACAGTCCCAGAATGCCCAGTGCCTCTCCCGTGGGCATCTCCTCACAGCCTCCCCAGCAGCCCCCCCTTGACAGCCTCAGGAGATCCTCAACCTGTGGAGACTGCACTGAGCATGCACATCCAACATGACCAGGAAAAGTGTCACTGGAACCTGGCCTTCAGCTGCTGGGAGGAGGAATAGGGAGGACTCAGGATCAGTACCCAGCACAATGCAAGTGAGCCACCTGGCTCCCTGCTCCTGCCATTGGCCCCATACACAGTGGCTAGGGACTTACTTCTCACCATGCAGCACTGGGCACTCACTGGCATTCAATGGCTAGAGTTTCCCTGGCTCCTGCAACTCATCAGCTCTGTACTCTGTAGCTGGCCTGACTCATGGGCCGGATGTCACTACTTACTCCTGTGACTAGATGGAATGGGCTCTACCTTGGCTCTCTACCCACCATCCCAGCTCACCCTCCCACTCCAGAGACCTCCCTTCCACTCCATCTTTCCTTCAGGACAAGCCTTACCCCAGGACTGCCTATCCTAGCCTATGCTGACCTGTGTGCCCTCTGACCTAGGGTCAAAGTTTCAAGGCTGCCATTTTAAGACTGTAGCTCCAAGGTGCAGGTCCCAGCAAGTCTAGGGACCCTCCTCAGAAGAAACTATTTCCTGGGGTAAAGCTGTGTCATGCACAAGGAGGGACAGACAGTCCTTCTGACAGTGCAATGGTACAATCCTGCTCTGCCCTCAGGAAGGCAGAGCTAGAGGCCCCAGACTGCAGAGGGGTAGGAGAGGCCTGCAGCGGGGTTGCCAGCTGAGGCAGATCACCCTTTCCATAAGTTTAGCCTTGAGAAGAGCAATGCGGTCATTTCCACAGCTGTGGGAGCTCTCTGGCCCAGGCCCCGGAGAAGCAGCAGGGGCACGGGGAGGGAGGTGGGTGGTAGCTGCTGTATTTTGCTCCATCTGCCTTTGTCTACTCCAACAAGGAGGGTGTGTTTGTTTCAGGGTGTCTCTTCTGGCAGCAGAAGTCTGTTTCAAAGCAGAAACACAACAGAGTGGGAAGGGAGGAAGGAATCTCTTCACCGGGGAAAATATTTCCTCTTTTCAAACGAGGACCGTGAAGTCTGACTTCCCCGAGCCACCGAAACCCAGAGAGGACATACATAGCACACTTGGGCCCCCAGACAAGGGTCAGGGCCAGCTGGCTTCTGGAATTCCACACCAAGAGAGTCTTGATGTCTCTATGCTGTAATTGCAGATTCTTCACACCAGGAATGCCAGGGTCTGGGCCTCTGTAGGAGCCTCCTGAATCGTTATCACAAACCCAGCAACTTACAGCTACAAAGGTTTGCTTGCTGAATTCCAGAAGTCCCCAATGTCTTAAAATAAGGTATATATCCCTTCGCCATCCTCCAACAGGCCATGGTCCTCCAGGGGCCTGAGAGAAGGCTCTGTTTTACCTTCTCACCCATTTTCTGGTGACAGTGGTCCTTGGCTGTTATCAGTCACTTCAGTCTTGCCTCCACCTTCACAGAGACTTGTCTTTACGCGTCTCTTTGCAAAGCCACCTTCTTTCAAAGACACCAGATAGATCAAGCTTAGTGGTCCCAGGCAGGGCTTAGACATAGGGAGGCTCCATAAGTTGAAAGGTCAAGAAAACCAGGAGTCTGCTGTGCCCAGGGCCATGAGCTCAGCATGTCAGAGCCTTGAGACCCATGAGAGCTCTGCCCTGCACGCGTTAGCATGAGCACAGGCTTCCATACCAGGTTGTTTCTCAGTTAGGGTAGGCGGAGGTCTGGGTGCGCACTCAGGGAAGCCCACGACTACAGGGATTGCTTCCCTAGCAAGGAAGAGGGTGGTCAGCCCTTTTGGCCTACAGAAGCCAGATGGCAGCTCAGCCTCTAAATATGGCCTTTTTGCACTCCCTTGCTAAGATTTGAGGCCTCTGCTTTCCCATTTCCACATGGAGCTCATAAGGGTTGTGATCGCATGAGGGGAGAGATAATCTACAAAGGGGTGGTTGTGGCCTGCTGTTTCCAGCCTCAAGGGAGTCCAGGGACATTTTCTCCCAGAGAAGGGACTAGGAGCAAAGACAACTCAGACCCTGCCTCAGAAAGGCTTCCTCCCTGCCTGTGTTCTTACCTGTAAAGTAGGGGTCAGCCATGAGAACCTCAAGGTGGAAGGTGAGAGAACCAGAGACATTAATGACACGGTCAAGGTGTCCATGGCTTTGGATGACAGGCCTCTGAGTATGCAGCTTTAGATGTGGGGGACAACCTGACTGCTGGCCTCAGGGAGCAGCTCTCACAAGGAGCCTACTTGTGAGAAGAAATGAGGCCGGAAGTCCCGTGGGGTGAGAACTGGTCACGCTGCAGGAAACGGAAGCTCAGGTGCCCAGGAACAAAGGGTACCTCCATAAGTGTAGCTCACACACATGGGAAACCAGTGCTGAATGGCAAGGTCTGGGCTAACAAACAACTTGACTCAAGGCACAAGTAGTTGCCTGAGGCTGTGTCCTCATGCAGGTGAGGGGGTGAAGTAGCTGACACTCCTTCCGGCACCCTGGGCCATCCTACATCCCATTCTGGCTACCTGCTACTGGTCATGGCTAACCAGGCCACAATAGTGGTCAGCCTTGACCTCAGTGAAGGCCAGGAGTCTTTCTTCTTCTCATGGAATGGCACTGCTGAGACAGGCCCCTCCCCCTGGCGGGACTTGGCCTTAGATTCTTACAAAGAGCAGTTCTAGCTGCCATTGCCAATTGTATCTGAGTCCCTCTCTTTGCCGGCTTGTGAATGTTGTGTGCCCATGAGGGGCCTACTTTAATCCTAGAAACCATCTGTCACCCTAGGGCTCTGGGCAGAGGTTCTGAGCAGGGCAGTATTTCCTTCACCATGTTGTGCCTCAGGCCCTGGAGCATTCCAGCTGGGCCTGGAGAGCTGTGGACAGTGTGACTCCTGAGTGGCCAGTAGCAAGCCATGCCTGTGAGAGGCGATGCTCTTCCCCTGACTCAGGCGTCAGGGACTATGGACTATCATGCTATTTCAGGAAAATAATTATACCCATGCTAAGGGGGAGCTTGCCCATGAAATGTCTTTAGAGCATCACCTAGCACAGCCTGCCTGCAGCTCTGGGCATGGGTGAAGGTGGGCAGAGTGCCTAAGAGCACAGGTGTCTGACCTCTCAAAGGTAGCAAGTGCAAAGCATCTAGGGCTGGGGCTGAGAATGCAGTTCAGTTGCTGATGCCTAAATGCTAAGCCCAGACTCCAAGATTCTGGCCCTATCCTTCCACATCAGGAACTGATGTACTTGGCATGAGCCAAACGTGTGTCACGGGGCAAGCTTCATAATGACACACAACATAGCTGGAGTTTTCCAGGCATTCCCCATACCGAATTCTGCTGGGCCTGCTATGACTTGTCCTCGGGCAGCTGTGTTACTGCTGCTATGGCCTCCTGGCTGGCAGAAGTGGGCTGGAGTTCTGAAGCTCTGCCTGGTGTGTGTGTGTGTGTGTGTGTGTGTGTGTGTGTGTCTGTCTGTCTGTCTGTCTGTCTGTCTGTCTGTCTGTCTGTCTGTGTGTACACTCTACAGCTGGAGTGTGTGTGTGTCTGTGTCTGTGTGTACACTCTACAGCTGGAGGATCCAGAAACCACAAGGACAAATGGCTGGCCTTTATGCCCAGCTGTGGTCTGGAAGGGTAGTACTTGTTAAGTTTGATTCCATGCCATGCCTTTTGATAGCATCTGCTGGTGGGTTTTAAATGTTTTTCACTATTATCCTTGGGGTGGTCATAAAAGCAAATCTTGTAGGAGTGTCATTCTAGAAAATATGATAAGAGCCAGTGAAACTCACAGCCCCTTGGCCTCTAAGTCCCACAGCTTACTCGAAAATGAAATTGAAACTCTGAATAGCTCTAGATGTATTTCTTAAATTGAATTTGGAGTTTAAAGCCTCCTACAAAGAAATGCCTCCAGTGACAAATTCGACTAAACATGAAAGAAGGAAAAAGAAAGAAGAAAACCACTTTCTAAAACATTTAAATTCAAGTCAGACACTGGCAAGATGTCCCTACAATGCATACAAAGATACAAAGGCCCGACAAATAAAAAAATATATATATTCTAAAACCATCAGCGTGGACAGATTTCTTAGACAAGACACAAAAAGCACTTAGCCACAGGACAAAAACGGTGGATTAGAATTTGTCAAAATGCACAAGTTAAATTTACTAAAAACTTCAGCTCTTTGCAAATGAAAGACAAACCCCACTTTGAAAGATTGCTTTCTCTCTCTTCTTACAAATATATCTGTATTTCCAAACCCACATAACAAAGAGACTTACATGGTGAATACCTCAAGAATGCCAATAGTTCAATAACTAGGGGTCAGGTAACCCAATGAAATACTGGCAAGGAGCAAGGGGCATGGCCCAGTAGCAGAGAAGGGACATGCGTGGCATGCATGAGGTCGTGGTCAAACCTTAGCACTGCAGACAGGAAAAGTAGCAAAAAAAAAAAAAAAAAAAAAAAAAATTGAAATAAACCTGAAAATTAGGTGTTGGCTCACACCACCAATACCAGCAATGGACAGGCTGAGGAAGGAATGGTGACAAAAAAGCAAAATAAAATCATTTTTTAGGTGCTGCTGTCACCATAGAGCATGGCTAAAGGGTAAAAACAAACAAACAAACAAACAAACAAACAAACAAACAAATCCCTGATAATGCCAAATGTGAACAGGACTTTTGTGCATGGCAGGCAGTGATGAGAGGCAGAGCAGTTACTCTGCAGGACAGTGTGGCACCTTCATTTAAGAGTGGCAGCTGTCATGGCCTACCGTCCAGCTGTTGCCCTTTGACCTGTATCACCCCAGAGAAATGAGAGCATCCCCGCCCAGCCTGGCACACAAACACTGCAGCGTCATTTCTAATATCCCAAAGCTGGAACTCAACCACGTGCCCATCACCAGGTGGCTGAGTAAACACTGTGATGCATGTGCACTAGGGATGCCACTCAGCAATTAAAGGAGTGAGGGAGTGACCCATGGTGCATTCGGTAAGTCTCCACCCAGTGATACCAAGGAAGAAAGCCAAACCCAGAAAGCCACACTGTGTGTCTCTGTAGAAAACTTTAGGAAGTACCAACCAACCCACAGTGACCGGAAGTAGGTCTTCCAGCACCTGGGGTGGGGACAACAGGTGTTACTACCCAGTAGGAATGTTCCACCTGCAACATGTCCTGGACCACCTGTGGTACAGACTCTTTGAACATAAAGTCAGGACAGGGGCTTGAGATTGCAGCTCAGTTTGGCTGAAACCTCCCTACCCCTACCTCTGTTCTAGGGGGTATCCTTTGAGGGTGCCTCTTCTGAAGAACCTCAGGCGTATCTTCCCTTCTGTAAGCAGCGAGGGCTCTGCTTTTCACTCAACCTCTTGCTGGCTGGAGAGTTTTTAAAATGCACCTTTGGGGTCCTGGGGATGTGGCTCGGTTGGTAGAGTGTTTACCTAGCAAGGATGAAGTCTCTGTTCAATCCCCAGCACTCTATTAGCCAACTGTGTGACTCATGCCTGTTATCCCAGCACTTGGAACACAGAGGCATGAGGATCAGAAGTTCAGGGTCATCCTTGACTACACAGGGAATTAAAAGCCAGCAAGGGTTTAACAAGATGAGATCCTGTCTCAAAAAAGCAAAGAAAAAGCATCTTTCCCTTGGATTGCAAAGAAAGCTTCCAGCACCTGCTGGGAAAGCCTGATTCCCCCCCCCCCCCCGACCCTGGGCAGGGGGTGGGGGTGGGGCTGTCCCAGGGAGATGGGGAAGCACCAGCATTGTTGGAGCTGGCCCCTGGGTCTCCTGAGTGTTCTAAAGTCCTCTCAATATTTTAGAGAATTGACATTCAACTAGGCAAAATGACAACAATGAAAATGGATGGAGAGGCAGCAGTTCTTTGAGCAAGGGGCACAGAAATGCTTCAACCCCACTTAACAACCCCTAGCCACAAGCCACGCCCAGATTCCCAGACCTCAAAGAAGCCTCACTAGATCTTCAGGGCCCATAGAGCAAGACCAAGGTCATGATTCCTCGATGTGGTGCTGGCCAAACCCCTCACTAGTGTGTCCTCTAACACACCCCTACTTCATTTAGAAGAGAAACTAGATTTCTTTTTCCCCTTCTGTTCCCACGAGTCAGTTCCTCCTCAGTCAGATTCAGTTCCCGTTCTGAAGGCCCCACCTGGAACCGCCTCACATTCTAGTGCATGCTGGGATACAGAGGAAGAAGCAGGTCCCACTCCTCAAGATTCCCAAGAGAGGTCCTTCCCACCAGTGGTTTTGCAGAGATGGTCAGCCTGCTGTCAAGCGATAAAAACACCTAGTTGGCCAAAGAGCATCTAGGGGCTGCTGGGTGAAGTCTCCTGCTTCCTATAGGAGCTGCCCCCTCTGTGTGAGTATTAGGACAGGAGCTGTGTGGCCAGTTGACAACTCTCCTTCTCAGGGTGAAAGGAGGGGAGCTCTGTCTTGTCCTTGCTGAGGATGACGCTTACGGATATCACTGTTTTCTTAGTGCCCACAGCACCCAGGCAGACACTGCAGTCTCTGTTTGTCATAAGCTAGTCAGAACCCACACAGCTCTAAGTAGCAACACCATGGCTGAGTGAACCATGTTGCAAACAAGAACACTAACACACATCCCACCCAGGTCATCTGTCTAGTGTCACAGGACTGGAAAGCTGTAGAGCTAGGACACAAAGGCAGGCATGTGACAGCAAAGACCATATTCTTAGCCACTGAGACACTGTGTGCTGAGCCCTATGGGTACAGCTCTATCTCCTATTAGCAAGGACATAAGCGGCCGCTTGCTCCACAGTGGTTACTGCTCTGGGGTATGCCTGGACTCTAGCCAGAAGGGTCAGGAGGAAGAAAGCTGAAGAACCCCAGTGTGCCCCATCTCTCAGATGTGCAGCTGTGTGGTGAGGGGTGTGTTAACACACCACTTTGCTTCTCTAGTGGCAGGACAGGAATGAACATGTCCCTGATGTAAACATCTTGTGAAACTCCCTGGGAAGGTGGGGCCATGTGCAGAGCAAAAATGTTGGCAGTGAGACCTGGGCAGGGTTGGGAAGGGACCTCTCCACAGGCAAGGAACCTCACACACCCACAGCAACGGGGCTGCTCTTCAGAGGGATTGGAAAAGGTTGTGAGACCAACTAGCCCAGGACAGAGTTCTAGGGTCCCAGAAGTTTCTAGAAGTTTCCCAAGGCTCTAATTTCTAACCCGAGATCTAAGTGATGTTTTATCTTCTCCATCCTCCTCCTGGCACGCTGTAAGTCCTAGAAGCAGCAACTGGGGAAAGTGTGGCTGTCACCCGCTTCCTAAGGAGCTACTCACATACAGGATTGTACCCAGGCTCTCTGAGGCACCATGATATACATATCCTCATCACCCATTTGGAGAGTTCCTCCTAGGCGGGGAGCAGAGACATACATCAGTCTTCTACTTTGCAAGAACACATGTGAAAGCCAAATACACAGGGAGACCCAGAGACAAGAGTTGTCTGGAGTTGGTCTCAGGTTTGCATCCAGTAAGCAGGTTCTCCCGCATATGGCCACTGCATACGCCATGCAGTCAAGCTGAACGTCAATGATGTCACCAAGAACACACACACAGAGCCAAGGTGGCCCTGCCATGCCTCCCAACCTAGGTCCCAGCACCAACGTTTCTTGGAGTTGTAGTCTGGCTTTCCTCATTAGGCACATCCTTGGGATTCACTCAGAATAGGGTTCTTTTCATTAGAAGGCTAATGCTCAACTATAGGGAGAAGACCACCTCCTCCCCACCTATTCATCCATGAAAGGACACTGGGCTTGCCTCTAAACTCTGACTAGTCCTGGGAACCTGGTGTGTAAAAATCTGAAACCAGTTTTTGGGTACAGGCCCATTATCTTCTACGGAGTTTGCACCATGGTATCTCCCCACTGCAGGACACTTGGGTTCCATTCCATGGCCAGTCATTTACTTGTAAAGAGGTTAAAGACTTGTCTTTACCCAAAGGATCTGTACTATGAGACTATCCTATGCTGGGAGGCAGGGAAGACTTAGACCAGGGGAGTTTGCCTATAAAATTCTTCAAACACTTGTAAAGGCTTAAAAACCTTCTAGAATTTGTAAAGGGATTCAGAGAATATTTGGAGGAAGTGGGCAGGGGGATGGGAGCAAAGAGGGCAATAGCCATGGGAAGGAAAAGCCTATTGCAGGCTCTGGGCTAAGACAGGCCACTATGGCAGGCCTGGACATAGCTCAGCCCACTGTAGACAACAGGCCCCAGATCGCTGGGGTCTCCTAACAGTGTCTCAAAGGAATACACTTCCAGAGGTGAACCAAGGGAAAGTCAAGGTTTCCCACCAAATATTTTATTTAAATATTAAATTAAAAAACATACATCAACTAATCATTTGGCATACGTTTCTCACATTAACATGAGAAATGAAACAATTCCATCATAGTAAAAAAAAAAAAAAAAAAAAAACCAAAAACAAAACAAACCATTATATACATCAGAGATCACGTAGTGTCTTTAAATAGGCGATTCCATTACAGTCCAGGACAGGGCTGTGAGGATCTACAAAAACACACCACACACGCCAAAAAAAACCAAGAACTTAAAACCATGACATTACTGTCCCCCAGGAAGGGTTGACAGAGACTAGAAGACACAGAAACTGCCAGAAAGTAAAGTGCTTGTCGCTTCTGACACACAGCAGTGTCCAGGCCTTTGATCTGTGGTATCCAGACAGGAACTGTGGGAGACATGGGCTGGCTGCCCAGGCTGCTGGGTGCTTCCCCAATCCACACATCTGGTGAGTCGTCAGGAGGGACACTTTTTGGCTTGTTCTACGGAGGGCACCAGTTCTGACCCAGAATGGTCTTTCACCTGTCTTGAGAGTAAGTGGTGCAAGATGGGCCACAGGGCCGACAGGGAGGACCGCGCTGTGACTGACATCAGGTTGAGTATAGCCTCTTCCTGGCCTCAGGAAACTCGGTCAATCTTTGGCTTTTAAAAGTGCCTCCTTTCTTCTCCCTTAACAACCCCAGGCTAATACTGTCCTGATGAGATGCCATAGTGGAAGTCACCTGGGAGGCAGAGGGACAGATGCCTAACACAGAGTGAGTGGGAAGGGGTGACATCCCTGGTTCCTTCCAGAGGCTTTCAGATGACAGAGGTGTGCCTGGGTCTACCTGCCAAGACCTGCACTTGTCACATGAGATGGGGCTACCCCTTCCCTGACACCTCTACCCTGTGTGGAGGTGGGGCAGCCTGTGGCCCCTTTGACACAAATGTGGTGCAGATGGGGACACTTCTTAATGTGGCCAAGGGAGGTTTAAGCCAGGAACACAAAAGTGTATACAAAATAGAAAAAATAAGTAGTGTCTGTCTCCTATTTATATACATATACAGTATTTGCTTAAAAAAGAAACTTTACAAACACTGACCTATACTCAGCTTCCTGGAAAGCAAGCCAGACGGAGCTCAGGCCTGGGTGCCAGGGTGTTAACAAGAAAGGTCCCAGACCAAGGGCAGGTGGTCATAGCCAAGATGCCCGCTGGCTGCCTGGGCCCCTCTGGCCACAGCCCCTTGGTATTGCACAATTTCCCCGTCAGGTGTTCTTGTTGGACCCTGATAATGAAATGCGTAAAAATCTGGTAATTAGCAGCGGAGTCAAGATACACGGCAGGAAGGAACTTGTTGGCTTCTTGCAGTGTGAGGGCTCTGGGCCAAGTGACCGTGGGACGGAGCGCCCACCTGCAGGTCCTTACCCCCTTCCAGTCCTGTGTGGTTTCCTCTCAATAAGCCTGGCAAACCGACTTGAACAGTTATAAAACTCAAGCTAAAATACGACAAGGTCGTCCTCTGGCTGGCAGGGAAATCCCAACAATGCATGTGGCCTTTCCCTAGGCCGATCCTGGCTGTTCTAAAACCCACACGGAAAGCAGCAAGTTCACAGTTTTTGTTAAAGCATAACCATTTCAGAAGTGGAGCGCTGTGAACCAAAACCCAAAACGACGCCAACCAACACACAGGCATGTGCCACAGTCTGCGCTGCTCCCTCCAAGGACGTCTGAGCTCATCACATTATGATGATGAACCGTGGACAGGAGTGTAGGTTCCCGAGCAGCATGGCCCCTCTTCTCCCTCACCCCACTTCCCCTCCCCTCCACCCACCCACATGACACACCCTCAGTTATTATTTTTCTTCAGAAAGTTTCAGTCCCTACTCATCATTGAGGTCACTCAGTGCAAGGAAAACATTAAAACAAAACAAAACAAAAATCCTAAAAAGCCCATACACCAAACATATTGCTTGTTTCACTTCTATAAAGTTCTTGGCTTTGAGTCCGAAACCATCTTCACATACTCTGAAATTATTGCTTGGAAGAGTCAATGGACCAAGGGGGGCGGGAGGCGGGGGGCGGTGCGGTAGGACCACTCTCACTGTACCAGGACAAATGTCCCCCGCTGGCCAGAGGTCAGGTCCTCCATCTCACAGTCCCCTTGTGGCAGCCCAGCAGGGTCACAGCTCGGGGCCAGCCTGGTGAGGCACTGTGGCAGGGACCCAATCGGTAGAGCCACTGGGCCGGCACTGATGTGCAAGTGAGTATCCAGGAGCTGTGCAGCAGATGCCACGGGGGACATGCCAGCCTGCAGGAGTGGTGCTGGCAGCAGTGGGGTCCCAGACATGAGGAGGCCATCACAGGGAGTGAGCATGTATGGGACAGGAGATGGTTGGGGGCCCTGCTGGCAGCCCGATGAGGTGACTGAGTGGTGCTGTAACTGGAGTAGCCTGAAGAACAGAGACAGGGAGGGAGAGGTCACTGTGTGGGCCCTGCCCAGAAGCACTCCAGTTTCCAGGTGGGTCCCACCCACCTCAGAGCTGCTCTTGGCAGACAAAGTTTCGCAGCGCTCTGTGTGTGTGACATGACACATCCCTGAGCCATCCCGCCCTAAGTCCTGGCTGTTGTGGCAACACAGATGCCAGCCTGACAGGACAGCCTTGGCCACCATTGCCCTCTCCCTACAAAGGTTACTAAACCTGCCCGCTGCCCCTCCTTGCTCTCTCCCTGACAACAAGGTGCCAGGCTACAGAGACCTCACCAATGAACCAAATGGCAGGGGACATCTTGGCACACAGGGAAACGGGGTGCTTGCTTCATGGGCTCCTTATGGGGAAGGGCAGAGAGCACTGGAATGGTGTGGCAGGCCTACCTCTGCTGATGTAGCACCTCTTCCAGCAGGTTCCTGCCTTCCCGGCTGCTGGCCGTGCAGCCCTGCAGGCCCGAGCTTGGGGCTGGGGTGTGGAAGGGACTCAGGCCTCCCCGGGGAGCTCGGATAGAGGGCTGGCACACCTGGCGTGCCAATCCTTTGATCTTGTTCAGCCCCAGGAACCCCTTGGTCCTCGCATTTTTTCTCAGCTGCTGCCGAAAGGCCTTCAGCCCTGTGGAAACAAGAGCAGGGGTCAGCAGGCCTGTGGCCAGTGGCTTCAGCCTGCTGTTGTTTCCATGCCCTGAGGAGGAGGGAAGGAGGATAACTGGGTAGCACTGCCCTGCGGGGCTTGGCAGCTGCCAGCTCCTAAACCCAACATCTACCCCTCCCCCAGGGTTCGTCTCCTTCCCAACGAGACAGGTGAGTCTGGGTAAGCTGTGGAGGAGGGGGTGTGCAGTGCATGGACTCTGGGGGCTCCCCGGACTGTCAAAGACATAGAGGACCTCACAGGTACGTTGACCCTGAGTGGCATGGAGAAACCCAAGCAGGTATGGGACCGCTTTTGTCAGGGTCACTCCTTGACCCTGGCACTCCTGTCAAGCAGCAACTGTTGCTTGGAATGGTTGTCCCTTGCACCCGGGGTCAGGTCTGAGTCTACCCTGTAAGCTAGGCTGCCCAGAGCTGGGGTGGTACCTCTAGCCTGTCTGAGGAGCACTGATGGTCCTGCTCTGGCTGAGCATAGTTTGATGGGACATAGTTTCCATCAAGGACAGAGATGGCCTGCCAGGACAGCAGTCTCTCCTGGGGCATGAGGGACAGGCATGGAAAGGAACCTTACCTTGAGTGAGTGAGGTATCTGATGCCCTGCGTCCCTCCTGGAAGCTGACAGGAAGTAGGACAGCTCTGCCCAGACCCGCCTGAGCCTGTAGCACAGGGGTGGCTGACTGTGAGCCCAGGAAAGGCGAAGCCAATCTGACTGGAGAGCTGGTGCCCAGCAGCCCTGGGGTGGCCAGGCCACCACCAAGCCCCGCAGGGCCTTCACTTGCAGAGAACGGGAGGCAGCTATCAGAGCTGGTTCCTTCTGAGGGACTTGCTGTGGCAGAGGAGGAGACGATTATGCCTGTGGGAAGATCAAGTGCTTGAGAAGGGGACTGCACACCCTAAGGTCACTGCCTGAGGGACAGGGTACATGGCCTGTTGGTGAGGGAGGCAGTGGTGTGGTACTCTCCAACCTGACTCTCATCTAGGCCACCAGAGCCCAGAGGCTCTGCCTGTTAGCCCACAGGTGCAAGGGCAGATGGCAGGCTACCAGTGACACTCAGACCCCAGGACAGGAAGAGGCCCAAGGCCAAATACCTGCTCTCCAGTGCCTGGGACAGCCAAGGGTGGCCCACTACTGAGATAAAAGTACAGGCATGTCCAAGTATGAACCATGGGTTACTGAAACAAAAGGCTAACTGGAGGCGGGTGTCAGCCAAAAGGACCCATTTCAAGTGGGCTCTGCATGGTTTTGCCCCTTAGCCTGGATGCTGGGTCTTTGGGAATACTTACAAGGAGGGTTGAATGGGGAGAAATGGGTGGAAACTTCAGCCAGTGTATGCCTCCGGCCTGTGCTGCCAGGCAAGGGTTCCTGGGCCTCCCGCTCCTCCTCCAGGCCGGGACCCTGCCTGGTCTCCTCACTGATAGCTGTGTCCAGCAGGCTGTTGGGGGAGACAGAGCGGTGCCGGAACACACCGCTGCAGTTGGTATCCACAGGGAAGAATAAGGGCTGCAAGGGAGGGATAGAAGCTGGTGACTTCGAGGGCTCTAAGAATGAGTACCAGTAGAACACAGCCACTAAGAAACAACAGGCCAGCACCCACACACCTGAAGTGAGCCATGGAGGTCGGAGTCCATCTCGGCCTGCAGGACAGACTGAGCCAAGGCCTGGGGCTGTGGGCACAGCAGAGAAGGCCGGAAAGGGTCACATGGGAGAATTTCTTGAGGAACCTGAGAGGAGGGAGGGATTTTCAGGAGGTGATTCCAGAGTCAACGATCAATGGCAGCAAACTGGTTTTACAGATGAAACTGACCGAAGTCAGATGTCAGCTGGGGCTTGGGGCTCAGGATTCTGGGCCATCATATAGGGGCCACATGCACAACAAACAGGTGGCCAGGAGGAGGGGCTAGGGACAAGAACCTGCTGGGCAGAACATGGTCCAGAGTGAAGCAGCTATAGCCCCCTCCCCTCCCCCCAAAGCCCCTCCTAGCCCCACAGCCTGCAACGAGGGTTGCAATGAGATTCAAGGGACTACCCAGAGAGTCAGTGCCACCTCTGAGCAAGGGATTCTGAGCTCTGAGGGGACAGACAGCTCAAGGCCAAGAGATAGGAGCAGAGCTCCAAGAGGGAGCTCACCCTCACCTCCAGACTGCTGAAGTCTGAGCTTCGGAGCCGGGGCTGCCGGGGCGGTACAGGGCTGGGCCGGGATGAGGGCTGGGTGCTTCGGTGCTCCTTGAGGCGCTCCAGCAGGAGGTAGTAAATGGCAGCGAAGTGGTTGTAGCTGCTGTTCTGCAGAGACTGGGGAACAAGGTCAATGAGGTCAGAGTGAGGCCTGGCCACCAGTCTTCCCTGTGAGGTCATCCCCAGGTAATTCTCAAGCAGCCAAGAATACCCTTGAGAACGGGACAAGCAGGCCCTTAAATTAGACTGTACCCCATTTTTAACTCCACAGGCAAGGGCCTGCTTTGCCCGAGAAAGCTGATCCGGCCGCCATTCCAGGATGTGAGGCAAAGGCAGGGCTATGCACAGCGTGCTTACCTCCACTGTTCTCTGCCGGTCGATGCCAAGGGCCTGCATGATGCCCAGCACCTGCTCATTGTAGTCGCCCAGGTTGGAGGTGTAGCCCTGCATGGAGTAGGTGGGGTCATCCTGCTGCAGGAGGGTGGGGTCAGCCTGCATCCACCGGTGCTGGCGGATCTGGGCAATGGTGATGCGCTTGGCAGGGTCCACTACCAGCATGCGTCGGATCAGTGTCTCACAGTCTGTGGAAGTGAAGGGCTCATAGGATGATGGGCCTGGGGACTCATTCCCACTCCTACACCCACATGATAGTCAAGAAGCCAAAAACTGTCATTATAGTCCCCCTGCCCCCTAAGCAAAAAGCCACCAAGTTGGGGGGGGGCAGTCAGACCCAGGGGAGACACTTTTTAAATGTTCCCTGTAGAAAACCATTTAGACTCTCCCTCCTGTTGTGGCACACATGAGGCTAGCTGATGGTGGAAGGGACAGCAGAAATGTGGGGCCTGATGTTGTGGGTACTGCAGAGGTGGGGGCCTGGCAGTGAGGGGCCTGCAGAGATGAGGCTTGCGGAATTCAGTGTGCACGAGGAGGTTCCTACACAAGCTGTAAGTAGGGCACTGGGAAAGCACCTGTGGTTGAGTTTCTCTTGCAGCCTGATCGCCCGCACCTGAGTCCTGACTTGACAGCAGACTTGCTAGACTGCTGGGTGGGCATTGTCAAAGACCCTCCCGTCAACTCTTCCCAAAGCCACCCACTGCCCAGCTTACCCAAAGCTCCCAGGTCAGACCAACTCCATGCCCACCCACCTTGAGACATGAAGAAGGGGATGCGGAACCGGCCCTCCAGCACCCGCTGTCTCAGTGTTGGCAGGTTGGGTCCGTCAAAAGGAAGGGAGCCACAGACGAGGACATACAGCACCACGCCGAGGCTCTGTGAATAACCAGACAGCTGTATTGGTGCCCTGCTTGCCAGCTCCAGCGATGTGGTGGCAGGCAGCAGGGACCAAAAAGGCTCCTACCCAGATGTCCAGCTGGGGGCCTTCATACTCCTTCCCCTCGAAGACTTCGGGAGCTGCATAGGGGGGGCTCCCACACCATGTAGACAGGGGCTCTCCTGGCTTGTAGAAATTCCCAAATCCAAAATCTGTGAGGCAGAAGAACAGGCACCAACATCAGTACGGGATTGGCAAATGTTGTGGCCTCAGGGTGCACTGGAACCAGAGACCCTACAGGACCTCCCTCGCCACACATCTCTTGCCTGCCAGCTTGATGTCCATATTGGCGTCCAGCAGCAGGTTCTCGGTCTTGAGGTCCCGGTGAACTATGTGATGGTTGTGGCAGTACTCTACTGCCGATAGAATCTGCCAGAATTTCTTCCGAGCCTCGTTTTCACTCAGGTGCCCATTCGAAGTCAGGTAATCTGAGGAACAACAAAACAAAGTTACACTACGAGTCTGCTACTACCTGGGGCAAGGCAAAGCAGCACTGAGAGCCCCAGAAGATACACGCAAACATGAGAAGGCAGGCTTCGCCTAACGCTAAAACGAATGCAGCTCACCAAACATTTCTCCATTTTTTGCAAACTCCGTGACAATGTAAAGCATATCCTTCGTCTCCATAACCTGAAACAACCACACAAAAAGGAAACGTTAAGCAGGGGAGAAAGCCTCACACAGAAGCCCTGATGGATGCACCTGGTCCCAAAGCAACCTTTGACTTCTCCAAGAAATTGCCTTCATCATTTAAGGAAAGAGACAGGGAGGGGGAAAGAAACACAACCCAGAGACACAATTTTATATGACTTGGGATAAGCCCCTGTGGCCTGCCATTTCTTGGTCCTGTCTGTCCTAGCACCTCTGCTCTTCGAAAGGAGAGAGCCACGAACAGAGCTGTACAGGACAAGCACTTGCACTGCAGGCCTGCCGGGGGCTCTGGAGGCCATGGGTGCCAGAATCCCACACGTGCCCTTTCAGAGTGACAACTGGTCACTCAAGCCAAAGAAAGAAAGAGAAAACTGAGTGATACAAATATCCCACCCCCCACTTGCTTTATTGACAAGAAGACATTAAGCCTTAAGAACATGGCCTTGCCAGATAAGCTACAGGGGACTGGTCTTTGTACAGTGCATTGCTTGGCATGTGTCAACAGTACTGGTCAGTGTCAACATAAACCTTCAGAGTCTGTTCACTGACCAACAACTCTAAGTTACCTACAAAAATTTAAATCGTAACTAAGCAACAAAGTAAAATTCAAATTTTTGGTTTTGAAAGAAATAAAAAAACCACTTATATATGTTGTATAGTTAAAATATTTCAGAGGAGCCAGGTATGGTGAATTACACCTGTACTCCCAGCACTCAGGAGGCAGAGGCAGAACTGCCCAAAGCTCAAGGTCAGCCTGGACTTCATAGCCAAGTTCCAGGCCAGTCCGTCTACACAGTCAAACTGTCTCAATATAAACAGATAAATAAAACATTTGACAGAGGGAAAGACAATGTACTTGACAGGAAGGAAGATTTCTTTGGGTTCAAGACCTGCTGTTATTCCTTTAAAAGATACTTTAAAAAATCTTTTTGAGTCATAAATTTACTAAGAAAAGTGTTATTAAAAACCATTGCAATTCAGCTAAAAAATGTAACTGTCGTCTCCTCTCTAATTAGTGCAGCAGAGGGCCCTGCTTATCCCTTTTCTTGATGGAAGGGGGGGAAAAGAACTTAGAGTCCACGTCTCTTTAACTTTTAAAACCCTAAATAAACCAAGTGTGGTGACAGACACCTGTAGTTCCAGAACTCTGGAGACTACAGCAGGATTGCCAGAAGTCCAAGGCTATCGAGACAAAGAGCACCGGGTCAGCTAGAATTACATAGCAAGACCCTACCTCAACAAATGAAACCAATCAAACACTCCACCCCACCCCCCACCACACCCTACCCCTACCCAAGGGAGAGAATGAGATGCCCCAGTCAGCTAAATGAACACTAGACATCAGTATCAAGACCAGGAGACCACTGGCCTCACCAGCCCACCCAATTCTGAAAGCTGAGTCACTGAAGACAGTAGCTAAAATATCCACTCTGGCATCCATAGTCTGGGCAACATTTCCTCAGTGCTACAGCTTCGACCTGGTTGGCGAGTCAAAGGCAGGGAGGAGAGGAAGGTGCTAAGAGCACCTCTGCAGGCAGAAGCACAAGAATCAGCCTGTTCCGAAGATCAGGGAGGCCCTCTTCCCAGCCCCGCTCCCAGCACTGGCCATGGAGGAAACTTATTTTGGAGCACAACTTAAAGATGAAAATTGAAATAAAGCATGACCCCTGAGTCTCACAGCCCAGAGCTGTGAGACACGGAGGGAGCTGTTACCACAGGCCAAACACAAGCTCCAATGACTCGTCTGCCTTTGTGCTGAGAAGGGCGGCCAGGGGTAATTTTAAATTACAGTTCTCTCCTCTACGGCACTGTACACGCAGTTTTTCCAACTGCACACTCATGTCTCCTGTAGCCACCTCAGGCTCACCAGGATTCTGGGATTCACTGATGGGACTAACACAGCAACACAAGCACATACAATGGCATTCATAATAAGGCCTGGCTCCTCTACACCTAGACCCGTTCCTAATGGCAGCAGAAGTGGCCCTTTATCAATAGGCAAGATGTGAATATTATGAGGAAACAACCAACAGACAAATAGGTGAGCACATTCTCACCCAGGATTAACTGGCAAGTTCCTAGGGCTGAAGTGCCTCCCCATCTTCACTCTGCGCTATGGGTAACAACGGGAGACGGGGGCTTGCTACCACCACCACAAAGACACAGCAAGGAAAAGTGGAAAGAACAGCTGCTTTTTTAACGTTTAGTATCATCTGCAAAGGCGGAAGTTTCAAGTTTCCCTCAAGTTTGTCCTTCTGCACTAAGCCTGATGGTACATGTGGCTATTCTCACAGTGACAGGACTTCATCTACAGACCTCAACAGGTCCAAAACTGGAACAAGTTACAATGCTAGATAAAACTCGAACGAGGCAAATCAAGTATGACCCACAGCAAGAGACTAACCATCAACAAAGCTAAACAGCCTAACTGAAGGTCAATCTATTTACTTTGCACTCCCTGATTCCCACACAGCACCAGGGACCCCAGCCACCTTCAGGGACCAAAGGCCCGAGGTGTAGCACTTGAGAAACAATGGACATGCCCGTGGAGCAGGAACACTTAGCCAGCTCACCTGGTAGAGCTTGATGATGTGGGGGTGGTTCAGGAGCTTCATGAGCTGGACCTCCCTGTAGATCTTCTCCAGATTGCTAGAATCTAACCGTGTCTTGTCAATTATTTTTATTGCAACCTACAGATTTTTAAAAAGAGAAGGGGAAGGGGGCATTTTGTTTAGAGATAAACCTTCAAGTAACCTAACCTCTTCTGCAATTTTTTTTTTTTTTTTTTTTTTTTGCCAAATGATTTTCTTAAACATTTGATGTCTTCAAAAGGTCACAAAAAGTTGGGAGAAAATAAAAGTAGCCACATTATTTAAAGGAGTAGAGGTTAAATAAAAACCCTTGTATTTGCCATCTAATTTTACAGGAGCCACTCATTACTGGTTGGGTTTCTTTCTGTCCCCCCACCCCTTGGGGGGGTTGTTGGTCATTATCTTTGCAGTTCCCCAGTAATTGTACAAATTATGCAGAAACATAATACAAAGCTTTTTTTCCCTTTACCAGACTAAACACTGTCATCATTTACAATTGTGACAATCAACTCTGCAGGACTGAATCAGCACAGGGGTCCACCCCCTGGATGGATCCACCCCCAGGTTTAGTCTCCCGCAACACGCGCGCGCACCTGCGTTTTGGTGACTCGGTGCCGCGCCAGCTTAACCACCGCAAAATTGCCTTTGCCCAGGGTCCGTTCCACGTCGTAAAAGCCCACCCGGAGGGGCTTCTGCTGGCCCTGGCCGGTGCCCGAGGGGACCGCGCTGAACTCCGACATGATCACCATGGCTTCGGGCAGCACCTGCGGGTCAGCGAGGAGTGCGTTTCAGCACTGACGGACGCCGGCCCAACACTGAAGCCCCCCTTGCCCCCCCCCAGCCTGAGCCTCCACGACGCGGTCACCGAAACTGTCCGCCAGGCCACCACGCGTGCGTCCTCGACCCCGTGTTCCTCCAGCCTGCAGCCCCACTAGTTTGCCCTCGCACCCCCCACTCGCTCATTCCTTGACCCCGTGTTCCCCGGCTAAAGTCCCCGCGAACGGACCACTCCACCCCAAATCCTCCCTACCCCGAGCCCTCGGATCCCGGGCTCCTTCCTAGTCCGCGCCCCCACGCGCGCCCCCTTGATTCCAGGTTCCCTCCGTACGAACCCCTACGCACGCGCCCCCCGACCCCCAGTCCTGACCGGGCACGCGCGGTCGACCCCATGCCAGCCCAGGATCCCTCCGGTCCCCGGCTTGTACCATGCTCCCGTCCACCCGCGCCCGGCTCCCAGGACAGGCTTCTAAACTCGGCGCTCGCGGACCCGCCTCCGGGCGCCGACCAGCAACAATGGGGAGCCCGCTGGGCTGGAGTCCTGCCGGCGACCCCACGAGTGCACCTTCGGGCCACGGGGACCCGAACCCGCGCTACCGCTCACCTCCGCCGCCCTCCGTGCGCCCGACCGGGGACGCCGCCCGCTCGACTGCTCGTTCGGCTTCGGCGCCCGCCGTTCGCGCCGCCGCCGCCAACGCTGCCGCCGCCGCCCGGGCCGCGCCGCATGTCAGCGCCCCACCGCCGCCGGCCGCACGCGGCAACGCCCCGCCCCGGCCCCGCCCCGCGCAGGCCCCGCCCCGCCCCGCCCCCCGCGGCCGGCACAGCCCATTGACGTCGCTTTGACGCCAGAGCGACGCGCGGCCCGGTGCCGGTAGAGGGGGAGCGGAGATCGGGCGGTTGCCAAGAGACTGGAGGCTCTGACGCGCGTGCTGGTGAGGCCGTCGCCATGGGGACCGCGGACGGTGACGTCAGGGGCCGGGCTCTGCAACCTCCCGAGACTGCCGGCGCCCCCTGACGGGCACGGGCGACACTGCTGAGCCCCACGTTCCAGGAGGCCGAGCCTGCTGGGGACAAGCTCGCCAGGGTACTCGTGGTGGATATGGGACCCGGCGGGTACTCAGGGTCCCCTTCGAACACAGGAGGATGGAATAGAGCCGCAGGACTTTCGGCATAAGGCTCTGGAGCCAGTAGGCTAGGACTGATTACTCTGCTGTGCGGGGCACGCGATGTGCAGCCAGCAGGATCTGCCCCTTGACCCTCATCTCATTCCAGAAAAGGCCGACCAGCTGCAGAAATGCTTTAGGAAACTGTCGGTCAGTTTTGAACGCCAGTTACTTTTGTAACAGAAAGAATATCTCATGGCCCGGAAGTCTGCTGTAAAGGCCCCATCGAAGGCTAGCCCACCACCTTGGTCCTGCAGTGTCCCGGGGACAGCTGAATAGGAAGGTTACTACAGACACAAGCAACGGAAGGACCCAGCCCCTGCCACCCACCACCCCACTCAGGGCTGATAGGTGGGGCCTTTGGAAGTCTGGGCACCCTGCCCACTCCCTTGGCAGCTAATTCAGTCTGCCAGTTGGCCCACCCCGTCTGTCCCCAAGCTGCTTCCAGACAGCAGATAGGACACAGGGCGGCTGGGACCTTGGGACTGACCCTGAGAGTGTCTGCCGGAAGCAGGGCCCATTAAAGCGGAGATGGAGTGTGGAGAGAGGGGAAATGGCATGTGTGTGACTCCTTTTGTTTGTGTCGGCTGCGCTGTGTTCCTTCACACCTCATCGAAAAGTTAGATGTGTTCTACAGCGCAGACATGACAGGGGACAGGCGATTCTCCAAGGCTAGGAAGGCAGCAGTTTGAGGCCAAACTGTGTCTCCTTCCAGATGGCTTTTTGTGTGAGAGAAAACCAGGGCTTCACAGACCAGCTCCTGAGCAGAAATTAATCAAAATTGATTCAGAACTAGGACCTTCTCATGGGAGGAAGAGCTTGTGGGCAGATGAGGGAGCATAGACTGGCCTGACAGAGTGCATAAGGGGGTGTGTCACCCTTACCACACCTCGCTTTCTCACCATGATTTCACCACTCCCAGCCTTGCCATTCTAGGGCCAGAGAGGTTTAAAGGGCATTCAAGGACGCTAGCCATCTCAGAGTCCCTTTCAGTCTTCCAGAGGGCTCCCTTGGTTTGTCTGGGGTTCATAAGTCAAGGATTTGGGGGAGTATTTTAAGTATATTATTTTCCCTCACCTGGGGGTCCTAACATCCTGCCCCCTTCCTAGGAGAGCTACACAGAGGTTAAGAAACCCCCTTGTTCTTGCTTTACCAGCCCTCATCCCTTCCCAGCTTGTCTACCCTCTGGCCTCAGTCTAGCCGGAACCTTTCAAAAAGTCTGAGGTGTTTGCAAACATGTCATCAGTGTTGGGTCCCAAAGAAACTCAGACAAATGGCTAACTGAGCTGCCTATTAGCATATCAAAGCTGGCTACCAAGCCCTCTCAGCTTTGCAAGTATGTATTACAGAGTCCTGGCTCCTCTCAGCATTTCTCTCTGGCTTCCTACCCTAAACCTCTTTAGCCCAGCATCACCCTCTTGGTCCTCATTCCCTTGCTTCTCTCTCTCTCTCTCTCTCTCCCTCTCTCACTCCCCCCCTCTATCTCCTCTCATGGCCTATACTGCTGGCCATGTTCAGTATGGGCCCTTCCAGGTGCCTCTGACTGTTCTCTCCCTCATATCTACAATAAACACCTTCTCCTCAGCCATATCTAGGGGTGCTCATGTCCTCATCTTCATTCAGTCAGCATCAAAGAAAAACTTGGGGCCCTGACCCAGGGGAGGATCTGCCCCAGAGGCAAACCTGGGTCCAGGCATACTTGATGTCTGCGGTCTCCTGAGTGCCTGCCTCCTATAACTCTCCTGTGCCAGCACTGGCCATAATATCTGTCCCTCCCAGATCCTAGAGGAAGAAGTTGCTGTGTTCACAAAGGCAGAGTGAGGGGAGATATAGGCACACCGGGGGTGGGGGTGGGGGGGTTGCGGGTACCTGGCACCCTCTTGAAATGTCATCTGCCCTGGGTGGCTCTGTCATTGCTCCCTGGAAACTGCTTTTCCTTCCAGCACCATTTTCTGTTGGTTCTGTGGTTCGCTTTGTCACTTGAGGGGGAAGAGAACACCTGGCATGCTCTTCTAGAGACATGAACAAATGACTCAGGGATTCCTCACCTAGAGCAGGGGTGGGAGCACAGGGCTGCGCCTTGCTCCCTGCGCCAGTGAGGCACCTTCTTGAAATAGCATTCTGGCTGGCAAATGGGAACTAATCCCCCCATCCCCAATTTGGAATTCTCACATCTGTCCTGGAGGTGTGATGGTCCTGGAGCTTGGCTTTGTTGTTTGGACCACGAGGCTGGAAACTCTGCTTGCTGGGCCCTTCAGTGTTCATGTCTGTGCTGACTATGACATGGGCCTACCTTCTCAATCTAAATCAACATATGTAGAGTCTGGAGTTCTGCAGAAGCTCTGAGATGAAGTGGGAATGGACCTGCTACCCAGAACTGTGATGACCTTGGTGTCCCTCTGAGGAGAGGGGTGGTTTCCTGTATCACCAAGACTTGGACAAGGCACCCTTCTCTCTTGGGCCACCCCTCTTAGTACCAAAGGACCTCTTTGCCCCTCTGGCTGAGTCCCTCTCAACTCCATTTTTGTTTTTGTACATCTTCTGCCAGGCGGCTTCTGAGTGATCAAGAAAAGTGAACTGCGCCAGCCTACTCACTTACGTTGGTTTGTTGCCCCTGTCTTACCTCCAAACTTTGACAAGTTGTGTGTGCAGGAATCACAGCTCAGGTTTGGGATCAGCAGAGCTAGCCTAAGACCCAGTAATCCCCAGTGATGGGCCAGGAGCTCAGGGAACAGGTCCACCCAAAGCTGCCTAACCTTGACCTTAACAGTATCCTACCTGCACAGAGGCACTTGCCCTGAAATGCCACTGTTGTGGGAGTATTCCTGGGCAGGGACTCCTGCCTCTCCAGACGGTGCCCAGATCAACAAGCAAGGCTACTTGACAGATCACCACACAGCAAAGCAAGCCAGACTCCTCAGCTCCCAAAGGAGAGAGGGGGAGGGCCTGGGGACACTGGGACAAAAGCAGGAGATGTCTGGGCTTCTGAAGAGGTGGCCCCAGTACAAAGCAGATCCAGAAGTGTCCGCAAACCTCCCAGTAGACATGGGTTTTCCATGACCAGCTGGCCCTAATTCCAGAGCACCAGGCTTCCTGTTTGTAGTGAGGAATTTAATTAATTCATTTTCAACTTGTGGGTCTTTTAAATTTTATTTTTTACTACATTTTTAGATTAGCACATAAAGAGGTTTCACCATAAGACTTTCAGACACTGTCTTGTTTATTGTCTCCTCCACCCCCTCTCCTTCCCCTTCACCTGTCTTCCTTCCTCTCCCGAGTCTCAGGACCACCTGTCCCCTCCAACCTTCCCAGAAGACCTTATTTCCCCGCTCTAGTTTGAATACTATGCCCCCTGTATACACACACACACAGATAAATTTAAATCTAGATGCACACACGAGAAAACACGTGGTATTCTTTCTGGGCATGGACACCTAAGACGATTTCCATTTCCATTCATTTTGCTGCAAGTGTCATGAATTCATCTTTCTTTATAGCTGTATATGGACCACTTTTTCTTTATTCATTCATTTGTTATGTCGGCTTGGAATGGTATGGCTGGGTCATATAGTTGTTCTGTTTTTAGGATTGTTGTTGTTTGTTTTAGAAATCTCCTGTGCCAACGTGGCACAAACTAAAGTCATTTGGGAAGAGGGAACCTTAACTGAGAAAGTCCCTTCCCACTGTGGGTGATACAACCCTGGAAAGTTAGTCCTGTGTGGTATATGGAAGCCAGAGAAGTCTCCATGGCTTTTGCCTTAGATTCTGTCCTGACTTCCCTTCATAGAGAACTGTAAATTAAACTAAAATAAACCCTTTCCTCCCCAAGATGCTTTTGGTCAAGGTGTTTATGACAGCACCTCCATACTAAATTTCATAGTGGATACACCTTTTTGTAGTCCCACCCAGCAGCAAATAAAGGTTGTTGGGTTTATATTTTTATTTCCAATCTTTGGGAACTCAGAGCCTCAATGTCTAGGTAAGTGCTTTACCTCTGAGCTACATTGCCAGCCCTAGTGAGTACCATGGGTGCATGTAGCTGGTGGTCTTGCTTGGGGGTCAAGCAAATTTATTCCAAACCTGAGGCCTTTGGATGCCCCTAATGGATGCTATACAAGTGTGTGAGGTACCTGGAGATGGAGCACAAGATGAGATCAGTGTCCATGAGGGTCAGCAAGGGCCGAAAGAGGAACATGAGAACCTAGTGGGAGGGTGCTTATTTAAGGATTGTAGTATTGACCTGACCCTGAACCCTAACCCTAACCCTAACCCTAACCCTAACCCTAACCCTTACCTGCCCTGGTGAGGCATGTCTGGAGGAAGGTCCTCTGGGTCCCCTAGGAGGAAGGAAACGGTGTCCATAAATTCCAGCTCTTACCTGTTTGATTTGAGGTACCTAGCAACTGGGAAGTGTCAACTGTTTTCTGTTGCTATAACAAAATCCCTGCGACTGGGGAGCAGCATAACTGCGAGTTCCTTGGTCGCTGAGGCTGGTTTATGATGGTGTATATGGCTGATGATGGCTGGGATGTCCAAGAGCAGGATGCTGGCTTCCCTCCAGGGCTTTCTTCCTGCATCATAATGTCTTTGTAACCTGATGCAGGCAGCAGGTGTGCCAGCTCAAACCTCTGCTATATAAAGCAGGCTTCCTATAAAGCCACCAAGGCATCTGTCCTGGGAGCCCTTCCTTTGTGAGCTCACTGCATCCCAATCACCTTTAGAAGTCCCAACCCCACAAACCATCAACATATAAATTTAGGGAATAAATTGCCAACAGGTGAACTTTGGGGGGGGATGCATTCAACCAGCACAGGAAGCAAAGTTCTAACTCTTCCCACATGGCAGAGCCTGGGAAGCTCCAACCTCTACATATATGGAGAGAACAGTTTTGGGGCCCCAACATGATGTGGAACCAGCCAGCCTAGCACTTTACTCTGGATTCTCTGCAGGGTTACACAGTTCAGTGGCTCTCATCGTCTCAGGGTCCACCAGCTATGCACACAGCAGTCTGCTGGTTCTGCTGGTGTTTTTTCTTTAGTCACCTGGAA
Source organism: Cricetiscus sungorus (assembly GCA_030556225.1). Classification (NCBI taxonomy): domain Eukaryota; kingdom Metazoa; phylum Chordata; class Mammalia; order Rodentia; family Cricetidae; genus Cricetiscus; species Cricetiscus sungorus. The sequence continues at coordinate 54,806,862 of JANBXA010000600.1, forward strand.
AGCATACACACACGTTTCTATAATCTGTAAGCTGCGCCAGGTGCTGTGACTATGAAAATGAGTGAGAATGCTCCAGACTGCCATGGTGGCAGACAGGAAGTTACCCTGCCAAGATCAAGGTAAGAAGGGACAGGTTGACCCAAGTATGAGTTGTCCCAGGAAAACTGGTGTCAGACAGTTCCCAAAGTCTCATCAGGTACCCACTGTGTGCCAGCACTGTTGCGGGTTAGGAGCACTGGGGTTGGATGACACAGACACCTTCTCTCCAGGCCACTGGTTCTAAGACAGACAATTGATGGGTTGAGGAGTTTGCTCAGTGGTTAAGAGCACTGGCTGCTCTTTCTGAGGCAGTTCCTGACCTCTGTACACAGACAAAACACTAATACATATACAATTATTAATATATTTTAATTCCTAAAAAAGGATGGGCAATTGAGACAGGAAACCATAAGCAAGCCATTTGCAGAGGGCAGTGATGCAGGACAGAGAAACAGAGGGCTTGGCTCAGAGAGTGGCCTCGGATAGGCATGGCCTGTGAGATGGAGGTGTGGGCACTGGTATGGGCCTGAGGGTACAGGCAGGAGGCAATCATTTGCCCCTTTCTTATGTATTCTGAGCTAGATATGGTGTCCCAGACAAGCTCTGAGGTCAGGGTGGAAAATATGGTGGTGACCTTCAGTGTGGCCAATATGTCACCTAAATGTTTGTGTGTCTTCTCCAAAAGTGCTTGAAGGCAGGTGTAGCACTTCGGGTTTATCCGGTCTTGACACGTTGCTGACAAGGAAGGATGTTGGGGATGGGGACAGACTGACAAAGAACCTGAGATTTAACCTTGGCATGCAAGCTGGGGGAGAGATTTCCTGGGGCTAGAGGCCCAGTAGTTCAAGAAGTAAAAACAATGTCCTGCATCTTCTCCCCGGGGAGGGGAGGATCCACAACGATCTAGAAAATCCCCAGTGGTCTGAGAAGGAATAGTCAGAAACCTAAGGGCCAGGGGTCTGGCTTTGCCCTTGTTTTCTGGGTGAGTCTCCACCAATTTCAGCTGCTTGAGGTGGGGAAAGGATGATGGTTCCCTAAGCACACTGATCTTTCGTATGAAATTACAGCAGTCCCTTTTCATGCACAAGGGGTGTTCTAAGACTTTCTTTTTTCCTGAAACCCAGCTGAGTACAAGGCCACAGATCTGCTGTGTACAGAGCTGTGTCTCCATTTCCCCCACAGGTGTGCACTAGTTACTTTCCTTGTTGCTGTCACAAAATCCCCAACAACAGCAAGGAAGGAAGGGTTGATCAACTTAAGGTTATAGTTCATAATGGTGGTGGAGGTTCTAGCTACAATGACAGGAACATGAGACAGCTGGTTACATTGTATCAAGTTGAGAGCAAAGAGAGAGGGAGATGGAGAGAGAGAGAGAGACAGAGGTGGGGGGACAGAGGGGGGATGAAGGGAGGCAGACAGAGACAAACAGACACACACACAGACAGAAGTATTGGTACTTAGCTGGCTTCTTCCCTTTCGCCTTTGGATTCAGTCCTGGACACCAGCCCATGGGATGGTGCTGCCATATTCAGAGTGGGCCTTTCCTCCTGAGTTATATCTCTCTGGAAATGCCTTCACAGTCACCTCCAGAGGTGTGTCTCCTAGGTGATTCCAAATCTCAGCAAGCCAACAGCCAAGATTAACCACCATGGTGTGCATACAGGTATTCAGGCTTGCCTGTAATAACAGTATAATACATAGCCACATTTCTCTGCATATACATGCTTATGATAAGGCTTATAAATTAGGCATAGTATATGATTAACATCAACAACTCATACTACAGGAGAATGACATTAAATACAAACTGGGCAATGGGATCTATCCCTTCCCAAATATGACTGAGCAGGGTGATGTATAATGACCCTGAGCCTATGGAATGAGATGAGGTGAGTGACACAAATGGTGTGACTGTGTGGGATTTGGCATGGGGTCCCTGAACATAAGCACTGGAATTCTGAGACAGTCTCTTCGAAACTCAGTGAGCTAAGTGGGTGGGTGCTGTATACACTGGACACACTGGACATGATTCGTGACATCTTGGGCAGGATGGGGAAAGGTGCTCAGGTCTTGTGTGATGACTTTATTTCCAGGATTTTTCCATGTAGTATTTCCAGGCCAAGGCTGACCACAGGTAACAGACATCGTGGAAGTGAAATGGGGTAGAGTGGGAGGAAGGGAAATGTGCAGCAGAAAACTGAAAGACGCAGAAATACGTAAAGATGAAATCAGGCTGTTGGCATTTGCGTTTCCCATCGTGCCGTTTATGCCACAGTACCACCCCTTCCATGTGGGACTCATGCCTGCCTTTCCCAGTGCTCCATGGAGAAAGCACCTTGCCTCGTCAGTAAGCACCATCAAAATCATGGTTTCCACTCACCTCCTAAAACTGCACTATGGGAAGGTGAACTGCTCCCTGCGCAGGGGCTAGGCTGACCCTTTTCATCCTGGACTCCTGCAGAACAAATATTGTAGCATAGACCTGTGGTCTGGGGGACACTGCCAGCCCCCATTGCTCCTGGACTACTCTGACACCTCCCCCAGTCTTAGCAGATTGCTTAAGAGAGAGTTGGGGACGTGCTGGAATGGATGTGGGTTAGAAAGCAGGCCCTGGATGCCGAAGGCAGCACCACCTATGGAAATCTGGGGCTAGAAGCTGGTAGTCACCTTTTGTCACCACAGCCAGGCCATGGAACATGTGGAGGCCTGCACCTAGGTTGCCAAGGCAATACGCAGGCCCCTGCCTGTGAGGAAGGCTGCGGGGTTTGACAAGCATTCTTTTCTTGGCCAGCAGAAGGGTATTCATTTTCTTTGACCTGGTTTCCATGGCGTCAGGAATTGTTGCTGTTAGTTTAAAGGAAAAATGTACCAACTTGTGTCATGCAATGGCAAGGACATCATTGGGTCAGTAAAAATGGCCTATGCCATCGTCACACCACACACACTCTAAAGACCCTGCACAGGGACTTCATGACTGCTAGGAGCCATGCAAAAATGTGTAACAGTGTGAGACACAGCCAGTGGCCTCAGCACATGCTGTCAGACTGTTATTGCCTCTGTGGTCTAGAGATGCCACAGAAAACACAGGGAAGGGATAGGTATGGAGGAAACACACATTGCCTGTGGTCCAAGGCTCTGTGCCAGTGCTTAGATCAAGAAGTCTAGAGTCACCCCTAGCCTCTTGGAACCAGCTAGAACAAAAATGTAATAGGGTTGCTAGACATAGTCTGGGCTTTGCATGACAGACATATCCCCTGCAGTCTCAAAAACAGAAATCCATACGTGTGTTTCCCGGGCAGCTTCCCGAAGGTAAATTTTCAACCAGACGCAACATTGAGTGAGGAATAGAATTTAGAAGATGCTGGACTGAAAAACTTAGAGCAGAAGAAAGGTCAGAGCTGGGAGGGTGACAGAGAGGCTGGGATCATGGTGAGACCAAAGGGGTGGGGCTTGGAAAGGGCCACAACCACGAGGCTATCTGTTCCCTGCTCCTGCCAGGCTCCATGGTCCCTTGCTCAGGCTCCTCCACTTGTAGAGAATGCCCAGGAGCTGGGCACTGGACCGGTGGGGTGTTTGTGGAGGTAGCGTGTCTTGGGACTGGTCTGTTATACCCACTCCATATTGGTCCCCTTTTCTATGGTTCCCAGGCCTGCTCTATAACCCTGTCCTCTTGGACCCCAACTTCATTCATAGTAGTCCTCCCAGATCACTGTGTCCTTTAGGACTAGATGTTCTCCTAGCCCTGTCCCCAAAACTAAGTAAGGAAGGGGATGTTCCTAGTCTCTCAAAGGCTTGCTCCTGTGTGAGAACCCATGAGAAGCAGGCTGGCAAAGGGTGGGGCGGGGCCACTCGGCAGTTCTTATGATGCCAAGGGTGGACAGGCCAGTTTTGCTTCTTGGCCCACTGGGAGGCTGGGTCCCCTCACTTGCTGACCGTGGGTCCGGAGGGAGGGAAGGTGTGTGGCTAAAACATTAACGACTTGTGCTTCCTCAGCCAGCTTTTCTTTGGAAGAGCACAGGACTGGGCAGGACAGTGGGCTGAACCTATTGGGACTCCGGCTGCTCATTCTGCCATATTCTCCACACTTCGAGGAGCAGCTTTGGGGGGGGTCGAGGGAGTTGGGGAAGTGGTCAGAAGATTTTTGAGCAGGGACAGGGAAGCCATAGTTGTTCTGGGGGATCTGAGAGTCCCCTCCCCATAACAACTGCTTTACCTTCATCCCCTTTAAAGAGTGAGGTTCAGCTACTGGCAAAGCACAGTGGGATGGATACTAAGTGGAGCCTTGTGCACGGGAGGGAAAGGTGTGAAGTGGCCGTGGAAAGGGCCATGATGCCACGGGGACATGTGGAGAAGCAAGACCAGATTCTGCTTGCTGAGGCAAGGAATTCTGGCACATCCTGCAACATGGCTGGACAGTGAAGGCACCATGCTTGGTGTGATAAGTCAAGTCCCAAGAGGACACTGCGTGCTTCCACTCACTGGTGTTCAATGGGACAGAGCTTCCATTGGGAAGAGGGGAGCCATGCTAAAGGAGCCCAGATGTGGTTCCAGTACACAGGAGGCAGACATAGCAGGATCTGGGGTTCAAGGACAGCTCCAGTTACACAGCAAGACCATGTCTCAAAAGTCTGAACATGGCCAAGTGTTACAATTTACATTTTATGTATTTCAGCAAAAATTAAAAAGCTTTCTAAAATCCTGGAGTTCAGAAGGAACACAAATACCCAAACCTCCCGGAAGTCCCAGTCCAGTCCTCAGATTCCAGAGGCCACAGGGATGCAGAGGTCAGCCAGGTGCCCTGAAGTGAGGCCCCACCCTTCATTAAGTCTGCCCTGCAGGCTTCAGGTGATTAGGCCAGGACAGAGATGTGGGATCCTGCTATGGGCTGAAGATGCTCACTAGCAGTGCTGGGAGGAGGTCAGAAAATACACAGGGCAAAGCCACAGCCCGGACTTGGACCAGCCATCCCCTACTCTGCTCTTCATTGTCATTACACTTGCAACATGAGCACATAAAACACAACACAAGAGCATATAAACCCAAGCTGTACAGCAGGCTCCAAAGCACCCTGCAGCCCGGGTGACTGGCTTCTCTCCAGTATTTACAAGGTGAAAGTGGACAGAAGGAAAAAATCTTTTCCATGGATGTCACATGTGCCACTCAGGCTGTGGCCAGCACTCTGGGGTGTTTCTGAAGATGGAGAACCCAGGGACTAATAAACCCCAACTCATAAATCAGAAATGATGTTCATGGGATTGGGGTCTGGCAACCTGGAGCACCCCAAAGTCAGCCCCCCCCACTACACACAGCAGGCTAGGGACCAAAAGGAAATGTTCTCGCCTAAGATGTGGACTCTGTGGACAGGGGCTGCTGGGTGAGACTCAGAGGACAGGGTGTCATAGCCAGGCTCTGACCTTCACAAGCCCCTGGTGTCTGCTGCCTCAAATCCACACAGAAGCAACAGCCTGAATGGCCAGGTCAACATGTGTGGGCCATGCTATGGGGCAGGCTAATGGGAGTAAGTAAGCAGGAACCCAACTGACCCAAGGTGGGTCACATAACTGTGTCTTAGTTGATGGCAGCTATGACAACCTGGTTAGCCACATTGCACTTAGTAAATCCACACAGTGTTAGGGTGGGAGCTTTGGACCTTTGCAGCCCATACAATTCTGTGTGGGGGCAAGGCCAGAGGCAGCCAGCCCAGGCCAGTGGAGACAGCAGGGCACTGAGAACTAGAACTACAAGGGGACCTGGCAACATCTAGAACTTCTTTGGGTGCAGCCTGCAGTGAGAGGCCAGCAACTATTGCCACAGGGCAGGGGTGGTCCTGGGGGGCTGAGGCACCTGGCAGGGCTAGCTAGCCCAGAGGCAAAGCTGTCCCCTTCCTTCCAGATAGGCTGCAAGGCCTTGCTGGGCCCTACCCACCCACCCACTCATGCTGGCAGAGGGTGGGGACAGTGAGTCAGCAGGGTGGCCCTGCCTACAGCAGGTGACCCGGTCATAACTGCCACAGCCTCAGTCAGGGAGACTCTCAGAAAAGGAGAGCCATCTGCATTGAGAGGGTCAGGAAGATCTCAGGGAGCCTGTCACTCAACTCTGATGGGGGTGGGAGGCCATGTCAGGGAGCTGGTGACGTTTCCCTGGATAATGGTGCTGCTCCTCCAGAAAGGAACTACAGCCTGGGAGAGGGTGGCCAATCTGAGCTTCTCTCCAGACGCTGGATGATTGCTACATGGCCTGGGACACTCCACCTTGTCAGGTCTAGGCACTGTCCTGTGTAATCGCCCCTTCTGGAGCATTCACAGATTATGTGATGATAAGGGAGAGAGGAAACTCAGTGGCCAAGGCTGGGGGTGGGAGCACAGAGAGGACCACAGAGAAAAGACACAACTCACCAGAGCCTGGGGTGCAGAACACCCCAGAGGGTTCAGAAAGTCTCCACTATTTGTTTTGCTTCCCAGATGTCACTTAGGAACACCAGACCCATAATGAGACCTTTGCTACCAAATTTAAATTGCTTTATGACTTCAAATGTGCAGGGAGTTTGCCAGGCTTGGGGTAGGCAGGGTCAGCACGGCTTAGTATCTTCCACACCAGTTTCAAAGATCAGTGTGTATTTTCCAATATGGAGGATTGAAACTTCCCTAGTGATGGAATGGGGTCTGTACCCGGGTGTGGTAATATGGCACCTGCAGTCCCAACCACCCTGAGGCAGGGCACTTGCTTGAACCCAGAAATGCAGAGCCAGCCTGGAAAAGAGAGCGAAATTACACCTGGAAAGAGAACTCAAACACACAGACACACACACACACACACACACACACACACACACACACACACACACACACACTATATATATATGTATATGTATATGTATATGTATATGTATATGTATATGTATATGTATATGTATATATGTATATATGTATATATATACATGAGAAATATATTCAAGAAATAATAAACAGCAAGGGCAATCCATATTTTACTGTTCTGTTGATATCTGGGTATGGTATTATACAAATACATATTTTAGAACTTTTAAAAAAATTAGATTGTACCTCATGTGAAGAATTTAAAATTTTTTATTACATCTTGATTTATTTCTATGTATCTGGGTGGGTGTGAGAGCACACAGGTGGGGAGCAGGGACTTGTATGCCACAGCATGTGGAAGTCAGAGGACAACTTGTGGAGAGTTGGTTCTTTCCTTCCACTATTTGGGTGCTGGGAATTGAACTTAGAGTGTCAGGCTTGACAGCATGTTGAAAGCATTGTGTCTAGTATCTAAAACTTCATTTGTGCCTGACATTTACTCAACACCTTCCTGCATTTAGACCTGTGTTGCATGCACAGCTCCTGTAATAGCGCCATGGTGTCTTTTGCAGCATACTGAACTCCTGTTGACTTCTGCCTTTGGATGAGGTTGCCTCGCAGCGGGTCACTCTCTAGACCTTATGCTGTGCCAGCATGCAAGAACTGTGATTCAAAGGAGACACTGTAAACTTCAGATGTTAAAATGGTATCTGCACTCACTTCCTGGGACCAGGATAAAGTATTGCCAGCACTGGACTGTGCTCCCTCAGGATGCTGAGTGAGTGAGTAGCAGACTTCACAGCACATCCCTCCTGGGTCTGGAGTCCTCGGAAGGTCCTGTCCATGGTCCCTCAGATCCCTCTCTGACCTCTGCCCCACAGAAGCTTCTCTGCCCTGCTGACCTCTTTCTTCTCATGAGGACCCCAGATAGTTTAGATTTAGGACACCCCACTGCTCCAGGATGCCCTCATTTTCACCAAGAACACTGCAACAGCTCTGCTTTCACACCAGGGACTTACCACATCTTTGGGGAGATGCAGTTTGGCCTGAATGGAACCTGTTTGAACTTCCTGGTGGCCAATGATGGGAGTTCATGCCACTGGCTAAGGGTTCACACTGGTGACTGGGAGGTGGGGGTTGACACCACTGGCTGAGAGTTCACACTGGTGGCTGGGGGGTGGGGGATGACACCACTGGCCTTGTGTTAATCTGAAGGATCAGTTCTCATTTTCCACCCAGGTTTCTCTTTCTGGATCTCATCCAAGGACTCTCGCTGAAATGCAGCTCAACCTGTTTGACCTAAAAATGAGAACTAGTGGTTAACACAGGCAGGCGCAAAGGGTGAGACAGGCTGAGCCACATGGGTCTACACCATGCTTTCCCTGCTCACTTTCTTTCCCCCAGCGTCTCAGCTCTGCTCCCTGGCGTGGGCTTTGTTGCCATTCTCCTTACCTTTGTGGGAAAGTTCACTCTCACTGGGTTGGGGAGGTGTCCCTGATGAGCTCTCCCACACAGATGGATCAAGGTTATTAGCAAGAGGGGTTTCCTTGTGAGTAGATGGCTTTACTGTCCTGTCTTGTTCTCTGTCTGCCACCATGGGCTGACAAAGAGCCCTCATTGGGTACCCTGCCTTGGACTACCCAGCCTCCTGAACAGTAAGAGGATGTGCCTCCTCCCTAGAGACAGCCTGCTTTGCTCTTCCGGGGGAGGGGTCTGTGTACAGTGGGCTCAGAGAGGTGCCACCATCTTCCAGCTTTATGGGCCCCAGTAAGATGTCTACTCCCATAGCTCCTGTTTGTCTCAGGGATGCCTTTTATCAGCCAGGGAAAGTTGTACTTAACACTCTGGGGGTGGTGTATAGGTCAGCCATCCGAACCCAGAAACACGGTGGAAAAGAGCTGGCTCCTGGCAGCTATTACCAAACAAAGGAGATGGACTTTTTTTTTTTTTTGGTTGACCCAAATCAAAAGATGCCCAAAGTAAATAAATAATTCTTATTTATTCTGAGAGCTCTTTCTATATTAAAGGTATTGGTCCTTTACATTGTTCTTATGTATGTTTTCTTTCTTAGCTTGTCTTGGTGGGTTTATGTCCCTCTGAGGCCAGAGGCTGCCTTTTCGTCTCAATGTGACCAAGGTACCCTTGCTTGGAAGCTTGTCACCAGGCCATCTTCTCAGGGTATGAACAACGTCACTGAAGGGAAGAGAATACACAGCCAGTGGTCAGCAAGTGGCTGGCACTGAGAAGCTTATCGTCTTTCATGCAGACAGCATGGGTGAATGTGGAGCCATGAAGCCATGACTGTCCCTGACGAAGGTCAGTGGGGGGTGGTGAAAGCCTCTGTCTGTGCAGAAAGAACAGACACCTAGGGCCGCTCCACCCAGTACACAAGTCCTCGCTCGACCTTAAAAAAGCGATAAGAAATGTAACTTTGATCTGGGAGCCGTTTGATCGAGCTGTGAATTAAAGGCAAATAGGTGGTGCACCTCTCCCAGAGGCTGGCACTTCCCTGCATGGGAGGAAGCAGGTGGAGCCCGGGAAGGGACAAGAAGTCTGGATGGCATGGTGTACCCTCCAGTCGCAAGTCTGGCCAGAATAGATTCTGAAACACCTTTGTTGGCACCTGGATTTTCCCTTTTTATGATTTAAATTGAAGAGTCACAGGAGAGGAGGAGGAGGCAGAGGAGGAGGAGGCAGAGGAGGAGGAGGATATGGTAGATGGCTATGTTGATGAAGGACTTGCTCCTCCTCACTGTACAGCTTTGCATGGCTGTGGGAGCAACAGTGAAGTATTCCCAGGGAAAGTGACCCTATTCAGGCTAGAACCATGTCCCCCAACCTGCAGGGAGACAACCCTGAGGGTCCAGCTGGCTCCGGTTACAGGAGCTGACCTGTCCACCCACAGGCACTACCCAGGAAGGCAAGATGTCATCATGACTGACAGCAGCTCTTGTGACTTAGTCCTGGGTGGAGCACACAGAACATGAACAACAGAGGGAGGGACAAGTTAGAGGGGCAGACACTAGTGCAGCCTGAAGAACTCAGTGCCTGAGTCCCCTGTGCTGAAGAAATAATGGAGGGAAGGGAAGGAGAGGGAGAGCAAGGGAAGGGAAGGGAAGCTCACCCAGGCACCTCTCAACGTTACAGGGACAAGGGCTTCTACCACAGGAAGCCTGTGTGCATGGCTGCACGCTGTGTCCATGGCCCACACAGGAACACAGGGGTCTGCAAGCAGGTAGAGGGAGGCTCCGAAGAACTGCTTAACAAAGGTGAGCAGCCTGCCCTCCCAGAGTATGGGCTCCAGTGTCACCTCTGAGGAAGACTGGGACAACCTGGCTTCCCATGTGGGTCCCATGCAGAGTCACACACTCCTAGGTGGGCGAGGCAAAGCAGAGACCCTCAAAAGGGTACCCTGAGCCAGTTTGCTCAGGGTACTTGGCAATATGCAGCCTCAGTGTTCCCTCCTTCACTTTATTTGTAATCTCTCAGCCCCCTGGGCTGAAGTCCCCTGCTACTCTCTGCCCAGATAAGGCCACCTTCAGCCCTGTACGGGGAGAGGCCCTGATGAGACAGGTCATGCCAAAGCCACCAAACCCCAAATGCTTTGATGGAGTAATGGGAGAGACTCAGCTGGACATCACGGGTTAGGGTGAGGGCTGGAGGCTGGGACAATGGGGAGAGGAGTCCCCAGCAAGATAAACACAGTACACTCAGTGGCCATGACTTCCCCCAAGAACTTCCACCAGAACAAGAGGATGCCCTGTCCCCAGCAGCCTGCTCAAGGAAAGTCAGTGCTGGATGGAATGTGGAAGGCCTCACCAACTCTGGGAGACTCCTTTTATGGGGAAACCGTGGATCCTCAGTTGGGAAAAAGTCAACTAGGTGCTCCCTGAGGGTCTCGGAGGAGGTCAGTCCACAATGACACTATACTTGCTTCGGTACCTGGAGTGCAGTTTAGTGGGCTTACAAGGCCACTGTCTAACAGACAGTGCGTTAGTACATAATCACCGCACAGATGATTCTGTGCTTGCTTGTGTGTTTATTTTTCTATGTGTGCACATGAATGTGCATGTGCTTGCTCATGTGTGTACATGTATACGTTTCTATGTACACAGGATTGTGTGTGTGCTTTGTGCTCCTAGGTCAGTCACGAATGTGTTTGCCATGTGTACTTACAAGCACTCATGCCCACATACGTGCACCTATGAATATAGTGAGCTGAGTGAGTTTGCCTGTGTGCTTGCATGCTCTCTTTATCCTGGAGCCTGGCTAGAGCACCCAACTGCTGGGGTGACCCGTGGAGAAGTCAGGGTGAGTCAGCTTAATTGGAAATGAACAGGAAAGAGTGACATCATCATGCTGGAGGAGACAAAGCTGCATGCAGGGCGAGGGTCAGCACTGTGTACTTAAACTCCATATCAAAACGGGATCCAGGAAAGTGACTGGGATGGAGATTCCCACCCCCCTAGGACATTAGTATAAGGAGAGCTCCAGAGCACTAGGTCAAATGTTCCTCCTCCTTAATGACCAGTTCTCGTGGTAAAGTATGACACTCTAGCTACTGTTTTGGCCAAGGGGAGTGACCCCCATACTAACCAGGGAAGTTTTTCTCTGCTTCGAGCCTGCCCCATGCTTTGTGGCCTGCCTTTTGCCCCATCAACACTCAGACAGATCCCGAGCAGCACAGAAGGTGAAGGAAAATGTTTTTTATTTGCTCTGTGCCTACATATCCCTGCTGGACGGCAATCTGCACTCAGCCCCACTGAGACCCCAAGAGCAAAGGTCAGCCAACAGGACCAGGGGCTGTTCACGGCTGTCTGGCATCAGGCTCTAATACAGAGCTCTGCTTTACCTAGAGCCCCAGAAGGCAGATGCTGTTTCACACAGCAGTCAGCTGTTCTCGAAGCTTCTCTGTCCTTCCATCTTCAGGGCCCCATTAGGGATCGATTGGATTCCTGGGATAGACTCCAAAAAAACTTACTTTATTCATGTCCAGACTCAGGCCTGCCCTCTGGGCACCCATGCTAAGCCAAGTTATGTGTGGACAAAGCAGGCAGCTCAGAGCAGAGAAGGTTGCAGGGCCATACACCTGGTCTACTGGTTTCTGGCCTGCCTGAACCCCAAGGGCAGGGCAGGGAGCTGTGGTGAGTAATGGCCTTCCCTCTGCCCTGTTGACTCATCCAGACAACAGAAGTCCAGCAGGAAGGGCTGACCCAAAGGCCAGATAGGTGTTGTGGGCAAGGGAGTAGAAACAAAGAGACAGCCCACTCCTTAGTCCTCTCAAGACCCTCATCACAAGACTTGGCGCCATCACTATAAAACCTGTTCGTCTGTTTCTTTTCCAGAGCTAGCCCATTGACCCCACCTGAAGTTGGAAATAATGTCAACTAGAATTAAGGTGTTTTATCAATGTGCAATGTACTAGACCTCAGATTGGTAATAAAGTCATCCCTGGCTGCTGAAAGTGTTTCTTCTCTGCCTTCAGGGGCCTTGAGGGGGAGTTCAAGTTGTACCCCTAGTTGTAGCACTGCCTGCCTGTGTCACTGCCCAGTCAAGCAGAGCATGCTGGGAAAATCCCATCAGCAGCTGCATCTCCTCCAGCGTGACCACTGGAGTTTCCTGGGGAACCCACCTGAGGAAGTCTGATCTGTTAAGATCTAAATTGAAACAACATGCAAGTTACTGAGAAGTTACGTAGTGGCTGCCAAGAAGAGTCCTTCCAGTATGGCCTTACATTCTCTTCTGTGTACAGCAAGTCCAGAGCATACAGACTCCAGATGGGTAGTCATGATTTCTGAGAAACTCTGCATCCCATGGGGACACTAGGATGGCGTGCCCACTGGGTGCCTCAAGGGACCAGTGATGGCCTGTCTCATATACAAAGCCACCAATTTCAGCCATGTCATTCTGTTGCCTGGTCCCTGCCGTTGTTGGTCATCACTGACAGCCGGAACTTGCAGGGCACTGTGAGGCAGAACACGTTAGCAATGTGAATTCCACAGAAAGTTGAGAGGGCAGATGTAGCAGCATCGTCAGGAGCCAGGCTCTGGGCACTCACCATTACTTTACTGAGATGGCAGATGAATTCCTAGGGCTGCAGCACAAATGGTCACAAAGCCAGGTGGTGGGTAGGCCGGTAATCCCAGCCCACCCACCCACCCATGAAGGAACCTGTGGGACTTCAGAGGTCTTTGCAGTGCAGACTACGGAGCCCACCTGTCTCAATGCACTCCACTAGCATGGGAGGGAGGGAAAGACTTCAGAAACAAATGTCTCGAGGCTGCAGAACAAGGCACACGGACTGAGGGCTCCAACCAGGTTCACTATCGCATGAATCCTGAAGCTGGAAGTCCCAGGCCAAGGTGTGGCAGGGCTGGGTCCCCAGAGGCAGGTCTCCTTCCCTTGCAGATGGGTCCTTACCGGTCTTTCCTCTGTGTGTCATGAGGACACAGTCCTCATGGTCAGGTCTGAAGTGAGGGCTTTGGGTCCTTACCGGTCTTTCCTCTGTGTGTCATGAGGACACAGTCCTCATGGTCAGGTCTGAAGTGAGGGCTTTGTTTTACCTTAAGCTCCCCTGTGAGGACTTCATCTCCAGAGGAGACTGAAGGCTATGCTCCTGCATGGACTTGAACAGATGGGCTTGTGTGGACTCACATGCAAAGCCAGTGGACATTTTCCCTCTTGTGGCTCTGTGGTCAGGATGTGTCCAGCCATGGGCAAGAATTAGCATTTCCACTGAACTGTGTAGGTCAAAGGTTGTGAGCTCCCAGAACAATGCTGATCAGGGACCACTTCATCCCTCCTGTCTCCTCTGCTTTGCCCCTCAGGGTCCAATTCAAGATGGGCAGTGGGGTGGACTCTGGCTTCCCTGGATCCGATGTGGCTTGGGGTTGCAGTATACATAGACAGTGGCCCTGAAGGTGGATATGAGAAACTGGGCATGATGGTCTTACCTGCTCTGATGACCTGGTGACACCAGCAGGGCAGACCCAACTCTGTGTGTTCAACTTCACATCAAATTAACAGAAAACACAGTTGGTGTCTCCTGCCAGCCAACAGACACTTCGTATCGCTTCCTCCACTCTGTATTGAATCACTTTCCTAAAAGAACATAAAAGAACAAACTCCAGTAAGGCCAGAGTGGGTGGCACCACAGATGGGCAGGTACCAAATGGGCTTACAGAGCCCCCAGGCCCAACAACAAAGACAGATGAGGCATGCAGGCCAGACAGCCATGTAAGATCCCTGGATTGTTGCCACAGGAAGTTGGATTATACTGAACTCTTTTTTTGAAAGCTGTTCTTTGCAAAATGCCCCCCACCCATCGATTTAAATGAGCCAGCACATCCACAGAGGACTGTGCAAGGACAAGCCGCATCGGATCAGGGGTAGAAAGCCATGGCTAGATTTCAGATAGGCAAAAAGGGCATTCCATGGGACAGTCTGTCAGCCTGGCCCCCACAGTAGCTTCCTGGGCCAGAGGTTGGGTACCCTTGACTTTCCCAAACTGCTCTCTCTGCCTGGTCCTTCTGCAAGGGGACCTGCGTGGAGGCAAGATAGGAGGGTGTGTTACATTTCCAGAAGGTTCTTTCTGGATACAAGGTCATGTGTGAACCTGGGGATTTCTCTAGCTTGTTTGGTTTCCTCTGTTGAAATCTGCAGTTGGGGCCCTGTTGGCCAGGTCTGCTGGATTCTGCAATCCAGTTGTTTCTTCTGCTGGGCTGTGATTTCAGCCGTCCCAGCAAAGCTAGGGCTAGGCTGGTTCCTGGTGTTCTCTTTGATAATGTAATCCTGTTCCTGCCTGGTGGAGGAGATGCTCCAGAACGCTCTTCTCCCTCCTGGTTCCCTGCTCCCAGAGCCTCTGTGTTGTAGCACCCATGGCAGCTGGTGTTTACTCACGCCTCCTGCCCAGCCCCAGCTCTCAATCTCCATAGCTCTCTCTGACGAACGAACGCCTGCTGTCCTTTCTACTTCACAGGGGGAGGAAATGGAGGTTCAGGGAAGACCAAGAATGCTTCTCAGCTGAAGCAGGCGTCCTTAGGATCTGCACCCACGCCATTGCACCTCGCCCCAAGCTTCCGTTTGGCCATCTGTCTTCCAGAAACCCTCCAACAGCACATCCGGCAGATGCCTTAGGGTGTTCCTCATAAGCCTATGTGGAAGTCAAAATACTGTTGGTGCCCCAGAGAGAAGAACCTGAGGGAGATCCTCTGTTCTGTGCCTGAGGAAGCCTGTGGAGACACCAGGCTGGGTTGTGCATTGGCTGCTGGTACGTGGCTGGCATCCTGACACCTGAGGCAACACAGCTCCCTTTGACTCCAACCATGCCTAGTTCCAGGCCTGGAGAAAGAGAAGAGGGAGGCTGGGCCATCTTTCAGGAGGAGGCCAGCAAAACCAGGGAGACACCTCAGCAACCAAGATGCTGTTCTGGGAGTGACAGTAAGCACCGAGGGACTGCCCTACACCACCCATTTCGGATGGTCTCCACCATGCCCCCCAAGCCTTCAGTGCATCAGTCCTGAGACTCACTTCTTTCTCCCCATTCAGGATTCTCTGAAGACACTTTGAGGGTAAGAATTAGACTCAAGGGCCTCATGGGCCAACAGGTCCCTGTGAGGATCAGGCCACATGGGATGTTAGCACATGGGATAAGGGATGCTTATACAGGTGAAAGATTGTTACAGCACTGACTACTGGTCACATCCATTATGGCTATGTCAATCACCTGACTGTTGCCTCCCTTCCAATCACTCTAGTCTCCCAGTCCTGGAGACAAATAACTACATTTTATAACTTCTTTATCTTAATCCCTGACATAGGCCTTGCTGTCCCCAGAGAGACGGTCAGACACAAGTCAATTCCTAGAGACATCCAAGAGTTCCCTACAGGATGTCTTTAAAATACTACCTACCCTTGTAGGGTGGTGGTGTACACGTCCTTAACCCCAGCACTTAAGAGGCAGAGGCAGGCAGATCTCATGAGTTCGAGGGCAGCCTGGTCTACAAAGTGAGTTCTAGTATAGACAGGGCTGTTACACAGAGAAACCCTGTCTCGAAAAAACAAACAAAAATTATAGTCCTCAGCCCCCAAGTAGCCTAGACCACTATTCCTTGCACTTGTCACAACCCGTGACAGTTGTCACTCCCATGCCGGCCTGTGCTCAGCTGCTTGCTTGCTGGCCTCACCAGTTCCCTCCCATAGAAACCACATTTGTCCCCTGCCCACCTTTCCCTGGCTCCCTCCGCTTCCTGGCTGACTCCTGGCTATCCTGTGTGGCTCCCCTTGGGGATGGCTCCTCTTAGAGTCTAACATGTTTCTTCACTGGAAACAGTCATGTTCCTGGTGTGTTGCTCTACTACCCACGCCTCTATGATGATAAAACAATGCTTTACCTGACATGTGGCACAGAGACTGAGAGACTGAGGCAGAAGGACTGTTTCAGGTCAGCCTAAGCTATGTAAAGAGAGAGAGAGAGAGAGAGAGAGAGAGAGAGAGAGAGAGAGAGAGAGAGAGAGAGAGAGAGAGTGAATATAAAAATAAAAGCCAAGAAAATAGGGTTTAGAAACTTCTGCCCCAGAAGCAATGCAGTGGCCATGTTTAGGAACAAATTCTTGTGATCCCTGGCCCAGGCAGACACAGGGGTTCCTGTGTCTTGGGCAAACATTACCCCCTAGGGATTCTACCAACCTTGTCCCTCACTTTCTCATGTACTGCTCTCACCACACCCCCAGATGAGCAGCTGTGCATACCCCACAGCTCCCTAGAAATCCATGGGAGTGGCCATGGAGGGGCTCCAGTTACGGTTCAGAGCTTTTCCTGGTATAATTTGAGCTACTCACAGTCCTGAGCCACTGTCTCAGCCCTCTTTGGGGCCACAAGGGCCAAAGGGCTGGACAGGCTGTGGACTTGGAAAGACAGGCTCACAATCTAACCCAGTAGTCATCAGTGTTCTACCAGGCCCTTTGCCATGCTACCAACCTTCACAAGACTTCACTTCCACACTGGTGGGCAGCATTCGAGAGGGCCCACTAATCGCACTATATTCTCTGCTCAACTGGCCCTAAGATGGATGGAGCCTAGCTGGCCAGGGGCATCCTCACCTGTTATCCTGCCCCACCCCCTGCCCCCAGCCCACACTAACTCAGCTGCATTAATCCTCACAGCTGGTCCTCTCCCCGAGTCTCTGCAGTCCACACCCTTCCCCCTGCACCTTCCATGGCCTTGTCCTCTAAGCTGTTCTAACCCAAGGTTAGTCCCCTTCTTCAGCCTCTTGGTCCTGAGCTTGGCCAGAGGCAAACGCTGGCTCCATGAGTTCTCTGGTGCTTTCTCCCTCTAAAGGGATAATTTTGTCTTCTCCCCCTATACTGCCTAGTTGGATCTCAGGGGTCATTTTGCAGAACGTGGGGGACAAAGAGCAGGTCTCAGGAGGCTTGCCCCTGGGTGACAGGTGACTGTACCAGCCTGGTCTCTGCAGGACCGGACCAGATGGAAGGTTCTTTCTACAGAAGGTGTGGAGCTGGGCTTCAAGGCTGAGTGAGTTCATGCCCTAGTGCAGCCTATTCTCTTTGAGGGCCTTGGGTGGACTCAGGGTTCGGTGCCTCTGGGTGGGAGTGCTCTGCGGATGTCACCTGGTTGCTGTTGGCAGTGTATTTGGCTGTCAGGTGTTGGGGCTTAGGGGCTGTGCCCAGAGGTTCTGACTATTCCAGGCCTTTTCCTAAACGACAGTGTCAGCTGCCCCACCCAGCTCCACCCCATGCCACCTGGATGTCAAATCCTTGTGACTCCACTCAGTACCATCAGTTTCCTTGATTTTAATGTTGTGAGTGTTGTGAAGTCAGAGACTGTCCCCAGTTCCATTGGCATGGGAAGCATTTGCCAAGGAATTTTTTTTTCTGGAACTTTCCATGGCTGTTGGACAGCTGGCCTGGGGAGTGGAGTTACTACAGTACCACAACAACACCCTCACAGGGATTGGGCCCTCGTAGTACCCTGTCTCTGGGGACATGTGTGGGCTGATGTGTCCTGGCTCTGCATCAAGGGGGTGGGTGAACACCTGAGTGGTCAGAACAGGAATAGACAGGGCCTTTGAGAACAGAGAGAGAGATCCCTGAGAATGTGACTGTCATTGCGAGCTTTACTCCGTGCAAAGAGGGCTTCAGATGTCCCGGACAGGTGGGAAAGCAGTCTTCAGGGTATTTTGTATGGCTAAGTGTACAAGTTGCCACCATCTGGCATCAAGAGTGTGTTCTCTTTGTCCTGGAGGCTAAGGAGCAGGGCCATGCTTCCTCTAACAGCTCCAGGGAAGATCCCTCCTGTCACTCCAGCCTCTGCCTCTTGTCACATGCTGCCTTTCTTCTTCCTGTGAGACTGCCAATGTTAAGATCCCTCTTCTTATAAGGACATGGTCATTGGCTTAAGGCCACCCCACTCCAGTGTGGCCTTGTCTGAAGCAACACTTCCAAAAAGACCCCATTTCCCAATGAAAATGAGGTTCTGATCTGACCTGAATTTTTATGAAATGTTACCTAATACGGTGTGTGGGTTTGTTTATTTATTTAGGACAGGGTCTCCTTATATAGTTCATAATGACACCAACCTTAGAATACTCCTGCCTTCCCCTCCCAAGTGCTGGGATTGTAGGTCACCATGCCCATGATGGTATGTATTTTAAGAAAACAAAATTCTCAGTGTGATGCATCCAGAGCCCTGGAAATGCACCCAGCCCTGGATCCCAGCCCCTGAGGGCCATTCAGAGCCACACTGGGTGAACCTCCACCTCTCCAGCACCTGCTTCCCCCGGGAACCTAGAATCTCAGAGACACATGCCAAGGTGCACGGCACGGATCCACTCCCCAAGTCCAAGGCAGGCCTTACAGATAAAGCAGGGTCACGGGCAGCAGATATCCATGGTAGGGTATTGTGTTGCGCAGCCATGTGTGGCCAGGAACTCTGCATCTGGGACAAACCACTGCCACTGCTCTGCAGCAAGACCAGCCATGGGATGGGAAGAGCCATGGAGAGGGCCATGGGCATGCCAGACTTGGTTTTCTGTCTTTTGTTACACAAGTTCTAATTGGCCTTAAAAATAAAAAATAAGAGACAGATATGGGGGGAAAGCTGAGAGATCAGAGAAACAAAGCCACAGCCACACCTTGCCTCATCAACTTTCCACGAGGGGCGGTAAGAGCTCCTATCCCTTCCCACCTTATATCCTTCTCTCTGCCCAGCCATTATCTCTTCCTGTCTGTCTCTCCAGATCTCCAGTCCTCTATGGTTAGCTAGTGGCTAGCTCCAGCCTCTGATTTTCAGGCAAGCTTTATCTGTTAGATCACAACTCTTTGCTCACTTTTTATCTTTCTCCGTAAAGATATGTGGCGGGTCTTTTCCCTGATCAGTGGATGGCCTATGGCTTCACTAGTATCATCGGTGCTGACCCTACAAATGCTGGATAAAAAGAGTACCCACAACACGCACCCCCCCTCACCTTGTCCCACCCCAGTGTGGGAGAGGCTACGGAGCATAGGTACACTGTACCTCATAGGTCTGCAGTTTTTAGGACACAACCAGGACACCCAAGAGACATGGAAATGACCCAAAAAACTCACCAATGGCACCAATGCTATTCTGACTAAGGAAGAAGTAGGGTGGCCCTATGTGAGCATCAGTCAGAGTCACCCACACACCAGGGTGTTGTACATGTAACTGTTTCCTCACTGCCTCAGGCTTAGTGTAAAAGCTACGCAGTGGCTAATCACACAGCAGTGAGAAAGAGCCACATGGGTGACACTGGCTGTCATCCTAGGAACTCAATGATGAGTGAGAAGTGCTAGTCACGGAAGGCTTCAAGCCTCGTGCTGCAACCTGTAGACAACCAGCAACCTCACTCAACCTACCTCTCAGGGCAGAGCTGCCACATTCAGTGGTGCTGTCTGAATGTGTAGCATGTCCTAAGGTCTTACAGTGCTAGGTCTCCTGGACAGTGGGGCACAGTTCAGGTGCAAATGAGGAGGTAGGCTAGAGAGGAGTGGAGAGCTCCAGAGAGCACTCTGAGACCCTGTAGACACTTCAGCTTGGGGCAGGAAAAAGACCCCCTTGTAAGGTGCTACTGAGAGCTGGGAGTCATCTGGAGGGCCGGGGACAGGGCACCTGCTGAGTGATGTAAGACAGGAGCATCAGGGCTGCTCCAGGTTTCATGAGAAGGTGCTTCGTCAGGGGTGAAGAGTCCATCCCCAGATGTTCCTCTGACCCAATGAGCACGGTAGTGCTCAGCAGTACCCATTTCCACAGAGGTGCCCCAGAGACACTGCACAGCAGTCACTGGCCCATTGTGAACCCTGCCATGACAAGCCACTCGGCCTTTTTTATACATTAGCTACCTACCGAGACAACACTGCAAGCCCTGGCCTGGGCACACTAACAGGCTCATGGTTAGGGCACCAGGCTTATCATTCACACGTGGTTTGGGGTCTGGATGCTTTTCTATTTGAGGACTCCGGAGTGTGGATACCATAAATGGTCAAACATAGTCTGATCACACAGCCTCAGTATCAGCTATGTGCCATTGCCTGCCACATTCCATTGTCCCCAGAGAACCTGAATGTGGACACCCTTCCTCCCGCCTAGCTTGGCTGTATTTCGGAGTCCCTTTCACCCCCCTAGTACACTGTTTTAGCCTGTAGCCGTATGTGACTTTTAAAACCACCCTTAGACGAATAAATGAAGCCCCTTGCACTTAAAAATCAGCTCATAGTTCCTGGCAAAGCCTTCCTTTAAACGGAAAAAAAGGACCAACTGGCAAAGACAATGAACAGTCCTGTCTTCAGGATTTGCCCTGGTGTGGCTGTCACAGTTCCCCTGCTTGTCTCAAAGGCTTCCGTGTTGAGGGACAGATCACAAAGCTCCAGCCTTGAGCCAGCAGGCAGCACCCTCTGAGATGGGAGAGCCCTTCCTCCAAGGTCTCCTCTAGGAGACCACTCCTAGCAGTCAGGAATCTGTACCCAGCAGAGACCCCCCCCCCCATGGTCAGGACTCAGGGATTATCTATGCTTAAGGACTAGAAGCATTCCCTGTGGGAGCCTGTGACCCAGTGTTCAGGAAAACACCTGCCTGACACATCTAGAAACCTGGGGCAGAAAAGGCTCCGGGCCAGTCAAGGGCAGAGTGTAGACTTTCTATATCCTTCATCACCCTCCTCTCACTCCTCCCCAATCCCTCCTCCAGCCTCCAGCCCTAAGCCCCAACCGCTTCCCAACCAGTCTCCTTCCCCCACCTCCTCCAACCCTGACCCTGTCTATCTCATACCCTACATGCTGGGCTGACCTTCAGAGTGAAGACAACTGTTTAAATATTAAACTATCCTTGGAATGCTTGGACTTTCATTAAGACCCTGAACCAAAAGAAAAGAAAAAAAAAGTAAAGATTTCTGAAGTTTTGAAACACTGAATTATTAATGTTTGTGTTTCTGAGGTTCATGGGCTGAACAGAAGCATGTACCAGGTCCTGCAGCAGAGGCCTGGCTTTTCCTTTCCACAACTCAAGGCATGTCTGCACAGCAGGGCAGTCCATTGGCCTGCACATGAAATGACCGTCAAGCTTGTAGGTCCTCGGGGTCCTGGTGTGCACCAAGAGATCAAGAAAAAGCTCCAAGAGCCCCAAAACCACCATGGGGTTGTGAGCAAGTGATGACAAGGACTAGAGGCCAGGACAGGGGCTGGGGACAGGAGAAGGTCCCAGCCCTTCCACAACTCCATGGAGGTATCAGCAGCCCAGCCTTCGGTATCACATGAGGGCTTTGCCTCCAGTAGGCCCTGGGTCAGCCCTGTTCATCACAGGACCCTTGCCAGCATTTAGTGGTTCTACTGTGGGGATCATCCAGGAGACAAAAGCCAAAGCCAAAGCCAAATAACCACACCCAAGCAAGGAGGGCGAGGGGTTCACTCTTTCCATCTGCTGGGAGTTTAGAGTTTAGTTAGGACTCCAACCTGGGGAACAACCACTACTACCACTTGCACCTGTGCTGGCACCCATGGAACTCTTCTGGAAAAGAAGTCCCAGGACCTGGGAAATCCCCACCCACCACAAACAGGAGCACATGCACACACACACACACACACACACACACACACACACACACACACACACACACGTCTAAAACATAGCCTCACTCATCTTTAGAACACTCTTAACACATTCAATTGGCACACAAGCATTGCACACACTCATGAGTACACTCACACAGCACACAAGCAAACAGCACCTAGTGCACATGCCTGCAGGACACACACACACACACACACACCCAGAAAGAGAGAGAGAGAGAGAGAGAGAGAGAGAGAGAGAGAGAGAGAGAGAGAGAGAGAGAGAGAGAGAGAGAGAGAGAGCTGGGCTTATGCTGCTTTCTATGAAAGTGCAGAGAGATTATTTTCTTTGGTTATCTTGGTGATGGCTCAGGTAAAGCAAAGTCAGACAAGGCTGGCACAAATGTCCAAGGGGGGGGTTCCCTCTGCTGCATGGAAGGATGGGAGGTGTGAGGGTGGGAGGAGCTGAGCCCTCCTTTGGCTCCTTGCAATCCCAGGAGTCACAGTGGCCCTGCCTTGTGCTCTCAGAGTCAAGGAAGCAGAAAACAAGACTGACTGTCCACACTCAAAAGCTAGAGGATAAATCCCCAGAGGGGCTAAATCACTGCCTGCCACATCCCTGGATGTCTTTAGAATTCCACACACTGCCATTTGAAAAGAACCAGGCAGGCTCCATGCTGTGAGACTATAACCACAGGCCGCTCTGGAAAAGGCAGAACACTAGACAGTTAACTGCTGGTGGTTGTCTGGGACTCAGGGCAGGGTAGGGAGATGGGGAGGGATGGGTGGAGCAGGGAAGAGCAGGGAAGCTACTCTGCAAGACACTGTCATTTGGGACACGTGCTGCTACACATTTCTCTAAACGCTACAATATCCAGCCCATCAGTGTGTGGCTGTTCCTTCCTAAAACAAGATGTCAATCATAGGGAGTCCGCACGAGGACAGGAAGGGGCTATGTGGGTCTCTCTGTATGCGCACCAATTTTTCTGTAAAACTGAAAGTGGTCTAGGAAAATAAAGTCTTTCAATTGCCAACAAAACAAAAAGTAATAAATAGGAGGATGACCGTCAGTCCAAGGGCCCAGCCCCTCCCCTCTCTCTCTTCATTCTCTCTCATCCCCTCTCCCTCCCTCTCTCTCCAGAGGCATGGGCAGCTTGGGAGAGTCCTGTCCCGTGTCCCCTGCAGATGTGAGCAGTGTCCCTTTCAGCACAGTCTTGGTGAATGGCCAGCCGTGCTCCGTGCTCCATGCTCTGGGCTCTCAGGACGACCCTGTAACCCGACCAGCTTCTGGCCTCATCTGGAGACAACCCTGGGGCCTCCTCGCCTCCCTGACTCCAGGCTGCGCCTGGGGCAGCCGGCCAGCTGGGGCCTGTCTCCAGTCGCCTTGACAAATCACCACTTAGCCTGGAGGTGCCAGGACATGATTCACTGCAGCACTGATGACTAAGACTCCCCGGCCAGCCCTCCCATCATGCTGTGGCTCTGGTATTCCCTGTGGATGCCACGGCAGGGCTTTGCCAGCTGGCTAAGGCCATAAGATCTAAAACTGAGGTGCAGTATCCACTCCATCTGCCCACCAGAGCTCTTGTCCAGCAGCCAGCCCTAGGTGGCAAAGGCCACGTCCGTTGATGCGGGCAACACTGTGTTCAGCAACCATGTCAGTAATCAGAGCCTGAGATACCTATAAAGTGAGTGGATGGTGAGGAGCTGCTCCCTCTAAAGTAGTAACTGGGGCAATGCCATAATCGCCCTGTTTCATGGGGAAGCCTCATTTTTCTTAGTAACTTGTTTCTCTAAGCAGACACAGACAGACAGACAGACAGACAGACACACTCCTAAACCCATTTTCCCCATAATTTGTTTCACCAGCTTTTCTTAGTCAGCCTTGAAGAGAATGGACTATATAGGACATGATCCAGCAGCCAGGTCCTCCATGTGCCAAGTTAGTGGAGATTTGGTGCATTTCAGGGTATCGAGAGAAGGAAACTCAGGGGCATCTCAGGACATCAGGCCCACTTCCTCCTGGATCACTGGCGGGGAAGGGTCGCAATCATGCTCCTCCCAGACACAGTTACTCTTCCTCTTGGAATCACTGACATGAACCTGACCTGTGGCAGGAAGGCCCTACCATGGTCTAGTTGCTGATGATAGGGTCAGCAGAGACCCTGCCAAGGTCCTGCCCTCACTACATGCCTTGCTGTCCTCCCAACTAGCCATTTGAAATTTTCCTGATGACATAGGACATAGGAAGCAGCATGTAACCCTAGAAGCCACCCGCCCCAAAGACCAGTCTTCTATGAGTCTGTATGAGTCTGCTTGTCTGGGGGACCCTGCCCTTCAGCAGCAGGGATACCTCTTGCACTACCTAGGCAGAACTGAACCCTTAATGGTTGGCCATTAAAGGAGCAACCAAAAAAGGGGCTAGGGAGATTGCCCAGTGGTCCCCACAGTTGCTGCTCAACTATGACGACTAGAGTTTCAATTCCAGCATCCACTTTGGGAAGCTCACAAACATGTGCCCCCACTGCAGCTCCAAGGAATACCCTTTCCTGGCAATTACACACAGAGAGAGAGAGAGAGAGAGAGAGAGAGAGAGAGAGAGAGAGAGAGAGAGAGAGAGGGAGGGAGGGAGGGAGGGAGGGAGGGAGGGAGGGAGAGAGATATTCACACAGATACACACAGAGACACATGCACACATACAGAAAATCTTTAAAACAAGTCAATGATTAGCCAGGTGTGGGGGTGCACACCTTTAATCCAAGTACAGTAGGAGGGAGAGGTGGGAGGATCTTTTTGAGTTTGAGGCCAGCCTGGTCTACAGAATGAGTTGCAGGATAGCCAGGGTTACACAGGGAGACAGACCCTGTCTCAAAAACAAATAAACAATTAATAAAATACTAAACTAGATAATTGCCCCCAAGAGCAACTACACTGGCCAGCAGGAAGAAAATGGCAACTTCCACAATGGTGATCCTGGACACTCACAGGGAGCCATACACCCAAAGCAACCAGATATTATTTGTTCCTAATGAAAAAACACACCACCTGTGAGGGAATCTCACTATCATCACCACCAGCATCTCTATCACCATGACCATCATCATCATCACATCATCACCACCATTACTGTCTCTATAATCACCACCATCATCATCATGACCAACATCACCTTTACCACCATTACTGTCTCTATAATCACCACCACCACCACCACCACCATCATCATCATCATCATCACCATGACCACTATTACTGTATCTATAATCACCACCACCATCATCACCATCACCACCATTACTGTCTCTATAATCACCACCACCATTATCATCTTCACAATCATCACCATCATTCTCATCATCAATACTGGAATATAATTAAGCTTCTGAATGAACCCAACTTGGGGACAGAGGAACACATTAGACAATGCAATGTGACAGGAGTGCAGTCAGTGTCCTGAGTGTGGGAGACTCTAAAGGATAATGACCAGGTTTCTGATAGATGAAGGAAGGGGGGAGAAGAGGCAAGGGGTAGGAGAGCTGGGGAAGGGGTGAGTGGGGATGGAAGAGCTGAGAACAGGGTGAGTGGGGGTGAGCTCAAAGGAAACTGCGTAGTTATAGCTGTGGACTTTGTATGCAAACAAACCAACTTGAAAAATACAGTAGACAATCCAAGAACTTTCAGCAGTAACTACCAGACCATATCAGAGAATTTGTTATTGTAGTAGGCATGATAAGAGCATCCCAATTATGTTTTTAAAAAGAGCCCTTATTCTATAGAGCATTTTCCTGATGAAACAGGGTCAGAGGTTGCTTTTAAAGAACTCAGGAAGAATTTGGGGGAGGGGTACAGGCGCACCACAGATAGAACTCACTGAGATGGGCTGTGATATTGCTCTCTCTAATGTTCTCCATGGAAAAAAAATGTATCATTAAAGGTTTCAGACACAGGGCCAGAAGTGTAAACTATGAGGAGCAAACCTGAACTGTGTGTCACAGATCAACTCTACTATCACAGAGTAGAGCTTAGGGTTCAGCAGGGAGATGAGAAGCCTATACTCAAGGAGTGTGTTTGGGTGGCAGGGGAAAATACTTTTGCAATGTTTAGATTCTAATCTGTCCCAGCTGATACCCACTAGCGGCTCTCATGAGGCACACCCTCACTCTGGTGGGCTTGTCAGTCACAGAGGCAGGTTGTGGTTGACCTGGAATGTCTAGACACACAGGAGAACATTCCTAGGCTGTTCCTACCTGCCTGGCAGGTGTGTGGCTGCATCTTCTAGAATGAGTTCTTGGATGACTCTGACACAGTGCTGAATGTGGGGGGACCAAGAGGGAGAGTGGGGTCGCATTTTATTAATTGTGGGCCCATGAGTGATGTCTCCCCCACACTGGTTGGGTATTGCCACCACACTGCAGGGTTTTGATCTTATTTCATTTAGTTGATCTCAGAAAGCACACACTTAGACTGGGGGAAAGAGCTCCTGGCTGCATTGGTGCTGGTGTCAGAGCAGAAGCTGCAGGGACTCCGCTTTGAGGAAGGTTGGCAAGGCCATGGCCACCCAGTGAAGGGACCCCCAAATCCTGGGTTGTTAACCTCGAGAAGCAAACTTCAGATCAGGCAGAGCTGGGCACGCCCCTCGGTTTCCACCCCAGCTAAATTTCCTTACAGCTGCCAGGTCTGCTCCCATGGCTCAGGAGGAAACCAGGCAGCCAACACACACTTCAGGGCCTCAGAACATTCCTGAGTACTGGGCATAACAAGCCTGATTGCTCAAGGCCAGAACACACACTGACGCACCCTGACCTCAACATGGCTCCTTGAAGGCACTTGGTCGCATGTATTAGCCAAATCCTTCACAACTAAAAACTTTGAGGTGTCCAAGTGTACTTTTTCTTCATTCTCAAAACACATATTCCAGGGCTCAGCTCCAGATGCCTCTGCCTCTGGAAATCCCCTAGCCTATACTTGACACTAGAAAGGGAACAGAAAAGCCACCAGGTCTGACCAGAAAGCATACTGGGTCCAGAACACACTTGAGGGTGTGGGACAGCATCTTCCTGTGAGCCCTGCTGAGCCCTTCCATCAGGAGGGCTCCACGTGGCTCAGCCCAACACCACACAATCTGACCATATCCCACTGGGCCGCAGAGACAAACCCCGATGCAACCTTCCCTATCCTGCTACAAGTTCAGGTTCTCCTCACCTCACTGCTACAGTGCACCCACCCTCCCACCCCTCACCTCCACAGCTGCACCCACCCTCCCACCCCACCCCTCACCTCCACAGCTGCACCCACCCTCCCACCCCACCCCTCACCTCCACAGCTGCACCCACCCTCCCACCCCACCCCTCACCTCCACAGCTGCATCCACCCTCCCACCTCACCCCTCACCTCCACAGCTGCATCCACCCTCCCACCTCCACAGCTGCACCCACCCTCCCACCCCACCCCTCACCTCCACAGCTGCACCCACCCTCCCACCCCACCCCTCACCTCCACAGCTGCACCCACCCTCCCACCCCACCCCTCACCTCCACAGCTGCATCCACCCTCCCACCTCACCCCTCACCTCCACAGCTGCATCCACCCTCCCACCTCACCCCTCACCTCCACAGCTGCATCCACCCTCCCACCTCCACAGCTGCACCCACCCTCCCACCCCTCACCTCACCTCTACAGCTGCACCCACCCTCCCACCCCTCACCTCCACAGCTGCACCCACCCTCCCACCCCACCCCTCACCTCCACAGCTGCATCCACCCTCCCACCTCCACAGCTGCACCCACCCTCCCCACCCCACCCCTCACCTCCACAGCTGCACCCACCCTCCCACCCCACCCCTCACCTCCACAGCTGCACCCACCCTCCCACCCCACCCCTCACCTCCACAGCTGCATCCACCCTCCCACCTCACCCCTCACCTCCACAGCTGCATCCACCCTCCCACCTCCACAGCTGCACCCACCCTCCCACCTCACCCCTCACCTCCACAGCTGCACCCACCCTCCCACCCCACCCCTCACCTCCACAGCTGCACCCACCCTCCCACCCCACCCCTCACCTCCACAGCTGCACCCACCCTCCCACCTCACCCCTCACCTCCACAGCTGCATCCACCCTCCCACTCACCCCTCACCTACGCTGCTACCTCCCACCTCCACAGCTGCACCCACCCTCCCACCCCTCACCTCCACAGCTGCACCCACCCTCCCACCCCACCCCTCACCTCCACAGCTGCACCCACCCTCCCACCTCTCACCTCCACAGCTGCACCCACCCTCCCACCTCCTTGCAAATGTTCAGGTTTTTCTGAGGGGCCACTGCCTTTCCCACAGTGTGCTGCTATCCACACTGGCCCTCCTTCTGGATGGTAGGCTTTGAACAGCTCTGTGAGTTCATATGGCTTTGAATAAACCCAGTGTTGATTCCTACCCCAGTCTGATAAAAAGCTTCAGAAACCATCACCACTTGCCAACATCTGCTTAGTTTCCACGACAATCCCAATACCTCAGCCAGCTGTTCAGGGACAAACTACACAGGAACCTGCTAATACTGCTCTGCTCAGAGCCAATGCCTGCACCAGGCAGTCCCCTCGGAGTAACATCACTGAGAAGGATACAGGTAGAGACCCCTCACCAGTGGTTATGCAAGCATCTTAGCAGTTGGGAGGGGTCCACATGAGCCTGTCACAAGATGCTGTGCATTCCATGAACTCTACACAAGGTGTGGGCATGTGTGCTTTCCAGATGTGGTCCTTCTTCTCATGCTCCCAATCCTGTTTTTCATCAAAAGCCATGGATCCACAAAAAGACATGAAGCAAAGCTGGTGTTGTGACTCACACGCCCCAGGCCCTGGATTCCATTCTTGGCTCTATAAGAAAAGAAAAAAAAGGGGGGTCAGGGAGAAACTTTAACCCATGTCAGTATGTAAGAGAAGCCAGGCTCAAATGGTACCAACCATGTGACTCTCACATATGACATCCTGGAAACAGCTAAACAGAGACAGTGAGAGATCAGCATGTGGTGATGGTGCTGTCACCGGACAGAGTCTAGAAGGTCACCAGAGATGGGCTCTGGGCCTGCCTATGGGAGACCATCTTTATTATGCTATTGGAGTTGGGAGGACTGGGTGACACCACTTCCTGGCTGGGATCCTGGCCTGGATAAACAAAGAAAGGCAGGTAGGTGGTGGTGGCACTCACTACTGTTGACTCATTGTGGATGACATGGGACCATCTGTTTCATGCTCCTGCTGCCTCAACTTCCCTGGCGTGATGGACTGTGTACCCTGAAACTATGAACCAAAATAAACCCTTTCTCCCTCAAGTTTTCTTTTTCTCAGAGTATTTTTTACCATACAAAAAGGAAAAGAAACTATGACATGGTGGCTGTCAGGGTTAGGGAAGGAGGAAGGAGTGGGCAAAGCATGGAGGACAGCGAAATGCTATAGTGGTGTCACTACACCTTTGTCCAGACCCATAGGATGCAAAACACCAAGAGTGGGCCCACAGCTACTGGACTCAGCTCCTAACCATTGTTAATCATCGTTCATGAGTGGGGTAAGTGCCCCACCTAAAACAAAGCTCAACAGGGTTATGAGCATGGCACATGAGGATTCTCTTGTCTCCTTCCTCATCTTTCTATAAGCCTAAACATAATCTTACAGGTTTGCTGACTTACTTAGGAGATGTCAGGAGCAAAGTAAATGTGCACAGAAAAAATTAAATAAAAGCATTAGGGGCTGGAGAGATGGCTTACCGGTTAAGAGCACAGGCTGCTCTTCCAGAGGACCTAGGTCCAATTCCCAGCACCCACATGGCAGCTCACAACTGCCTGTAACTCCAGTTCCAGGGGGATCTGACACCTTAACACGAATACATATAAAATAACGTTAAATAAATCATAAAAAAATAAAAGCATTAAAGACAAAATGTGGCAATCAGAAGATAGTAATTACCTTTAATGAACAAAATCTTCAAGACTGTTACTCTAGATGTCCATGGCCAGGGGAAACCCCTCAGGGATGATATCAAGTGAGGAGATTCTCCTATGAAAAAAAAAACAAAAGGACTTCACTACCAGAGACTTTCCAAAGGACAGATGGAAATTACCCTAGAGTATCTGAGAGCTTTGGGAATAGAGGAAGAGAAACAAGAGTCAGTGGATGCCCATATCTCTGGAGATGCTTTGACACTAGATGTCAAACTCTTTTAAAAACGCACATAACTGGTGAAACAGCACACCAAGCTAGTGTTTGCAGACATAGTTGTCACTTTCTGATGTTATGATGGAGAATCTGGGGAATAATTTAATGGAGAAAGGGTTTGTTTGGGCCCAAGGTCTCAGCAATCTCCACCCATAGCCAGCGCTCTGTTGCTTCTAAGCTTGTGTGTGGGGAGGCTGGGCATTGGGGTAAAGAGTAAGTGGTGGAAAGAGAAAGGGAGACCCACCTCAAGGAAGACAGGAAAGAGAGTGAGTAATAAATCTGGGACAAGGTAGAACCTTCTAGGGGCACCCCTAATGATCTACTTCCAATGTTGCCACCAAATTATAAATCCTTGGGTAGATCCACCCACTGGGCATTGAAGCTCTCACGACCCATTTATCTTCTAGAAGTCTATCAGTGACAAGCAGCTCTTACCACATGAGTGATTTCTGAGGACACTTCATATTCAAGGGACATATCCTTCCTGCCTCCCAAAGGCTCATGCTCATCCTACAGTGACAACTGCATTGGATCTGTCTCCTCAGCCTTGCCTGATGAGTTCTCTCTCCTGGGCCAGCTTTCCTCAGTAGATAAACCATTTTCCTAGCATCCATAACTTCCTAGAGTTTCCACTGCATCACAGATGCCATCCTTATAGCTCCAAGCTTAGAACTCTTGCAGAGATCCCAACCCTCACAAGGACTCTGTGCCACACACAGGCCCTCCAAGGCTTTCCTTTGAAGTTTAAGTGGAAGTTTCTGTGCCTCCACAACTCATTGAGTTCTGGGTGTTTTCAGTATCAGTGGATAACACCTAGTTCTGCCATTAACAAGAGCACCCATTAACATTGGCCCACCTTGGACTCATGTTCCAATTGCTTCCCTACAGCCCATCAGCTAGAAGCCAAGTCTTCAACACAAGCCTTTGTCAGAGGGGATGGAGACATGACATTCCATATCTAGACTACAACAGTTACACACACACACCAACTCTGCTCTGACAGGTCTGAGTATGTTGGTTTTTTTTTGGGAGGGGGGTACACGTATTTAAATAGACACTGAGATGACCACAAAGGTCAAGGTTGGTGCATTGCAATCTCTGAGAAACCACTAAAAAGACAAAAGACAAAGGAGACTTAGGCAAAGGCCGTTAGGGAACATGAGGAAATATTTAAACAAGGGAACAGGAAAAAAAAAAAAAAAAAGCAAATGGTCAAGTAGTGGACCTGAGTCCACTGGGCAACGATTACATAAAGATTGAGTGGTCTAAACCCAATGATGAGAAGTTCAGAATGTTGGCAGAAATTATTGCCAAAACACTCAAGAACTGACCAATGGTTGTGTATCAATACATAGAGAATAAGATACACAAGATCCCAGGCAGGCAGAGTCTGGCAGGAGGGAGACAGAGCAAGTGGTAGGCCCAGCACAAAGCTGGTGGAGAACACATGCCATCTGAGCCTGTGGCCCAGGATGAAGATTCAGGGATGCACTTCAGATCCCAGGAAAAAAGGAAGGTGCTACTTGAGAACAAATAGTTCTGCTGGTCATACTACAGGGACATTTGTAACAGAGGGCTCCCTCTCATTTCCTTGGTCAAGACTGGTACCCTAGAGTCCTAGGTGGCAGAGATAAGGGGTGCCTTTCAGAGTCTGTTCAACTGACCCTGGAGATCCTGTGAGTACTCCTGCTTTTTGAGTTATTTCCAGGACTTCTGGGAGCATTCCTCAGATAACCACCTGTGGGAGATAACCATTTCCAGGCTCTCGGCCAGCCAGCCACAGAATGGGGAGAGTGGGAGGCCCCTGCTGGGGTCCTGTTTCTGTGTGCCTGAGCACCTTCCCGGAAGCAGCTACTCCAAGGCCTCCTGGTAAGTGGGCTAGGTGAGTTGAAAGGATCTAAGTCACCTTTGGGCACCACTCCAGTTAAAATTCTACCCTAAGAGGAACTTAAAGCAGTGGGTATGTACCTCACCTTCACTGAAGACCCAGAGAAGGGGTGGGACACACAGCATCTGGTGATGGGGTGGGGCCAGATGGATGGACAAGCCTGCATCTAGGAGATGGGCTTAGAGAGACAGCTGCTTTTAGGTACTCACTAAAGCTAAGGGCAGGGCCAGTTAGAACACAGAGGCAAGCAATACACTCCTCCCCAGGATCCGAGGTTCTCCCTGTTCAGGATAGTGGCTGGACAGGTTGGTGTCTGGGGTCCTATAAACTAGTCAGGGGAATCCATGGAAATGGAGCCTTGTGGCAGAGGGTGAGGGTGTCTGAAGGTACCGCAAGGCTAGGAACAGATACACTAAGTCTCTAAGTTTTCACAGATAGTGGGCCCTCTTCTTATCCATTTGGTCCCCACACACTCCCATCATCACTGTCTCTGAGGCCCACATGTCCCCAGATCCAATCCCCACCAGGCAGAGGTGACAGCCTAAGCCTCTGTTCAGTCCATGTCCTAGGGCAGCTATCCTGAGCTGCACTTACCCAGTTCCTGATTTGCTCATGGGAACAGCCAGGACATCCCAGGTAGGGGGATCTTCTCATGCCAAAGATGCCCTCCAAAACTCACAAATGTGATCTTATTTGAAAAGGGACCTTTTCAGATGGGTGAGATTCTGCCAAGGCTTTTCATATCAGGACAGCCTGTATTCAAAACCAAAGGACAAGTTCTTAGAAGAAAAAAGCAAAGAGAGGCTAAGGCTCGGGTTGGGTTGGAACAAAGGATCTGGAACCTGGAGCCAGGTTACTGTGCAGCCTCATGCAGCCTGATGTTCCTTTAAATCACCAAATCAGTAGGAGGTGCCAGAAAGGGCAGGGGGCAGTTTGTCTTCTCAGCAGGCTGCAGGACAAGATTTTCCCAGCCACTGGGCCTGTGAGGTGGGGCAGGAACATGGAAGCAGGGCACAGCAGTAGGACATTGCAAATCCCAGCAGTTCAGGCCCTTAGCCCCACTACACACCATGCCCAACTTGTCCCCTGCAGGCTGCACCGACTGCCAGTCTCCAGCATCCATCTATTCATGTGTGTACCCGTCTAACCACTTTCTCTCCCAGTGCTTGCCCTGTCCCTTTCTTGGCAGTGACTGTGTGATCCTTAGCAGTGGGTCACCACTTTCCGGAATGTGTTTGTCCATCTAGGCTTCCTGCCCCATGCGGGGTTGTTTTGACTTGCATGGGGCTTTCTGCCTTTGCCCTGGTTATATAAGGAGTTTTATGTAACAACCATACTAGCAGAGCCAGGGAGGGTACGGTAGGAGAAGCCAGGTGTTGTCTAAAGTCTCCAGTGCTTGGCTGGCTTGGTGCCATGAGAACAGACCCTCTACCATGCCCTATGCCCATGTCCATAGTCTTAGGAGCCAAAGATACATAGTGTCCGGTCCAAGGAGCAGGCCCTCCCCATCCTCTCTGAATGATAATGACCTCAGGTGCCCACAGACTCGTGATTAAAGGGACAGCTGGCAGACAGCTGGAGCACAAACAGTACATAATTGCTAGAGTAGACCCCTATCCCCCGGAAAGACCTGGGTTGGGGTCAAAATTATACAGAGAAGACCCATGTCCATGCCCCTGCACCTCAAGAAAAAAGTAGGGAAGGACAGGGCCAGATCCTCCATCGGAGCCTCAGAGACACTAAATAGACACATTTAAGGTTTGACCGGTGTGGGGACAGGAGAAAAGTTGGGACACTTCTCCAACTGCCATCTGTCAGAAGCTTCAAGGAACATTAACAACAGAGGTTCACATATATGCTCCCAATGGTGAAAACCTAGGGCCCATAGGGGACATCTAGGGGACACAGGCTAACACTGGGTGCTCATGCCCAAGGCCAAGGCCAGCTGCTGAAGATGGGGAAACGTGGCAGGAGGCTTCTCTGGATTCCTTCCAGTGATAGTCATTGCCGAGTGGGCCTGGACAGCTGCAGAACCACCCCTGAAGGGCAAGGAGAGGATGCTCGTGGCTCACAGTCCCCACACATAGGTCTCCGAACATCAGCAGAAGCCCAGGCCTCTAGCAGGCTCTGCTGGGCACAGCAGCCTAGGCACCTGGACTGGAGGGCCGGACCTCAGTTTGGGCAAGCCTTCCAAGAGACCCCCAGGAAAAGCCTTAGCTTTTCATATCCCCATGGGTTCACTGGCCTGTCTCTTAAGGTTAGGACATCTGTAAGTAATCCCACAGGACCAGGCCAGCCATTTATCCGTGTCCCAGGCGGCCAGGCTCTGACGTGCTCCTCTGGGTTTGGAGTCAAGGCCCGTGTTTGTTCCTTCTCACCAGGAAGCCAGGACTTTCCTTCCTGAAGCTGGGGAGGCCACGTTCCTTTTCACTCCCCATAGAGGAAGCCTTCCCTGTCCTCTGGCCAGATATGCCAAGTGCTGACTTCACGGCCTGAGATGAATGCACAGGAAGTGTCCTTACCTAAGAGCCCAGAAGCAGATAAGAGGCTGGAGGAAGCCTCCACAGGCCCCACAAGCCAGCCCCACAGGCCCTGCAGGAAGCACAACCACGTCATCCTCTCCAGCAGGGAGACCAGCCAGCCTCTGACCAGCACCAGCCCACCTGACCTGGCTTCTGCCCAGCCCCCAGTTCCTTAGAAGTCCCTTTTTTGGCCTCCTTGGGCTCCTGAGTGCACTTGTGAATTTACAAGGGTCAGAGATCAGAACCAGCATCCCTCCCTCCACAAATACACATTTATGTAGTCTCAGTGTGATCCCTGCAGCACTGACATGTGGCCTTTGGTCCCAGATTGGACAGAATCCCAACACTGGATTCAAGGGCATTAGGAGCTGGTGGACATGAGCTCACCAGCAAGCACAAGGACCAGGAGGAAGGGACATAGGCCAGAATACAAAGTGGAAAGGCCATGGGCATCCTGAGGACAAATGTCCTGTGGAGTGTCACTGGGCTCAGGATGGCAGCCACTGTGGCTACAGTGAGGAAGGTTATTGGAGGAACAGTGGCAGGCATCCTTACCTCCGTGGGCTGAGCATGTGCATTACCCATAGTCTCCTTCTGAAAGGGTACTCCAAACAGCTCACCATCATGTCCACAGCGGGAACAGTTCTAAAAAGAAGTTGGTGGGAGTTAGGGGAGAGAACTGGCTTAGTGGATAAAATGCAAGTTGTGTAAGTGTGAGGATGCATGTGTGGTGGCCACTTGTAAATCCTAGCACTCTTCCTAGAGAAGGGGAACTGGTACCCAGAGTAAGACAACTAGCTAGAACAGCTGACTTGAGCTCTGGGTTCAAATAAGTACATGGAGTGGAGTGATTGAGTTAGACACCCGCTGACATCCATCCCCACATGAAGTGCCCATACTCAGACATACACACGACACCAAATGTACATGTTTCCCCAAAGCTCTTAGGTAAAAATCTCATGGTTTACCTAAAAAAGAGCTGGCTTCAGTGCTCACAGCACTGTGGTGGCATTGAAGGGGCTATTAATTTGCCACCAGGATCTGGAAGTATCCTGGATGTCTGATGCTGCAGGGCAGAGAAGAGAAGCCACAGCTTTGCATCCACCTACAACGCAGCTATCCTGTGCTCAGGAATGGCCTGTAGTATCCCTTCGAGGACCCTCATGCTCAGAGAGAGCCAGGCAACCTTATCTACACAGAGCCAAGAACACAGATTGCTGTTGAAAATCATCTTAGCAGCAGCCCCTGCCTCTTGGTCACGCACTCCTGAAGCTGGTATCTGTACACCAAGGAGCCCTAGGTCAGTGACCTCCTTGCAGACTCTTCCAGCATGCATGATATCACAGCCCTCAAAGCAGAGGCAAGAGACATGAACTCTGAACCCAGAAATAAACATGGACATCATAGGGGCCTAGGAGACAGAGGCTTTTCTAGCTGATGGGACTGGGGGTAGAAGCGTGGAGGGGGGAGGTCTTCTTCTTGGTCCCTCATTTCTGGAAGAACTGGGAGAAGCAAACACTATTATAGCAACTGGGAGCCTGTAGCAGGGACACTGACCCCTCTGTCCCCGCCGAGCACCGGCATCTACGTGCTGAATCACTATTCCTGTGTCAAGGAGAACATAGCTAGGGGCACAGGGTGAGGGCAGC
Organism: Cricetiscus sungorus; assembly: GCA_030556225.1. Lineage (NCBI taxonomy): Eukaryota > Metazoa > Chordata > Mammalia > Rodentia > Cricetidae > Cricetiscus > Cricetiscus sungorus. The sequence goes on from JANBXA010000600.1 coordinate 54,843,058, forward strand.
TGTGACTAGGTAAGGAGCACAGCACAGGCCAGAGTCACCAGAGCTTTGGAGGAAGTGTGTGCCTCTTCAGGACCAACTGATCTGGAGGAGGTGAGACCTGAGTTGTCCTCTCTGGATGGATGTGCATCCACCTGGGATGGGGCTACCCTCTGAAAGGACAGAGGAGAGGAGGGCACTGGCACACAGAGAGGACCTTGTGACTCACAAAGAACAGTACACAGTGAGCAGAGGGATGGGGATGCCTGGGGCGGGGTTTCTTTGTGTTGATGGAGAACTGACTCTTTGGCAGTGTTCCTGAATGCTACAGACAAGCTCATGGCCCTGTCCCTTTCCCATGTACACAAGGGCTTTGCTTGGGGCCCAGGACAGCCAGTTTGGGCCTAACCCCATAGCACCCATGGCTAAGTGAAAATCCCAGTTGAAGGTCCCCTACCAAGCCAGAAGGAAGGCCAGTCATAATCCCCAAGTCAGCCCCAGTGGCCATCACCCTGTAGAGAATGTTCACGAAGCCTTTCCTTCAAGAGTAGTCATCACACGAAGGATGCCACAGGAGCAAGGCAGGTCAGCAGGTTGGCACCAGTCAGGCCTAGACCAGGGATGACATGAGGATCCACGAGGACTGGCAAGCATGATGGGGACAGAGGTGACATTTGAGGAATAGCAGCTGAGGTGAGGCGGTTCCTCGAGACCTCTCACCTCATCTTCAAGGCTTCACAGAAGAGTTGTTAAGGGAGGTAAATCAAGGGACAGAAGGAGTAGAATTGAGGATGGTACCAAAGTGGCAGCTGGCCAATGGCGTCTCCCCATGGGAGCAGGGTCGGGCACCCAGGAGTACCTGCCCTGGGTGGCAGATGGTGTCTCCTGTGTCCTCACATGGTGCTGAGCTGTGAGTGCTCTGAGACCTCTTCCATGGGGTCCCCAGCCTGATTACTCACAGGGACAGAAAAGGATTTAGACCCTGGAAGGAAGCTCAGTTCACAAGTCCAGCTTAGCTCTTCAAATCCCCTGGGCCAGCTGGGAGCAGGTGTTGCTCACGAAAACAGCCAGCAGCAACAGGTGTCCCCAGTAAACCCAAAAGGCGACATAACTTGGTGCCTGTCTGGCATTCAGTGCCCATGGCTGAATCCATCTCTGCACCTGTCCCTGGCACACCAGAACCCCTCCTGGTCCTATCCTCTGGGGCGGCTGCCCTACTTGCCTCCAGGCAGCTTCTTCCTGGACACACCCGCAGACCTGAGCATGGAACTTGGTATTGGTGAGACTGGCACGGCCCTTATCCAGGCTGGGCCTGGTTCCTGCAGCTTCTGCCAGATGGCCCTGGGCCACTGAAGCCATCATTCCACAGGCAACGCCAATGTCACACCAGGTGTATCTCTTCACCTCCTCTCTCCTATCCTTTTCCTAATCTGCTCCTCACCTACTGGTCCCCAAGACGCTGTGCACCTGGACAAGCCAGCTGGCTCTCCAGGGCTGTACACAGTAGCCACAAGGAGGGCCACACACTCAAGTGTGGTATACAGCAGACCTGAGGGCAGGACTGTTCTCTGCCTGTCTTCCCAGCCTCCATGGGCTTCAGACCCTCCCCTGTATACAGGGATGCTCACATAGCTCCTCTGCATGGAGCCCATATGATCAGGAGGGCTGATGAGTTTTGTCATTGAGGGCACCTTGATATACACTAAATTCAGAGCTTACACCTAGCAGCAGCACAGACAGGGAGGGCAGGCATGACTTATAGGAAGGACCCAGGACTCAGGCATCAGAAATAGATGTCAAATGGGTTCAGGGACCCTGAGGCACCCATTGGCCCATCCTTCTTCTTTCTTCCTTCTTCCTTCTCCTTCTGGTGCATCCTTCTCTTCTTCTTCTTCTTCTTCTTCTTCTTCTTCTTCTTCTTCTTCTTCTTCTTCTTCTTCTTCTTCTTCTTCCTCCTCCTTCCTCTTCCTCTTCCTTTTCTTCCTTTCTTCCCTTCGTCTTCCTCCTCCTCCTTCAGGAAATGCACTCCAGTCTTCTCTAGCACACCAGTCCTGAACCCTGGGCATCTCTGTAGGACCTTTGCCACTGGATTCCTCTCAGGTGGACTCCCAAAAGGGACTTAAGCCTTCCCACCCACACCTGTCCAGAGTGGAGCTGACAGATGCCACACCTCACTGTGTCCTGGCTTACAGCTTTCACATTACATATAACGTCCCCTTGTGGTCCTTACTGCTAGTGGCACGTGACTGGGCTCAGCACTCCCTCCATAGGACACACAGAACGAGCTCAGAGTGTTCCCTATGACGGAAACACTGGCACACAGTCATTCAGGGCAGCATTCTACCCACATTTTACTTTCAAAATTCTTCATGTGTAGAGCAATAATTAACAATTACTCAGTATATACCCACTCCTACGACACTCAATTAACTCATCACATGTCTACCTGCAGCTCCATTCATCTATGCATCCCCCATCCATCCATCTACCCACGCACCCACCCACCCACCCATCCATCCATCCATCCATCCATCCATCCATCCATCCCTCTACTCATCCAACCATCTAAAGTGATGCATTCCAAAGTAAATGACTGTAGCCTTACTAAGAGATAAACAGAACAATGATGTCCACTAACAGGATTAACTACAGCATACTCTTGCAAAGGACATCATGATCTACCACCAAAATACACTTTCAAGTCATTAGGTCCCAATATCTACCTAAGAGAAAGGAAAGCATACCCACTTAAAGACCAGCTCAAAAATGTTCCAGAAAGGTGCAGTAGCCTCATTTACAATGGCCAGAAAGCCTGAGTACCTGAGTGATCATTGACTGCTGAATGGAGAAACACCATTGGCTGGCCCCACAATGGTGATGCTAGCCACACAGGAATGAAGCAGTGACCTCTACATAGGGTAGACAAGTCCCCAGGATATACCACTCCATGGAAGAACCCAGGCATGGAGGTCACTGACCATGAATATTCAGAGCAGACAAGTCTTAGGAGCCGGAAGCAGCACTGATGGTTGCCAGGGGCAGGGCAGGAATGGGGATTAACTGCAGACAGCACAGAGGATCACTCTGGAGGATGACTGTTCTAAAGTAGGTTAGGTGGGGCTTCGTGACTCAGTCTGTTTACAAAATTCACCAAGCAATACACTGAAAACAGGTGACTTTTATGGCATATAAATTTTACCTCGGTAAAGTCACTTAAAAGCAAAACCAAGGACTGAGGAGATGGCTTGGTGAGTGAAATGCTTGCATGAGGATCTGAGTTCAGATCCCCAACACCAACATAAAAGCCTGGTGTGGCAGCCAAAGCCACAAGCTGCAGGCTTGTGTGCAGACCCTGAAAAAACTAGTGTGGAGAAGCAATCAAGGAAGACACCTTTGGCATCAGCCTCTGCCTCCACACAGGTTAAACACCCCACAACCACCCATCCCCCACACACCTCGAGCGTGTGTGCACGCGCACACACACACACACACACACACACACACACACACACACACACACACATGAATGGTACTCCAAATGGAATTCACGTAGAAGGGCAAACAGGCTCCAAAGCATTTACCTAGGCTGTGGCTGGCAGCCACCGAACACTCCTTCCTTATTGTCACTTCTGTACTCAAAGAAGAAAAACTTAAACAAATAAATAAACAAAAAAGGCAGCCAAGCAGGGCAGCCGCACCCAGCGTCCTGGCTGTGGTGGGAACATTCCGTCTCCAGAGCCCCTGTGGGTCTCTGTTTGTGTAGAGAGAACGTCTGACGCCATTGCCCATAGCTGGCATCTCTGTCCTGGAGTCTCAGCACTATAGCCCAACCCTCCCTCCGTGGGCTGTGACCTCAGGGGCACATCTGTGGGCATTGTGCTGGTAAGCACAGTCAGTACCAGGTTAAGCTGCATCCTTCACCCTCATAAAGATGCTACCACCCCCAAACCCCAGAGTAGCAAGCACCTGGGAGACACTCCGCCCCACCAAATGCTCAGGATTCCTCATCTGACTGCTGCCTGTTCTTCCTTTAGTAGAGAGAGAAGACCCTACCTCATGCCGCAGGGCCCAGGGGAGACTTAAACAGGAAGATTACTGGATTGATGACACTGGGAAAGGTTAGGAAGAAACACGAGTGGGGATGCTGGGCACATTCCTTTGTCTTTCCAGTACTTGGTTACTGAGCTTTGTGCAGGAATAAAGAGGGTGTGGACACACAGCTGCCTGGGCTGGTTATTGACTTGATTATCACTAAATCCGCTCAACCGTGATCACTGCGGGGTGAGCGGTGCTTCTGAACCTTTCCAGCGTCTGGAACAGCCTGGACCGGCAGAAACACCCACAAACGTAATTAGCTCAGGAAGCTGCCGTGCTGCGTCACCCTCACAGAGGTTCTGAAGCTCTAGTGTTTGCTGCACCTTGTTCATTCCCACACTTATTTTTAAGCCTTCCTGCTTGGCTGCCTATCTTGAGGTACCTCTGGGGCTCAAATGATGTGCACCAGCACTCTCTTGAAGTTACAGACGTCCCCAATGACTCAAATTTAAAACATCTTCCCAGACAGATAGACGGTTGTAATTTGAGTGATCTGCCTATGGACTGGATTGGCTCAAATTAAATTTGACCTAAGGAGGCCTCCACAGGGGCTCCTGGGTCAGATTTTGTAGCCTAATGTGCCCAGCTAAGCTAGGTGACTCTATAACAAAAGCTCACCCAGCCCAGGCCTGGCGGCTGCTGGCCCAATCAATCACAGGTGAAGGCTGGCTTCGATCTCATGTATGCCCTGCATTAGCCCCATCTCTGTGCCTCCATTCTGCTGTAATTCCAGGGCATGTTGCCCAACAGAGCAGGGAACCCTCCTATTCTGAGAGATACCTGGGTCTAGAATCAGGGGAACCAACCCCACTTGTTCTCATTTTGTCTTTAGGAACTGATTCTTAACTTTCTTTTTCGTACATGTGTGTGGTGCACACATATGTGTTCAAGTGCAAAAGGCCCAGGGGAAGCTCTTGGGCATCCTGTGCTGTAATTCTCTGCCTTATTCCTTTGAGACAGGCTCTCTCGAAACCTGTGACTAGGTCAGGAATCAACTGAGTAATCCCATCCCCTGCTCCCCAGCACTGGAGCTACAGGGGTGCATAGCTTTTAACATGGATGCTAGGCTCTAAGTCCTCATGCTTGCACAGTGAAGTGTTCTACTGGCCGAGCCATCTCTCCAGCCCTGGTTTTTAACTTTTTTATTAGGAAATTGTCATACACTATCTTAGACAAGCATATAGCAACAACACTGTACCCACCTCCCCTGCAACCTCCAACACTGGTCAAGGACCAGCAGCCTCTCCTCTATACTCTAATAGCACCTGCCCCCTCTACACCACAGTTCCTTCATTTCAGTGATCACTGGGCTGAAGCATCTCTTGATGTAAATTCCTTCTAGAATAATCCCAATACCATGACCGCTTCCAGAAGAGGGGCCGGTAATTCTCTGCCACACTAGAGCTCGACCCATATACACACAGGCTGTCACCATGGTTTTTGAACATTGGCAGTCTGGCTTCACTAGAAGCTTGGCATCCAGGCTGTGCCCAGGGCTGCACATGACCACCAGGTCTCCTACATATGTTTTTTGTTTGTTTGTTTGTTTTGTTTTTCTTCTTTTTTTCGTGTGTGTGTGTGTGTGTGTGTGTGTGTGTGTGTGTGTGTGTGTGTGTGTGTTGAGGAAGCTGGAGTACTAGACTCATTTGTGGGTCTGCCTGTGTCTTGTGGTATTGTTCAGCATGGTACTCCATCCTCTGAATCCCAATGGCTAGTGTACAGTGTCTCTTTGGGGGTCATATCGACCACGCAGGCCTTGAACTCTCAGAGATCTGCCTGCCTTTACTCTGAAGTGCTGGAATTAAAGGTGAGCACCACCACTGTCCAGCCCCTAACCTGACTTTCTATGTAGAAGTTACCTTCATGATTGCTCACCAGCACAAATGCTAAATCTTGAATCTGCCCCTTCATCAATTAAGGTTTTCTCCTTAGCTGTCTCCAAGACAAAGAGTTAACTAACTAAATGTATAAAGCTTAATTTATGTCTGTCCCTTGAAGTGACTATGCACTGACACTTATGTGATGAATGCTTAGACCCCAGTTGGTAGATGGTACAAATTTCAGTAAGGCCTTGCTGGGGGAAAAAGCTGATTGAGCACATCCTTGGGGTCTGTCTCTTGTCCATGATCCCTTTGTGCCAAATTGTGTGTGTGTGTGTGTGTGTGTGTGTGTGTGTGTGTGTGTGTGTGTGTGTGTGATGTACTTAGTATAGGTATATACACATGTGTATGTGTGTGGAGGCCACAGGTAGCTACTGGATTCTTTCCTTGATTGTTCCTGATTGCTCCCCACTTTTTTTTTTTTTTTTTTTAGATAGGCTCTCATTGAACCTGGAACTCATCTATTTGGCTAGGCTGACTGATCAACGAACTGCACGGATCTGCCTGTCTCTACCTCCACCCCAGCACTGGGGTAACAGGCTCCTGCCACCATGCTCAACTTTTTACATGGGTTCTGAGTATCTAAACCAGATCACTTATGCTCACACAGTAGACACTTCACCTACTAGGCCATCTCTGCAGCCCTGCTTTCTAACGCTCTTCCTCCTTGGCCTTCATGATTTGAGCTTCCTTGATCTGCCATAATTTTCTGGCCATGATGAACTGAATCCTTTGCAGTATGGGCAAGAGAAACCCTCCCTCTTTAAAATGTGCCTGTCAGGTACTTGGTAAAAGTGGAGAATTTCGGAGTGAAACAAGCTGTGAAGCAGAAAGGCATGGGCCAAGTGAGGGGAATCAGCAGGCTGAGCTGGGATGGGAGCCTTCTGCAAGGAAATGGTAACTGCAGTGGGAAAGCCTTCACAGCAGGAGATATCCTGAGTAAAGGTCTGAGGCAGGAGCAAACCTGGCGTGGCCCAAGCTCAGAGACAGAAGAATTGTGGTTAGAAAGGGAGAGAGAGGAAGCTAGCAGGAGAGAGGTTGGCTGCAGTGGAGAGAGGAGCCAGTAAAAGTTGAGTGACATGTGCTATAGCAAGTGGCTTCTGCTGCAATTACAGTGACTCCACAGAGCCTCTGTGGGTAAGAGGTAACTCCAAGTTCACTGCCATGCAGGCAGATGGGCCCTGAGCTCGGGAGAAACTGGAGGAGTTGCTGCTGGCCGTTGCTGCTACCATTTCAGCAACAAAATACAGGAATATGGGGTGATGGCCCAAAGCATAAAGCAGACACCCACAAGGCTAAACGACCATAAATCAGTAGTTGGTAAATAATGTGGGAAAGCTCCCTTTCCAAAAGAACCACAGACTGCAGAGACCATGTCCTGAAGAGGGTGAACAGCTCCCCACCATTGATGTAGTGCAGCAGGGTCCCTTCCTCCACAGGGGCACAGGGGAGGAGGCCCTGCACAATGTAAGAACCAACCAGGTGAGTTGGACAGGTGGTATGTGACTGGATGATGCCATGAAGATGGTCCCTGGCCTGTGTGAACTTCTTCCTGGCAGCCTAGGCTCCCTGAACCCTGGGAAAACATAAGACACTCTGGCTGAAGAACAAATGGAAAAAAAGTTTGACTCAGTCTGAGACAGAAGAACTAAATGTCAGTTTCCTTCCTGAAAGGGATCCTGGGTGGGAAGAGGACCTGGGAGAACACCTGAGGAGATTAGACTAAGGCACAGGCTTCAGAGAACAGCAATGCATTGTGGATCTGGTCTTTTCATTTTCACCAATGCAGACACAGGTGTAACAACAGGGATGGACACTGGTGGGAGTCTGAGGAAATCCTCAGTGTCCTCACAGTCATTTGGTAAGCCAGGACTATACAGAGAAACCCTGTCTCATTCCCACTTCCCACCCCTCAAAAACCTATCTGAAGCGAAGGTTAGCTGGTGAGGTGGCTCCGAGACAAAGCCTGCTTAGATACAGGAGCCCTGGTTTGCTTTCCTGTGCTGACACGTCAACACAAAACACAGCATAGGTAGCAAGGTCGAGGAGGCTGAGGCTATGGAGAGCTAAGTGGAGACAGGGTGGCAGCAGGAACTCAAGGGACTCCTGGCTTGGGATGGGGAAAGAGCTAGAAAGAGACTGGCCTATGAGGGACAGAACTCCTAGGCTCCCCAGACACGTGGGAGGTCTGGTTGGTAGACTGTGAACTTGAAAGCCATGTATCTGATGCTATCTTAGTTAAGGTTTCCATCGCTGTGAATAGACACCATGACCACAGCAACTCTTAGAAAGGAAAACATTTAACTGAGGTGGAAGCTTACAGTTTCAGAGGTTCAGCCCACTGTCATCATGGTGGGGAACATGGTGGCACGCAGGCAGACATGGTGCCGGCTACATCTTGATCAGAAGGTAACTGGAAGTGAACTGTGATACTGGACAGTATCTTGAACATAGGAAACCTCAAAGCCTGCACCCACAGTGACACACTTTCTCCCACAAGGCCATACATACTCCAACAAAGCCACACCTCCTAATAGTGCTATTCCCTCTGAGCTTACGGGGGCCAATTACATTTAAACTACAGCAGGCCAATGCCCAGAGGTAAAAGCAGAAGGATGGGTGTTAGAGGCCAGTTCTGGGTACACAGGGTCCATTCACACATGGAGCTGGGTGGGAAGTGTACTGGGATAGTCAGTAAGGGGCTGTTTTGGGAGGAGACTAGCCCTGCAGCTTGCACTCCTACAGACTGACCTATGCCTGATAGACTTGGACACCCTGGACCAAAAGGGGTTAAAGTGAGTGGAGAATGAACACAGGAGGCTGCAATGCAGACTGCTTGGCCAAGTGCAGAGAGCAGGTCAGAAGTGGGGAGGCATGGGGCTGATGGCCCTGGGTAAGGAGGAAGACCCAAGAATGGACATCAGGAGGGGCCCACATCCACTGATTGGTAAAGGTAGCTGAGAAGATGTACTGGGCCCACTGTCTCTTCTGAGGTTTTGAGGGGGCTGACTGGCATTGGGATTCCTTGGCAGGTGCAAAGGAGGGGGTGTGAGGGACAGCTGAGGGTCAGTGAACTGAAACTGGAATGACCCAAGCACCCTAAGCCAGACATAGGGATGGGAAGACTCAGAGGTGGCAGTGGCAGTAGCCAGGAACAGGGGTCAAGGGAGAGGATGTTCAGGAGGGAAGGGGCAGGATCACACAGGGGAGCCCCTGACAGGGTCAATGCCACACACAACAGGACAGCTGAGGGCCTGGGAAGCTGCTAGAAAGCGTGGTGGCAGCAGGGTTCAGTTTCATGATCCCAAAGTGTGGAGCTGCTTCCCGAGGCTGAGGCTATCAGCCTGTCTCCCTAGGGTGGTCCATGGGGGCCTCCTTTACCTCTTTTGGTAAGCTAGAGTTTACCAAAACTTTCGCATTTTAATGAACCATCCTTGAGTTAATCCCGAAACCAACAGAGGCAATTGTCGTGAGCCTTTTGCCATCCTCTGTGATCCTGGCCCACTGGTCGCCTCATTTCACAAAAACTCTGAGGCCAGAGGTTGGACAGTGGAGGTCTGGCTGGCTGGTGGACTGGCTCATATAAGGAAGGAATTTGAAAACAGGCTGTGGGGAGCAGCCATGAGCAAAACTGGACCCTCAAGCAATGGGTGACACTGGCTGGTCTGCTGTGCCAGGGCTCTCTCTTTGCAGAATTGTGAGACAATGGTTTGCTCCCTAGTCCCTGAGCATGTGGAGGGGCAGGTGTGTGTTTTACCTCAGTGACTCGGCTGCCCATGGCCACTGGCAGGCTGGTTAAGTTAGTGCTAAGCTGTTTGGTAAGGTTGGTGCAGAGGATAAAGGCATGACTGCCCAGCTATTTGAGGGATGTCCGGCGTGGGCGACTCCACCCAGATGTCAACACTGTGCCCTGAGTTGCCCTGACAGGTGCCTGTAGTGGAAACATGTGGGTGTGGAGCGCTTCTCAAAGCTCAGCCTTCTTAGAAAGTGGGGGGAGGGGTGAAGGGCACAGGCCACTAGGGTTCATGGGGAGGGGCAGAAAGGACAAGGGATGCTGTGAATTCTGGGAGGGGACTTGACTCTGGAATCCTTTAACACATTCCAGACTCAAAAATGAGAACCAGAAAAGGGGTGGGGGCATGCAGGCAATACATGGTTTCATCAGGTCAAGTCCTTAGGCATCAAATAATTGGTGTTCTTGAAACAGCTCTGTGAAGTGAGTGCATTATGGATATGCTTTGTATCCAGAGGCTTGAGCAGTTACCTTTGCCACTCACAACCTGCCCTCTGGGTATACAGGGTCATCCTAGGGCAGGAGCCAGGTCCATGTACCAACAGGTCCCTATGGGCCTCCATCACTTGCAAATGCCCAGGACAGTCCTCTGTGGTGTACAGTGTACTCCTCCCACCCAAAGGTGACAGAGAAGGCAGAGAACAAGGTTGGTAGCCTGAATTCTTGGCTGAATCAGGACACATCCTCTGGCTCTCCAGGCCATCTTCCCTCCATGGGCTTCAAGTTCCCACTGCATAGGAAGGGACCGTGCTATACTGTGGCATGGTGCCCATACCAGCAACTGGGCTAGAGCCTGGCCAGATAGCCATCCCCTCCTGACCCCGGGGAGGAGGGTCAGATGAGGCTGGTGTCTCTGCTGGGTAAAGGAGATCAGATGCTGAGAAGCCCAGCAGCTGAAATATGTCCCCAGTCTTGTTGGCTGCTGAACACAAGAAACACATCTACATCCTTGCCGTGAGGCTAGTAGCTCCAAGTCCAACTAATCCCCCTGTCTTGTGCAATAGCAGGAATTTCCAATGGCTGTGTCGCCCAGTGGGCAGCCAGGACCCTGCCTTAACCCACAGAAAGCTCTAAGGTAGTCATCAGACACATGCATGCACCTGAATGTATACCCACTGCACAAATGTGTCACACATGTACATGTATCTCCTGTAGTCACAGTTAATACATATTCATGCATGTGCACCCAGAACATCAGCATTTGTGTTCCTTATCACACACCATACCACCCACACACACTCCACACAAACACATCAGTTGTAAAGCAAAGCAGCTCAGTTGCATATAGGAAACTGCAGGACCCAAAACACCTGATTAGAAGCAGCAGATGAATGGAGTGACACTTTGGGACACAGCATACAAACACCAGCTGCATTGCTATACATACTCATCAAGCAAGCTGAAAGGGAAGTTAAGCAATAATTACATATGTGATTGTATCGAATGAGTAAAATACTTAGGAATTCAAGAGGAGGTGGAAGATTTACACCAAAAACTACAAAATGTTGATTAAAGAAATTCAAGATGTAGAAAGATACCCTACATTCATGCCTTGGAAGGTTTCAAGACAGCATCTTGCTATGTATCCCAGGCTGACTTCAAACCTGTGATTCCCCCACCTCAGCCTCCAAACACTGGGATTATAGGCATTAATTAGAAGACTTAACACTGTCTAGGCATTAATGCTACCCAAAGCAATAGACAGGTTCAATGGCATACTTACTAAAAGTTCAATAGCACTGTTGAAAGAAAGGAAAAGCCCATCCTAAAATTCATATGGAATTTTACAAATGAGCTATCAACTTGAATACCCCCCCCAAAAAAACCCTACAAAAGATGTATGACTGACCAACAGGCACAGGAAAATACATTCAGCAGCATCGATTACCAATGAAGTGAAAATCACGGTCATGATAGGATGGTGACTCTCAAAGACCCAGAAGACAAGAAGCACGAGCAAGGCCATGGAGAAAACACCACAGACCAGATGGGGCTGGCAGTTCTGCTTCTGGGTCTGTATCCTAAATACATCCACACTTCCAAACTCAGCATGCATTGTTCATAACAGCCAAAAGGTGGAGGCAACCCAACCCATGTGGCCACTGTCACATGAATGAAAAGCCATGGTCCGGAAGATCCATAGAATGCAGTATTAATCAGCCTTAAAAAGGAATGAAGACACTGCACTAAGTGAAAAGAGCCAATTACCGTGGGACAGCTACATAGACCTACTTGCTTGTATGAGTGGGGAAGAGTTGTGGAATTGAGGTGGAAGGTATTGAGATAGGGCATGTTGGGGGCTGGGGAGTAGCTGGGAGTTAGAGGTTAATGGGGCAGCCTGGGAAGATGGAAGAGTTCACACAGTGTAACTGAGCTGTGTTAACTCATAAAGATGGCGGTGAGCTTTGTGTCGTGCCATTTTGCCACCATTTTAAAAGGGCATCACACAGAGGTGCAAACTAAAGAAGTCTGGTTGCTGGCAGAGGTGGGGCTCAGCCCGGAGTCCAGAGAAGGGATGTGGTGTATGCTGTGGAGAAGAGTGAGCAGTAGGGGATAGCCACCTCTCTGGGACACAGACCCTCGGACATGGCACCTCAGTCGGGCTTCTCCAGCAGTGGAGATACTTCCTGAGGCCCTGACTCACAGGTGCTTCTGGGGACTCAGTCCCTGGCATCTAAGAAGTGTGAAGTCACCCAGGCAGAGGCTGGCAGGAACGGTGGAACCTTCTGGAACATCCCTCCTCTACACACCACTAACTCTTCAGACACTGGGACAGGAGTCAGTGGAAGCCCAGCTCAAGACTCCCTGAGTGAGAACTTTTGTAGCCTTCCCAGGAGCAGCTGGGATCCCCGCCATCAGAGCACTGGGGTCTGAGAGACCACTGCTGGGGAGTCACCATGGATTAGTGAGTTCAGCACTGTGCAGGGTTAACATCTGTTGTCACACAGGCCCCCTGCTCTCAGGTGCACTGAGCACTGCGGCATTAGCCAATAATATCCTGGCAGGTGCGTATGGATGCTAGAGGGCAAAACTACCCCAAATACAAAGACAGTGATTTAAAATTGGTGCAGTTTAAGGGCATGAATGACTGTGACAGAGAAGTGCTCTTCAGACTGCATGGGACTGAAAGTGGAAAAAGGTGGGATTTGAGGTACTGGGTACCTTACATTGCTTTTTCTGCTTAGGATTTGGCCAGAGGAAACTTCTCCGACAAGCCAGTGACGCTGGCCGGCTGGGGAAATGGGGTTGTCATCTCCTTTTCCTGATTACTCAGGTAAGACAGGAGCCTAGCTTTAGCTTGGTGAGGTAGAACTTGAGTTTGCAGTTTTAGCATGGGTTTCTAAAGCCCTGTGCAGGAGACTAGAACAAATCCTGCCTTCCTGAAACCTTTATTTGACATAAGAATAGCCTTCTGTGAATGCAAACACTTTCTACCAAGAGGGACAAGACAAACGGCCTCTGGGCTATAAGATAAAGCCTTCTAGGTCAGGGTGGGTGTTAGGAACAAGCTTAGTGTTCAAACCTGCAGCTGACAAGAAAGTCTGAAGCCCTTCCTAAGAGCCAGAAAAATACTTGGGACAAGTGTCCAAACCACCATTGAGGACCTGGAAGGGTGGTGTTGAGTTCAGAAGTCTGTTCTTGGCAGCCACTTGCTCCTGATGATTTCAGAGTTTGAGGACAGTACTGGACATGGCCAGGTTGGGCTGAGGAGGTGAGCTGTGTACACAAGAGCTGTGACAGAATGTCACAGACCTGCTGACATAGGGACAGCCTGTGGGACAGGTGGCTGTACCTCCTTCCCACCCACTGAACCACAGGAATGTTCTGGTGACCCAAGGCACTGGCAGAATTACCACCGTCCCCTGACTCTCAGCAGCCTGCTGCAGATCCAGTCCAAAAGCAGGAGGGAGTGTCTCATACTGCCTCTCTGCCCTGTTCACTTTCTAAGGACCCTAGAGTCTGTGAAGCAAAATTAGTTCTTTCCCCGAATGGGCAGCTCTCAAGAGGGAAGGCTGAGTGGGACTGGAAAGGTGTCTGATGCATCAGATCCAAACTTCTCAAAATAAAATAAAAACAGGAGGAAGACAAGTTGGGAATAAGAAATGCTTCTTGGAACCCTGGAAGACAGTGGGAGTAAACTGGGGTGGGTGTTCTGATGGTGATGGTGTTGGGGGTGGGCTGGGTGGGTGTTCTGATGGTGATGGTGTTGGAGTGAGCTGGGTGGGTGTTCTGATGGTGAGGGTGTTGGAGTGAGCTGGAATGGGTGTTCTATGGTGAGGGTATTGGAGTGAGCTGGGATGGGTGTTCTGATGGTGATGGTGATGGAGTGAGCTGGAATGGGTGTTCTGTGGTAAGGGTACTGGAGTGAGCTGGGTGGGTGTTCTGATGGTGAGGGTGTTGGAGTGAGCTGGGGTGGGTGTTCTGATGGTGATGGTGTTGGGAGTGGGCTGGGTGGGTGTTCTGATAGTGATGGTGTTGGAGTGAGCTTGGGTGGGTGTTCTGATGGTGATGGTGATGGTGTTGGGAGTGGGCTGGGTGGGTGTTCTGATGGTGATGGTATTGGGAGTGGGCTGGGTGGGTGTTCTGATGGTGATGGTGATGGTGATGATGTCGGGAGTGGGCTGGGTGGGTGTTCTGATGGTGATGGTGTTGACTGAGCTGGGTGGGTGTTCTGATGGTGATGGTGATGGTGATGATGTCGGGAGTGGGCTGGGTGGGTGTTCTGATGGTGATGGTGTTGACTGAGCTGGGTGGGTGTTCTGATGGTGATGGTGATGATGTCGGGAGTGGGCTGGGTGGGTGTTCTGATGGTGATGGTGTTGGAAGTGGGCTGGGGTGGGTGTTCTGATGGTGATGATGTTGGGACTGAGCTGGGTGGGTGTTCTGATGGTGATGATGATGGTGTTGGGAGTGGGCTGGGTGGGTGTTCGGATGGTGATGGTATTGGAGTGACCTGGGATGAGTGTTCTGATGGTGTGGAGCTGCTGTGAAGAGTTCAGGAGGGCATGAGCTTACTAGGAACCTGCAAGGGTACACCAGCATTTCCATATGCTATCAAGGAAAGTGAGATACACAAGGCTCTCCAAAGGAATAATGGAAACCCATAGCTATCTGAGCACATATATACTGTGCCCAGCACATAGAAGGCTCTGTCTGGGCCAGAACATCCAGAGTAAACAAATCTAAGCTCTCTGGCATACAGTTGCCCATTTTCCCACTAATCAAACCCAGTTCTGGTGGAGTCCAACGTCAGTCTCAGCTAGCTCTATTATTTGCTGCCCATAGTGGGGAGGCCTCCTGTGCTTCCTTTTTATTCAGTGGGGAACAGTGCAGCTGTCCCTGGCACTGGATCAGAGCGCTCCAGGGCAAGCTGGATCACCCACCCCAGCTCATTAATTGCATTCTTCACCCTTCCCTTGGTGTCCCAGACCTTCCAGGCATGGGACTTGGGACCAAGATTCTTTCAAAGGGCAGGAAATTCTTAGCCTAAGGTGGGGCTTCCCTGATGTTTCCAAAGCCTGATGGCCAACCTGACACTTGGATCACCGAGAAATGCATGGTCAGCTCACTCCTATGGTCTGCACACAGCCAGACAGAGGTGAACATTCTGCGGAAGCAGCCAGATGGCTGCTCCTGACCTGGGGCCTGTGTGGATGTCAAGTAATTGTGGGTACACAGGACAACTCAGAAGATGCTGGGCACAGATCTGTAAAGGCCTTCAGGTAGCATCTGGTCCCAGGACTGTCTGCCTGTAGCCTCTAAGATGTGTACCCAGCTGATCTGTCTGCCATGTTAGCCCTGAGACTTCACACCTGCCTTTAGCAGATGGCAGACTGTCTGTCTGATATTTGCACAAGGCAAAGCCCCTGGACTTCTGTGCCACACAAAAGGTGCCCTCAGAGATGCCCTTGCCACAGAATTGAACTTAAGTCACCTCGTAGCATGCCCTCTTTCTGAAAAGCAGAGCCTCAGAAAGGATGAAAACCCTTAGACATACAACAGCCGAGTGACAGTCAATCCTGGTCCCCACTCATGGCTGCACAGATAATAACACCTCCACTCTGCCATGCAACAACAGGCTGGGCTAGCTTCAATCCTTTAAAGCTTCTTGGTCCAGAGGATGAAGGAATGATGAGAGGAGGGGAGAAAGGAGGAGAGAGGAGGGGAGAAGAGAGAAGAAGCTGTGAAGAGTGACTATCCACATGTTTTTATGAAATGTTGGACCATGCTTATGTTGGAGCAGGTTTTCATATACATGTAATATTTCCAGACACAGTGATCCAGGGCTTCTGCGTACTGGTGGAGGATAGAGGCTCTGTTCTTCCCTGTGAACCCCTTAGGAGCAGAAGCCCTATCCCCAGATCCTCAGCTAAGGGGGGCTTGCTGCTACATCCTCCAGTGTGGGCTATCGAGTCAATTATCTATGCTCTCCTGAGACCTGCCAGATATTCCAGAAGGGAACCACCCTTCTTGAAAAGAGCCACCACCCCTGCACCCCAGCACTCAACTACTTGCTTGCACACAAGGGCAGGGTCCAAGAAGGCCTTGGAGATGCCACTTGAGCTGGTCCACAGCCCTGACCTGAAGGTAGGAGTAGATGGGAGTTCTCTACTCTTGACTGGTGACATCTGCCTGATTGGGGATCCTGCATTTGGCTCAACAACACCAGCACCAGATCTAACTCAGCAGATGCAGGAGACTCCAGACACAGCTGGCTCCCAACTGTGAAGTCTACCTCACCAAGACCATGAGTGATGAAGGGCGCTGAGACCAAGCAGAGGGCCTTTAGCACACTGAAGCACTCAGTCTACACACTTGTGGCCTCCTAGGCCCATCTGGGCAAAGGATGAGGGTCCAGATGATAAAGTGACATGCTGCTTGTGGCCTGAGAGGAACATCCATCTGGGAACACAGCTAGCTGTATAATAAAGTACAGGCAAACTGTCTTCCAGAGCTGGAGGCTAAAGTCTGGGCCAAGTGCAGGCTGGCTGGATGGTACCTCCTGAGGCTCATGGAGTCTTCCCATTGACCTCATGTTCTTAGTTCTCTGCCTTTGTCTTCATGTGAACATGGGCTGCTATAAGTCTGTGTCTAAATCTCCAACCCTTGCGCTCTCTCTCGTGCTCTCTCTCTCTCTCTCTCTCTCTCTCTCTCTCTCTCTCTCTCTCTCTCTCTCTCTCTCTCTCCCTCCCTCCCTCCCTCCCTCCCTCCCTCCCTCTCTCTCTCTGTCTCTGTCTCTGTCTCTCTCTCTCTCTCTCTCTCTCTGTGTGTGTGTGTGTGTGTGTGTGTGTGTGTGTGTGTGTGTGTGTGTGTGTGTGTGTGTACCACAGCATGTATGGAAGCCAGAGGAGACTTTGGGAATTGGGTGTTCTCTCCCATTTTATTTGACACAGGGTCTCTATGCTGAGTTGACCAAGCCAGCTGGCCCCAAGCTTCTGGAGCCTCCTCTCTCCACCTCCCATTCCTGGCAGACACACTTGGATTATAGATGCCATTACACTGTGTCCCAGTTTACATGGGTTCTGGGGATACACACGAATCAGGCAACAAGTACTTTACCCACTGAATCACCTCCTCAGCCCCCCTAAGTTTTCCTCTTTAAAAGGACACTGATCTTGTTGGATGCAGGCCCATCCCAGTGTAATGAGCTTCATCTTGACTTGACCACATCTGTCAAGAGCCTCTTTCTGAATAAGGTCCTTCCAAAGTGCTAGTGGTTTGCACTTAACATCTCTGAGGAGGAGATATGATTGAACCCATGACAAATTCCCGAGTGAATATATAACTTTACATCGTAACAGGTGCTTTAGCGAAAGCCTGGAGGTTCACCACAGCAACCTAATCAGGCTGCAAATATTAGGAGTGTGCTATTTCCAGAAGACTGCTTTCTGCCCCACCCAGGCCAGCTTCTGTCCCTTGGCATATCTTGTTGGGACATGACATGTCATTCCTTGTGGCCTATGCATAGCTGCAGGGGCCATCTGTCCTGCTTCTGGGTCTTGCATGGATTGCTAGGGAGCACAGCCAGATGGCAGAAGTCCCACCTCCCCAGCAACCAGTTATCCTCAATGCTGTTGCCTCCCTCCACCTGCCCAGAGTGACTCAGTATGTGCAGCTGCAGCTTGTTATTCACCTTGACAGTCAGGCTGGGTCATTCAGACAGAAAACAGCACAGATAACAAAAGCTGTCTTTTCCTGGTCACTTCAAGCCTAGCCACATGCTACTTGGGAGAGTCCAATGCATTTTGTCTGTACTCAAAGTATTCAGAAGCTTGAGGTTTGTGGTACAAAGGAGCAGAGAACCTCTGCCCATTTCTCTTCTGCCTAAATGCCCCTTGATCACAGGTCTGGTCCCCAGGCCTACAGGGCTCAGGGCAGAGGGAGGCCTGCTGCTGGGCGCCCTGACCCTCTTCTCAGGGGCTAGGACTTTGGCCATCCCATCTGTGCCCTAGCTCTTTCTATGACACACATCTAGCAAGTGCTGACATGGAACCTTCTCTGGGGAACATGGCCATCTTTTGTATGTGGTAAGAGGGGAAGAAGTAGAAGAGAAGAAGGGACAGAAGAGAGGGAGACACACAGAGAGAGGCAGAGACACAGAGAGACTCTACCTCAGATTAGGCTGGTGTCAAACTTGTTAGTTGAAGGCAATCTTGAACTCTTGCCTCCTCTCAAATATTAGGTTTACAGCTGTGCAACCCCCCCCCCCGTTCATGTAATGCTGGGGATTGAACCCAGGGCCTCATGCACACTAGCTGGGCACTCTATAAACTGAACTACATTCCCAGCTTCATTTTTTATAAGACCTGTGTACTATGGCATGAGAAAGGAGTTCCAAGTGCTAACCATGAGGGAAGGAAGCATCCTGCCTCCTTTGCTCTACAGAAAAGGAAGGTGACCTGTCATGGCCCAAGAAGCTCACCTATGCTCACAGCTGAGATGGGTGGGTGACCTTTTACAGGGGAGGGGTCTTGGGTAGAGGAAGGTTTTGTTTGTATGAGGTTACCTTACTGAGCCATACTTGACATTCAGCAACTGGCCCATATTTAGGGTGATGTTTGATAATTCTTACATAAATATATGAAGAAACTAGCCAAAGAATGAAGTTTGGTGCATTTTAATACAAAGCTATGGGGAAACTCTTGGCACCAACAAGAAAGTGAATTTGCCCATCCCATCCAAGGATCCTGGGAAGTCTCCCCTTCTCCAGAGGCCCCACCCCACCACTAGTCCCACTCTCCTTCCCAAGCAAAGCAGGTGGTCACAGCTGAGCTTCTGGCCACTAGAGCTAGCTGGGACATTTCGGAAAGTCCACAGGGACCCACCTAGGCACTTTGCTGGCTCCTCTCGCTTAGCAGCTGTCCAAGCAGCTATGCTAGATGCTGACCTCAGAGCCTGTTATCTTCTCAGGATGGCATCTTATCCACACGCTTTCCCATGGGTGTGCTTCCAGCTTCTGGCTATTTTCAACAAGGCTGCAGAGATCACGCACAGACAAGTCTTTAAATAGCCTGATAAGTTCATTTCTCTAGAACTAGACTGGCTATGTGTATTTTTCCCTTTCTATGACAAATACCTGAGAGAAACAAGTTAAATGAGCGAAGAATGATTTTGGCTCTCAGTACTGGAGGTTTCAGAGGCTCCCATCTGTGACTGGCAGGTTGTGCTCTTACTCGGCTACCAATGAGGCAAGCATCATGGCCAGAAGTGTAGAAGAAAGCTGTTTACCTCTCTACATCGAACAAGCATTCAGACAGGAAGGGGCTGGGGACTCAGTGTGTCTTTCTAGGGCATGGTCCCAGTGACTGGTTTCCCCGATTAGGTCCCACCTCTGAGATGCCACCACCTTCCTATAATGCAATGTTTTCACAAGCACACCGATGGATTAACCTACTGAAGAAGTCAGAGCCCTCTGGATCCTCTCTCTTCCTCCAAACTCTAACAGTGCACACTTAGCTTTCAAAGAAACTTCTAGACTCTCTCTGTGTGTGTGTGTGTGTGTGTGTGTGTGTGTGTGTGTGTGTGTGTGTGTATGTGTGTGTGAGTATGTGTGCCTGTGCATACTGATGTGACCAGTCAGTGTCTGGCGTCCTCCTCCACCACTCCCCACCCTATTTCCAGGCAGGTCTCTTACTGAGCCTGGGGCTTCATGATTCAGCTGTGCTGGGTAATCAGCAAGCCCCAGGGATCGTCTCATCTCCACCTCCTTGGTGCTGGATTATAGGTGCATGTCACTATACCTGGCTTTTTATTCGGGTGCTAAGGACCAAAAGCCAGGGTCTTATGCTTATGCAGCAAGTGCTTTGCTGACAGGGCCATTTCCCCCAGCTCCTCCCTGCTTATCCCGAGACTGCTTTCTGGAGTGGCTTTACCAAGTTTCAGCTGTGCTGGCACGGTATGACTCTCAGCTTTGCCACAGCTCAACACCTGGCACAGAGCTTTGAACACTCTGGTGAACTGTGCTTCTGGGCGTGGCTCCCATCCACAGCTTCCTGTTGATTGACAGTGCTGATGAACCGGTTGATGTACGCTGATACAAACCTATGGGGAAACTCTCAGCAACAACAAGAAAGAGAGCTTGCCCATCACATCCTTCCCTACCTCCTTTTCAAGCAAAGCAGACAGCCACAGCTGAGTAAATGTCACTCACAGTGCCCGTTCTGACATTGGACAGTTATAGTGTTGTGAGACTGAGGAATTTACTCAGAAATCTAGATGGGAGTCCTTTTTTTCTTTTTTCTTTTTTTTCCTTTGCAAAAATCTCCCTATCTGGGGTTGTCTTTTCAGTTCTTCTTTTTCTTTTGGTTTTTGTTTTTTGAGACAAGGTCTCATTATGAAACTTTGGCTGCCTTAAACTCACAGGTATGATGAGCTAGAATTAAATTGTGTACCACCACACCCAGTCCAATATCAGTTGTAAAGCCTTTCTCCACCGATAGCCTTTGAACCGCTGTCAGAGACTGCCCACATATCTGTGTGTCTGTTCTACTCCACTAGTACATTGCCTGCCTCATGCCAATATCATGCCTTCACCATGTGGTAACTTACATAATAGGTTTCAAAGGCAGATCATATGTGTCCTCAAAATTGAATTTTATCTGTTTTCCCCCTTTCAGCAGTGGGGACTGAACCCACAACCTAGAACCATCTAGGCAGGCCCCTCTTGCCACCCCCCCCTTCTTTTTGAGACATATTCTCACTAAGTTGCACAGGCCCTGAACTTCCAATCTTCTGGCTTCAGCCTTCAGAGTAGCTGTTGTCACAGGCCTACATCACTAGGCCTGGCTACTTTGCATTTACCAGATTGTATTTGGTCATTCTAGTCCCTTACTATTTCTCTATGGAGTTAAGAACCATCACACTCATCCACAAAAGACTCTTAGGATCCTGGCTGGACTGCTTCAGATGGGCAGATTAACCCAGAAAATAATACTTGATTCCAATCCACAGACTCAGCATCTCTCTCCAATTGTTCTATCATCTACCTATCTACATATCTGGCGTGGCTGAGTCTGTTTGTCTATCTACCTATCTGGAGTGGCTGAGTCTGTCATCTATCTACCGCCTATCTATCGATCTATCTATCTGGAGTGGCTGAGTGTGTCTGTCTGTCTAACTGTCTGTCTATATGGAGTGTGTCACTGAGTGTGTCACAGTGCACATGTGGAGGTCAGAGGACCAACCTGCAGGACTCAGTTCTCTCTTTGCACCTTGTGGTAATTGAGCTCAGGCCACCCGACTTGGCAGCTAGAGCCTTTCCATGTGTAGCCATCTCACTGGCCTACTACTCCACTTAATTCTTTTATTTCCCTCGTGATGTTTTATACTTTTCAGTCAATCTGCACAATTTCTGTAAGATTCATCCCTGGCTATTTCACATCTGCTGAGTGCCTTTGCTTTCATTTTGATGTATTTGCTGCTAGTGAACAGAACATGATTAATTTCTACACGTTAATCTTGTATTAGCTTATCTAAACAGTTTACTGAACCAAGGAGGGTTTCTTTGTGCATCTGCAACTGGTGATGTTACCTGAGCGTCGCAGCTGGCTGCCACCCTTCCAGCTGAAAGCCTCTTCTCCCACTTTCCTGCCTCCTGACTCAGAGCGGGGTCCAGAGTGGAGGTCAAAGTGGAGGATCAGGTACCTTTGTGTTGTTCCTTTTCCTATGGGTTGACTGTGATCCCTATAATTTTCTGTAGATCTACCCCCAGGACATTGGGAGACAAAGCCATTGCAGATGTAATTAGCACAGATGGAGCCATATTGAGCAAATCGGACCTCAGTCTGATACACATTGTGTCTTTATGGGAAGATGTTTGGACTCAGACACACATGGATATCATGTGAAAATGGAGGCAGACATCAGTGCAGCGCTTCTGCAAGTTAAAGAATGCTGTAGACTGCCAGCAACAGTCTCCCTCAAACTGAGAGAATCAGCCTGCCTGTATTTCAGACAGCTCCAGGCTGTGAGAAGTCCCTGTGGTTGAATGCACCCAGTTGGCAAATGAAGAGAGGGACGAGAATCCACCCTTCAACTTGTCACTGCCACAGATATCTCACAAGCCACAAGGGAGGAAGGGTTCTTTTGGCTCAGGGTTTGAAGGTGCAGTGCACTGTGGAGGGGAAGGCATGGTGACAGGGGGCTAAGGCCACAATCAGGAAGCACAGAGAGATGGATGCTGGTGCTTGGTTCACTTTCTCTTTTTCCCTTTGCTTTTCTAACTCACAGCCTGTGGGATGGTACAGTCCCAGATCAGGGCAGGTCTTCCTTCAGCTAATCCTGTCCAGAAACTGTGCTCACAGACACACCCGATGTGTGTCCCCCTGACGTCCTAGGTCTTGGTTAATCTGTTCAAGTTGACTGGGAAATTTAGCCAACACTGCACAGGACATCAGCAGTGGGTACCTCTTGGTCACTCTAAACATGCTGAGATCCTTTCACTTGCAAACACCAAGACAGGAACAGCACTTAGTCCCCTAGACACTGGCCAGGTGAACTTGCCCCTGCATTTGCATGCATGGCTACCGCTCTTCCCTACCCTAGCTTTATGGTAGGCATGCTAGAGGAGGCCGCCCTTCCCTCTGAGCTCCTTGTCTTGGGCAGTATGCTCACTGCCATGTCCACCTCCAGCCAAGCTAGGGCAGACAACAGGACAGTCATGGGCCGATACACAGTCAGCCCTTCCAGAAACACACAATGTGGCCCCTCTGTGTGTCAGGCAGACAACTGAGATGTGGACAATGCTTGCATGCAGGAGCCATGTCCATAAGCCCTCATTCTACCTCTGGTAGGGTCTGGCTCCTGGTAGAGTCTGGCTGGGGTGGGGGTGGGGTGGACAGTGCTCTTCCTGGGCCTCGTAAAGCCTTATCTTTCCTCACCAACTGTAACCTGGTATAGTGCCATGAGACACTGGAGTTCTGGCAGGGCAGCTTTTGCTACAGCCTCCTACCAGGCCTCCCAAACCTTCCTTCAGCCTCCTGCAGCATAAGTAAGCACTCAAGCAGTCATTTGGCAAGAAGTACACACAGAAGCACGGGACATGTGTTGGACCCCAACTTAGGGCTCTAGACAGATGCCTACCCACACCAGAGCTCAGAGCTCGGTGCCTCTGACACCAGTGTCACTGTGGCCCACACAGCGTCTGCCACCTCTCCAGATGCTTGAGAAACAGGTCTGAGGCAGTGTCCTCTGAGCTGTTTGTCTCCTACTCCTAAATCAGAGTTTCATGCTAAGTAGCAGGCAGTGAAATTCAGCCAGGAAGAGCTTCCTTCCAGAATAGGAGTCTTGGCTCCTGCCAGGATCTCATTGCAGCTGGAGCCATAGAAATGGAGGAGCTGGCCAGAGATGTCCTTAAAAGGGCAAGGACCAGTCAGCCTCTAGATCCCAGGAGGGCAGGTGGGGCCATTGGGGCTTTTGGCTTTGTCACTCTGGATGCTGTGGCAGCAGCTGCTCTGGTCCTTTTATAACTCCCAGATCTCTGAGACCCTGGACAGCAAGCCGATAGCCCTGCCCCACCCCTTCCCATGAGACCCTGGACAGCAAGCAGATAGCCCCGCCCTACCACTTCCCATGCCTGGAACTGCAGAGGGGCGGTGTCTCTGTTCCTGGAACAATTTCTTGGAGGCCACCTATACATACTATTGGTCACTGACTAGGGCCATCAGTCACCTGCCAATCACATGCCTTGCTGAGGGACTGGGTTAGTCCACACTAGGCTAGAGAGGGAGGGCATTGACCCAGTCTGCCGCTGACCACCTGTCAACTAAGTGATGAGGACAGTAGAGGACAGCCTGAACCCTCCCTGCCACTTTGGCACAGTCCCCCAAGGCACCTGGTATTCCAGGGCCTCAGAGCCTTTGCAGGTGCCATTCCTAGCCTGTCCCTGTTTCTGTCATCACTCTCACCTGGCAGTAGTGTGTTACTGAGTGATAGAGAGCTGCCATCTCTATCCCAGCTGGACTCAGCCTGTCTTTCTCTGTCCCCTGAGTCTACGTGGGTGCCTGGCACAATTAAGAATGAGAGGCAACTAGGGAAGGCAGATCCTGCATGTTGGATAGAGGGCAGAGACCTGGCACATTTGCCTGTGTGTAAGTTGCCCTTGAAATGCAGGCACTCTGGGGCCTACTTTGGTCCCCACAGGTCTGGTTGGGTGGGACTTGCTTCTGGGAGCCCCTCTCCTTCCTAGGTGACCCATGCTTTGCATGGAGATGTCTGCTTGGCTCTCTCTCCTGGTCCAGTTCTCTCTGCTTCATTCTCAGAACCTGTAGCAGGCAGATGCCCCTTGGCCAGGCCTCACTTGCCTAGCCTTTCCAACACTGACCACACAGTGGCATCCACTAGTGGACAGTGGAACCAGCAGCACCGTGAGGACAAAGCTTCAGGTTATCTGTGTAGAGGCTCTCCTGCCTGGCACAGACATCCAGGTGGCCACCAGAACCCAGATGGGGCACACTCTTGGGCAGGGACTCAGCTTCCCATCCCTCTATACAAGGACATCATGGGTAAAGACCCAGGGATGGTCTCATCTCACAGCCTGGGATCAAAGAAAGCTGAGAGAGAGAGAGAGAGAGAGAGAGAGAGAGAGAGAGAGAGAGAGAGAGAGAGAGAGAGAGAGAGAGAGAGAGAGAGAGAGGAGAGAAGGGATCTATCTATCTATCCGAATACCCCCACCACCACTACACACATCTTCTTCCTGTGAGCCAATTGATCTGTGTAGCTGATTCTGGCTGGCAAGCCCATGAGGGAATAACTCATCCTGTCCTGCCAGAGCCTGAATTCCATCTTTCTCTTTGAGGTCAGGGTTTCCACAAACCCTGGTGGCTGAGATTTTCTGGGAGGCTGAGTATCTCCCCTCTACCCACAACCTCTGCCTAGCCCCAGGCCCGGGGTGGATGCCTCTCCCTGGGCTAGTTCCAGAAGCCAGGTCACTGTCCTGAGTGCTGAGGGAAGCAGCTCCAGGCAGCAGCTCCCTGGGGTGAGGGAGACACAGGACTCAGCTGGCCACTCTGCTCCTGCTCCACAAGGTCACACAAGTCCAGGAGAGTAGTCCAAGCTGCTCTGGGTTTACTTCTGGCTTGGATCTGTGTTTCCTGAACACAGGATTCCTGGCAAAACCTCCCTAGAGAACTAAGGGCCTCCCGTCACTGTTCCCAAGCCACAGGAGCACAGATTGGAGATGAGAAAAAGGACCTTGAAAGTGGCCTCAGCCTCAGGGCAGAGCTAAAGCTCTCCCTGCTACATGCACTTCGGTTTTCCCAACTACAGGCAGGGACAAGTTTTGTCTTCCTGGATCTTGCTCTCTGCCAGACTGGAAAGCCAGGTTCCCAGCATCCTGCCCTTAGATCCAAACTTCTAGAAAGGCAGGCCAAGAGCTTGTGGACCGTGTCAGCTGGGACTCCCCACTATCTGCACAGGGTCTGGTTATGCCCTTGTGAGCCATGTCTGAGCACTGGCAATTCTTTCCAGAGTCCCACCCCACCCCAGAGGCAGACTCTCTGCTCCCAGGTTCCACAGCACCAGCTAAAGGAACCAAGCCAAAAGCATGGGGTACCTCCCTTGCTACAGATTACTGTGCCTGGGTGGGTACATTCCCAGAGACCAAGCACACCTGGTGCTGTGTGGGCAGCCAGCCCTCCAGGATTGTGATCATCCCAGCCCAGTCCCCAGGCATGGAAACAGCCACAAAGTACGCATCTTCGCCAAGTTCATAGGGCTGTGACTCAAGCAACTCTCAACTATCCGACTGCTATGAGGCCATACAGGTGTGGGGGTGAGGGTGGGTGAGACGGGTGACCCATGAAGTCCCTCTTGCCCACCCCCAAGCACTATGGACTGAGCAGTGGGTGGGGCTGAGCACCCAGCTCTGGCCCTGTGAGCTGCCCATTTCTGGAGGTCATCTGGCCTCCAGGGATCATGCTGGCTGCCCCTCAGGTGCAGAAGATGCTTCAGCCTCAGAAGCAGAAGGCTGATAGTGGTTTAGAAGACCAGGGACAGGAGCTGAAGACCAAGGCTGCCCCAGATCAAGACTTGGAAATCCTGCTAATTAACAGCTGTGCCTCAACCAAAATTCACCTGCTTTCTAAGCAAACCCGAGGAGGGGGACCATATTGCTCAATGGGGACACAGTTTCAATTTTATACTGCAAAGTGCATTTGGAGGCATATGGGTGACAACTGCCCAATGGTGTGAATTTGCATGCTTTCGGGTCCCAGGAAGGCACACCATTTTCTCATGTGTAATCCGCTGCTCCCCAGCATCGGGGGATGGGACTTACTTCCCTCTGCTCCAACACTGCGCTTGTCCCTGCAGATCTGGCATCATGGCCCACATTTGCTGGTTCATCAGCAGAGGCTAACCGACTCTTTTCACATTTGGGAGACAAACTACCCAACACCTACTTGTGATGAGTGCCCATTTCTCTGCCAGGCTACTAGTCTTTTTCACGGAATTACAACTGCTGTCAGTTTTAAGTGTCAGAAGTATACCTTCTCATTTAATAGCCCTGTTTTTCCAATTTTCCCATAAGGATTTGTTTGTTTGCATGGCTATTTTTTCCTTTTTGATTACTTTTTAAATTATGTATGTGTGTCGGGGAGTAGAGGTGCTCCTGGAGGCCAGGAGAAGGTGTTGGATCCTCTGGAGCTACAGTAACATGTGGTTATGAGCAGCCCCACATGGGTGCTGGAAACCAAACTCCAGAAGAACATCATGAACACTGACCTCAGCCAACTCTCCATCCCTTTGTGTGGGTTTTTAAGAATTATTTCATTCACTTTTTGAAACTACTATTATCATTATTTCTTTGGTTTTGTTTTTTCGAGACAGGGTTTCTCTGCAGTTTTGGAGCCTGTCCTGGAACTCGTTCTGTAGTCCAGGCTGGTCTCCAACTCACGGAGACCTACCTGCCTATCACCCGGCTTACTTTCAAAAATTGTAATTACATCATTTCCCACTTCCCTTTCCTTCCTCCAAACTGTCCTAAATACCTTTCCTAGCTCCCTTCCAAATTCATTGCCTTTTTTACATCATTACATACGAGTGTGTGTGTGTGTGTGTGTGTGTGTGTGTGTGTGTGTGTGTGTTCCTAATACATAGGTACAAACTTCTCAGCTTCAATAATGCCTCTCATGTGTGTGTTTTCAGGGCTGACCATTTGGTACTGAATAGTCAACTGGTGTGCTGATCCTTGGGAAAGACTATTTCTCCCAGCTTCAGCATTCCTTAGTTGTCTGCAACCCTCTGTTTGGGCTGAAGTCTCATGGGCTTCCCCATGCACATTAGCATGTCTTGTTACTGTCCTTGTTCAGCTCATGTTTAAGCAGTCATACTGGTGAGACTTGGTGGGTGCAGCTTCTGACACACCTAGGAACAAACTCCATTCCTTTTGCTCTTATAATCTTTCTGTCCCCCTGTTCTACAATAGTCCCTGAAACTTAGACGAGGGAGTGGGAGACAGGGTCTCATTCTATAGCTTAACTGGCCTGGGAACCACTATGAAGGGCAGGGTGGCTCAGAGTGATCCTCCCATTTCAACCTCTGGAGATGCCCAGCTTCTTGCAGTGATTTTGATAAATCTGCTGTCTCCATCAACAAACCCTGCGCTCCAGTAATCCTTTCTCCTGCAGCACTTCTAGGCTCTCTGAGGCACTGCATGTGGGAAGCCCCCCTCCTCACTGACCACAAAGTCTACCCCACCCCCTTTACTAGCAGAGTGTACTTGTAGAATATATTACTAGTGGCTTCAAGTAAAACTCTGAGGGGCCCTCTTCTCCCATGATATCTAGAATCCAGATGGACACTCTTGGAGGGTAGAGAGGTCTCAAGGTACACTCCCTTCAAATGAAACATGTGAGCTAGGCCTCATTATCTAGGAATACTCAGGTTAGGAGGCCACTGTATGGTTGGAAGGACAGGGAGTGCTGGGACAGGGCTGGCTGGCTGGCTCAGCAAGATGTATGGCCCCGAGGACATGGGCCTGAGATGGCCCTGAGAGATTGGAGTGGCCTCAAGGTAGGAAGATCCAGCCTAGCCTCAGACATGTGGCCAGCAGGCCCAGACACCCAGAACAGCTCCCATGGAGGCTCCAGGCAGCAGCTGTATTAGCTCCTGGGGTAACTGACAGCCTCTGTGGCAGCTGTGGCCTGGCCAGGCTCCCACCTACCCTTCAGAGCAACTCTATGCTGCAGCCCTGCAGAGAGATGTGTCAGCAACAGGGGCCACCAGAAAGTAGCAGCCAAGAGCACGGGCCCAGGCTCCCTGGGGCTGCTGCTTTCTGCTGAAGCCCAGCCACTTGATGGGCACAGAGACAACCCCGGAGCTGAGCTGCGGCATGACTCAAGGCAGGCCTGCTTCACCTGTGGCCTGGAAGACTGTGTTCATCCAGCTGTGACCCTTTGTCACTCAGTGCTGGGGTAAAGGACAGTGGGGCCTGAATTCACAGAGACACATCTGGGGAAGATCAGTGAACTGCGTGCTTGTGTGGCCAGGGCCCAGTCCCAGCGCCTCTGGGCAGACCAGGTAGCCTCTCCCAAATCAGCTGCATCCTGCATGCTGCAGTAGAGGGCATTGTGGGAGTGCTGTTCATTCACAGCTCACACTCTCTTCTAAAAGACATTCTATGGTCTCCCCACATCTCTGGGACTCAAATTTCCCTACTGCAAAGTTGGGTACTCCCTATTGTCCTTCTATATCCCTGCGTCATCCAAGAACAAGGGCTTGCTGCCTGTCCTACCTCCTCCCTCTAGCTGAGCCATGCAGTTTTCTTAATGAAGAGTAAATGTCACTCTCTGAGTGCAGAGTTCCTGGGCAGGGCTTCGGGTTGTGCCCAGAACCTCTGGTGGGGAAACCCTGCTCACACTCGGGATTCTCAGCCCTGGTCCAGGTGGTCCTGACAATCAGAAGAACTTCCAGGATATACCTGCACCTGTGTACTGCCTTCTGCTCCTAGCCACACTTGGAATCCAGCCAGCAGCTCAGAGCCTCCAACAGCATCCCACTGCTGGGGGGGGGGGCGGGGAAGACGATACAGGCTGGGAGCAGGAAGGAGGGGACATGGTTCCTTTCCATCCTGCTAAGTGACTGCTGTGGCAACTGCTCAGACTGACTCACTTCCTCCTTCACAGCCTGAGAGGCTGAATGATCAATGCCCTGGCTCACTCTGCAGCATTGAAGCACTTACTGTTCAAATGGTTTGCCCATCTTAGGAAAACATCAAGGCCCAGACATAGCATGTAAGTAAAGGGGAGGGGGGAGGAGGACGAGGAGGAAGAAGGGAGGTCTCCCTTCAGCCTCCCTTCTGATCCTTTTCACCCCATGGGGGAAAAAAAAAGCCCTGAATTCAGGGTATCTACTCCATCCCATTCTGCCCAGTGTACAAGAAAAAAGAGCTCAACTTGGGACTTGGGGAAGCTGAAGCAGGAGGATCACAGAGCTAGTTCAAAGCCAGTCTAGGAAACATAGCAAGACACTGTCTTAATACAAAATATAAAATGGGCTGAAGATAAGGTGCAGTGGCAGGGCAAGGACCTAGCATTCATAAGGCCATAGGCTCCATCCTTGCTACCAGACACAAAACAAGAGGGAAGCACCTAAGTTCGTAATGCCTGGGCAGTGCAGCAGGAAAGGGTTTTCTCCCAGAACAGGCCAGCCTCAGAAGCTGACTCCACATGAGAATCAGTCAACAAAGTGAGATCACACTGGCAGGAAGGGACACAACCACAGAAAGTCTTCAGCGAAGAAGGCAGCTCAGAAGAGGGGTCTGGGACAGGGCTGTCCAAAGTCAGAGAGAGACTCTACCAGGTATAAAAGGTTCTAAAAGGTTCATAAAGAAAAAAAAAAAAAAAAAACCAAGTGCAAAAACCCTGTGTCATCGAAGTGAGGTGCAGATCCAAGGGGCTGTGGCCTGGCAGCAACACACATCTGGGTCAACAGAACTGAGAATTCTCCTTAAGCTGCCAACACAATTCCCATCCAGGACCCAGATGGGTTCAGGCTGGGGATCTAGAATGAGTTGGTTGAGGTTAGGAGTCTTTGATGATCAAGGAGCCATAGTTAAGCGTGCAACATTCACGTACCTTCAACCGTTTGGCAACACTGCCCATTGACCTATGCCAAGCACCATTGTAAGGGCTGCAACAGAGGCAAGGAAGGTCAAACCCAAATAATCTGCAAGGCCTGTGCTGGCTGGCAGTGCTGGTCAGGGCCTAGGAGAGGGAGGCATCTAGGACTTGAGAAGCAGGCTCCGTGCTCTTGTGCCCATTGGAAGGTCCCAGGGAATCTTTGGCAATGAAATGTGACGTGATCTAATTTCAAACCCTAAAGAACCAGCTGACCTTACAGTCAAGAATGGTATCGTGGATGGGCAAGTGTGGGAAGAGAGGCTCCACAGGGGGAAGTCACAGGGCTCTCTGGCTGTTAGGATAGATGTATTTATGGTGGCTAGAGAAACTGGTTACTCAGTCTCCTCTTCCAAAGGCACCTGGCAAGTGGTTCATGTGGGAATCACCCAGCTACAAATAAAAGGTCCTCAAAAATCAGCAGAGGCCCTGAGCACCCCCAGACTTTCCTGAGGAAGGAGGCAGCCCCTCACACTAGGCTTCTGCCTCTGCTGTGCTCCCCAGCCCCCAGCTGTCCTATCTACTACAGATGAAATCCTTCCCTAGCCAGCCTCACATTGGCAGAGACCAGTGCCTAGGGTGTATGAACCAGCCCCACTCAGTATCCTAGGATGCTGGAAAAAGTCTCAGCTAGAGGGGGCTTTTTACATAAGAGTTGGGTTTGGAAAAATCTGAGGACAGACCCAGCCCAGGACCAGTGTCTATACTGAGACAACTAGGGATGGAGTGGGTCCTCAGAGCACAGGGAGAGGTGGCAGTAAGTGTGGTAGAAAGAGCACAGACAGGATGTGAGAGGAGGAGGAAGCAAGAGCCAGGGCTCTGGGAGGAGACCTTCATCAACTTCGTGCCTATGTCAGGGCCAGGGCAAGGTGGAGAGATGCTGCTCTGTGGGAAGGAGTGGGAGAGGCAGGGTGCATGTGCTGGGGCTGGCTGGTTTCCAGATTCCAGCAGCAGTCCCCAGCTACAGTCCACTGCTTGGAGCAGACCAGAGAGACACAGGCTATGTTACACCAGGACCTGGCATTGCTAGACAAAGCTGATTATCTGGCTTGCTACAGAGGGCTCTAAAGCCAATGAGCAGAAGACAGGAAATGGCAGGCAATGTGCTCCTTAGGAAGACTTCCAAAGAGACAACAGGCCCAGGAACTAGCTGAACTGGGACAGCTACCAGTAGTCTGGGGCTCCCAGACACTACCACCCAACAGCTGAAGCCACAGGAGCGGCAGAGGGCATTTCCTCTTCAATTCACTTCCATTCAAATGACAGCACAGGGCCACAGGGTGAGTAACCTAGGATCACTGCCCCTAAATTATGTGCCTGCATAGCCCTTGCTTCAGGCCACACCTCAGTGTGTGTGAAGAGCTGGCTCCTGGGGAAGACTCTTTCCAGTCAAAAGACTGCCTCCAGGTGAATTCATATCTACACATACACACTCTCATGTGCACACACGCACACCTTTCTATGTGTACAAGGGCATGTGTGTGACAACATACACATGCACACATTTCAGAGGCTCCTGGAGGTGGCTCCAGCTTTACACCATGTCCCTCCAACCTCTCTCCAGGGTGTGACTCTAGCCCCTCAGGGAGTTCTCCATCAGGCTCTCCTAGCTTCCAGCAACTCAGGGCACACTGAACTAGTGGGTGAGAGAAAAATAAAAGGGGTGGGGTGGGATACAGGGGGATGAGAAACAAGTGTCTTAAGATGTTACCAACCTGGATCAGCTGGGGAACAGATGCATTAAGCCCAACAGAGGCGCTCAGCCCTCTCACTTCCAAAGGAGAGGGCTAGACTTCCAGAAAATTCCAATGCCAGTTTTCTAGGAAGAGTGGAAACTGGACACTGGAAATGGAGGGCTAATCTCAGAGGAGGACCCTGTCCAAGGACATTGAGAAAGACTCCTGTGCAATATTAGAGTATTTTCATGTCCCCCCCCCCCCGAGACAAGATGCTGCCCTTCCCACAGGGCTGCTGATAGAACTGGTAACATTAAGCTAGCTCAGCCCACTTTTCCTGAAACAAAGACCCCCTAACCACCAGAGCTGCCCCCTCTCACGAAGCCAGGGTCAGACCCCCCACTACACTCAGCTTTGCTGATAGAAAAGGTACTTACACTAAAGCAATTTTTGCCAAGACAGGAGGCAACTGTGGCTTACTTGTATCCTCCTATCATGCAAGCTCTGCCAAAGTGTACTGGCCCAGCTTCCCAGAGGAGGGAGCTGGGGAATGGGTCCAGGAAAACTTAAACTTGTGGTAATGGAGTTCTGTGACCTTGCTCCTGTCCCTGTTCTGACTTGATGACCCAAGAATCCATAACCCAACATAGTGGGTAAGTCCTCTACATTGGGTGTAGGGATGGACTCCATGTATGGAGGAGTTTAAAACTGCAACCTCAGCAGAGCCTTCTGTCTTCCCACTGGTCCCATAATGTATCCGACACTATAGATGGGCTGGGGAGATGGCTCAGCAGGTAAAGCAGCTGCCACATAAAGTCAGGCATAGTAGCTCACCTCTAACAATTTCAGGACTCCAACAGGGGGATGGGAAATGGGAGCAAGAGAATCCCCAGAACCCTGAATCCTGGGGAGTCTGGTGTGCACAGCACAGTAACAGAAATCCAGTAGCCCCAAGTCCCAAGCAAGGTGGGAAGAGCCAGCCCATACCCAAGGCTGTCTTCTGACCTCCACCCAGATGCCTTCACTGGACTGCAGTAACATCTGATAGGCATGGTACTTAGTGCATCCAGACCCCATTGGGCAGCAAAGTCACTAGTTAGAAGAGGCAGGAACTGCCAGGCCTACCCTATGACACCATGAGGGTACACATGCCATTCCTAGGATGCCCTTCCCTACCAACCCCTTTCTCCGAGTTCCTGATGAGCACTATATGTCCCTCAGGATACAAATCACACACACAGCATGACCTTGCTTTTACCCTTTCCCTGTGACCCCATGTCTGTACCTTGCAAACCCCTAAAGTATCCTCTGATGACAAGGATTGTATTGGTATGGTACAAATCCCAGCCCATTCTTTGCAAACTTGATCTTGGACCCTCAGCTTTCTCCCTAATTACAACTAATCCTTGTATTTGCCAGGGGTTTGGGGAGACTTGCCTGAGACCAGCCCAGCGCTACAGCAGCTTGACCAGCCCACATACTGGGCTCTTAGGAGACACTCTGACCCTCAGGTTCCTGAGTCACTCAGTTTTCAGCCTAGCCTAGTAGAGTGCCGGGTCAGAGACACACCTGCTCACTGGACTGTGTCCATTCCCTCACTCTCACTCCCTGACTCACTGGTGCTTTATCCAGCCTCAGGTAGAAATTACTCAGTAAGGGCTGCTTGGCCAGGAACACACACCCTGACCTGCACCAGGCAGGAATGCTACTGAACTTTCTCTCAAGCGACTTGCCTTCCCCAAGAGCAGGGCTAGAGGCAGAGGTCCTACGCAGGCAGCTCTGCTGCACCTAGGAAATCCCAGGGAAGGAGTGGACCAGGAAACCAGAGAGAAGGGGAGGCCAGCCTCAAAGGTCAGTTCTTCAGCCATGGACAGCAGAGACTGTCTTCAGGGAATCTCCTGTGCCTGCATCGAATATAGGCCTCGTTTGGGAAGCTGCTGCCTGAGGGTGGGGAAGGGGTCTCTCTCTACCCTGCCTCACTGCAGATATCTGGAAGAGGCTTGAGAGAGCAGCAAGCCCACGTAGGCACAGAAGGGGCTGGAGATGTGAACAAGAGACAGATGCTTGCAGTCCTGTGGAGAAAAGCTCTGCAGTAGAGTGTTTGAAGTGCTTAGGCAGAGCCTGCAGAACTTTGCCAGACACTCTCCCGGTTGTACTCTCTGGGGGACTGTGGGTAGGATGACAGAGCCACCCCTGCCACAGCCTAGGAGATGCTACAAAACCATGGGAGCTAGGTGAATTCTCAGGCGTGTCCACATGCCAGGCATAGGGCAGCGCCCTGATCCATGGCTGGGCAGGGAGGTGGATCACATTCCTTCACTGTGCTGGCCCTGGCTGGAATCCCACTCTTATCTCTCTTGTGCTTGCGATGCCAAGGACATGCAGATAGATATTAACAGGCCCTCAAACACTGCAACTAGGGAAAAATGGATAGATAAAACATTACTTTCCAAGGTGACGGGGGGTAGCCAATGTGAACACTGCACTGCCTCTGAGAACAGTACAAAACACTCTGCCACTTGGAAGGTGAGCAGTCTGAGGCAACTGAAGGCACTGGTTGGCCAGGGACAAGGTTCCCTGTTGTATGAAGGGCATACACCTACTCCTCCATTTTCAGAGTCTGCTCCAGATAAGGCTTCCAGGCATCACCAGCGTGATGTGAGGTTGTTGAGTGCTGCCCCCAAGAAGGCCACACCTCCTATGAGACACTCATGACTCGGGTAATAAGGGCGGACCACATGTACCAGATGGATGCTCAAGTGAGAATATGAGAGCATGCCATACTCTCAACACTAGAGGTACCTCCTGGAGGATCTCTCAGGACACTGATTCTTCTAAACTTTTTTGGGGGGGGGGGGTGGGCAGGCACTCGGACAGCTGTGGTATAGGAGCCAGTGGCTGTGGGCAGAAGGCAGTCTATGGAGTTTTAGGAGGCCAGTGGTTAGACAAATGGTAAGTCTGGGAGCCTCAGGAAATGGTCTGTTTTCCTGCAAGGCATACTGTTTTCTGGCTGGTATGTTGGGTAGCTCACTGAAGTCCTGAAGCAATCAGGTGTGGATTTGTACAGAATGGAGGTAACCTCAACTTCTGTTTATTGTTCTTGGTGCCCATATTCCTTAGCCCCTGCACACCCCAAAGCACACGTTCCCCACCTTTCTTGTTTCCATTGGTGCTGTGGCCACTTCATGTAGCAGGTGCTGTGCACATATGACCCAGTGTTACCAGTTCCGTACAAGGCCAGAGTTCACTCCCAGTCTCAAGTACTTGGAAAGGAGATGGGGTCCCTAGGAAGGACACTGAGCTATCCCAGTACAAAAGCTCTGTGTTTTCTGAAGTGAAGGCTACATCTCCATAGTCCAAGGAAGGCATGGCCCAGATCAGAATGACATTATGTGCTAAGTAAGGGTAGGGTTACAAATTACAGGAAAGAGAAGCCATACTGCAATCTGTAGCATGAGTTATGCAAGCCACAGTGGCTATAGTATGTCTCACAGGGCAGGAATTAATGCCAAAGTGGACTGCTTTGCCCAGAGTCAAGTGTGACAAACAGGAAGGCTTTTCACCTGCCTGGACCTCTGTCAGGGTTTCCTGAGACAAGATGATAGCATCAAGAGCACAAGAGCACAGGCAGCTTTGTTCCTTGCTGGGAGTCTCCTGTGCTAATGACGTCAACAGGATAGACAAGGCCCCTGGAGAAAGCTGGTTGGCAGGTGCATGGACCTCAGACACTACTCTTACCCCAAAGCCCAGGGTTTATTTGTTTTCTTTGAGATTCTAATATAACCTGAATACAGCTTTTCTCCTGGCAATTCCAAGAAATGGGAACACCAGAGAAAACAAGATACAAAGGGGGGTTTTGGGTGGCAAGAAAGCCAGAAATGGAGATAGGAGTAGGACATGATGCTCTACCTTAGCCCAGCCTTCTGCTCAGGGCCCTGGTCAGTGAATCACTGGTAATCTGATTGGCACTTGGCTAGATTCTTGTGAGTCAGTGATTTTAGGTAGATCCTGTAGGACAATGATAACTTGTCACCATGTTGGCATACCTGACCTAGTGTCCGAGCAGGTATACATGATCTATAGCAAAAATTAAAAAAAGAAAGTTACATTGATAGTAAAGGCCTTGTCTGCCAAATTCACAGGGTTTAAAAACCTATTTCAGGGCTAGAGAGACGGCTCAGCAGTTGAAAGCAATGGTTTCTCTTCCAGAGGACACGGGTTCAATTCCCACCATCCACATAGCAGCTCACAACTGTCTGTAACTCCAGTTCCAGGGGATCCAACACCCTCACACAGGACAGATCTACAGACAAAACACCAATGTGTGCAAAACAAAAATAAATAATAAAAAAAACCTGTCTTAGCCCACAGACTCTCAAAGCCACAATGCTCTACGGCCCCACCAGATGCAGGGGCATATGTGAATGGAGATGAGAGGAGACATGTAAAGTATTCCTGAACCCTGTCTAGCCTCTGGGCAAGGCAGCACCCCACACCCCCAAAAGTTTAGCCTGGGGTTCCCTCGTGCCACAGTAAAAGCTGGTTGGACTGTAGAATGATCCTTCATGACTGTGCCTCACAGCTCAGGTATAGAGGGCAGACCTTATGCACCAAATGAATGCTCAGGGGCCTAGTTCTCAGTCAAGACCACAAGAGCATGCCATATTCTCAACTCTGGGCTTCTCTCTCAGAGAAAAGATCTGAGGATACTGATTTTTCTAAACTATTATTCTTTTTTAAATGTATTCTTTGAGAATTTCATATATGTATACAATGTACCCATATCATTATACAATGCATCCATATCATTACCATTCCTACTCTTACATTCCCCTCTAATTCCTCCTGGATTCCTTCAACACATATGCTCAGAGATTCATATACCACCCCCTTTTTCTAATGACCCATTGAATCCTTATCAATGCTGCCCATATGTGCATTGCTGTGGAACTATCACCAGAGTATGACCATCCTACTGATGACCACACCCACCAAGGGATGCCTCTCTGCTATAAAAGGTCCATATATTTCTCTTCTATTCCTGGAGGAAAACTTTGTGGGCTTGAACACGTTACAGGGTAACTTGGCTAGACACAGCATGTTTAACATGTATGACATACCACTCAATGTGCACACATGCACATCGAAGTATACATACCTATGAAATCAGATAAGCACACAACCATTTACATGTTCACAGAGACAGATACACACACAAAAAAAACTTCAGTGTATGTGACATCACACACAGATACTTAAAAACACACACACACTCACATAAAGACAGGCATGAGGACACATGCAACATCTGTGACCGGCTTTGCTGATTTGTCAAAGATAGCACAGAGTCCTGAACTGTGTCCACATTTGATTCAGCAAAAACAAAAAGAAAAAAAAAGTCAACTTGTTTGCAGTCAGGGTTGGAGACTGTAGGGAAATGCAACAACGGTCAGAAGAGGGGTGGGCAGATTAGCAACCACACAGATCTTGAAGGTAGGGCCCCAGAAAGACCTCTTTCCTTCCTCCTTGGTTCCCAGGGAGCCAGGACCCTGAAGAATGAAGCTGGACTATGAGGTGAGGGCAGCCCCCAAGAGGGTGCAGTGAGGGTGGGAAGGCTTGACCTTCCCTGGGCATGGGTAGCTCTTCTTTCCAAGGTGAGTCACAGCCACATGACAGCTCTCTAAGAAGCAGGCATCACAAGTAAAGGCCATGTGCTTCCAAGAAGCTTTGAAAGTGTTCTTTATAGACCCTGAAGGCTTCTGGAAGAGCCAGGAAAAGTCCCTTGTGAGTGAGGAGTCTCCTCTATGCGCAAGGGCGCTCATTCCCTCTCTCAAGTGGTAGAAGGCAGGACGCTGATGCATGAAAAGAGGAAATGTCCTGAACACAATACATTGTGTGAAGAGGTTTCTCTGTGCCCTGACAACGGTCTTATCCCAAAAGCCGCTATGCTGTTTACAGGGTATGTGCCCCAGCTGCCCTAGTTATCTCTTCTGGCCAAGCCATCCCTTCATCCAGGAGCATTTGGTTGTAAAACAAAAAAGAAACCTCAGAAGCAGAGTAAACAGAGTCCCCTCCTTCTGCCCCTCAGGTGAGGTCTTATCACCTGGGCTGGGTTTACTATGCAGGTAGAGGGACAACTCCAAGGGCAAAAAAAGCTGTTATCTCCAGACCTGACAAGCCTGTTGCTGGCTTTCTGGCTTAGGTCAGGGTGTGTATATTGGGGGAGAAAAGACTGAATTTGTCCGGGCCATGATTTAAAGTAAAATATGGAATTGCAAATAAATACTGAAAAAGAGTCATATTTGGCTATTCCAGGATGCAGTCATCAGTGAGCAAGTAGGTAAGTGGGAATAAACATCAACATCATAAGATGATCCACAGGTACTGTGTAGATCTAACAATCTGGGTTTAGTGTGAGTAAATCCGTATCGAGACCTCTCCACTCTTTCTAAACTGGCAGCACATCAGGAAGCCCCAGGAGCCTTTTACAAGTCAGCACATGCCTAAGTGCTAGCCTGAGCATGG
Source organism: Cricetiscus sungorus (assembly GCA_030556225.1). Taxonomy (NCBI): domain Eukaryota; kingdom Metazoa; phylum Chordata; class Mammalia; order Rodentia; family Cricetidae; genus Cricetiscus; species Cricetiscus sungorus. Next base: position 54,881,618 of record JANBXA010000600.1, read on the forward strand.
AGCAGAAAGCTAAAGCTGATGGAGCTTGCTGTCCAGTCCTTATTTCCCTTCTCTCACGCTGATGTTCTGCTGGGAGCAACAAAGCAAGCATGCTGGCCAGAGACTGGAGATCTTGTCTGAGGGTCTCAGCTCTTAACCACCAGAAACACAGTATTCTGGAGTTCATGGGGGTCTAGATATGGACACTGGCCCAGGACAGGGCAGATGATACCAGTTATGACCTAAGGCCAACACAGACAAGTGCGCATATACACTAAAGTGCTGCCACTGGGGGCTCTGTTGTCCCCTTGAGTAGAATGTGGCTCTGAGCAGTAAGCTGAAGCAAAGTACAGAAAGCCAACATTCTGTACAAAGCTTCTGGGCTACCAATGACAGGGAAAGCTTCAATTTCACTGAAACAGTGACACCATTAATATGCCTCATGTTGTGCTTAACACTGCACTGTGCTCCACAGTGAACCAATGTGCTTTAAGTTCAGAGCAAAGGGCTCTGGCTAGAGGGCTGGTGTTCCTGGGATCCCATATACTCCCAGAAACCGGGCACAGTCTATAATGCAAAAAAGAACAGACAGTCATGAGGTACACCAGGAAGATAGCGTGGCCAGTGTGACTAGACAGGCAGGCCTGAGATGTTTTCCTTAGGGGTGAGCAGGTAGAGGGGCAGAACATGCCTCTGTGTTGGCCCATGCTACACGGTACATCTGTGTGCATAGTAGCTGGGCAAAATCAGTACCCAATGGGAACCCACAGAGTGGGCCTTGGGTGTAGTCTGCAGGGAGGCCAGGAAGAGAAATGTCCTGAGCACACAATACATTGTAAGAGAGGAACCGATACACTTGGCTGCATAGGAGCACGTGGCCCTTGCTTGTGATGCCTGCTCCTTGAAAAGCCCTGTCTGTCATGAGGTTCTGGCTCACCTTGGAAAGAAGAGCCACCCATACCCAGGCTGGGTCAAGCCCTCCCACCCTCCATGCATCCTCTTGGGGGCTGCCCTCACTACCTAGTCCAGCTTCATTCATCAGGGCTCTGGCTCCCTGGGAATCAAGGAGGAATAATAGGCCTTTATCCTGAGGAGGTGTTTGTAAACATCATGGCTCTCTGCTGGTCTGGACATCATGGTCTCTGATCATGTGTGAAGGATCAAAGACAGATACTGTACCCATTTGATGCTCAAAAACACAATTCTCTTTTTATATTTAAGTGTAAATCCAAGGTTGTCCCTGCCCCCCACCTTCCAACACCCAGCTATCATACAGCAGGCATCACAAAGACCCCCACAGCAGCACTCAAACTCACCCTACCTGTGGACCCTGGTGAACATTCTCTGGCCTTTTGCCTCTTCCTGCTGCCTGGAATGTTCTTCATGGACACTCACAGAAATATTCTATATAAAGACGTAGCTATAAAAATGCCTTCAATTTAAAACCACATTAGACTATGTGAGTGAGCATCACTTTTCCAACTGCCACTCACCGTGCCAGGCATGTTCTAGGAAACTTTAGACTCACCATTGTGGAGAACAAGAGGCAAGGTAGGGATCCCCTCTGGGCATAACCCTTATAACAAGGCTGCTCATGAAGCCAACTTAAAAAACAGAAAGCAAAATATATACCACCTTCTAAGTTCTGGAAATCACATTTGTGACGCCACGTTAAAATGGCAATCATAAAATTGAACAAATGGTATCGGGAAAACTGGGTGAATACCACATACTCCAGACCTCTGCCTTATACTATGTGTAAAAATGCATGAGCTGGAGTGGTGGCCCATTGATTCCTCAGCTACTCAATAGGTTGAGACAGGGGAACTGCTTAAGTCCAGGTAATACAATGAGACCCTCGTCTCAATAATAAACTAACAACAAAAATTCTAAGTGGATGAGATGATTCTAAACCATCAAAGTCAAATGAAAGCACAGGAAGGCTGCCTTTATGACTTCATGAGTGAAGACTTGGTGATTTCTTAGTGATGACACTGCAAATAAAATAAAAAGAAACACAGGCTGGACGTGGTGAACATGAACGACCCCTTTACGTCTGAGGACAACACAAACAGTGAAGACCCCCCCCCACCAAGTGATAGTGAGCACTTGCAATCCTGACTCTGGGAAGAAACCCTGAACTCATGAACACTTCTGCAGTACTGCAACAAAAAGCAACAGCCCAACTCAAAAATCTCAACACATCTCCACAAACTACCTCTCTATAGCGGCCACACCAATGGCCACTAGAGGCAGCACTAGATGACATGGGGATAAAAAACACCACCACAGGGAGACCACGTTAGAGATGCTATGATCAATGGTCAGTAAGACAGAAAAGGGCAAGTGTTGACAAGGAAGGGGTGGATGAGGGCGCCCTGCATTGCTGCTGGTGAGAACAGAGATTGTGTGTAGCTGCTCAGTGGACAACAGTTTGGCAATTCATCCAAAAGTTAAATAGGAACTGCGAAGATGGCTCAGGGGATTAAAAATTAGCCATGAAATAATATGTATGTATGTATGTATGTATGTATGTATGTATGTATGTATGTATGTTAGAACATATATAAAAGCCGGGTGGGGGTGGCAGCTAACTAATCCTTATTACTCAGCAAGAAACCCCTTATTACTCCAGGGATCTCTGGGGCAAGCTTTCCAGCTAGACTAGCTGGAATCAGCAAACTCCCGGTTTGGTAATTATATGTATAAGACCACCTCAATATATACGGTGGAGACCAAGGGAAGCATCTGACATCAACTTTAAGCCTCCAAACTCACACATGCACCTGAACACATGTGCACATGCATGTGCAACCACATATACATATGCAAGCAAAAATCATTAAACATAGTGTTACCACATGATCCAGCAATTTAATATATGCAAAAAAAATCAAGAGCAGAGACTCGAGCAGAGCTTTGTACACACATGTTCTTGGAAGATTTATTCACTAGTGGCTAAAAGATGGAATGAACCCAAGTATTCAACAGCAAATGGAAAAATACACTGTGGTCATATAAACATGGCTAAACAGTCATTAAAACAGTGAGGCTCTGACATGTTAAACACACAAAAACCCTGACATTATACAGAGGAAATAAGCCAGAACACATGGGACAAATGTTTCAGCTATCCACAGACACAACAGAACAGGGATACCAAGGACTGAGAGAGAGAGGCCTGGGGAGTAGGGAGTCATTTACTGGGTCTTTTTTTACCTGAGATGAGGACAAAATCACAGAAACAGAGAGTGGTGATGTATATACTGTTGAATTATACACTTAATACATATACACTTATATACATATAAGACTTTATGTTAAATTTATTGTGACTTTAAAGACTTTCTGTAAAAAACCCCAAAGACAGTTTTTATTGTATAGCACACTCTTTAACTTCTTGTCCTATATCCCCACATAAATCTAAATGAGAAGATGTTTGGAGCAGAGACAGCCAAGTCTCAGAGATGGGGCAGTTGCAACATTTGTGGAGTGGGGCTATACCAATTGTTTCCTGTCCCTCAACCCCCCCCCACCAGCTTGAACTGGGAAAGTATCCAAGGACCTTTCAATGGATGCCCATCACTTCAGAACACACTGTCCTGGTAGGATGCTGAGTCTGACACTGAATCCTATGCTACCCTAGGACCTTTATTCAGGATCATCCATGGGTCAAATGAGTCAGTCTGGGACACTCTAAGCAGCTATGCCATGGGAACATATAAAGCAAATGCCAACGCCATGACTTCTTAGGAAATCGTTAGTCTTCAGAGATACTTGCCAGCCCTTTCCATTTAGTGTAATGTCACAGCAGCACACAGCAGCCGCTCTAGAAGAACAGGTGTAGCAGGCACTCTACAACCCTTTGCACATTGCTCCTTGGCCATGGACTGACTTGCACCCTCAATATCATTTTCTTCTGGCCACAGACTTGTTATTTTATCTTTTAGCTTCTGGTACATAGGCTGCACATCTCTGCCACTAGAACTCTTACACACCAGACCTATCCCAGTCATATGTCATGAAGAAAAGAAACCGGGTCTACAAAGCCATCCCCAGAGACTTCACATGGCTCTGTGTATTACCCAGGATCAGCTTTCACCCTGACAGAAGATTCCAATGCTAATGCTAATAAGTCAGAGAGGCTCAGGAGGGAGGAGCTGGTACAGCCTGGCTCTTTTTACAAAGGGGTTATATAAACTCATTATTCTCTGGTTTTTAAACTTACAAGGGTTCAGTCCCTGCAAGGTATATGCTTCAATGTATATTTTTATTTTTTAGTTGAGTGGGTTTTCTTCAAGTTACTAGCTATGGACAAAACTAAGGAAGCCAGGCTTTCTTACACTGGTCTGAGCACTTCGGTACTCCCTGTGGTACTCACAAAGGAAACCTGAGCATAGCAAATCTGGGAGAATCTGCCTGGGAACACTTGCCCAGAACGTACCTCAGAACAGAAGGAATGATCAAATCCTTACCCTCATGACCATCTAATAACTGCCAAACCACATGGCATTCACAGGGCTGGCAGTTTCTTCTTATCTACACACAGCTCAGTCCTTTTTGGTAGAGAAATGTCAGTAATCCTGAAAAAAACACGAATTAATCATAACAGCTCCCCCCCCCCCCCCAGGATATTAAATGAGAGGCAAGCAGAAAGAAGGGAATGCCATTCTGAAGTGTGTACTCATTCGGGACTGGACCTACAGAGCCACCAAGCACAGATGGATGTACATCTGCCTCATGAATCTTAAGCTGTTTTACATCTCCCTGGCTCTGAGTTAGTGCTCCACAACAGGATGCCTTGTGAGATCCAAGCCGCATTACCTTTTAGTTCTTCATTCAACACAAAGTGCATCTCCTCTTAAAAGACAGTGAATTCATTCTACAACACCACATGCAGGGAAATAGCTCAGCCTGTGTGCTGAGGCTGCCACTGCATGGGGACACTAGGTTTACTCCTCTTACAGGACAGCCAAGCTCAATGTTCTGCAGTAACCTGCCCTACCTCAAGGGAAGCAACTCAGAGAAAGAATGGTGTATGCTGCCTTAAATGGAATTCTCTCGCACACTTCTCTCTCTGTGACAGCTGTACCATGTTTTCTTTTGTCCTCTACTAATGTCTCAGAACATAAGCTAGTGTGATGCCTGCATAGACACACAAACACACCATAGCACCACCCACCACTCTCTCTCTCCTCTCTCTTTCTCTCTTTCTCCCCTCTCTCTCTTCCCCTCCCTCCCTCCCTCCCTCCCTCCCTCCCTCTCTCTCTCTCTCTCTCTCTCTCTCTCTCTCTCTCTCTCTCTCTCTCTCTCTCTCTCTCTCTATATCTCCCCACACATGCAGGAGTGCAGAAGCAGATGGATGGCTCAGTGGAATTTACTCTCGTATTTCTTATCTTGAGGTCATTTCCCCACATTTGCTTTAAGTTCACAAAGGGTGAGAACAAAGTAAGAAAAGTGTGTTTTGCTACACAAATGACAATGTTAATGTACAAAGGATATCAACTTCATAACTCCAAGATTATATTTCACAATGTGATATTAATATTGACTCAACTTTATTTGAAAATAAAAAGCACCAAAACAGAGATCAAATGTCCAATATCATGGGAAATAATAAATTCACCTAAAGGTTACAAAGGCAAGCCTGTGTAGTGGGGGGGTTATAGTTTCTAGAGAAAGAGTATGGGTTATCATAGAAATGCTTCTGGGAAAGACTGATCCATGGTAGACGGTGACCTAAACTCCCATCCTTAGAGTGATCCTATTGGTGTGGGCAGCCTCTAGGACAGCAAGAAGCTACTCTGAGAAAACTCTGGAACAATTTCCAGGTGTTCAGAGGGATCTTCCTAAAGAATACAACCTTTTGCTCTGGCAAAATTAACATAACCAACTAACTACCTAACAAGTGTGGCCTCCCAGGACAGAAATGGAGGCTGCTTATCCATCATGTCCACCTCTAGTTTGTCAAGGCCTACAATCTCTAACACATGACACACGGTGCCATCTAGTTGTGAACACAAAGGTGAAGGGCCTGGGGAGGGTAAGGGGCACTGGCATTTTCACCATGCCCCTGGTGGACAAGCATACTTAAACACTGCAGTCCAGGGCACGGAGGTCTTCCAGGAGCTCCTGAGCAGCAGTCTGCAGGTGAGAGTTGCGGCTCTTGGACATGGCCAGGATGCGTTCCAGGGGTAAGGAGCTCCGGAGCTCCAAGGCTGCCTTGGAGAAGACCTCTGGCTCTAGAACCACCGACTGGATGAGCCGCAAGGTATGAAGGCACACTTCTGCGTCTGGATCTGGGGAGAGGACATGCTCCTGGTTAAAATCAAAACCTCTTCAGGAAGCCACCACTGAAGGGGTCTTTCTCAATGACAGGTCTGACAGATGAGAAAGCTGTAAGCCAGTCCAGAAACAGAAATCCTAGCTTGCTATGTTCATGACTGAATACAATCACCATCTTTAATAAACAACCATCTTCAAATGTCATGATCATATAATTTAAAACACTAAGCTAAAGCATAGAGAGATGGCTCAGCAGTTAAGAAGAGCACTTGCTTTTTCAGAGAACCCAGGTTCAATTCCCAGAACCTACATAGTGGTTCACAATCATCCATAACTCCAGTTCCAAGGGACCTAATACCTTCCTCTTACCTCCATGGATACCAGGCACATATGTGGTACACATACAGACAGACAGACAGACAAAACACTCACACACATAAAGTAAATCTTAGAACACACTAAACTAGAAATCCCAGGGCTTCTAAGAGGTTTGATGTGTCCTCTAAGGTTCCCATGTGAAAGATTTGGTTGTTAGCCTGGGGTACTCTTGGAGGTGGTGACAACTTTAGGGAACAGCACTTAATGGGAAGAATTTAGGTCACAAGGGACATGCTTTCAAAGGGGACACTAGAACTCTAGTCCCTTTGTCACTTTGCTTCTGAGTTGCTATGTGGTAAACAGATATATCCTGCTGTCACAGCCTAAAGCAACAAGGCCAACTGACCGAAGACTAGAGCATCTCAAACTAGGAGCCAAAATAAACTTTTCTTCCTTTTAAGACACTAATCACATTACACAGAGCTGACTAATATGGGCTTCCTGTGTTATTTGCTGGACTGCCTACTTCTACAACTGTCTTCAGAGGTACTACCTCTCATGTTCACTCCAACTGTGGCAAAGCCCTCAGCAACAATATAGAGTCTACTCAGAGCCTTTGAGATGGAAAATATCACAGTGTCTTTGTTACTACTATTCTATTGCTGTGAAGAGACACCATGACAAAGGCCACTTATAAAAAAGCATTTAACTGGGAACTTGCTTACATTTTCAGAGGGTTGTTCCAATCATCATGGCAGGAAGTTTGGCAGGCAGGCAGGCATGGTGCTGTAGCAATAGTTGAAAGCTCACATCTTATTCGCAAGATAGAGGCAGAGCCTGGCATGGGCTTTAGACCTCAAAAAAACCACAATGACAGGCCTCTTCCAGTAATATCACACCTCCTAAGCTGTCCCGACCCACCGTCTAAGAAGCCTGTGAGGACATTCCTATTCGAACCACTCAGGCTACAAGATCCACAATGTATTCCATTACTTTCCAAATGAATTCCCACAGGAGTTAGAGAACCTGGTAGCCCCTCATATTTTACAACAACCACTGAAAAACAAACCAAATTAATAGCCTAAGTCAAAGCTATAATCTTAGACTATTATAAACTCTGATCATTGATATGGGATGTCCTTCCATATGCTGTAAATATGTGTTACTTTTATTGGTTGATGAATAAAGCTGCTTGGGCCTATGACAGGGCAGAATTTAGCCAGGTGGAAAATCCAAGCAGGGATACAAGGAGAAAGAATGTAGAGTCAGAGGAAACACCTCAGCCATGCGGCAATGCTGAGATTATTAAAAATGGGTTAATTTAAGATGTTAAGAGCTGGCTAGTAACAAGCCTGAGCCACTGACCAAACAATTATCATTAATATTAAATCTCTGAGTGGTTATTTTATAAGCATCTATAGGACTGGGCAGGACACAGAAAAGTTTCCAGCTATAGATGGTTTCTCTCTGGTGGATACTCTGTGGGCTGAGGACTGTATCTGGAGTCATGATTACAACCAACACCTCTTTCTTAACAGTACACACTATCAAAAGAACCTTCAAGAATCAGTGGGACTGAATATACTCCCTCAGCCTGGACCAGAGACTTTTCTTGTGGAACCAAAGGGGTAATTGTAGTTAGGGAAGGCTAAAATAAAACCTGACAGGGAGCCATCCTAAGCCCAGACCTCTGGAGTCTTCTAGAGGAGATGTAAGAGCTGTGAAGATACATGGTGGGGTGGTTGCCAAGGAAAAGGCCACACAAGTAGACAGTAGCAAACTGCAACAATGGAGAACTCCCCTATCATGCTTCCCCAGAGCTACACAAATACCTGGTAACTACATCTAGGCCAAGGACAGAATGAGAACTCCTAAGACAGGGAGGATCAACAGCTAAAGGTGGAGACTAGCAATTCAGCCCTCCCTCAGAGCTAGAGGAATGGACTAGAGGAATTTGACTCCAGCTAGCAAGTTAGATAGCAAACATGACAACAAATCCAAAGGCCACTCCAAATGCCCCCCAGAGAAACAGGAAGCATGGCATCCCCAGGTGTAAGTGCCAGGTCTCTACCTTGCTCTCAGGATCCTTCAGAGGGGGTGCCCAGGCTCGAAAACCAAGGGCACTCCATACCCTGCTGTGTAGTATGATGGCTTCAATGTCTTTAAAGATTTTATTCTAAATTGTGTGCATAGGTGATCATAAAGGGGTGCTGGGTTTTGTCAAAGGCTTTTCAGTATCTAATGAGATAATCATGTGGTTTTCTTCTTTCTGTTTGTTTATATGGTGGATCACATTGACAAATTTTCCTATGTTGAGCCATCCCTGCAGCTCTGGAATGAAGCATACTTGATCATAGTGGATGATCTTTCTGATGTGTTCTTGGATTTAGTTTTCAAGTATTCTATTGAGTATTTTTGTATCAATGTTCATGAGGGATATTGATCTGTAGTTCACTTTCTTTGTTGAGTATTTGTGTGATTTGGATGTCATGGTGACTGTGATCTCAAAAAATGAATTTGGCAATGTTCCTTCTGTTTCTATTTTATGGAATGATTTGAGGAGTATTGGTATTAGCTCTTCTTTGAAGGGGAAATAGAATAGATTTTTCAGGTAGACTGGATGTAGGTAGGGAGGAATTAGGTGGGGGGGGCATGGAAGGAGAGAGTAATGGAAGAGACAACTGAAAAAGGAGACCATTTGGGAATGAGGTAGAAACCTAGTGCAATGGACATTCCCAGGAATCTACAAAGATGACCCTAGCTAAGACTCCTAGCAATAGAGGATACATAGCTTAAACTGGCCATCTCCTGTAAACAGGCAAGATTTCTGGGGGGGGAGGGAATTGGGACACCAACCCAGCCACATAACCTTTGATCTATAATTTGTCCTACCTGCAAGATATGCTGGGGTAAATTAGGTAGGACAGAAATCATGGGAGTGGCCAACCAATGTAAAAGATGAATGTTGATCTCACTCAGGCTATGACTACTCTAGGATGGTGGAATGATGAAAGACTCTCTTTCCTTGTTACCAGGAATCAACAAGTAATGTTGAGAAATAAGTTTCTTAGGAAGGCTGTCATGGGGGGATCCTGAGAAGCCTAGCCCTAGTGCCCAGTAAGAAGCAAGAAGCAGTGTTCACAGGGCACATGGGAGGGACCAGCAGGGCACTAATATGGAAATAATAAATGAATTTGCACAAAGCTTTTAAATAAAATATGAATTAATTTAACAAGAATCCTATTTATATGAACATATTCTATATATTTTTATATTCCAAATCACATGCAAATTAACTTGAGCATATGCAATGAATGTGTAATAAAAATCTTCAAATACCAAAGAAATAATTTCTGTATACATATTGGTAATAGTTTACTATTCCTTTTCAACCATGCAATGTGTTTAGTGATTAAAACTATCCTGAAGGAATCCAGCAGGCCTTTCCCTTTGACATGAGACAAGGCCATGTGTTTCAACTGCAACCATACTTGTTCCCACCAGGACTTCTAGACTGTGACCAATTTTTAGGGCACACCTGTACAGTCATCATCCTCTGGGATCACTGGCCACTTCCAAGATACCATGGACACCTAAGAACATAGTCAGGTCCAGCAGCAGCCTGAGCCTTGTGCTTCAAAACTTCAGAGAACAGGGGAAAAGGTGAAGAGCCATCCTCCAGAGGCCCATTTCATGTCCAGATCCCACCTGCCTTTTGCTTCCTTCCAGAAGATTCTAGGGACTGGCTGTTGCTGTCACATTCCTGCTCTGCCTCACACTGCCCTTTACCTTCCAGTCACACTGGCATCTCTTCACTCCCTGAGGTAGCACCTCTCAAGACCACCACTGATCTCCACATTGTTACTGCTCAGTTCTTATTTAGTTAGTACTTGGACACAGATAACCCCCAGCCCCCAAATCCCTGGAAGATGATAGGGAAGACCTGTACCATGGCTTCTGTAGCATATCTTCCTCACTGGTCCTCTTCCACTCACCTCTGTCCTGGTGTCCTTCTCTCCCTTTTTCTCCTTAGGTGACCTCACCCATAGCAAGTCTTCAAATCCCACATGCTTACCAGTGATCCTTAACTTTGTTTCTCTAACCCTCCTCTCTCTGAATTCTGAATTTCTTATTGACAAACCTTCTGGAAAGCTCACCTTTGGCGCCTGATACCATATCCGTTTGCAAAACATCAAATTCCAGCTCATAGTTCTCTGGGCTCCTTCCCAGACACCCACAGACAGATGTGGGTACTGACAATCTCACCCATCAGAAGTCCTGCCTCCTCTTCCTCCCAGCACAGCCCACAATTTAAATCTCAGCTAGATTAAGTGGTAAAGGTCTATTTCCCTGAGTTCCTGTTAACCAATAAAACAAGCCTCATATAAAAGCTATCAGAATCAAAACAGAGTACTGTGTTAATCTATCAATCTTAACTAAATTAGTCAATAAAGCTTCAATGGTGGGGGGGGGGAGTGTCTCACCATGGTGTGCCTGATGACAAGAGCCATTCACAACAGACTCCTGGGACCAGTTTTGCATTGAGGTCACAGTAGCCTTGCCCAGAAAGTATTTTTACAAGGACAGCCTGCCAGCAGTATGTCGAACCTTGGATTGTCGTCACTGTATTGATCCTTGTAGCCAAGGAGTATTGTTTCACAAGATCTTATGTAACCTTCACTTTACTTTGGAAAACTTCCCCTTGCCTCAGCTCTTTGACATGCCATAGTTTACTAGGACACACCTGTTCCCATCGCAATCCTCTGCTAGTCTCAAATAACTGTCATTATTCAGGAGCACTGCTCTGTTACATATTAATCAGTTTTTAACTAAAACTTTACATGGCATAATAAAAAGAAAAAGGAGGGGCTGGAGATAGGGCTCAGCCATTAAGAGCACTCATTGCTTTTGCAGAGGACCTGGGCTCAGTTCCCAGCAACCACATGGCAGCTCACAACCACATGCAGTTAGAGACTCAGATGCCCTTTTCTGTGTGCAGTAGGTGCACAGACATACATACAGGCAAAACTCATAAAACAAAACAAGTACATCTTTAAAAAGAACCTGAGGAGGTGTGAGGAGCTGAGCATCAGATACAGATGCAGACACAACACAGGGAATTTACACAGCTGACTAATACTCTCAAGGGCAGTTCCAGCTGCCACAGCAACACCACAGAGAAAAGTATAAACAAAAGAAAGTTGTTCATCACAGTCCTGGAGGCTGAAGTCAGAGAGTCAGGTGCCAGCAGCTGCTTCCTCCTTACGCCTCTCCTTAGAGTGCAGCCAGCACTTTTTCCCTGGGTCCTCATACAGCTGTCCCTCTGTGTCTGTATCTGTGTCTTATAAGGACAGTAGTCACACTGGACAGGAGACTAACACAGTTAACTAATTAACTTAATTACCTCTGAAGACCCTGTCTCTAAGTACAGTGACCTTTCCAAACAGGGCTTCAGCTTGTAAACTTTGTAGGACACAATTCAGACCATGGCAGATTCTAACAGAAAAACTTGAGAGCCAGATGTGGTGGCACACCTTTAATACCAGCACTTGGGCAGAAGAGGCAGGCCAATCTTTGTGACTTTGAGGCAAGATCAGTCTATGGAGTGAGTTCCAGAACAGCCAAAGAAACCCTGTCTTGAGAAACAAAACAAAAGCTGAAAACAGATGGATTTAAACAAAGATGGAAACTCCAAGAATGGATCAAATATCACATCATCTCCTTACTCGCTCACCAATCAGTCTTCATTCCCTAAAATTTATATGATTTTTCTCATCTCTGTGACAAGATATCTAACAGAAACAAATTGAAGGAAGGCTCCTTCGGACTTGTGGCTTTGGAAAGTCTAGCCCCTGCTTGCATGTCATTGTATGCTTGGTCAGAGCATCATGTTGAAGGGAGCATGTGATGGAAGGGCCTTTTTATCTCATGGTGAATAGGGAGCAAAGGGAGGGGAAGAGGCCAGGTAGGAGACACTCTCAAGGACTCTTTGTGACCTACTTCTGCTATCTAGGCCTCTCCACCAAAATCCCCAGACCCTCTTTAAAACAGCACCAGCAGTCAGGGGCCGGGGCATTCACACTCAGTGTACACCTGGCCATGGGGGCATTCACACTCAGTGCACACCTGGCCATGGGGGCATTCACACTCAGTGCACACCTGGCCATGGGGGCATTCACACTCAGTGCACACCTGGCCATGGGGGCATTCACACTTAGTGCACACCTGGCCGTGGGGGTATTCATACTCAGTGCACACCTGGCCATGGGGGCATTCACACTCAGTGCACACCTGGCCATGGGGGCATTCACACTCAGTGCACACCTAGCCGTGGGGGTATTCATACTCAGTACACACCACTTCTGCAAAGGACCTTCTCTCTTTTCCCACCAGACTGAAGCTTCGTGGGAGCAGGACTTCAGCAGTCTTGCCAGTACTTAGCATGTGCAATAGGTAGAGTTTTTACCCTATAAGTAGAGAGACTCACTTATGTGGATAAGGCTACTCTAACAGAAATTAAAGAAATTACAGGATGAAAAAAATAACTAGGTGTTGGGTCCAAAGCACGTCCCGAAATGGCAGTGCTGTGGACAGTGTCCTCAATGACGTCTGGGCTTAGCTCAGGCTGAACTCTGACCAGGTAAACAAAGGGATTCTTATCAGGTAAACAGAAGCCTAACTTAGCATTCCTCAGTAACCTTATAAAGTGGGTTTCTGTTTGTCAGGAAAAGCCATCACTTCCCTTATCTGCCCTTCCAGCCAACTGCCTCTGGCAGGGGCATCTAGTTCCTGATTAACTCAAACAAGCCTGCAACAGATTAGAGTCCCCAAGCTAGTTCCCAGGCTGTTGTGGCCCATACCACACCTCCCTTTATTCTAATTCCCAGGCTGCTCTGGCTCACACACCTCCCAGTATTGCTACCTGTCCCCTTAAAAGTGTCAAGGTGTCTCCCACTTTTTTTGCTGTTCTCCCCTGACCCTGAGATAGTCCTAACAGCTGGATTCCCAAGTAAGTCTTTCTTTCTACCTATGGTGTGGTCTAGCTGTTGGCTTTACTGGACCCTCTCTTACACTAGGCATACTAAGGAGACAGTGTGTGGACCCTGCAAAAGATAAAACAGACCACTTAAGTAATGTATCAAATGCAGTCAAAGGTGCAGCAAACAGGAATAATAACCTCATGATAACACATAAGAGCTCAGTTATTAGAGACAGATCATGGAGGGAAAATATCATAAACAATGTAGATAGGGAAGTAATACAGAACTCAGTCCCAATCACGAAAACCTGGATCTTGGAGACAGGTGAGACAAGTGAATGATAAAGGATCACCACCTGTCATTCACACAGAGAGGACACTGAAAACAAGATGATTTCACAAGGGTTTAAACAGGCCTTGCCCCCTTTCCCAGAGCTCCTGTGAGAGTCTAAACACCAGTCAGATGTTTACAGCGTTAAAGTGAAGATCATCTATTGATGGTGTTTAGGGGTGAAGTTTGGGAACTGACTCAGTTGTTAGGATGGAGGGCAGTGACTGAACCCTGGTAGCTCCTAAGAAGAGATAGACGCATACAGAACTGAGTGCCTCCGCCACAGCATGGTTTAGCTCATAGGTCCCCAACAGAACCCGTACAGAGCTATTAAGACATTGAACCTCAAACCAATGAACCAAAATAAGCATTTTTTCTTTACAAATTAGCCTGCCTGAGATATTTAAGTATAGTGACAGATCAGTACAATGTTCTAAAGCATTACCATAAAAGTTCCTCAGTGAACAAAGGTGTAAAGTTTTAAAAATAATCTCAAAAAACAAAAACAAAAAACGCAGAAGGTATACAGAATAACAAAAGGAGAAGCTGGATCTGAAAATACAATTTCTGAAACAAAGGTGTTGGTGGAGAGAAAAATCTGTGAGAGCATGGGAGATGACTCAGTAGGAAAAGAGCCAGCCAGGCAGGCCTGACAATCTAAGTTTGGTCTTCAGGTAGTTCACATCTTTAGGGTGGCACATGGGTGCACACTCACACACAGAAAAACAAATGAAAAAGATCAGTGACGGGGGGGGGGGAATGATAGGAAAATGGAAATGAATCAATTACAATTAGCAAGAGAAATATGGTATTAAAACATGAAGGGAACTGGTGAGACGAAATGTTCGTGTCACTGTAGTCTAGGAGAGAAAAACTAAGAGGGCTGAAACAGCTGAGAAACACTGACAGAATGGGAACTTGATCGGGTGAAAGACAGGCTGCCAGAAAACCTAATGAAATACAGCATGATACATAACATATCCAAACCTTGGGAGTTTATGCTGAATATAACAAGGAAATGGCCCCTCCCCTATGTAGTGACACTAGGCTTCTCAGAGGAAGTGATGCTGCACTTCCCATGCATTAAACAAAAGAAAACTACCAGTTCTAAAACACTGTTTCCAGGGGAACAATCTTTTAATATGAAGGGGAGCTCTAGTCATACTCAGGTAAGGGAAAAATTGGGTTTATCACCTAAAGGCCCACTCAAAAAAGAATAACTAGATAACAAAAGAACTTGTATAGGCACACTCCCAACAGCATGGGTCACAGCAAATGATTTAAGTGCCCATCAAACAATGAATGGATAAATGCTGGACATCCATACCTTAGACACCATAAAGAGGAATAAAGCACTGACCTATATTATAACATGGATAAACTTTGAAAGTGCCAGTGGAAGACCATCTGGGAAAAGGTAAAATGCTCTGATGAGGATTGTCAACAAAGTGGGCAGTAAATTCCACCAGAGCTAACTTTCAACTTCTTTAGAACCCACTGTAGACTGAAAATGAGCAGCTGTCTAAATATTCTCCCAGACTCCAGCACCAGATTGGGATCACAGAGACATCCAGTCTCTTGGACTGAACAACTTCCAGATTCTTGGCCTTTCTCTCCATCACAAGGCAGCCACTATTGGACTGACTATCCAAACCACACTTTCTAAACCAGTTTAGTTTCTCCTACCTCTCTCCTCTCCTCCCCTCCTTCTCCCTCTCTCTCTATCACACACACACACACACACACACACACACACACACACACACACACACACAAACTCACATTCATTCTATCAGCTCTGCCCCTCTAGCAAGCCGACTAATAAAACTAGTCTTGCAAGTTTTCTATAAATCTAAGCAATGAAACAGGAATGAAGTAGTGGATAGAAGAAGGAATCTGGGACAAGAGAAAGAGAAGCTGTGCTGTAGTAAGGAGGGAAAGGCCAGCAAAGCTTTATTGGGGCTGGTGAGAGTTGCTGCCCAGGGACAGGGATTAGAGGGAGCACAGTGTAGACTTCAGCAGCTAAGAACAGTTTTCTTGTGTGGTCTCACTGAAGCAAGATTAGAATTTACAGTTGATGACCAAGTCCTGACACTCTCTTCCTATACCATCAAGTTCCCTCACCCTCTTTCCTCAGTCAGTCAACTTGTAAGCAACTGAAGTTCTCATCTGCTTTGTGGGTGAGTATTCATCTGCCCTTCAAAATTCTGTGAGTGGAGCCATACTATGTCAATTGGTTTCTATAGTCATGAACAAAATTGCTTAAAAATAATTTAACAATAAGAATAATTGAGTTTGCTGATGGATTCAAAGGTTTTGGGCCCATAATACTTGGCTCTGTTGATTGAGGCAGAGCATCATGATGTTAGGAGCAAGTAGCAGCAGTTACTCACTTCACAGCAAACAGAAAGCAAGTGATGAAAAATACCACCCCAAGGACATACTCCCAGTGTTCCAATCCCTCCAGCCAGTCCCTACCTCCTGAAGCTTCTAAAAGCCCCCAAAACAGTGCTGCCAACTAGGGACTGTTCTTTTAACATCTAAGCTCTTCATAAAGGCATTTCACATGTTATGATTAGGCCCTTGGCACCCTAAAGGCTAATGTTCATCCATCACAACACAAAATACCACCATGGTTTTAAGAGTTCTAACACTGTTCAGAAGGCTAAACTCAGTGTCTTCTGAGACTCAAGACAAACTCTCAGCACCCTCCCAAGATGCAACAGCACCTACTCCAGATGAGGAGGAAGGAGGAAGAGTGTATAGAAAGGAGGGACTGACCAAAGACTAAAACCAGGAAGGCAAATGTTAAGTCCTACAGCATCTATGTCTATCATCTAGAGCACGATGATAGAATGCAGACCCCCAAAATCTTGGGGGACCATACCCCATAGCCTTGCCATTCCCAGCCTCCACAGCTTCTCCTGAGGGCTGGGTCACCTCATTACCTGAAGCTTTCTTTCCCTGACATCTCTGACTTCTAAAGGTCTCCATTTCATGTCCAGCTTCACTCCCATCCTCTCACAAGCTTCTCATGAGGATTCCTTCCAACTGTTTTTCTTTGAAATCTGGTGGATACCTCCGTGAGCCCATAACTCTTGCATCCTGCACACCTGCAAAGTCAGCATCAGGATAACAACAAAGTCTGCCATTGGTTCAAGCAGCAACCATGCCCACTTTGAACCACAGCTGCAGCCGCCTCTGAGAGCCCAGAGGGCTGAGGGGAAACACTCTTCTAAGTGATGGTTCTCCAGAAGGGTGTCTCAGAGGCACTATCTTCTGGAGGGAAACTCTCAAGTGAACTTACTTTTTCATGCCCTTGAGCCTGCCACAGCTAGGACAAGCCAATTTATGAGAGACATCAAGTCATCTTTCCTATTGCCCCTGTAAAAAAGGAACTTTTTAAAGGCAATAATCTCTTTAACACTATTACTCACCCTGGCCCCAACCTTATTTGTGCCAAATGCTTTTTAGATCTTTCTGTTTTTTTTTACTCTTCATTCTCACTGTCAATCTGCCCAAGAGCAGGCAGCAAAGCTCTTGCTACAACCTGACTGCTTTGAAACTTATCTGTCACCTGTAAAATTACCTTACCCTAAGTCTTAGCACATGGACAAAGCATAGACAAGTTCCATACTACAAAGAACAGGAATGGCTTCTGGTCCAATCCCCAACAGTCTTCATTCCTGTTGGAAGCCTTGAGTCACAAGGCTCTGTGTAGCTTAACATTACTGTGGACATACGGGTCCTCTGAGATCTGCTTACAGCATTCTAGTACCTCTCTAGCCTCATCTCCAAAATCCCTCACCCCTCCAGCACACCACCTCCAAAGGCTAAGAAGCATAGGCAAGATTTATCAGAGCACCAATTTTCACTTTTCTGTAGCAATGATTAAAATGCTTGAAAGAACAACTTAAAGGAGAGACTTTTGCTCACAATTCCAGTACATAGTTCACAGTCGAGTCTGTGCCTGTGGTGAGGCAATGTGAGCATATGGTTTCCAGTTCCCCGGATGTGGATACAGAACAAGATATAGTCCCTAGAAACCCAGCCCTAAAGATACTTCCTCCATTTATGCCCCACCTCCTAAAGTTTCCAGAACCTCCCAAAATAGTGTGACCAGCTGGGAACCAAGCCTTTAATACATAAGCCTTAGGGGGAAATACTTTATGTCCCTATGGTAACACCCAAAGAACACAAAACGAAACAAGCTGCTTTATTACAAAAGCTCAAACAATCAAAGTATGAAGTAAGTTCTACTTGTGTGTTTCTCCTCTGGTTCCTCAATCTGTATCACCTCCCACCCCATCCCCTGTATCTGAATGGCTATTTTTCTCCACACAGTCCTTTCAAGAGTCCCCCAACATGGGACAGGCTTCCTGTTGGTATTTCCACTGTCTAAATCATATGGGGGTGTGAGGGTGGAGTATGAGGCAGAGAACATGAGCCAGGAATCTGGGGCATGTATCATAGGAGGGCACTGACAACTGTGGTACGGTTTTAGCATGGTTACCAGGCAGTATCTTACACAGAAGTGCCCACAGAAATGACACTGATGCCTAACAAAGACATATACCTCTGATAAGAATGGTGCTGTCTTAGTCACTACTGTCCCCAACAGCAGCAAAGGTCAAAGAAGATAAAATGTTTTATCTTGTCCTGGCACATTCCCACATTCCTCTTTCTGCCTCCCTGCCCACTGTGGAGAAGACGCTTGACTGCTAATGCCCTCACTTCTGTGTTGCTCTACCCAAGCGCTCGAAGCCGTGGAAAACAAATCTTCCCCTCCTCTCACATGGCCCTCACATGCCAATAAGAATGTGCCACCCTAGAGAGAAGCAGCACAAAGCACTATTACCAGTCTAGAGAGATGGCTCAGTGATAAGAGCTCTTGATGCTCTTGCAGAAGACCTGAGTTCAGTTCCTAGCACCATGTCAGGCAGCTCAGAACAGCCTGAAACTTCAGCTCTGAACAGGAGCCACTTTGTTAAAAGAAAACCCATGTTCACAAACCAACCAAAACTAATCACCTGAGAGATCATTAATAAAACAAATTACAGGGAATGCTGGAGGATGTGGCAAAGCAGGAATCCTTTTTCATTATTGGTAGGAGTGTATATTGACATAGCCATTTTAGAAATCAATGCGAAAGTTCCTAAAAAAGGGGTGGGGCTGGAGAGATGGCATAGTGGTTAAGAGCATTGACTGGTCTTTCAGAGAACCCAGGTTCAATTCCCAGCACCCACATTGCAGCTCACAACAATCTGTAACTCCAGTTCCAGTGGATCTGATTCCCTCCTGAACACATACAAGCATATATCCAGATGACTTGATATCCTTCTACAGGAATGCTTACATACACTGCTTGTTGCTGCTCTATTCATAATAACAGAAATAAAATCAGCTACATGTCTAATAACTGATGGATAGATAATGAAAATATGGTATATATGAGGCCAGCAATATGGCTCAGTAAGTAAAAGCTCTTCCTTTGAAGCCTGAAGAATCTAAGTTTGATCCTGGGACACATTTAATAAAAGGAGAGAAACAACTTACATCAATTGTCCTCTGACCTCCTCATATGCACATATTCATGTATACACATGCAAACATGTGCATTAATAAATATATGCAGTAACAACTTTTAAAGAAAAATAAAGATTAAAAAAATACTGTATCCATAAAGAAAAATAAAATTTGCAGGAAAGTGCTTATGGGAAACAATTTGTATTTAAGCCATAACAAAACTTGTTGAGAGCTCATTGCTAAGAGCTGGTGAGAGTATTAAACCATACTGAGGATGCTACAAGGCCCCAGGCTGTCTCCAGCACTCTCTGAGCCCGCCTGCCATGTGATCTGCTGCCTAGCTATAAGTCCTTCCTGTGTAATGGTGATTCCCGAGGTTACATCTTCTGCAGCACAGTGTCTTTCTGCCTTTCAGTACATAAAGCCTCCAGGGAACAGCTACCAGATGTCTGGGACATAAATGAACCAACCTGAAATCCTGAGTCTTTCCTGCTCCTTACAACAGCACTACCTCTGGCCCGAGTATGCAGACTGAAAACCTAGGTACCATCCAACTGAACTCCCTTTGTTCTTCAGGACCTCTACCACTACCCTGTGCCTCTCACTTTAGAAGGTCCTGTGACTCCTCTTAGCTCTCCCACAGAAGTCAGAACAAGCTCTGGCCAAGGCCTCCTCTGTTCAGGGTATTGCCTGAGTCTTTACAGGCAAGTTGGTCCATCAGTCCCTCTGGCACTCCTCCTCACGCTACCCTCTGTAGCTACACTGGTCTACAGTCAATCCTAAAATGCTCACTGCTGAGGCCCTCTTCAATGTCCACCCATCATGCTATGTCTTGGCTCACAGCTCTCTGCTCCAAGAGGAGCAGCCTCAAATGTCATTCTCTATCCCACATCCATTCAACTTGTCACTGTATCATAAACATTTTCTCTTTGTCTATTGTCAAATCTCCCCACCTGGATATGAGTTTTGGAAGGAAAAGCTTAGTTTTGCTCACATGGAATACTGCAGTAATAGGTGGGGTGGGCCCCTGAGTGCCACCCTGCCAAGAGCTACCCACAGAAGTCTCACCACAGTGCTGGTAAAGCAATGGAGACTACGAAACAAGGAAATGATCAGAATGTGAGCTCTATAAAGTAGAACTTCAAGGTAGCAGCACAGGAGTCTACAAATGATAGATCAGTCACACAACAGCCCATTCCCTAAGACATACAGAGTAAGAGAATGTGGAAAAGCTTCCTAGTGAGTGGTTTCAAGGACTGTAAAGGTCTGGGAAGATAATGAAGCAAATCACTAGACACTCAGAGGAGATGTGTTGCTGGTAAAACCGCACCACCAGCTACTTTATATTTTTAATGTTTTCTTCCCCAAATCCAAAACAACACAATTCTTCACACTATAGAGTAAATTAAAACCACCTTATGATGGAATGTACCCTCCTGACTTGATTACAAGCAGTGCTGTCTGCTTCTAAGTCACACTCTGGCAACAGAGTCCTCTTTTCCCTCTTGCAAACCCCTACTTTTCAGTGATACTGCAGTTAGCAGATCACATGGAAGGAGGTGGAAGAAGAGCTGCTTAGCCAACTAGGCAGGAAGACAAGACACACTGGGTGGCAGGTGGCTCTTCTCTGACGCACATGCTGAGCCTGAGTCCGACTCCAATACATGCAAGGCACATTAAAGTGGGCAGAAATGTGATGGGAACAGAGCTCTCAGAATGGTGTGCCATCTATGAAAGTGGCAGCAGCATGTAATTTTCACATTTCACAATAGATGTAGGTTTCACTAATGAATTCAGCCTGGCACAGAGAAATACACAAGCTCCAGCACAGGGACCAGGACAAGAATGGTGCCTCCTGGTTGGGCAGAACAGTGTTCCTGTTCTCTGAGTTGGCTTTCTAGTAGGACAAAGAAGAAATTTGGTGGGTGTGCTGGGGAAAGGGTGTGATTCTGTGGGGAGACCTCTGGCACACTTCCTGGCCGCTGTGCTCCTTCTGGCCCTGGACCTTATGAAATGGAGGAGGTATCTGAGAGCTAACAGACAAGCTTTCCTTGCTTCTTGACAGTGATGTAATGAGAGTAGCTGCTTCAAGACCCTGAAGCTTTCTTTGACTTCCTGCCATAGTAGACTATTTCAACTGTAGACAAAACAAACCCTTCCCCTTAAGTTGCTTTTGTCAGAGTATTTTGTCATAGCAAAAAAGAACTAAGACAGGATGATGGCAGCAACAGCAAGACAGAAGTCCACGTCTGTAAGGTACTTGCTGTTCCTGTGGGTGTTGCAGCATCAGAATGTGGCTTCAATGCATTAAACAGGCAGACTTTATTTCCTAAATCACCCAAAGGAAAAAATAGAGTCAATAAGCCAATAATGGAGAGACAAAGAATTGCTACCACTAGCCACTACTAAATTAGTCCGGAGGAGAATAGGAACTTACTGGACAAAAACAAGACAGGCAGAAAATAAGCCAAGCCTACTGATACATGCTTTATCCCAGATATTTAGAAGTTCAAGGTCAACTAGATAACTTAGTGAGATCCTGATTTGAATTATTACATGTTTTAAAGATTTGAGAAGCTGGGCAGTGGTGGCTCACACCTTAAATCTCAGCACTCTGCTGTGGAACGATCTTTGTACACTGTAAATATGTATTGCTCTTACTGAAAATAATAAAGTCCTTAAAAGGGAGTAAAATAAAAGAAGAACACCACATAAAGAGGAGATGGATCCTGTATGTCACTGTGTTGCATTTATTTATTTATTTACTTACTTACTTACTTCTTATTTATTTATTGCCTGTTAAGAGACAATTGACTATGAAAGCTGTTAGAGATTAAACCAACCCATATATTTTAAAAATATCTTAACTTCAAAACGGAATCAAAAGACATGTTACTCTGGGGAAGAGTTATGCTTTTATTTCCACAGGAAATGAGAGGCTGTGGATTCATTCCAGGCTATTATGGATCAGGTTGCATTGGGAAAAACCCCTGAAAATCCTGACTATAAACATAAAGAAATAAACCTAGAAAAACTACAAAACTCATCTTTGGCTAACTTGTGTACAATACACAGTCAACAGACATACATGTCACCTTTAAAAGTTTATGTACTTTTAGAACAAGGGAACCAGACACCAATGAAAATGGACTGTTCAGGTGATCCAACATCTCAGAATGCCTCTGTTACATGTGAGTTCTACATCCAGAACAGCTTCAAGGCTGCTGGCTGAAATGAATTAGCCTAACAGCCAAGACTAAGTCATTATCCTCAATTTTCTTAAGATTCCCCCAAAGATGCCAGTGCCCCCCAGACAACAGGAAGTAGTCTAGAAAAAACAATGGCCACATTAAAAAAAAAAATGGGTTTTGGATGTTTGTTATCATATAAGGGGGGTTGGTTACAAGTTGTTATTGGTCCTAGAAAGAAAAGCTAAATAAAGGCTGGAGAGATGGCTCAGTGGCCAAGAGCACTGGCTACTCTTTCAGTGATCCTGAGTTTAACTCCCAGCTGATTTTAAAACGTAATGTATAACTAAAAATACAGATTAATAATCATCTATAATAGCCAAACATAGCCATGTTAGGTATGTTTTCAATGTCATACACAGATATATTTAGATAGATAGAAAGATAGATAGTCTTCAAACACTTCAAAGACCTACAGAATATGGCATTTAATATGTTTAATAACCTAAGGCTTTTAATGACAGTGAAACATGTCTGTTCCTGTAAGTACCCATTTACTTCAAAAGAAGATGATGGGCATTGAATAACTTCTATGTAAAGTTTGCTTTCTTTGTAGCAAAAGCTAGCCACATGGGCAAAAATACTGCCCATGCCTCTATTGTTGACAGTATACTGTCCAAACTGGACCAGCAGGATGCAAAAGAAAGCATCTGCCAAACTTTACCAAGACAAGGTAGGACAGTCCTTCAAATTTCTCTCCTCAGAAATATCTGTGAGATTACCAAGCCTGTAGGCCAAAGTTGGGTGCCCCAATGTTATAAAAAGAACCTAAGGTGACTGTCCAGGCAGCCAGATGTCCCTGTAGTTAGGTAACATTTCACCCTTCTGGGGTCTTTGATGGAGTTAAAGACTAAATAATTAGACTTAAAGTTTTCTTTAATTATGATAAAAAACTAAATATGAAGCTTTAGACTCACAAAGATAGATAATAAAATATTTTCTATGATTTTGCCAAATACAAATGAACTAGATGTTTTAACTACAATTCTTACTTGATAACTGTTTTGTTATATGTAATTTTACTATACTAAAATTAAAACCTTCCCTTTTATTTAGACAAAAAGGAGAAGTGCTGTAAAATAATCCTTCTGTACATTGTGTAAATTATGTTGTGATTTGTTTAATAAAGAAACTTACTGGCCAATAGCTAGATAGGATAAGGTTAGGCAGGAAAACCAGACTAAGGACACTAGGAAGAAGGGTGGAGTCAGAGGAGTTGCCATGGAGACATGAAGAGCAAACAGGAGATGTAAGATGAAAGAGAGGTAATACAACATGGCAGAATGTAGAATATAAATAGGTTAATTTAAGTTGTAACAGCTAGTTAGTAATAAGTCTGAGCTATCTGCCAAGCATTTATAATTAATATTGCATCTCCATATAGGTTATTGGGGAACTGGCAGGTGGGAAAGAAAAGTTGAAAAGTTGGTCTACAGCTTGGGAAGCAGAGGCAGATGGAGCTCTGTGAGGACCCTGTCATGGGAAAAAAAAAACAGACTTGGAGATGTATAGTGAATGGCACAATGCTTGTCTAATACATATAAGGCCCTGGTACCAATCCCCTAGTACCAAATAAATATAAATAAATATTCAAGCCAGAGATTGGTGGCACTTGCCTTTAATCTCAACCCTCGGGAGGCAGAGGCAGATGGATCTCTGAGTTCAAGGCCAGCCTGGTCTACAGAGCTAATTCCAGGACAGGCTCCAAAACAATACAGAGAAACCCTGGCTTGAAAAAAAAAACAAAATAATAATAATAATAATAATAATAATAATAATAATATATTCAAGTCCCAACTACAAAAATTGGAGACACTTCAAACAGACATAGTATGGTTCCCATATGCTCATGTATTTGAAGAGTCATCGTTTGGTGGAACTGCTTGCGAAGGATTGCAGATCAGAACATAAGTTCTTAGCCACTGCTCGCCTGCCCGCCCGCCCGCCCGCCCGCTTGCCTGCCTGCTTCTATGTTCCCTGTCATGATACCATGGGTTCTAAGCCTCCAGAACTGTGAGCCCCCAAAGTAAATGCTTCTTATATAAGATGCCTTAGTTATGGGATTTTGTCATGGCAATAGAAAAGTAAGAACAGGGCAAAGTAGGACAAAAATAATGGTCAAATTACTTCAACACTCCTCTCTCAATCACCAGAAGAGCAAGTGGAGAGAAAACCAGCCAAGTCATACAAAAAAAGAAAATTTTTTTTACAAGCATCATTAACTAACAAGCATTAACATTTATTAAAAAACAACAACAACAAAATATACCTGCTCCATCAAGTATACTCAGGACAATTGCAGAATGGACCATACTCTGAACTGTAAAACAAGTCTTGACAGATTTAGAAGGATTAGAATCATGCTCTCTGGCACAGTAGCCTGGTATCAGAAATCAGAAAGCTAGCAGGAAAATCTCCAAAATTTTGGAAAGTAAAGATGCCAGTTTAAATTAAGAATATATGCCAAAAAAAAAAAAGCCTAAGACAAACAAATGGTGTCCTAATTCTGCTACATTTAAGAAATACACATATTTCTAATATCTGCTGGGGTATGCTAACAGAGCACATTATGATAAATGAATTCATATATGCTAATTAGTCAGGTGTAATAAATTATTCACAGTGTCAACCTCATTGCAAATCAAGGCTACTCCAGGGACGGCACAGATGCAAATGGTGACCTAAGAAGACCACAAACTCTCACAGGCCACAAGCCACTTGTACTCAACATGCTTTGAGTGCTCTCTTCTACACTCTACCCCATGGCAAATGATGAGGTAGAGTGTGAAGTGGAACTATAGCTCCTGGGAACTGGAGTGCTCCACAGAAGCAGAAGCCTCCCTCCCACACCAAGAATCTGTGAGCATGCTGCCTTATCAGTGTGAAGCCTGGTCAAGGTACATTAGAAGAGACCTCGCAAAGTAGAGCCTGGGCTACCCCAACCTCTAATCAAAGTGGCCTTGATATAACCTCCAAAGACTGAGAAGTTCATTTGTTTGATAACAATGATGGAACCCTGATAATGGGGACATAGCTGTGAAGGAACAGGGAACACAGAAAGACAGACTGGAAGGAGGCACGGTGTTAGGGGAAGATGGCAGGAAGGGTATTGGGGGCCAGGTGATAGTGTGTGCTGAGGATGACAACCCATACAGTTGGACCCCCTCTGCCTCCAAGTACACATGCTCTCCTCTCAGAGCAACCATGAAAGAATAGGTGGTCTGATTTCCTCAGGAATAACATGTTTCAGAGGGAGGTGGTAGCCCAGTAGCTAGCAGCCTTGATAATCTCAAAGGCCAAGCTGGTATTCAGCTCCTGGCTCTACAAACCATTTCTGGCAATGCAAAGACTCCAGGAAGCCTCTCATCAATGAGAGAGAACGGATTTCTGCAGCTGTCCTCTGACCTCTACATGTGCTGGGGCACTCTTCTTACCCACCCTATCATCACCACACATACATACACCACACACACACACACACACACACACACACACACACACACACACACACACACACACTCACTTCTAACAAGAAAAAGAGATTGCTGTCCAGTTCTAAATTCCTAACTTAGTCTAATACCTGACATGAGCAGTATGAGGAAGAGGAGGAGCTCACTCTGGCTCACTGTTTGTGGGACAGAGTTCACCAAAAGAAAATGAGGCTGCTGGACACATCATCTCCAGAGTTAGGAGACTAGAAATGTGGATTTTGGTGCTCTACTCCATTTTTCCCTTTTCATTCAGTCAGAGACCTAGCCCACATGAATGATGCTGCCCACATTCAAGGTGAATCTTTCACACCTCAATTAACTCAGTCTAAAAATTCCCTCAGAGACATGCCCAGAGTTTTGTCTCCTAGATTATTCTAGAACCTGTCAAGTTGATAATATTAATCATTCCATGTGTTAGGTCCTCTGGAACTGGAGCTCTAGTTGTGAGCCGCCACATGGGTGCTAGGGATTGAAGGTGGGTCCTCTGAAAGAGCAGTCAGTGCTCTTACCACCAAGTCGTCTCTCCAGCCCAGGCAGTACTTTCCCTGACCCATTCTCTTGCCTTTTCCTTTGTGTGTGTGTGTGAGAGAGGATGTTTCATGGGCACCCAGTCTGGATCGATTCTCTGTCCTTTACACTGGATACTCACTGACTAGCTTTAAATGTACTAATTCTCTCAACTCCTCTCAGATCTGCTGTTGGGCCAACCTGGAAACATCCTCTCCTTTCTATTTTTACTTTTTTCCTTGTGCTTCTTTTGGCTTTAAGTTCTTTTTCAAAATTATTACATTCGAGTATTCACTGGAAAGGCACATGCCACAACATGCACGTGGAGAGCAGAAAACAACTTGCAAGGGATGGTTTTCTTTCACCATGTGGATCCTCAAGCTTGGTGGCAAGCACCTTTGCCCAATGAACCATATTACCTTCACCCAATTTCTTAAGTTCTTACAGTAAAAGTTAAGTTCACTAATTTTCCACTTTCTTCCTTTCTGATTTAAGCACTTAAACCTTATACTAAATGTATCTCACTGGATAGCAAGGTAAAGGTACCTACAGCCCCAAGCTGAAAACCTGAGTTCCATCCCCAGA
The DNA here is from genome assembly GCA_030556225.1 of Cricetiscus sungorus. Lineage (NCBI taxonomy): Eukaryota > Metazoa > Chordata > Mammalia > Rodentia > Cricetidae > Cricetiscus > Cricetiscus sungorus. The sequence goes on from JANBXA010000600.1 coordinate 54,908,867, forward strand.
TACCACAGTGGAAGAAAAAAACTGATTCCTAAGGGTTGTTCTATGACATGTTGTAGTATGACCACTGTAAACACGCATGTCTGCACACACACATTCTATATCTATATATACATACACAAATATGTATGTATATATGCATATATATTTATATATGTATATATAGAGAGAATTTAAATACAATTCATCCATTTTGATGTAATTATTTTTATTATTAATTCCAAACCATCTGGCTTCTATTATGATTTGCCTCTCTTACTTTGTATCTGGCTAAGGCATCTTACTGACTTCCAGCTTCATTGTGCCCTAACCTAAGAAGACACACCATATGATTCTGGCTGTCTAACATCTGGAGATGTGCAGCCAATAAACTGGCCAATTCTGGTAGTGACCATGTGTGCAGAAAACACACAGACATTCTCCAGCTGGACAGTGTTCTGTGTTTTCAGCATGCAAATTCTTCACATCCCTGTTGAATTTTTGGTGATGCTGACCTGTTAGTCACTGCCTATAGAGTGCCAAAATCTCCTCCATCACTGGAGTCATTTCTGACACTTCATAGTTTTTCTTAAGACTATGTACTATCATTCAAGCTTCTCATTTGCCACTGTCTCTGATCACTGCCCTATGTATCTCATACAACCCATCCAAAACCACAAACATCCCAAAGCACAGTCCTTCGAACTGCCCATTGCTACCAATGACTTATTGTTAATAGGCTAGAGGTTGTTTTTCTTTTGTCTAGAATGTTCTTGAAAGATATTTGGTTGATATTATTATCTGAATCTCCTACAGACTTATGTGTTCCCGGCTGGTAATTTTTTTTGTTGGACAGGAGAATGGCAAGAATTTGAAGAGTTAGGGCCTAGCTGGAGCAAGTGGATCACTGTGGGCATGCTGTTGACAGACATGCCAGAACTCTGGTCCCTTCCTCTCCCCACTTCCTGTATGCCATGATGGGAGCTACTCTGTCACCCCTTTCTGTCAAGAAGAATTAAAAACTCTGAAACCATGAGCTAGATAAATCTTTCTTTACTTTGAGTTGTTTACATCAGGCATTCTGTGACAATGAGAAGGGTAATTAATACAAGAGTACAGATCATGGTTGGCAATTATTTTTTCTCCAAATAAGAGATCACATTATTGCTCTAAGAGACAACTATCAGTCCATGATATTTCTTTTAAGGTTTTTACCTTTTATCCACCAGCTTCGAAGGTTAATATATTTAGTGGTAGTTTACTTTTTTAAAGAATTATTTTTATTTTAAATATGCATGCCTGCATCCATGTGTGTACATTACACATGTGCAGTACCTGCAGATATCAGAAGAGTGTGTTGAAGATTCTAAGAGTCAGAAGACCTGGGAGTTTGTTGTGAGATTGTCTCTCTTAGGAAAGTCAGGAGCTACACCCATAAAGTCTCACCACCAATATGACTGCCTAAAAGGGAGCTGAACAAGGACAACAAAAGACATGATAGACATACCAAAGTGGGCAGGGGAAGCCAAAGAGGATTCAACACTACACAAAACCTACAGGCAACCAAGGAATGCTGAGAGTGGGAAAACAGTCTCCCCAGGAAGAGCACACCAACTGCTTATTCAGCACCAAATGTTCAGTCCAGAAAACAAGCTAAAATTTTACAGACTGAGGTTATACTCGTGTATTTCAGAATTGCACATATACACATACATGTATACAACAATCAATGAAAAAGAGGCCGTGAATTTGAAAAAGCGCAAAGAGGGATAAATGTGATGGGTTAGATGGAGGAAAGGGAGAGGGAAATGATAAAATTATATTATATTCTCAAAAAATGAAAGAAGTATGTGTTTAACCCCGGAAAGCTATTTGTAAGGACTCATTAAGGACTTAGCTAAAGTCAAAAGTTCCTCCAGAAACTTTTTTTCTAAATGCTTCTCCCGAGAAATGCAGCCAAAAAGATGTGAGGGTGGATGCATGGACAGACTGGCCAATGGACAGCCAGAGAGAAACACAATTAACTCTAAAGAAAGCACACAGTAATGAAGATTGCAAGTACTAAAAGCACAGGCAGGGAGTGGAGACCTGGGAGAAACAACACACGGTTCCATCAAAAGCCATCAGACTCACAGTCTAGCACTAGCATTTCTGATGAGGTGGGAAAGGGCCATATTACAGCTCAAACAGCAAGCCTTAGTGTCCTACCCAGACCTCCACCTGACTGGACAAAGCTCACTGCACCAACCAGGGTCCTCTGCTTTACTCAAGTCTACTGATCTCAAAGTTAATTTCATCTCAAAACATTTTGGCAAGTATGTGAGAATATCTAAATGTGTGGATACAGTGCTCTAGTCAAGTTGACAGATTAACCACCAGAGGGTCCAGCCAGGTGGTTGGAAGCAAGTCTTCAAACCCAGCATGAGACTCAACCTGGCTATTCATTCTTGAAAGAGATTTCTACCTACTATACTCAAAGGGCAAAGAAATGTGTTTTCCTGAAGACCAGAGTTGAGGAAGCATCTCTATTAAGTGCCTTTGGAAGTTCTCTATTAGACTATTATCTAGAATTGAACTTAGGCTTTATCTCCTGTCCTCCAAGCCCTGAGCAACAAAATCTGAAGGTCAAGTTTGAGTAAGAAGTTCAATTACACTGACAAGCCTCTAATCCCAGCACATATGAGCTGAGGAAAATTGGAAGCTAAACTACGCTACAAAACAAGTAGTTCTCAATTAACATCTGTCCTGCTTGAGTTCACTGTTTTAATTCAAAAGAGCATTTTTAACTACATTTTTCTCTCTCAGCCAGCCCTTGGTTCAATGAAGAAAACTTGTCAGTGGTCTGTTCCCTCCTATTCCTGGCTCCCAACTCATGCATTGGAAGATGGACCACAAGGAGACCTGCAGAAGGTTCTCACATGAGATGATGGTGGCTCGGAACAGGGAGGAAATAGCAGCTGCTACTATAATCCCAAGTATGATTTGAAAACACAGTCATCAGGATTTCAAACAGACTAGATCTTGGTGTGACAGATAAAAAGAAATCAAGAGTTGCTAGGATGTTTTAAACAGCCTGATAAAGTTGGGAAGGGACATTGCAATTCACTGAGACAAGGAAGATTGTGGGTAAAGCTGGTGTGGGAAAGACTAGGTGTTTGTGTGGACATTGGATGTAAAAGTCCATTTGATGTGCCTATGGATTCATCAAACAGAGCTGGCTCTGAAACTGGAGCTCTGGAGGAAGGTCTGAGCCCAAGACACAGTCTGTAAAGCTTGCCGTGCTTCAGATCACTCAGAGAAGGAAGTAGATGTGAGATGGGGTATGAATGCCATGTGCCCAGCCCTGTATCCTTGGGCAGGGAACCAGCACTGCAGCTGCAAGTGGGATTCTAACACTAGTCTGTATTAGCAGTTACATAACATGTGGTCACCACCCAAATACACATTGTCCTCCTCAGCTATTTGCTAGAGTTCTGTGCCAGTTCTGTGGTTTAAGAGGAATGTGAGGAATTTGGACTCAGCCTGGGAAAATGGCAGCCATGTAGATGAACAAAATGAAAGAAAATGAAATCCAGTAAAGGTTAGAGGAAATGAGATGAGCTTCCCAGAGATAAGCACAGCAGCAACTGGCCCTGTTCTCTGAAGCAGAGGGTCTGAAAACTCAGAAGTAACTTGCTTCGGGCAAGTAAAGCAAAAGAAAACAAGTTTCCATGGGATACTTAGATCAGAAATAAAAGGGAGACCAGCACCTGCTGTATTAGTGGTAAGACCCTGAGGTGGACTCCCACTGTCCAGAGCAGAGAAGTTAAGTTCTAACAGATTAGATCAGTTTACCAGTATGAAAGCTTCAATTCACATCTCTGTGTAGTGAGTCCAAGCTGTTCTCTTGAAACACATCGAGCTCCATAATGGAATTGTATGATAACGCAGAAACTGATTTCTGAGTGTTAGCAAGCTCTTCACTTCAGATTTCAAAAGTTATTTAGATTGTGAGCTAAGTCGAGTACATTTTCACAAATTGGGTCTACATGATGGCAAAAGGGCCTTCAAATTCTCCTTTGGCTTGGGGTCCCAGGGTCAGGTCCTGAGAGAAACAGCACCGTTGCCAAGCACTAGCAGCAGTTTCCCAGGCCACCAGTGTGTTCCTGTTTCCCTACTTCATGATAAAACACATTCTCAGCTTTTTAAACTCCAGGGCAGGGCTGGGGAAGCACCTTGGGGGCAGATTTGCTGAGCATACCCGCAGCCCCAAGTTACAGTACTGGCAGCAACAAAAACAAATTTAAGACACACATTAAATTCTAAAACATTTAAAATTACAACATAAAATAGAGCATACATAACTCAGTGGTGAAGCATCTAGGATTTGAGTCCAGCATGTTTTGTTTGACTTTACAAGGAATGGGCTTGCAATAAGATCTCAGGGTTTGGGTGTGCTTGGTAAGTTCAAAGAACCAGGAACTGTCTCCAAGGACAAGAAATGCTGAGAAGTCAAACAGCCCCAGAAGCAAAGTGGTACATTAAGATACCTTAGGAAACACTCCATTGTGTTGTGACCCAAAGTCAAGGCAGAATATTTACGGACATCAGAGAACACCCAAGAGAGAAGGGTAAACTCAGCTGAAGTACTGAGATTCTCACTCACCTAACAAACACCTCTGGACTAGCACAGCTAGGGCATCAGAGAACACTTAGCCTCAGCTCTTCCTTCAAAAGCAAGCAAACAACTCACAAAGGCTGCTGGAGGGTCAGTGGTGCAAGCTGGATTAAACAGAACCAAGCATACTGTTTGAGTAAAAGTCTCTGCAAAATCAAGCAAAGTCAGTTCCAATGGCTGCTAAAGAAAGACATCTCCAGAATGGAGGTTTATGGCCCTGACCAATAGTTGCAGAGCAGCTGGAGTAAGGTACATTCAGTGGGCAATCAGGGTTGAAACCTAGCTAGAGTAAGGGACAGGGCCATGCAGAGGGCAATCAAGGTTCAAACCCAGCTCCACTGTCACACAGCTGCTAACCTCCAGCAAGCCACTTGGCCTCCTCATTTGAGAAGCAGGCAGCAATGCCTTGCCTCACAGTAGACTAACAATAAATCATAGTACATATGTGGTCCGTGTAGAGCAGCAGCAGCTATTGCTCAGCTGGGACTTCCTCTTCAATTACCTTCTCCCTAACCATCTCCCCTAGTCCTTTAGCCTAGTACTGTGGACCTGCATACAGACACTAAGTCAAGGAATCACCTGATTCCATAATGCATTCTCAAGAGAAAAAAGCTGTTTAGTTGAATATCCAGGCCTGGGGTGTGTGGATTTAAGGCCCACTTAACCAGCTCTTAAGCTTTGGAAGTCTAGCATTTCACTCTACTTATAGGTTTACAAGCTGTATGCTACATTTTGAAGGATGCTGACAGAAGATACACTGCTGTCTGAGACAAAACTTCTTAGTAATAGCCACAACCAGCACATATCCATGTTTGTACAGGACATAGACTGCATCTTAGCATAGGAAGCCCAGGCTCAGAGAAGCCACATCTCTTCACATGGATGTAGTGTGCCTGACCTGTGCCCTAGAGTTAAACATCTTCATTACAAAGGTGCCAGTCACATTCTGCTCTGGAGGGAGAGACTACTTCTACACCTACTGTAAAGATGGTCACTCTACACACATCCTCAGATGATAGTCAGAAGCCAAGGAAGTCAGTTCACCCTATCTCTAAGTCATACACACATAGGAGAATTCCCTACACACCTGGGCTCCTGACCTAGAAGACTCAATATTGCTAATATGTCGATTCTTCCCTAAATAAACTACTCATTCAACAAATGTCCAATAAAATTTCTAAATGGATTTCTTTTATGTATTAAGTGACACATTTATTCTCAAATTCATGGCAAAGGCCTTAGGAACAATCCAAACAACTTGGAAATCTGTAGACCAGACTGACCTCAAACTCAAGGGATCCACCTGTCTCTGCCTCCTGAATTAAAGGCATTTAATTCTGCTGGAATTAAAGGCATGTACCACCCAACTCATTTTAAAATTTTTTTCATGATATTGATATGTATTGGTGTTTTGCCTGCCTGCATGTCTGTGTAAAAATGTCAGATTCCCCAGGAACTGGATCTCCAGGAACTGAGTTGCCATGTGGATACTGAAAATTGAATCTGGTTCCTCTGGAAGAGCAGTCAGTGCTCTTAACCAGTGAGCCATCTCTCTAGCCCCTGAGGATTTATGTTTCTTAAGATGACAACACCATTAAGATTGATTCAAAACACATGAAAAAATATTCAACACTATTAGGTCTCAAACCTGGGACAAATGGCTGAGATGTCTATTTAACATATCAAAGTGGGTCCTCTGCATCCCTCAGTCCCTACCTGCTACAGGGTTCTGGCCAATATGCTCTGTACCTTACCCTAATCTTCTCCAGTCCAAGGAAAGGGATGGGCTGCCCCTCCCTGTATAATTCAGTCTTTTTGGCTATGCCAGTCTTTTCTCTTTTTTTCTCTTTCTTCTCCTCCTCCTTCTACTCCTTCTTTTTTCACCCTTTTGCCCTTCGGCCTGTTGGTCTTCTGGTTCTCCCCTACTGTCTCTCCTCACATGGCCCATCTCAGGGTGATGTTCATTCTGCGCTCTCCAAGATGTCTCTGCCTCTGGTGATGCTCTCCCTCATATCTACAATAAACCTTCACGTCTACCATACCTAGGATCAGTCATGTCCTCCTTTTTTATTTCTTTCGTTCATTCAAACACTATTAGTAATAATGAAGCAATGTGGTACCAAGACATCCCTATTGGAATATCTAACCCTAATGGTACAAGCAGGCCAAGAACTGTGAGGACAAGCAGCTGGTAGTGTATCCTCTGGTGGGGGGGAGAGGGGGAATGGCAGAGCAGTTGGCAGTTTAAAAACATAAGCATGCCTCTTCCATCTGACCCAGCCATTCTGTGCCTACCCAAGAGAAATGCTAGCCCATCTCCATATACAAGGAAAACTCCAGAATCTGTGTCTGTAACTGGCAAAGCTGTATAAATAAGCCAAAAGTTCATCTGCATAACTAAACAGGAAGTAGTGAACTATTAAGATACAATAATCACTACAGAAACTAAATTATAATGTAGAAAAGAGGTGAGTGGCTCTCTGGGAAGTAAGGGGCAGTTGGGAGGGAGGAGGAAGTGCCTTGTGGGATGATGCTTTACTTACTTTGACCATGGTAATGATTTTATAGATAGATATATATACTCAAATGATCAATTTTTCATTTAAGACATATACAATTATTGGATCTCAAATGTTAGAAAAAGTATTCATACAATAGTAACTAAAGTTCAAAAACAGATTAATTTGAACTGTGAAAGAAATGAAAATTCCATTTTTTGTCACTTTACAATTATGAAATTAGGACAAGACTAGGCTAAATTAGTGGTAAAGGTAAACAAGATATGGAACTTCAGGTGTCTCCTATTTCACTTTGCCAGACTTCCAGATTTTTCCTTCCATATACCTACTATTCCACCACATACCTACTACTCTCTTTTCAGAGAAGGGGCATATTGGTACTGTTTGATAAAATGATCTCTGTGTCAAAGTTTATAGCTAAAACAAAAAGCAATAGCTGAGAAACATAACCAGAAGCCATTAACACACCAGTTGGCTTTCTAGAGTAAGAAGTCATTTGGTGGAGGAGCAGGGACAGGCTTTGATAATCTAGTGTCTGAAGTTAGCAAGATTTGAAAGTTGCCACCATAAAAGAAGCCACTCCAACAAAAGAGAAAAGTCGCTGTTAAAGAGTAAACAGTGTAAGATAATGGCCCCTGGTTTCTAATACACCAAAACCTCCTCCAGCTGTGGAGGTAGAGCATATGACTATACAAGAACATAGCAGAACACTCCTTACCACTCAAAAGCCACCACAGCAAAGGGATAAATCCAGGACTCTCACTGATGTATTTCAAGCCTTTTGAATTGATGCTCACGTTGTACAGGGACATCAGCATTAGACTGAAATGCAAAAGAATACAGTGTTGATATGCTGGGCTATCCATATTTATTTCACCTTGACTTCAACCCCTACTCTAAATATATTTACATCTCAGATGTTCAACTATAACATCTGGGTAGAACAATTACAAAATGGAAGACATGTTTAATGGATTTCAGCTGCAGAAGGCCATAACATAATGGGAAGTTTTAGCAATAATACTGTGACACAACCTTCTGTGTTGTGTCTCATGAGAAACCTCATAATCCTATTTACCAATGTCTTACCCCTTGTAGTACCAAGCCTGTATTTATATTCAGGCAACTCTCAGTTTATGCGTTCTGTGTTCTTGAGGTTCAATGAAGCCATCTAAAGTCTAATCATAGCTCTTATCCAAAGAATGCATCATGGTCTAAGAAAAACAGTTCACAGGCTCATATGTTTGAATACATGGTCTCCAGGTGATAGAACTTTCTGGGAAGAATTAGGAGGGATGGCCTTACTGGAGGAAATGTGTCACTGGAGACAGACCCTGAGGTTTCAAAAGACTTATACCATTGCCAGAATCCTCTCTACTTCCCGTTTGTGGGCTGAGATATGAACTCTCCTTTGTCACGCCCACCTTGATGGTAAAGGACTCATATCCCTCCTGAACCATAAGACCCAAATTCCTTTTATAAGCTGCCTTGTTCATGATGTTTTATCACAGCAACAGAAAAGTAACTAAGACAGGAGTTGATACCAGGAAGTAGACTATTTGCAGTGACAGATTTGACAGGTTTGGAAGATGGGAAGGCTTGGAAACTTTGGGCTAGAAAAATGATTAAATGGTGTAAAGCAGAGCTTAATGGACCATCCTAATAGGAGCTTGGAAGACAGTGCTGAGTGCAACAAGGACTATGGAAGACCAACCCAAGAGGTTTCATAGCAGAACACAATTAGAAACTCAAATTATCCCATGACCTCCAATGTGTGTCATGGCACATACATGGTCACATTCACATACATGTGTGACATGCACATGCCTGTATTTCACACAGATACGTTATATATACACTAACAAAGAAGAAAGGCTAGCTAACAGCTGGGGGTGTTAATTCAGTGGCAGAGTACTACTTAGCATGCCAAGACTTCGGGTCTCATCTCAGCACTGTGGGGAAAGGCCAGACAAATTGTATGTACAACATTTTGACACAGCCACACACATCCATTTGAACTCCAAAGCTACAGTGCTTCTTCTATTTCCTTTTGCCTGAAAATTTTAATGACAAGACTTCACTTTAAAATTGCCAATGAGCTTGCAAGAAATGGAAGGAATGTCTTTGATCAGGTCCAAAGTGAGAGGTGAGACCATGACAGGTTCCAGAAAGTGAGAGCTCCCATAAGAGTGCCTTCATGTGGAGAGACAGAAAGAAAAGCCCCAGGCAGACAAAGATGCAGTCACAAAACCTGCTGAGAATCAGAAAAGAACAAACTTTCAAGCCTGGCATGAATTCATGCTGTCAGCAAGCCTGAAACAGTCACAAACCAATAACTTAATATACAGTAGGCCCAGTATGGGAGATTCCCCAGTCTTCCTGAACATTAAAAATCTACCCAGTCTTCCAAGAAGCACAAATACAGTCCTAATGAAAGTGGGTTCATATCCCAGACCACTGTATAGTACATGGAAAAAAATCAAGACTGCACAAATAACAGCCAACATAAGAACAGTGGCAGAGCCAGAATCAAACAGCTTTCAAGCATTAGTGGTATCAACTGCAGAATAGAAAACAGATATGCTAAGTAAAAAAACTGTTGTTATTGTTGGTGTTTTTGTTTGTTTTATTTTGTTTTTTAAAACATGGTTTCACTATGTAGTCCTGGGTGGCTTGGAACTAGAAACTCAGATCAAGCTGGCCTTAAATTCAGAGACCAGCCTACCTCTGCCTCCTGAGTGCTGGGATGACAGGCGTGCACCACTATGCCCAACAGTAAAAAGTAAAAGAAACTAAACATGGCCAAGAAACTAGGGTACTTCTATGAACCACCAGGCAAAACTAAAAAGTAGAACCTGGGTTGGGGAGATGCCTCAGTCTGTAAAGTGCTTACTATGGAGGTATGAGGGCCTGAGCTCAATGCCAAACACCCACATGAAAAGACCATAAAGAACAATTAAGCAAGACACCCACAGCAACTTCTGGCCTATACACACACATGAACACACACATACACAAACAGATACATACACTTTATATGCAAAACATAATTTTAAAAAAACTTATAAAAAGAAAACTATGACAATTGGAGACACAGCTCAGCAGTTGAGAACACTAACTGTTCTTGCAGAGGACCCAGTGTAGTTCTTAGCACTTATATAGAATGAGTCACAATCACATACAGCTTCAAGAGATCCAATACCCTCCTCTGAACTCCACAGACTCATGGGCACATGCCCACCATAGACACATAATTTTTTAATTAAAAAATAATTTTAAAAATAAACTGTAAGTTCCAAGAGTACCTGGACACATGTGGAAAGAGAAATACTAAATGAAATCAAAACAAAGGAAAAAAGATAAGTGAGATAGAAATTCCAACTTTCTTCCTATTGGGACTCCTTTAAGGAACCCCAGAAAAATACAGCAGAGAAAAAGTGTTCCAAAAAGGCTGAAACTTTTCCAGAAATGAGGAAATAACCTTCAGATAAAAACGAGCATAGATCTACACACATCACAATCTAACCACAGAATACAAAATACAGAGTGTTTCAAAGTGTCAGAGTAAAAGACATCCCATGGAAAACTGGACTCTCAGCATCAAAGACAGAAGTCAGGGTTGGGGAGGTTACTCAAGCCATAAAGCACTTACTGTGCAAATCTAAAGACCTCAGTTTGACACTCCATAATCCACATAAAGTGGAACATGGGTGCTGTGCAGCAGTTTCCTCCAAGTTTGCCTTCCAGCTTAGAGGGCAACTTCTTAAAACATAGGATGTAAAGGGAAAGAGAGACAACAGGATATTCTAGAATATGATATTTACTAGGAAGTGAAAAGACAGGATGTTTGGGGAGATAGCCTACTAAGACAGGAAATGATTCAGGAAGTCCCTGAAACTAACCAGATTCTCTAGTCCTCTTCTTCCCCGTATACATTAAGAATGCAGAGAGTCACTCTCAGACAAGACAAGCCACAAAGACAACTCTGAAACCAGCCTAGCCACCAGAGAGAATCAAGAACCAGCTGAACTATCTAGAAGACATAAAGACTAGATAAAATGCCTGGAGGAGGCTCAGCCCAACTGAACAGCCTGGAACACGACTCTCCATCCTGTTGATCTCCTGCACACTGCAGTGTGCTTCAGGTTTCCAGCTTTGGTGAGCTATCATCCATAGTGAAGGGGGCTTTGGTGATGCAATGTCTTTGAGTTATTTCTGCTTCTATAAGTAACCTATATTCCTGTAAGTGAGCTCAAAAAACTCATTGGTTCATCAGATTGCTCTTCAATGGCATCTGCACTTTGGTTCACTGTGGACTCTCTATCTGGAGTGAGTAGATGTGGTATTCTATCTCCCAAGAGAGATCTGTCATGCAACAGTACATCTGTAATCCCAGCAATCTTATAGGGATGGGAAGTAGGGACAAGAGAATCTCTGTAACAGTGGGCTAGCCTCACACTATCAGGAAGAAACAAAAGATACCCTTCTCAAACAAGGTGGAAAACCATGAATGACTCTTTAGGGCCCTTACGTGTGCACTATAGTATGCTTTTCCACATCCATGCACATGAACATTCATACACATGCGCGCACATGTGCATGCACACACACACACACACACACACACACACACACTATACACAAAGTTGTTTTATTTTAAAGGATGTCAGAGGGCAGGCAATGTGTGCTTTTCAAAAGAACAGAGGTACCACTGTAACTTCAGAATTAAAAGCTCACCAAAAATATTTTCAGCAAATAATATAAAAGAAATATCAAGAGATCTTCCCCCCAAACAAACCTGAACTACAAAACTTTGAAGGATGAACTTCAGAAAAAGAGAAAACAACCTCATAAAACTGTTCTAAGCTATAAAGAGAAATGGGAAAGGGTGTCATGGTACAGGGACACAGACAGGGAAGGAAACGCTAGTGTTGAAGGCAGTGATAACTGTGTCTGACACTGTGACTAACCTTTTTCCAACAAAGCAGGCACACAGTCTACAAACACACATGGCCCAGGATGTAAGAACTAAATCATTCTGAGATCCTTCTACTGTTCATTACTTTTAAAGTACACCAAATAAATTCAAGCATGCTTTAAAGTGATGCTAATCACTGAGGTAGATAAGTAAAGGTCAACTTTTAATGCTCTGGGGAGAAAAATAAACTCAGAAAAGGAAGATATCAGAGAAGCAGAGTGAAGGAACAAAAAGAAAAACGAAAGAAAAAGAAAAAAGAAAAAAGGGAGGGGATGGGGATATTGAGGGGAAAAAAAAAAACTCAAATAATCCTAATAAAAACAAGACAAGATGGAAGGAATAAAGCCAAGGATTTCGATAGCTGGAAATGTTGGCAGGCAGGATTAGCTTGCCAAAAGGCAGATTTGCCAAAAGGCAAATTGTTAGACTGGATTACATCACCAGATAGCCATGTACACCAAAAACAAAAGTTCACACAAAGGGTGAAAGTAAAGGAATAGCAGAAATTACCCCAAGCAAACACTAAGAGAAAGCAAAGAGTGAGGTAGCAAAATTAACAAGCTAAATACAGAGCACTTTCCAAAGGAAGTTGACTGCAATGCCAAACACCCAGTTCCTCAGGAAGCCATCATTCTAACCTGGATGCATCTAGACTTGCTCCTCAAAAATGTGTAATGGCTCAACAGGTAAAGGCACTCGCTGTCAAATCTCATGACCTGAGTTTAATCCCAGGGAACCATACTATGGAAACAGAGGATGGACTCCCACAAATTGTTCTCTGCTCTTCATGAGCATGCTGTGGCACATACATATGTATGTGTACACACACATTAAATGTGACTATAGTTTTTAAATCTACACCATATTAAAGAACACATCAAAAGAACTACAAAGCAGCCAGTGTACTGCAGCAGGCTCTCACGATACCTGGTCCATTACACTGAATAATTGCTTTGAGACAGAATCTGACTATACAGCCAGAGTTACCAACCTCCTGTTTGGGACTGACTTAAAAAAATATTTTTTATAAAGTAAGTTTTAAAACTCCAGACAATACTTGGAAAATTACAATAATGTCTCTGGGCTAAAGAGACCACTCAGCAGTTAAGAGCATTTGCCATTCTTCCAGAGGAAAAGTTCAGTCTGCAGCACCACTCTGGGCCAGTCACAACCATGTGGAACTCCCCGGGCTCTGACACCACTCTCACTCAAGTATACATAGCCACACACATAGTTTAAAAAATAATTTTCCCTCCCAGCTATAAAGAATGCCTCTACAAAAATAAGCTAAATAACTTACTAGGAGTAAAATCAGACAATAGTTAGAATTGAACAATAATGAATATATAGCATACACATTTTAAAGTAAAGCTAGTGAGACATAGAGTTTTAGGGGTGGAAGGTTGAAAGTTTATGAATACAGTAATGGTAGTCTGGATTGCATGGCACCTCTCATTCATTTGTAGTAATTATAAATTCTGGACACAATGAAAGAACCCTCTCTTAAGAGGATCTGTGGGCAATACCCCCTTTCAAGGAAAGAGTTTCTCCAAGTGCAGCAGCCAAAGGAGCAGGAAACATAGGAGGCTCCAAGGCATAGTCACCTAGTGCACATGATGAACCCTGAGGGCTCAGCTGGCCAGAATCACATGACAGTCTGAGGCAGACGTTAACCTAAGACAAACATAGGCTCTCTTCAGGAAAATCCAGCAGAGCCCAGTGGCCCTGCAACATATCCTCTGCAATGGCCATGAGATGTTTAACTAGGAGGGACAGAGAATATGTGACAAGCTAAGTACTTCCTTTAGGTACAGATTTAAAGAATTGCCTAAATGTTCTAAGGCCATTATTTTTTCACATAATAATTAATATAAAAATTCTATAAGGATTACAAGTTTATCAATTAAGGTAGAATGGGCAATAGCACCATGCCAGGATGTACTATAGGCTGGAGCAAGAAGAAATCAGGAACACTGATGCAGTCTGTTTAAAGGGACTAATTAAGAAAATGATGGCACATGCATACAAATCACAGAGAACACCTACTACACTTCTCTGAGAAAGGCAGGCTCTTTGGCTTGCCTTTACCATAGCACAGACTAGCACATGAATACAGAAAGAGGGTCACACCAGTAATTGAGAACTTCAACAGGGCAAAATGCTCACAAAGTCTCCCTTCTTCCCATATTTCCATGGACAATTTTCAAAGCAACAGCAATACCAGTTATCAGAGAGACAAAAGACACCAGTGTTTTCCAGAGCAGTGTCTTAGTTAGGTTTTCCAATACTGTCATAAAACAACATAGCCAAAAGTAACTCGGGGAGTAAATTGCTTTCAAACTCTCAGGTCACACTGTGTTGAAAGCTAGGACAGGAACTCAAACAAGGCAGGAACCCACAGGAAAGAGCTGACATAGAGCCACTGAGAATTCTGCTTACTGACTTTCGACTCCTGGTTTGTTCAGCTTGCCTTCGTATAGTATCCAGGATCATCTGCCTGAAGGTGGGGGAGCACTGCCCACAGAGAGATGGGCACTCCCACATTAATAAGTCCATCACAATTATGCACCATAGGCTTGCCCACAATCAACCTGGTGGAGACATTTTTTCAATTGAGGTTCTATCTTCCCAGATCCCAGATGACTCTAGCTTGTGTCAAGCTGACATAAAACTTGTCAGCACAGCAGGGATTCTTAGTCCTCTCACCTCCCAACAGGCTGCAGACCATCTGAGTTTCATTAGCTGTCTCAAAAGGATTACAAAGTTGCCCCCTAATAAACTACATGGTAGGCCTTTGGGCTGCTCAAATGCAGTGCTCCTGGAGAAGTCAGCCCTGAGACCAGCTTTCCTGCAGTCTCTACTCAGTATCTCAAGAAGGGGAAAGCCTCTACTTCAGATCACAAACACAATCACCTTAAGATATGTTACCAATGCTGCTTTTATAAAGGCCATAAGAGCAAGACTGAGAAACAGCAAGAACCACACTGTGACCCACCACGCTCAAAACATCTCTAAAACACTTTTACAGAAAGTTGCCAACTTCTTTTTTATAGCATGAAAACAGACCAGACAATCTTCTCTAGACTTCAAAAAGCAAAGCTACCATGTGATGCTTGGTTTCCCTGACTATGGTTCAGGGAAAGCTGGGCAATTGTATCCTGCTGATTTGTCACTGAGTGTCCTATAGCTTGAAAGTAGCAAATATTACTCATATCAGCAAATGTCTTTGAATTTTCACACTTGTTCTCAGATTAGTTGTCCTTAAGAAGCTAAAATAGAACTGATGCAATTATGACAGACATGGTGTCACCTGAGCCCTGTGTACAGGGTACAGGTCTCAGAAGCCAGAGACCTCTAGGTCATGAAGGAGTTACCACACCAACCTAGAAGACTCTTGTTTCTTGTGCAAGTGCTTTCTCCATATGACATGTCCTTTCCAGCAAAAACTACTTATGAATGACGTATCAAGTTTCCAGTTGTCAAGTGGCCCAGTATCTATCTGCTCACCTAACCCTATTATAAACACATCTGACATTAAGAACAAAAGGAATGGAGGCAAAACAGAAAACAAACATGTTGCAAGACCTGTCTATTGTTAACTCTGTGGCCTTAAAGTGCCACCCAAGCAATTCTGCTTACTGAAATGGAGGTATCTCCTTTCAGAGAATGAGGCCTGGGACAGGACAGAAAGCATTCCCTTGCCCGTCTCCATCCTGACCTGCAAGTGAGTCACCTGAAGAGAAAGTGATGCAACAAAATCACCTTTCTCACCCTAAAGCAAGACCTGCTCCATAAGCAAGGACAGCAATGGCCACCCAGCCCCAGAAAACAGGCCAGCCAAAGACGAAGACAAGGAAGGGGATTACTGGGATACAGACAGACTCACTCACCCTCAGCCAGCTAAACCCAACAGACAATCTAAGGCATAGAAACAAGTTTCTCCTCCAAGACTGCATGTGCTGTGAGAGAGAACCGGTGCTGGAGATAGGACCCAGCACTTACATGCTAGGCAATGCTCTACCAGTACCCTACCCATCTAGTCCTGGTCAGATGATTTGTGACAGAAACCTACATTTAGAAGTCTACTCATTCTTTAAAAGGAGGACAACAATGAAGTACATGTCCCTGCTGCAGTGGGGCCCAGTCTCAGGACCTTATGCATATTTAGCAGCCAGATGCTCTACCACTGAGCCAGCCTCAACCCTGGTAATTATTTAACATACTTATTTAGATTTGGTGTCCCATCCCTGCCAAGTAAGAACCTAAAACTATGATTTACAACTGATGGGATCGGTCCTAACATACTGTCTGTATGCTAAGGCTCATCCATTGTGTAACACAAAGAGAGCAGACCAACACCAGCCCTGCTGGTTACAAATCCACACACAGTGCTTTGAGTATCAGGTGTTTCAAAAGGCAGTTATTATGGTCTGGACCTTCAGTGTTGCCCAATGGCCATGTGATGAAAGCCTGGGTGCCAGTCTGTGGCCACACTGGCAGGTAGTGGAACTCGAAGGACGGCCCTACTTAAAGAAAAGGGGTGGCTGACAGCTGAGCTGAAAGTGCTCCTCGCCTGTTGGGAAGAGATCCCTGACAAGTGACATGGAATAGGGTTCCGGGAAAGGACCTGTTTGTTCTTAAGTGACCACTTGGTTCTCAGCTTAAGGCTCTATCCCAAATACCGGCTGGTTTGCAGGCCCAGTAAAGGGATTACCCTTGCCCTGTATGGAGCCTAAGTAGCAGATAGAATGTTTGACTGAGAGGGGTTCCAGAACATACATGCATGTAGGTCAAGTAATGGCAGGAGGGAGAACAGGGCTCTACAGGCCATTTCTAGTCAAGGATGGTGGACTGTACTCCGCCTAGTCCCTGCTACTTGAAGTTTCTGTTTTCTTTTGCTCCCACCTGACGGTGTCCTCAGTGTTACCACCTGGGTGGAAATCAGTGCAAGTACTGGCCTGGTGAAGTCTCAGGGCCTTCACAGCCAACTTCATGGCAGCTATGTGTCATGCAGGAAAGCCAGCCACCTTTGTGAGCAAACCCATTGGATCATATGTGCCTTGCTTTCTGGAGTACATGTCTCTCAGCTACATGTGGATTGCTATAAGACCGCTTTCTCATTGGAGCTCTTATCTGCCAAAGACAACAACTCTGGGACCGAGTGAGGACTGCTATTTTTGTTATCTGCTTACTTTGAGACAGGGTCTTGTGTAGCCTATGCTGGCCTTGAACTTTCTCTGTAGTTGTGAACTTGAACTGGTCTTCTCATTCTCCCGCCTCTATTTCTAAGGTGTGAACTACAGGTGTGCACCACTGTGCCTGATTTATATGGTGATGGGGTAGGCCTCCTGTGTACTAGGCAGGTCCTCTAACAACTAGGCCATAGCCTCAGCCTCAGAAATGTACTTTAAAATGATTCTAGAAATATTTCCACAAAGTAATTTTAAGAAAATAGCAGTATCTGAGAACTAAGCATAAAGATGAAATGACAAAGCCCACATCTTACTGTTTCTCTCCCATGCTTGTTAACTGAATAACACTTTTAAAAGGCTGAAGAATTTCACATATTTAATATGAAGCAACAGTTCTAGTTGCCTGCTTTCATCAAAAGTCAAATGGAAATATCAGTGTCACATGATGGCAAGGAAGAAAAATTCAGGAAGTAAACAAACTTATACTCCCTGGGAAGTTCCTAAAACTTAGGAAAGCCTCTCCCCCCGGGGTATATAATGACTGCTGGAGGAGAAACCAAGCTGCCTGAAAGTTGTGAGAGGAATTGAAAAACACAGCTTCATCACTCACGCTAGAGTTGGAATTTCAGTGATGGAACTGCCTTTGAGTCATCCATGTTTCAGTAAGTAATCCCAATAAACCTTGGTTCACTATTATTAGATACAATTGTTAATTTGGTCTGTTGTCAGTACCCTATCTGGAGTAAGTAGGCATTTGTTCACCTCTTACCCACCCACCCCCACAAAAAAAAAAAACCAAAGTAACACAACAAAGCCATCCATGCTACATTTTGGCAAAGAATCTAGCTGCATTCTGCCCCTACAAGGATAACTTAGAGAGAGAGGCTGGATTCAAAAGCAATGGAATTGCTTAGTGGAGGGAATGTCAAGGCAAAACAACATTCAGGTTGTGACATAATTTCTGACCCTGCTCTTATCTAGGTCTACAGTTAAAGTGAGTGGCA
The DNA here is from genome assembly GCA_030556225.1 of Cricetiscus sungorus. Classification (NCBI taxonomy): domain Eukaryota; kingdom Metazoa; phylum Chordata; class Mammalia; order Rodentia; family Cricetidae; genus Cricetiscus; species Cricetiscus sungorus. Next base: position 54,927,193 of record JANBXA010000600.1, read on the forward strand.
AGTGGAAGAGTAAAATGTGATCTCTGCAAACATGAGGCAAAGAGACCGATATCTGGAAATGCTATGGGCTTTTGAAACCTCAAAGTCCACCCTTAAAACACATCTCAACCAATAAGGCCAAACAGTTCCACTAACTGGGGTCACATAGTCAACCATATGGGACCAATTTCATTCAAAACCACAACCACTGAGCTATCTCTCCAGCCCAAGATTTTTTTTTTAAAAGTTTTGTTTGTTTGTTTGTTTAAAAAAAAAAAAAGTTTTGCAGGTAAAAACAGCAGTTGGGAGAAACCTGAACCCATCTCTGGGCCTGAGGCACCAACTGTGAAAGTAAGTAGCTTTTGATGGTAAAATGGTAAGAGGAAAAGCCCCAGGGGAGAAGTGAGTCAGACATACAAAAAGAAAAAAAAAAGCTCAGCATAGCACAGCAAAGGCCCTATTGGCCCTATTCAAGAGGACTTAGACTACTGTCAAAGCAAAGGGACTTCAGCAGAGAACCTAAAACCACTAGAGAGAAGGCAGTAAGCAGGCTGCATGGAAGATAGCCAACCATGTGAGGGAGTGCCTGAGGCTAGAGCTTGCCAATATCCCACAAGGGATTAGAAGCTGACTGTATACAGACCTAGAGGGCTGCTGGTAAGGGAAGCCAATGTGATGGCTCTGTGGACAGCTCTGTCACCATTACTGCCATCAACGCGTGCTTACCAAGCACAGATGCCAAGAAAGGGAGGCAGGGAGGCTGCCAGAGAACCAGCCCTCACACAAAGCTTGCTGGGAAGCAGAGGGAGGATTAGCTGGCCCATAAACACTGACCTTATAGAGGGCACTGAAGGGAAGGAGGCAGAGAGTCAGCATCCAGAACCCACATAGACATCAGCATACCACTGTGGAAACAGCTTAGCAGGGAAGGGATAATGGGTACAGACAAGTGATTCACAGAGATGGCACAAGCATGCAGAAAAAAATGCCCACCTCACTGGTATTCCAAATCAAAGAAGGGAAGTGGGTGGATGACTGACTGGCCAATCAAGTGATGATAAATATATGCGTAGTAGATAGTTCTAGCACCCATGCCATCTTGGCCTTAGCCAACACCTACTGAAGCTTATTCTGAGGCTGCTAGAAACACAACCCTAAAATATTTAGGGTCCAATGATCATTCTAAGGGATAAATGTTCATTTTGATTAATTTTTTTCCTAAAATACTACTTAACCCAACCCTCAGCAGGATAAAGCAGGAGGAATATAAGTTCAAGGATAGCCTGGGCTACATACACATCAACACTATCTCAAATAAAATCACATAAAATATGACCTGAGATATAACACATCCCTTATATCCTCAAGCTATTTGTTGCCTGTTTTTAGCACTACTGCTGGATCGGCTATGTTTACTTCAGAAAGGTTCCATCAGTATATTCTAGGCAATACACAAGTTGAGACTGTGAGCTGCTCTCTACATACACTTTGAGTTTGGTACACTGGCCAGGCTTTAAGTCCCCCAGCAGCTGCAACATGGTGTCCAAGAGCACCCGACTGGAATTCACCAAGAATTCACGGCCACATGCAATGGCAGCAACATCTGCAAAAGATAGAACAAAGAATCAAGACCACAGGTTTCCCACAGAGCACATATCGATGAATGGAGAGAAGTGACTCCACAAAAGTTTTCCTCTGTCACGCACACATCATGGCATGAACACACATGCATTTTCACTCTGTTTCTGACTCAATCCACACACACACACACACACACACACACACACATACAAATAATAAAATTAATAATAATAATAATCTTAGGTTTTCTATTACTGAGGCAAAACACCATGACCAAAAATCAAGTTGGGGAGGGAAAGGTCTATTTGGCTTAAATTTTCCAGATCACTGGAGGAAGTCAAAACAGAAATTCTAGCAGGGCTGGAACCTGCAGGCAGGAGCTGATGCAGAGGGGTGATGCTTACTGGCTTGTTACCCCTGGCTTGCTCAGCCTGCTTTCTTATAAAACCCACCAGCTCAGAGATGGCACCAACCACCACGGGCTGGGCCCTCCCAATTGACCACTATTGAGAAAATGCCTTACAGCTGGATCTCATAGAGGCATTTCCTCAGCTGAGGCTCCTTCCTCTCTGATGACTCTAGTTTGTGTCAAGTTGACAAACAAAACCAGCCAGTGCAATAGTTAATAATAATAACAAGAACAACAATAATAATGATGATTTTTTTTCTAAAAGATCACAGGTACTTCACAATCTAAAAAATCCTGCTTAGCAGATAGTATATTCCCTGCCTTTGTCCTTACAGACCCAAGGAGAATAGCTGATCAATGAGCATTTAAAAACAGTGCTGTTCATGGAGCTGGCATGGTGCTAAATGAGGACCTGACAACAGTATGAGCTACTACAAATCAGGAAGTAATGTCATAAATCATGGAACAAAACACTAGGAACTGCATGACTGCAGCATATGCCCCCAGAACACCAGACCAATAGATAACTGATCCAAGCAGAAAGTGGAACTGATGACTAGTGTTACCTGAGCTCAAGCATTGAGAAATCCTTCAAGAATTGACTAATGACTTTTTAACTATGACATGCAATGGGAATCATATGATATAAAAGGTAGAGCATGAAAACTGAATCTTTCCTAAATGTTCTGCCCTATTGTGATCAACAAATGCATTTTTTCATACATCAAGTTCTGCAAATGAGCATGGAGACCAGACCAAGTCATTACAATGGCCCTAGGGCTGGTAAAGCAAGTACTAGCCCTACCAGTATCCACACATAACTACAAGTATTTACCAGTAATTCCAGTACATGATGTGCTCTCTCTCTCTCTCTCTCTCTCTCTCTCTCTCTCTCTCTCTCTCTCTCTCTCTCTCTTCCCCTCCCCCCACCTGTGGATCAGGATGTGGCTCCTAGCTACTGTTCCAGTGGCATACATATTGCCATGCTCAAAACAAAACAAAAAAAAAAAAAAAAAAAAAAAAAAAGAATTGCCATGGTCATGGTATCTCTTCACAGCAATATAACACTAAGACAGGTACAATGACTGGACAAGTAAGAAATTTAATATTGGATTTTGCTTAGAATATGGTAAACTGGAAAGAGCTGTCCCATTCTTCCCCAGGAAGGGGAAGGCAAGGGAAATTCTATAAAGTCACAGCTTTTTGTTTCATTTATTTGTTTGTTTGTTTGTTTATTTGTTGAGACAGGGTTTCTCTGTGTAGCTCTGGAGGTTGTCCTGGAACTCGCTCTGTAGACCAGGCAGGCCTTGAACTCACAGAGATCTGCCTGCCTCTGCCACCTGAGTTCTGGGATTAAAGGTGTGTGCCACCACCACCCAGCTACAACTGTTCTTAAATACATCAGAGAGTTACAGCTGGCTCTGAAGCACCTAAGAAATGGGGATTGTAGGCAGAGATAAAGGGACAAACATGCTCAAACTGGGGCAGATGCTCAAAGCCATGTAAGCCAACCACAACAAACCAAAGCAAATGTTTAACACGTCACCAAGACAGCTGTTTCTGGAGGCTGACTATGGAAGAGGGGCAGGGGCTCCACTCCCTAGCGGCAGTGTCACACTGCCACAAGGGTGTACTGAAATTCTCAGAACTTCTTACAGATGAGAAGGAACCAGGGGAATGTTTGCTGTGTGCGATGGGAAGATCAGCTTGACAAGCAAGAGGAGTGACAGACTGCAGCCCATGGTCTCCACAGTGCTGCCATCCCCACTGAATGGCTCCAGTTGCTGTAGAATAATCCTTTTATACAATGTAATATGCATTGCTCTCATTGTTAATAAAAATCTGATTGGCCAGTAGCTGGGCAAAAAGAGATTGGGTGAGACATACTGAGACAAGCAGAATGCTGGGATGAAGAAGGGTAGAGTCAGAAGAGACCAGCCAGCCATTGAGGAAAGAAACAGGACATGTAGAAAATCAGGTAACAAGCCATGAGCCGTGTGGCAAAGCATAAATAAAAAGATATAGGTTAGTTTAAAATATTAGAGTTAGTTAGGAACAAGCCTGAGCCATCAGTCCAGCATTTGTAAGTAATATTAAGTATCAGTATAATTATTTGGGGATAGGGACAGGAAAACTCTTCATACATCCAGTAACTGAAAAGCACAAACCTCTGTGGCACAAAGTCACTTCAGCAATGTAACACTAGAGTTTGAAACCTTTCTCAGGCAAGCCTACAAGGCCCCTTTCAGGTGTGCACTACTGTGACTTTAACCAAGTAAATCTGAATGCTGGGCGTCAGCTGCTCCACAGCCTGCCCCTCAGCACACCAGCCAGAAATCCATGCAATTCTCTACCTAGCAAAATGACAAAGCACATGGATTACAGACCTTTAAGGTCACTTTTATAGAGAACTAATCCAATGCCTTCTTTTTACACACAGTCTTTATTTAATGTCTGACACTCAGAAGATGGAGAGGACAGCTGCTATGATGAATGAGCAGAGAGCTGCTCTGTTTCAAAGTGCCAGCCATGGCAGAGTACTGGACTCTGAGCATTCACCCAACAAGAAATACCACTGAGGGATGGAGAGATGGCACAGAAATTAGGAGCACTGGCTGCTCTTCTTGAAAACTTGGGTTCAATTCCAAGCACCCACATGATGGTTCACAGCCCCTTCTGGTTTCCACAGGTACCAGACACACATGATGGCCCTATAGGCAAAACACTTACATTGCAGGGTAAAATAAAAAAATAAATCTTAGGGGGTTGGAGAGATGTCTCAGAGGTTAGGAACACTGGCTACTCTTCCAGAGGTCCTGAGTTCAATTCCCAGCACCCACATGGTAGCTCACAACCTTCTGTAATGAGATCTGGTGCCCTCTTCTGGCCATGCAGGAGGAACAATGTATACATAATAATAAATCTTTACAATAAATGAATACATCTTAGAAAATAAATTAAGTACCACCAACTTTCAAAGGGTTTTTGTTTTTTAATGTTATCCAGGTATGGTAGTGCACAACCATAATCCCTACACTCAAGAGCTGAAGCAGAGCCAGGTGTTGGTGGCTCATACCTTTAGTCCCAGCACTCGGGAGGCAGAGGCAGAGGCAGTCAGATCTCTGCGAGTTTGAGGCCAGCCTGGTCTATAGAGCTAGCTCCAGGACAGCCTCAAAAGCAATACAGAGAAACCCTGTCTCAAAAAACAAAAAGACAAAAAGAAAAAGGAGGAGGAGGAGGAAGAGGAAGAGGAGAAGGAGGAGAAGCAGCAACAGCAGCAGCTGCTGAAGCAGCAGGAGCAGGATTACCTCGTTTGAGTCTAGTTTGTCTCAAATTTAAAGAAGGAGGAGCAGTACTAGTCATGGTCTACATAGGACTTGCCTCATACTGATTTCAGTAAAAAAGGTAACGCAGGGTTGGAGAAATGTCTCAGTAGACTCTGCACTTGCCACTCACGCATGAGGACTGGAGTTCAGGGCCTCAGCACTAATGTAAATTCTGGGCAGACATGGCAGCCTCCTGTAATCTCAGCACTTGGGAAGCAAAGACAGGAGATCGCTGCTGCAAACTGGCTTGCTAGGCTAGCCAGAATCAGTAAACTCCAGGTTTAACAAGAAACCCTACCACAATAAGTAAGTGGGGAATGACCAAAGATAACACCCACCATCAACTGAGGCCTCTACACACATGTGTACACACATGAACATGCATACATATAATAATAATAATGCAATGGAAAAAGAGCAATTTTTTTTCTCATATTAACAGCAGAAAATAATCCTGAGTACATAGGATACCACAGAGGTGAAAGGTCACTATTTAAGCACATTGTTCCTGGTGTTCCCACCTACTATACTAGGAATCACTGGTCTCTGCTTCATCTCTCATAAAAATTTTAAAGGTTTGCAGTGTTACTTTTATTTCTGAGACAGAGTCTTGCTATGTAGCCCAAGTTGGCCTTAAATTCTTAATCCTCCTGCTTCAGAACCAGCTAAATGCTGAAACGGCAGGAGGCTTATACCACCACGCCCAGCTCCTTTATAGTTTTGTTATGAAATTCTTTTGTAACATTTCTTCAGTGATAGGTTCTATTTATTAGCTTCCAGGGAAAAGTTACTGAAAAACCAAAGTTTTTAGAGCCCTTTAAGTGGAGTTTAGTTTAAGCTTAGCTCAGCTTTTACTTTAGCTAGATTTGCGTTAAACAGCAATGATTCCAAATGACAAGTAGTAAATGTACATTCCAAGGCTTTTCTTCTTTTACTTCTGTCATGTACAAAAATAAATAGCAACTAGGTGTTGTGGTGCAACCCTTTAATTCCAGCACTCAAAAAGCAGAGGCAGGCAGATCTCTGAGATCAAGGCCAACCTTGTCTATATAGAGAGTTCCCTGATATATAGCACTATGTCTGAAAAGTTACCTACTTGTTACAATTCCAGCCAGTGCAAATACAAACTGGTTTTCATCAGAATCAACCTCCTTGACATCCCCATCCAATGACTTCACATAACTCTCCATTGTCTGACCAGTGATGTTGAAAAACTTCAATGCTTTGTCCTGAAAGTTTAAAAATAAAAGAATACAAGTATCATATCTTTCCACAGAAGCCAGTGTAACAACATCACAAATGTGCAAACCATTCAGAAGACTAGCTACAAAGCAGAAACAATCATAAAAAACCTATGCCACTACTCATAGAGTTCCCAGGGAGGGAAGCACTGGAAATAAGTGACTTCTGAGTGGCCAGCCCCAAGTGGGACATCTATGAACCACCACCACCACCAAGGCTTGGGAAACAACACAGAGGAATGGGTGGAAAGAGTGTCAGAGGTGGGGGGTAAAAAGGAGCACTGTGAAATGCTGTCTTCCAGACACTGGTCAACTCACAGTAGCTGTGGTTCTGTACAATCAGGCCGGTCCACACCCTAGCATGGATGGGAGATGGGCATATGAGGTGCTATGCCTTACTATGTCTCACTCAGGAGCTGCTAACAATTGATGGCTGCTGGGGAGTCACTGTTCTTCAGGACTGTGGGTGCTGGTAGGTCCATGCTCTTGTGGATGGCTACACCCATGCACATACAGCAGCACTAAGTAGACTTAGTGTAGTATAAATTTTAAAAAGGAAGTGCAAGGAGAAAATAGAAGGGGGATTTGAGTTATCTATGTCTGAGCTATACCGTGCATGTGTGTGTATTTGTGAATAAAATTGTCAAGAACCATTAAAAACCAAAGTATATTTTAGAATGTGAAAACAAAGAACAAAATCTGAGAGAATGGCATAAGGGAACTTCCTGGAAGACTAGACTGTGGGGATGGTTTCCCAACTCTAGAAATTTTCTAAGAAGCCAGGGAACTGTGTAAGTCCAGTGGACAAATTACAACACGGAAATCATCTTTATTTTTAAGACAAAATCTCATGTAGTCCAGGAAATTACACTTTAATAAAGTTCAACAAACTTTTAAGGACACTAAGTCCTCCCTCAAGCCGAACACTGCATCCTCTACACAGTAACTAATGTAGGTCTGGTTTCTTGCCAAGCATCCTCCTTTCCACTTGTATTCCTTCTCCTGGAGTCAAACCCATCCTGCTGCTGGTGCTTTCCTCGCTCGGCTGTCAGCTGTACCCTGACACCACATCTATCTCAATCACACAGCTCCCACGTGCCTCCTCCCTCCCCATCTGCCCTGCAGAAAGCTGCACACCTCATGTAAAAACACTGGAAGACTCTGCAGCCTTCTACTCACAGGGTGGGAGGGTGGGGGGAATGGGACCAGCATCTGTTTATCTCCAATCACAAAATGACATTCCAATAACAAGAAGCCTTATCTCCCATGCTGTAGTGCATGAGCCCTCCACTCCACCAAGTGACCTCCCCTCCTAATACAAGCCAGACTTGTCACCCTATACTTTTGATTTGACTAATTCTATCTTCTGGAACTGTCCTTAACACACATTTTCTACCATTTCTACCTACTCATCAAGTCCCATTTTAAATTCCTCCCCTTATGGGAAGTTTCCTTATATACACGTGTGCGTGTGTGTGTGCACGTGCGTGCGTGCGGTGTGTGTGTGTGTGTGTGTGTGTGTGTGTGTGTGTGTGTGTGTGTGTGTGTATTAGATGCATATATATGTCAAAATTTTAATGTAATATATTACCCATGAGGTAAAACACATATGAGTACTTCGCTATTAAATTTCTTATATATAAACATTAAAGTGGTTGATATATCAAAAACTCCCCTTGGGTGCCAGGACAGAAAGATGGTACTTCATTTTACAAATTCCCAGAGCACCAGGTGACACAATGAACAGAACACACACCTAGCAACCATCTGATGAATGAACTAAAGCAAATTTATATCATGGCAGGGCTCAATGTCATGGCAGACATGCTGTCTCTTCCAGGTCACAAGGCATATTCAATAGTGCTACACAACTTACTCCTCCCAGGATGGCTTTGACGACTTCCTCACTGCTGGAGACTCCCCAGAGGAGGGTACAGGTAACTGCTCCCATTTGTGTACAGTACTCTGCCTGCTGGAGGAGCTGCTGTTTCGCCTCATTCAGCTGTTGTCGAAGAGCCAACTTCTCCTAAATTCACAACAAAATAGAAACAGAAAATAGATAACTAGCATCCAATCTCAAAAATCTCTACTACATGCTCTCTTTAACAATGATACCTACTAGAGAGAACACATTTGGAATTTCAGAAAACTGCTAAAAGTAGGATCTAGCCCTTACTGAGTCACAATCCACATGTAAACAGTAATGTTCCCAGCTTAGAGAATACATGGCTGCTTTATAACTTAGGGATAACAGCAACGAGCTATATTAATTCATTCAAGAGAAAACTAGAGGTGGCTTGTGTGCCACGTGACCAAACCCTGAGCAGTACCACCAGGCTAAGAAGCAAAGTAGCAACCTATCATGCAGCCTGCACAGCATAGCACGTCTCATCAGGGAGCCTGTGCCAGCCAAATATGCGTTCCACCAGCAGATACTACATTGAGTTTAGGGAAAGAACTATAAGAAGTTTCCTTCTAGGCCAGTGGTTCTCAACCTGTAGGTCATGACCCCCTTTGGGGTCAAATCACCCTTTCCCAGGGATCACCCAAGACCATCAGAAAATATATATTCACATTATGACTCATAACAGTAGAAAAATTAGTTATGAAGCAGCAATGAAAATTATTTTATGGTTGGGGGTCACCACAATGTGAGGCACTGACTGTATTAATGAGCTGCAGCATTAGGATGGTTGAGACCCACTGATCTAGGCAAACTATGAAGAAGTGCTCATGAGAGTATCATCGAAGGGACTGAAAAACATGAAAAGCACGTGTGGTTATGAAATGACACCAGAATCAAACAGTAGATCTAACACCAGACAGGAAAGCTTCAAAGGTGGGTACCCCAGACATGCTCAGGCCCAGTGCATGGATACCAAGGCCTTGGAGGCCAGGGGCGGTTCCCTGCCCTCCCTTCAGCAGCTTCTAAGAACACCTCTGACAGGGTCATTAAGGAAAGAAGAAAACCATTCTCCCTATGACTCTCACAGCAGTATATCCGGAGGAGTTCTCTTCAGGTGGTCGATTCAAAAGAGTTTCTCGCCTCGCCAGTGACCATGCTAAAATCTCCTTTAAGGAGACAGCATTTCCTGAGAGATGAACTGAGTGGGAGGTATCCTCAGTTGTAGAGCATGTGCCTACCTATGCATAAGGCCCTGGATTCCACCCCCAGCACCACCAAAAAGGGAACAATAAACTGAAAAATATGAAAACCTATGTAAATTCATTTCTATCCAAAACAATTAGTTCAACTACAATTTAAATTATACTAGATGGCTAAAGAGTTTTTTTTTTTTTCTAAAGAAGTCAGTATTCAGTAATGAAGGGAAAGGGTTTTTTTTTGCCTGAGGTTTCAAGAGAATGAGGGGTCAAGGAGGATAGAGAGATGGCCCAGTGGTTAAGAGCACTGACTCCTCTTGCAGAGGATTAAGGTTCAATGCTCAGAACCCACATTGTGGCTAACAATGCCTGTACTCCAGTTCCCAACACCTACCTTCTTCTGACCTCCATGAATACCAGGCTCACATGTGGTACACACAAATACATGTAGACAAAATATCTACACATATATAATAAAAATATATAAAAGTTTAAAATTCAAAATGTGAACTATGTGTTTTTCATGTCTGACTTAGTGATACTGCAGTTTGGACTCCTAGACTACCCTTCACACATATGTAACTGAACTGACAGTCATGGGCATGTTTTATGCATCACTACACTCTGCTCTCATTTCTTCCCTCCATCACATCCACAATCAATAGCAGAGAAAAACAAATAGGACCCATGCTTGCTTCTTTTCAGCTAGCTTTCTGTGCTCATACACAGTTGAGGGTGCAGACCCTGAAATGGTATCATCAACATTAAGGGCAAGTCTTCCATCCCACCAATGCAACTCCCCAGACATGGACTGATCTTGGCAACTGCCACCCTCTTCCCAGGTGACTCTAGGTTGTGTCACAACATTACAACAGCATAATTGTAAATTGCCCTGCTTTTAAACTTACTAAAAGCATACTGGGAAAGGGGCCCTCCCTTGACTCAGACACCAACATGTCAATGTCAAGTGTCCTCTCTGGGTCAGCCCTCTCTCCTGAGCTCTGTAACAGGGAGAAGGAAAATCAGCAAGCACCTCAGGGATTTAAAACACTGTGTCCCTGAGGACACACAAGGTGAACCCTTTCCAACAGAGGTTATTATTGTTGAACCCGTGGAATAACATGCCTGCAGTTTGGAACTAAATGGAGAGCCTTCCAACCAGTAGCTCCAGTCCATTTCTGTTAGGTGGTGCAAGCCTCCACTGGATGATAGTACCTCTGTTTGCTCTCAATTAGGCTATACCAGTCACATTTGATGGTGTTATCTGTTATTTTCTGTTTGTTCTTTTACTTTTCCTGGCTATTTACTTAATAAATTCATTTATCTGAAACTGCAAGTACAGAACTTCTAAAATACGTCACAACAAAACACTGATCCACTTTTTAAAAAGCAGGAAGGTAAATTTCAAACTTCAATCAGACATGATAGTAAACACATGTAATCCCAGCACTCAGGAGTTGAAGGGTTCAAAGCCAGACTGAGCTACACAGAAATATTCTGAAAAAGGGATTTGGAGAAGGGAAGCCACAGGCTAAGAAAAACTATCTAACATATACAAGGCCTGCCATACATATCTTACAGGTTCTAGATCCACTGATTCAGCCAATAGAGGTCTGAAGCTACCAATCAAACTCAGTACCTCATGCTTGCATAGCAAGCACTTTGCCAAATAAGCCATCTCCCCAGCCCCAGTATAGTAATAATTTAAATCTCCTGTACTTTGAATTAGATAGCACAAATTAAAGCCTGTAAGTATAGGATGTATGCAAATACTGCACTTGTTCTTGTAAGGTCCTGAACACCCTAAGATATCCACAAGGAGTCCTGGAAATAATTCCCCTCAGATACTGAGAAACAACTGTATCTGAAAGAAGACAAATAATCCAATCAAACAGGGAAGAAGTGTTTAAGTTCTATGTGCATTACAGGGAGGGGCATTATTAGTCTTCAGCTGTAACCCTACAAGCTAGACCCACTGGTCCAATAGCAGCACAAGTACTATGGAGGTAACCAACCACTTTCTGATTGGTTTTAAATCTCACTCCACAAGATGAAAGTTATTTCATGGTGCTATTTAATGGGCCCCAAAACCCATATCTGGCTAAGTCCTCAGCCCTAAGGAAGAACAGTACTACTATTCTGTTAAATGAACACAGTAATAACCTGCCCCTACGTTCTTATCTTTATACCTAAACATCTGTGCAGTCTCAACACTCATCAGACAAATTTCTTTTTGGAGAAGATGGCAACTAACACATGCAGAATACTGCAGAGTCTCAGTTCTAAATAGAACATCTATATTACACACACACAAAGAGAGAGAGAGAGAGAGAGAGAGAGAGAGAGAGAGAGAGAGAGAGAGAGCGTCAGGGGCCACTCTGGAAGAGGGAGCAGAAAGATTTCAAGAACCTGAACGAGTACAGTTTATAGAAAAACTGTGTCTGCTGGGCTGGACATGACAATGCAGCTGCACACAGGAACTCTTGGTAGCTGGGGCTTGCACAAGGTCAAATCAGCCAAGATCCCAGCAGGGGGGGGGCTCATAAAAATCCCAGCCCTATCTGAAGAGCTTTTAGCAACTGATGGCTGCTGGAGAAAGGAGAATCGCTCTTCTCCAGGGATATGGCCCCTGAGAGACTACTCATGCTCCTATAGACAGTCTCACAGCCACGCACATACAGGCAACACTAAATGGACTCCGTGGGTATTAAGAAATGGGGGGATCAGTGTGAGAGCAAAAGAGCATGTGCAAATGTAAGAGAGCAAATGGAGCTAGGAGTGAAAGTGGTGCAGACACTATAGAAGAACTGGAGGAGAAGGGATAGCGGGTGGATTTGATCCAAATACATTATATGGATAAATGTTACATAAAATATTATTTAAACTTTTAAAACAATTATCAAATAAAGAACCCTTCTAAAATCTCTATATAGTTAGTTCACATTTTAACTGGATTATACTACCAGCTAACTTTTCTTTAAGAAGTTTCTTGGAGGGCTGGAGAGGTGGCTCCTCAGTAGTAGAGGACTCAGGTTCCATTCTATATCAGGTAACTCAAGTTTCAGAAAACCTGACAGCTTCTGGCCTCCAAGGGCACCTGCACACACACGGTACACGAAATCTCACACAGGCACACATACACATAAATTTAAAAATAAACAAACTTTTAAGTTTCTTGAAGAACTATGCTAATGTTTGCAACAACTTCCTTTTTAGCATACTTTCCTAACAAATTGAAAATATAAAAAAATAATATATTAACAGAAAACTGACAGTCTCTATATCCTGGCTGCTTTGCTAATGGAGAAAGGCACATGCTGTCAGTATTCAGGCATCTGCACTGGCCTGTCCTCGGGGTTCTGACAGGATATGCCCCAGCTGCAGCCACTAAGAGCACCACCTGTGCACTGTCACTATGTTCCCTTTTAAAAGGGCCCTGCTCACCTCCCACCCCTCTTTCTTTCACTTCCTCTCTCTGTATGTTTCTCTCTCTCCTCTCTCTCTTTTTGTCCCTCGCCCCCCTTTTCCTCCCCCTCTCCTCTCCTCTCCTCTCCTCTCCTCTCCTCTCCTCTCCTCTCCTCTGTGCTGCTCCTATCCCCAGAAATCAGTCTCCCTGCTTCCCTTTCCCCTTTTTATGATCCCTTTCCCTAATTTAAAAAACAAAACAAACAAGCAAACAAAAAAACCCTCTGCTTGCACCCTGTCACATGGCGTCTTTCTTTCAGGCACCACTTTTCTTAAATTATAACACATGCTATTGGATAACAGCGCATGGAGCCAAACACGCAGATGAATGCCTTTCATTCCAGCACTCAGAAGGCTGAGACAGGAAGAGCAATGCCAGCCTAAGCTACACAGAGTTGAAGGAGCTCAAGCTCCATATCAAGACCCCATATAAAAAAAAAAAAAAAAAAAAAAAAGAGGAGGAGCAGCTGCAGCTGCCTTTCAGTAAATGCCTGTTTTGAATGATAGAATGATGATCGGGGTTTCAAACATTGTCCTAGTGCTCTGACATTCATAGAAATGAGGGAATATTTTAGCTTTGACTGTCTTTCTATTTCCAGTCAAGTCTCCTGTTGAACAGCCCACTGGTTGAACAGGGATAAGCAAGCTGGCTATAATAAGGCCACTTGTCTCTGGCAGCTGTCTTTTCCGTCTGTGGTCCATGCCCAGGCCTGTCCAGATCATGAGGCAGGACTGGAAGCTGATTTTAGAGCTAAGGAACCAGGAAAGAATCCAGCAACTACAAGACTGGATTATATTACTGCCAGTAAGTACTTCAGTATGGGTAGATATCATTACAAAGACAGAATTGACTGAATCCAGCATGTAAGAAAGTATGGAATCTGCTGGTCAGTGGTGGCACACGCCTTTAATCCCAGCACTCAGGAAGCAGAGGCAGGTGAATCTCTGTGAGTTAAAGGCCAGCCAGGTCTACAAAACCAAAAAAAAAAAAAGTAAGGAATCAAAAACATGAGTGTGTTGTGCAAGCGACATTTCGGGAGTTCCTATAGAGGGGCTTTGCTACCGCTGTAATGAAGCAGGTTCCTCTTCTTCAATGCAGCAACTTAGTTGGATCATGGAAAAAGGAGAGTTGAGACTAGATGGCTGCTCTTGGGGTGCTGAGGCTGACAAGGAGAAAGAGTCTTGGCAATCACAAAAGGCCTCAGCCTTTTGGTACAGGCACAGCTGTTGGGAATACAGAACATCTGGAAAGAACTTAGCTAGCTGCTGTATTTGTTTGGAGGTTTGTTTTAAAACAGGTCTTATGCAACCCAGACGGATCTCGAACTGACTATGTAATAGAGGATGATCTTGAACTTCTGATCTTCCTGCCTCCAACTTCCAAGTATGAGGCATATATCACCGTGCCCAGTCTATGCAGTACTAGATCAAACCCAAGGCCTCATTCATGCTAGGCACTCTACTATTAAGGTATAGTTGCCAGTCCTATTTAGTTTGATATGCCTGTTTACAATGTGTCTGCTCCATGACCCTTTTCAATACCAACCTGGTATGTTGTTAGCCTTTCATCACTGACAAATGCCTACTAACAGGACAAGGTAAAAGGATAAAGATTTCCTTTCCATTAGGGTTTCAGGGTTTCAGTCCATAGTCAATCCGTTTCATGACTCAGCCCTGCAGACAGGACAGCAGAGCAGAAGTTGTTCACCTCAGGGACACCAGTAAGCAGAACTAGAAAACAGATCTATGCTTTCTCCTTCTTGCCTTTTTATTCCTTCTGAGTTCTCAGACTATTGTGTGATACAAGCAGCATTCAGATTATCAGCTCCCCACTTAATCATCTCTAGAGATACCTTCTCAAGCACAACAGAAATGTGCATTACAAATGTCCTCAGTACTTCTCAGTCCAAGTTGACAACCAAGATTAACTGTCACAAGTCCACCTTCTGTCAGCCTGAGACCCAAACACACCTCCTTCTACCACATGTCCTAAAACCATACCTAATTTCCAAAGGTAGCAACAAGGCCACATATAATTCATAAAACATGACAGAATCATCCTGTGTGTGCCCCCAAAACACTTTATTTCATTTCCCCAAAGTCTCAATAGGTCCAGCACTGCTCAACCAACAAGTACAAAATCCCCAAGGCTTGAGGCAAGCTCTCACTGGGAAGCCCCTGTAAGACCAAAAGGAAAGTTTTGCATTTCCCAAGTACAAGGCAGAGCAAAGACTTCTATTCCAAAAGGAACATAGGGAAAAGTGGGCAGATACCAAAGCAAGATGAGAATCATCGTGGCAACCGTAAGCTCCCATAGATCAGTGGCTGGCATCTCAGGCATGCAGTGCCATGTGTGATCTGGGTGCCAAAAGGCTGGGGCTCACTGTCCAGAGCTTTCCTTGGCAGACAGTCTACATTCCTAGCATCTTCAGCTTCTTGAGGTCCCCATCCCATCACAGCTTCGTCTACTGCTGGGTATGAGCCAAAGGCTATGACATCCAAATACTCTTACCACTGTCATACATCATCTGACCTCCTGAACATTCCTGTGAAATCTGAGAGAAGCCTCTATGACTTGCCTTGCAAAAACATCAGATTTAAAACAGCAAGGTCTACCAGTTCCCAGTGTAGACAAATTCACTTAGGGTTCTCTAATCCAGTTTTCAACACTCCTGAGCACAGTCTTTACTTTTTGTGTATCTATAAACCATTCTGGTCTTCTGCACTACTCCATCAGAATCACCCATAGTTCTGTTTACAGTATATTAAACTGTGCTGGCCTCGGGGTGTCTGGGTAACTGAGCAAGGTTGGAGGAATCCAGGTAGGGCATGACTATATTAATTACATCTTCATAGGTCAGTTCTTGCCTAACATGCACAAAGATCTCTAATCCATAGCACAAAAACTTGGGGGACAACTCCCTAGACCCTCTAGCAAAGGGGTACCTCTGCAAGTAGATCTTTTAATTCATCTTTTCGATGAACTTAAACTTTTACACTCTTTTTTTACTTTTTATTTTTCTTTTTGAGACAGGGTCTCTCTATATAGCTCCAACTGTCCTGGAATTCACTATGTAGACCAGACTGACCCCAAATTCAGAGATTGACCAGCCTCTGCCTCCCTCGTGCTGGGATTAACACCAGGTTATACTCTTTATTATAGGATGAGTGGGCTCTCCGTGATCATCGAGCTGCCCTCAAGGCATCTTATCCAATGACCTGGTACAAACAATGGTGCTAGACTCTAATGATTATCCATTTTATTTATTAGTCCCAACTTTAAATGTGACCTTTTTTAGCCAGTTTAATTTTAAATCTTTCTACCTTTTTTCCCCCCCTCTCCTCTAAATGTTCACTGTAAGTCTAGCTAAAAGGGTTGTATTTTGTTGTTGTTGTTGTTTTGCTTTTTGTTTGTTTTTTATACAGCAAAAGCCCTGTGGTAGCCAAAATTCTGGACTGCCTTAAAATTTCCTAAATTTCCTTTTTCCAGGGGATTGGAAAGATGGTAAGAACCACAGGGCCACAAGGTCCACTGTGAAACTGTCTTCTAAATATGACAGGGAAGCCATACCACTGAATTGTCTACAATATGGCTGCCTGGACAAGACCCGAATAATTCCAATACCAGCTGACATACTAATGGTGAATGAGAAAAGCTCACAGGGCCCAACCCTAGATGAAGAACTACAAGTGCTAAGAGAGGGAAGAAGCTCCTAATTGAAGAGGTCATCCCTAGAATCATTTAATATAAGCAACACTCAATAGACTAAGCAAGTTGCATTTATACATTTATTCATTTGTATGTGTATGTGTGTACAACAATAATTTTTTTAAAAAAAATAGGTCATGAATTTGAGAGGAAGTAGGAGTTGGGGCATATGAAAAGAGTAAAAATGAGGAGATGGAAGAGAAATTATGCAATATTTTAAAATATAAGCCAACTCTCCCAGTTTTCAAAAACCTCTACTACAACCACAAGCATCTCAATTCCTTAACACTCATTAGCACACAGGCAATATGACCTGGGACCAGCTATTCAACCTCTTGTACAATAGTAATACCTGCTGATATGCCTGGGGTGGGAGGAGCACATGGAACACAACAGTTCTATGCCTACTAGGAGACAGCAAATATCTAAAACATACTAGCTGTCATTGTTCAACACTATTATTGCTTTATTATTTTATAATACAAAGATATGCAAGCCCAAAATTTTACAAATGGCAGCACAGAACTAGTTTTATAAATGATGAAATAATGTATGCCATCCAATTGTAAAAATATCTCAAAAAATATTATAGGGGTTAGAGAGATGACTTGGCAGTTAAAAGCACTTGCTGCTCTCACACAGGATCTGGATTCGGTTTCAGCACCCACATCACAGCTTACAGTGGTCTATAACTCCAGTTACAGAGGATCTAGCACCCTCTTCTAGCCCCCCAGGGAAACCAGTCCCACACATGCTACAGAGGCATATATGCAGGCAAAAATACTTATACACATAAAATAATTTATTAAAAAATAGTTTCCTCCAATAGTAAAATAAAATTAGTTTTTCCTACATAAATTAATTAGAAATACTTCAAACTTAATATATCTATCTCCAATTATAAATTATCATATATACAATATTTTCTTATGTTATGTAGGCCTAGCTGCCAAGGAACTCACTATGTAAGCCAGACTGACCTCAAATTCAGAGATCCACCTGCCCTCCCTCTACCTTCTGAGTGCTGAGATTAAAGGCATGTGCCATCATGTCCAGCTGAAGGACATTTTTAAATACAAAAATCAAAAGGAAGCTAGTGAGATGCTCAGTGGGTGAATCCCAGAACCTACATGGAAGAAGAGAACCAACTCCCACAAGTTGTCCTCTAACCTCCAAAGTGAAACATACCCAAGCCTGCGTGCATACACATAAGCCCACACACACACTAACTCTAAATGTAAAAAAAAACAAAAAAAAAAAAAAAAAAAAAATGTAATTAAAAGGAAGCAAATCATCTACATTTTAAATGGTTATAAACTGTTAACAGTTCACCTACCTTCCAATGTACTTAAAATACACATACGTGAAACAACAATCTCCTGAGGGCTAACAGAGAAAATGTGAGACTAGTTGTTCCTTATGAGCAAAAGGCAGCAAACCAGCAGCACCTTCTGGCCCCAGCCACCTGCAGGAGCCTGGTGTAAGTGCCTACCTTCTTCTCCCTCCCGCTGTCTGCCTGGACAGTTTCTAGCCGCGCTTTGAAGTGTTCACAGTCCAATCTCAGCTGCTCTAATTCTTGTTCTTTCCTTTCCAGGTCTAGGAGAGACGGAAAAATACTCAAGACATGTCAGGTCATACTTAACACTCTTACGGTCCTGTTTCTGAGGTCTCTTCCATTTCTCAAGCCATACCAGAAATCTTGTTTAATTCAGGGGCACGGGGTGGGTGGATGCTGGGGAATGAACACTGGGCCCATGCACACTATGATACTAAACTGCCTCCAGCCCTGAAGGAGATTCTGCTGTCGTCTTGCTTTGTGATTTTAAGACCTCATTTACTGCCAGACAAGTACTCAAGGCTTCAAGAAAATGAGTTATTTAAAGGACTGAAGGCAGAGCTGAGAAGCCCGACTATCTCATGGCACAAACCTGTATCTGTGCCATAAAAAGCAGAAGGCATCTCATGAGTGGCTGGTGCCAGCAGGAGCTGACTCACAAAGCAAGTCCCACCAACTGGCAGACTGACTCAATGGGAACAACTGCAGTAGTAGTCCATGGAGGCGGGAAGCAACAGAGAACAAGACAAGAAAATGCTAGTGAGGGGGTAGTGACTACGTAACACTTCCTCTCCACCATAACCATTCAGCTTATGAGTCAAATGGCCAACAAAAAAACCAACACACCCACATCAATAACTCAATGAAAAACACTGTCAACTTTAAATACAGTCATACTGCAGAAATACTGATGTTCTAGAAAATTGGACACTTAATTCAAGTTTTTAAGAGTTTTGTTTCAAGGCTAAGAAGTTAAACTTGGTCAACAAGATGGCTGACTAAACCCCAATGTGCATCATGATCCCAGGATACTTGGGACCTAGTGTATAGAGCTTGTGGTTCCATGGGTATGGGTGGGCCTGAGGACTTGCATTTCTTTTCTGTAATTTTCTCTATTAATGAGTATATGAATATATGTAATATATTTTGCTCATTTTCACCCCCATTATCCTCATGCCCATCCAACTCCTGATGACCACCTTATTGACAAGAAGTCTCTGCCTGCTCTAATCTTCTTTGTTGCTGCTCTTTTAGAGAGAGAGAGAGAGAGAGAGAGAGAGAGAGAGAGAGAGAGAGGAGAGAGAGAGAGAGAGCACTTCTAAGTTTAATGTTGCATGATATGGAGCATGGGCAATGACTACACCACTGAAGAAAATTACTCCCCTTCCCCCTGCAACCAGTCACTGCCAATAGCTCCTCAGAGAGGGGTAAAGAGAATTTACATTTCTTTTTTCTTTTGTTTTTTTAAAGGTTTATATTGGGGAGAAATGGCTCAGAGGTTAAGAATGCTGGCTGCTCTTCCAGAGGTCCTGAGTTCAACTCCCAGCAACCACATGGTGACTCACAACCATCTGTAATGAGATCTGGTGCCCTCATCTGGCCCACAGGTATATGTGCAGGCAGAACACTGTATACATAATAAATCTTTAGGGGGGGGGAAAGACATAGGGGGATTGGAAAGATGGCTCAGTGGTTAAGAACACTGGCTGCTTTTGCAGTTTTGTGCCCAGCACCCACATGACAGCTTACAACTCCCTGTAACTCTGACTCCTACTTCTGACCTCAGCACCAAGCATGAATGTGGTGCACATACATACATGCAGGTACACATCCACATAAAAGGTAAATAAATATAAAACAAAAAAAAAAGTATTTCAAATCAACAGCCTCTGCTCTCATCACCAGTAACAGCAAAGGAACACAGTGAACAAGAGAACTCAGCTACAGCAATGTGAGAGTATGAATGGAGGGCAGTGGGAGCAGGTAAGGGAGAGAGCCAGCGTGTCTAAAACATATGGAAGACCATCTCCACCCTCAATGAAGTGCAGGCCAAGGAAGGGGCAGGGCTTTGTGCTCCAGAGGTCTGAGAAGGCAAGGGGACACTTAACACAAAAAAACCTAGGGGCTGCCTAGAGCTGCTTGGCATCCCAAGTGTTTTGCAGAAAGAAATATGGAGAGTGTCTACGTTTCCTTGAGACCCTGTCCAAGAAGGAAGATTAGAACCCAAAGGTCAACAGACAAGCTGGAGATTGTGAAACTGGCTGGCAAGCTCCCACTCGCATTTCCTAGAAGCATGCAAGCTATGCTGGGCTATTTATTCTCCCCTACGTCAGAGCTTTCTTTCTTCTCTGACTTTCAGGTATGTCATGCTATGAACTATTTGTCCCAATAATCATGACCACCCAAGAAACCAATGAGCAGTGGAACTTTATGCCTTAAAAATAATATTGCTGAGCTGTGAGGTGGTGGCACACACCTTTAATCCCAGCTCTCAGAAGGCAGAAGCAGTCAGATCTCTGAGTTCGAGGCCAGTCTGGTCTACAAAGCAAGTTTCAGGACATCCAGGGCTATTACACAAGAGAAACCCTGTCCTGAAAAAAAAGAACAAAACAAAAAACCACAAATAAACAAAACTATTGCTGAATATGTAACAGAGATGTTACTTATACATACACATATGCACATTCTAATCATATATGACTATAAAATACATGCCACATAGCCAGACAGAAACTAAAGAATAAAATTATCAGTAGCTTCAATTTTTCTCATTGTAGCTAACTCAAGTCTGCTTCTATTATTGAACTACACTACTCGGACACACCAAAAAGGAATGGGGTAATTAAATCTCTACAAATTTTGTCGTGTAAAAATATATAGGAATTAATTTTAACTACTCAATGCTTTTGTTATGGTTAAGTCCTCTCTGTGTAGTTTTATGTAAACTTTCTACAGGCTTTCATACCAAAAGTGACAGGCTTAACAAGGCCTTTGTTACAATATTGGAACCCCCAAAAATTCCAAGCCACTGCTCACAAGACTACAGCCACCCATATACACTAGGTGTATCAGTTGTGTCAGATTGCCGCCTTGTGGCCAGATGGGAGCATTGCTTGCAACCTACCACCATCACGAGGACACGCGATTGTCATGTTTTGTTTTATGCAGCACCCCAAGTGCCTAGGAAAGCGTAGGAAACATTGTAGGTACTACCTAAATATTTTTCACAGAATGAATATCATTTCTTTATATATTCTTTGCCTTTATCCTTGGACAGAAAAATATAGCTTTGGTTAAGACAGATCTTCTCCTTTAAGAATATAATGTTTTTAAGCTGGGCAGTGGTGGCCCATGCCTTTAATCCCAGCACTCCCAGTGGGAGAAACAGGAAGATTTCTATTAGTTCAGGGCCAGACTGATCCACACAGCAAGCTCCAAGACAGCCAAAGCTTCACAGAAAAACCTTGTCTCAAAAAATAAATAAATAAATAAATAAAGCAAACAAAGGAAGAATACTACTACTTTTAGGCGAGAGTAGTTGGTGGCCCATAACTTTAATCACAGCACTAAAGAGGCAGAGGCAGATGGATCTCTTAGTTCAAGGTCAGCCTGGCCTACAGAATGAGTTCCAGGACAGCCAGAGCTACAGAAAAACCTTCTGTGTGTGTGTTTGGGGGGTGGGGGGAATAATACTACCCTTGGTCAGGAGTGGTAGCACACACCTTTAATCCCAGCACTCAGGAGGCAGCAGGCAGACCTCTGTGAATTCCAGACCAGCCTAGTCTACAGAATAGCTCTAAAACAGTCATAAAAACAATTCATAAAAATACATTGCTTTTGTGAATTTTTTAAACCTAGGAACAGAAATAATATACACAGAACAGAGATATATTACACAAACTAAACTCTACATGAAAACAGGGAAGAGTCTCTCACCCAACCTATCTATTTCCACTGCTTTTGATTTTCAAAACAGAGGAGAATCTCTAGCTACATAAACTGGATAGAGGGCAGCACACTAGACAGACTAGTAATACACAAAAGCCATCTGTGCCACATACTGTTTCTTTTGGTTTTTTTTTTAAGATTTTATTTATTTATTGCATATACAGTATTCTGTCTGCATGTATGCCTGAGGGCCAGAAGAGGGTACCAGACCTCATTACAGATGGCTGTGAGACACCATGCGGTTGCTAGGAATTGAACTCAGGACCTCTGTAAGAGCAGCCATTGCTCTTAACCTCTGAGCCATCTCTCCAGCCCCGCCATATAGTTTCATCAGCAGAATATCTTCTAGAACAACTATCTTTACATAGCTCTTCTGACTTTGCTTATGGATTTAGATGACAGTCTCACTGCATTTTCCAGAACCCAGCTGCCTCAGCCTTCCAGGGCTGGAATTATAGGTATGGACCACCACACCTAGCCTGATAGGTTTGAGTTTGTGATTTTTTTGTTGGTGATAGTGGTAGTTAGCTGCTTGGCATCTGTTAGTATTCAGGCATCTGTACTGGCCTGTCCTTGGGGTCCTGAAAAGACACCCCCTCAGCTGCAGCCACTAAGAGTACCACCTGTGCACATTCACTACATTCACTTTTAAAACAACCTCCCTCCCTCTTTCCCTCCCTCCCTCTAGCTCTCTCACTCTCCCTCTCCTTCCCTCCTTCCTCTCTCATTTCTCCCTCTCTCCCCCCACTACTTTTGTCCCCAGTGATGAGTCTGTCCCCCTTTCTGCCCCTTTTCTCTCTTCAAATAAACCTATGTGAGCCTTGTTTCGTGGCATGACTTTTCTTCAGTGTTTTTAAATAAATTATAACAGTATCACTATGGATTGAACCTAAAGTCTTGTGAATGCTTGGTAAACCCTCTATCACTAAGCTTTATCACCAGCCCTCCCTCTTTTTTCATTTAATAATTTATTTTTATTTTATATGCATTGGTATTTTCCATGCATGTTTTTCTGATCTTGGAGTTAGACAGTTGTTAGCGGTTATGCGGGTGCTGGGAATTGAACCTGGGTCCTCTGGAAGAACAGTCAGTGCTCTTAACCACTGAGCAATCTCTCCAGGTTCTTTTTTTTTTTTTTTTTTTTTTTCCTCATTTTTGAGGCAAGGTAGCCCAGACTAACTTAAATTTACTCTGTAGTCCTGGCAGGACTCAAAATCACCATCTTCCTGCTACAGCTCTCCCCCAGGTAGCTGACATGGCATGTACCACCAGACCTAGCTTTGACAGTTTTGATAACATGAGAATGACTATCTCAGCATTCAGCCTATTCAGACAGAAGAGAGTTGCCAATGAAAACCAGGGTTTCTGAAACAGATCACACTGGGGTCTGGTTTCGCTTACCCTGTTACCTGGCATGTCTATAACAAGTTCATGAGTCGTTTTCCACTCGTGTGAAATGCTTTTTCCCAAACAGCTGTCTGAAAACAAAAATACTTTTAAACGACCACTAACTCTTCCCTTCCTTCACTATGGCAGGTTCAGAGAAGTAGGTGCAATACTGACAGGCTCCATCTTTACTTTGAGCTGAGATTTGGGTAGTGTGTTTGCTTCCCAGCACATGGAATAAAGTATGAGTTTGGTAGCTTAGAACAGCCGAAATGTATGTCTCACAAGTTTGAGGTGTTGGCAGAGCAAAGTTCACTGTGAACCCTTGAGAAGGAGGACTGACTGTCCCTTGCCTCCCTTCTCCCACCCCCACATGGCCTGTTCTTCATCCTGTCTTCCCCTTCTGGCCTCCCTACACTTCACACAGACCTCACACTCCACAACCATGTTCAAAATCTCTGGTCTCATTTTATCTCTGTGAAAACCTTTTTCCAAAAATCTAGGGGCTAGACTTGAAGGTCTCTTTTCGGGGAAATACCTGACTTATACTTCTGCAACTTGCCAGGATTTCATTTGACTGCCAGCCCTTTGCGAGGCATTCCTACTCACATGGTTTTCCAAAGTAAACAGCCATTCCCAGTATGATTCTGCATCCTAGAAGGTTCCCAGAAATAAGGTTGCAGTGGCTCAAGGGCTCCTAAACTAAAGACCCTGATCTGGGCCGCTACCAACCAAAGATTCCTATTCCAAAGGAGCTGCTAAATATCTCAGGTTCACAGACTAACACAGTGGCCCACAGAAGGTCCACCACATACACTCAACTGCTGAACACTGCTTTAGTCAAGCCAATCCATTGCTAAAGTGGACAGACCGCACAAGTATGACCTGTACTTTCCAACACGCTAAACTGAAACACATTTGCCTACTGAAACACATTTGCCTACCATGCCAAATGCTACCCAATCTCTCTTGAATAAACTCCTTCTAGGATTCCTTTAGCTGTCTTCTAAGTCCACTCCTTCATAAAGCTGCCTCTGGCTTACCCCACCCCAGGCCCTTGGGACTCTGGTGGCCTTTCTGATTATATGGCACCTGTGACATACTTCCCTTTTCACTGTCATTGTTTGTGTTTCTTTTCATTTTCCCTATTGTTCCCTAAGATTATAACCAACTTGTG
Source organism: Cricetiscus sungorus (assembly GCA_030556225.1). Classification (NCBI taxonomy): domain Eukaryota; kingdom Metazoa; phylum Chordata; class Mammalia; order Rodentia; family Cricetidae; genus Cricetiscus; species Cricetiscus sungorus. The sequence goes on from JANBXA010000600.1 coordinate 54,951,852, forward strand.
GATTCCTTCAACTAACCAGTAGAGGGCCCTCACAAATCAAGATCCTCCAGCTCACAAGCAGTTCTAGTAGTATTTAAAAATCCCAATCACCTGTCTCATTTCAAATCACAAGACTCTTGGATATCAGGGCAATGTGGCTTTGACATTTCACCCTGTTTCTCATAAGAGTTATCTGGCTGGCTAGGCAGGAATCTCTTCCCTCACCATGCATGGGCATCCTTACTAAACTGAATATCCAGTTGAAGAGGACAACCTTCCCTGATTAAGGAGGATCATTCTTCAGCCAAGTACATATAAGCAGCTGTGCTCCCCTACTAGAACTGTCAAACAAGGTCTCTATTCTCGTAAGGCCTTGCTCCTTGAGGCTGGCTTTGCCCAGCATCCAGGGGCCAGCAGCCAACCCTTTACAGTACTACTGAAGGCACCAATCACTACAGGAGACAGAAAACTATAGAATATCTCAGTCATGGACTCTGACCTATTAACTGGATGGTTTTACATGGTTACTGAAAGCCCCACAGTGTTCTCATTCCCCCATCTCACTCTCAGTTGAGATCTGAACATGATAAACAACAGTGCAGACGGGATTCTTTCTTTACAAGAACTCCAATGCTCAATACTGAAGAGTGCTGATAATGTTTGCATGGGCATATTTTGTATTTATGAGCTTTCCTACTGGGTAAACCTCAAGTCAAGACTATTACAAGTTCACTGTACCTCAGTCACAACTGAAGCTACTGGGCTGAGAACCCTTTAGAAGGGTTAAGTCATCTCAGACTTGCCACATCTTAGGACAGCAGTTTTCAAACTGTGGTCACAACCCTTTTGTGGGTTGAACAACCCTTTCACAGGGGGTGGGGGGGTAGAGGGGTGGGGGGTGGACTAAGACCATCAGAAAACACAGATTTTTACATAATGACTTGTAACAGTAGCGAAATTACAGTTATAATGTAGCAATGAAAATAACTTTATGTTTGGGGGTCAGCACAGAGTGAGGAACTGTGGTAACAGGTCATAGTATCGGGAAGGTTGAGAACCCCTGTCCTAGGAGACTCTTGGGATGGGTAGCATAGTCCTAGGGATCTTACTCTGAACCCTGTATGTAAACAGCAAGTGCTCTACTGTCCTTGGATGAACACTTTATAGCTCCAGGGGACAGAACAAAATGCTGGCCAGCATGCAGGACACAGATGTCCCACCCTCCTTATTTCCATCATGCCTGATGCTACCTTAGCAGGCTGTGCCCTCACTTCATCACCATAGCCCATCATATTTCCTCATGTTCCTCCTGTTCCATCCACCCAGTCAGAGTTCAATGGAGCCCAGGACTTGCCTTGAGGAACACTCTCGTTACTCCTCTACCCAGTCAGACCTTCATACTCATGATACTCAAATTGTTTTCCTGAAAACATCACTTCATCCGTATCTTATCATTCCAGTTAAAGTTCCAAATGCCTCTCACCTCCACTAAAACCCCTCCCATCCTCTATGTTTCTGCTATACCCAAGTCCTTCAAAGGCAGGAAACCTAGCTGATAAATCAAAAACTGATCCTTACTCCCATTTATGACTTTCACACATCTTTTCTTTTCCTTCTAAAAACAAACAAACAAACAAAACCAAACTGTGCTTTTGGGTGGGGAGAGAGTTGGTTCAGTGGTTAAAATCACTGACTGCTCTTTCAAAGGACCTGGGGGATCGGGGTTCAATTCCCAGAACCCCAGGGAAATTCACAACTGTCTGTAACTCTAGTAACAGAGGATCTAAAACCCTCTTCCAAGTTCCTCAGGCATGGCATATCTGATACACACACATGCATGCAGGCAAAACACTCATACACATAAAATCTTAATTTTTTTAAAAAAGAAACTGTGCCTTTTCTTCAGTGTTGACTCTCAAAGACGCTTAGACAGGCACTGATCAGCATTATTCCAAACCACTATTTACCTGCCAATAGCTCAGGACTGGGTTCCCCCACGCTATCTGATACCCATCTCATCAATTCAGGCACTCAGAAGCCAAGTGGATCTCTGTGCATGAAAGGCCAACCTGATCTACACAGAGAATCCCCAGGCCACCAGCCACAGCTACCCCAAGTGAGACCCAGTCTCAAAAAAAAAAAAAAAAGAAAGAAAGAAAGAAAGAAAGAAAGAAAGAAAGAAGAAGGAAAAGAGAAAAAGGAAGAAAGGAAAAAAAAGAAAGAAAGAAAGAAAGTAAATTCAAAAGCAAAACCTAGGTAAAGGGTGTTCTAGAAGACCACCTCTTCAACATGCCTCAGTCAGAAAAGCAAAGGTGGTCAGGGTAAGCCTAAGTTGAAATTTGACAGTGACTTCCCAGGAAGAAAAAGCACAGGGGCCATGCCTAACATAGAGCTCATGTCTAGGCAGCCAGAACAGCCAGCCACTGTGGATGAGGCTCACCCAGCAATACAAAGGCTTCACAGCCACAGTAAGGTCTGTTTAGGTCCTGGCATAGCAGCAGTTTGCCAGTTAGTCTTTATCCTAAGGACAAGAAACAGCTACTTTAACAGTTTAACCTGAGGAGTGGGATGACAGAATCAACAAATACAACCCAGGCTGGGAATGGTAGACACTGCCTAGGGAGGCAAGCACAAGGATTCCATCAAAGCAGCAGAGATGAAGACAGGCTACTGAAGTCATAATACATCTCCAAGGAAGAATTACACAACTCATTGGAGAAAGGGAGAATCCAAAGTGTCTCATCTGGGGTTGTTTTCTGAGGAGACCAGGCAGCCCAGAGAGAAAAAGCACAAGGGAATCATAAATAAGAAGAAAGTACAAGTGATCTTGCTAAGTGAAAATATGCCCTGCCATTTTCAGGCTAGAACAGTGGGCACAGACAACGCCACCTGCCAAGGAAACAGAAAACAGTGTGTCTCTCATTAACCAGAAAGTGTCACAGCACCCCTTTCTTGGAGTGGCTGCTTACTTCTTATTCATCAAATTTATGTTGAAAAATCCCCCACTTCAGAAGGAAAAAAAACTAAGACCTGTCCTGAAGAGTTACAGTGACACAGAGAAACAGCCAGACTCTCCACTAGCCTCAGAAGTGTGGGTACGGTATGTCTAAACAGTGTTCTACATTTATTTGAACTCCATTGTTTATAGGCAAACAAGACCTGGGTCCACTTCAAATTTGGACTCTACTTGCTTCTTTATACACAGCTCCACCTTGACAGGAGCTGCTAAAACATTGCCTGAGCACTTAGGAAGCAGAGACAAGAATATCTACAGTTTGAGGCCAGCCTGAGCTCCACAGAGAATTCAAGGTTAGCCCAGGATATGTAGTGAAGCCATCTCTAACAATAAACACTGCTTCATTTCCAAACCACCAAATTCCAACTGTGCCTCAAGACCTAATGAGGTGCCTCCCAATTCTTCTCATATATGGTCATGCATATCCCGATGAGATATAAACCTGACCTTGTCAAATGCGGACCTGTTGCTGACTAGATCAGGACAGACATTTAGAGTCTGAATGGGAACAGGACAAGTGGGAAAAGATGACAAGTAAGAGTAGGGGTAAGGCAGACACACTGGAGACACAGATGCATCCAGCAACCACGAGCATCCAATAGTGACTAAAGCTATGTGTGAGCATGAGACTGCCTTGGAAGCTACAAAGAAAGCAGACTAAGCTGAGCCTCAAGCACCTGCACTGTCTAAAGACTCTTGAGAAAGGTAAATGGGCAAAGGAGACCAAGAGGACATCATCAGAGACAGAAAAGTGACAAACAGCCCGGGAAGGTCAGGAACCATAAGCAAATGTCTTCTGTAGCCTGACTTTGATGAAGTCACCGAAGATTCCATGTGGTCCTCAGACAGACCTGAGAAGGAGACTGACCTCAAAACAACTGTATGAGACCATAGTGAATTTTGCAGACTACTTTACAAAGTAACAATCAGCAAGGCTAACACGCTGTGCTAACAGGCGCATTTTTCTTTCTTGGAAATAAATGCATAAAAAGACCAATTACCCTCAAAAACTTGCCAGGTAAGCATGAGATCAGAACAAAGCAGTTCTGGAGAGATGGCTCAGAGGTTAGGAGCACTGACTGCTCTTCCAGGGGTCCTGAGTTCAATTCCCAGCAACGACATAGTGGCTTACAACCATCTAGAATGAGATCTGGTGGCCCCTTATGGCCTGCAGGCATACATGCAGGCAGAATACTGTGTATATAATAAATAAATAAGTCTGAAAAAAAATTAAAAAAAAAAGTCAATAGCCTGGCACAGGAGAAGGTCCTCACAAAGAATGGTGACATACCCAGGGAAAGGCAACAGCCCTGTAGTTCTGAGGGAGAATGGTGTTACTGGCAGCCACTAAGAGGTAGACTGTGGAGAAGGCTACCAGAAAGGAGCACTTGCTGTGGAGAAATATAACCACCTGAGTAAGAAGCAGGGTGGAGGGCAGATTAGTGCTTCCTCCCATCCACTTCCCCTCTTTGCTCAGAGAAGCCTTCTTTGCCAACCCTGCCAATTCCAGTCAGCAGGGAGTCCACCCCCCCCCAAACAGCACAGGGCATTAAAGTTAATTGATGGGAAGACTCCTGAGAGAATAGGGCATGGTACCATGTGTACATGACCATCTGCTGGCTCACAGGCCAGGTACATATGCACAAACTAGGAACCTACTGGCTTACTCCTCAATTTAGGCAATCTGATGGTCCCCCACTTCCAAGGAGGTCATCATATTGCTGGTTTCATGTAATACAAGCTAGGGTTTGAAATCAATATGTAGATGAGGATGACTTTGAACTCTTGATCCTCAGGCCTCCACCACCCAAGTACTGGGATTACAGGCATGCACTGCCATGTCTAGCTCAGAAACCTGCATTCTTGAGTCAAGATAGTTACTTATCAGGGCTGGAGAGATGGCTCAGAGGTTAAGAGCACTGGCTGCTCTTCCAGAGTTCCTGAGTTCAATTCCCAGAAACCACAAGGTTGCTCACAACCATCTGTAGTGGGATCTGATGCCTTCTTCTGGCACAAGGTCATAATGCAGACAGAGCACTCACACATATAAAATAAATATTTAAAAAAATAGTTCATTATCTGGACTTACTGCTAGAAATATTACTCAGGCCTTTGGGGTATACACTGTGAAGCCACACTATGAGGGCTGACAGTGATATGACAAATTAGCTTTTTTAACTACCAAAGACAGATTTAATTGCAATTCAATCCCAGTTGGACAAGTTCTGACTCAATCTCCAGATACCTCCAAGAAATTTAAAATGTCCTGGACTAGTAGTTGATATACTGCTCAATGTAAAAAGTCTGAATGGATAAGTCCTGGCAATCCTGGACTCAGCTCAACCCTGAAAACTTACTCTCCTACCCACATAAAGACGAGCAACATACACAAGGTAAAACTCACTTTTTTCTACAATCCTTAATTTCTGGAAACTTTCCATTAATTCGGCATTTAGTAGTCTGGGTAAGAAATCCCGTAATTGCATCACTTCAGTCGTCAGCCGTTCCAGGTCCTTCTTCCTGACTTTAACAAATTCTTCTTTAGATTCTATGTACTAAAAGAGCAAGTAGATCTTAACAATACGGTATTTCTCTTCAGATGACCAAAACTAGCACCCCAAATCAGCTTTCTTTTCTTTCAAGACTCTTACATTCAAAATTACCTCACAAGCATGTCTATGCATGTACCTTTGTGTGCATGAACATGTGTTCAATTTTTGTTTTGTTTCTTTCAGGGGGAAAATCTCACTATGTAGCCCTGGCTGTTCTGGAACCACATATACTATGCTGCACTTTGTGCCTGCCTCTGCCTCCCTAGTAATGGGGTTATAGGCCTAGTCCATTACCCCTGGTAACTGATACACCTTCTGTTGCATGTGTATGGATACAGGTGTGTGTGTGTGTACATGGGTTTTATAGAGAGACGAGTGGTGCTGCACACCTATACTCCTAGCTTTTCAAGAAACTGAGGCCCAAAGATGAGCTTGCCCAGGAGTTCGAAGCCAGCCGTGAGCAGTGTATCAAGGCTCTGACTCGCTAAGAACAAATATATCGGAAGAGGGAAAAAACACGCACACATGAGCATACAAGCCAAAGAAAACACCTGCAATTTAATGTGCCCAAGGCTGAAGGGCTCCAGAATGGGACCCTTGTGGGCTGCTCCCGGCCTCTGCAACCCCTACCATTCACCACCAGCAACCAATGGCGTCACACCGGAAGTAGACATCAACGGGGTTCTCTCTTGACTAAGTCACCAGCTCTGGTTACCCCAAAAGCCACACGGCCTGAGACCTAGACCACCACTTTTTAACTTGACTGACAGGCCTTCAGAGGTCTCAGGAACCGCGGAGCCTCCATTCTCCCACCCTGGGCCGCCTCGCAGCCATGGAGACCTCTCCTCAGGCTCTGGACCGGCCCTGAGAGTCAGCAGCTCCCACGTGCAAGACACTGGACCATCTCACTGACCCGGAAGGCCTCCTCAATAGCAGGCCCCTCGCCCACGGCAGCCACCTCGCCCCTAGTCGTGGCCATGGTCCCGCAGCGTCTGCTCCGTGTGGCCGGCCGGGCTCTCTGAGCGATCAAGAAAGCGCGGGAACTGGAAGATGCTGGGACCAGACGGGAAGCCGCGAGGTTCAAATCTCGCCAAATTCGCACTGTGCTCTCCGGACCTCTGGTTCCAAGGATAGGATTGACCCGACTCGACTCTGCTGCAGCTTTTCAGTTTCAGTTGTGTTTCAAATTTGTCACCTGCAAAATGAGGCCTGGGTAGCCGGGCGTTGGTGGCGCACATCTTTAATCCCATCACTCGGGAGGCAGAGGCAGGCGGATCTCAGTGAGTTAGAGACCAGCCTGGTCTACAGTGCCAGGACAGCTTCCAAAGCAATACAGAAAAACCTTGCCTTGAAAAACAAAAACAAAACAAAATGGGCCTGGGTGTCAAAATGAGCCGAATCCATCCTCTCCTACTTAAGGAGAGGATGCTACAGCCAAATCCACACCCCCTTTATGAGAAACAACGCAGAACATCATCCCTTGGCCCAACGCGCTCCTGTGTTGAGGGATAAGGTTTTTTTTGTTTGTTTTTTATTCACAGAAGAGTTATTTTGGTCAGGTAAATGAGATATGAAATCCAAAGTTTGAAGCTGGCTGTAGTGATGACTATAATCCCAACACTTGGGTGGTAGAAGGAGTTCAAGACCAGCCTTGCTACATAGCAAGGGAGAGTCTAGCATGGGCTACATGGGGGTAGGGGAACTAAAATTAAATAACCAAAGTTTGGAAGGATATCCTAATCTAATGATTCCCCCAACGTGCTAATGAATCCACAGAATATGTTTGATGATCTAGGGTTTTGGATATCCCTAAAGTTAGCACAATTGTTAAAACTTCTTTCTTGTGGGATTAGTATGTTCCCACTTGTGCTGAGTGGTTTTATGTCAACGTGACACAAGCTAAAGTCATCCGAGAAGAGGGATCCTCGATTAAGAAAATGTCTCCTAGCACTTGAGGCAGGTGGGTCTCCAGGTTCGAGGCTGGCCTGGTCTACAGAGGAAATTCCAGGACATCCAGGGCTACACAGAGAAACCCTGTCTTGAAAAAATCAAATTTTAAAAAATAATAATAAAAAAGAAATTAAGAAAACGTCTCCATAAAATCAGGTTGTAGGCAGACCTGTAAAGGATTGTGTTGTTTTTGTTTTCAAAACAGGGTTTTTCTGTGTAGCCCTGGCTATCCTGGAACTTGCTCTGTAGACCAGGCTGGCCTTGAATTCACAGAGCTCTGCCTGCCTCTGCCATAACCAGCAGGCTATAAGGCATTTTCTTAATTAGTGATTGATGGGGGAAGACCCAGCCTATTGTGGGTGGTACTATTTATCCCTAGACTGGTGGTCCAGTGTTCTATAAGAAAGCAGGTTAGTCAAACCATGGGAAGCAAACCAGTAAGCAGCACCCTCTATGTCCTCTGCATCAGCTCCTGCCTCCAGTTCTCTGCCTTGTTTGAGTTCCTATCTTGATTTCCTTCAATGAGCAATAATATGGAAGTGTAAGCCAAGTAAACCCTTTCCTCTCCAACATGCATTTTAGTCATGGTATTTCATTGTAGAGATAGAAACCCTACGACACCAAGGCTCAGAACTGTGTGTTTTGCATGACTTACCAAATCCCGCCATGCTTGCAGCCAGGACAGGTCATTTCCCTTTTTTTGCAGGGGGACACCCCTGCACCTGACCCAGACGGTGTGGCTAGGGTTTTTGCTAACTCCTTATTCAACAAGCTAACTCCTTATTCAACAAGCTTGCAACTGTCCCAGACGCTTCAGGAAGACTTGCTCTCTTGTCACTACACACCCCTGAGTCTGTCCCAGCTCTCTACACCATACCACAGTACGTGCCCTTGATGCTGCACGGATGGGTTAGTCTCCCTCCTCTCCAAACCCCGTACCTGTCCTACAACACGGCAAGATCTCCTCGCTACCTCTGCACCTATCGCAGGACACAGATGGGAGGTGGGTCATTCACTCTATAATACTGCGCCTACATCCGGACTCTGAGCATTACGCTGGGGATAATGGAAGCGGGGAGCATTGCCCCTGTAATATCATCAGGCCGGGGCTGCCTGGATGACGCCTTTCCTTCTACCCAGGAAAGCCCGCCGAGTTCTGCAGACACTGGGTGAGTGGGGGTCGCTGGAGCGCCGTTCTCCCGACAGAACCTGGTTAGCGGTGCTTAGACTCTAGACTGCGTCAAACCAGCCATAGGCGTCTTCCTGGCGGAAATCTGCCCCCAACTAACCTCGACGCCAACTGCACTGAACTTGGACCACCCACAGGATGTACTTCGGCAGCACAGCTGCAGCGTCTACTCGCGCCACGGGCACGCGGGCTCGCTGGGCGCGTCTGTGACGCCATCACCCGCGCGCCGCTGTCCTGCGCAGGCGTAATACAGACTGCTCGGCGGCGAGCAGCACGCGCGCTACCCGGGGATGCTGGAGCTGGCGCGATGGCTCCCGCCATGCAGTCGGCTGAGCTCCAGTTCGCCCAGCGGCTGGCCTCCAGCGAGAAGGGTGTCCGCGACCGCGCAGTGAGGAAGCTGCGGCAGTATCTCAGCGCAAGGACACAGAGCGACTCAGGTGCGGGCCGGGGTCCGCGTCTCTGAGCTCGGCGAGGGTCGCGCCTGTGGGTGCGGGTGCGGCTGCTGCGGGCTGTGCGGCAGAGCTCCAGGTCCAACCTCAGCACTGGCCCAGCTCGCCGAGGCCCGTTTGTGTTTCTCATTCCTTTTCCTTGGATAGTGCCTGCAGGTGCTGGTGTGCGGGACAGAGTTGAGGCTGCATTCCAGCCTCGGAGGAACTCTGGCAGTGTGGTGGCAGGACCTGTGGCAGTGGAGCATGTGTGTTATAGCAGTAGTGTGGAGAAGTGCAGGAGAAGGTCTCTCCAAAGGAAGCCTCTTCTGTACTGTGAGATTTTTGAAAGGAGGAAGCCAGCCAGGCAGACTCAGGAAAGAGCTGAGGGTGCCCTAGGCCAGAGATATCAGAAAGTTGGCGCGCAGGGCTTGTTGAGATGAAGTTGAGCCTGGAGGCAATGTGGCCAGATCACTGTCTTTCTCGTTTGGATTTTAACTGCCGTGGAGTGCATTGCAAGATTTTACTTAAGTGATCCAGAATAGGTTCTGTAACTCTTGAATGAACACATAAGGTCTGGGCAGCAGCGTGCTGTGGAGGTTTCAAGTTGCAGCCAGTTGGCTAAAGTTTGAGTTATGTGTTGCTAAATCTGCTTAAAATTGAAATACGGGGAACTGGAAAAATGGCTCAGCGGTTTGAGTTCCAGTACCCACATGGCAGCTCACAACCAGTGGAGAGGAGTCGCCCCCTTCTGACCTTTGGTGACACCAGGCATTCACTTAGTGCACATACATAGAGGCAGGAGAAACACTCATACGCTTAAAACAAATCTAAAAAGGTTTTCTGTACTTGAAATCTGCTCCATGTGATAGCTCACACCATTAATTCCTGCAATTGGGAGGCTGAAGGCAGCCGTGACCACAGGACAAGCAAGATCTTATCTCCAAAAAAGGAAGAGAGAAACGTGTATGGGAAGTCTGATAGAGGAATAAAAACTACAATTTTAATTATTACATGTGTTCACGTTCAGGCACTCATGTAGAAGTTGAGGTTTCCACCCTAGAATCCAGAGGTCAGATTGAGGTAGACAGGCTTATGCACCAAATGCTATTATCCACTGAGCCGACTTGTCAGCTGCAATCCCTCCCCACTCCCATAATGTTTGTGTTAAGGATTGTCCCCGAAAATTCAGTTTACTCTCATGTTTATGTTTCCTACATACATGCTCTGGTAGTTCCTAAACCTAACTTGGTAGCCTGGGTGGACTTTTGCTACCCTCCCCTCAGATTAGTGTTCCTAGCCTGGTACTCCACTGGGCAATCCAGGGGCAAAAATGTGATGTACTCCTGCTCCCCCAAAATAACTATTCTTTTCTTCTCCTCCCCTACAACTCATACTTCTTATTTTTTTTCACCACACAGACACACCACATTGCAGTGGACTGCCTTCTCAGCAACCTGAATTACTCTGCCTTAAATAGAGGTTTCTTTACCTTACCTATATTTTCTGTCCTGTCTGCTCCCTAACTGGTCTCCTTTACTCCATTGTGCCTTTTGTTTGTTTTTGTTTTTCAACACAGGGTTTCTCTGTGTATCAGTCCTGGCTGTCCTGGAAACCAGGCTGGCTTCGAACTCCCAGAGATCTGCATACCTCTACCTCTTGAGTGCTGGGATTAAGGGCGTGTGACACCAAGCCAGACTTCCATTGTGCCTCTTTAATCTGCCCTCCACAAACTAGCACCGGTCATTTTCCTAAAGCAAATCTCCTTAAAGGTTACAGTCTGTCAGTCATGGTGTCCTCGCCTGCTTTTCTAAGTCATTAGTAGTCAATAAAACCCTGTAGGCTGAGGATACCAAGCATACTTTCTCACCTCCATGCTTGTGCATTTCCTGCTTGTTTTGCAAAGAATTCTATCCTTTCCCCCTCCCCCTAGCAGTATCATGTCCGAGAAATTCACATTAGTATCTCCCGGCCTCCTGGTTACCTCTAGAGTATAAAATATGTGTCCCTTCTGTAGAACTTAGATACATGGTGGGGGTGCTCTTTATCTGTTTTGAGACAGGATTTCCTGTAGCCAGGATTGGTTTCTATTAGCTATGCAACTGAGAATGACCTTGAACTCCTCCGTGGTCCTGCCTCAGCTGTGTACAGAATACTTTGTTTCTGAATTCAGTGGCTTCTATCATTTTCCCCCAGCTTTCTAAGCTTTGGTATGGAGCGTTAGGAGGACCTTCAGGATACAAGCAAACACTTACACTACATCTGGACCTCAGACAGCCAAACAACATGCTTCTCAGACCCCTTTGGGAACAGATCCAGGACTTGCAATACTAAGGTGTCACAAGGACCTGAACCCAGTTGGCTCACACCAGTACCCCAGGATCCTTCCTGCTTAGCACACCCCCTTCCCAGGTTTGATTACCTAGGTCTGCTTGTCTTACCCTATTCATCATCATGGCCAGTTTGTGGAATATAGAAGATCTTCAAGAAAAAAGGGGGCTGGGAGGATGGCTTGGCAGGTTACACTGCTTCTTTTGTTTGCTTGTTTGTTTATTTTCTGCTTGCAGAGAACCAGGATTTTATTCCCAGCATCCACATGGTGGCTCATAACCATTCATAACTCCAGTTCCAGGGCTTCTGACACCCTCTTCTGACCTCTATAGTCACTACTGGTTCACACTATAATCATAGATGCATGTAAAATACACATATGTATAAAATAAACAAAAAATAACTGCACAGGCTAGTAGCGTGGGTCTATCAGTAATGTGCTTGCCACATGCCCAGGAGCAACCGAGTTCAGGTGTTCAGCATCCATATAAAAGCCAGGTGACATTCTTGTGTAGCCTTGATGGCTAGACAGTCTAGCCAAATTGGTGAGTTCAAGTTTCAGTGAGATAATCTGTCTCAGAAAATTAGCTGGAGAGCTGTTGAGGAAAATACATAACATTGACTTCTGATCTATACATATGTGCATGCAAGTAAATCAAAATTGCAGGATGAATGTCTTAATAATTATGGAACAAGAAAACCAAAGTATCTGGCACTGCTATGCCCCATCATAGTAGAAGCACGAGTTACTTCACATTCCCATCTCGTTGACAAACTCAATTTGTTTTGCAGCCTTGCATCTTGTTGGAAAATCTAATGTTTTAGTGTTACTGAAACAGAGCGCTGTCTATCAGCAGCATAAATAGATAGCTCTGTGGTCTTTACTGCCACCAAACAGTCACTGTGTTTCAGTTCGTGGTGGCTCATGAGTCCTGATGTAGTCATTCATAAATGCAGCAAACATTTGTGAAGAACCTTGTGTTATTGTGTACATTCTTCTTGGCACAGGGAGTATAGCAGTGAACCAAGCAGGCAGTCCCTGCCTGTCTAAACAGTTCTCAGCCTTCAACATGCAACGTTTACTAAAGCCATGATGTACCTTAAAATCATCCCTGTGGCAGTTTTGTGTCATTGTTTTCTCTTCTTTATTGGCATCGGAGGTCAGAAAACAATGTTTCGGGATCAGTTCTCTCCCGTTTTTATGTGGGTCCAAAGCTGGAACTCCAGGGGGTTTGTGTGGAAGAACCTTTACCTGCCAAGCCATTTGTTTCCCCAACCCCAGCTTCCTTTTTGAGGGCATAGAAAATGACTGGATTTATGGTTGGTGGTGGCTAGAATTACTGTAGGAAGCAAGTACCTTTCCTACTGGTAGAGTTAGGGTTCTCCACCAGGCAGTTATAAAAGGCAGGAGGTGTACATGTTTTGACTGAGGGGTGGTCTGGGTTATGACACTGTCCCATCTAGAATGGCTACTGTGTTCATTTCATGAAATGAGTTGCTGTGGGACATTCTCATTTCAGAACACAGTGGTAGCTACTCCTGTGTCTTTATGTCTTTTATGTTCATGTCATTCTTTTTAAAATAGCTAAATCTAAACTGGTGTCAGAAACTAGGTTCTAAAATTTGTCTCCAGCCAAGGGTGTTGGTACCCAAACTCAGGAAGCAGAAACAGTCTGATCTCTGATTCTCAGTCAGCCTGGTCTACAGAGTGAGTTTCAGGCCAGCCAGAGATACAAAAAGAAAAGAAAAGGTGTTTCATGGCCAGGTGTGGTTGTGATGCCTGTGATTACAGAATTAGAGAGGCTGAGGCAGGATTGTTAAGTTCCAGCCAGCCTGGGCTCATAGAAAGACCCTGTCTCAAAAATAAAGGGACTGAGGAGAGGGGACCCAAGGATGGTTGGTTACTTTAGTGATAGAGTGCTTGGCTGGCCTGTGCAGGACCTTGGTTTCAGTCCCCAGATAAACTTACTGTGTCTTTTGGGTTTTAAAAGGGATCAAATACTGTTTCTCCATACCTCTTTTAAGTACCTGTTTTTAACCAACTAAACTCCTAGGTAGAAATAGGATTTATGTGCATGTTTTGAAAGATATTTATTTGGCATGGAGTACTTGAACAGAGTGGGGCTTCTTAAGCTTTTCTGTTCACTACCCCTTTTACCCAAGAAATCTTTCACAGACCCCGGGTGTATATAAACTAGGTATACAAGTGAAACTTGAATTTACTGTGTAGCCCAGCCTGAACTTCATAGCAGTTCTCCTGCCTCATCCTTCCAAGTGCTAAGATTGTGAGCATGAGCTACCACACACAACTGTCTTAAATCAAGTAGTCTGGCTGGCGGGGTGGCTCATCAGGTAAAGATACTTGACACACAAGCTTGGAGACCTAAGTTGGATTTCCAGAGAACCAACTGTACAAAGTTGCCCTCTGACCTACACACACACACACACACACACACACACACACACACACACACACACACACACACCACAGCAACAGATTATTTATTTGTTTGGTTTTTCCAAGACAGGGTTTCTCTGTGCAGCCCTGGCTGCCCTGTGTCCTGGAACTCACTCTGTAGACCAGACTGGCCTCTGGCCTCAAACTCAGAGATCCGCCTGCCTTGTCCTCCCAAGTGCTAGGACTAAAGGCATGTTCTAGCACCACCTGTACAAATGTTATTAAATTTTTAAGTAAACTAATCCAACAACACTCCAATCCAATGTTGCACTAATTTGATACATGTTTCAGAGTAACAATGGAGAAATAGTGAAACCTTTGTTTTCAGTAATTAAACCAATACATTTGTCTAAGAGCAGAAAGCCTTGTGTGTAGAGTACAGAGCTGCAGTTTGTCACCTATAGTCGTCAAAAATCCATGTTCAGGTGTTTCAGACAGTGTTGACTGGCTTTATATGGCATGATGGCATGCAGAGTGCAAGTGAACATGTGTGTTCATAACTGGGACCTCATACATACAAGGCCATGTAGCACCTTGGATTCATTATGTGTTTAATTTGAATTAATTTTTGTATGTGTTCAGAAAGTTTTTCCTGTTGGCAGTTTTTTTTTTCATGGGCCCGTACATTCACTTGTTTGAGCACGTATAAGATCCGTGCCCAAGGCTTAAAAGCTGCAAGATGAGGGCTAGGGGCATAGTTCAGATGCAAGCATACAGACCTGAGCTTGATCTCCACAACTCACATTAAGAAAAAGCTAGATATGGTGGCACACATTTGTTATCCCATCTCTGGGGCAACAAAGACACACAGGTCCCTGGGGCTCACTGGACAGACAGCCTAGTGTACTGTATGAATTCTGACAGCCAGTGAGAGACTGTCTCAGAAAAACAAGGTGCCTGAGGAATGCTCAGTGCTCTGGCCTCTAGCATGTTTGTACACATGCAGGCACATGCACACATATAAAAGAAGTGGGATAAATGGTGGTAGGCTGGGGGCTCAGCCCTTAAGAGCACTGGCTGCTCTTCCAGAGGACCAGGCTTGATTCCCAGCACCCACATGACAACTCACGTACAACTGCCTATAATTCAGGTTCTAGGGGATCTGACACCCTTACACAGACATACATGTAGACAAAACACCAGTGCCCATGAAATAAAAATAAATCATTAAGAAAGAAAGTGAATCACAATGGCATCCAACAGTGGGAAAGCATTCAGCTCTAACAGTGTTCTGCTTGTCTGTACTACACATATTTTATAATGAGGGGACTGGGCCCTTGCCAGTAATGTGCTTCTCTTTGGTACAGATTAGACAAGGTGCTGTACCAAACTCCCTGCTCTGCCTGCTGCCCTGGCCTACTCTCAAAACTGTTGAAACTGACTGCATTTCATTTCCTGTGGACGCTTTGCCTGTGATAGCCATGAGCTGTCCAGAGATATTGGATGCACTGAAGTGTCACTAATTACTAGCTTTCCATATTGGTGCCCTTTAAAGAACCATCTGGAGGTTTGTGGGTGCAGTTCGGTGTGGAGCACTTACTGGGCATGTGTGAGGCCCTGGAGATAGTACAAACTGTGATGTTTTAAGTGTGAACGACCCCAGTACTAATTATGGCAACACACGTATCAGGTGGGTCCTGAGCCTCTGGGGAGGAGCCAGTAAGTTAGACATGCTTTTGACTGTGATTCTGGGAATTCTGTGGTTGGTTGGTTGGTTGGTTGGTTGGTTGGTTGGTTGGTTGGTTGGTTGGTTGGTTTTTTTTTTTAAATGCATTTTTGTTGTTTATTTGCTACACACTTGGATGGTAAGGCTGTCCAGCTTTCATGCCACACATTCTAAGGGCAGAGAGATGTCCCTGTGCAGCAGGAAGCCAGTGACACCAGAACTCGTTTCTCTGAAGAAGCTTTGCCCTGCTGGGTGCTCTCCATCCTTTCACTCCCCCCTGTGAAGGCACAGGAACAGCTTGTGTGCCAAGGCTGACTGACTGGAAAGAGACGTCCCTAGTGCCTGGGCAGAGGAACGTGAGGAGATTAGTTGACTTTTCTCTGACTTGCCTTACACCCTCATTACTGTTTATGTAGTCTATGCTACACTCCTCACCCCACTGCCCCCTCTACGGTCTTGCCCTGAATTCCTATAGTGAGTCCTGAAGGGACCCACAGGCAATGGCAGACAAACCCTGAGTGCCTGGCCGTGTCCTTCCATGGACCCACAGCTTTAATCCTCCTATAGCTTTCCACTCGCTTTATGGAGGGTTCTTCAGGCGTCCAATCAAAGCACACAGCCTACTTCATGTAAACAACACCCCCTTTTTTTCTCTCTTGTATTGGGGATCATTTCAAATATACGAAAAGTATCCTTGTTTTACTGCTGTGATAGTTCCCAGCACTTAACCAGCTCGGGATCTTAGGTCCCTAGCCCACTTCCATTCACCTCAGCGTGTAGTCCCTCTCTTAACAATCACAGCACCACTTTTACACCATAACAAAGACCTTAGCCAGGTCCAGTGGTGTGCACCTATCATCACAATTGGAAACAGAAAGATGAAGCATTTGAGGCCAGCCTGGGCCACATAGCAAGACCCTTCAAAACACATACACACACACACACACACACACACACACACACACACACAACACACACACAAAAAAAAAAAAAAACCTTGATATCATAAAATATATTTAATCTGCTGAATTTTTCTCACTGTCTTTTATGTCAATTCACAAACAAGACTGGTATATCTACAGACTTAATTTCCAGCCCGTTTTTTTCTGTACTGTTTATTTATTATGGAATGTGGGGTCATTTGTCTTCTAGAATGCCATACCTTTGTCTCTTGTATCTCTGCCCCTAGGTTTTTATAAACCAGTAATCAGAGGTACAGGATTTTATAAGATTACTTAGATCTGTGTTTGTGACTTCCCTGTGATAAGTTCCAGCTGATGGTTTGGGTGTGATCTAACCCAAGTGGTCTAAAGTGGTTTCTGCAGTCCTTACCTTACCCAGATCCCAGGGACATGTGCAGTCTTAGAGCACAATCAGACAAAGGGGCAGGTTACCACAAGAAAAGTGGACTATTGTAACTGCAGTTGGGTGGGTGCTGGGGGTGTGCGCCATGTTTACATTAGCAGAGAGAGGTTGTGTGGCACATCACCTGTGTGGCTCCTTAAGGGAATGTGCTTTGATCAGCTAACTTTACTATGGTCTCTGTTATCCTGGTGTTTGGGATTTGTGGGTTGCTTCTTTGTATGAGACGGTCTACCTACGTAGCCTTGGCTGCAACTCTGCTTGCATCTATTCAGGGATTAAAAAGCATGTGCTACCACACTTAACTGTCTTGGTTTTAAGTGGAAAACTATCACAAAAGAATCAAAATGCAACATTATAAAGGCATTGAGAGGAGACGGGCCTTTAAAGAAAAAAAAACTTTGGGGGGAATACATACATGCATGCACTGTGAAGGCCGTGGAAGGATGTTGGTTGGTCGCCTGATGGGAGATGTTATTCTGTATATATGTTTCTCATACTGGTTAATAAAGCCCTGTGGCCAATGAGATAGCAAGATAGGCGGGGCTAAGAGACAAGGAGGAAGAGGAAGTGAGTAGAGTGGGAGTCGAGATGTAGCCCAGGGAAGACGCAGGAAGCCTGCCGCGCGGCTCCCCGAACGACCACGTGGAAATACTTAGATAAGTAGAAATGGGTTAATGATTAAGGCAGAGCTAGCCCATTAACAATAATGGTAACTGGCCAACAGGATTGTATCAAATACAGAGTCTCTGAGTGTTATTTGGGGCACACGTGGTTGTGGGACCATGCCTGCCCTAACAGTCGCCACCATCTCTGTACCCTATTCCCTTAAGACAGGGTCTCTCTGAACCCAGAACAGTGTTTGTGCTAGGCTGGGTTGACCATTGGAAATCACAGGTGCACATAGGTTTTATGTGGAGCTGAAGACTGGGATCCTCATGCCTGCCTTACAGATAGTCTCACCTACTGGAGTCTCACCTGCTGCACCATCTCCCCAGCCCAGAGATGGCTCTTCAGTAAATTGACAATCAGTCAGAATAAAGTAGGCTCCCTGAGTATACTACAGATCCTCTAGTCCATTACAAGGGTTCGTTGTCATTTTTAGAACATTTTAGTTAATAGCTAGATTCAAATATGTACTTGAATTGTGTTGTGTATAGTTAGTTTTTTTCTTACTCTTTGGGATCCTGCCACCAGCTCCCATATAAATAAATACATGGAAACTTATTCTTACTTATGAGAATGCCTGGCCTTAGCTTGGCTTGTTTTTAGCCAGTTTTTCTAAATTAATGAAGTTGACCCATTCTCTTTACCCTTTGCCTCTGAGCTTTTTACCTTTCTTTACTCCGTATTTCATTCATCCCTTCTTACTCTGTGACTGGGGTGGATGGCCCCTGGCACCCTCCTTTCCTTCTCCTTTTTCATCCATCCTCTTCTCTCCAGCCTAGATTTCTCCTCCTGTTTATTCTCTCTGCCTGCCAATCCTGTCTGTTTCCCTCTCCTACCTAGCTATTGGCTGTTCAGGTATTAGACCAATCAGGTGTTTTAGACAAGTAGAATAACACAGTTTTTACAGAGTTAAACATAGGCAATGTAAAAAAATGCAGCATATCTTTGCATCATTAAACAAATATTCCACAGCATAAATGATGAATGTAACATATCTTAAATTACTATCCCACAGCTTGTGTAAGGTGGAACACAGAGGCAGGAGGATCACAAGTGTCAAGGACAGTCTGAGCTAAGTAACAAGACCTCAAAAAGCTAAGCAAACAGCCAGGCATGGTAACAGCACACCTTTAAGTCCAGCACTTGGGAGGCAGAGGCAGGCGGAATACTGTGAGTTCAAGGCCAGCCTGGTTGAACAGAGTGAGTTCCAGGACAGCCAGAGCTGTTACACAGAGAAAGCCTGTCTCAAAAGAAAAGCTTGTTTTTATTCATCTTGTTTGTCTCAGTGTACTGCTGAAAAGACTTTGTGTTGCTTCCCGGTCATGAAGCTAGAGAATGGTGCTGCTTCTCTGGCCTCAGCATTCATGGCTATCTTTGCTTCCTGACACCTAGAATAGGCCCAAGAGCTGCAGCCATGAGCCTGGCAACTAGGCAACAAGTAATGACTTCTCCAAGGCATGCCACTTAAAACAGACCGATGCTGTTTTAAGAACTGCCAGGAAATGATGGCTGGCACAATGAGAAGATGGAACGTGGCTGACTTTTGCCTGTAGCAGACCCTTTTAAAAGTACTCTTTGCTCAGCAGAACCATCCTCACTGGCCCTGTCTTCTGTTCTTGGAAGTAAATCGGGAGTGGTTCTGCCATCTGATAGGAGCACTTTACATCTTTTATGGGACTTGTAGTTTTCTGTCATTAAGATCAGTGAAACTTCCTTTCTTCCCTTGTTGGGATGGAGTGAGTTCAAGGCTTTGCATGTGCTTGTCAACTGTTCTACCAGGCATATGGGTTAGTTTTATTGTCACACTTGGTGAAAAAGACTTGTCCCCATTGCCACCCACCTTTGGCTGATAATGACACAAGTGCAATAATGGTTACATGTGTGCATGGTAAGCTTGGAACATTAGCCATTACCATGAGGTTTGCTGCAGGTTTAGGGAAGAGTGTGCAGAGGAAGGGTGTTTACAAATGCTACACCAGTGGTAAAACTAAAGAAAGAATATAGACTCTAAGGTGGTTGTGCCATTTTCTCCCGCAGGAGGTTTCAGTCAAGAAGAACTCCTAAAAATATGGAAAGGACTCTTCTACTGCATGTGGGTACAGGACGAGCCCCTTCTGCAGGTAATGCAGCCCCTCATCGAGTTCCTGAACCTTTGCCATGGTGGATAAGAGACTTGACTGTTTATGCTCCACCAGTCTGCTGCCATCCCCAAACAGATGGAAGTAAACCCTTCAAGGAGCAATTGTCTCAGCTCTTGTCCCCTCAGGAAGGAGCAGCAGGCACTTAGGCTGTGCTTTCAGAGATATCGGACACGCTAAGTCATACATTCCCTATTTCTCTCATCATTTCATAGCCTCCATGGTAGGTTTTACACAATGTTTTTAATGTTTCTGCTTTCTCCTCTATCGATGCATGGTCAGAAGCATGGCTAAAGTGCCATGGGTTGCACTGGTGACACAGTCGAGCTTTTTATCCCTGCCCACTGAGCCTGCCACCAATACAACCATAGAAGAATTTTGTTCTAATGTCTGAAACTAGACCTACCTCAATAACAGGGGAGTATGGGTCACAACACATAAGCCCCAGTATAGAGTCCAACTGGGTAGCACCTACCTTTTTTATGAAGCCTTGCTTCTTTTCTCAGGACATGTAGTGACTTGTCTGAATTCAGTGTGTTGATTCCACTGAACATATTTTGAGTGGGATAGCAGAGCAAAATATTGTAAGATTATATTTAGAAGTAGCAACAAGCAGCTTTAGTGGAGGAAGAACCAACCAAAAGGAACATCGTTTTCAAGTCTTGGAGTTCATTCAAGACAAGTAAGGAACTCTGGGCACAGGAGACATGAGCAGGGCTGTTAAAGGCGTGCATCTTCAGGTAGTAGCTGGAGGATGGAAGGCTTCTTCCTAGACCCAGCCCTTACTCCTGCTGTGCCTCCATGTGTTCTTCGGTTTTGCCCAGAGCACAACCTAGAGGAGTGTGTTGACATTCCAGCCTATGCTAACCAGGTCTAGTAGAAGACTGCAGTGGAAACCCCATTGTCCAAGCACCAGCAAGGTGCTGCTATACCTTCTGGCTTTGCAACATTTGGTATTCACGGTAGATTCTGTTTACTTTATATGTTAAAGCCAGGGATGGAGTGTGGTAATGCACACCTTTTATCCCAGTCCTCAGGCGTAAGCAGACAAATCTGAGTTGAAGGCCAGCTGGAGCTATGTAGAAATTCTGTCTCAAAAAAAGGGGGGGGGCAGGAATTGGCAGTGAGATTACTTCTTCTGGAATCATCCAACCTCTTAACCAAAGATGCTTTTTTAAACTCATAATTTTAGCATTTTTTACAGAAACATCACATTAGCTCAGTAGTTCACTAAAGTTTGGAGTTTCCCATAAAACCCAGGGTGTCAGCCACAGACCCAGGATAAGAGGCTTTCCCAGCACAGAGGGAGGAGGGTACCGCCAATAGCACTGCCACCACAGCGTGAACCACCTAATAACTGATATTTCTCTCCAACCCACCTTTGCAGGAGGAACTAGCGAACATTATTTCCCAACTCATCCATGTTGTTAACAGCTCAGAGGCTCGTAAGTCCTGCCATTTTCCTGCCTTTCAGACTTCCTAGTTAGCAGGTTTAGTAGCTTGCCTGGGGAACCTAGTCCATGCTTCCGTCCTGTGACGTTCTGGTTTTCTGGGTGTTGGTGACGGTGACATGGAACCCTCAGTGTTGCCCGGATGTCAAGAGTTATTATTGTTTTAAAGGCTGCTGTGCTTAATGTCAGCTGCTAAGTAAACAGAGATCATGTGGCATCCAAAGACTGAGCAGCACTCAGTCCAAATTCAAAGCCTCCAAATTCAACTTACTCTCACACTTAGAAACAGTGACACATATGCCAGTACATACAGTAACCCAGCAGGTGCATCCTGACCAAGATTAGTGCCATCATGGCAATAAATGACTGTAATAAAGCGTAAAGTAACTCTTCTCTACCTAAAAGGAAAGATGAGTTTTCCAAAGCTGGACAGCGGTTCACTGTTTGGCTTCCCCGCTGAGTGACCCTGGTTGGTTCTCTCAGTTCTAGCTGACTTGCAACATGTAAAGTCTACATTTGTTGTATAATAAAGATTTCATGTGTTAATGAATTGTGCTGGGCATGGTGGTACGTTCAGGAGGTTTGTGAGCTCCAGGCCAACCTGGGGAACAGCCAAGCCCTATGTAGAAGAGGGTAGAGATGTTCAAAAGTCAGTAAATAAGAAAAGATTTCCAATTTTAAAGGTAGTAGTTCTGTGGTTTAAATAGCTTGTGCTGTGTCGCATACAAACAACACCTAACATCAGAAAAAGAAAAAACCTACATTTGTGTATGAATTGTGAGGATGCTGATAGAGATGAATAGATTAGTAGAGAGGGCCAGGGAGGTGCCTTCAGGGGTCTCTAATAGAAAGGTGGGTTTGAGGCGGATAAAGAACAGTGCTTCAGGGAGCATTCTGATTAACAGATGCTGTTAGTATCATGTTATAATGTCTTTATATAGCTACAAAAGAAATTGTGAAGCATATTTAGTTATTGGCCAAACCCTACCTGTCCAAAAATTCTTGAGATAGATAAGTAAAGAGAACTAAATGTGTTTTCGGTCGCTTCCTTCTTGCTGTGTGTTCATGTGGCAACTGAGCACCTCTTGTTCCTGCAGAACACCTGTTCATTCAGACCTTCTGGCAAACCATGAATCGAGAGTGGCAAGGGATAGATAAGCTGCATCTGGACAAGTACTACACGGTAAGGGGGTGCCTCCCTCTATACACAGAAGGTTCCATTGGAAGACCAGCAGGGAGGTGGGGTTGGGGGTGTGCAGCTCAATGGTAGAACACTTACATGGCATTTTCTCTCTTGGAAGATATGCTGGTGTTTGCTAAGAGGCTTTTGGAGGGTACTTTTGATTGGTTAGTTGGTTTGGGGTTTTCATAGGATTTCTCTGTGTAGCCCTGGCTGTCGTGAACTCAGAGATCCACCTGCCTCTGCCTCCTGAGTGATGGGATTAATGACATGTACCACCACCATCGCCTGGCACTTATGATTGTAATCACTAGAGTTAAGAGAAAGAAAGGCTATTGGGAAGAAAGTAAACAACACCCCAGGACAAGGGTGTGAACTTCTCAGGCAAGAGCTGCCTTGCCTGCATTCTTGAGGCCTAGCTTCCATCCTCAGCAAGAAAACAATGGAAAGCCAGGCCTAGCGTGGCGGCAGGATGTCATGGTCGTGCCCTGATTATTGTTTTCTGGGGGTTGTGTGGCAGAGCCTCTGTATGCTGTGTGGGCTAGTTTCTGGCTCTTGGGTACAGGGATATATCCCTGTCTGGCTTCATGATTTTGATCCAGGGGTTGAATAGACTTAAGGATGTTGTCTCACTTTGGGGATCCAGCATTGGGCCCCTCAGTCTGTGAAGATGATAACTTTCTACTTTTATTATAAAAATGTCAACCTTTAGCTGATCCGCCTGGTCCTGAGGCAGTCCTTTGAAGTTCTCAAGCAGAGTGCCTGGGAAGAAAGGTCGGTAAATTATTTATATTGATATGCGGTGACATTAAAAGCATGTCAGAGTTGGTAGGTGACTCAGTGGTAGAGCACTTGTTTAGTGCATATGAGGCCCTGGTTTTGATTCTTAGTAACTCCAAAATATCCTATATAGAGTATTAGGGTCCTCTTAAGATGTCAGGTAATTAAAAAAAACCATGAATTGGCTGGTCTATGTCTACCACTATATAGTGCTATAAGAAGCAAATTAGATCTGAGCCAAGGGAGCTTAAGGCCCAGTAGAGTTGTAATATCAGCTCATATGACCAGAGTAACTGTTGTCTTCCCTTTAGGCCTTATGGTGACTGTTAGGCAGTATGAGCAGTAACTGTTTTTGTCTGTTCTTTGATAAGAGGAGGGTATTGGTGATAATGTCTTTTAGAAAAGCATCTGTGTGATTGGTTTGTATTTTGTTGTTTTTTAGCCAAGTCAAGCTTTTTCTGGACATCCTGATGAAGGAGGTCCTGAGTCCTGAGAGTCAGTCTCCCGATGGAGTGAGGTTCCACTTGATTGATGTTTATTTGGATGAGCTTTCCGCTGTGGGAGGGAAAGAGGTGAGAAGTAGCACTGACCAGCTAGCAATGATGGGACCACCATGCTCAGGGGATGACATGGGTGCTGTCAGGAGGAGCAACCTTTCTGTAACTTCTCCCCTCCTGGCATTGACTTGGGTACAGAACTGTACATTATACATGTGTGGCAGTCTTAACCTATAAAGTAGGATTGAGCCGCACATAGCTGCTGGAGAAGCCAAGATAGGAGAGTCATTTGAGCTGGGAGTACAAGGCCCCATGGTCAGGCAAAGAGGTACACATCTATAACCTCATCATTGAAGCAGGTCCATCTCGTGTTCCAGGGCAGCCTGTGCCCCATAACGAGACCCTGCCTCCTCCCACTGCAGAAAGAGTCAAATAATTACAGGGTCTGGTATGAAAAAATCAGGGAATATTGATTATTTCAGAAGCTGTGGGGGAAAGGCAGTAGACAACACTATTCAGATTATACCCAATGTAAATAGACAAAAAGCTAGTAAGAAAAGGTATACTTTTAGATAAAGATGGTTATCTTAATTTGGGAATATAAACAATTTCTTCTATTCTCTTTGATGTTCTATAGTGAAACTTTTTTATATGTATATTACGTAAAAAATCAAAATATGTTTTTGTTTTTTTTTTTGAGACAGGGTTTTTCTGTGTAGTTTTGGAACCTGTCCTAGAACTCTCTGTAAATCAAGCTGGGCTTGAACTCACAGAGATCCCTGCTTCTGCCTGCGGAGTGCTGGGATTAAAGGCATGTGCCACTGCCACCTGGCTTTAAATGATGTATTTTCAGGAGAGGGGCAACACATGTACGCACACACTGAGTCAATGAATGAATGAAAGTTAAAACTAAGGAATGCCTTTGCCTCGTGCTCTCAGATGGCATCCACATAGAATTCATATTTTCCTTTCAGTTCTGGAGATAGCCAGGGCATATTGCTAGGCAGGTGCCACTCGCAGCTATCTCAGGAGACTTGCGTGCTGCAGTGTAGCCCTGACCAGTTGATGATTCTTTGGATCACTGCACTAACACACCCAGAAGACCAGAGGGAGGCTGGTTTGGGTGCTAGGCAGCCCTTGTAGCATGTCTGGTACTGCCTGCAACAGGCATGGATGCAGCTGATTTGACCTGGGAGGGGCAGGTACTTGCTCTTCTAGAATATGTCCAAAAAGAGAAAAGGCTGTCTTTCCCTCATTTTTCCTCAATGTTATGTCTAAATTACAGCTTTTGGCGGATCAGAACCTCAAGTTAATTGATCCATTCTGCAGAGTTGCTGCCAAGACCAAGGAGTAAGTGGCTGCCATGTTCTCACTGCTTTCTCACTGTTCCTGTTGGTGCCTGAGGGTGGGGTTACTAGGGTACTCTAGGCAATTACCTAGAGTAAGGAACACCTGAGGCCAAGCCAGCCCACAACAAGATCCTGCTCAGAAGTAAGGGATTGAGCAAGCTAGCAGAGGTTCTGGTCCCTGCTACAGCGCTTGTCTGGCCACTCAAGGATTCCTGTCTGTCCTATGGCATGTGGTGGTTCCTTGAATCTGCAGTGGACCTGCTTCAGGGGTGTCCCTGAATCTCTGTGGTGGGCACAGGGGGGCCCAGGCAGGCACAAGCACATCCTTGAGCTGTTCTCTGCTCCGCCTCTTCCGGTATAGGCTCCAGACCGAGTGTTTTAATCACATTCTCTCTGCTGTGCTTTCACCCTCAGCCACACACTGGTACAGACTATAGCTAGGGGTGTTTTTGAAGCCATTGTAGATCAGTCTGCTTTTGTACCTGGAGAGACTGTGGAAGAGCAGAAGACCAAACTGGGTGATGGTGGTTGCTCTGCCCAAGAGATCCCTGCAAACAAGCTGGCCTGTAGAAAAGCAGTCAGTGGAAAGAAGGCTGGTGAGAGCATTTCCATTTATGTTCTTTGCTTTCTGGGGGCTTGGCTGGTTGGTTGGCTGGGTTTTGCTTGTTTGTAGATAGTAGTTTTGTCTGTGGGTGTACACACTTTCATGTGAAGGCCAGATGTCAACACTGGAAGTCTGGAAGTCATTCCTCTGGTTTTGTGACCTCTTACTTTGAGATGGGGTTCCTCATCAGCCTGGAAGATACCCAGTTAGGCTAGAGTGGCTGGCCAGTGAATCCCAAGGATCCACTTGTTTGCCTTCCCTGTCCTGAGCGTACAAGCCTGTACTGCCATGCTCAGCATTTTTTTATGTGAGTTCTGAGGATTGAACCCAGGCCCTTGTGCTTGTGTGGTATGACTTGCCTGACTAAACCTTCATTGGCATCTCAATGAATGTAGTCCACCCAAAAAAATGAAGCAGGATACATGAGAGACATGCGTGCATAATCGGAGAACCCCAACACCACTCACACTAGGCCCAACTGATTCTGTCCCTCCAAGGAACTCACCTTCTTCCTGAGGCGTTTGGCCTGTGCAGGCCTGTAAGAGCTGCCCTGCAATTGAGGTCACACACTTGTTTCTATGGCTCCCCTCTGGCACACTGCTTCCTTCCAGGAGTGGTTGTTTTGTGGGGGGTGGAGTTGTTTGGTATGGGGCTAGTACTGAGGATAAAACCTGGAGCTTTACTGGACAATTAAGACAAGCATTTTGGGGCAGTGGTGGCGCACGCCTTTAATCCCAGCACTCAGGGGGCAGATCTCTGTGAGTTTGAGGCCAGCCTGGTCTACAGAGTGAGTGCCAGGATAGCCAGAGATACACAGAGAAACCCTGTCTCGGAAAAAAAAAAAAAAAAAAAAAGACATTTTTAAGAGACTAAATCCATGTATCTCCCTAGGCAGCAGTTGCTGGTATTCTGTTTTTATTTTTCTCCCGGGTAATGGGGATTGAACCCAGAGTCTGGAGGGACTGAGCCACAGCTATTCTTGAATGTCAAGATGTGTCTTTGTGTGTGTGTGTTGGCAGCACTGGGCGAATGCCTCAGAGATGGAGTTCTTGGCAGCAGAGAAAGAGACAGCTGTGCAGCCTTCAAGGATTCAGGGTCACCTCTCCAGGTGGGGGCAGCTTTTGCTTTTTATAGAATATGGGTTGACTGGGGGGTGCTTGGCTGGAGAATTAGGGTCAGAGCTCATTAAGCCATAGGGCCTGAATTGTAAAGTCCTTTATAATCCCTTCTGTAATTAATGTCACCATTCTTACAATGAGCTTGTTGGGAATAAATTTAAAAGAATGAGGCTTTAGGCTGGCATGGTGTTACACACATGGAATCTCAGCACATAGGATCTCAAGTTCAAGACTAGCCTAGGCTACCTACCAACTTCCTGTTTCAAAAACCTAAAAAAGGAGCCAAGCATGGTGGTACACGCCTTTAATCCTAGTACTCAGGAAGCAGAGGTAGACAGATCTCTATGAGTTCAAGGCTAGCCTGATCTACACATGGCAAGCAAGTTGCAGGCCAGCCCAGGCTACATAGAGAGACTCCCAATCTCAAAAACAGATGATAACAAGTACATGAGGTGGGATTTTGAAAGGCACTGATTCTCACTTTCTAATCATGGCTATCTGTTTTCTTTGTGTGGCAGCACCAGCCCTATTGGTACTCTTGCTGTTGGGAGGGGCGGTGATTTGTTTTTTGAAGCAGGATGTTACTATATAGTCTAAGCTGAAGTTCATAGCAATCCTTCTTCCTCCCAAGTGCTGGAATATAGTTATGCACTACCATACCAGGCTTCTAGTTTTGTTTTTAGGTTAATACATTGATGGTTTGTTACAGGGTCCCTCTGTTGTGTAGCTCTGACTGTCCCTGAACTGCTCTGTAGACCAGGCTGGCCTCAAACTCAGAGATCCACCTACCTGTGCCTCCGAAGTGCTAGGGTTAAAGGCATGCACCACCACACCCGCTCCATTGTGCTTTCAAAAAGTCAGTATAAAATGTGCTAA
Organism: Cricetiscus sungorus; assembly: GCA_030556225.1. Lineage (NCBI taxonomy): Eukaryota > Metazoa > Chordata > Mammalia > Rodentia > Cricetidae > Cricetiscus > Cricetiscus sungorus. The sequence continues at coordinate 54,979,442 of JANBXA010000600.1, forward strand.
GATTGAGAACCCAGGAGGAACATAAGCAGCTCATCTGGCAAATTTTGCTCTGTGTGAGACCACAGTCTGGAGAGGACTGCTCCCAAGAACACCTAGAAAGCAACTCTCAGATGGGCCAGATTGATTCACTACCACTCATGTTTCTTGTCTCTTTGTGGTAGTTCGACTATAAGGCTGTTGCTGATCAACTCTTGGAAATAGTCAACTTGAAGAGCACTCCTCCCTTCAACAGGAAACGGCTCTGCAGACTGATCAGAAAGTAAGCAGCGAGTGAAAGCCCGTGGCCATAGCACCGTGAGCTTGCACTCTCCCTTGTACTGATTTGTTTCCTCCTTTTAAAGATTTATTTATTTTGTGAGGGGTGTGTGTGCACGCACGCGTGTGCGTGGTTATTTTGTGGGGTGTATATGTGTGTGTGTGCATGGTTATTTTGTGGGGGTGTGTGTGTGTGTGTGTGTGTGCGCGTGCACGCTCAGATGCCTGCAGAGGCCAGAAGGGAGTTTGAAGCTGGAGTTGAAGCCAGTTGTGAGACATCCAGTGGGGGTACCAGGAACCAAACTCTTTATCCTTTATAATTTTATTCATCAGCAACATAGCAAACGTGAGTTAAAGTCAGGGAAAGAGGCAACCCTGCTCATCTCATACAGCTGTAGGGTAGCGATGCCAGTGTACTCCTTGAGTGTCACCTGTTGCCATACCAAAATGTTCCTCACTCTTACCTCTCAGTAGGGTTATATCTAAAGGGTCAGGTAATCTGGTAGTCAGCATCTGTCATTAGGACCACGGTGATGTAATAGATGATTGGCTAGAAAGCCAGTTGGTGTGTTCTGACTGACTTCAATAACAGCTGTCTGATCACCTTTGGATTAACAAGCGCTGGTCTAAGCTTGATCCTTTATGTTATAGATGCCTTTAGAAGGGAGCTAGGGACGTGGTCCAATGAGTGATGTACTTGCCACATGTAAGGAAACATAAGGGCTAGAGTTTGGATCCTCCATATCCATGGAAGTTTTGGGCATTTGTGGAAGTCCACATCTAACCTTAGCACCCATGAAGTTCCAGGCAGTAAGGTGGCCCACTAGCTTGGGGGCAGAGGTGGGACTCTCAGAGTAAACTAGCTGGACTATCCAAGTTGGTAAGCTCTAGATTCGAGAGAGACCCAGTGGAAAATGGCTCTGGAAGATACCAGTGTCAACCTCTGATCTCTATATGCACGATGCACACACACACACACACACACACACACACACACACACACACACACACAATGGCTTCTAAAGAAACATTACTCTAGAAGATACCGTTCATAAATTCCCATGATTTATAGCTGGGTCACTAAAAGGCTTGCCCAGTTCTCCACTGTGAATGCAGGAGCTGTGAATGCCTGCCTCAGCAACCCAGCCCAACCCTGTGCACATCCTTCATTATCCTAGTGCATAAAGTTACATAAAGAGAACACTCCACCAGTCTCTTTAGACATAAGCAGCGCTGAGCTGTCTGCTTTCAGAGACAAGTGAGGAAGATGCTGGAATGCTTGGTGTTTTGTGTGCCAAGAGAGACTCTGAAGTCATGGTTGCTCTTGCGTATTGGTGGAATTGAGGGTGCCTTTGTCCTGGGTTCCTTCCTGACCAGTCACGTCCCTAGGTGGAGCTGTCCCTGGCCTCCCCTGTGCAGGACAGAACAAGGAACACACGTACAGTTTTCTGCTTATGTTTAGGACCTGTGTCTTGAATGCTCCTAACTCCCTGTGTTCCTTTCTTTCCAGATTCCAGGACCTCTCTGAAGGTGAGAAGAGTTGGGTTGTAAGTCAGGGTGTTCGTACCCAATGCACACCCACCAACAGCATCCCTCCCAGATTCTGAGAAGTGGGATAGCAGGCCTTCATGGGAAAGTGACGAATGGGGTGGCCGCCCTCAGCTGGGTTCACCTGGCATAGCTAAGGGAATACCCTGGGATGTGCCACAGGTGCAAGACCCTTTGCACCCACTTTCCATCCATCTGATCCTCCTATGTGTGGGTAATGTGGTGGCTTTTTGTATTTTTATTGGTGCTTTTAAAGTTAAGTTTTAATGGGGAGAGGGGAGGCAAAAGAGGCGGTTCAGTGGGTAAGAGCACTGGCTGCCCTTTTAGAGGATTCACGTTCAATCCAGAACCCATAGAGAGGTCCCATCAGTGCCCTCTTCTGGCTTCTGTGGGCGCCAGGCATACACACGATACATAAACATGCATGCAGGCAGAACACTCGAGGGTTTTGGGTTTGTTTGCTTTTTAAACTGGGCTAGGAAGATTGAATCCTTTGTCAAGAAGAAAATCCTGGTATCTCGGGAACTTTCATTTCTTTTAGGACACATGTCCACAGTGTGAACTGCTGTAAGCTTGGTAAATCTGGGCAGGCCAGTGAGCCAGAGGGAATGGAAAGCCAACAGTCACCATCAGTGTGTATTCTGGCCCAGAGCTTGTGAGTTCACTTGGAAAAGCAGTTGGTAGAGTGGGTGATGAAGCAAAGCTCAGGCTCAGGACCCTTACCTGGAGGGTTAGGAAGGAGCTCAGGACCTGGGCTGCTGCAACAGATGCAAAAAGGCCTTGAAGTTGACCATTGTCCCTTTGGTACCTACCAGGCAATAGCACTCAACCCAATTTTGGTGAGGACATTACTGCTGATGAAAATGGTCAAGCCCTTGGTCAAAAAAGGCACAAGAAAAAGAGAAAGAAGCTTTTAGAAAGAGCTGCCTTGGAAAAAGGTAAGCAGTGAAGCCTTAAGTCCCAGGGCAGAAAGAAAAGCTCACATCTCAGTAGCTCTGTGCCCTTGAGGTCTGGGGACTGGTGAGCCAGTGTTCTCATGAGTCATTGGCAAGCCAGGAAGCAAAGAGGACACAGGAAACTACAGGATCCGGCTGTAAACCTCGAGAACTTACTCCAACTAGGCCTACCTCCCAAAGGTTCTACAGCCCCCTCAAATGGGGGGCCAAGTGTCCAAACACATGTGCCTAGTATGTGTGGGCAAGCCAGGGATTGACACCAGGTGTCCTCCTCCACCGTGACAAACTCTTACTGCCCTGGCACTCTGTGACTTGGCTAGGCTGACTGGCCATTGAACTTCAGGGATCCATCTGTCCTGCCCTGGACACACACATGCGCTTGGGTTACAGATGCATGTCACCACACTTAGCTTTTTATGTGGGTGCTTGGGCCCAAACTCAAGTCCTCTTACCCAAACTCAAGTCCTCTTACCTTGACAGCAAGAACTTTACCTACTGAGTCATCCTCCCAATCCACCAATGGGATTTTACTTCCAGACCTTAACGACTCAGTGGTGAGAACCCTGCCTATAAAGGAGTCTGCTGTGATGCAATACCACCTATATTTCCTATCACTCATGAGAGGTAGTCATGCCAACCAGGCTTTCCTAGAGCAGCTGTGGCTGTACAGCAAGTTTGAGGCAAGTCTGAGCTACATGAGACTCTATCTCACAAAACAAAATAAACACTCTGGCTGCTGGTCTGCTGAGAGTCTCCAGCAGAGCCAGCCAGCCTTCTCATTAATCTGCATCTTTGTAGGAAACACAGTCTCTCTTGATGGTGAGGAGGACATCGGAGGCAACGTTCACAAGAGAAAAAGGAGAAAGAAGAAGAGGAACCACTTCCAGGCTGAGACTCAGGGCCTGGATGCTGTTACCATGCCCCCGGCACAGGGTGCTGACCGTGAGCCTGATGCTGCCCAAGGGCAGAACCCACAGGCGTGTGTGACTGGGCCTGAAGTAGAGGCTGCCGTGTCTGCCATCAGGGAGAACAGCTCTGAGCCAGCACCCATCGCACCCACACACAACAAAAGGAAACGGCTGAGGAAAAAGAACCTGAGGGTTCACAGAGAGATCTGGAAATCTACTCCTTTACCTCAGGAGAATGTGTCAGAGAATGATCCTATCAGTGGGCATCCCCAGAGCTCTGCTGCCCAAGTGTCTTCCTCAAAAGGTGTCCAAGCCCAGAAGAGGAAACGGAAACTTGGAGCTCTCCCTGTCAACAATGGTGGCTTGACTGTGCAGAAGGCAGGCACCCCAACAAGCCCAGGGGAAGAGAAAGATGGCCAGACCACCGTGCCCCAGTGCAAGAGGCCACAAAAGAAGACAGTGTCCAGCAGTCTTAACCTCTATGATCTGTCTAGTCAAAAAACAGCAATCTTAAAAAAGAGGAAAAAAATGAAACAGATGTCAGACTTAGTAGAGCACAACGGAGTGTTGGAGTCCAGCGCCAAGCAGATCCAAGCTCTGGTAAGGGGAAGTGCCTGGGGCGTGGGTGCTGGGCTTGAATAGGTGTGCTCAGAGGACTCGGCTGTCTGCTAGGGCTAGGACACGGGGACAACCAGACCTCAGGGAAGAACAGTTAGACTACACTGCTCTCACCAAGCAAATGACAGGTTCCTGTCTAGGTGGCCAAGTGAGTGCTCCACTCAGCAGCGTACTCCCCGCTTCTTCCCTCACAGGCCTGATGTCTCATTGGGTCAGACGAGAGTAAGCACATAGCTAAGAAACTGTCACTCTCTGTCTACTGCCACTGCCCATCCATCCACTACAGCAAAAAAGCCTGGAGCTCTTACACTTCAGGTTAATGAAAGGGTTCTCTCTCTCTCTCTCTCTCTCTCTCTCTCTCTCTCTCTCTCTCTCTCTCTCTCTCTCTCTCTCTCTCTCTCTCTCTCTCTCTCTCTCTCTCTCTCTCTCTCTCTCTCTCTGTCTCTCTCTCTCCTTCTAGAGCTGTAAATGACCCAGGCTGTTCATTTTTACCATGTCTTAGAAGCATGCTACCTCTGTGCCCGGGTTAGCCATCGTGGCAAACACACCATACCATTTGCTCGTTGCTGTGGTGACCAAGCCACCAAAATAGTGGGCCCCTGGCTTTACAGGGAGACAAGTGACCCTTGTGCAGGCAGCACCACTGCTTTGCGGTTCCTGTGACATTGAAGCCCATCTCTGACCAGCTAAGTTGATGGACAGGAAAGGGTTACTGAAGGAGAGCAGAGCACTGGGCTGGCCTCCAGACATCACTGCAGCCTGCAGCCTCCCACCTCGCTCTGGCAGAGGCACCTCTATGTCACAGCTTGTTTCTCGTGCCCTGGGAATTGGGATGGTCCCTAACTAGGTGGGGCCAGGGGAGGTCGCTGCTGTCTGTTCCTGGGTTGGGGTTGCTTTGGGGCACACCAGAAAGCATTATGCTTCAGCAAGGGAGGCACCAAGCTACAGACAGACAGACAGACAGACAGACAGGCAGACAGCCCGTGTGATGGTTCCACATGCAGCTTCCCAGATGTGAGGACCCTCAAAGCCATGTAGCAAGCAGCCTTGTCCTCCACACCACACTTGCAGGCTACACGGTGTCTGATCACAAATAGAAGAATGAGTTCTCACTTAACAGGTGGGCCTTGAAAGGAAAAATGATTGAAACTGTAGGGCCTGGGTTAGATTATAAAGTTACCAAAAAAGTGGGCTTTAGTGCTGAGAAGACATTGTGATGCCTGCTGGCATGGTGCAGAGAAGTGAAGTCTCTGCTCCACTGAGCAGGAGGGTTTCTGGCAGAGCTGATACAGGGACTGTGGGCTAAGGGGCTTAGGGTGGGTCAGCCTCCAACACTTCCTTGCTATGCTGTCCTGGTTTCTTTCCCTGTGGATGTGAGCCTGGCAAAGGTGCCTATGATATGATTCTCCTTCCTGCTGGCTTCTCATCCTCACAGGGAAGCAACAGAACTTTAAAAAGGCCGGTGACAACAGAAGATGACTTTGTGAAGTTTGACACCCACTTCTTACCAAAGCCCCTGTTCTTCAGGAAAGCAAAGAGCAGCACTGCCATCTGTCCCCGCAGTCCTGCTGTCCAGGTGAGCCTTCCACAGGGACACACACACAGGTGTTCTGAGCTCTGGTGCAGGTGATGAATTCTACCTGGCAAGATGCTTCATCTGGTTACCTGAACATGGATGAACAGGTGGAATAAAGTAGCAGCAAACTCAGGAAAGAGGCATGGGGTTCTAGGAAGGGCTCAGCCAGAGCTCTTATAGTGCAAAATGGGTTGGCTTCTTGGACCATGTCAACTAGAAAGGCTCATCATTAATTCTGACATATTGTTGGGATATCTAGATAATTTTAAGTTCTTAGTACAAAACATTGGGAATTTTGGTCTGTGGTGGGATCCCAGTGGTAGAGCATTTGCTCAGCATGTGTCACAGCCTTGGGTACTATCTCCAGCAAAGATTTTAAATGCATATTCATTACACATTGAAATTAGACCCCATTTTAAGCCTAATCTAATCAATTGTATATGAGCTACAAATTACATCTTAGAAATTCTGGGTCTGCTGGATGGCTTGGCTGGATTGCCACCCAAGTCTCACAAGCTGAGTTTAATTCCCAGAACCCAAGGTGGAAGGGAAGGACTGACCTCCAAAAGTTGTCCACACACACACACACACACACACACACACACACACCCCATTCATACTAATAACAAAATAACTTGTTTTTTAATTCTGGGACAACAAAATGAATGGTGGTTATTAACATATCCTTATAATTTTGGGTGATAATGTTGAAATTCCAAACATTCTTTATCCTTTTGTTTTTTGGTTTGGTTTGGTTTGGTTTGGCTTGGTTTTCGAGACAGAGCTTCTCTGTGGCTTTGGAGGCTGGTCTGGAATTTACAGAGATTCACCTGCCTCTGCCTCCCGAGTGCTGGGATTAAAGGCATGCACCACCACCACCTGGCTATTCTTTATCCTTCTTTGGGTTCCCTCCCCACCCCCAACTGGGACTGTAGTGCCCAATGTGGAAATTATGCATGTGTAAAAGTGGTTTGTGAAGGTCATGGAGTCCATCTAGGCCAAGCATGCTGCCCCAGTAGCCTTTGTATATGTATATACAGATCAGGAAGTAGACTGCAAGGGCCTTCCCTGGATAGTTCTTTAGAAAAATCCCAGACAAGGAGGCTGAGCACCTGTGTTACCATGGTTACTCTTTTGTTGTTCTGCAGCTGAATAAAACACCCTCCAGCTCCAAGAAAGTCACCTTTGGATTGAACAGAAACATGACTGCAGGTGAGTGGGTGGGCTTCTGGGAAAATTCCTTGGAACCAACTAGCTGGGAGCTGGCTCAGGGTTCTCTGGCCGCCAGAGATCCTCCTCTGCCTGACTATTCCCAGGTCAGCCAGTTAGGTGGTGCCAGTGTCTCTAGCCTCACAGATCTGACTTGGGTTGTCAAAGGATAGATTTTGTTGTTGTTTCTATGTAGTTTTAGCTATTGTGGAACTCATTATGTAGACTATGCTGTCCTTGAACTCACAGAGATCCTTCTGCCTCTTGAGTGTTGGGATTAAAGATAGAGAGAGACTTCTTAGGGCCTTAAGAAACCCTGGTTCCTTAGCTCTAACTGCCTAGGCTACAGTTCAGGGCCACCAGTGAACCAGAAGGGAGAGGAAGGAAGCCTCCTTACTGGTGGGGTAGCGGTGCTACCCACTGAGTGATGCAGCCATTTTTACTCTTATTTCAGAGAAACCAAAAGGACTCTGGTAAGGAGGGTCTGGCTTGATTTGGTTTTTGAGACAGAGTCTCATTGTGTGGCTGTAGCTTGCCTGGAACTCACAGAGATCTACCACCTATGCCTCGAGTGCCGAGATTAAAGGCATATCCCACTACACCCCACTAGTTTTAAGTTTAATGAGTTCAAGACCTTATTCATGTAGACAGTAAGTGAATGTGTATGTGCATACCTGAGTGAGCAGGCACGTGTTTGGAGAGCAGGAGGCACAGGAAGGAGTGAGAAGGACACACCTCAAGCTAAACACCCTAATCTATAGAGCTGGAGGTGAAGACAGGTCCTGCAGAGGGACACTGCCCCAGGCTGTCACTCCTGTCCCCACATGCACTTCACCCCACAACAAACCCCAGGTGAAACTTGCTCCCTAGCTGTACCTAGGTGTTGTTTGCATTTCTGGGACATGGGAAATATGAGCCATGAGCCCTCTGCACACCTGGAAGGAACAGACGTGACATCTAACTAATAGCCTTTACTCTCCTTTGGGACAGAATTTAAGAAGACAGACAAGAGTATCCTGGTCAGCCCCACAGGCCTCTCCAGAGTGGCCTTTAACCCTGAGCAGAGGCCACTCCATGGAGTGCTGAAGACCCCAACCAGCTCCCCGGCCAGCACTCCTCTATCAGCCATGAAGCTTCCAGCCACCACTCCAAAGAGAAGGCCAAGGGCTGCGGACTTCTTCTGAGAGCCAGAGTCCCTTTTTAAAGACTGCTTTTATACTGGATATTCTATAAATTATAACTTTTAAATGTGGGCTTTTTAATTATTTTACAAATCCCAGTGGGCGGGGCAAATGTCCTGCTGTCCCCATCCCTCCTTACTGGGGGTGCAGACCATGGTTCCTGTCTGAGTCCATTCACACGCTCACCAGAAGGACTAAGTGCTGTTGGTGTAGGGAGCCCTTCTCTTCGCTGCCTGTTGCTGCACCTGCCACAGTCAGTTGCCTTTCTGGTTATTTGTAGTCTCAAGTCTGTCTCCGTGTGAAAGCATGTCAGCTCAGGCCCGTTCTGTGGGCACATGGCTGTTTCTCCTAGTGATGACTCTTGAAACTGAATGAGCAATAGTGTAGCTTTTCTACATGTGACCAGCAGGGGGGTGGACAGGTGTGGGGTGGAGGAAAGCTGCTCTGTCCATGAGGCTTTTTCTCCTCTGCCTAGCCTGTTCCTGTCCCTGTCTTCCTACCTCTATAGCAAGCCCAAAGTGTCTTTTCAGGAGGGCCAGTGCCCCCCCTCCAGGCTGCTGCCCACATTAGCACAGTATCCCAGGCCTCGAGCATGAATCTTAAGGTCAGTGAGTGAGCCCAGGGCCTCTCTTGACTGCGCCTGCTTTTTTTCCATTGAAGCTTGCACCAGTGTTGTCTGGACGCTAGGCTCTTGGCAGAACAGGAGTGCAGGTACCGACAGCTATTATTACCTAGAACACAAGCATCTGGGTCCACACAGGTTTTCTACAGCTGTCCGAGCTTAGTGCACACCCCAGGGAGACACTCAAACTTCAATGAAACCAACCTGACTTCTTTGTCAGAGCAAAGCCTGCTCAGCAACTGGCCTTGTTTAAGGAAACTGCCTTGGGTCTGAGGGGTGGGTGACCTCAGGAAGGAGCACAGTGGGAGGCCCAGATCCTCCTGGTTTTGCAGGCTTGAGTGGCAGGGCCTAGGCCCTGGCTCTCAGGCACTGAAAGCACCGTCGGTTTGCCTGCTGTGCTCGGGTATCCCCAGGGACCTCCTCCGTGCACCTTGGTTCAGAAACATCATTAGGCCGTTTTAAAAAGTGGAGATATTTTGCTGTTGTCACATTAGGTCATGTGCAGTGTAACTTGTGGTTGCATGGTTACAGTGTGCTGAGTTTTTGTCATACTCAAGACTAAAACCTGTGTAGGGAAGATTGAGACAGTGTGCTGAGTTTTTGTCATATTCAGAACTAAAACCTGTGTAGGGAAGATTGAGACAGCAAATGCTGTTAGCTTTTCACTTAAAAATGTCAACATGTCCAACAGTTTTCTGTTTTAAAGATAGGTTATCCAGCCAAATGGGTCATTTGGCCCAATGGTGTGGAACAAGACACCAGGCAGCAGTGATAGAAACTTGCTCACAGCATTTTCATGCTAGCCACCCATCCTCAGGGACCAGTGAGTATCCTAGAAGCACACCTCCTGCCAAAATTACTCCCAGGGTGGGGGCAACCTCTGAGTGCTGGGTTTACCGGTGAGTACTACCACACTAGGCCAAGGTACTTGGTTTTATTTGTTGATGTACACAGCACAGGAAGGCTCTATGTGAAGGAATTCATTTAGCAAGCACCTTTGTCCTTGGTGCATGTTGTTTTCTCAAGTGAGGTTGCTGGTAGACTTGAAAGTCTAGAGAAGCCAGGCTTAGTGCTGCAGACCTAAGTAGCACTTGGAAAGATGCTACTTAGTAATGCACATGTGTTGATTCTTGCACAGTTTAGTTTCAAACTTACTTTTTTTTCTCTCCCCCCACCCTCCAAAGTCTCATTATGTATTCCATAAGGCCCCACATTGGTGGTCATCCTGCCTCAGCCTCCCTAAGTGCTGGGACACAACAATATCCTTTCTAAACTGAGGCACAAGAAGGAGCATGAGGGGGCCGGGGAGCAATTTCCATTCCCTGGAAAGTGGGTCTGTGTTTTCTCTGGATTGCACAACTGCCCAAAGTGTTGTTTGTTTATGATCAGATTGTATTGGTGTCCCTGGGGCTTGTCAGTACAAAAACTCAAAGCCAAGACCAATTAAAAGAAATATGTTTTTATCCTCAGATTTGTCTTTAGTGTTTGACATATTGTCTATAAAAATAGACCTATGTGGAAACTACTGTGATGGCAGGGTCTGGAAATTTCAGGCACCTTTCATGTTTGAAAGGAGAACATAACAAGTACCTGTCCCTTTTCCCCCAGAGCTAATGGTCTTGCTGAGGCACAGCAAGTGGTTGCTGCAGTCCTGTGACAGCTAACTGCCATTCACTGTGGTTAAAGCAGAGGGCCTGTGACCCAAGTACAAGTCCCCAGCTCCACCACAGGATAAGAACACATATACCCAGCCAGTCTAGATGAAATGAGATCAAAACTCAATTACAACGGGGACCTAGAAAAATTATCAGCCAATCTCAGGAAGGACTGTGGGGAGAATGGAGATAGGAAGACTCCTCCAGGAAACAAAGTACTCTGAAAAACAGGAACCATTCATATGACAGAAATTATCCATTTAGACATGGCATGGTAGTACATGCTTTGTTCCCAGAGCTTAGGAGGCAGAGGCAGACCTGAGTTCGAGGCCAGCCTGGTCTACAAAGCAAGTTCCAGGATAGCCATAACTATTAACACTGAGAAACCCTTCCTGTCTTGAAAAAACAAAAAACATTGAGGGAAAAAAATTTAAGTTCTTGGCTAGGGTAAAGCTCAGTGATGGAGTACTAGTCTGGGCAGCCATGAGTTCAATTCCCAGACACTCCTGCCCCCCCCCACACACAAATTCCTAAGGGTTTTGTGCTTGCTCATATTGGTATGAGACATTCCCTTAGTGAAACAGCCTTAGCTGTATAGAAGGGATGAACAGGTAAGGGAGGACCCCCTGTGGAGTAAGCTAGGGCACACATTCTGCCATACTCTGTGTTGACCCTTCTCTAAAGTGTGCCCAGACTGCAGTGTGAGTTCAGGAGACCACAGACCAAATAGTGTATTCCTCTCAGCTCCAAATAGATTCTCCTTAGTCAGGAAGTAATACCTGGCTCAACCACTGTTTTGCCTTAGGACATTACCTAGTGGGTTGGGGTGGTTTTGGCAGAATCTCCCCCAAGTAATCCAGGCAGTCTTCAAACTCAGATCCCTGCCTCAACCTCCAAAGTTTTGGCAATGATAGTCATGGACCTAGACATAAGCTTTTGTTGAGGCTGACTTCATAGCCCACTGGGTGGACTCTGGCAGCCCTGGGGAGAGTACAGCAGGGTCATGACGCTCTGCGGCAAGTGCCTTACCAATGGGCTGGTTAGTTACCATAGTAGCTCCAGCCTTGGCTGCCCAGCTTTCTCAGGAAGCTAGCCTACAAAAGTCCTTTACTTTCAACTCTGGGTAAGAGTAGCTCCCTGTTCTGCAAAACACACACACACAGAGACAGAGAGAGAGAGAGAGAGAGAGAGAGAGAGAGAGAGAGAGAGAGAGAGAGAGAGAGAGAGAGAGGGAGGGAGGGAGGGAGGGAGGGAAGGAGGGAAGGAGGGAAGGAGGGAAGGAGGGAAGGAAGGAAGGAAGGAAGGAAGGAGAGAGAGAGAAGCTCCCTGTTCCCGCAACACATCAAGGAAGGCACCAAGGAGCCTGTCCTCTCCTAGTCAAGGTACTGAGATCAGGATATCTCAAGATTGCATCCATGAGATTGGTTTGCAAAGCTGATGAACAGAACCTTAGAGGGAATTTTTACCAACTCTCCAACTAAATACCATGTCTCCATAAATGAACCCGAGCCAAGCCAAAGTTTTGTTTAAAAGCACAATGTAGCTGAGTCTGTGGTCTCAGCACTGGGGAGGCTAAGGTTGGAGGATCTCAAGTTCAGGCCAGCCCAGGCTTCCTCAGGAGAACTTGTCTCCATAAACAAAATGGAAGAAAAACAATCTCAAAGCTGGAAGGGGGAAAAAAAAGCTGGAGGAAGAAAAGTACCTGAGTTTGACTAATCTGAGCCAGCAAAAGTTGCCAGAACCTGTGCTATGATCCCCTGTATCTATTAGACATCCTTGCCACTGGGCAGAACCTGTGCCATGATTTCGTTTATCTATTAGACATCCTTGCCACTGGGCAGAACCTGTGCCATGATTTCGTTTATCTATTAGACATCCTTGCCACTGGGCAGAACCTGTGCCATGATCTCCTTTAGACATGCTTGGGAGTGGGCAGAAGCTATGCATGATCTCCTGTATCTACCAGACATCCTTGAGACAGGGCAGGGCACCTCTGAGGCAGGAGGATACCCAGTCCCACCAAGCTGTTGGCCATGGTGACAAGTGGCAGCTGCATTCCCTCCTGAAGAAGGTGAGTACAGACATGCCCCACGGGGCTCTCCTGTGGCAAACACACACAGTGACAGTCACCAAAGACTTTCACTTTCAGGGTCCGAGGGGCAGAGGCACACCAGGATGAAGGAAGGCACAGACCCCAGCCTTTGCCACTTGTGGCCCTCCAGCTTTCTGTGAGTCCTTTCAATTTCCCTTTCCTTCCCTTTTTCCTTCCTTCCTTTTTTCTTTTTCTTCACTCCGTAGTGCAGACTGGCCTTGAATCACAGAGATCCGCCTGCCTCTGCCTCCCAAGTGCTGGGAATAAAGGAGTGCACCATCACTTCATACCTTTTTCTTTCATTTCTAAAGCAGAGTTTGACCATGCAGTCTTGGCTGTCCTGATTAAGTGGCTCTACCAAGTCTGACCTGAACTCACAGAGATCCACCTGCCTCTGCCTACTGAGTGCTGCGATTACATTTTTTTCTTTTGTTAACAGGATCTCACTGTACAGCCCTGGTTAGCTAAATACTTGCTATGTTGCCTAAGTTGACTTCAAACTGTGGCAATCCTCCTGCCTCATCTTCCCAAGTCCTGGGAATACAGGCTTGAACCACTTGTGGGTACATTTTATAAAAGAGCAACCTGGGGTAGTGACGTAGACTGATCGATTTATCAATCATAGATTGATGCAATCTGGACAGCAGATTGGAATGCAAGCAGAAGTGGGAAGGGTGGCCAAGGTCCTGGAACCAGACTGAGGTCAGAAAGTTGGCCTTAGTCTATCTAGTGGCAGGAGTAGGGTACTGCCCCAGAAGTCAGCTGTACACTCCTCTCCACAGTGACAAGTTTCCCTTGGGGAAGCCCATCATGCTGGGTCCCTGACTTCTGCAGGAGGGAGGATGAAGCAGGTGCTGGGCCACCTGCTTTTGATGGACATAGCACTGGCTTCCTCCCGGGCTCAGAACACGCGCTTTGTTCCTAGGTCTCCCCGCCTCTCTGATCCCAGGCTAAAAATTGCTTCCGTTCTTCCTGGAATTACTCATCGCCTGGTGACTAATAGTTCAGTCCACCATCTTTAAATCCTTTTGTTGTTTCTCAGCCTAGGGTCTTAGGGACAAAAGTTGAAGAGGTATTCAGCCGGAAGTAACCAGATGACAGCCCTGCTTAAGCTGTACCTTCCACAGGATGGGCAGTATTGATTGCACAGCAGCAAAGGGGCCATGGTAACTTAGGAAAGAAGTGATGTATCACTCTCTGTCTTCCCAGAATGTAATTACTCTCTAAAGTAGTTGCACAAGATGAATCTGAAGAGGAACTGCTTTCTGGTTGATAGTTGACACCTGATATGTAATTCAAAGCCTGTTACTGAAAAATTATGTATTTGCCAGGTATAGACATGTTTAATCCCAGGAGACAAAGGCAGGCAGATCTCTGTGGGTTTGAGGCCAGCCTGGCCCACCAAGTAAGTTCCAAGCCAGCCAGGGATAACTTTAAGGCCTTGTTTCAAAATACTAATAATTAATAATAATATGTATTTTCTGGTCATGCAAGCACATACCTATAATTCCCAACACTCGTGATGCTGAGGCAGGAGGATTTTTGTTGTCATTGCTGCTGTGGTTTTTCAAGATTGGGTTTCTCTATGTAGCCTTGGATGTCCTGGAGCTCACTCAGTAGACCAGGCTTGCCTCGAAATCAGAGATCCTCCTGCTTCTGCCTTCCAAATGCTAGGATTAAAGGCATGTGCCACCACTGCCAAGCTAAGAATCATTAATTGGAGATCAGCATTGACTACATAGGGAGAACCTGACTCACAAAACAAGGCCAGGAGGGTGGCTCACCCTGGTGACCCAAGTTCAGTCCCCAGAACCCACTTGGGGGAAGGAGAGAATCAGTTCCCACAGATGTCCTCTGACCTCCGTGGTACTCACAGTTTTAGCTCTGAAGTGTAAGCCCTCCTTGACTGAGAACCCCCTCATCCCACCCCTGGAATCCATCCATCCAGGGAACAGCCATGTGCGTGCCACCAGAGATTTCCTCATGTCTCATCCTGTCCCCTGTCAGTGAGGATGCCCCGCCCAGGACACACTCCTGCCCTCTTCCTGCCAGTGGCGTGTGCCCAGCGGCCTGCAGAACCAGACCTCATGAGAGAGAAGTTCAAACATCAGAGAAAGAAAGGAGGTGCTGAACAGAGGAGGTGGAGGGAGGAAGCTTCAGTGTTGGGGAACTTAATTTTCAGGTTTGTAACTTTTGTTTAACTCTATGAAGCTGTGATTCTTTGCCTGTCTAAAACACCTGGTGGTCCTAATAAAGAGCTGAAAGGCCAATAGCGAGGTAGGAGCAAGGACAGGTGGGGCTGGCAGGCAGAGAGGGTAAATAGAAGGAGAAACAAGGAAGCAAGCATAGTAAGAGAACAAGGAGAGGAGTACTTCCGGGGCTAGGCACCCATCCAGTGAGGAAGTAAGAAGGAAAGTAAAATCTACAGAGGAGAAAGGTAAAAGCACAGAGGGAAGAGGTAGGTGGCTGGGATAATTCAAGACAGGAAAACAAGCTAAGCTTAGGCAGGATGTTCATAACTGATAAGACTCTGTGTGTGATATGTTTTGGTGCTGTGTGGCCAGCCCACCAAAACAGCCAAAGAGAAAAAACATTTTCCTATACTTGAGGGATGCATGCACACCACAGTGTGGGGCACAGCATCAGTGATGGCTCTAAGTGCCCTCTCCAGAACCTTCCACCTGCATCCCTAAGGATAAAGAGGTGTCCATTATCCTGGTGGGTGTCCAAATTCAAGTACCTACCTGGTTTGGCACAGACAGGGTATCAGGCCACCCCAGCTGCTGGCACACAGCCTCAGACTCCTCCAGCCTGCCTCTTTTGTTTTTAATTCACATAGTGTGTGCAGAGGGGACTCATGCATATGTGTACATGCCAGAGGACAGCCTTACATGTCTTGCTGAAGAGCATTGTCCATCTCCCTGGTCCATCTCCCATAGACTTGTAGCCATGTCATAATGAAAAAATCCATTCAGCCCAACTTAAAGGCTCCATAGTCTATAACAGTCTCAAACTTATTTAAAAGTCTAAATTTCAATGTCTGTTCTGAGAATCATGCAATCTCTTAATTGTAATCCCCTGTAAATGAAAATAAAAAAGCAAATTACATGCTCCCAACATATAATGTCACAGGACAGAATGGGAAGGGAGGTGGGAGAAGGGGTCCCCACGCACTGTAGTAAGCCAGCCAGACTTGTAGGTTGCTAGGCCTCATGAGACTATCACAAGATCTGGCCATATGCTGCCCTGGGCACAGCATCTAGGGACAGCATTTCCCTCACTTCTGGCTGGACACTTCAGCCTATGTGGACTGGTCCAGACACCAACTTGAACTTCCTGAAGTTAGTGAGCTTGAAGCCAGCTTCCCTTCCTTACTAGAAGAGACCTTGAGTTGTGTGAGATTGACTCTGAGCCTCGGTGGGTATTATTAACTTGGGTCCTAGGAGAGGAGAGATGACCAAGTCAAGACTCAAGACCCCATCCTGTCCCACCGTTACTCAGAGTGTAACCTATGAAGAACTGCCTCCAAAGATGCCCATACCCTGAACCTCCAGAGATGGTGCCTGGCATGGCCAAGAGGCTCTAATGTCAG
Source organism: Cricetiscus sungorus (assembly GCA_030556225.1). NCBI lineage: Eukaryota > Metazoa > Chordata > Mammalia > Rodentia > Cricetidae > Cricetiscus > Cricetiscus sungorus. The sequence continues at coordinate 54,995,654 of JANBXA010000600.1, forward strand.
GATCAAATTGAAGATCTCAAGAGGTAGGTGATCCTGGGTAGCTGAGTGAGTGGTCCAGAGTTATACAATAGAAGGAGGCAGGAAGGTCTGAGTCATGAGAGATAGAAGATGTCGCTTCTGTCCTCAAACGTACAGGAAGGGCCTCAAACCAAGGATGCTTCAGCCTTATACATAGAAAAGGTGGCACTCTCTGTGCCTGGAACCTTCAGAAGGAGCCAGTGCTAACATCCCATCTGGCCTCCACAGCTTTAAATAAACAGAGGTGACCTTTCATAGAAAGCAGTACAATGGTCACAGGACATTGGTCACCAGCTTATGTCTCTGCTCTGCCCCTATCAGCCTCCTGCACAGCCCCGCATCCTCTCTGGTGATAAAGGACCAAATGGGAATTCAGGGACCTCCTTCCCAGCCCCTCCCTTGCCTTCAGACCCACTGCTAAACTGATCTATGCTTTACACCTAAGGGCACGGGTGAGCTATGGTCATGATCCCAAGCTCAACACTTGACGTCACTGTCAAGAGTCAAGGTGCCAGGTGCCAACAGAGCTCACTAACAGCTGAGATGTAGGACCTTCAGCCAATGACTGATCTTCACAACTTGCAGGAAACATCAGGACAGGTCTTCTGTCCCCCAAGATCTAACCCCAGATTCCTGCTGGAAGCCTCAGTGCTGGCCCTAAGGCACCAGACAACACCCAAGACAGAATAGAGTGAAGGGTGAGCTGGGTGCCACCATAAGTAGGACCAAGGCCACACTCTCCTTTGATGGGTGATTTAGTTGGCACCTATTTGATCAGGAACCCCAAAGGCCAGGCTAGGGAGAAAGAATCACACAAACACATCTGCAATGAAAATATTTATTTGTGGATAATCATAGAGGTCAACAGACCAGCACAAAATAGACACAACTACACAGTGCTGACACGTGCTCATGTCTACAGACAGACCGATGGGGGACAGTACAGGGGCTGGAGGACTTGGAACAGAGACCACCTAAGCCCAGAGCACTTCCCTCCTGCACAGCAGGGGCTGTGGGCCAGCTGTGCTTTATTCTATGATTAGAAGCCTCCAAAAAGGTGTTGTCTCTGGGAAGGAGTAGTAGGATGGGGCCAGCCCCAGAGGTGCAGCCCCTCTTCTGATTGGTCCAGGTTTGCAACACTTGGGTGGCGTTCTGACAAGGTCAATATCAGGAATTAGGCAGCTATGAAGCTAAGAGCACTCAACAGGTTACCCATGTCTCATCCTTCAAGAGCTATGTTGAATTCAAATCCTTTTACAAAAATAATGGTATCCATGCCTACCAAAATCCAAAGGGTCTTAGGTGTTCTGTAGGAATCAACCAGGTCTGAGCTTTGAGGGATTTGGCTTTGTCTTTCTGTTCTGTGGGACGCTAGAGGGGTGTGCTAAGCCTAAGGGTCTTCTATATCCTCGTGTCAGGCATGGACCAGGTCCTCGGTGAGCATGTAGCTCAGAGACTTCCATGGCACCAACCTTGGTCACACTAGTGATGATGGCCATTCCACTGGCTTCACAGAGAATGGCCAGACCCAGCAAAGCAGGCAGTGAGGTGCAGCCATGATCTTAGCCTGCCTTGGTGGGTCTTCAGACTCTATAGGCATGGCCATGGTTACACCCCAAGGCCTTCTGGGAGCTTACAAGCATGGAGGGCAAGTGGCAGGCTCTCCCCAATATTTTCACCCACCTAAAGCTGCAGGGTAGAGGCAGCCCTAGCTGACTATTTGAGAGCTGGCAGAGTATGGTGGGGTCCATGGCATAGGAGACCTTTACACCTGGAACGTGTATCCTGTCTCAGAAAGACAAGAACTCCCTACAGTGAAATAGGGAAAGAAAAGAAGAGATGCCAGCGTGGGGAAGATCAGCTCACCATCACTACCTGAAGTGGTGTTTCCCATGGCTCAGCCCCAGGAGGACCCAGGAGCAAAGGGTAAGAGATGAGAGATGAGCATGATGCCACGACAACATATGTGTGTTTAAAGATACAGTATTCCTACATAGCTATCCTCTAGCCTCAGCCCATAGGGTACAAGGTATGCACCACAATGCCAGACAAAATTTTCTATTATTATAAAAACATTAACTATAGCCAGGTGGTAGTGGCAAACACTCCCAGCCCTCAGGAGGCAGGGTCAGGCAGATCTCCTTGGGTTTGAGTCCAGCCTGGGCTATAGAGTGAGTTCCAGTACAACTTCCTGAGAAACTGTTTCCCAAAAAAAAAAAAAAAAAAAAAAAAAAAACCTTAAATACTGTAAAATTTAAAGTTACTTATTAAATTCTTGTTTTTAGCAAATAAACATACTAGGGCTAGGGTACCATGAAGGGAGAATATGGCATATATAAAATTATTTTAAATTATTTTTTCATGGAAAACTGCTACAACAGTTATAAACCTAAGTCAACAAGGAGACTTACACTTTACATAATGCACCAAATTTAGGAAATTGTAGTCTGACAATGCTGATCAAGCTGTGGCTTCCTGGGGTGTCCTGCAAGGAATGGGGACACATTAAGCCCCTACTTACTGTGAGATGTCATACAGCAACTAAGTCCAGATCCTAACATAAAGGCCTAAACACTAGAAAAGAACTGACCAGCTCTCCCAGCTTGGTGACTGCTGTTTAACCTGCTGGAAACAGCATCTGCTGGGCAGATGACACCACCCTGTCCCCACCGCATCCCCTACTGGTGGAGGCCTAAAGTGCAACAGGAGGCAGAAATCTCCCCACCTTGGGTCCACAGGACTGGAACCCAGAAATGCCCTGCCAGCCACCAACTGGAGCTGTCACAAGAAGTGTAAGAAAGAAACAGAATGGCACATGCATGCCCAGCTGTGCCTCCATTCAAGGAGGCTCCTCATCATTCAAGGCCCTCACAAAGCAGCATCCACTCAGACTGCTGGCACCAGGTTCAAGCCTTCCCTACAGAGCCCACAGTCCTCTGAAGAAACTTACAGTGATCCTGACCTCCCAGGACTGGCCCTCGGGACACCTTTTCTAGGTGGACCCTGAAGTCAGCATCCATCTGTCCCTTGCACAGACCTGGCTTTGCAGGGCCTCTCACTACAAGTAGCTGCATGGATGACTGGAAGAGAAGCACCCCAACTGGCAGAACAAGGACTGTCCGGGCTGCAGCGCCCTCTGGAGGACACATGGAAACTGCATGCCACCACCAAAGCCTGGGTCCTTGTCTGTCCCCTCTCTGAGCCCTGGTAGATGCCTTGCCCTAAGAGAAAGGTGCATGGAGAGGGCCAGTGCAAGCTTGATCAGCCCAGTAGTCACTGGGCATCTAAGAATTGCATAAATATAGACCAGATACATGAATAAGTGGCACGAAGGAAGCAAAGAATTCCAAAATACATTCACTTCTTTCTTCTGTACTTTCCAGCTACAGACAATGTGAGGTTTGAGCACTGGGAGATGGACACTGGGGTCAGGAGGGGGCCAGGTGCACGGCAAAGGGCTCAATGCTGCACCTGCCAACCTGCCCCCTCCCGGAGGGCCCTGCATTCCTCAACAGGGACAGCAGAGGGCCTGACCTCTAATACCCAGTGCTATTCCCTTCTCTCAGACAGTAATGGTGACATCATACTGTGGACACAGCTAACAGACAGTCCCCGCCTTTCAATACCCCTCTTCAACACAGTGAAGCCGAGCCACACCCACTGAGCAATAAGCAGCCTTCAAAAATCGGGTTCTCCCACAGTATCATTTTCACAATCACTAACATATTGCAAAAGTAAGATAGAGGCACATGGTTATCTAACAGGACCAGGCAAGGATTTAAAAATACTCAGATGTCAGAATTTCCACTTCCGGGAGGTTGAAGGAGATGGACTAGGACATTATCAAAGGCATCTCCAGGATGAAACAGGCAACACTGAGCTAACACAGCTTCATTTCCAAATGCATCATTTCATTACCAAACTAAGGAAAGTGAGAGTAAAAGCCAGTTCTGATTTGGATACCCAGGGATCAGACCTTGTGCTGCTGGCAGGAGGCTGCAGACATTTCTGTGGTAAGAGTTGCTTCTGCCCAGGCCCCACGATCAAAGCACTTACTGTTTCTTAGTCACATGCCTGAGCCACAACCTGTGCCCCCAGTGCCCTGGGCTCCAAAGACGTGACACAGGAGGACAATCCAGAATTTTAGGGGAAGTCTCATGAGAGGAGAGCACTCACCCCACTGTGTAAGCAAGAAAGGGTTTTCCACACACCCACTAGCTCAGGGCTACAGTAAAGTGCTAGGATTATCCTGGTGTGTTTGCACAGTGTGGTCATGAAGACCCAGTACACATTCAGCCTCCACACGTGGTTCTGCTCTCCCAGGGCCTTCTTCACATCTCATCACACACATACAGGCTTTGCTCAGCCCTAGGCCAGACCTTACCCTTTATTGTGAGCATGTGTGTGAAGCCAGATGTCAACGTCTGGAGTCTTCCTTTTTTGATCTTACCCTTTTTGTTTTGAGACAGGGTCTCTCTTGATGAACCTGGAGCTCACCAGTGAAAACACTGGCTGTCAAAGAGCCCCAGGCATCTTCCTGTTTCCCCCTCCCTGGGTCTGAGGTTACAAGTCCACCACCACACTGAGGCAACGGGGGACTGAACTCAGGTTCCTCGGGTTTGCATGGCAAGTACTTTACCCATGGGCCATCTCCTGTGCAGTCTCAACACTCTAAGTAGGAAAAGGAAGTTTTCCTCATTGCTAGCAAGGTGGTGTTCCTGCTCTCTGCGGGACAGTGATGGGCATTTCCTGTGACTAGGGGAATGTTGCTTCTCCCTTCCAGGCTGCTGGCCGTGGCTTTCCTTCTTCTGGTTGGTAATAATATTGGGGCTCAGAAGCTACTGGAACCAGGAGACACATGCTAGAGAGAGCTAGCTAATCCTAGCCTAGGGTAATGATGGACACAGTAATGTTTTACATTATATTGATTTATTTAGTGTGTGTGTGTGTCTGTGTGTGTGCGCGCACATGAGCACGTGTGTAAGAGAGGGAGAGAACAATTTACAACAATTGGTTGTTTCCTCCATGTGGGGTCCTCAGGCTGCCAGGTTTGACAACAGGCAGCTTTACCTGCTGAGACATCTTGTAGCCTGTGACCAGAAAGGTGAGAAGCTCAGGACGAGGGCTGCTGAGAAAGTGGGCACGGACTGTTGCAAGTCCATGGGAACCAGTGCCTCCTCCATCTAGGACATTTTAACTGGGAAGGGGGACACTGGACTATGTGAAGGTAGAGTGTGACTCAGAGGCCTGCCCGTGGGCGGCAGACAGGCACCCCTGGAGGACATGTGCCCTGTGGGGCCACAATGTGGTCCCCACCTCTTCAGTCTCGATTTCTCCTTAGGCTGTGACTTCTCAGAAGAAGCAACTCTCAGGGACTGAGGTACAGGGAAATGGACATGAAGGCTGAGATAAAGGAAAATGCTAAGTGGACAGACCCCTCACAGTGATGACTTAGGACCCAAACTCTAGGGCATACAGCCAGGAAAGCTACACTTGAGCAATGGAAACGGAACATGTCAGTCCCTGCAGGGGTCTAAGGGTGGCCCCTGCACCCACAGTGCCCACATGCCCTCTACAGGACCAGGACTGCCAGGATGCAGAGAGCTAGCCGGCTCCACAGGAGCCTCTTTCCCTCAGCATGTGGAGGGCACAAAATACAGAAAAGGGGGGAGGAACCAGCAGTTATATATGCCACCAGGGGGCAGGTGCCACGCCTGCCTCGACTTCCCTGTCTGCCCAAACATGTCTGCAGCAATGTACTGTCCCCAGCAGACCATGGCAAGTGCAGTGCCACCTGACAGAACCGCATTGCTGGGCGTGTTCCACAAGAGCCCAGAGTGGCAACCTTCCCTGAACTTCCCAAACCACCTTAGGCTCAGCAGCTGACCCCTATGTGGCTCAGTTTCCCAGAAGCTGGTCGCAAGTTACAGGAGATCCTGCTGACACCCAGGAGGCTTGCAGATCCCCTGGAATGTTCAGGGCCCTTTAATGGTCCCTGTCACAGTGACAACATGCTTGTGTGCCTCCACACATAGTACATCAGCTGCGTAAGTCTGACTTCCCCGGAGACGGTAAGAGCAGCACAGACACACACAGAAACTCTAATGCAGGAACAAGGGCAAGACCAGAACGGCAATGAAGATATTTGGCAAAATTCCTCAAGATGCCAATAGTTAAGACCTAACCCAATTTTAAAGACAGTGCACCCGCAGACCCTGGCCCAGCTCAATCAGGGATCTGGACCAATGGCAGCCAGCAGCCAACAGAAGGCTCCATAGGCAGCAGGCCTGCCTCCTCCATGTACCTTTCACACACCTGTGAGTCAACATGAGGCAATGAAGAGGCCCAGGGCCCTGTGGGGAGAGGGCCATGTTTCTGAGTCACATATTTCTGTGACAGCCTTGTTATTATTATTAAAAGCCATGATGGCACATTTTCAGGTTTGAGACAGGCTGAGACCTGGACCACAGGAGGGAATACAATGTCAAGTTTCAGTCATGGCTCTAAGGCAGACGTTACAGCTCTCACAGGGATGGAAACGGAGACCCCAGCACACTGTGTCAGGGATGGGACACAGTCCTAAAGCACCATGGTCATGGGATGACTAGAAGCAGCCTCAGGTCCTCAGGTCCTGCCAGCTGTGGCTGGGCCCACATGGCTGTGGTAGTCTGAGTCCTGAGCTATCTCATCTTCACCAAAGACATGTTTGGGAACCAGCACACTCTGATAACTTAAAACAAAAATGAGATGGTCAATTGCCACAGGACATTATCATTTAATACAGTAGATGGCAATTAATATTCAAGGTGCCAACCTACCAGCAACAAACCCTCTGATGGAGGAATCTCCTTTAAGTAAGGCTATAAGAATACAGACTCCAGAATATCTTTGACTTCTGAATGTAACTTCACATATGTGCCTTTGCAATCTTTCCCTAGTGGCTATGGAGAACCCCCACTGCCTGTCTCTAGTAGGTGCTTTTCTCCTGAACACAACTCAATTTACTGGGCATTTCTATCTGTGGCTGGTCTGGAAGGTGGCCCCCCCTTAGCTGTATTGTTCAATTGATATTAATAATGTTAGCCTATACAGAGTTTGGATGTATACAACGAATACAAAGAGATGCTATGCAAGTCAGGGGTTATGAGCTCCCTTTAAGAGCTGTCTTGGAGCACAGCTTATTTTCATCAGCTTCCAAGATAGCCATATCCTATCAACTGACATAAAACTTCAAAGCAGCTTTAGATTAGGTCAGGTGCCTTGCTAATGGTTTCCAATATAAACTATCCGCAGAAAAGAAAAATAAATCTTATTTAAAAGATCATATAACAAACTGATCTGTTGAACCAAGGTAAAAAGTTTGAAGCAACTTGATTGCTGTGCTAAGTCTGACTGGTAATCAAAGACAATGATTAACTGTTTGCACAAATTCATAACCTCATAAATTCATGGCCTTTGTTCAGGTGCAGCCAGGAAAAGATTCTCTAACTGGCCAGGGCTACAAAATAGAAATTTTCTTCACAGCCCTGAGAAAAAGTTACATGTTTCCTTTCTTATGGTCAAAGGTTATACACAGGACAGAAAAGTATATTTTAAGATTTAAAACGTGGCAGGGTTGTTCAGACTGGACAGAGAGGTCCAGACCTCTAAAGAGAAGAAATACTACACTTCTGGCTGTCTGTGTGTGTCCATCATCCTATCCCCTAATTTGGCCCTGCCTGGGTATCAACCCAACCTACATCTCTTTAGCTTCAGACCTCACACATCTTTGGCACCCCCAGGCCTTCACATATATTTAACCCTCCCTTCATAAGCACCCCATAAGAAATGCTATGTTACTCTGAAAAATTTCCCAATTCCTTTAATTAGCTGCCCTCAAGACACATTCCTCCTTGGAGGTCTTAAGCACCAAATCACTAATTGGTAAAGGCTAAACAGGGAGCAAGGAAGCCATAAGACAGTGGGCTGAGCCATTCCTTCTCTGTGGATAAGAGCAGCAGGGGCACAAAGTGGGGAAGGGGCATCACTTCCCTGCTCTCACCGTACACCAGCCTGGAGTTCTGCTGCTTCAGCTCCCGCACGATGTCCACCACCATGGACAGGAAGGACTTGTCTCTCGTGTAACCTTGGGAGGGAAAATCCAGGTTTATCCTCTCAAAAGAGGGCACACTGACCACCAGGGTATCTTCCGTAACAAAAACCATCAAATCAAACATGCATGAGAGTGGGGGCAGGCCAGACCCTGCAGCCAGGGAATACACAAGGTCCCCAAAAGTCTGTACTCATGGAGGGGGAGACAGGAAGATCCAGGTACATGAGTTTTGAGTGACATGACTACACAGAGAAACTGGCAAATTTTCCACTTTCAACAAAACATCACTTTAAAAATTTTAATTTTAATTGTGTGTGCATGAGTGCTTAGAGGTCAGAAGATGGTGTCAAATCCCCTGGAGCTAGAAATCAGGCAGTTATGGGCTACCATGTGTGAGCTGGGAACTGACCCTGAGTCCTCTGCAAGAGCGGTAATTACTATTAACCACAGGGCCTTCTTTACAGCTCCTGTGTCCCTTTAATTTTTTTTTTTTAATTCAGGGGCTAGAGAGGTGGTTCAGCAATTAAGAGCACTGGCCTGAGTGCTCTAATTGGTCCTGAGTTCAAATCCTAGCACCCACGTGGTAGCTCACAACTGTGTATAACTGTAGTCCCTGGGGATCCAATGTCCCTTTTGGGTGTGCAGATGGGCATGCAGACAAAATACCTATATACATAAAAACACACAAATATATGTCTATCTATTTATTTTTGGAGGCAGGGCCTCATTGTGATGCCTTAGCTAACCTAGAACTCACAATGTAGACTAGGCTTGGCTACAAAATGAATTCAAGGATAGTCAGGCCTGTTACACACAGAACTGTCTCCAAAACAAAACAAAAAACTAAATTGGGGCTCGAGTGACAGCTGACTGAATAGGGATACTGTTTTTATGTCTGAAAACCTAAGTTCACTCTCTGGGGTCCACGTGGTGGAAAGTCCTCTGTACACATGCTGTGACACCATGTATGTGTAATTGTGTGGACATAGACACATAATAAATTAATAAGTAGACTCAATATGTAGAAAATACAACCAGAAAACACAACAGCTGAACTCATATAGCATTTCACCATCAACCCAGGGTTGTAGAACTAATGTAACGGTCTCTAGATAGGGTTGGTGCCCAGTGCACATCATGATGCTTCAGGAAGGAGTCAGGGACCAGGCCTGTGCATGACCTGTCACCAGCAGTCTGGGGACCCTGCACTAGAACCCTGGGGACCCTCACCAGTGAGCACGTAGTCATACTTATTCACACTGTTCATCTTGAGACCTCCATACAGTTCATGCAGCTCCTGTGAATTCAGCACTTGGCCCTTCCAATGGTCATAGCCTGCAGGAAGAAAACAGGCTAAGCTGTGGGTATGGGAGGCCCAGGTTTTCCTGGGGACCATCTCAGCCGACCACTGACAACCACCTACCCTCTGTGAGGAGACCCAGTGAGCTGCTCTTCTGAAGGCTGCCCTTAGGCCCTAACTAGATGCTCTGGGCCCAGGGCCTCAGTGGCAACCCAATACCCTGGAAACATCCCTGTTCCTACACTATGGGAGTTGAACAGTGGTCTCCACCCTGCCATGACTAGATTCTATCAAATCGATGCAGGGCAGCAGACACCCAGTGCCCTAGGTAGCCCTGTGGAACTGTGTCCTAGAAAATGTGGATAGGGACATGTGGGCACACAGCTATTTAATTCTGCACTCAATAGAAGCTGTTCCGGGAAGCCTACCACACCCCAGCACAGGGCAGCTCCATGCAAGCCCTGCCCCTTAGTTCAGCTTGGTCTCCAGTCTTCACTATTTGTTTCTAGCCATCAAAGCCAAGTTGCTTGGTTGCTACCACCTGACACCCTGGACAGGTAAAGGCTCACACTGTCCCCACCCACTCTCACTCCCTCCCACAAGGAAATGAAAACTCTGCAAACACAAGTCATGGGTCAGATACTAGCAAGAAACAAACATGAATGAGAAACAGGTCTAGCCCAAACATACAACCTGCCCCTTTGCCTGCTATGATCAGGACCCCAGGCCTTTGGGACACTGTCTGACATGTAGGACACCTGGGCACCTACTATGCTAAGTGTGGTCAATCACTGACATCCTAAATTTCACCAATGAAAACTTTCTCAGTTTCGCATCTTGGGCCTTCCAGGTACACACACAGCCCCTCTAAGATATCCAGGTGTTTTCAGTGCCTATCAATCAAGCAATAAGTGGAACATAGAATGACATCTATCCTGCACAGCAAAGTCCTCAGAAGTAAACTTAATCCCACTGTGCAATATTCAAGCCATCTTATTTAAACACAAATAAATGCCATGCAGGCATCAGTAAGAGTCAATGGGTCCACACAGTTCTATGGAGGCCCTGAACCAGCAGGGACTTTAAATGCCAGGGCACTGGTACTGAGCAACTGTCAATGATGGTGATCCACTGTCAACACCTATCTGAGGCTGCTAATAATTCTTCCTTCCCAGTTTAAAAACCATCACACTTGAGAAGTGTGTTTAAGCTTCTAAGGTCTTGAATCCTGCTGGTGACCAGCTGGGCTACTCGGGAACAGTTTGAGCTCCTGAAGTTCCCTTTGTATTCAGAACAATGTCGGGACAGGCACTTGGCGGCATTTCAAACACCCGAATGGCTTTGTTCTCTTGCCAACACAGAAAATAGGAAGGACTCCATTCACCATGGACTAAAGAGGCCACAGGTCATGTCAATGGGGAATACACATTTCTCCCAAACAATTCAAGGGACTTTCAAGGACAGTTGCCTCCAGCAATAAGCAGATGTCTTTGGAATCTCCAGGAAAAGGCAGCTGTACACCTGCCTTCCCCATGGTACTGCTGCTGAGCCTTGAACCACATGGAGCTCTCCTTTGCCTAAGGGATTGCCAGAGTGGAAAAGCACGCAGACATGCGGGTCACCAGTTATCGGCAGGGGGACACAGCAGCACTCCCTGTGGTTCACCTGTTCAGCTCTCACACAACAGAAGATGCTATGACTGTTTGCTTAACAGAGAAGGAAACTGAGGCATGGAGTTTTTCCCACCAGTGGGCTCCAGAACAGTGGTCACACACATCAGCCATGGTGTGCGGTAGACCCTACACAGAGTGGTGGTTCTGGGTCATCTCCTGACCACAAGATATGGCAACTCCTTCCCTCTGGGACCAGGTCACCTGCCATGCTCACACCCACCATGACTACAACCTTGTAGTCCTACCTGTGTGGTTGGAAAACTGCACGGAGTTCACTGCATCAACCTCAAACCCCAAAACCTGCAGGACAAAGAGAAGAGGTGGGTGAGTGCCTGTCTGTGACCCCAAAAACCAAGAGCAGGGGTCCCAACCATGCCTAGAGTCTTGACTTGAGGAGGTGACAGATGAGACCATCCAAGTGGTATAGAACAGGGCAGGACAGTCAAAGAGAACAGAAGGACCTGCCCAACCAGTGAGAGGTTTGCATTTCAGGGCCACTCAGGAACTTGCCCAAAGGGCCACGGTGGCAACAGCCCTCTCCCCTGCTGGTGTGCACTGAAGGGTTCACGGAGCACCCCAGAGGGAGCACCTGATGAAAGTGGTCAAAGAAAGCGCTGTAAGCAGCTGTCTGTGCAGACAGGGAGCACGGCCCTGTGGGCCTTCTAACCCACCCATGAGGGCTGAGACCCAGACCCAGCTGGGCAGCTCACCTCAGCCAGCCTCTGTCACACCAGCTAGCAAGCTCTCCCTCCCTCCATGTGAAGGAGAGGAAGAACGAAGGCCCCACACCAGGGCTGAGGTCCCCAGAACAACCACATCCATCCATTGAGCAGCTTGCCACTCTGAATGGCCTCTCAGAGCCCTGCTGGGAATCCTCCAGACAGGAAAATGGAAATGGGCCCCCTGAGACATGCTGGGCGGAGACTGAGACTGTGTGTGGGCAGCCATTCATCCTCAGCACACGAAGCAGCTCACTAAACCAAATTAAAGCTATGGGGTCTGTGAGCCAACTAAGAGCTATCACTGAGTTTAAAGCTTTTTATTTTAACATAGAGACCCTGAACTCAGAAGATTATGTGGTTGGTAAAGTGCTTGCTCCCTTGTCTTGCAAGTCTGAGGACAGACTTGAGTTCAGTCAGCATAAAAATGCCTAGTGTGACAGTACATGCCTGCAATTCCAGGGCTGGTCATGACTCTGGGGGTTCATGGGCCAGCCAGCCCAGCACAATTGGTGAATTTCAGGCCAGTTAGAGACCTGGTGTGTTGGATTTGCCTCTCAGTCCAGTGTCCAGCTCAAAGCAGGGCTTCCTGGCCTGCTGATGGGTGAGCCTGGGGCTGAGCAAACTGAACTGCACCATCCTGTGGGGAAGCCTCTGGCTGTCCCCTGGGGTAGTTAAACCATCCCAGACAGCCTACTATACTTCCTCCCTCCTGCCGTTGGGGACAACAACACCCCCAGAGGAGTGCAAGTGACACCCAGGAAAGGGAAAGCCATAACAGGAGCAGGAGCTTGCCTTTCCTGCTTCCTGCTACCCATGGCTGCCAGACACAGGCTCCTCCTCCTCCTGTCCCTCATGCAACCTCAGGACCACCCCCAACCCCAGCAGTGATGTGTGCTATGCAGGGGTGGCTGTGTGGGCAGGTGAAGAACATCCCAGGGACCCCATAACTGCCTCCATCACTGCATCATCGAAACCTCCAGCAAAGAGATTCACACACAGCCAGAAGCCACACAGCCAGAATGGGTCTGTTGAGAGCAAAAGACCTCCAAGAGCAAAAAATCTCCAAGGGGAGCAGAGACACTCAGCACAACAGCAGTGGGGTGAACTCTGGAATATTCCAGTGTGGTTCCTCCACAGGCATCTAGGGAAAGACAGGAGGACAGGCCAAGCCTCACTGGTGTTTCCATCCCTGGAGAACCAGTCTCTGGCTGATGCTTAAGCATCTTTTCCAGATGGGAATCAGCAAGCAGGCTGGACAAGCATCTTGTGACCATTGTTACAAGAAACCTAACCCCACTTCCTTCTCACCACTGGTCACTGCTAAGCCTTACAATCCAGCCAAAACCACACCCTCTGATCTCCATGGTGAACTGCTACTACACAGCCTGCTTCCCACAAAGCATCTCTCTCCCTACCCTGTGGCTCCAGGTCCTGTGGTCATCCCCAGCCTGGCTCACAGCACTCACTCCAGGATTACAGTGCTAGGCAAGCATAGCCAGGTGCCATGTCTAGCTGCTGGGTTCTGCCTTGTTGAGCTACACAGTGAAGCCCTAAGGAGAGGGGCCGGTGCTGAGCCTCCTGTGACATCAGCTGGCCGACCTTGCCAGCACTTGTTGCTGCCAGGTCACTCTGAGACTCAGTGACCCAGATACATGTTCACCTAAGTTCCAGATTAATGAGATGCAAGCTGGTCAGGAACTGTCCCACGACCTCCCTGTCTATCAGCTGACCAGCTGCTCTCATCTGGCTCAGACAGCTGGGAGTGGCTGAGCTTCTGTGGGGGAGGTGCCAAAACAGTCTTCCTGACCCCAAATGAGTTGCACAATGTGGCCTTAGTTCACCCCCTGCAGGAGCTGCCCTTCCTCTGTGCCATGGTCTCCCTACCAGAGAGCCTTCTGCATACTGCCCCAGGATGAGCTCCCTTTCATGCCCCAGAGAGGGTGGGGGTGGAAGCTCCCACCCATGGACCTCACAACCTCTCACAGCAACTGGCTCCTGGATGGGCCATGCCTTGTCTACTTCAGCAGTGTCTTTACTACTTAGAGGGCTGCTTTTCCAGGAGACAAGCATGGGTAAGGAGACGGGGCAGGAGGGAATAAAGGGGCCTTGGAGGCAGCTGGAAAGCTGACAGACTTATGCCTAAACTAAGGAGCCTAGGGCACTGATAGGAACTTGGTAGCTTCTCTGGGAATGTCACCTCCTCAGCCACCACAAGTCATAGTTTGGACCCTTCTGCAATACTTCCTTTTCCTATCTGATGGGGAAAGATCACTCAGTCCTCTGCACTTACATACTGCCCACACACACATACACAGGGCTCAGGAACCCCACAGAAAATACTCACATGCTCACATGTACACCTGTGCATGTATGTGCGCACCCTCAAGATACTGACTCTTCCCTCTTGCCTCTTGCAGGAAGAAGTGGCTTGGAAACTTAGCTGTCAGTAGAATTACTTGGCACGTGTGCAAAGGCCCTGACTCTGTCCACAGCAGCATTTCACAGGAGTACCAGAGCCTAGTGTGGTAGCACACGCCTTTAATCCCAGCAATTACACAGCCAGGTGGATCTCTGTGAGTTCAAGGCCAGCCTGGTGTACAGAGTGACTTCCAGGACAGCCAGGGCTACACAGAGAAACCCTGTCTCTGGGGATGAGGATGAGGATGAGGGGTTTGGGGCACAGCTCAGTGGAAGAGACTTGGTAAACATGCACAAGGCCCTGGGTTCCCTCCTCAGCACCACACACAGTAAGAAGGGAAGAGGACATGGCGCTGCCTAGTAGATGAGAAATAGGCAACAAGGCACACTGGACTTCACCCTGCCCTTCCCTCTCACCCTACAGTCTAGAGCCCAAACAGCAGAAGCCCCCAGCTTCGCAGGCCCTCCCCTGCTGCAGAGGTGAGTGAGACAGGGATGAGGGAGGGGCAGGGAGACCAGGGGCCTGTCCCCCAACTCTCCCTTTACCCTCTTTCTGCTCTGCAAACCTTGAAGGATTCCACCTGGCTCCCCACCTCACACGAAGCCTTTGACCTGGGGCCAGAAGCACAATCTGGAAACAGGGGAAGGGTTCTGCTGCCTCTTTCTATGATTATTTTCCCAGCTGCCTAGGGGAGACTGGGAAGACAGGAGCTCAGAAGACATTACAGAGAGCACCGGGGAGGCAGAGCTGATGGTCCAGGTGTGTGGGTCTGTGCCCCATGGCAGAAGTTAGAGGGATCTCCACAGCCACAGGCACAATCCAGGCTCAGCACCAGGGACTCCAAGTCCTGCTACCAGCTCATCAACAGCTTGGTGCTGCTCTATACGGGAGGCCCAGAAACTTCACCAGCCATTACTCTGACATGGCTGGACAGCCACCTGGGAAAGACCCAAGAGGCCTCCCCAGCCTCCTGCATGTGACCTTCTTGGAGCAGCTCTGGGACAAATCTTGGGACCCCAGCCCAAGACTCCATTCTCGCCCCTGCTAGCTTTTCTTCCCATAGTCAGCAGTAGGAATGAGACTTTATACTTTGTACAGTGAGAACACACACACCCCACTTCCTCTGAGAACAGCTCTGGACCTGAGGGCTGTTCCTCTTAGAATAGCTGCTCAAAGACTACAGTGCTGGCCCCAGGCCACCACAAACTGATGGTGCCAGCCCCACGTGTGCTCACTAAGGCTCTCCAGGTTGGAGGTGTCCTCCCTACCCCTCTCATTGCTGTTCCCTGACCAGGGCTGCAGAACTATGGTGAGCAGCAAAATGCCAACAGGGACCCTGAAAGAGTCCCCAGGCTCTTGGGCTCCTCTCTGGAGGGAAGAAGCTAAGAAGAGCCTCCTCCCTTGAGCAGGTGGGATACCATGTCTTCAGCTGAATGAGGAAGCTGAGTCCTTGGTGCAGTCTAGAGGACAGAGGGCCAGGACAGACAGGGACTCAGTGAAGGCAGAGAGAGCATCAGAAAGGAGAAGAGGAGAGAGACGCAGGACACAGGGCCTCCGGAGCCCTGCACACCTTTGCCCAAGGTGGAGCTGGGGCTGCTTGGAGCTCAGCCTGACTCCACCCTCCCTGGCTGCCCCTGCTTTAGGGACTCTACCCCCTTTCCTAAGTACAGTCTCAAAACTCAGTCACCTTGCTACCCTCCCTTGCCCCAGAAGCTGAAGAACAATGGGTAAGAGCATGAAGCACCGGACCAGTGCATCTGGGGTAGAGGAATAGGAGTGGGGTGGATGGAGAATTGCTTATCAGCCAATAGGAGCTCAAGTCTCAGCAACCGCCCTGTGCTTGTGAACTTGAACCCCTGTACTGTACACCCATAACCATTTGCCCTATTTTGTCTGCCAAACATGACTCTCAGGACAGCCCTGGGTTGTTCTTAGGTAGTGCTCTGGGCCTCCCTCCTGTCTTCCTTCCAGGTCCTCCCTGCAGTCTGTGGTAGTGAGTGAGGTGCTCCTTCCTAATGTCCCCCAGGGGCATGAGCTGAAGGAACCTACCACCTTGTTCATTGTCCAACCAAAGAGGTAGAGTGAAGGAGGCAAGGCCACCACCTGGTTGGCCAGGTCAGGTCGATCTTCCTGCTGGACCAGCCAGGCAAGAGAGTGCCAATCACTCTACAGTGCCTCCAGCCTCCATTCTAATACCCACTGCACCCTGGTTCCCTCCTAGAGCCACCAGGTCACAAGCAGGAAGCACCGTGGGTCAGAAATGATCACAGACAGCCTCGTGGGAAACAGACTCTGAGAAGATGACAAGGCTACAGCCCTTCTAACAGGTTGCTTCCAAATCGAAACTCAGCGAACTCTGGTGTCTTTTAAGATAGGGACATGCCTTTGGAGGTGTAGCGCTGTTCCAGTCCCATCACAGCAAATGTCAGACCACCCTGGAGTGGTCAGACCCAAAGTGGGGCTCAGTGTCCAGGGCCTGCACCTTTCTCTGACTTTCCTCAGCTTCCTTGGTCCAGGATCACATTGTGGGCCGAAACAGAATCTGGATATCAACAGGGAATGAGCAATCACCTTCTAGTCTGTCTGCTACCTTGAGGACGCCAACACTCTGGCCACCGGGCAG